>VCII01001002.1:4214364-5619152 GCA_006030095.1 Triplophysa siluroides | reverse complement strand
ACAGGCTCCAAAAAGGACGTAATGGCAGCATGAAGATAATTCATAATCCAACATAATCAAGGACATGTAATCAAACTTATAATCATGCCAATGAGACCATTAAAGTCAAGATTTATACTGAATAAAGTTGCATTTTCCTCAAAAATTATAATATTACATCAGAAAACATTACGGTACTTAAAGACATCATAAAGATATATGTGGGTGTATAAGTCCTTTTTGGAACTTGGAAGTGTTGGATGACATTGACATACATTATATGAACAAAATCACACATCTCCATCAATTTATTTGTTAATGTTTCACAAAAAAGCAAAAGTTGTAAGAGTTTGAGTTAGCATACAGGTGCGAAAATTATAAATTGTCGGTGAAGTCTTCCTTTTAATCTTTCATGTCAAGTTATTTTGCAGTAATGATGAGGAAGATGACCATGACATACCTTCGACATTCCAAGCATTGAGGAGGCGGCGACACTGTATTGGTGTGATGTGATCAGGCAGATCATCCTCTTAACTAACTGCAGGTCAGATTTGGACTCAACTCCAATGCTTGCCAACTTGTTCAGGAGAGACAGTAGTTTCTCCTCTTGCAGCCCAGGTAGGACTGCCAACACAGCATCTCGTACATCCTCCCCTAATGCGTACATGTTTCTACAAATCTGCGAGAGAGTGATGAAAAATAATCACTGGCATGTCATTCATCTTGTACTGCGCTAAAGGATAATAATCAAGGAGATTCTCTTGCTTTACACACATGTAGTTTGAATCTTGAACTGTCTCTGTTAGAAAATGGATACCCATATCAACAAGCTCCACAGCCTGCTGCCTCCCTCAACAAAGTAGACGGAATCATTACAATGAACTAAAATCAGCTTAATCTCAGTTGTAGACCTTCTTCGTCTTGTGTGTTTAGTGTGCAACATACATGGTTTTGTTTGTGTACTTGTGCCCACACGAAGTCAACTAATAGGGGGTTCGGGGAAATGTAAGGAAACGGGGCAAGAAGGGTAGAAGGTGTGGAAGAAAGCGGAGAGGGGAGCGAGAGCAGAAACGGGGAAGAGGAAAAGGGAAGAAGGGGGAGGGAGGGGGGTGAGCGAGGGGGGAGAAGTGGTGGGAAGGGATAAGGCGAAGAAAAAGAGGGGGGGAGAAAGGGAGGGGGGGGGGGGGGAAGGGGGAGGAGAGAACAGAAGGGGGTCAGAAGGGGAGGAAAGAGTGGCGGAGGGAGGGGGGTAAGGAGGGTGCCGGGGGGGGGAGGGGGAGGGCGAGAAAGGGAAGGGGGGGGAAAGGGGAAAGCGAAAATAGCGGAAGGGGAGAGGGGGAGGGGGGGGGGGGGACAGAAAGGAATGGGAATGGGATGGAAGGGTGGGGTCAGGGTCGAGGGTAGGGGGGGTAGATGGAAAATGGGAAGTGGGTCGGGGTGGGGAGGGGAGAGGAGAGAGGCGGGGACTCAGGGGGGGGGGGGAGGATGGGTCCGGGGGGGGGGGTGTGAGGGGCGGGGGGAAAAGGGGGGGAGAAGGGAGGGGAAAAGACTAGGCAAAAACAGGCGGGAGGAGGGAGGGTGGAAGAATGAAGGGGCGGGGGGGATGGGGGGCCTTTGGGAAAAAGGAAGAGGGGGAGAGACAAAAGACAGAAGCCTGGAGCAGGATGCGGGGAAAAGGGAGGGGAAAAGGAAGGGGGGGGGGGGGATGGGAGGGAGGGGAGTAAAGGGAAAAAGGAAGGGGAGAGGGGATGGTGGAAGAAGAGGAAATGGTCGGACATTACAAAATGAACTAAAATCAGATTGGGGAAAAGGTCTCCAAACATTGTGAGACCTGGATCTTCGTGACTAAAAAAAAGGGGTGAACATTTAGAAATGCAGACAGGTACATGTTTTTTTTGTAGAAAATGCCTTTGTAGGTGACTGGTCAGTTTGTTTGTGGTTCTCGCGGTGGAGTCATGAGTGAAATTAAATGCTGAAGTTGCTGTCTTAATGCTGTAATTGTAGTCACCAGCATAAAATTCATCTCCTCTTCCCACCTGAACTACAGGTGGAAAAAGAGTCCCAGCACTTAAGTATGCTTGTAAGAGCTGATGTCTCTCTGCTAAAGTAGCACACAGGTTTTTAAAGTTGTGCAATTTTCTTGCACACTGCTTGAAGTAAGTGTGCTTACTTTCAAATCTCAGAGTCCAAAGCCGGATCAGAGGTCCAAATTGGATTATAAGCTCTGGATAGACAAAGATAGTGGTGTTTTGGTTTAAGGTTAAACTCTGGAAATAACTCCACTCTAGACTGGATGTATTCTTCGATGAGGACACCCAAATAAGCAACCTGGTCAGGACTAATAGCTGGTGAACACACATGAACAACTATTTCTCTTAGGAGCAAAATCAACTTCCACACACTATTTTCGGTTGGATTTTGTATCCTGTCTCCAATCAACAAAGGCAGAACTCTCAACAGACACCAATTTTGGACTGCATGCCCACTTAACTTCCCACTATTTGGACAAAACTCTGGAGGTTTGTCATCTGCTTCATTTCCAAGGTAAGTAAACTGACTTATCCTTCTATTCAGTTCTTCATATGTGAAATGCTTCTCTTTGTTTACCAGGTAGTTGATGCACATGCCAAGTCATAGGAAACAACACCCTCAAAAAGGTCATGACCTAGACATGGTGGGAGACCAGGCTGGCAGATATGAAAGTAAAGCAGCTGGTTGAATATGGAGTCAAATTTTATTCCACACACAGATTCTCTGTTGCTTTCTCTTAGGTCTTCAATGCTGCTGATATGACAGCTTTGTTCTTTTTGAACCAGCTGACCATGGACTACACTCAAATGTTTGTCTGTCTATGTCACAAAATCTACAAAAAAAAGTACTCCTGCTAAAGTTCTCCTGGAAGCCACCAATACTGTGTGAACCCAGATTGTCTCCTGCTATTGCACAAAGAGTCCCTTTAATAACTTTACCATCCTTCAGTGCAATGCCACACTCCTCTAGGTCTTTAAGGTCTTTAATCAATTGATTAAAAACAACATCCTGTCCAAAATTCTTAAAATCTTGTTCCCTGCAGAGAAGAACAAGCTGCATCTGATCAACATTGGACCTGTTGTATGGTAAAATGTCACCAAGTGTCAAATATACTGCCAAAATCTTGTGTTTTTTTCGACCTGATCCTAAAGGATTTACAACCTCGAAAGCATCTTGATAGAGAATAAAGGCCAATGATGATTTGTCTGTTTTAAATGAGGCATTATTGGCAATATTATGTCCATCCCAAATGTCCTCAAACACATCTCTGTTCGGTAGTCGAGAATGAGATAGTTCATATTGCTTTTTGAAATCCTCTGATTCAAAAAGGGCATGAAGAGTTTCCTTTATAGGCACGTACTGGGAAAAGCATTCTTTCCCAGAGTCATTGGTACCTAAATATAAAGGCATTGGCTCCACGTAATTGAAGGAGTTTTTAAAGACTGTCTTGCGACATTGATCTGTACGCAACCTATAATTGCCTGCCTTAAGTAAGTCATTCTTTTTGAGGTCTTCAATAACATTAATTATTGCGTCAGTAGACACCCCAAGTTTTGACAATTTGTCCTTAAGATTTAAATAGACGGTTGCCTGGGCCAGATCATGAATTCCTTGTACTTCCTCAATGATGGTCTGAATTACAGATGAAGGTAAAAGAAGCTTTGCTTGCAGTTTCAAATAAACAAAGTCAAATTTTCAGAAAATAATCTTCATCTACACTTTCAATGACCTCACATGGCTCAGGCCCCTCACTCTCATCTTGAGATGTACAGGGCTGACACACATGTTGTGGCGGGTTTGCAAAAACTGCTTCATTTAGAAGCTCAGGTGGGCTGTTTTTTTGTTTTCTTGAGATATGGGATGCAAACGTGGATTTTACACTAAATGTCCTCTCACAACTCTTAAAAGGGCATTTTATTTCCCTGCCCTCATCGATGTGGCCTTTTAAATGCCTAATTAAGTCATTCAGAGTTGTACATGTGAAATGACAATATCCAATCTGGCAAATCAGTGTTGTGTCTATTTGGTCAAATCTGGCACCTTTACGAGACTTCTGATAACCTGTATGGTCTCTATATAGATGTGACTTAAAAGCTGCAAATTTGGTAAATGCACGAGAACAGTCAGGTACACCACAGGTAAACAGCAGTTTGGAACATTACTGTGACCTTTCATATGCTTAGTAAAACCTACAATGGTATTGCTCTCATGTTGACACAATTTACAGTGATACATTTCTCATTTAGATTTAGGTTCAAGTTATATTAAGAAGACGACAACTATGGGAACTTTGAACAGAAAATAAAAGGATTTTGAATTTAGTTATGACGCAGGGATTTGTTAAACACTGGTTTTACATGCTCTCAATAAGAAATCCAAACTAGTGAAATAAATGAGAAAATAGCAGCATCAACCATGTTAAATCATATATTCTAATGTTTATCATCAGCAAAGCTAACTGCACGTGCGTATTTAATGTAGTTTTGTCTCAACCGCACTTCAGTAATTATGTCTTGTCTTCCAAACTGAAAATTCTAATAAGAAATCAAAACTGGTGAAGTAAATGAGAAAATAGCAGCATCCAACGATGCTAATATCATATATAGCCTTTTCTAATGTTTTTCGTCAAGAAAGCTAACCGCACGTGCGTGTAGTTTTGTCTCACCAACACTTCATCGGATTTGTCTGGTCTGCCAAACTGCAAATGCTCTAAAAAATACTCTCTTGAGAGCAAAGGCGAATAAAACTGTAACAATCTGCAGCATTCGTTCATATGATGGTTTTACCTTATAACAGTTTAGCTTCGTCGTCGTCACGGCGCGCCCCCTCGCGATTCTATGCCTCGCCTGAAACAAGAAATTTAAAGTTAAAGACACATTCCTTTACTAAATACACGTAACGTTTAGACGGAAAAAATATTGGAATCAAACACTTTTACATCTCACTAAATGTCCTGATATGACACAGTTGTTAACAAGTCGATAAAATAAATAGCATCTGACATCTGTTCAAAATATGAATCTCTAAAACAGCATTAAGTAATACATTAGATTGTAATATTTATGGACGTAAATTTAAGTTAACTTACCAAAAATTGAGAAAATAGTGCCTTGTATCTTCAACTCTTCTTGCCCTGCTCCAGTCCACCAGTTTTCAAACTCTTAGCCCGCGCAATCCCATAATGCCACATCACAGTTAATTGTTGTAAAACCATATGAACTACAGTGAAAACACCTCTTAGCTGTAAACAGTTTACAGTTGATAGGGAAATATACTGTTAACAACTGTAATACTCTTTTTGACCCATAATGCATTGCGAATTACAGTAATAACTTGTAAAATGATAAAACAATAAATTTCAGTAGAATTTTGCTGTAGAATCTACAGCAATTTTTTACAGTGTAGATTTAAGCGATCGTTTCTGATTTGTATCTTGAAGAAGGTATTACCTTCCCTCCACTATAGCACCTTAAAAGCATCTGGAAAAATTCAGGCAGAGTGTGTTTCCCTGATGTTAACCCAAGTGGCTATGTAACAGCTTATGTCCTTTGCTTCCCCACTGTGGACGTGATCAGAGTTAGAATCTAAATGGTTTCGCTTATGTATCTACTCGTGACTGTGGCACGTCTGAAGTAAATGAGAACCAAGGTTTTCTTCATCAGCTTTCCATCTAGGACAACCAGGCAGGAGGCTGCTTTTGATGAAATACCCAAGAAAGAGGGGGGTTCAAGTGCAAGAGATAGCGACAGATGCGTCACACCAGACATAATCCTGACAAGCACGGACAGTCCCAGGACCCCTGGATCAGATATCATCTGACGTATGTGAAACGGCAGGGAACCAAACTGTCTTAGCGGGGGCACAGCAATCTCCCTGAGGTGCTACGAAACAGGAAGACCATTCAACCTAATCTCTTGAAGCTCAGCCATGCTGTAGTTTTCACCAAACCAATGTTAGACAGCCACATTAAGAACATAACTATAGCTTTTGCCACATAATTTTCTATTTGTTTGTACTGAAAAACATAGCTTTTTTAGCATCCTTAGAAGCTATGATTGTCTGTTTGGCCGACCAATGGCAGACAGAGAGACTGTTTGGAAAAGCTATTTGACAACAACATTTTTGCAATCTTTTTGGTGATGTTAGTAGCAGAGGAATTACAATTTTCTCTCTTAAAGTAACAGTTCTCCCAAAACGAAAATTCTTAAAACATTTACTCACCCTCGTGGCAACCTGTAAGATTTTTTTCTGCAGAACAACGAAGAGGATATTTTGAAAAATGTTGTTAACCAAACAACCTTGGACCGCATTGACCACTGAAACATTTCTCAAAATATCTCATGTGTTCCACTAAAGAAAGAGTCATATACAGGTTTCGGAAACAATAGGAGGGTGAATAAATGATGAAATAATTTATGTCCTTTTACATCCAATGAAAATGTATTAAAAAATGCATCACGCCACTCATGTCTACAAGCAACTGCAAGAAGTAAATCACATTTTGGAAAAAAGGGACAAGCCCTTCGAAGAAATTGTATGGGGCGTTTCTGTACTACGAGCTTCTGTCTGGTTCCTAGTTAGCACTGAAATGGTGAATCATACAGTTGGCAATGTTAGCTGCCGTCTGCTTGTGCGTTGGCACAGCAATGGTGAATCCTCTAAGCATGTCTGTTGAGACAAACACGTCCTCATACCCTCCAGATGACTTCTTCATCAAAATGTAATGCCTAACTAACACCCTTAGGAAACTGTTCTGCTTACAGCTCATTGGTGTTTAGGTTTAGTCTACATCTGTAAACCACACTGTTTACACAATTAAATGTCTCAAGTGTGTTAAATCTTTGATCAGGGCAGACTAAACTAACTTTGATTCGGCTCCACTCAGTAAAGTAGCTCTGATGCACATGCTAGCCTTTAAAACGTCATTGATACAGTAACTGTGAAAAACATGCTCTCTAAATGTGTTTTGTACAGTTTGGCTGAGCAGGAATGTATGACAAAACATCTGCAATAGTTTACTCAGTATATGGGTAGTTGACAAAATAAACTGCACATGTGTCCTATTGTGCGCAATATTTTTTTTTTAAGAAAAATCTGTCTTATTATAAATGTAAATATAAATCATATAAATTAATATAAAGTACAACAAAAACGTTTGTTTTCAAAAAATTTGCTGTCACGCCATAGACAAAAATGTTTTGTCAACTATTCTGTTTTCAGGATTTACAATGAACTCTAAAATCATTTAACTTCTTTGTGTATCAAAGTTTGTTGGAGCATGTATTTTAAAACCTGTTTTATATTTTATACAAACTATTGCAAAAGGGACATTTGTGCACAAATAGTGGTCTTATTTGGTCTAAAATGTTTAGTAAATGGAGTGAGATGGCAATAACATATGAGAAATGCATAATTTAATGTAGGCCTATTTATATTGTATGATTACTTACAGCCTAGAACTTGTCTAAAACAAAACACAAAAATATTGTACAGTTCAAAAATAGGGAAAACAAATGAAAAAAGACAGGGAAACTTGGCAAATAGAAAGCATCTGTTATCATCAGGAATGCACCGAATGAGGGTAATACTGAACAAATCTCCGCAAAGTGATGACAAGTGATATGCAGACACTTCCCTAGACTGACAGCAATGAAAGATTGTGTAGTTGTTTAGGTCTACCAGTGTTGAAACATATGCCAAATATGCCAAAAAAAGTTTCTTTATCCGGGACTTTATCCTTAAGAACACTAATCTGCATATTTTTGTAAAGAGTAGTATGCAATGGCAGCACTAAATTTCTTATATTAGGCCACATGCAAACTGCACAAAACTTTATTTGTTGTAATGAGTAGCTTGCATTTCACACCATGTATATCACAAAATACAACTATTGCATAGTGGATGGATAAGAATTGTATGTGTTGCTATCAAAAAGACATTATAAACAGCTTTACTTTATACTGACGTATGTTCATTTAATATTTAAATATTAAAACTATAATGAAAAGTTGTGATAATATATAAACATTATTATATCATATAATACATAATTATATGTCTAGTTGACATAAGACCATTTCATATTTCTGCACCGTTAGTAAGACGTACAGTACAGTAGTTTGGTCGGGCCTCTAACACTGGACACATTTTTAGTCAGTACACTGCAACATCTCTCAAACACCTTCTCACTGAATAGCCCAATTGAGAGGGCACAAATAACCATGTACTAGTGCCTGAACTAATATATGAACTGGTTAAAAAAGGCATAGACTAATCAGAAACACATGACGTAACTGTGTTTTTTAATTTACAGAAATACAAAAATGCTAAATGATTTATCCATAAATAGCTGAAGCATGTATTTCATGCATTATTGCATGATTATTTGTGCCCTTTTAGTCTAATCTTCTTTCTGTTTTGATGTTTTGTTTGTTTGTTTTAGGTTGACTTGCTGCTTTGGATTTGTCTGATTATTTAGGTGTTCCGTATATTTGATGTTAAACATGACATAATGTTATGATGTACGGGATAAGGAGTATGGTGATGATTCAGTATAGTATCTCTGCACTCTGTAATCAGTTTGACTCAAAGTTTAATTCAGGCTCTTTAGTAATTCACTTTGACTTAAACAAATAAAAATAAAAAAAGAGCACAAATCATTCTTAAAAGGGTTTACTTTAGCTATCAAGACCTTTTGACATAAGAATATTTATTCACTTACATTTTTATATTTATTTTATGTTTGATTGCAAACACTCCCATTGTCAGAATGTAAATATCAAATTGTGTTATAAAAAAATAGGAACGATATTGCCTGGAAAGAACTTTGCTTCTTCACAATTTCATCAATCTCTTAATAAAACATAATGTTAATAAAAAATAAATGAAAGAACAATTACCAAACTTAATGACATGCCCTAAAAAGTGAAAATCTCTGTGAACAAGAATCTTTATTTTCTATAGGAAGCTTTGATAACTGATAACCTGCCATTTCATTCCTTTGTTTAGATAACCAATAAGAAACACACACACACACAAAGATACTGAGAGAGTTCTCTGTATAACACTTCTCAATGCTGCGGTATGTTTGGCACTGGGTTGTATGGAGCACTTGTTGAATGCTTCTGTCATGGAAAGAGTCTGACAGGGTTAAAAATCAAACCAAAAACTTTTCCATTCATTGATCTTTTAGGAGGAAACTTGTGTGTATAAAAGTTGTTAAAAAACACTGTGCATGTTTTGATGATCTGAAACATCATTGCTCATGAGCACATGGTTTGTCATTTGTTTAGGAGGTGTCAGCACTGCTGTATGGCTTACAGGTCCTGCCATGTACATGTCATATGTCCTCACATGCTGTGCGTTAGGGCTTTACAACATTTTTTTCAGGTCAATCTGACTAAATACAACATTTTTGGCATGAAATGTCAGATAAATAAAACGAGTTGATTGACATCGTGTTGATGGACATTGTCTGCCTTTCTTGAGCGATAGCCTACTGATGATCTGGTTAAGGTGAGGTTTGGGCTCAGTATCAAGAGTTAAACGAACTGAGTATGCAGTCCATACTTTAAGAATAGTGCGTATTTCATTATAGGGACATGGTCAGCAGTAGTGCATTGTAATTTTACTATTAAACTGTTTATGAAAATTGCGTGCATCCAGCGACATTCTTCATTAATAACATACAAACTACTTTAAGGAGACATTTCCAAAACTGCCTACGAAACACATTGGTCAGCACATCATGTCTTTATGCCATGTGCAGCATGCGTTACAGACTCACCAGGTGTCTCTGGAAATTTGCGGTCGATGATATAAATGGGCATCACCAACCGATCAAACATCCATCAAATCCGTGAGAAAGATACCCTCCTTACAGAGAGCGTGTCAGTCCAGCTGATGATCGATGAGTTTTAGGAGTATTCTGGCTTCCTGGGATATCGATAACAAATTATTCAGTTATGTCAGTTCCCTTGGCTACCTGTTAACGCCGCGGCGGCAGAATATCCTTGTCACACACAGTTATTATTTTGTGCGCATGAAGAAACACCTGGAGGAAACCTTAGCAGCGATATGTACGATGTGAGACAACAGCGAAGTACGTAAGTTGAGCCGGTGTCTAATGTTGCCTCCCACGAAAGGCGGTGTTTAGGAGTGATTGAAATGGTACGAGATGCCGGCGCGGAGCGCGCAACTGTGAGCTGCGCTCGATCCACTTAGGATCAGCGCGCAACTGTGCGCTCAACTGAAGGAAAAGGCTGTGTTTCAGGTATAAACGCGTATCTTCTAGAGACTGTACATTTTAAATTCGTTATGTTACTTTACACATTTCAGTGCCCAAAAAACCTAGCTATACCTTCAGCAGTCCACCTCTGAGTGTGGCATATGGGTTTAATCAGCATAACAACCTTCAGTGATCCAGCCTCCCACTAAAGATAAAAAAAAAACATAACGTTATTTGGGTAGCACTTTACAATAAAGTTCAATTTGTTAACATTAGTAAATAAATGCATTAACTACCGGTGAGCAGTAGTTTTTAAGCATGCAAATATTTGTTTGTTAGCTGTGAATACACGTATTCATGTTTTATGTAGAAAAGTATTAAATGCTGAAATGAACATGGACTAATATTTATAAATGCTACAGACGTTTTGCTTATTGTTAGATCACGCTAGCTAAAATACATAATACAACCTTATTGTAAAGTGATAGAGTAATTTGACTTTCTAGGTAGAACATTTGCAGTGTGGGGTTTTACATTCATTCAGGGTTAATTCGAGTAAATTGGAACCGCCATTTCACTTTCATAAGGTGTCCTGGTTAACATAAATTCACACTTTATTTTATGAATATTTGTGAATGATTTGTCTTGATATTTAAAGATAATTTCGGATTTAATACCTAAATTTAAACCGATGTTTCCACTTTCTTACTTGTTGGAAAAGCATTGCTCACACTTTTACAATAATTTTTGCTTACCCGTTTTGCATTTTACTTTTTTACAGCAGAAGCCTGTGAGGTCACAAACATATCACATTTAACACAGCAATAAAACTATTGAGCAGTATGCCAAAACCACTCTCCTAGAAGCATACAGTCTGTCACAAGCATTTAAACCAGTTAAAACCACACAATTATATATGCTGCACTGGGTATTAGTCGCATACAATAAATGGAATGGGGATATGATTTGTAAATTTGTTACAACATAGTTCCCATAAAAAATTATTTAAGATTATTCCAAACATAAATAATCATTAAAATCTTGTTCCACGGCTTTTGTGTTCTCATATTTCTCTGCAAACCCTTAGTGTTGAACAGAACAACACTAACAATGGCTGTGTCCAATTTTTCATTTAAACAAAGCTGGAATTTACCTGATCCCTGTCCCACTGCACTGCTCGGTTTAGTCACTTTTGGCACTTATGACGCACATTAGGCAGGATGTCGGTTGACTCCTGAGGATTTTAGAAATCTAAATGACTGCAGTGGTGTAATTTGTTTTTTACGAGTAATAAGGAAAACTTCTATGTGGTCTGTTATCTGACCGTCCGGTGGGAACGAATAAGAATGTGTGTCAGTAAAGACCCTCCACCATTAAGACCAAATCTTTCCCTTTGGCTATTATCAGATTTCCTTTTCTGCAGAACGTTTGTTTCCTTTTCTCTTTTACAATATCCTCCTTTCGCATTACCCCTGTCTTTCCTTGTCTTTACTGCTATCTATTCATTTCTTTTTTGGACAATGAAATACTTTCCAAACCTCTGGAAAACCTGCCACTCTAATAGTGCAGGCCTTGCTTCAGGGAGCTCCGGCATCATGTCATTGGCATTCTTTAAACTAGATGGTCTGTTTGGTATTAGCATGCTAACATTAGATCATTATCCTCGAGCTTCAAGGACCGTCATTTCACAGTGCATTTTCCATTCCCCTGAAATGACTATTATTGGCCAGATAAACCCTATATGAGTCTTCCCAACACTACACGAGTAAAACAACTCAAAAAATAGTCGGGCTGAATCTTTCAGCTGAAAGCCACTTAACGTGCAGATCTTTGAAAGGAATATACACCATGTAACTAGTCTTCCTAATATCGTGCCGATGGCTGTACAGTTAGATCAGCTGTATGTGGAAGACTCTTCCGTGAGCACTTAACTTTATAAAAACGTTTGACTATATCTACATATTTTCTTGAATATGCTGGCTTAATGTTGTATCTGAAACTTTGTGTTATATTTACATTTATGCATTTGCTAGATGCTTTTATCCAAAGCGATTTACATAGCATTATATATTAAAACAAATATGTGCAATTCCTGGGATCGAACCCATGACCTTGGCATGCTAACGCCATGCTCAAACCACTGAGCAACAGGAAAGGTATTACTGGCACTTCTTGTGATTATTGCCTTCTTAAAGCAACACTTTAGAACTTCTGCTCATGGGTACCACCATGTGGTCGATAACTGCAATTTTCTGACCAGTGTTGAAAATACTTTTGCTGTATAAGCTTCCCAGTGAGCAGTGCAATATATGTGAATTTGTTTATTAAGCTGATGGTGATGGTACGAATGCAGGGCGGGGCTGTGTGTACCGACCCGATCACAGAATGTATGAGTGTTGTTTTAGCTGCTATGAAGCTGCTTATGTAGCAGCGGCAGTAGAATTACACCAGTTAAGACGTGTTCTACCACTGACATAATTTTAGAGACATTATTTTAAGGTAAAAAAACTAAAAAGTTTTGCTGTAAAGGTCCAATGTGTAATTCTTTTGAGGAGCTGTTGACATAAATCTTTCCTGTGGCTCAGTGGTAAGAGCATTGCGCTAACAACGCAAGTTTGTGGGTTTGATCCCAGGGGATTGCAAATATGTAAATGTATAGGATAAAGCAATGTTAGTCAAAGCGTCTGCCAAATGCGTAAATGTAAGTAAATGCAATATAGTATACATAACTATGTCTTCAGAGGTGTATAAAGACCTTACATAATGAAGCGTTGTGTTTTTTATTATCTTAGAATCAGCTATTTCTATCTACATACACGGCGGGTCCCCTTGCATGGAATTCAACATGTTGTTTCTAGTAACCCATGAATAAATGTAAATGTGGATAAAAAAAGCTATTTGTTGTGTAAGTTTTTTGTAACTCTGTGTAAGTTTCCTCTCTAAAGTGGTCCATGAATAATTGATGTAAGCATATGTCTGAGCAGCCGGTGTATTTGTTTGAGTGCAAAAAAAAATATTTTTCCCTGTCACTGATTGAAAGTTAACACCTCAAACAAACTGAATTAATGGCTGGGTTGAATTAGTTTTAAGTGCTGAATAATAAAAACTAATCATATGTGAGTCATTCAACAACACTCAAGGAATTTACACATAACTTTCTATTGCCCAAATAATTAATTAAGCTAATGGGCTATAAAATATCACTTTAATGTAAAAGCAGAATATATTGTTATATTGAATATATAGTTGTTATGCTTTAATGAGCATGAGGTTGACATTATGTTCATTAAATGAGTTATGCTTTTCAAGATTTATTGCAACTACTTAGAAGAACTGCCCTTTAACATTGCTTTTTTAATCTACATAAAAAAACGAAATTGTTGATAAATAGAAAAATGTCAGCTATGTGCCATAGATTGAACAAAGAAGTTTGTGCATATAAGTGTGAGTGTTATAGCTTTGTTGGCAAATCCTGTCAACGAGTGATTGTGTAGCCATGACATCAACCCCATTTCACGTGCAAAGTCTACCCTGCCTGCCCCATCTGTAGTCTGGAGCCGTAGGGGACTGGGTAAACATTTTATTAACAATTTCCTTAGAATTTACGTCGGTGCTGTTGCTTTTACGCACACTGAAACAAACACACACACACTCGAGCAGGACCCTATAAATAGAAAGTAAGACTTATTCACCCACTGTCCCTGAGCGCACCATGCTGTGATGTAGATATGTTTTTTAGCATATAAACACAGCAGGGATGTCTGATATGTATGAAGCTGGAGTGGCGCAGGGTCAAAGGAATGTAGAGTGTTAGAGGGTTGGTGCATGTTAAGAAAACAAACACGCATGCATAATACAGCGATAGTTGTGGTTCATCCAACAACAGAGATTCTTTCCCCTAGATTCTCTCAGTTTTTATATTATGACTACAGTGAACATATTGATTATAATCGATCATTAAAAATGTTTTGTTTTGCACCTGAACGGCATGTTGCTTTTGACTTTTTTGCAATCTCAGAATTCAACAATCTTCTTGACCAATACCATTGTGGTATCTTCATACATACTATATTTCAAATGTTATGTTTCATCATAATGTAGTTGACATTCAGGGCATTTAGCAGAGGCTCTACAGAACATGTAAAACAAAAGTGCTTTAGCATCAAACCTGAGACTGCCGTGCTCAACAGATAGCAAGACTGCAATTCAGGTACTGCTTTCAATATTTTAACACAAAAAAAATTCTAGCTAATGCAGTACAAACAGATAGACAATATATATGTATTGTATGCTTTTTGTGACCATGATAGCTTATATTTGGCATCTCTCTCATCATTGTTAGAGGACAAAAAAAATAAACATCCCACTCAAATGCATATTCGTTGGTTCTTGCATAATTTATTCTAAAGTTGAAATTAGACTTTTCATTCCACCCACCAACACCACCTGAGATTTTCATCTAATGTGACGAAGGGTGATTGCTGTGAGTCTGAATATTTGGTCTGTTTTCATCACCGTTGGTCTGTCTCAGAGACCCAAACCACATTAGTGGGTGATCTGTCTTCACGGCAGGCATGTTAAGTAGGCAGAAGCTGATGAAAGCTATCTCTCTGCATTCCTGCTCTGACATTGCAACTCACACATATCTGTTCCGTTAATGAAGTGCTGATTTGGGTGACAAACCGCAGATCAGAGATGGGATGCACTGACTGAATTTGTAGCGACAGATACCTGCTTGTGCATGAATGCTCTACAGTTGAGGCTGTCGTACCTTCGCCCTTTCGAAATAAAATTTCAACATAATTTATTTTAGCTGATGCTTTCATTTTTTGTTTTTCAAATTCGGCATTTTTAGAAGTTTATACATTTCCAATGGCTGTTTAAGGATCGTCATGAAATTCAAGAACTTAATAACTTAAAGAGTACAAAATATTTTCTTTTCATAACTGCCAAGAGGTATGTGGTTAGCACACTGCAAAAATATGCCGCTTACAAACATGTTGGAGGGAAATTACAATATTTTTCTGTAACTTTAATACTTTGAATACACCAAACCATTGTCAGCTTTGCTTGAGTTGGCCCATCAAAGGTTTGCTAGCAAATTCCGTTATTCCACAGTGTAACAGTTCACATCAAAGCCACATCAAGTCACTACAGAAAATAAAAACTATTCATGCTAATGAAGTGTTCATGTGAACACTGAGTTGCTCTGGGAATAGGAGTGAGAATAAAGAAAATAACATAACCTCACTTATTAGACGCAAGTTTCTGGGTATGTCACCGGTGACTGTTTGTGTATTGTGTATGGCTATTTGTGTTGGATTTTGAAGAGGACATTATTACACAGTTTGAGATTTTTATCAACAAATTTACTGTTGTTCTACATTATTGTAATGACGTTGGTCATCTAAAGGTCTGAATATATAAGCCTATATTGTTTAATATGCATCGATCAGTCATGTTTTACTACCTTGAATATAAAATACAGTCAAATTGGCTTTGCGTCATTCAGCTCACTATTTTGTATTTTAAATGTTTTCGCATTACTTCAGTATCAATTTAAGAAATGTTTATTTATTCTTATAGTATAGAAGAACCAACTGCAAAATACATGCAAAACTACTGCCCTCTGGTGTACACATAAAACTCTTTACATTTCAACATAAACCCAAACAATTCAAAGTACTAAGAAAATGGCTTAAAAATGTAACAAATCTAAACCATCAGTTTTTTACACATATAAATAATAATTATAACTTATTGGACTTTTTGTAACCCAACAAGAGCTTGACTCAATGGCTTTAATTAATGTACTGACAAAATAAATAAATACAATTATAACTTAACAAAAACCTATCATACCAAATGTGCTGTTGACCATTTGGCATAAATGTCTCCTCGATAGGTACAGTACATATAAGTGTAATGTTATTAAAGTTATATGAGAGGTGTTTATATTACACAGTACTCCCCGGACACAAATGTTTACATGTAGGGAGATCATACAATGCCTCATGCTCTGATGCTTGGTGTCGCCAGGAGATCAAAGTAAACGTCTCTAAAGCGCACGTGTTGAATCCCTCTTCGGGATTCAACCTCACAGCCTTTTCATTCATCTGTAATTGTGATCTTTTACCTGCATCTAAACACTCACATCTTACCCTCCACCTTTTCACCTTGGCGTAACGGCTAACGTTTAATCCCGTGGACTTGAGTTGGACTTGCTTTTACAGTGAGCTGAGCTTTGTCCAGATGGATGGGTGTGAAATGCGTAGGAGGGAATATGTGCACGCGTAATCCATGCAGGCCACGCACGACTTGTACTCTCGCTTCGTGGATTCTGTTCTTTATGTCTTTGCTTAATGTACAGGTAGTTCCCTTAGAAGTAACCGATATTCTGGGATGTTTGTTTCTTCTGGGCGTTTTCTTTCTAATTACTGTAATTATTTTTGTTATCATGGTAATTGATTCCATTAAGAGACACAGGCTGCATGAATACATTATGTTGATTTGTGTGAGCTTTGAGTGGATTGTCATCTAAGCTTGAATTCTCGGGGGTCTCTGCGTCATTATGCGGATGTCCCTATCAATTTCATGTCCCATAGACATTTTCTGATGGGTGTCTCTCTCTCTCTCTCTCTCTCTCTTTCTTTGTGTTTGTCTTTCGATCTGCTCTTTAACCACATCATCCGAGTTTACCCACAGCATCTGTTGAGGCTTCAGATCGTTACAATTTTAAACATTCTACAGACAATATTTTAAAGCACTGATAGACAAGAAAAAACTAGGAAGAATTGACGTTTAGTACAACAGGTCCATCTAGTGGCATAACCGTAAGATGTGATCTCCACACATGGGAGATCTGGGAAGTGACCTTCGGAGCTCTAACCCCTTTGACATCTGTAAATGACTGAGAGAGGCAAATTTAAGCGTTCTGGACTGTATGGTGTGAAACTAAAAGTGTGCATGACACTGACGGTCAGTACTGAACCAAACACTTATCAAAATCAATTCTGCCGCAATAGCAACTAAAAAGGACAATGAGACCTGAAGCTTTCTGAAATCATTTTGGGTCTCCACAGCTCATAACCGAGTGAGCTAATGTTTTCCCTGTATAGAGTAATGAAAGTATTTAACAATTGATGTTTGATTCCCAGTACTAATAAAAATTGTCTTGAATGCACTTTTAATCACTTTGAATAAAATTGTCTGCCGAATGAATATAGGTAATGTTGAAAGTAGTGCATTTCGATGTCATTATCCCTCTGCTGCACACATTAAAAGGATAGTTCACCCCAAAATAAAATGCTGTCATCATTTACTTACCCCCATGCCATTTTAAACATATGACTTACTGTCTTCAGCAGCACACAAAATAATATATTTTGAAGATTTTGTAGGTAACTGAACAACTTTGGTACGCATTCACTTTTATTGTTGAGACACAAACCAATGCAAGTCAACAGGTACCGCCATAGTTCGGTTACCAACATTTTTCAAAATATCTTGTTTTGTGTTCAACAGAACAAAGACATTTATAAAGCACTTTTTCTACTATGGTAGTCAATGGTTGCCAAGAACTGTTTGGTTTCAAGTATTCTTCCAAATATCTTTCTCTGTGTTTATCAGACATTAATACAGATTTGAAACTTCTGTATTAAATGAATACAGAAACTTTGGGTAAACTGTTTCTTTAATATAAACACATCTACCACAATCCTAAAGTTCATCGATTGAGTGAATATTTGCGCTCCCTTTCCAATGATGGTTGACAGTGACGGGATATGTGGTGAACGGTGATATGATTATGTTTGTGTTTACGTTCACGTGAATCAAAGGAATGGCACGAAATAGAGATCAAATGAGATCTATGTTTGGCGTTCACATACTTTTAATGTTTCAACCTCAATAAAAAAAAACAGTCGGTCTCATCTCACATCATAAAGGTGAAGATTCATGAGAAGTTTAACATTTCAGGTCAACATTTCACAAGGCCGGAAATCTAAAGCCTTGACCCCTGACAAATTGGTCAAATTCATTAGCACTTGCGCTCACCGGCCTCAAAGTGTTTGACTAAATGATAGTTTCCATGGTAACAGAATTATATGCTGTATAACAAGAGTAACACGGGTGGCAAGTGGACCACTTTTGTTTATAAATGTGAAAGTTATTCCATAGGTTGTGATTATTGTTTTATTCTAGTGCTTTGACATCAGACGTGTGTTGTGGAGACTCTTGAGAGGGTTGTGCCAGATGGCATATTCATTCATCGTTCTTATTAAATGAATAGTGTGTCACCCGTCCTCACAATCAAACCCTCCTGTGTTTGCGTTCAGCGACTTTTACCGTAGCCATAGAAACAAGTCATTGGTGATAGGCTGTGTTTTAGAAGGCCCCCTTATAATGTCATTTGGAGTTTCACACGTCCAAAGTGTACTCGGATAATAACCACAGATAAGGTGAAGGCTTATTCAGGGTGTTCCAGTGTTATAAACATGGGGCTAGATCTTTTATTAGCTGAAAATTGAACGGTCCCTGCTGTCGTGCAAATAATGTTTTTAACGCCATATCCCCAGAGGCCAGACGGAATGAACCGCTGAATCTTATCTGTGTGTGTAGAGCTGCAGAGAGATGCTCAGAGAGACTGCTTTTTATCTTACTCTAATATACAAAATATGCTCTTGTTATGAGCTGAATTTTATGTGCGCAGTATATATGCTGGTTATTTTCACAGTTATTTTTATATTTTTATATATTTATTTTACAGCAGCAGCATTGTAGTAGCAACATCTGTGTCTGCTGTTGTTCCCAGCATGCATAAATACATTTTGCGTATGCAGTTTTGTTATTTATATATTGCTGTTTTTGTTGTTACTTGTTTTGCATTCAAGCACTTGTTTTGTATGCTGTGCAACGCTGCCACATATAGCGAAATAAGATTGATCTTAGAAGTCAATTACTAAGCTCTGCGTATTTGTACCAGAGCCCCATGTAACAGAACAATTACTGCTAAACTTGTAAAATCCTGGTAATCTTTTCACCGTGCATCTAGAGATCTTTCATCAATAAACACGTTTTATGAAAGAATAAAGACTTTAGGTTATCTCGGGAAACTTTAGGTTATTTTCTTTGGAAAATAAAGAGCTAACATAAAGACTGACCTTACGTGAGATAGGATTCTTATGAAACACACACCCACACAGAAGGAGGGTGAGATGTTTGTGGGTGGTCAAGGATGAATGCACGTGCATTATGGTTGTTGCCACATGCAGCATCTGTAAAAAGACCTGTTTTAGCATGTTTTCAATCACACTGGATCAAAGGGATCATGCGACATCAACACCCTTCAGACTTCATAAATAAGGATTCTGCAAAATAAAGCCCACACATTCAGAATGTGGCAGTTTGTACATTTACAGTTATGCATATGGCAGATTGTTTTACCTAAAGCAGTGCACCGTGCATTTAAGGTACGAATTCTAGTGTTTTTTAGTGCAGCTTTATTATGGGCAAGAGATGAAGTCCAGTATGTGCAGGTATGTCTACAGTATGGAAAAAGAAAGGTTACTTGTTCAATTGAGCAAAACAATTTTCATTACACTTTTCTATTAACAGTTTACTCAAATATGAAAATTTGCTTTATACATTTATTTTTTCTGTTGAAAAGAAAAGAAGATTTTTTGAAGAATGTAGGAAATCAAACAGATTTATGGTAGTCAATGGTGGCCAAGAACTGTTTCATCAGAACAAAGAAATGAATACAGATTTGGAACAACTCCATGTTGAGTAAATTATGATAGATTTTTTTATTTTAGGTGAACTGTCCCTTTAAGCAAATTAGAATATTCTTTCCACAAGAAGATATAAGCAGTTTGTTTTGCTTCTTAGCTGTTAGACCACTTTGTAAGATATAAACACTGGTCCAGAGTCCCCTTCCGGTTTCAGTTTTTATTTATTTATTCATTATTAGTATTTTGTAATCTTACATATACAGTATAATTAAAACTTACTGATATTTGTTTAACATTTTTATCGGTTATAAATCTGCTGTTGGATGTATTTTGTTAAACCGTTGGTGTAGTGTTAAAGAACTGAAACAGGATGTTCTGACCAGCGTTGAACCAGCGTTGTTTGTGTCATCCAAACAGCTTTTGCAAGACATAAACAACACTGGTACAAAAGCAGTGTACTACTACACAAATGTTAAACCAAAGTACAACCAACAGAACACTTAAACCTGAATTGAAATGTCTAAGACTAAATTATGTGTGGAAAAAATGAAAGTGGTTCAAGGAAGTGCTTTTTGTTTACGTCTTGAAACATGGCATATATTAATATTTAATGGCAAAAACACTCCTGAGTCAAAGAAGTAATTGCTAATGTAATAAACACTCAAAATCGTTGTATGGACGAGCTAAAATTCATTATTGTCTTAGAATTTTTTTAATAATATAAAATTCCAACCCAGTCTGTGAAAACCAAGCTAAAGTCGATTTTCTTTCTGATTGACTGTTTTCTACATTAAATCATTCCATATTTACATTCTATAAGAACATTTCTGTGTAAATATAACATTGACATCTCTAACATGGACTTAGAAATGCCATGTCAAAGATTGAAATCATAGTGAAATTAATTGTTAAGACAAGATTGTTGTCTCATAATCACATTATGAGACTTTAGCCTGGATTTCACCGACAGGGTCACAATGTTCAGGCTGTGTCACAATCAGATATAGTATTCACTAGGTAATGTGCTTACCACAAACGCACAAACTCACACACAGGCTGACGTTTTATTCCCAGTCGGCATGCTGTACCGACAGTGTTTACGCATGCGTAAACGCACTGTTTACGCATTGGCAGACTTCACTGTAAACCGACAGATGCCTCCCTGTCTGGGACCATGAACATGTGGTCACTTGAATCTGTGGTGTGTCTACAGTCAATGTTATTTTGAGCTATCCTTTTATCTTTTACCTTTTAATTTTTAGATTATTTCATCACATGTTCTCCTATAGGCTACTTGCAATCATTTCTGTTTATTTTTTCTTTTGCTCTTACTTTAATAATTGATTTGCAGGTTGGTGTAGTTGGCTGGCTGCTTTCCAAGGCATCTCAAAATTCTGGCACTCTTCCTCTGCGGTGTAAATGTTGCAGAGGTTCCAGGTCTGAACCGTCTGTTTTTCATCTGTTTTGGAAAGAAAATGTGGCATGCAAGTATGTTCAATGGTGAATATTTAATGTGTAGCACTGCCCACTATAAGCTCAAATAAGCCGAATGGACTAGGCCTATCTCTCTTTTTCTTCCCATCTCTTGGAATGTCATGTTGCTCGCACAACATGCTACCCTGTGGAGCGTTGGTTCAACTTCACCATCCATTCCAGCCTTTCCTCATGCGCACTGCTGTGTTTAGCTATGGGGGGTGACTGTAGACTTGTTGTTAGATGAGAATCGTGGCCCCATTTCAGGCTACGGGGGCAAAGCAACAGGAGGTTATGAGATGCATTTTGCCCCACTGGTTTAAATTGAATTTAACCACCAGAGGGATTTAGTATACCCAGGACACGGTGCTCATCAACCGGCGTCCAACCCATCATCGGATAACCCCTCCAACGAGCGCCCTGTGTGCTCTTACTGTGTGTGTTTGCGTGTGTGTCTGTGTGTATAGAGAGACCTACTGGAGAAATGGCATATAGATGATAAATGTGTAAGGTGTAATTTTTCCTGACGTGATGTATCTTCCAAATATCATTTTCCAAAGCCTTGTCTGTATCATCACTTGACACATTGATGGAGAGAGAGAGAGAGAGAGAGAGAGAGAGAGAGAGAGAGAGAGATTGAATGATGAAATAATATTCTTAAGTGTTTTAGACAGCTTCACATATTCAGTGGAGCATTGACAGCTGTGAGTACAGCTGCTGAATACATAAAAGAAGCAGAAAAACAGAGAGAGAGAGATGGAGGCAGAGGTATGATTTCTGTATCACAGATTCAAAAACACCCTGTCCATGTTCATAAAATTGCACATGCCTGCTGGTAGTGAACCTTGGTTTACATGGATGAGTTTGCTTCTACAACAAACTGGGAATTACACATAATTGATATACAACATGATACTGTGGGTGAAAAACAGTAGGGCAGTTCCAGGGTTGTGTGACATTTTCGGTCAAAACCGGAAATATAATTTTCAGAGAATGCATTTATAGCCAATATATTGAATCATCTGTTTCTATTTTACTAAACCCCTGATGACAGAGTCCAGACATCAGGGACACAAATTATCTACTTTAAGAGGGAAAAATTATTATGTTATGGATGTGACAAAAAGGATGAATGTTTTTAGGGACAACTCAGGCTACTTTGTAGGATTTCTGTAAAATGAAATTTACAGAAGCAATCATACCCAACAAATGGAGAAGTGGTGGTTCTTTATAGAACTAAATAGTTAGGCCTGCTATATTTTAATTTCCATGTGCCTATTTATGATCAATATGAACCATAATGGATGTGACAACTCACTTACCTGACTATGGAAAACGATGTTAAAAGTTTAAGAGTGAATATCTTCACAAAGGTGTTTAAACCAACAAATATTGACATCTGCCCCATCACTTCCATAGTTGAAATTTGCATGTAAGTGCTCTCATTCACAAGTGTCATCTAAAAATCAGATTTTTCGGGATTTGATGTGTTATTCTAGTTTTCATTTTTTATTGTATAGATCATGGAACAAGCAAAATCTAAATCTTTCCAAATACACCTCTGGAACCCACTTTTTTGATGCAGATCTTCCATTCTAGTATATGGAACGTTTTTATTTAAATATTATATTATAATATTTTATTATTCTAGACCAGCCACCCGTGCTTATACAGTACATTGCTCACTCTTATTCACTCTTATTCACTCTTTCTAACATTACTCTCTATTTGTTGTGTTATGATGATTCGGTTACTTCCTGTTGCGTACCATGTTTGTAGTCTTTTGTAGTTTTTCATGTTAATTAGTTTTCCCAGGTGTTTCTTGTTTTCTTGTTATCCCAGTGTATTTAAGCCCTAGTGTTTCCTTTGTTTGTGGCCGGTCTTTATTTTTATGTTCCTGTGTTGCTCGAGGATTTTCATTTTCATTTTCATTTTCATTTTCATTTTCATTTTCATTTTCATTTTCATTTTCATTTTCATTTTCATTTTCATTTTCATTTATAAACTCCATTTGGATCTACTCTCTGCTTGGTTCCTCTTTGTTACACGTTGACTCTCTTTTGTACAGATTGACTATTCCTTTAACCTTCAGAATCCAGCAAAGCAAAAGAGGGAGTGGGTGTGAATCATTTCTGTGGGTGAAATTGTGTCTTTAATGGCAGGGACAGAACTGAACCCATTTTACCTTCCCAACAGAATACATTTTCTAAACGGATAAGGATAAGAACTTGTCGTCTAAGTCAATCCAATAGGATTTGAAGATGCTACAAAGTGGAGCGGAAAAAAAAGATGCATAAATGGCTGATGCTGCAGTGATGTCATACAGTCCATCCAATCACTTTTGAAGACATGACAGGCCGTTTCTTATGTACTGTACATAATCTAATAATGTATTAACGTATTTATTTTACAGCTAGGTGGGCTGAAGCAGAACTATCCACATTATTCAGATTCATTATTCAAATGCACATGTATTTTTAGTCTTTTCATTGAGAGAAGACATTTTGCATATGAAATTTGAAACATTAAACATAAAATTATGTGCAGTGCACAAAATGTATCCATGACATGCTTTTTTTCAAGCACATGAATGATGACAAAAGAGATGAAGGGAACTCTTTCTATTGAGATCATCGAAATGCACTTTAAAATGAAGATGTTTCAAATAAATATGTTTGTGATTTAAACGCGTCTTGATGGCTAATGCCAAAAAACTCATGAATCAAGATTAAACCTTGAGCATGTCAGAAACAGAGGACAAGGCCGTGCACACACACAGACAGCACCCTTGAATATATAACCTGACAAAACACATCATGTCAATCTGCTTTAATTCAAATGACTGACAAACAACAAATTCAATGATGATCTACTTTTACAGTAATTCTCTTTCTCCTGCTTTCACGTGTACTCTCTCACACTAAACCAATATGTGCACTATAATCCATTTTCCCCCATTTTGTTGGCCAAGGTTAGATTATGTTCACATGGTCTCATGCAGAATAATTTACAAATCAATCCTGTTAATTTGCACAAGCTTTCTAAGTCACTGATCAATGTTTCTGCCCCTTCTTCCAGCTGTGTGTCTGCAGTAGAGGTCATCGAATTGACTTTAACCACATTACATTGGGCTTGTCATCCAAACTCTGACTTCAATGGTATAAATGCAAAAAAATCACTTCACTTGACACATCTTCAACAGTCTTTTACTTTCTGTTGGTACATTCTGCTTAACTGTGTTAGCATTGGTTACAAAACTTTTGTGCTGTTCATCTCTTCCTTAGCTTCATTATTCTACAATAAAGCATATTGTGTTTACTATTGACACTAAGGCAAGACGCTAAATCCTTAGTATTGCGTCGCTTTGGACAAAAGCGTCTGCTAAAGTAATAAATGTAAAATGTATTTTGCATCCATTCTTGTTGCCCTGGTAAAATGATTAAAGACAGATACTGGAATGTTTCAAAAACGATGTGTTCTATATGTATAGTTAATTAAAAGACTACGGTATTTTTTTTAAACTGTGTTCCATTGGCTTATATAGTAGATCACCATGCTAACAACATCAAGGTCACGTGCGCAATTCCATGGGGATGTGTGGACTGATGAAAAATGCACAACCAATTCCACGGCAAGTTGCTTTGGATAAATTTGTCTGCCAAATATGTAAATGTTATGCTTGGTGATAGTTATTTGCGTCAAGGATACGTGCAACGGCAAGTCTGATCCTGTATGTTGAAAGCTGAGTGATGTTATATTTGTTTGACCCATAAAGAAAAATTCACAGTATAAAACATTTCGACAGAATGTGAGCATTTTTCTAATAAACACCTTATACCATGTTCTGAAAGTTGATGCATCTTTTAGTCTGAAAGAATTAGCCAAGCTAATACTGATTTGTTTATCTTGAATTGAAAAAGATTTCAAATGTATTTTATATAACACCAAACATGCTGTTGTGCACTTATAGATAAGAGAAATGAAAAAGCGAGATTTTGTGTTTTGAACATTTATATATTCATACGTTTTTGTATGAATTATGGTCATTTATTCCAAAAGCTGCCCCTACTGATAAGTTTACTGCAATGTAAATGTGTTTTATGCAAAGCTCACCCCGAAGTGATAGATGAGAGAAGGACGGTGGCTCCACCCCTCTACTAGCAGCTTCACTCTGAGAGCTCGTTCACACTGAACCTATCTGCTGCGCGAGGCGCACACTGAATTGCTAGTAATCGACGGCGCAAAATTTATCCACACATGCCCAGAGGAGGAACAATAATGTAACCCTCTTGAGTAACAGTTACGAGGAAAATTGATCCGTTCGAAACAGGATCATTGTTGAAATTACTCTCTGGCTCTTTTAAACACTAGTGTGTTGACCACAAGTGCCTGAAGACCAATGGATAACATGCCGCGCATTGGGAAAGTATTTGCACCTGGTGGCGCGCAGTCGCTGGACGAAACTTCCACCAGCTCGGTCTGATCGCTGAATCCTGTTTGAGGGAATGAGACGAGAAAAGTTGGACTAAATGGAAATGTCGACGATACATGCCTCACCTTTGCCTAACAAAACCGACCAGCATGACGTGGACCCGGTTGAGAGTAACTGGCAGATTCTCTTCGGTTTGTCCTTTGCGATTGCCGGTGTCACATTCATGGGAGGTTTGTACTCGCTTAAATCGTTGCTCAGGATGAGGAGTAAGTCTTCCTTGTGTCTTCTTGTGGCTTCACTGTCCGTAGATGATCTGATCAGCGTAGTTCCGCTCACACTTTTCATGATCCTACAATGGAGGAGCGGGGACGCAAACCGGTCGGGGGCAATGTGCACCTTTTCCGGACTCTTGTATATTTTTCAAGGGTTGTCAAGCAATATGAAAGCCTGTCTCATTGTTGTGTACACTTTATACGTAACTAAGCGCTTTGGAGTATATCAGACCCCCAACCGACCCCACGGGGTGTTTCTGGCTGTCGTCGCAGTGTGGACTGTCAGTCTGGTGGTCAGCGTCCTGCCCGTGTGCGGTTGGGGTCGCTTCGCTCCCGCGTCTCTCGGCTGTCTCCCGCAGAACGACAGCTTCTACGTGCTGCTTCTCTTCGCTGTTTACTCACTGTGTTTTTGCGGGCTGATAGTTTGCTGTGTTCCTCTCATTTATCAGCTCATGTGCTCCACGGAGGCCCTGAAAACATTTTATCCGAGCTACCTTGAAATTACGGGGTCGCCTCCATTATGTGAGATCCCCTCGCTGTCACGGGACAGCTTGGAGAAAAGTTTGGGAGCTTACAATGAATTCAACTCGACTACAGGCAGTTTCAAGAACAGAACGGAAACATACACCCTGTCGTATTCCCCGTCGACTAGTCATCTCCAAAAAGATGTTGTCCAAAGTGAAAGACATTCTCCTGTGTTTTTCTCCCAGAAGCGCTTCTCCATGATTCTGGCCATGGCTCGAATGGTTTTGTGGATGCCAATGATGGTGAGCCACATTGAGTCTCAAGCTATATGACTGCAATGCACATTTCCCAAAATGTCTTCATACGTGTATTGTCTGTTAGAGATCATACAAGGCAAGACGTCATAAATTGACCTAAAATCTGCCTAAATGCATCTTTAATTGACTTCTTCACTCGTAATCCGTCGTTCTATTTAAACATAAAAGAATGATGTTTAGCGACTAGCTTTATTTATGCCTGACATATGTTGCCCTTGCAGACCCAGATCTTGGTGAGTCACGCTGTTCACATGCACAACTCGTCCCTGGAGACTCTCTGTTTTTTCCTGACCTTGCTCTCCGCGGCGGTCACCCCTGTGTTCGTGCTTTCAGAGCGCTGGGTCCATCTACCATGCGGCTGCTTTATCAACTGCCGTCAGGGCATGGGATCCGAGCTCTCCACCGGTTGGTATTAATCGGGATTACGGATGAATGTTGCAATGGCCTAATGAGCCTAGTGACATGGGCCGATTGTGATAATTGATGTTATAAGCTATGTACAGTAGACTATTCAAGGTTTGCCGACTCTCTTGCATGCACTCGTGCCCTTATAATCCATCAACCTAAAAAAGGGCACGGTGACATTTAAAAAGGTCGTAGGTTTTGCCACTGCTACATTTTGAAAGAAATGCATATCACATAAGATTTTCATCCTGTGTGGGGAGCTAGAAAGTGAACATAACTTTTCACACCGTGTATGTGTTTATTTTACAGCAAAGAAAAGGAGGTTTGAATTCAACCTCTCTTTCCAGCAAGGCTACGATATTTACAAGATCTCCCACGCCAAGTCTCCTTCCATCGAGAAACCATCGTTTAACAGTTTATACAGTTGTGATTTCTCCGAAAGTAGAGTGGAAGTGTTGGACAGCGGTCAGATCGGTAAATTCAGCACCACACCAGCGGAGGACAGCTCCCTCCACAGCGAGCTGCTGCTCGAGGAGAAAGCGGACGGCGAGCCGCAAAGCTCCGCAGAACGGGACGGACCGTGCAGCATCTCTCCTCAGGTGTCTGCCTGCGATCGGGAGGATCTTAACCTAGACAACTCATCCGTATTCGACGGTCCGGAGAGGAGGCTGTCCCACGAGGAGTGTCGAAAAATCGAGCTGACGGACTGGGAGTGGTGTAGGAGTAAATCAGAAAGGACTCCGAGACAGGTAAGATGAAAAATAAATCAACACGCGTATATGGGGTGGGATTTGTTTGTTTGGTATGGAAGCCCGTTTGTATGGAAGCCCGTATCCGCCAGGGTTGGGGATTTTTTTTTAGATTTAAAAGTTATTATTATGACTTATGCTGGGGCAACTCCAAAATATTTGTTTAAATCTTAAAAGAGTTTTAAACGGCGAGAGACCACAAACACGAGGAGAAAAATCCTAGATTTAATCATTTTGCTCCTATAATGTGTGGTGCGCCGTGATGTGACCTTAAAGCATCATCCGCACACTCGACTCTAACCACTATCGTGGCTTGCACACGGCTTGGTTTTTATTGAAATTATTTGTAATTGCGATGATAGTGTTTGTAATGCTTTTGACAGAAAATTGACAGAATAGAGAAAAGGGTTTGTTGAAATGAAAACTATGGTTGTTATACTTCTGTCAGCTGGCTTTCTAATAGGGTATTGTTTTGTTCCACGTGACAATCAACAGAGTTCTTGTGTTTGTCCTCGGGGTTTCCCCCACACATCAGGATTTCTGATCGTAAATATTCAACAGGTTGAATATTTAAGATTCACGTCCAGGGCGGCTCCGATGTATATCACATATCACAGGAAAATCTGATAAAATAATCTTTAGACGCGTTTAAGATCTTCGGGCCTTTAACTAGGACTGTCGGATGGGGAGAAATCATCGCGATTATCTTTTGGTGTGGCCCCAGCATAAGTATCTCAAAATAATGAGAAACTAAGTCGAAATTCGACTAAGTAACTCATAATAACGACGTAGTATGTCATAATAATGAGAAGCTTTCTCATAATAATGACTTTAGTATATCAAATTAATGAGAAACTAAGTCAAAATTTCGACTAAGTTTCTCATTATTATGATATAATAAGTCATTATTTTGAGATACTAAATCAGAATAAATTTTTTTAATCTAAAAAACATTCCCAATCCTGGCGGAAATGGGCTTCCATAGTTTGGATTTTTTTTATTTCAACGTTAAAACTATGTGTGATCCTCCCTGTAAAAACACAGGTAAATAATCCTACGTAATGTAAAGAACATACAATTTTTTTTAGAATTTTTTATATTGATGAAAGGCCATGTCAAGTGTCAAAATCATAGTGAAATCAACGATTGAAATCAAACTTTGATGATTGTTATCTCATAATAAGCATAATTAGGTTGAGACTTTAGTCTGGATTTGACAGACAGGGTTTTCCTTCAAACAGTATTAAAGTTGTTCAAAACCTTATGATACCAACATGAATATAAATTTGACATTCTATGTACTTTGAACATGCACTCTGCAGTCATCTGGCACAACTATTTTGTAGCTGCTCTTCTAAAAGTAGTTTAGTTCTGTTATTACTGATAAACACAGTCAACCAAATTATAAAAAAGTAATTAAACTTGCTTAACAAGGTACCTTTGCGCCTTGTGCAGTCATGATGTTGACAATTACTTTCATCTGGCACTTTTAAATTAACAGCATGCGTCTAGATGTTCCCCACCACAGGTTGCTTAAATCATTATGAATATTTGAATCATTTTAGACAGTTGAATTGACTGTAGTAGCTTTGATATATTTAGCTTTTGCATGAGCAAATCGTGAAGCTTAGAGAGGCACGCCTGTCTCATTGACAACATGAATAACTGTTGTGCAGGAGTGTAATACAGTTCAAGTCGTAGGGAAGGAGGCGGGAACCGGCAAAATAAACAAACAATAACACGGAAGTAAAATGGCCACAAGATCATAAATACAAACTTAACACATGTCCGGGCCCGGTCCTCTCTCGTCAGCAGTCCTGTCGCTCGTCCTCTTATGCTCCCGATCTCCTCTGTGAGAGATGTGGGACCGGTGCGCGCACAGCTGATTTCCACTATCACTCATGCCACCGGCCCCGCCTCATTGCCTCATTGCCTCATGGCTCTCGTCCCGCCTTCCTCGTTACAAGGAGCTAGACTGCTGTTAGTAAAACATTACTGAAGTAGAACTTTTGCATGCAGATGAACTAAATTGAGCATGTTTGGTTTCACACTTTTAAAACAGAGATGTATATGAGCATAATAGGGTCATGCTTAGGCATTATTAAAATGCATAACAAACCCCCAAATCAACAAACTATTAAGTACATTGTTATAATTAAAGCAAAACCAGATAGAGACAGGCAGAGACTCTTAACCAGACACATCGACATGATTGAATGCTGTTTTGCTGAGAATTGCTTTGCTGTTTGTTAAAGGCAGAATGACAGAATTTAGATTTTTGGGTGAACTTTCCCTTTAAGGTGGGATCTCTCGATTCTGACATCCAGTTCAAGCTTTAGCATTGCTTAGGGGTCAATTACTTTTTAAATGCAAATTTGCAGAGACGATTCCTGACTTTACTTTTATGTTCTCTCATGGATTAAAGGTTTATTGAGGATTGTGGGCTCTGAAGACTAGCATTGATATCACTTTCCCTCTCCACTAAGATTAGTTTGATCACTGTTTTAGCCTTGCAGTCACCCTGAAGGCACTGTCTTATTTAAATAAATTTTTACCCCAAGTGCATTTTTTTACTTATTGATTTTTTACTTAGATGAACATGCTATCATTTGTACGCTCACACTAAATCTAATACTAAACTTACACTAAAATCAGGTTTTCACGCCAGGGCAGGGACGAGAAAGCTTCTTATTATGCATGTCCTCTTCTCACCCCTTTTCTTGAGTAGCACTGGAGTTTGGCTGAAAATCGGCCGGCCCACAAGAGTTCATCGCTGTGTTTTGTATGACTTCAACTCTGATTAATGTAATTTCCTATTCAAACCTGCTTATAGCTCTTAAATTCACACAATTAACTTTTACTTGATTAAAATGGATTCCCTTTACTAGAGAATTAAGGTGATAGCTTTATGAGTTGATTATAGATTGTTTAGTAATGCTACACTAAAGATATTTTTTTATAATTTTACCGTAAATGTAAGCTATAGCACTAAATCTGTTGTAATTCAGTTTATGTGATCAGACCCATACAATTTAAATGGGCCATTTTTTCGCTGTTGTTTTCCAAGATTTCTTTGTAAATTAAAAAAATTAAAAATTACCCGATTTTGACATTAGAAATTGAACAGTTTTAGGACAAGCTGCTTTTGCTGCTCGGCCTCAAAATATGGTCTTTTTGGATTAGGGAGGATGCTTTCAGCTCTAAAAGTTGCAATATTTTTTCATAATACATCAAACTCACACACACAAAAAATAGGTTCTTCAGCGATTCTTTGGGGTTGTAAAGTGCTACAGCCACTGCCATTCAAAGAATCTGTTAAGCATCTGTATAGTTCTTTAATCATTCTTCACGCGCCAAAGAACCACTGTTAGGTACTGTTGAGCACCATTTTTGTTGAAGAAATAAAGTGATTCATGGCACCTCTTATGGTTCTTCATAGCAACATTAAACGGTGCTGTATAGTATTTAAAGTTATGGTGCTGTATATCATCTCAAGTTTTTCTCCTATGATTATTAGCCAATTAACCACTTTCAGTGCTATTTATAAAAAAAATTTAGAGTACGAAAAAATTGAAACATTGATTATTTTGAACATTTCGAAACGCATAAAGCAGATATTTTTATTCTCATTCCTATTGTCCCTTCAGCAGAGCATGGTTATCAACCTTTCTTTTAAACCATGTTGTGGTGCAAAAAAGTATAAGGAAATCAAAATATCTCTTTTTCCTCTAACTAAGACCTTCTTGCTCTGAGGAATACAGAATTTATAACGACAAAGGCTGCTCATCCTCCTCCAGTGGGTTCTACTGCAAGCCACCACTTTGAAACTGCGAGTAATTGGGGCTTGCAAACAGGCTGTTGGGTTGCTTTAAACTCATAGTGTGTTGGGAGCAGAAACAGCTTACGAAATATTCTCTTGTGACTTGGACAGACCCATCAGGCTGTTGCAGTTCTGCTGTCAGTATAATTTTGCCACTGAAGATAGGAAGCTGGGTTATGTCTAGACCTCAGTGGTGATGATCCAGAGAAGGAGGAGAGGTCAGAAAACCACTGGCTCTGATTAACCTTGGACAGATGACTAGATCAGAGTATTTTGTGAACACAGGTCATGTGTGAGCTAGCAAGAGGTCATTCGTCTAAATTTGTTTTGAGTTGGTTTGTAAGAAGAGATTGGTTGCTTTTGTAAGCAAGGTATTTCACATACACATTATCCCTTTTAAGTATTTGCATACATTTAAAAAATATATAAAAAGTTAGAATTTTATAACTAACAAACAATTTAAGTAAAAAAGTGAAATTATAAATGAAACATAGATATGTTGTTCAAATCAAAGGCAAAAAACAATTGCAAAATCACCTTTGCATCCAGCTGGTTAAGAATTCTTTGTTAGTTGGTTTTGAGCAAAGGTTTAGCATAATTTGTGGGAAGATGCCACTTTGTTTAATATTAAACTGTATACTCTTTACAGTTTTTTTTTCTAATGACATTTATACATTTTAGGTGTCTAAAAAAGGCCCTGGAATGTCTCCATGTGTTTTACCATCTGCACTTGTACGACTGCATCAAACTCACAAGAGAATTGTGGGAAACTAGGCCACTCGCACATGTAATCACAAACATCATAAAGCCTGAGCCTTGTTTGCATTTGCCATTTTTCCTGTCTGCTTTACTGCCTGACTCTGAGGTTTGGATGATGTGGTTATCATTCCTCATCCCCCCAGTGCCTCTAGCTCATCCAGTGGTGCTGCTCAATTGGCCGAATTCACACCCAAATCATCCCCAGTCCCATGGTCCATTATTAACTCTGATGAGCAGTTTTTCATTTGAATGTTATATACTGGATTTGGGCAAAGCTTGCTTAAGGCACATATAATATTGTTGGGATCTCACTTCTCAGCCGTTCTAATGTTACAAGATAGAGGATATAAAATAAGGGAGGGAGCCGTATCTCCAGCTGCTGCGCTGAACAGTCAAATCAAATGAAATCAGATCAAAATGCTTGAATAATTCAGAGTCCACTGTCTTGCGTGGCATTTCAATCTATTACGCACAGACTTCATGCCGATTGTCTCACTTTATTGAAAGGGGGCATGATAATGATAATGGCAAGACAATAATTTGGACCGCGCTGAAGTTCTCCATAGTGAGCTGCCGGGGACAGATAGAACAATGGAAGGATGGGTGTTGATGGTCCTTGTCTTAATTTGACCAGAGTTTTTGTTCTCAACGGGCCTGATATATACACAGGGCTCATTAACTCATGGCAAACGTCTGGCAAAATGAAATCACATTCATCAGCCTGCTTTTTTAAATATCATTGACTTTGTGTGTAATCGAGAGCTTTTTGACCTTTAAAATTAAAGGTTTTTTGAATAATTTTGCGTCTCCATGTCGGTCAAAAGTGTCCCGTGTGGCTGGATTTTATACTCATTACGCATGATTGCACTGATTAATAGAATTTGTTATCGCATTCCAAGATACTGTAGATAACAAGTTTCATAACAGATGAGAGGAAGTGATTTAATTTGACTTTTTAAATGTACTTCCTTCTAGCAAACATAAGAAAAAAATGGTTCTTATAAGACCCTTTAAGTGAATGTTTTTTAGGGAGACAAACATTTTTATTTTATGCCATCGTTGTGGAGAACCTTTTGAAGCACCTTTTTATGAAGTGTATGCAGTAATACAGGAAAGCATTTAACTCGAAAACACACTTGTTCTTTAAATAAACTTGAATTTACATAAAAATGTAATGCAGCACTCAAATATGAACATTCTGTCATCTTTTACTTACCCTCGTGTCATTTTTGTATGACTTTCTTCTACGAACACAAAAGAAGATATTTTGAAGAACATTGGTAACCGAACAATGGCGGTACCCATTCACTTCTGTTGTACGGACAAACCAATGCAAGTCAATGGGTACCACAGTTGTTTGATAACCAGCGTTCTTGAAAATGTAAGTCATACCCGTATGACTTTCTTTCTTCTGCAGAACACAAAGGAAGATATTTTCAAGAACGCTGGTAACCAAACAACCCTAGCTTCCATTGACTTCCATTTCACAAACACAAAACCACTGAGACATTTTTCAAAATATCATATTTAGTGTTCCACAGAAAGAGTCATAAACAGGTTTTGAACAACATGATCTTGAATAAATATTTTTGGGTGCACGATCCCTTTCAACCCAAGTTCTTAATTTGATTTGGATTGACTCTCAAAGCGTTTTGTCTCGTGTCTTTATTTCCAAACAGAGATCCACAGCTGGGTTGGCCATACCGCTATGTGCTTTCCAGGGCACGGTATCCCTCCATGCCCCCACTGGCAAAACCCTGTCCCTATCCACCTACGAAGTCAGCAGTGACGGTCTAAAGATCTCCCCCAACAATGCAAGGAAAGTGGAGGTGTACCGCTCCAAATCGGTGGGTCACGAACCCAGCGCGGAAGAACCCAACTCTGGAAATGGGGGCGGAGGAGGCGTAGGCGACACCAACGTTAAAATCCACCTAGAGGTTCTGGAGATCTGCGACAATGAGGAAGCCATGGACAGTGTCTCTATAGTCTCCAACATCAGCCAGTCGTCCATGCATGCACGCTCGCCCTCACTGCGGTATTCCCGCCGTGAGAATCGGTTTGTGTCGTGTGACCTAGGCGAAACAGCCTCATACTCGCTGTTGATCCCAACCAGTAATCCGGATGCGGACAACATTAACATCCACATTCCAGACACAGTGGAAGCACATAGGCAGAACAGCAGGAGACAGCACCAGGAGGCTGGTGGTTACCAGGAGGAAATACAGCTGCTCAATGAAGCCTACAGGAGGCAGACAGGTGACCAGGGGAACTGACACAAGCAGATACAAACATGTACACCAATTGGCTGAGATGGCCCAGAAAATTGATTGTACTGTATGGATTGTTGGCATGTGATGTTTTAGGACAAATATTCATAAACAGAAAGTTACAGGTAGAAGAATGCATCCAGACCCAAAGATTGGTTTTCCTTCAAAGCACAACTGTACTGTAAATCCCTTATATAAAATGCAAAAATGTAAATGTTTAAAGAATAACAAGACATATGGTGTCAGGCTTTTTATCCTAAGCAAGTAGCGGTATAAAAATAAGCTTGAAGTCGGATGTGGGTCTCCGATTTTGTAACTGCCTTTAAATGTGAGCACCCACATCTTCAAGGTTAGCATGCAGCCAGGTCTGGGGGTTTGGAGAAAGAAGTGATTTATATGAGAAAGTGCAGATAAATTGTGCTTCGAGGTACGACAAATCTTCGAATCGGGGAGGCTGGACTGAAAGTGAGTTTGCTCAGATATACCCTCAGTTTCAAGCCCCGGGGAAGATAGATCAGAAGGTTACGATGACAACAGAGACTCGCCGTGCGAAGCAAACTGCTGTGGTTTAAAGTAATGGAGAATAAGCTGAAGTCCCTATGATTCTGCAAGTGACGTATAGACTGAAATAAAGGTTATTGAAGGATCAGAACTAGTCAATCATATCTGATATTCCTTCATTCTTTGAATACAAATGAAAGTGCATTGATAGAGAGGGTTGAGGAGAGAGAGTCGAATGGAGAAGGACAACTAATGTGTATGTGGTGCTTGTGAGACAGACAAAGGAAGCGCTTGTGAGGGTGTGTGCAGATTCGGAAGTAAAATAAATACATTTTAGTATTCTAGCTCAGGCATAGACGGTATGGCATACTGAAAAAAAGAGATGCCAAATGTGTACATTGCGAAGCGTTACGTTTTTTTAAGCCACATTGCTTTTACCTTCTGTGTGTATGTCTGAGTGTGTTTAACTGTAAACCTAGTTCAGTATGTGTGAATATAAATGCTGATCACTTTGTGTATGCTTCCTGCCGTATGTGTGTATATGTCCATCTTTATTGTTGTACTAAAACGCTGCACATGTGCTGCTTTATCTTAATTCCTGGATCTGACTGCTGTGCGAGAGAGAGATCGTGCCAATGGATCATTCCACAAATGTTAAAGTGAATGTGATGCATAGGCCTATTTTAGGTGGTAATGTGTGTGCAGATGAATGCTCATTTTAAAGTCGCTTAGGACTCCCCCTCCCCATTTTCAATGCACTGCATTTGCAATCAGAAATGTGTGCCAGGCCACTCACTCGCATTTAAAACAGGCTCTGAAAATGGAGCATTCGTGCATGATTCAATAGATGCCTGAGATTCTAAGAAAAATGCAGACTCTGATGAGTTCACTTACTTACATTTTAGCTCTGCCACATCAGTATAACAATTATTTAAAAATGAAATCTAAAAGGTTATAATTCAGGCTCAAAAAGCTCTACTACCCATTTATAATGTCTGACAGACAGTGTTATTTATTTGATAAATGTCAAATTAAACTTGTATATTTCGAATAGCAGATCTTGTTGTTGTATTTGTTGTCGAGCAGCAAAATAGCTGAGGCATAATGCTCCAAAATATTTTCATCTCTTCAATGTTCTCATTAAAGATTTATTTGCAGAAAATAGCCTTATTCAAGAGTGTAGATTTATTCCCATTTGTATGCTTTGTTGAACTGCCTCCTGTGGTTTCTATATAAATTATCCGAGCCGGCAAATGAGACAGAAATCCCCATGTCTGGATGTTTAATGGTTTTTGAAATTGATAAATTTTCTTGCCTCCTTCATTTTAAGTACGAGCGGAAGCAGTTCCGTGTTCACGGTGACTTCAATAATCATGTTTGTCATTTGGGATTATACATAGCAAAAACGTTGCTCAACATTATGGAAAATTAATAAATATGTGGGACAAAGTGATAATTAATAGTAATAATGATTATAGAAAGCAAAATAATTTCACAGTAATTATTTATAATTCTTGCACGTTGCACTCAAAACAATGGTGCTTCACAATGCCATAGAAGAACCTTTTTTGTAAAGAACCTTGAACATCTGAAAAACCTTTCTGTTTCACAACAGGTTCATTGTGGCGTTTCTGCAGATTATAAAAAGGTTAGAAAGAGACGGTTCTTTAATGAACCTTGGACTGAATGGTTCTTTGTGGAACCAAAAATGGTTCTTCTATGGCATCGCTGTGAGCGTATGTGCTTTCATATAGTTGAATATTGCCATTTTCGGACTATAAGCTTGTATCTCCAAAACTGCCCCTTTTTTCAGTAATTAAACACTGTGATGTCAAAATTAACAAACTCTCAAAACCTTTTTTTTTTCAAAAAAACCACAAATAAACACGAATGGTAAACAACAGTAATGATTAATGGAAAAAATTTCAGTCCAAGATACAAGTTACAAGGTTTATTTCCAATACAACATGTTTGTTATTTTTGATTTTCTTCATGATTGTTTTATTGTTTGAAATAATTGTATTGTAAAATCTTGTAACTTTCTAGTAATCCTGAAGACTTTGGTTTGCCTGTTCAAGTGTGATTGATCAGGATTTAGGCAAAACTTTGCAGGACGGTGGACCTTTAGGCCAGAGTTGAGAACCCCAGCTTAAGAGTTTGTCAATACAGAAACTTCATTAAAAAAGAAAGAAAATTGGGGGTGAATTTTTGATGGGGAATCTCTTTTTAAAGTACCTTTAATGTCTTGGCACTGCAGAACTTTCTAAAAAGTTTTGTCATACTTCTAAAAAAAACTTTTTGCTGTTTTAATGGTGCGCACTTTAAAGCCTTTTTTAAATACTATTTTTCCTTCATCTGGTTCATCTTTGCACCTGGAGAACACTGCAAATCCTAAGAGCTTCAGCCACAGGGTGTTGAAAAGACTTTGGGCACAGCAGACCTGCTCGACATAAAAGCTCTCTTTCCTCCGTTTTTTTAACATCTCAGACAGAGCCGTTTGGAAGGCTGACACTCCCTCTGTTCCTCCTTCTCGCAAACAACAAGGCAAGTTCTTTAAAAGAGCCTGACATTCAGATGATGTTTCAAAGCAATTAACTATGAGGCACATTCGAAGTTATCAGGAGATTGTTGTGCTGGGAGAGAGCGAGTGACAGGCTGCTAGGAAAGGGGCTTTTGAATAAAAGGGGATTGACAGAGGTGGTGATTAAAGAGTAAAAAGTGAGAACAAGATGCTTCTCTACATTCATTATTTTTTTAAGAACGACCTGCCATGCTGGCTGAGGGACAGGTAATATTTTCAAAGGTGAGGACACAAAGAGGAAGTGGAAAGATCTCAAATGGTCATTGGGGATATGTGCTCATTTAGATGTTTCGTGTTTTGACAGCAAGTTTTCACCTAGTGAAGTTTCTTTCCTTCTTTCCAGTCCAAAAAAACACCTTTTCAACAGGACAGACATGAACAAACACACAATATAACACACTCTTCACAGTCAAAGTCGGAGAGCTCCCTTACCTTCTTAATAATGTAAAAAGCACTACCTTGGGTCTGTGGAGTGGAAAGCTACTTGAAATGTGTTTAAAACTGTTTAAGGACTATTGGACTGGATTAAACTGGTCAAACACATAAAACAATTGAAAAAGGCATCGCTCTTTCCATCCATTGGATGCTTTTTCCACTGATTTCATCCAATGAAAGTGAATGTGGACTGAGGCATACTCCGTGTAGCAACTCTATAACATGAAACGTGTTCAACAACATGAGTCAATTATTTAATTATTAAGATTTGTATGGCAAACTATCCCTTTAACAAATGCGATCTTTACTTTACATAATGATTGTGTGTTTGTGATACAATGTGAGAACAGAGCAAGGAAGCGGAAAGAATAGTGGGTGTGGGTTCATTTAAAAAGAGGACTTGCTGTGATGGTAAAGATCTAATCCATATTTCATGGTTGTGTCTGGCAGCTTCTGCAGGACACACAGCTCTCCCGTCACAGCGCCACAGGACTCTAATTATCTTCTCGCGCTCTGTTAAAACAGTGGCTGTTTCACTTCCCTGTTAATCCCTGCCTCTGCTCCACTGCCTTTAAACAAGACACTAATGACAATGTGAGCAGAGGCCAATTAGACTATAAGCATTAGGACAAGTGCCTGAAGACTCCAGTGCTCGGAGGCAATAAACACATAACTCCTTTCGTTTACATACCATGTTTGCTCTGGGATCCATCAGGAAATCAGGAGACAATAACTTCTCTTAGACTCTGGGATTTACCTGTAAGATTACGCCAACGAATGAGATGCTAAGTGAAGATAATTAATGTCTCTGGGTTTCGAGATGAGGAGGATTCGTCATGCTATACTGTTGCAAACTGCTGGTTACTGTGTGGGAAAACTCATTAGCTCATTCTTTTTCTATAAGATAAAATAAAACAATGTTTTGTTTCCTGAGGTGTACATCCTTAATCTCCAAATGCCTTGCCTTTGAAACCTTTAGTAATTGTCACGTCAAGCATATCTGATATAGAGGTTGTGGGGAGATGCTTTTGTTTAATGCATTCTTTTTAGGACCATCACATGGGTAATTGTTGCCACTGGCTTTTAATACAAAGCGTAGTTTAAATGATCTCTGTATTCATGGGATTAGAGTGAAACATTTATTTTCTTGTTAAAAAACAGTATCAGTCAAAGGTTTGGACACACATGGCCTAAGGTTTCTTTATAAGACTAAAGTTATGAGTTGCAGATGTAAGCAAGATATACCCAGTATACATGGAAATTCTCTCAACAGTTGAATTACAAAAATAAACAATCTCAGGTGTCTTGTAGGGTTAGTTAAAGATTGCGTATCAGTTTCTGCCAATCTCATATTAATCTTGAGAGCTATACAGTAGTATTGTTATGTCGCACGTATGCATTTTGTTGTCCTTAATGTTGTTCCAATTGCTTCCATTGTTTCTCTCATCTGTAAGCCGCTAAAATCGTCTACTAAATGAATGTATTTAGTTTGATCAAATTTATAAAAGAGAGATACAGCTGTACCATTATTTCTGGAAAAACAGGAGCTGGTAGAGGTGGGACTAGTGGGGAGAGTGGGATGGAACTACAGCACAAGCAAACAACACATCATCACATTAATCCCTTCATGTTTTGTACATTATGCACATACACACCGATTGCTAATAAAACACAGACGTATGATTTAGTTTGACTTACCGCGTGCAGTTCATGTCCAGGATTCTTTTACCACTGGGACCTCGCCATCTATCAGTTTCAAACGATCTCCAAATCCAGCGTTATATCCACCGTTTATATAACATCCAGCACTGGAATGCCATGAACAAACAGACACACCTTGACTTCACTATCCCAAGAGTAACGAGCTGCAGCGCAGCCCATCTTGACGCAGCGAAGATAACCTTGATGGTAAGTGGATCGACACAGTGACGACACAGGGATCCAGAATTATAAAAAACATTCCATAACAAGTTGGAGTGCTGGGTGAGTGTATCAAGTAGAAATACTACGTCATACGTCCAACTCGTTTTAAAACAAGTTGACCGTTAAAGGTACAGTTTGTAAGAATTTTTTAGTAAAATATCCAAAAACCACTAGGCCAATGTTATATATTTTTTTCAGCTGAGTACTTACAATATCTCAGATGTTTCCAACGGCTATGAATTCCTGCGAAAATCGCCATTCTAAACAGTGTACCGGGGCTGTTTAGTCGCCTGTCAATGGCGTCATATCCGCGTTACCCTTTGTTACCGCCTTAACTGCGGAAGAAGTTTGTACCGTCGGTCCGTCTAGCATTATTGCAAATGATGTAGGTTCGTTCAAAATAACTTTTACTATGATTGATTTGAACACTTAAAACTGCGCAGTGTTATCACACCACCGAATTGGACAATTACTATAACATCTATGACTAACAATTTAGTTTTAAACCTTACATTTCTCGGGTCTAATTCATTATAATGAAATAAAATGATTTCATCAAACACAACATTTATTAAAACCTTTATCACCCCGTCTAACCTCTTCCGCCTACACATCGATTTCCCTCGCCATCCTGCCTCCTAATATCGATTGTCATCTTTCAGCCTTCTCCGCGTCTTCCCCCCCCCCCCCCCCTCCCCCCTCCCCGGCCCCCCCCCGCGCGGTTAACATTCAGCGGCCCCCGTGCGAAGTTGAAGACACAACAATATCCCTCCAAATCCTTCCCCCTTACCGCGCCTCCTAAACAGCCCCCCCTATAAGCTATTGCCGATTTATTTGTTCGTTGTTTTGATCATCCGCTCCCCTCTCAGCAGCCCCCAAAAATTTCCTACAAACCCTTCTGTACACCGTTAACGCCCATGACGACCAGACAGCATGTTAACAGTGTAAAGGAAGTCAGCAATGCAGGATCCTATCCAGCACTGATTACCCCACCTCGTTAATTCACCACCCCTGCCGAAATTTTAATTATGGTACATGGTTTCATTTCTATTTATTCAATTTGTGTACTACAACATAATTCCCAATACTCGCAATTGCTTTTGTTGCGTGCCCTCCAGTGACGACCTTCCCCCTTATATGTGTGTTGATGTGCCAGGAAAGTGAACACCCACCCCTCAGTTAAAACTAACATACCCCCTTCACTCGTGCTGTACAGTCTGGAAATCCCAAAAACACACACTGCAAAAAAACTGGAATAACAAGCTCCCCCTATTTTTCCAAAATTGTGCTCTAACTCAAACCAATGGACCACCAACTTACACCACACAGCTCTGTTCACACAACCCCTTCACATCAATAATACACAAAAAAAACATGGTTGTCCCCTCTCTGTACACGCTCTCATATTTATTTAAATAAATTAGCAAATGCCATCCATCCTGGATGATTCCTCAACCAAAATCCCACTCCCAGCTACCCCCCCCCCACCCCCCGTACTAAGATTCTCTTCGCCATCTTTGAACCTTTACACTACCCAGACCCCGGGTATAATTTATGAACCTATTGAAAACCTACACCAAACACATCAAACCACCTGTCACTTGTATGAATGCACCTCAACTCGGTTCAGTCACCCCAAAAGAGGTCCACCGCTAATGATTAAATCTTCTGACAAGAATCCGCTCTTATCTTCATTATTAACTAGACCCGATGCTTCAATTTTTTCACCATCGTTCATTATGAAAAGCACCCCCACTGTCGTCCAGTTTTCCATCCGAGGTCGAGTGCACGGTGATCCAGTGTATGAGCCCCCCCAGTGACCCCCTATCATTAAAACATAACCTTATCGTACCAATTCAAATCCCCGGATAACCCCACAACGGTCTTTCGTAACCCCCCACAAAGCCCGTTTTTTTACTTTCACTTCTAATTTACCACTATGTTTTAATGTCTACACCATGGCAATATCAAAATAATCTATGATGATTAACAATCCTGTTCTTAGCCCTATTATTTTCTCATTTATTACCCCTCGACAACTATACTGTCCTTCATCCCTTGTTTTTGCCAATGATGCCCATGTCCCCTCTCCTCCTGTGTTATTCTTTTATATGCTGCTGACGAGTTAATTGCAACATAAAACAGACGAACTCAGTTCTTTCACATACAAATAACAAATCAACCAAAGCAGGTGTTCTTGGGGAGCGGTGGCCCAGGGCAGTTTTTTGTGCAGGCGGAAGCCAGAACGGCCGGGGGGGCCCGCGGGGAAGGAAAGCCAGGACGAAGGCGACACCCCAGGAAGCGGACCCAACAAAGAGCCGCTTCCCCCCCCTTGCCTCCCCCTGTGGGCCAAACCCACCTAACCACTACACCTCTAAAAACAAACACCTAAAATACCAATTGCACTGAACCCCAGAACTTAACCCAAACTACACGATTTTTGAAAAATAATCTGTTTTTAGCAATAAACCCTTCATCTCTGTTCCCGGCTAGCGCCGCGGTCCGTCCGATTTATTTTTTACCTGTAATACCTCCTCCGCTTTGCCAAACAACAATGTAAACCCAAGCATTTATAATACATTTCAAGTTGAATGGTTTTTGTTTATCTTACCACCTTGAACTTTTAACTACTAGACCCCCCCCCTTCTCCTCGATACAAAGACTGACAATGTTCAACCATACAATGTATCCTAAATTGCTTAAACATTCTTCATATGCTCATACAATAATTCATCAGCAATGGCCAACATGAAACCTGACCCCCCTTCTTTCCTCCCCCCTCCCCCCCCTTCTCCTTTCCCTTCTTGAAACACTTACTAAAGTACAACTTAAAAGACAACCAAGAAAAACCAGAAAACGACGACCCGAGAAGTCAACACCCGCCATGAGGAGTAATACACTTTAATTATTTTACCCACACTCCGTTACCCACCGTACAAACCAATTAAAGTGCTTACAAAACTGTCTTTGCGTCTTGAAGGTTACACCATGAATATTTAATGACAGGTGACATAGAATCCAATTACCTTTTAGGAAGAACACCGTACATGCCATGTCATGGCAATGTCCCCCCCCCCCCCCCCCCTACAACACGAAATAAATGTACCATTCACGATTCGACCGGTGCCTTGAATTTAAACCCGTCTTGCAGCTACTTTCGCGACCCTGCCCAAGCCCCCCCCACAACCAAGCCCACCGATCCACCAATCAAATATTTCTGCCCCCCTGACACCCTCTCCACACCTATTAATTCGACCAAGCTTTAAATCCCCCGTCCCCTTCTCATACCATGTGAGAACGAAGCAGGATGTTTGTACCAACAAATCAAACAGACGAATTAGATCGCCAGTCTGCACAACCCCCAAACATTTTCTACCTGCCTACTCACTTCCCCCCGGATTCGCATCATGGCGGTTGACCTGTGATTGCGTTTAAAACGTCCCCCCTCATCGCTAGAAACCCCCCCGTACGCGAACTATTTAACCTGTTGTAGTGGAGTGACACCCTACCGCTGTCTCCTCTGGCTGTGACACCCACAGTGAGGGTTACGCCTTGCTGTGTATTTCGCCCCCGGCAGCCCACCTGATGTTACGGGCATGGTAACACCCCGACCCCCGCCCCGGGCGACAGCCCAGGCCCCGGACGGCCCGACGGGTCGGACGAATGGGTCCAGGATGGGACTGCAAGACGCGCTGGACCCCAGCCGTGACGTCCGAGGAGGAGGAGGTTACCCCAAACGAACCACTCTGATGGGACCTCCATAAAGGAAGAACTCGGGGACAGGACCGGTGCGACGAACCGAGCCCGAGGAGCGCCCCCGAAAGGCCAAACCACCATCCACATTCCTAACCAGGGTCCCGAGATTATGAGGGTGCCTGGCTCGGTTATGCCAAATTTGATCCGGCCCCCCACCTTCGGACCCACCAGCCATCTGAGCTGGCAGCAGGAGAACACTCCGTGAGTAACGCTTAGTCAAGACCCCCACGCACGTGTTCGTTGAGCTAACACCCCACCTCTCCCACAATATGCTATCTCAAGCTTTGTACTTTCAAATGCCACACTATAACCTCTAAGTAAACGCGTTTGTTATAGTTTTCAGTGTCGTACATTGGCCTGCTTATTCCTTTTGGAATTTGACCTTGAGAAAAACCCTATCGCAAACCTGTACGTCTAAACAAAAGTTCATTTCCCTTAGGGCACCCCATACCCCCAGCCTCCGTCTTCGCAAGAGCCGAACAATATGGGAAACTATTAAATTCTTACCACCCCAGCCATTTAAGAGTGTATCCCGATCTAGTCTCCATAACCCTGGGCAACCCACCCCCCGTTTCTATTGACAACCCATGTGACCATTTATTGAGGAGTTTCAAGTCCTCAATTTAATACATCATAATTACAGAAAAAGCCATGGGTTTCTTTATTGTAATTTTTACGAGGGGCTGCGTTCACGACTGGATGCATAACGTGAGCAGACACATTCAACTAGGTTGTTGAAACTCTTCCCCGAGAGCTGTCACCCACAGCGGGAATACAATGCCCTCACCCCACCATCCACAACAATCTCCGGAGTTGAACCGGAGGCAGACACCAAGTAGACACAGGTGATTGCCCACATTACCCACTACATTGTTGCTCCCCCCCCCACCCGCATTAACAGCCGGTTTTACCTAATTTATCTGAAACCAAACCTGGACCACCACAAATCCCAAGAAACCTCCCCTGAAGTGCTTAAACGTGTTCCGCACCCAAACACCAATTCCATTTTATACACTTTATCGTCTTAACCACTACTTTCATAAAACAATTGCAACTTTACCCCGTAGGCGCCGCCACCCCATGCCACCACCTCTTCTTCATCAGCATTTTCCAATGTTTTTAGTTACATTTTGCCCATTTTCAATGGTCTTTTCGCCCCTTTCGCTAAATACGCCCCCTATCTTACCTCGGCCAATACCCGACCAGAAGTGAAAATGACCACCCAGTCTTAGTGCTGTGTCAGGCAAGTGTAGTTTGCTTCACAAGGCGGGAGCGCCACGCGCGCTGGCATTGACCGCAAACTGGTCTTGCAATTTGCCCCCGACCCTCACATAGCATTGCCGCTCCCCCACCCCCACCTCAGTCATGACTGTACCCGCTTCAACTAGTTCTCAACCCTTCCGAGCGTGCGCAACCTACCTGCAACGCGGGTCCATCTTTACCAGTTACTTTGCACCGGCAGATCTCCAGGACATATTCAGCAATAATGTGAGTCGAGGGACTGCCAAAAACCCAATCGAGCACCAAGCGAGGAGACCCACGCACAGGACCCTACCCCGAAGCAACCTGCCCGATGAGTGACTGTTCGGGGCACGAGTGTTCCTGAAAAACTGACACTCAACTGTGGGAACAGCCGACTCTGCAAGTAGCTTACCTCCTACTGCATTATGTTCAGCGCTCCACCCACAACCCCCCCCTGGACGAGGAGTAAACGACAAGATCTGCAGAACGAAGTTGATAACCCCCCAACACCCGATTACTTGATATTGTTGGCTATGAGTACAGACAACAGCACAACGACACCGCCACCATTTATGGACCCACTTTTGTCGTCACCATGCCACCTTTTAATTCGGTTGCATTCTATTTAAGAAATTCATGAAGAACAGCTTCCATCGTTATGAAATGCCAAAAGACCCCCCCCCCCCCCCCCCCCCGCGGTAATATTGTGGATTGCCACGTCTTCTGTATATAACAGCATACGATTGATGGGTATAATGTCTTTTGACCCCATTATTTACGTTTTCGTAATTTACACAACAAACTACATGCAAGTTTCTGAACTTTGACCGATAGCGACATCACGCTTGGGATTTCCAAATTGAAGATCTTCTCGTTGTCTTGGTCTGTAGGACCCCCCTGTGTCTTAGGCTGATGTGTGTTGAAAACAAATCGGTTTTGGTGCCCATCCAAGTGGACCGATGACGGCTTTGTAGGCGACACAAGACCTACCCAGGTCAACTCAGTATCCTGCCCGCCCTTGATGACCCTCTATGCAGAGGGGCATGGGCTCTCCTTGTGCCGCAGGGTCAGTCTCGCACCCACCCAGCCAGTTCGAATCAGTGCAATACTCACCCGTAAGTATAATTCACGCCAACACCCCCACTCGAGCAAAAGACCCATCGAGCCGATAAAAAATGATCGCTTTAAGTGTATCGTTCTTCTGTGTTTCAGGTAGCCCAGAAGAGAAGTAGCTGCGTGCCCCACTGAGTTCCTTCTCTCATTTCCTCCCCCCCCCCCCCCCCCCCCTGCCCCACAGAACTCCCGGTAGGACCGATCGACGACCCCAGTACCCCTCCCCTTTCCCCCCTGTGGTGACTATCACGATTCGTCTGCCAGAGGTGAGTAGTACACGCTCAGGTTTTAACCCCGTCAATCTAACACCCCCCCCCTCACCCGACCTCTGCCTGAACAACCAAGTCTTCCCCATGAGTTCGTTTCCTTATTGTGCCCATGTACCCGACTATTCATATCGCAAGTCAGACCGTTTGGAGCCCCGCGGGGCCTTATTATCCCTGCTTATTCCACTAACAAACCCTCCCACACTTATGGGCCACTATTAAACACAAAACCAGCGTCCCGAGAGAGTCAAGCTCCATTAATCTAGTGCCACAGAGTTTTTTACAATCCACCAACAACGTTTATTTTGCACGTTTTCAGCACATTTTGATGATTTTTAACGGGTGAGAAATAGATGTTTTCATCGAAGAGTCAACATTTTTATTTAGGAAAATGTCTTTTTTATTTATGTAATGTGTATGTAAAGTAATTTTATTATTGTGTGGAAAGCTGAGATGTAGTGAAGGTCTGCCTGTATATATTTAGTCTAGTCTACCCTAGCGTTTTTATCTTGAGAGTGTTCAAGCGAGAGGAAAGTGGATTAAGGAGCGAGGTCACTGGAACATGTTGTGTCCGAGAGCAGATAATTGCCTCTCTTCTGAGGGAGAAGAGCTGAGGGAGAAGAGAGAGAACTGATTAGAGCTTTACTGCCAAATATCTCCCAACTCTTCTTTTTTCCTCAGTGGCGTTTTCCGTCTCCCTTTGTTCCATCTTGTCTTATTAGTGGTTCTTGCTAAAGGCAACATCACTATTACTATTCCTTTCACAGACACCCAGTCAAATGTAAAAAAAATGAGTATAGATGTGCTGTTACCTTTTAGAATGTCCAGACATATTATTCCCATCAGGTGGATGTTACATAAATGAATTGTTGGATACAGGGTTCAAAAGTCTTCTAAATTACTCTCAGTTTGATCTGTAACCTTTTCTAGTTAATAACCGGATTAGACTGAATTATCGGATCGATGATCTGCCTCTTGCTGGTGTAAATTACATAGTTGATGTCCGAATCATGCAAGCTGTGCACTGAAGAGATTTGGCACTTTGGCTTATGACCATCAGAGGTGTATAAATGACCTCAATATTGTCAAATATACATTTAGGACAAAATATAAAGAGAAAAAACAAAATGAAATCAATAAAGGGATATAAGGGAATTACCAATTGGTTCCCATCCTCGAAATCCCTCTTGCCCTCGGAGTGATTTATTGTGCGACTATAGACCGGTTAAGGACCCTGTCAGACTGAGCGTGCCGCTGTTAAAACAGGACTTAGTTGGGGAACACAATCCTTCAGCTCATCAGGTGTCTAATACACAGGACACACCCTAAAGAAGAGAGACATCGGTGGGTGGGGGGGTGGAGAGGTCAATCAGTGGGAAATCTGTTGCTTCAGCTGAGCCCAGAGAGATGAAGTGATAATGTGAAAAGTGTGAATGGTGGTGGGAGACAGGGAGAGGTGAAACGGGCTGTTAATCTTGTCTTGCTGTGGTGAGTGAGTGAGAGGTGGATTGAGAGAGAATGGTTGAAGGGAGGGATGATGGAGTGCGAGGAGGAGGACAGAGGTGTAGAGACCGTAGGATGCAGACGATGTCTTCTTCAGGCCATGAGAGGTTAATATGTGCAGGACCTCTTAGATTCTCTGTTAACCCCTCTTCTTCTTTTGTACATCAGTTTAAAGCCTGTGGCAATCCCATATTTCTTTCCCTATTGCCCTCATGCGATCGACTGTGTGTGTGGGAGTAGGTGAAGAGCTTTTGCCTAGTTTTATAAACGCTCATGAATTGCTAAATTATCCTTGGTAATGTAAAATAGGAAGTTGAATTATTGATACAGGCCTTTCTGTTAGATTAGCTTTTTCGTTTAGGAAGAACTGTTCATTTCTGCTTTTATTGTACATTATAATCATAATAAAAATGTGTGTATTTTAATGATTTTTGGAAAGTTCTAGGAATCATTGAAATGTTTTTTGATGATTAGAAGTTGTTAGTCCGAGCGCTTTCCGATCCTTTCTCTTCTATATTAGACAAAGCAGGAAAGTTGTAATTCTGATAAATGTTTATATAGAAGTATAAACTCTTTTAACAGGATTGCTGTTGTATTTTACTGTAATATTTCAATTGAATTCATTTTTACAATGTTTTTCTCTTTCGCTTCTCTTCCCACTCTCTGGCTCGGCTTTTCAGCCGGTTGCCACGGAAACAAGGCTCGGTGTTGTATTGTACGACGGGCATTATTCTTCAATGGCTCCGCTCGGATCCGTAAGTGTTTTACGTCCCCTTTTCTTCACACCTCTCCGATCTGCTCTTTTATTACCCCCTGTTCCATCCGCTATCTGTGCGCTGTGGCTTTTCTAAAAGCCAGTAAGAGGTGTTGGTGTTTAATCAGCCCTCAGCAGGTGCACGACCCGCTCACATACACTTATGCATACTTGAAGCAGCGTTAAACCTACAGTAGCGCACACATCCAATATCACTCACTGACATTAAATCTGCTTCAACGGAAAATGCCTGCCGTTTGCAGTGCTTCTTAGCTTGACTCATCCCCTCAGACAGCTTTCAGTCCAGCCCACATAGAGAAAACATTATTCACCGATGTTGCTTTCTTCTTTGATCTCTTCTGTTTTGCTGCTGAAATATTCGTACACAGAAAACCCTGAAAGGGATCTGAATGCTGCTACTTGGGTTTCGTTCACACCGTGACAAGCGTGTTTACCAACAGGTGTGACTCTGGATTCGCTCTGTTTATGCAACAGTTATACAACAACCTCTTCTCTTGATAGCTGTGAATAACTTCTGTAACCATGGTGATACTGAGTAACTCTGCGTGTCCTCCAAAGTGTTTTGCCTAAGGGTAGTGCATTTTTTTCAGTTGTTTGCATTGGGGGTGTTGTGTAAACATCGCCCTACATTTTTCAGACTTTCTTTCCTAATTCTGTCATTTATCCATTTAGTATGCTGTGCAAGTATGCAATGTCTGTTCAATTCTCAAGTGTTTTGTGTTTGGTCAGGTATCTCTCCAGTATAAGTCATCTGGTGCTGGATGAGGTTCACGAGAGGAGTCTTCAGTCTGATGTTCTTCTCACCATCGTGAAAGACCTGTTACGTACTCGGGAGGACCTCAAAGTAGTCCTCATGAGTGCCACGCTCAATGCTGAAAAATTCAGCAGATATTTCGGTACGAGAATTTAAGGAATGCATGTAAATTATCTTGAGGAACTTTATGCAGTATTATTGAGAAGATCCGGGCAATTTTTAGTAAAAGTTTTAAAGTGATAGTTCATCCAAAAATAATAATTCTTTCATCATTTACTCACCCTCTTGTTGTTTCAAACCTGTTTGATTTTCTATCTTCCGCAGAACACAAAAGAAGATATTTTGAAGAATGTTGTTACTGGACCCCGTAGACTTGTATTGGTTTTGTGTCCATACAGTAGAAGTGAATGTCGGCCAATGCTGTTCGGTTACCAACTTTCTTTAAAATATCATTTTTTTGTGTTCTGCTGAAGAAAGAAAGTCCTAAAGGTTTGAAATGACAAGAGGGTAAGTAATGATAACAGAATTTTTATTTTTGGGTGAACTATCACTTTAAATACCCATGTGAAGTCTCAAAGTTTTCAAAGGATTTTTTATTTTAAAAGCATGATTTTCCATAGTCAGGTAAGTGCCGCTTTTAGACTTGTCACAACCATAATGGTCCATATTCCTCATAAACGGGCACATGAAAGTGAAGAGATATCACCTATCCATTTGTTGGGTATAATTGCTTCAGCTTTATGCATTTCAATTGACAGAAATCCTGCAAAGTATTTAGTCTCTCAAAAATATTTTTCTGTCACATCCATAACGTTTGTTTCCATTTCTTTTTTTAAAACAACACTTGTGCATAGACTGATATCGTTCTATATCAACAGGGCTGTAGTAAAATATAAACAGATGGTTCAATATATTGGTGACAAACACATTCTCTGAGGGTTTATGTCACATCCATTACGCTGGAATTGCCCAACTATGTGTGTGAGATCTTGTGCAGCTGTAAAATATAACAGATTAATAAAGCTCTCCGTACTACTCAAAAGAACACAATAGGACAGGATTTAGCATAGCGCTAATGACCGGAATAATTGCTTCAGCTTTCAAAGGCAAGAGTCGGATCATGAACAATGAGAATCCAACCATGTAATAAGTTACAGGCACTGACTAGGAATCACCGAGTCTTTTCCTTACCTCTTTTTTGTACAGATAACTGTCCCATGGTTCATATTCCTGGATACACATACCCAGTGGAAGAGTTTTTACTGGAGGATGTGGTGGAAATGTTAAGGTAAAATGTTTCCAGAACATTTTGGTCAAATTGTCCGAAGGAGATTTAGGGCAGCAGATTGATTTCATACTGGGAGGGTCTAACTTTTTCTTCACTTTTTACAGATTCAAGCCACAGCACCGACGGGAGCATAGACCTCGCCCCAGGAGAGGATTTATGCACGGCCAGAATGTACGGCAGGAGAAAGAGCAGAAAGAGGCTGAATACCGCGAGAGCTTGCCCTGCTACACCCGCACGCTCCGAGAGCGGTCAGTCTTTATCTCTATACTTCTCAGTGTTCCGTACATTCTGTATTCTTATGAACACTCTTATATCTGTACTTAATCTACCATAAAATAAATCTCGCTCTTCCAACTGTACCCGACAGTCATTAAAGGAAATGGTCTGTTTGATGAATAGTATTATGGTGAGGCATTCAATTCACAAACCTGTGCGCATCCACTATGACAAAGTTATTTAGTGCAGTTTAAAAATAGTTTTTGTCGCGATGACGTTGGACTGCATTAACGTTTATCTTTTTGCTATCAAAGTGACTTTGGCCGCACGTGCATAAATAGCAGCGTGAAATGTAGCGTTTTGATTGGCAGGTATTCAGACAGCACCATCGACGCATTGGAGATGATGGATGATGATGACAAGATCAATCTGGAGCTTATCGTGGCATTGATCCGGCATATCGTGAGGAACGAGGATGTGAGTCCTTTACGCCTGGGTGCTTTTGTGTGTACGCATGTGTCCGTGTGTGTGACTTGGCCGAAGCAGGAACAGATGGTGGGCCTAGTAAAGCAAAACATGTTGGCATGAAATGAGTGCTAATGGGTCTGCTTAACAGACCCTCTCCTCTCCATTTCTCTTTTCTTTACTTTTCTGGACTGCATTTCCCATACTTTATAAAACCTTTGGATTTTTTTCTCTCCGCGGCTCTTTTATGTGGAAGAATATAGCCACGCGTGTCACATGATTGCAGGGATGTGTCATAGAGAGTGAGATAAAAGGCATCAAACAGTCTCAGGTTCTGTCTGGTTATCTTTCCCTTTCAAGGCAACGTTCATTCCTTTTTCGTACCGCTATGTGTTCTTGCTTACGTCTAAAATGCGTAATCTACACTGCTCATATATATGTAAGGGGAACCGTAAATAACCATTGTTTATGCTTTCTATGTGTCATAAGGTTAGTCAATGTTTTTTGCACCAGAGCAGTAACAGTTTGTTTGTTTATAATCGTCCTTTATTATATATAAATGGGCCTTTTTTTGTTGCTGGCCCTTTTCCAAATGTTTTCCCATGCCCTTGTGGTTTTCCTTTGAGTGCACGCTGGGGTGACGTCAGCCGGTGAAGACCCATGGGGCTGTAGTCAGCAAGTCCTTGAGGGTGTAGAAAGGGTATTTACTGTATAGCAATCCATTGGGACAAAGCTAAAGGAATTCTTTCATCATTTATTCACCCTCATGTGGTTCAAAAAGTGTATATGACTCTTTCTTCTGTGGAACACTGAAAGAAGTTCATTTGAGAAATGTCTCTAGTTTTGTGTCCATACAATGCAAGTCAATATGGTCTGGTGTTGTTTGTTTACCAATATTCTTCAAAATGCATTTATAGTTTATAGTTTCGACTAAAGCTTTATTTCAAAAATCAGTTTGAATGTGGTATTAGATTTTAAATCGTGCATTTCTGTGGCTTAGCTCGGGTTTATTTAAAGTCCCAGTGAAATAAAAAATGACAATTCCTATATTTTCATGAAATATTGCAACGTTAATTGTAAATAGTATATCAATGTTATTTTTCAATTTTAAAATCCACGTGCCCTCATAATCTTCAGTTAAAATCTCTTAACTGAAGATGGACCCTCTATGGACTATATTAAATGACGATTAAATGTTAGACTCAAGTTTTTCCAAATCTGTATTTATGATGAACACGGAGAAAGATATTTGGAAGAATGCTTGTAACCGAACAGTTCTTGGCCACCATTGATTACCATAGTAGGAAAGTTTGCTTTATAAATTATCTTTTTCTGTTGAACACAAAAGAAGATATTTTGAAGGATTTAGGAAAGCAAACAGTTCTGGGACACTTTTGACTACCAATGTAATTGTTCCTACTATGTTAGTCAAACGTGTCCAAGATCTGTTTGGTTACAAGCATTCTTCCAAATATCTTTCACTGTGTTCATCAGAACAATGACATTTATGCAGATTTGAAACAACTCGACGGTGAGTAAATGATGACAGAATTTTCATTTTTGGGTGAACTGTCGCTTTAACAAATGCCAAGACTGTGCCAACTGGACGTCTTCAGACTGTGCTCATACTGAAAAAGAAAGAGGCAGAACCTAAGATACATTATAGAAGAATTACAGTGCGTTTATTGGCCATGACCTGTTGGATACCGCATTATAGCTTGTCTTTTAGAGGAGGATGATGGTGATTGGCTAATTAAAGAGTCATGCCATGAAATTTTACACAGAGGATCAAAAGCATTTGCGCCCTCATTGACTTGACTGTCTTTTTATAGGCCAACTTGTACGTCTCCGTAAAAGGGCCTTCTGTGGATGAAACATAGTGCTAACATGTGAGGCAAATAACTTTCTATTTAGAAACATACCCAATACACCTGCTTCAGTGTCTCTGCTTACGGTTCTTTATCTGGGGGAGATGAAAAGATTTTCATGTAAATGAGTGCTTGCGTCATCAGTGTCACGGTCTCGGACGTCACAGCGGAACAGTGAGATTAAGCATTGTTAATTAAACATAACATCTGGGAATGCTGGGTGTTTTAATGTCGAGGTTTGTTGTGCATTACACAGAGGAATCTAGGTCACAGGATGCTGTGAAACTCCTGTGCATGCATACATAGCAAAAGTAAGTCCACTGTTTAATTTGTCATGTTCCCTTGATGTGACGTTGCTGGGCTGTTAAATATAGAACCAGGGCTGTCTGGGGACACTTCATATTTATCTGCCTCCTCCCCTCCGTCGGCACACGCTGCATTTTTATGAGGTTAAAATCCTCCGATTGCGTCTGCTAGATTTAATTCACTTTTATCTGGCTTTGATGGGTGACTCAATTTTTGTGATATAAATTGGCCCTTGAGATCATAGCTTGGCAAGACAGTTTGATTTAGGAGCTGTCAAAAACTTGCACAGTGACGTGAACTGAAAACGTTTCAGTTTGATGTGTCAGGTCACATTGTTTTCTTTGTTTGCGAGTATGTTCGGTGCGTGCAGTGGCCTTGCGGATACACGTGGTCTGGCTTGTGTAATTTGACAATCTTGTTACTCGATCTTCTTTGTTGTTTACAGTCGTTTCACTGCTTTCATTGCCATGTGAAGAGTTATTAAAAAACTGTTGTATGTTGATTCACTGTAAATGTCATGCCACAGAAAGTAAAGTGTTGTCTTTTTAACTCAACCAAATCCCAAACACTCAACTCCATCTCTCTGTTCTGGTCCATAAATAGGAACCCTACTTTGAGAGGTTTTCTCACCCTGTTTCATAGTCCACCAGTGTGTGAATCTGCATTTAGATGCTGCTTTATCTTGCAGAATGGAGCGATTCTAGTGTTCTTGCCTGGCTGGGACAACATCAGCACCCTGAATGATCTGCTTATGGCTGACCAGATGTTTAAATCAGGTAGATATTTTAATACATGTGTGCTTATACAGAATTCGAAATAACAAATAAATACATGTACAAATATTACTGTTGTATTGCTTAAAAGTGAATATGAACATGTTGTCTTTGGAGTATTTGTGGTCGGAAAAAAAAATACAGAGCATATTTTCTGTTATTTTGGTTTTGACCCGTTTCTCTATGGGGTCAGAATTGATGCAATATTCTGAATAAATAAACTATGATTCACAAACTATGATGCCGTAGCAGCAGAGATCATTCAGGAATGGGATAAACCGAGATGACTGATGAAATTACGTTTAATTTTGAATTATGAATGATATAGAAATTCACAATGCTGATGATTTCCCCCACGTTAATTCTGCCATCGTATACTGGTAGTACACCGATAGCTGCAGTGCGCATTGCAAACTCTGCGCACCTTGAAAGGAGGCACACGCCGAGTGTGAGGATCGAAATAGCTGCTTACCCATGCAGTAACAGATTATATTTGATCGAATGCCAAAATCGGAATTTAGCCCTTTGGTACATAAACACAATAAAACGCCTGGCTGGCAAACCAAATCAGTCCCGACTGCCTAGTCAAAGGGATTTTCCACTCCAGCCCGTGCACGCTGTTATCAAGTCATAAACGTTTAAATACAGCATATATGTAACAATACGGACAATGTACATATATAAACACAAGCAATCATTACATAGTATAAAGAAGAGGCCATTATCATTAAGTATATCATACATTTTAGATCGCCACTTGTCGCCATGTTAGCTCCCTGAATCTTACTGCATAGCAAAAGGTGATTGGCTGAAGTTAGAACGTGGCCTATTGGACAACAAAAGCGGAAGTTAACCGATTGGCTTGCGTAGATAGTGGGCGGGGTCCACCTTTTTGTGGATTGTGCGCACGGTTTGACGTTAGAAATGTTTCAAAATCCACAAATGCACAGAGAGCCATCCACAAATGTGAACAAAGCGATCCACAAATAAATGTCATAAATATGTTTTATTTGCAAATCTCATTGTACTTATTTGTGAATTCCATTTATTTTTGTGGAACGTCTAACATATATTTATGGTTCGCTTTTTTTGCATATGTGGATTTAAAAAAAGTTTGTGAACTCTCTACATTTATTTGCGGATCATTGTTTATTTATTCAGAATATTGCATCAATTCTGACCCCATATTTCTCCAGTTTTCATTTTCTACAAATAGAAACAATCCTTTTTTGGGGGGGAAAAATATTGTTAGTAGTTCACAGAATGAAAAAAATAAAAGTTTCTGCTAAATGACTAAATGTTAATGTAAAAAAAAAAGAATAATTTTAACCTAAACACGTACCTAGAAATAGTAAATTCATTCTTAATTTTTTTCTGTGGCTGTGTTTCAATTAAATAATGCAACATTTTATTTTGGAGTAAGAATATTAATAGCTGGTTGTTTCTTAATTCACCTTATAAAGCAGAAAAACAGCAAATGCAAGAAGACAGCAGCCGCAGCCTGTGATCTGACTTTCTTGTATCTCGGTTCTTTCAGACAGATTTAAAATAATCCCCCTTCACTCTTTGATGCCCACGGTGTCTCAGACTCAGGTGAGTGTAGACAGCTGTGGCAAGCTCTCTGCCTTCTACTGCAGCTTTCAAATGTGATATTGCCCTCCCGTCAGCCTGCACTGAATTCAATTCTCTGTGCCCTGTATCCAGTCCCTCAAACCATTAATAGTGCTATTATGTTCATGAATGACACTTTGCTTCTCTCTCTCCCCTCAGGTGTTCAAAAAGCCGCCTCCGGGAGTTCGCAAGATTGTGATCGCGACCAACATCGCAGAAACCAGGTGCGCTTGCGTGTGCTTGGATGCGTGTATCTTTGATACTGTACTAATGTGATGCACGTCAAGATTCACATAAGCATTTGTCAGTTTTGTGCCGTAATTGATAGTTAACTTTCCCCGCCAGCCTTTTCGTTTTTTAAAGTTGCCAGTCAGCGCCAGCATTTTTGAAAATTTTCACTAAAATGCGATGGCTCACAGTACATTTTCTCTAATGAATATATGGACAAATCATATATCAAATGAAAGAACAGAGTCTCAGCTTTTTCTTCATTTGTACTTTTTTTTAGGTTTCTTCAAAAATTCATAATTTTGATTAAACAGCTGAGATAATTAGCTTTTTTGTCAAAGGCTCCGCCCACATTAGACAACACGTTGTTGTTGCTTATCTAGCTAGCGCCATCAGTATGCACAAGTGGCAACAGCCAGCTAATTAAAACTTGACTCGCTAACACGCACACAGCTGTAAAACAGACTCCCAGCATCATCTGTACAAACAAACTCCACAAAGAATTGAAAACCGATTGAATTTGATGGTATTTTCATACATAAATTCATGTGTAGATCTCTTGTTTGTTACGTGCAGTATTATCAGGCTTTTCTGCCATTTTAATCATTTTAAAATCTTTAGTAGTTAATATCCAAAGTCTACAGAGTTATAAAAGAGTTTCAGTTGTAGATGTTTTTAGTGTAATTATGGCAAGATATTAAAGGAACACTATGCGAGGTTTTCAATGAATGTTTCCAAACACAACATTCAAACTTGGACTTTCCTTAAAGCGGTCCTAACACACAGGTTTTCTACCAATCTCATATTAATCTTGGGTACCTATAGAGTAGTATTGCATACTTCGTATCTTCGAAGAATATTTAGTTTGATCACATTTATAAAAGATAGACACAGCTGTACCATTGTTTCCGAAATCATTCACCGCATGCGGTTTATGTGTCCGGCATCTTTTAGCGCTGGGACGGCGCCATATATCAGTTTCAAACGATCTCCAAATCCAGCGTTATGTCCACAGTTTATATAACATTTATCACCCAAATGCAGTGAACACCTGAACTTTGTGAACGTATGCTCTCTCTCTCTCTCCTGCACACAAGTGAAAGTGACGTCTGCGCATGATCCTTCTCCTGCTCTCCTTGCTGCCGCGTGCTTTTCCCGGAGAACTGTCCAATAAGGGACTAAGAAAGATTGTTACGAAACAGTTTTAATTGTTCGAAAAAAACTTTCCGAAACCCGTACGATCACTGGGGGAGTGTATCGAGCACAGAAATAATACGTATTTACTCGTTTTTTGACAAGTTGACCAAGTGAAGCATGAGAAGACAGCACGTTTAACATTATGAAGAAGAGCATGAGAAGAAGTCAGAATGCATGAAAGACCGTTGCAGGGCCGCTTTAAGGTTGAAACGGCTTCTATAAAATCCTTTGTCTGCCTGGTGTTTTGTCTCTGGATAGACCGTTTAACTTCCGGTCTGCGTTTGGCTAGTGTCTAATAACATAACTAGGCTAAACTTGTCTCTCCAACATTTTGAAATTAAACTGCGTTACCAAGTAACTGTTCTTTTTCAGGTTTTTGTTTGTCACCAGAAATAATCTACAGGCACACTATTGTTTGGTTATGTGTACCTGAAGGCGGAGGTAACATGCTATTTCATGCATTCGGACTCCTTTACACTGTTAAATATTTCTGTGCTTGTTTCACTCCGCCAGGGTTCGTGCTGGTTTCGGAAAGTTGTTTTTGTAACAAGGGTTCTCAGTCCCTTATTGGACAATTCTCCGGGAAAAGCACGCCCACGCGTCATCCAGCGAGCAAAAGAGCACGCCCACACGCGAGCGTGAGAGAAAGAGCTGAATTAAATTAAATGAAAATATGCTTAGATTACAGTGTTTCTGTAGACGCACACTTCACCACACACTCCTAGTGTATTATAAATTGTGAGTGATAGGATTTATTTTGTATGTGTCCATGCTTTAAAATCCTGCATAGTCTGCCTTTAAAGGAGCAGTATGAAGATTTTGGCGAATTGCATCCTTGTATATAGATAGAAATAGCTCATTCTAAGGCAATAAAAACACAATGATTCATTATGTAAGGTCTTTATACACCTCTGAAGACATAGTTATGAATATTATACTGCACCTTTAATTGTTTTCATTACAAAACAAAAATGTAATTTAAAAAATGTGTTTTTGAAATAGAGGACTTGGACTGAATAGTGAAGAAAAGACTTGCCGTAAAATATGCCAGAATAAATGGGACCAACTTCAATCCTTTTTCGAAAAGCACCTGATACTTCATATTGTAAGATTAAACTTGTGCAAATTCTAGGCTATATATGTAAAAAAATCCTATAGACAATGTCTTATTACAAAGTTGTTGTCTTTTTAAGAAAGTGAAAATACATATGAAGAATGGGTGGTAAACTTTTGAATGGTAGTGTAGCTATAGCCTACGATTAAAAAAAGGTTTATACTTGAAACATGGACAACTCTATTTAAAGCATGTGTGGCATGCTGTTGCTTATAAACAAACAGAGCCCTGTTTACAGTACACTGACATTGAAACATTGCAATGGAAATTCGCAAAGGTATAACCACAAGTCATTTGTTAATATAACACTAGTGTAATAGAATTGTTTAATTATTGTGTGTAAATATATACAAATATATATTTATTTATATTATACAAACATACCATGTATATAACTGTGTAGACATTGTTTACACAAACTATGCTATGTGTGACCAGTGATGTGATTTTTATTAAGACATTGTCGGTCCGCTTTTTATTTGATGTATTCCTCTACTGCAGCGTCACCATCGGTACGCTGTGATATTTGTCACACTGTCTTCACTTGTCTTTCAGCATCACGATAGATGATGTCGTGTACGTGATCGACGGAGGGAAGATTAAAGAAACTCATTTTGACACACAGAACAACATCAGCACCATGACTGCAGAGTGGGTGAGCTTAGCCAACGCCAAACAGAGGAAGGGTCGCGCTGGCAGGTACAAATCGCTCTCCCTCACTTTCATTTATGTGTTATTCCCTCTTTATATCAGCACCTCTTCCTCAATCCATTCACAAGTATCAAATCCAATCTCAGTCGGAGGAACTGCACCCTTTGGAAGAATGTCATATCATTAGAATATACAGTATGTGCTTCTCCCACAGGTATCTCAGGAATGCTGTGGGTTGAAGAGATTCATTTCAATCCATTTTCCACAGTGGTATCACTGGCTTTGGTTTGCCCCTTATTTCCACTGGGATTTTTTTGATAACTATCTAGGGCTATCAATAAGAGTGGACATTTGATTTTGGTAGAGTCATTTACACAAAAATGGATTTAAAAGATGAACACAATTTACAAATCCCTCTGACGTGTTTTTAACTGATCTTCATCTTAGTGCTGATCTGCTGTGATTCATTTGGTGAATAAATAAGTATCATTAATGAATGTGATTACAGTTTTGAATGGAACGTATGAAATAATTATTTTATGTCCCTGAGCCCGGTTTACCCTTTACCCCCCTCTTATCTCCTTTCATTCTCAAGTTTTCTTGTCATTCATTTTTCAGTGTATTCATGAAGGTCAGTCCTTACCTGTGAGGTTCCTCAGTGCTCTTTCAAGGTTTCACTGCCTTTCATCTGTTGCCTTGAATTAATTGTTTTCTCAGTCATTTGATAGGAAACGTACAAAAAATTATTTTCTCGTTTCCTTGCTCGTTTCTCTCTTTCTTTTCAAAGCGGCCCTAACACACGGGGTTTCAGCCAATCTCATATTAATCTTGAGTACCTATAGAGTAGTATTGCATACTTTGTATCTTCGAAGAATATTTAGTTTGATCACATTTTATAAAAGATAGACACAGCTGGACCATTGTTTCCAAAAACATACGGCGCGTGCGGGGGGAGGGGAAGGCTGAACTAAAGCACATTGTCAACAAAACACAGACATCAGTTTCACTCACCGCATGCGGTTCATGTCCGGCATCTTTTAGCGCTGGGACGGCTCCATATATCAGTTTCAAACGATCTCCAAATCCAGCGTTATATCCACAGTTTATATAACATTTATCACCCAAATGCAGTGAACAAACAAACACCTGAACTTCACGAACGTATGCTCTCACTGTCTCCTGCACACAAATGAAAGTGACGTCTGCGCATGCTCCTTCTCCTGCTCTCCTTGTGGCCGCGTGCTTTTCCGGGAGAATTGTCCAATAAGGGACTGAAAAATTGTTACAAAACAGTTTTATATGTTCTAAAAACTTTCCGAATCCTGTACCATCGCTGGGGGAGAGTATCGAGCACAGAAATACTACATAATACGCCCAACTCGTTTTTTTGCCAAGTTGACCATGTTAAGCATCAGAAGAACAGCACGTTTAACATTGTGAAAAATCTGAATGCATGAAACACCGTTGCAGGGCCGCTTTAAGAAAATAAAGTGTTTTTCTACTTTCTAGATGATGCATCTATCATCTGTGAAAATATGTTTGTGATGATGTTTGGTTTGTATTTGCATGGCAGACTAACATCTTCGGGTGTGTGCGCTGCATTTACATCTGGCGTCTACGTGTTCCGGGTTAAATTGGCACCGTGACTCATGCTTTATAGACAGTGAGTGAGTAGAGATGCGTTTGTGTGTGTGTGCGTGTGGTTTAGAGAGGGAGATAATAAGTTAGCGACTAGATTCGCTTTTAAATAAATCTGCCCCGCTGCTCAGCACAACACACCATTTCAATTTCACGCAAACATTCAAATGTACAGTGACTCTCTCATTGTGCCTGGCACACACTGTCATACATACACACACCGCCCCGTTGCCATGGTAACGCTATAGTGCTGCTATATTAATGGAAAAGCAAATTGTCTAGCCTTGTCTGGTCGTGCGTCGCTAGACTTGTGACTTTGACAGAAAGTGTGATCTACATTGCAGCCTTAGGTTTGCTCACCGGAGTCATGATCATTTCTTAATTTACTTCTAGTCTGATTTATCTTCTGTCTGTTTCATAATTGTTTTTTTATGTAAGTTAAAGGGATAAGGGATACATTCTGGCATGAATTACTATCTCTCCAGTTGTTCCAAACCTGTATACATTTCTTTGTTCGGTTGAAATTTGAAAGAATGTTGGTGGCTGACAGTTCTGGGGCACCATTGACTACCATAGTAGGAAAATAATTGTATCTCTTTTTTTTTCTGTTGAACTGAAAGAAAGGAATTCTGTAAAACAAACAGTTCTGCAGCACCTTTGAATACCATTTACATTCTTTCTACTATGGTAGTCAATTATGTCCCAGAACTGTCAGTTGCTAACATTCTTCCAAATATCTTTCTGCAGTTTGGAAAAACTTGAGGGTGAGTATTTCACGACAGAAGTTTCATTATTGGGTGGAGTATTCCTCCAATTTTGATATATTAAATAGAAACTATTAAACTATTAAATTGAATACTCAACTCTCGACACAACTTGCCACAGGAAGACCGGAAGAGTCTGGTTGACCAAATGGTTTCGTTTCGAAGTAGCATTTAAGGCCGGGTTTACTTAAATAATAGGTTACTGCAGGTCAAACAATTTTCTATATATATTTTATCAGTTTACATGTCCGGAAGGCTTGGTCGATTTTTTTGTGCATGCTCCAACTAAGAAAACATTACCAGAAGTTGCCTCGCACGTAAAAACATTCCCCCCAAAAAAGATCTATAATATAATTATCTGATCAATATCTTAGATTACCTGTAAGATTGCCCAAACCCGCTTTGTAGCATCTTCCTCTTCTGATTATTTCTCCGTGTCCAAATCACTTTGGATAGATATGCCTGGTAACTGAATAAATGTAAATGCGTTTCTGTGTGCATCTTTGCTCTATCTGTTATTATTCCACAACAGACGACTGAACTCTCAATTGTTTTTCAACAACGCTAATTTGCATTCATCACACAGAGACTCTTAATGGAAGCAGTATGACATTGTATTTTCTGCGTCTTCATGTGTAATTGTGCGTGTGTGTTTGTGTGCGCGTGCAGGGTGGCTCCTGGGAAATGCTACCACCTGTATAATGGATTGAGGGCCAGCCTCCTCGATAACTACCAGCTACCGGAGATCCAGCGTACCCCATTGGAAGAGCTTTGCTTGCAAATAAAGGTACCGTATCCGATGCTCAATTTGTGTGTGTTCACATGAATACTTCATGAGTTGCATAGTTACATTTCCTCACAGAAATCCATCTGTGATTCACACCGGGTCAGTGGACTTGTCCGGTTGTGTTGGCACAAGTGCAGGTAGTGGGTGTGTATGCTGTTAAAATGCATACGAATCATGTGTTTTTGGCAATCCTTAGAGGGATAAAGCCTCTCACACATGTGGTTGGGGGAAATTGGATTGAACATTTCTAGCAGTGACTCATTCTCTTGTATCTGTTTTAATGGGGCCTGAAGGCAGAGGTTTCACAAATAGTCTCCTGTGACTGTAATAGCCGAGCACACAAACAAACTAATGGATTAGCTAAGGGACATTAATCACTGTCATTGTATCTGAGAGGCAGTGTAATTGTCTAACTAGGCTTTTTAGCTGTGTCAATTACTGCTCATTTTCACCTCCACGCGTCTGCTCGGTCTGTTGTTTTTGAGCCGCGGTGGTGCCCTGATGAACCCAGGTCTCGCACTCGCAAAACAAAGCCTTGTGCATCAACTTGTATGACTTTGTCACTTACTTTACTTTAAACAGAAATGCTTTTTCTTAAAGAGTAACTAACATTAGATCATGAATATGAGTCTGTTATGCCGTGTTTGAAAGTAAGCAGTCTGCCAAGTTGTAAGTCCGAAGGTGAATGAATAACAAAGTTATTGGCTTGTAAAAAAGGGAGTCGACTCTGAATCACGCAATCGAGACCTGACCTAGTCCGAGTCTCTAACCGCCGCGTATCTACGTCACTAGAAATAGTCCCCGCCTCCTTTTTGCTGGGACTGCCGCGAAAACTTCACTCTCCTCCCCCAAACACTGTCACTCGTTCCTGATGTATGTGCATCATGTCCAGAACCTGTGTTCTACGTTGTGAAACTAAGTCCGTCTTATTTAAACTACCAAAGGAAGAACTTCTGAGGAAACAATGGTTACAATTCATTTTTTAAAGGACACCAGGTATAACCCCAGGGTTTTACTGCGTCACTTCACCAAAGATTGCTTCAATAATCTTGGCGCGTTCGCCGTAGGATATGTTAAACAACTATCCTTGAAAGAGGGGGCAATACCAACTTTATTTGGACCTGTTAGCTCCACCGAATCACAACCTGTAAGTGGACTATTTATTTTTGTCTTAACTTCAAGACATATTTGTCTACCTAATGTCTGTGTTTAGCTAATGCATATAACGCTAACGTTAACACGAACCGTTATTTCTGGGGTATTACAGTTTATTGATCTAGCTATGAACTCTGCTTATTTAAGTGTTCAATCTATTATCGTCTATCTATTATCTACTATCGTCTTCATATGTTTCTTCGTCAGACTCGGGCTCAAACTGGTAAGGTAAAATCCCCGCCATCTCTATCTATACACTGTATATAATATCCAACCACCTGTAAACCGTAATCCAGTAATGATGATAGGCGTTCCGTTTGCGGCACATGCTGAAAGCGTTTGACCAATCACAACATACTACACCATCTGACCAATCAAATGCCATAGCGGAACGAATCATTTGAGAGTCAGTCAAGAAGTAAGGTAAGAATAACTGCCTATTATTACGACATAATAGTATTTTTACACCTATGTAAAAAAACTTGTTGTTGGACACTCCATAAACCAAAGTAGGACCTTAAAAATCCAATGTTACTTACTCTTTAAATATTGTGCGGCATCCCAAGTTGCTTTTTTTGGCGCATTTGCTTGTGTCTGCAGAAATGCGCTGTTCAAACCTGTATGACTTTCTTTCTTCTGCCGAACACAGAAGAAGATATTTTGAAGAGCGTTCGTAACCAAACACTTGCCCCCATTGACTTCCATTTAGATACAAATCCAAAGATATGTTTCACAAAATATTTTCTTGTGTCTTTCACAGCTGAGAAAGACAGGTTTTGATGACAATAACAATGGCAGAATGATTATTTTTGGGTAATCTTTCCCTTTAAGATTTTCTCTTTCTCTGTTTCTTTTAGATCTTAAAGTTGGGCCCCATTGCTGTATTCTTGCAGAGATGTGTGGACCCTCCCTCAGAGAGAGCCATAGAGCTGGCTATCACACACCTGATAGACCTGGTGAGTGGATCAAGACATGAATAGAGGGAAGAGTTGATAGAAGTGGTTGGATTAATACAATGATTTAAGATTGGTTTTTAAATTAAAACGTTTATAGGACCATAGAGCAGGGGTTCTCAACCTTTTTGGCCCCCCACTGTATTCAACAATATTCAAAGGCCCCCCTTCGCTCACAAAAACTACCTAATACTACTAAATTACCTACTAAATTATTTTTAAGCTTGATATTAACTTAAAAAGTGTTTAAAAACCACAATATTTCTTATTAGTTGTCCATTTTTATTTGTTGTCAAATGTATTTCAAAGCTCATTTTGTCTAATTTAATTATTTTGTCATCCTGAGGACCCCTTAGTAGTCAGCTGGGGTCTCCTTGTGGGCCATGGCCCCCCTGTTGAGAACCACTGCCATAGAGTAATATGAGCAAGAGGACAGAGATGAAAATAGCTAATTGCCTGTGACAATGATCGGTTATACAGTGATATATAATATATGAAAATAAAATGCTGTGATTCGCCACTTATATATATACAGTATAGTTATATATTTTAGGACGCAATGTAATGATGGCAACTGCTGTACAATAGGGATCTATTGGTTTGTGTCTTTCGAAACAGTCCATCATCTATCTATAATATCCATGTGTCCATAGAATGCTCTGCACCGCAATGAAGAGTTGACCCCGTTGGGATTTCATCTCGCCCGTTTGCCGGTGGAGCCTCACATTGGAAAAATGATTCTGTTTGGGGCTCTTCTAGGCTGTTTGGACCCCGTGCTTACCATCGCAACCAGCCTAAGCTTTAAAGACCCCTTCTTCATACCGCTGGTACATACAAACACAACCTGTGTTCAATTCCCAAGACTGCAAGATGTGTAATCGAAGCGATCCCGTGTGTGTGCTTTAATGAGAGATTGTTTACTGAGTGATCTGTTTATTTCAGGGGAAGGAGAAGATTGCAGACCACAGGAGAAAAACTCTCTCTAGGAACTCCAAAAGTGATCATATTACTGTTGTCAATGCTTTTTGGGTGAGTCCTTGGACAAAATCTTGGAACATACAATTATACAGTATATGTATTTGGCAGACACTTTTATAGAAAGCATTCAAGATATACATTTCTTATCAGTATGCGTGTCATCTGGGATTGGGTTGACCGCATGGCCTTTGCATGCATTGCTAAAACAATTCTCTTTCTCTACTAATTTAGCTAAAGGATCACACTGGAAAAAACGTAGACAAAGACAATACTCAGTGATCAGAATAACTTCTTCTAGCTGTTGTTTGTGTTGTTGATGATGCTGTGTGTGTTTTATGGTATTATCAGGGATGGGAGGATGCTAAGAGACAGGGCGGCAGGTCTGAACGTGAATACTGCTGGGACAACTTCCTGTCTGCCAACACACTACAGGTCAGTCTGGACCAATCAGCTTCATTCTGATAGATCACTTCTATACATTGTTTGTTGTCAGGTTCATAGTCTAAAAATGTTAACCTTGATTTCGCATGGTTTATTTTATTTTAATTTGCTTTGTTTTAAAATGATCTATTTGTTTATTTGCTAGGCTAGCTTATCTTGTTTTTATTATATTAAATCTAACGTAATATAACAATGTTAGTATATTTCATATACAGTCTATATAATTATAGAAAATGTTCAGCCATTTTTTGGTCATTTTTCATCTTATTTTTATAACATCGTTAATGTTGAATAAAAGCAGTTTGTAAAGACTTCAAATAATTAACATAACATTTTTGGTAAAGGTTTACGTCGTTCTTTCATACGTGACATGTTTATTTCAGTTGATGAATGTTGCCATTTACCTTTTATTTCCTGATATGATAAAAACAGAAAATTGTCACTCCCCACCAGTTAAAAAAACATTGCACCTTTGCACAGAAACATTGTTTCTTTCTCTGTCCCCTCAGATGCTTCAGAACATGAAAGGTCAGTTTGCGGAGCATCTTTTGGCGGCTGGGTTTGTGAATTGCAAGGACCCTAAAGATCCCAGCTCTAACATAAACTCAGGTATCTCTGTCTGACTGCATACAGTATCCACCTGCCACATACATGTCACTATTGTGCAAATACATAACTTTGGGTTTGTACCTGACGTTTTCTCCACTGTGTGTTTACCATGTTTCTGTTCACACCGGTGTTTTTTTTCTTCTCTTTTTATGCTGCACAGAGAACGAGAAGCTGATAAAGGCGGTGATCGTGGCAGGCCTGTACCCTAAAGTAGCCAAGATTCGCCCCAGCAACAGTAGCAAGAGACTCATGTAAGTGGGATGGGTTCTTTTGCTTATGATGATGGTGTTAATGCAGCGTTCATATTTTAGCATTTCACGGTGACTATTAAAAGATGCAAATAAGCTTAATTGCACCACAGCTGGTGGAGTGTAATGCTGACTTCAGCAAGGTCATGGGGTTGATTCCCAGGGATTGAATGTACGGATGAAACAAAACATGAACGCACTGCTGAATAGTCTGCCAAATGTGTAAATGTGCATATTAAAGAACAATTAACACTAATTGTTCTGTTTTTTTTAAAGGAGTATCACTAGTAGCATTATCAAAATCATTATATACTTTGTTCAATCGTAACAGAAAAAAGGAAGGTAACGCTTTAGATTACGGCCCGCAATGTAACGCATAATTAAACAGGTTTTACAGCATAACTAATTGTAACAAAAATGTACCTTTACAGTACATATCTGTAGATAAAGGAGAAGAATATTCAAAGTTTGGGGAATAAAGGCAAATTTAAAACATATTTATGAAGGAACTGCATGTTATATAAACATCCAAATCAAACCGCTCTTGAAATACTTGATTATAGTCTCAAAAGATCAACATTGGTTTTGCACATTTTACGCATTAAAACTCTATGAAAATAACGAATAATTAAAAGATATTATTATACAATCCTAAAATCAATAAAAGAAAAAATGTATCCTTAAGTCAAAACAAATTTACAGTTGACATACAGTCTGTCTTTCATTCGTGCTGTTTTGCTTGAGCAAAACTGAACACATCATTTCCCCTTATTTCATGTTTCGTTATAATAATAAAATAAGAACCTCTTTAGGTCTTTGCACATACAGTCCGAAATTTTCGTATGCGTTTTTTCGTATTTGACTCTCCTTTGAACGGTGCTTGCTACGGATGCGAAAAACACAGAAAATCCAACCCAGTCCAGAGTTTTTTTTATGAAGGATGAAAATATCGGAGGCAGTGTGTAAATGTGATCGACACAACGTGAGGTCATATTTATTTTTTAACATGCGGAAATGTTGGACTCCACAATATTGGGCTTTATTCTTTTCAACAGTGGCTTATTCATGGGTACATTGTGATAACAAAAATGTTGTGGATGGTCACCATAAGATTGTTGTATAGCAGGTCATGCATACCACGTAATATTAAAATAGTTGCCCCTTAGTTTTAAAACACTTGCATGATAAATATTTATTCTTTATTCCCAAACTTTGCATATTGTTCCCCTTTATCTACAGATATGAACTGTAGAGGTACATTATTGTTAAAATTAGTTACATGGTAAATTCTGTTTAAGTATGCGGTACATTATGGGCTGTAACCTAAAGCGTTACCAAAAGGAATTATAGAGGGAAAGTGATATCAGATAAGAGAAAGATCCGGAATCTAACCTCCAAATGCACTTCAGGACCTTCTCTCAAATTTTTACCTCTGGCTATTGAACTTGGTTTTTCTATTATTAGCCGCGTCCCACTGGCGATTTAAAGATATCGTTGCCATGACGGTGAAGAGGCAAAGCTCAGCAGTGACGTGTGATTTCAGCTTTTACGCACACAAAGTGCATCACGCTCTGTTATTCACCTGCTTTATGTCCATTATTCACATTCAGTCCTGTTCTGTCTATAATTCAAACCTGGCTCCATTTGTTACCGCTTTACATTCACGCAGTCGTGCAGCACTCAGCTTCATATGAATTAGCTGACGACTGCAGAAGCACAGCCTCATTGAGTTTGTAGAGAAAGGCTGCCGTTGTTTAATGTGTGTGGGAAATGTCACAGTGGAGCTTTTGTCTGGTTTCTCTGGTGCTAGATTGAAATATTCATTAGTTACTTCAGTTTGCATGAATGTAGTGTTGCCAGCCAGACTTTTGGCACATCTTTGGAAAGTCTGACGCATAGTGTAGATTATTCTTGCCTAGTTTTGTTAACAGCTACAGTGACCGTCTGACACAAAACTGGCAACTACTTTTGAAAAGAACAAAACAATTGACATTTGTGCATTTGGCAGATGCTTTTTTCAAAAGTGTATTTGACGTGTCGTGTATATGTATTATCAGTCGATACCTATCTTGTAATCGAACCTATTGCATTGCTGGCATCTCGCTCTTTCAATTGAGGTACAGGAACATGCAAGTTATGTTTTCTATACAGTATATTTGGGCAATTCCATGCAAATTACAGGTTTTTGCCAAAATGTTTCACTATTTATCAACATTTGGTGCTTTAAATAAACATGTAAAGTCTCTTTAGTCTGGTAGGTGATTTGTCAAATGCCCATTTATAAGGAATATGGACCATTATGGATATGAAAATGTAAATAAAATTGCGGTTTTATAAAGAGTCTTCCCTTCTCCATTTGTTGCATATGATTGCTTCTGATATTTTTCTGACTTCTGGGAACTAAAGTTTTGACTGAAAATATCTGTCACGCCCATTTACGTTTGTTTTTATGTGATGTTGGCAAATCTGAAATTAAATAATGTGACACTTTTTGTGTGTTGCAGGCCTCCAAAAGTGTCCACAAAAGCTGATGGGAAAGTTTGCATCCACCCTAAGTCTGTTAATGCCGAAGAAACTCAGTTCAACTACACATGGCTCATCTATCACCTAAAGATGAGAACCACAAGTGTACGTACCTTCTAACAAATATGAACTAAACACACATATAATTATTATTTAGATTTGAGAATGCATCCAAAGGGATGTTTTGTTTGATTTGTGTAATGTATCTATGGACATATTTTGTATAACCAAGTGAAGCCACTCAAACACTAAAAGATGGAGGCTGTTTACCCATTCACCTGTGTGGAAAGGAAAGGACTTGAGTAATTGTATATCGCTCTGTTGAAGAGCACTGTTTAGTTGTGTTGAGAGAGGACATGTGTTTGTAGTTTAATGCAGGCTCCATTTTAAGACGGTCCATCTTTTATTCAGTTTCTGTCTGCCTTTCAACAGACGTCCTCTCAAAAGAGATCAAAGCTTCGTACCATATCAAGGAGTACAAATTCAGGCATTTCTCTCTCTCTCCTTGCTTACACGCTTACGCCTCGAGCTGTTTTTGCCAGAAAAGAAACAAACAAATGATATTAACTTTTGTTCTTTTTTTGTCCTAGTGACAAAAATGCAATACAAAACAAGAACCGGCAAGATATTATATTTAAGTACTGCAAGTGTGAGTTCACAACTAAAAGGTTTAATCTAGTCAATGCGGAATTTTAGTTCATTTTGGTTTTTTAAACATTTAGACAATTAGAAAACATTTTAATGAAAATTCCACTCAAACAACAAAATGTTACTTTAAAGTGACATTATTTCAGAAAAATAAATATAATTCTCATATTTTAAGACGTGCTGACAACAAGGTTTTGTGTAGCTTTCAGCGATATTTTCTCATCCTGACTTCAGCATTCTGCTGCAAATTGGTGTCAGGGTTGCCAAGTCCACTTTTAATCAGAATCTGGTGATTTTTAAACAGTAGCTGCGGGTTGTTTTCACTCCGTAGATCATAAAGCATCAAAAATGGTCAGTTGCGGATTCTTTGGTCTTAAAATATAAAATATTTGAATTGTTATGGTTTCTTTTCCGCTTGTCTTTTTTATGAAGGTCTGGCAACACTGATTGTGTAATGTAACAGCTAAACTGGATGATTGTCCATGTCTCATTGCTAAGCTGATTGTTTTGTTTCTCGTAATCGCTCCGCGGCCTCTTTCTTCTCGCACGGATATTTCAACCCAAGTCAATATTTCATGTTTATTTAATTAGGTAGCTGTGTAAAAGGTAGTCGCCTGTCGGGGTTGATTTAATGACCAGCTTGGCCTTACATTATTCCTGTACTGTGGTGTCTAGTCTTTGTCTCACAGGCTCAGCACCACAGTCTGAACTTAATTGTGACTGAATTAAGGAAGTCATTTTTACGTGAGGGTTAATGTACGGGCAGCCGGTTGTTATCGCAGAAATAAGCCCTGACAGTGTGATCTTCTATCATGCTTGTACATTATCCTGCTTATTACACGGCTACTTGCCACATGAGAAAAAACTGGACATGAAATGTGAATGAGTAATATTTTCTTAGCTCATTATTACCGAATTACTTTAAGGTAAGAAACGACGTTCAAATGTCACAAACAGGCAATTTTGGTTTAATCATTTGTAAATATAATGTTATTTAAATACATATTTATATTTAATTTGTCCAAAAAAAAAAAAATGTCCAAATGATTTGCTGCATCCCAGTTACCATGTGTTTATTAGTTTTGAGAGGTTGTTATCTGGGAATAACGAACATGCAAATGTCGCGACTGGCCAATCAGAATCAAGGATTCCAACGACCCGTGTAATATGAGAGTGACAAGGCAGGTGCCTGGAGAAAAGTTTTGGAAAAGTGAGATTGAAATGGAAAATACCGTGAAAAGTTTAATATACCAGTGACGACAATATTTTAGAAAAGACATCTAGGCCCGGTTTCACAGGCACAGGTTAGCTTAAGCCAGGACTTTGCCATAGTTAGATTAAGATATTTATGTCGCTTTTATAATGCACAAAACAATGGCACTGATATATTTTAAGATATTTATTCTAGATAGTCTCACATTCATTTTTGTCTGGGACTAGTCTTTACATTTACGCATTTGGCAGACGCTTTTATCCAAAGCGACTTACATTGCTTTATCCTATACATTTTACATAGGTATTTGCAATCCCCTGGGATCGAACCCACAACCTTGCGTTGTTAGCGCAATGCTCTTACCACTGAGCTACAGGAAAGCTAGTCTTAAGCCTTGTCTGATGAAACCGGGCCTAAGTGCTGGAGGAGAGATAGAGAGAGCAGGACGAGATTTTAGAGGAAGACTGACAGAATGCTTGAAAGAAAGGCATTTGTGAAGATTGATTCGAGCGAGTGAATTGAGGTGAACAGAATTTTAAAGTCACTGTCATTCCCTCTATTCAGAATGTCTGTCTTTTCTCATTGTCATTCCCTCACTCGCTCTCAATTCTCCGAGCACCCCGTGACGGGTCACACACAATCCACAGCGCTGACCTGTGTGACTTCTCCCCGCTGGTTAAACCTTTGCCTCCGTCGGGCTCCTGGGATCATGATTAGTACTCTGTACTGTGTTCCAGCAAGCCAGAACCAAGACACACTTTTCTTCTCCATCTTATTTTTCCTCTCCTTTACTTTACGGGTTATTTTCACATGCATTTCACACATTGTGTTTGTGTGTATGAGAGTACAGCTCTGCCTCAGGGCAAAGTGACATTCTAGCTCGCGGCATCACATTATCTAATGAAACACATTACATCTGAGGTCGGCTCAAGCTTCAGCGTGGAGAAGAATGTGTTTAACACATGAATACGTGCGTCTCTGCATGCTTCGTTGAAATATGAGCATGACACGGTCGCCTTTGCAATTTTGTAAATGTTTCAGATCATTGCAAACATCACAGTTCAAAATGAGGTTTACTATTGGAATTAATTCCCTCGTTTCAGATCTTCTTGTATGACTGTACGGAGGTGTCACCATTTTCCCTGCTGTTCTTTGGCGGAGATATAAGCATACAGAAGGACAAGGACCAAGAGACCATCGCCGTCGACGAGTGGATCGTCTTCCAGTCCCCGGCACGCATCGCTCACCTTGTTAAAGTTAGTGTCAGTCATACCGGTGTCAAATCTTGGGAATTTTATGTTTTTTGGCCGCTGGGGATTCGGGGATTGATTGAAGTGTATTGGATTTTAGGTTGCAGTTGTACAGTAAACTTCTTGTTTACGTTAGGACCTGAGGAAGGAGCTGGATGTATTACTTGAGGATAAAATAAAGAAACCCCAACCTGTGGACTGGAATGACCGGCAATCAAAAGACTGTGCTGTCATTTCGGCCATCATCGACCTTATAACCACACAGGAAAGTCCTGCTGGAGGATCTAGGAGGGGCAGCTATTGACCACCAACTTCCACGATTAGCTTATTTATTTGAATGATACTTGGTTATGACATAAGACTGAAGAGTCTGCAGATACACTTTTTTTTCATAAGTCCTTGTACATGTTGGAATAAATGCCACAGAAACTATTAAAAACAAGACAATTATTGCTGGTAATGTAAGTAATGTTTTATTTTAATATTGACCGAAGTCGTTTTGTTTATACACATTTAAGTGGTTGGCTTTGTCTTTACAGCAATTCATTAAATTGACCATAACACAAGCCATTTTTCAATGGAGTACATCGTCTTATTTACAAACACACATGGATTGGTCACAGGACACGTAGTGGGGTAAACCTTTCAGGAACCATGGAGACCTCAAGGAATGAAATATCTTTACACTTTAAATGCACATAAAAGCATCTGGTATATAAATCATACATTCAGGTTAGCAGATACATATTTACATTTGGTATGATATACACCTCAACTCCTGTTTACAGTCCCTGAGTCAATACAAAGCGTGAACATTCTTAACATTTTTGTGCGCCTATAAAACTTCACTTTAAACTATACAACATGCTAAGTTCACATATCATGCAGGAGCGCTCTGAATTAAAAATATTACAATGAATCAGTGTCACTTTGGATTGGTAAAAAAAGGCACATTATTGCAGAGAAAATTATCTTTTTTTTTATCCCTCGTATTTCAAATGAGTTCTGAGCTCAGTCAATAATCACCAGATTTATATAAAAGCATGATTTCATTTGGTGTGATTATTGTGTTAAGCGACTAAAGTTTTTTGTTCTGTAGTGGTTAGAGTCCATCCACAGTCGTCTTCATATGCATTGTGCAGGGGCAGGGGGTAAAACAGACTCAGACATTGGTCTCAAGGCCCTGCAGACGGTCCATCCTCTGCATGTTCTTCTCAATGGTCGCCTGGCAGGTGATGTGCTCGGCACACTCGGAAAGAAACCAGCCCCTCTCGCCATCCCGCAGACGCTCTCCTTCATACCAGCCTGAAACACAGCCAGATGTCAGTTCAAGTCTTAATGCGTTCTGCCAAAATAGAAGCTCACTTAAGACATGTGCTAAATGTGTATATATGTGCTTGTGTTGAAAATAAAAGGTTTTTGAAAAATATTTGGGCTTTTAGGACTAGGCATTTCAAGCTTCAGTAAATCAAATAAATGTAGTCCACCATACTTCTGCTGCTTTTTTCCTTATAGGTCATACAGGTTTAGAGGGTTGGAACAAAATTATTAAATAAGTTATTTTGATTTACATTTGTTGTTGAAGTATTGCTCGCAATAAATACTTTGCACTACAAATAAACACTTCAGTCTTAAAATCAAGACTCCTTGTGGTTTCTATTTTATTTTTATTGTGAAGAGATTATAAAAATCTCTTTTCGGAGCAGGGTGAAATGTTCAAAAATAAAACAGGCGGCTTTCAACTATCTTTTATATATTTAATGCCCATTAAAAGATTGAAGGGCTCTTTGAAGCCCTATCCCGTGAGCACTGCCCTTTCATCATGAAAGCCAGCCATCGAGCACCAGCTCAAGTGAGACCCCTACTTAACCCGCTGACCGGCGCCATCAAAACAGAGACCTTCAGTTAAGCATCACATAAAAACACATCCCTGCGGTGATTCTTTTTTTGAATCAATAATCCTAACACATCCATTAACTGCAGAACTAACGCATTCTGTGTAACACAAACACTGATTTAAGAGATCATAATCTGAAAAAAGAAAGCAGTTTCTGAGCTTTAGGGAGGAACCATGAAGCAGGTGAACTCACCGTCAACTGTCTGGGAGACCAGCACAACATCAGCCACCTGCAGAGAGAGCTCATCCGGCTGCCTCGCTGTGTATGTCCTTGTCACCTCCACCTGCATGGCATCTAATAGAGAGGATGACATCACACTTGATGACATCAAAGTGCCTTTGAACTGGAGGCATGGCAACTTTTAAGATTGTAATCAAAACTATGTAACCATTGTTTGTTCATAAAAACAACAATGTGTTAATAAAAATAATGAAGAGTTGCTGTTGTATCACTTATAACTTAATTACTTTTTACACTTTAACGTGAAATTAGATTTTCACATTTTCTCATGATAACTTGTTGGCTTGGGTCCACAGAACACATCACTAGCTGGTAAGTGTTATGATCAGTATCATGTGTTATGGTCAGTATAATACACCTTTCGAACAGAGTGTGGAGCTGTTGGTCTAAATGTGGCTTTACTCACTTGTTCTGTCTGCATTCTTATTGTCACTGTTGTTCTGTCCCAGGGCACTGATCCATCTGGCCCTCTCATTACTGCCAAAAAAGAAACACAATTACATCATTAAACTTCCATCATCGTCGTCTATGATGTAAAAAAAACTATGCACTGTAAATAAAAACATTTAAAAGCAGTGCGGTCCCTTGAACATTCCTTCATCATTCTGCTCCATTCACTGATACACACCTCCAGACTCAGGTAATGTTACCTTGAGAAACTTGACCCTGCCAAAGCACTCGCAGTACAAGAAGGTTCTGTTCTTCCTTCTAAGCCCTTGTGTTTATTCAGTTTCAGTGAGAACACACCACCACAGTTCTCAAGAATGAGAAGACACGGCATATTTTTTCGACTCTTAATTAAATTGATTCCTAAAGAAAGAATCTGGGCTGCGTCATACAGTCAAATTCAACATCGATTTTACCCAGCTGATCACTAGCTTTATCACATGCAAGAAAGCGTCAGGGGTGCGCGTGACCCTGTCCATGTCCATGCATTTGTGGAGTTTCGCATTAGACTTGCATTGAATACAGAGTCCGAATACGAGTTAGACAGCCTGCGGGACGCTGAGCCTGACCGCAGCGCACACAGATGCCGCTCCAATTTCTCATCTACTCTCACGATCTGAGCTGACCAGCTGTGTGAGTCATTGGCTCAGTCTGGTCCCATGAACAGCAGAGAGGGTCATGAGGGTCCCTCGCCTCTACCATTACTGGGACTGTTGATGCTAATGAGTGTGATATGACTCATTCACTGAATAATTACTACAGTTCATATTTCTATCTACATACACCACAGGCCCCTACAGTGGCCCGAAATGGACATACTGCTCTACAGAACACGTTTCATAAATACGTTCTCTCCTTTGGCAAAGAAGCAAAAACGTGACGGCATCTTTGTCCTGTGTCAGCCACCGCAGTGGTTCGAAAGGGAGGACCTTTAAAGGCAGAATAGGTGATCCTGTCCAGAACATTTTTTGTCATGCTGGTTGGAAATCTCTTCACATCCTGATAGCAATCAAGAAGTATAGTGGTCAAATAATATTTGTATAATTATAAATCGTCTGTGAAAGGCGTAGGACCAAAAAAACGTGCACCCAATCAAAACGTTCTGGCCGAACGCTGTGACTGGTCATGTGTACATTTTCAGCCAATGTATTTTGCATACCACTGCGCACCCTGTTCACGCAGACATCATAACGTCATCAGCGCGCTCACGTCCACTGTGTCAATGTAGGGAGAATGGCGGACAATCGGCAACAACCAAACTTTCCTAAAAAATCTAAAAAACGAAAGTCAGTTTTTGAAAAAGCAGTTAGGAAAAACGTCTGGATGAAAGAGGAAGAACTTGAATTAACATCGGTTCAGCTTTTACACAATGGAGACAGCTCCGGCAGGCAAAGGGTCTGAAAGACGATACCATGCCACTCAGGTATGTACATGCTTCGAGAAGAATTTAATGGTTTTTGATTTAATGAATTTAAGTTTGTAATTCTTTACGTGGATTTACGAAATACATTCATGTGTGTAGAGGAGGCGTGGCTTTGGACGGCGAATCGCATAGAGCGCGGATTATAATTTCAGTGCTAGCAGGCTAAAGTTAGCACCTTTCCAAATCAACCACTCCACCTTTAAGTATTGTCTGTGCCAAGTTCCCTGGTTGAATTTCTTGATATACCGGTACAATTTACATTCCTAGACACAAAGATGTAGATGGATCATTAAACAAATGTAAAAGAAGAATTTAAAAAAATTCTTAATAAATTTGCATAGTGCTTTCGCATGCAAAACACACCGCATCTATACCAGGCTGTTGAGGTGTTTACTGACCAGATCAAAAGTCTTGTTTATTAAAGTAAAAGCACATCTACTTCCGATTATTCATGGAGAATAAATAGTACAGGTCGCACCCAGTTTAATACTTCACACACAGTGATTTGTTTAAATTAGCCCCTAGTGACACATTCCTTACTAATGACTAATTTAATAATGCCTTTAAAAAGAAAAATACTGTTATGAGGAAACAATAAAACAGTCAACCACCATCCATTATTTTTACATCTAATAATTGGACAGGCACAAAGAGCGTGATGAGACAGTTATAAAGACAAATATGTTCAAATGAGCCCTCGGCCGCTCTCTCCAGGGTGTCTAGCGAGCGTGGGAAGGGCAGCTGTCTTTCTACATCACTGGAATTTGAGCACACATGATAACAACAGGTAGCAAATGCTTTCCTACTGCTGTGCATTACACCAGCTGATGACATAAAGTAAAATTACAGAATGATTTACACTGAGTAAGACGGGCTGGGTGGAAAAATGTGCAGGAGAGTGTGAGGTATGCGTGTATGAGGGAGAGAGAGAACAGGACAGTCATAATAATGCCAAATTCTAAGCACACAAATATCAGTTGTACTTCTTTGCTTTGTTTAACAAAGAGCTTCTTTTACACATTATGTTCAGTGTTGTAGAAACAAATTGGTTCCTTAAATATAAGTAAACAGATTCTCCGCCAGTGGGGCCTAGAAAACACATGTCTGTTCTTGTGAAGGCTTGTGAAAACCAGGAATAAAACAACAAAACAACTTATTAAACTCTGCTTCACCTGCGATAAGAACAAACATGGTTTGTGCGGACCATAATGTGTGAATTATCGGCATGAAACCATCAAAATTCATAGAGAAATCTTAACTAGACCAACCAATTTTTCAATTTCCTATTCAGCCCTATGGATTTCTATTTTAGGAAGTTCATGATCATATTAACGCATTTCAATGTTTGATTTTGCATTATTGTACAGTATTTGTCCTTAATTTTGTACAATGAAAGTAGAACCAGTTGGAAACAACTATTTTAAAACAACCCTATAGGATCGTTCCTATACCGAGACTCTTATAACACCAGAGAAACCAACAACACATCATCATTATCTGGTCGGGTTTCCTGCATGCTTCTCTGCTTTAACACGCTCTCACAAGCTTGCATACAGCTGAGGGGCAAAATTCCAGACCTATCACCTCCTTTAAAGATGATTTAAAATAAAGTGAAGTGTCAATGAGAGCATCTGTGAACCTGTAGAGGCTATGAAGCCTATTCAAACTATTCATACTCCACCTGGAGGCAAAAAGAAAATGAAATAGCATCCATAAAACATGAACACGTTAGCAAAAACGGCAAAATGTGGCCTTTTAAATTCAAATAAAACCAATACATTATCTAAATCATTTAAACAGGGGGTAGAGAGTGAGCCTTTGAAATACAGTAGTGACGGTTACACCACCTGAATACTTAAAGAGGCACTTAGTGGGCAGAAAAGAAGCAGAGACGACTCGAGCTCCTGACAATATTTGATCGCCTAGCAACGGCTGGAACAATGTACCGTCCCTAAGGTACTACAGTTGAATGAGCACAGTACAAAAAAAAACCTGCCGCTGATGACATCACAATGGGGGTCCAAAGAAAAAAGCTTTTTTTAAAAGGGAGAGTTGGGGGATTACCATTTGGATGACGCGTCTACACAGAAAGTCAAACTATTATGAAGGATTTCTTATTGAATATGCCCCTCTCAGCAGAATGAATGGGGTGCGTAATTAGACACTACGTAGGGTGGAGCCTTAAGGGTGGACGGACGTCCAGAAATGTGGAAGAACTTGTCGTGTGCTGACGAAAGATCCTCGAAGGAGCTTCAGTCATGTGGACTCTTCATCAGAAGCTGAAGTTAACAACCGTACGACACCATATAATCACAGCAACAGAGATGTCTCTGCACTTTACTCTGTGTCAAAACTGATTTAGTTTTAAATTCTACCTAGAAAGTACTTTTTCAAACCTAACATTACCCATTCATACACAGTCCTAGGTGTACAGCAGTAAATGATCTATAGGGAACAGATACTTGTTTAAGTCAACAGAAAGTGGCTTATCAAAAAAAACGTTCAAATCTTTCATAAGAGAACAATGAGAGACTTTGAGGGAGCAAAGAGCGGGTCTTATTGCCTTTTTATCTATAGATGAAATTACGTCACATAATATCCAAAGGCAGTATCTCAGACCGCTTCAGTGATTTATTTTATTTTTACGATGATTTTATTTGCCATATACTTTCACAAACATCTACAACACGTTTGTGATGGCAAAACCCATTGCATCCTCTATGATCTGGCTTTCTCTTTTATTTGTTGAAATGAAGTGTGTCGAAGTGTGGCCCGACTGGACATGACAACATACATTTCAATAATAAAAGGCCTAAACTGTCAATATTTTTAAAAAAAAACTGTTCGGTAACTATGACTTCAATTTGAATTAAGCACTAATCTAAAAGACCTATTTTCTTGGCTGCCTGAATAACCCAGAAGCGTCACAAGAAGCTACAGGTATTCGTGCACAAACAGTAGTTTCATCGAAGTTAAGATTAAAAGGAAAAATAAGATCTTCATAATATACAATCCTTCACTTTAATCGCTCCAAAACTAAACAATTTCACAATTCAACACACATATATCAAACGATTCAGAGTAACTGACCCATATATGGATGGTTTAATTAGATGCCAAAGGTCTTTAAGTGTGCAACAAAGAACCGTGTCATTCCTCAGGGATATAAAATAAACAGCTTTATGGAGGCTGTCTAAGCCGGCTGGAGTGTTCTGTAACTTACTTGAGCAAAAATGAAAGTTATTTATTTGATTCGTGGTGCATAATAGAAATTAGAGAAACTTTCAACAGAAGAAACTTTGGGAAGAAAACCACAGCTATTTGAGAGGGGAAATTGAAAAGAAGATTGTTTATTTAAGTCAAATATTTGCTTGCACTATCTGATGTTGAGCAGGGAGAGAGGGAGGACGGGTTGTTGTGCGTGCATTCAGAACTGTGATCTTTACTGGTCATACAAAATGTTTGCTGGATAACATGAACATATGGAGTCTTTATTCGAAGCAGTCACGCATATATGATGTCCCAACCAAGAGCACATATGACAACCTATGATTACACATCAATACCCATTCAGTACTTAGTAACCTGACTCGCCATGATGAACAACAGTGAGAAATACAGAAGACTTAAAAGTACAGTAGGAAACGGTCGCGTAGAACCGTGACTAATATAAGTGGATTTCAAAAAAGAAAACGCTTCGAAAGAGGACCTCTTTTAACGCATTCAATGTTTTCTGGCTTTGAAATGAAAGAGGAGGATTATTTTGGAGAGATGAGAGTGCAGGAATGATACAAATGTGCAGCTGTTTCAACGCAGCCATGACAAAAATTCAAACTTCTGTTCAATTCTCCACGTTCCTGACCTCAGTCCTCAAAACAAGAACGGAGACACTGCTAAAATTCCTTCGCCAAACCTGTTCTGCTGTCATACACAGACTAACAAGCTCTTGTAATGTGCTTATATCTCTGTTTGACATAATGTGATTTATGAACACAACTTGGATGAAAAATGTACTTTAGCATCACAAGCTATAGTTCCAAATAATCTGTTCCATAACCACAAACCCTTCATTATAAACAAAGGGCGTGGTAGATTGGCCAATGCTTGTGTCAACTTAATATCTCTCTTAATGTTTCGGTAAATCTGTGGTTGCTTGATGTACTTATGTGGAGTGATGACAGGTGGGTAGATCATAGAAAGTTTATGTCGGCACATGTCTGATTTACTGTAATATTAAACCTCAAGGTAAAGTTCAGAATAACTGGCAGCGTAATATGACATTGGAAACTCTTGCGTAATTGGAAAGTGAAAGAAACTTCAGCTAAATGCACCCTAAAGAGCAAGTAAAATTAGGAATTTATTGAGTTTAGAATATCTTGCCCATATACTTAAAATAGTTTGATAGAAATATATCAAATAAAAAAAAATGCAGAGGAAATGAATATTAATATTCAAGTACTTACAGTAGCTCCGCCCCCAAGATCATGGTCACGGTCTCTCCGGAGTGGTTACTGCGGAATCGTATTTGAAACAGGTGACTGGCCACATTCTGTCGTGACGTTAACATTCCCGTCGTGGCACGTACCGGAGAAAGATTCAGTTCTTCTGGATGACACGACTCCACCCTGATTTGATCCCTTAGTGCGTAGTCTATAACTGTATAACTCTCCTCACTGAAAAACACACAGACAGATAGACACATATTTAACAAATAAAGTTTGATATTCAAAAAAAATATTGATAATATTGAAAGGCAACAGTTGGCTGAGTTTGTAAAACAACAGCTACTGAAAGTGCATTTTCACTAAAAGTCAACTGTTTTTGATTCATTGATTCACACCATTCATAAGGGTCAAATTGAGATTTCTTCATAAGATGAAAGCTGAGTGATTAAGCTTTCCATTGATGTATGGCTTGTTAGGAAGTGACATCATTTGGCCGAGAAACAAGATACAAAATCTGGAATCTGATGAAAATCTAAATATTGAGAAAATCGCCTTTAAAGTTAAAGTAAACTTTTATGAATAAAAAGTTAGTAATACTAAGAAGAAACAGGTTTGTTTTAACACTTTCTATTGGCTCGCATTACAACAATGACCAGTGTTGTAATGTAACGAAGTAAAAATACTTAAGTACAGTACTTAAGTAAAGTATACTTTGTATACAAAATGTATACTTCTACTCTGATACATTTCCCCTAAGCATGTTCATTAATACAAAATAAAGGCATAGAAATGGAACTGTAATAGACAAGTCGGTGATCCGGTCACCATGACAGTGCTGAACCAATCATTAGTTAAAGCTCAATGTGCATAAAGGTGCTCTCCGCGGTTCATTTCAACACAAGCTTTTATTGTGCTGATTCAATGAATTATTTTCAATGTTAGTTTCAATGAATTATCAAATGACTGGGTTGTTACTGTAAGGGAAATGCAAGGAAAAGAAAGAAGTAAGGGCAGACAGACTTGTTCTGATATTGTTCCAATTTGTTCTCTTAGGGATATTATTGGGGTGGGAGGGAACTATTCTTTTATAAAGTAATCATTTATAAAGTAAAGTTATAAAGATGTGGTTTCTGAACTTGTATTTTGATAGATAGCAATTTGGCAACATGTTGTTCCAGATAAAACTACCAAGCTTCTGGGAAACAGAGCTTTTTCAAAGTTGTAAATTTGTAAGCACCATTTTTTATCCATTTTTATTAACAACATTTGCTTGAACTTTACTTTAAACTACTCAAGTCATATTCTGAAGGTTAATTTACTTCTACCAAAGTAATTTTCTGGCAAGGTATTTGTACTTTTACTCAAGTATTGTTTTTAGGTACTTTATACATCACTGGTAATGATGTCATGGAGATGAACCCAAAATCTGAAATTCTAAACTTTACATAGATACCAAACTTGAGCGGGTAAATCTCAAAGAGCAGAGTTTGCGATTTTGCTGCATCCACTCACAAAAATAAAGTTTTGATATATTTACGGTAGGAAACTTACAAATATCTTCATGGAACATGATCTTTACATAATATCCTAATGATTTTAGGCATAAGATAAAATTCGATAGTTTTGACCCATAGCCTACAATGTATTTTTGGCCACTGCTTCAAATGAAGAGTTTGGTTCCAAAATGCGATAAATCCGTGAAATGTTTTTTTTAATCATGTTTTTTTATTGTGCATTCCAATTCATATCAATCAAACTGCAGTTGGTTTTTCTTTTGATTTAAGCCATAATAACACAAAAAATACAGCTGACTAACACAATAAAACACATTTAAAACATGATCAAATAATAAATCATGATTTTTGAAAATGTTTAACTTTTGGAACCAAACTCTGCATATACCCGTGCGACTTATGACTGGTTTTGTGATCCATGCAGGGTCACATTCTTCACAAATCTTTACATAATCAAATTACAGAATGAGCACCAACTATTATTTGTAGGCTAAAAAAAATGTTTTCCATTGGGTAGAGCCACCAAAGGTTTATTGTTATTGTGACAAATTTAACAGCCAGTCCTCAGCTCTTACACTCGACCTCCTAAAGTCAACAAATCAGAGTTCAGCCCATATGCCTACACATCCCATGATCATCTGTGGCTCATTACATTTTCATACAGTCGCTGATCTGAGCTTTACTGAGCTAGAAGACTTCTGCCATCTGGAAGTGATTGTGAGATGTGGTTTAGCCAGGTCTAATGGCCCGACACCAGCCAGACATGGGTCTCCTGGACTCTGCCGAGACCCATCACCAGCCCCTAACTGTACAGCTCTAACATCAAGCACATGTGCTCTGCCTACAACAGCCCCATACTGCTAAGTGTGGACTACCGAGCTATCATGACATGTACAAACACACATCCACATTTTACCATACCTCAGGGCTGACCTCAGGAAGATGCTATTGGTTTCAAGTTCAGGTCACCAGGTTACCCATCAAACCTATCTGCTATATACTATTAACTAATGCTATTCTTTTGTATGTGTGTGTGAGTGTGTGTATAAAACTACATAATTATTGTAACAACGCAAAAAAATAGTGTTAAAGGGATAATTCCCCCAAAAATGTAAAATCTTCAATCATCTTCAACCCGCCCTCTTGTCATTTCAAACCTCGATGACTTTCTTCAGCGAAACACAAAAGAAGATATTTTAAAGAATGTTGGGTACCAAACCACCCATTCACTTCTATTGCACTGACATGAAACCAATGCAAGTCAATGTGTACTGCCGTTGTTTGGTTACCAACATTCTTTAAAATATCGTGTTTTGTAGAAGAAAAAAAAAAGACATGTTTAAAATGACAAGAGAGTGAGTAAATGATGACAGAATTTTCATTTTTGGGTGAACTATCCTTATAAAATATGCTTCATTTCATCATGTCATTTTTTTAACTTTTAGATCAAATATGACACTTTTTAGGCTCACCCAGGCCTGTACAATTTGATGTGTCAAAAACTGTGATTTTTGTCAATTGTTGTATTTCTATTTAACGTCTTTTCTGATAACTGACTGGTCTGCATGCATTTATATAGGCATTTATGTGTAAGCAAGTGCTATTTATAAATTGGTGTAGTGCCATGAGTCAGCTCATTTTCAGCCAGATAATAAACTGTGTTTGTGGAGAGATAATTGAATAATAGGAATCAGATCCTCCTGTTCAGTTCCTAAATATCCTCTGGGCTCGGCCCTACACACTCACAACATCCTTTACATTCCACTGGGTGAGAACAACACATCCCATTAATCCGTGACACATTATCTTAAGTCTGCAAGTAACACAGTAAATCCAGAGCTCAAGAGAGAGAGAAAGACTCAGGAAGAGATGGATTAACTCAACTGGGCTATAAACTCGTTTAAAGTAAAAAAAATGAGAGTAATCTGAAGTTGAGACACTAAAAGATCAAATAAATGTAATGTCAATGTCATTTATTGAATAGCATTTTTATCAGTGTTGACACTTATAAGTCTGCCGACAGACAGAAAATAAAAAGTACACTTGAGTCTTGCCAATACTTCTGTAAATGAGAAGTTTGGTTCCAAAATGAGAACTAATTTTTTATACATTTTTTATTGTTTTTTATTATGTTATCATGTTGGTATTGTGTTAGTCAGCTGTATTTTTAAATTATTCTGGCTAAAATCAATCAATTATCTCATTTTGGAAACAAACTCTTCAAATGCAGAAGAGGGTATGTGTATCCACACTTCACATGTGTCTCAGTATGAGGGTCAAAGACGTTAATATGTCCGCATAAAAATAAATTTACAAAAGTGATTTTATGTCCACAGAAAGCAGATTAAATGTAAGTAAAATGTCTACTTTACGGTTTCAAGTTTTTGGAGAATAAAATGTCAAAATATGGTTGAAATAATGTTACATTGTCATTCAGTGGAACACAATATTTATGTACAAATTCAAACAACATGCTTATTCTGACTAGACTATACTACATATAAAAATACATAAATAATAAGGTAGCATATATTAAGGTAAGCAGTATTACACTTATTGTTTTATGCTTGAACCCTTTTTTGTCTTTGACCCATATCTCCATTATTGTGAACGGTGAACACGTCATCTACATTACATCAGCCCTGATGAGCACCGCAGTGACACGCATCAAATTTTTACCAGCCAACTGCACAGTCAATATTGACAATTACACTCTTTCTGCCATCATATTACAGCTGAATATTCCAGCAGCGAAACCATAGTTTTTATCAGAGCATTAATCTGATGTTCCTAGCGCTGTAATGACATCCTCTCCAGCAGTCAAGAGTTTGCTCCAGTGCCAAGCAAGCAACAGTCCACACGTACACACATCTCATTCATGTAAACACACACATACACAGGCCTCTGTTCTGGTATGAAAGGCATGCTGTATCTGAGTAACAACACTGTTACCATCATGATCCCGGGAGCAGGATGAGGTCATGGCTTTATAAGTTTAACACTTTGTCCTAACCAGACGACACGTGACAACATTTTTTTCTGTCCGGAATGAAATGAAAAATGAAGGGTGACAAAATCACAGCCAATCAGAATACTTGGGCGGATCCTATATTATATGGGATTTGCTACTGTATATAATACTCAAGTGTTTCTAAACATCCACAAACAGTTTGTCCTCATTCAGTTTTAACACACAAGAGGACATGAGATCTGGTGAGTTTCAGTGTGGGCATGAGCTACGTAGCAGAATTAAAAACCAGTTGTAACACTTCAGGACAATGTTCCAAACATCATGTCCCTTTCCACTGTCTATGAAGTTGATAAACAACAATTACCAAAAATAAATCAAGTAAATTTTACTGTCCATATATGTGAATGTGTGTATGGCAAGTAGTGATATCCACGAAAGCAGCGTATGATAAACAGCAAGCTGCTTTCAAGACAGTGTTTCATAACCATTTTGAAAAAAAATGACTGAAAACAGGAGAGAGAGAGACAGAGAGAGGAAATGAGAAAAGGGATCGAGTGAAGGAGTGGCGTGGCATGCTCGGGTTTGTTTTGCTCAAGATCTGTGCTAGTAGCGTGACTCGGGCTCTCCGCACATACTGTACAGACCACATGTCAGAATAAACACCACACAAACATCTCTCCGTGCTAAACATCAGGTTTAGATGATCGAGAAAAAAAGTATTAATTTCTTTTTCATTTTAATACTCAGACAGAGCTTGTGGAAATGTAAACCATATTTTTCCAGGAGGTTGTCCCCTCATGATGTGCAGAATGACTGCAAAAAATGACGAGAACAATAACAAAGTGAGCTCTACTAACTGCATGACTCACTAAGAGAAAGACAGACGATATGCAATGGAAGGGAGCAGAAATACAAATAAACCAACACAACATGTGATAGAGCCACACAAACACCGATTACACTATAATGAAGCACAAAACTGCCAGATTAAAAACAACTTTACTTTTACTTAACATTCTAGGGATGCATGTCAAATATTTTATTTTTTTAGCAATCCAAAATGGTTCAATTCAATTCAATTTATTTATATAGCGCTTTTCACAATGTGCATTGTTCCAAAGCAGCTTTACAGGATCAAATAAGAAAACACAGAGGTAAAACACAGCACAGTGTATAGTGTTTATAGAACAAGCAAGATCCTTCTAATAGATAATATCTGATAAATAAATAAATAATGCAGTCTCCCGGTGAGCAAGCCAACACTGCCCTGCTGTGAATTAAAAAAGTAGTAGCCTATACAACAAAGAGCAAATAAATGTCCTAGAATGAGGACAATGTGTCCTAGCATCAATCACATGTTGCCTATATTTAGAAATGGTAGTAAAAAAGAAACAATGCAATACAGCAATATATCTGCCAATAATCACTATCGGTCGATAAAAGCAATTTTTCACACTATCGGGCTATAGTTTAAAAACAGCTTATGTTTAGGGTTGATATATCCCTTCAATCAAAAAAGGACAGAAAGTGCAATACATGTGTGCTCTGTCTATAGAAAATGTTAAGAAACATCACCAGTTTGATGTTAATAGTCATTATATTAATTAATAACATTTAAAAGTTAAGAAATATGAATTTAATCTTCAGAATTTAGCTCATGTGAGTTAATATAACCACTAAATTATCGGTATCGGCAGATATCAATCTGAAAAATCGGCGGAGAAATTTAGTGTCTGTGCATCTTTAGTATGAACAATTAAATACTTTTTTTTTATCTCATTCAACTCAAACTCTGAAGAACAATAAACTACACAATTGTATTTGCAGGACACAGTCACAGCATTTTAGTACACTGATCTAATAAACTACCTGATGCAGTGGTTAGGACAAGGAAAAAAGGTCATAAATCAGACAAAAACATGCCCGAGGTCTCGGCTCAAGAGGCCCATTTCATCACCTGCCAGTTTATCTTAATACAGAAGCCAAAAGTCTTGTAAGTAATTTTCTTTCTATTCTTTCAGCAAATGTTGTTTTTTCCATCCATTATTATAAATATAGCAAACATTGTCCTACCTCTAAAACACAACCTAAAGCCACCCACACATAACAGGCTATACCTCCATTTCTTCATCCCACTTCAGCCCAACAATTTCCTGCACTCTGCCGTGTCCTCCAGGGCACAACAACAGCAGGGGTACAACACAAGCACATCTTGGACACAGTATGCAAGCTTTAATTTGTGGTCTCCGGCTCACCTTTTCTTCCTTGTGACTATGAGGACATCGTTGAAGAGGAAGAAATAGACCTGCTGGCGAGACATCCTCTTGGAAAAGATCCCATTTTCCTCTACGAAGGCTGTTAGCTCACTGCGCTTCACCATCCAGCGGGAGGACGACACTAGTGGGAACGGCTGCAGAGAGAAAGTGTAAAAGAGATTGAGAACCAGACGAATTAGCTCGTCTGGTTCTCAATAGAATGATAGAACATAGAATGTTTCAATGTAACACAGATGAAGTCATAAACAGACCAAGTAAAGATATTTAAATTCCATTCAACCTGAGTGCTTGTCTTACGATAAAACTATAGTTATTTCACATAGGTAAAATGACATTCAACACGACTACTTTTTTTAAATCTATAATATAAAAAAATGAATAAATCAACCTATACATGTGATTATCTGATTCAGTTCTTTACTAACACAAGAAATGTGATGATACATTTAAATCTTTAGAGTAGATTTTTCACTTTTTATTGAAGTTGCAGCTAAAATGAAGAAACCGGCTTCTTTTAAAACTACAGACCCAATTTATTTTACAATTCAGAAAATAAAGCAAGGTTTTTATGAACAGGAACAGACAAGAATAAAGTTAGGCTTGTGATCTTAGACTTTTTTGTAATTGAAAAGGGTCAATTAAGTGACATTTGTTTAGTTATATTTATTATTTCTTCTACTTTTCAGTCACAGTGTTCTTTAATTTCAGAGTTGTTTAGCTGAGAGAAAATCCTGTATGTATCTTTGAGAAATGCATTTAGGGAAATTGTAATGTTCAATAATTTGTGTTGAAGAAATGAAATGAAAATTACAATTGTTCTTATGAAAAAATGTGCATTGAAGAAAAGTAAATATGGTTTTATATACTGTCAATTATGGGTTGTAGATAGAAAATCGGAATCGCCAAAAAATCCGAATCGGCAGGTTTCACTTATAATAAAATCGGAAACGGCCAAGAAAACTGCAATCGGTGCATCTCTAGTACATTGTAATATTTGGTTAACAATGTACTATTGTATATATTTTCTAATATATATTTGATAATGATTTATATTATATTATATATTTGACAATTATATACTGACTGGTATTATATAGGAAACTATATTTTAGTAGTTCTGTCTGTGTGAGCTGAGGGTGCTTGATAGACAGAAATGATTTACATTTAAGAAATTTCAAACATTTAATCATAAACACTTAGCTAGAACTGTGTGTGTGTTCTTGCTCTTAAAGAGCGAGCAGATGGGTGTGAGACCAGCAGACCTTCTAACAACTGGACGGAGCAATGTCTTTAGATTGTGCACAAACCTCCAGACATCTGCTAGTACCAAACGTGCCAGCAGAACTTTCCCACACTGCTCACACACACATTTGTAAATGACAGTATGGGAATGTGTGCATGACATTGTGCATGCAAAGTAAAAGTGTGAACCACACGTGTGCACACATGGAGTGTAAAACACAACAGGACCCACTTGCTTCTTGTGGAAGGAAGCATAACTGACAGTCTAAACTCTTGTTAATCTGGGTGAGAACAAAAAACATCAGAAAGTTGTGCTCACACAACACCCACCCAGATCCTTTCCCTCTACAGGGCTTTGAAATCAGCGTGCTGGATTAACCTCTCAAAATGACTGGGATTCAGTTGATCTGAGAAGGATCTCAGCTGTGACGTTTGTGTAAACACAATAAAGTTTTGCTTAGTGGTAAAGTTCAAAGGCAGGACACGTGCTCCACAGAATATGGTGTTCAGCAGGATATTACTTAAGAGTAGAGGAAATATGTTCCTATAATAGTTTGCGTGTTTGTGTCAAACTATACACGTAATACTTGCGTAGTGACATGCATATCTCTGCAGATGTGTTTCAAAGTTCTTCACCAGTTGGTGTTAGAGATTCGTTGTCAAACAGATACCGCAAAGTCTTAAAACCTGTTTTACAGCTCTCTGCAGGAGTTGACAAACATTTCTAATTTGACAGTTTTTAGCTGAAGCTTGTCTTGTTTATGGTTACTCATGGCATTGTTCCACAAATGAGGACCGTATACTGTATAAAATGATGTGTCAACAGGACCTGTATGATACTAAATGTACAATGCCAAGGCTTTAGAAAAGATTTTTCGGTTGTAGACGAGTTGTCAGCTGGTTACATGAATTTAATGAGAGAGTGGGTGCTGTAAAATACTTTATCCAACTTGAATAAAGTAAGACTTGTTGCTGTGTCATGTGTACTCGGAGCTGATGACACTTAAATTATTGCAATTACGGACTTGTTGACAATGCGCGACTGAACATGTGAGCAATGTTTGTTTTTGTAGATACACCAAGTATGACACAAGATTGGCTCAAGCAATTTTATGCAACCCTTTACATAACATCACGTGTACTGTTAAAGAACTTAAAATGGACTTTGATCCACAATTGATTTTGATCCACAATCAAAAATGTATTAACAACCCTTACATTTAGGCATTTGGCAGACGCTTTTTTTTTTCTCATACTTTCTATTTTTCGCAAAAACACATCCTTTCTTACCTTGATTTTAAACTCCAGCTGGGAATTGATGGTGTACATCATTTCTGTTCTCTCCATGGTACGAGCGCCCTCATTACATTTCCTCACAAGCTGAACACACGTGCACACACAATAGATGTTGATTATTAACCACAAATCTCTTAGACAACACTTAAAAATAACTGCTGTTTTACATGGTCTCACCTTGCTGACAACATGCAGGGCTTTCTTACAGGCCTCGTAATGTGGCGACTCTTTGGGTGTCTTCTGGCATATGGTCTACAAAAAATCATCAAAACAGCTTTATAGAAATGATTTTTGAAGTGTTGCTGCTTGTGTACACTGCTATGAAGCCAACACTTTTGTTTAATTGGTCCATTGCTCCAAAAGTTTTTTTTACATTTTATCTCTAACACAGTGTTCTCGAATTTTCTCTCACGCTTGTCTGATATTTCCCAGCTTAAGTTTCACTGAGAGAGAGAGAGAGAGAGAGAAAAAACAATCCTAACTTTCTCATGCTCAGCGCCAGCCAGCTCTCCCGTCCTAAACTAGGAAACCCACTGCCATGCTCAGGGGATCCACAAACAAGGCGACAGAAGGGCGGAAAGATGAGAGGGTGAGAAAGTGAGAAGCGGTTCACAGGAAGGTCTAAAGTATACCAATAAATTAAATCACAAGTTGTGAGGAAAGGGACTGTGAAGATACTTCTAGGTCATATTACACACACAATCCTCTGGAGACAGGGAAAATGAACCGTGAAGTTTAACAAAAGACGTCAAGACCAGCCCAAACCTTTTACTAAGAAACCCAACAGAATGAGCACAAATCCAATAAAAGGAAATGAAAGCGAAGGCTGAGTAGAAATATGAGAGGAAAGTATAAAAGGGAGAATAAGAAAAACAAGGAGTAGCTGGGGACGTTGATTGGTTTATTCTGGTGTGTTACATAAGAGTGGAAGTCCTCCAGATCAGATCTATCAGACACAGACACGCTGCTAATATGCATACAGTACAGTTAAAGTTCACAGGCTGGGTTTAAGGGTTCAAGGGTCAAGGAGGAGAGATAATGGCACTCACGTCCATCAGCAGAGGGAGGCGCGTGACTCTCTGCATGGGAAGGATGAGGAAGGAGATCATGGGAAGGTTCCGGCAGTCTGTGTGGGCCTCGATCCGTGTTAGCAACTCCTTAAAGGATGGACTTTTATTTCTGAGGAGATACATGTTTTACTAGCAATTAGAGAAAATATGACCTCTGCTTGGGAAACTGTAATACTGTGAGCCAAAACGTAAAAAACTGAATGTCGTAGGTATGTAATGTGTGTATTTTTTCAATGAGAATAGCAAAAAAGATTCTTGTGTGTGCTGTACTCACAATAGTTTCTGTAATGTTCTCTGCTGGTACACTTCATTGGAGCAATATGTCACGTAGGGGTCAAAGTTTGTTTGGGCATGTCTTATCACAATGTCGCTTATGTCATCGATTACAATATTCTGCTGGTGCCGATCCTCAAGTTCCTTGAAGAACCTTGAAGAGGGTGAAAAAACGGGAGAAAAGGAGGGACAGGGAGAGAAAACAATCTTGTGAGCCATTAACATGTGCAACATACCTGTCATAACATCAACACGAGTCATAGTTGACGCAGGGAGCACCCTGGTTTAGTCATGACACATTCATGTGTGCAAGCACGCATGTAACACAAAGCCAGGAAGGTGTTCCAACACCTCCTTCCATAGCTCGTGACAGCATCAGAGCACAGGACGTCCCAAAGTCCCACACATATTGCTTTCCACACGATCTCTTCCTGACAGGACAAACACATTATGACCCCTGTGCAGGGTATTCCCAAATTCTACAATGATCCAGAGGATGCAGCTCAGAGCCATCTGTGGTGGAACCCAGCGTGACCTCCGGTTCTAAAACCTCACAATAGATCACGGACAGTCACGAGCTGTAGGCTAAATCTGGAAGCGGTGTCAGTCAGGTTGTTAGCGCGGGGGCAATGATCTCAGGCCCTTCCGACAGGTGTATGGAGCCCTATAAGCTTCACGATCTGAATGTACACAGCTAAAAATACAAGTGAACAATTTAGGACAAGAACAGGGGTGATACAAATTCAGCAAAACTGGTGTTTTTGCAAGAAACAAATGTCTAATTCTGGTCGTGGGTTAAAAAAGGTTACTGTAAGCAAAGTTCAGCCGCTTCTATTGCTTTGTTAGCGTGTGTATTTTTGTGCGACAAAATCAACTGGCAGAACAGGCTGATGAATGATTTACAGCGAGGCAGGCACGCATGACCGAAGCATTTATATAATGCGTTGTTCATTTACAATGGAATCAGCAGATCCAATAGGAGAAGAAACAAGGAAACAATTTCTTTCCTTCTAACAGCACTATATAGCAATACAGGGACCACAACAGACACATCCAAGCCATCTAATCCAGACACTCACGAATGAACATAAAGCGAAACATTTCAAGATTGTTTTGTACTTCTGCTCTGCTGGAAAAGACCCTTCTGAATCACGGCCACTGTATGCAATAATGTGTATATCTGTGTGTGGGGGTGTTTGATTTGAACCACCGGCCAGTTAAAAAGCTGATTTTGTGCCATTTCAGGGTTCAATAAGGACCAGACAGGAAAGTCCCAGTATTGGACTATATCCAGATGGTTTCAAAGAAAAGACATCCTCGTCCTTTCAAGGAAACCATGTGGATCAGAAATCGTCACACAATAACGTCACTGTTGCGGTCCTTACTCTGGCATGGCTTCAGCCTATTCCCACTAAAGGATGAGACAACTAAAAATCCATAAAAAAAATTACACTTTGAATGAGATTTCTTTCAGCGTTTCCATTAATGTTTAACAGATTATTTGAAATAAACTGGGTGTTGTCAATTGACTTACTGATAACACTTATAAGTGCAGTAACAAAAGAAAGCAGTCACTACTGTATTTAATATGTCTGCCTGTGTTTTTTTGAGGAATAATTTCACGGTAAACAAAGGCATACTCCACCCAAAAATGAAAATGCTGTCCTCATTTACTCACCCTCAAATTGTTCAACCTGTATAAATGTCTTTGTTCTGATGAACAAGATATTTGGAAAACATTTCTGGGACATCATTGACTACCATAGTGGTAAAAAAATTTTTTTTTGTTTCTTTTGAACACAAAATGATATATTTTTAAGAATTTAGGAAAGCAAACAGTTCTGGGGCACATTTGACTACCACTTGACTGTTTACTTTATGGCAGGGTTTTTCCTGCATAGAGAAATTGGAAGCGGCCGCCTCCGTCAAATGTCGTGCCGCCTCAGACTCTCGCCAAAATGATGTCGGTTGTCTTCACAAGAAATGCTGCGTGCATTTAACAGACTGTCATTTGCAACTGCAGTTACGGCATTACACCACAGTGGAGGCGCCGTGTAGTTATCAGCACACTGGGGCGCTAAAAAGAGTTGTAGAACAAGAGCTAACGGTGTTTCACGGCTGTTTGTTTTGCATCCAAGTACGTTTAATTTATTAATTTCTTAAATCAACATTACGTACACCATTGTAATGTCTTTAGCTGTGCAGTTGGATCGTTGAATCAGCATATTCTGTACACAGCGAGTTCGCAAGTATGAACGTACAAAGCGTTCAGAACGACTCGCACATGAATGACTCAATTGAACCGATTCATTTAAACTATTGAACTTTTCAGTCACGAATATAAGAGATCATTGAATCATTTAAAGTGAACCACAGAGAATGCAAGATGTGAATGAGCTTTGATCATTTTGTAAGACTGGTTAAGTCAGTTGGCTGAAAAGTTAGTTGAAAATGATAAAAAAGCTTTATTTGATTAAAAATATATTTCTGTTTGGTTGAATAAAAGCAATGTTTCATATAAACATTTATTAGTAGCACAGCCTTGTTAACTAACGGTACTGTTTAGCGTGTTGACAACATGTTTATATCCTTCTCCTACTTTGGAATAAATGTAAATGTCAATATAACTTAATAATTGTCATTTTCATCTAATTTGATTAGAACTTTGAATACTTTTGAAGTCACTTTGGTTAAGCCACTAAAAGGCACGGTAGGGCTACGTGTGTGCGTACAAGATCAAGATGGCACCACCTCCGCCTCATTTTGAGCCAGGAAAAACCCTGTATATGGCAGTCAATGATGTCCCAGAAATGTCAGTTGCAACATTTTCCCAAATATATTTCAACAGAACAAAGAAATGTATACAGATTTAGAAAGTTTTTTTTTTTGGGTGGAGTATCCCTTTAACCATTGTCAGATTTCATGTAACATATTGGTTCTTAGGAAGTGAAATATCTTGCTAAACCAGATTATTTACGAGAAAACATGGAGGAAGGGGGCAAATTGTTACCGTGTGTCTGAAAAATGTTGCATGTGCAAAAATGTGCTGGATTATACTTTCTGTAACTACAAAGAATTCTATAAAATTGAAATGTAAATAAAAATGTAAAGATACATTTTACATTATCATTTACAGAGAGAGAGAGAGCGCGCAAGAGAGAGCGAGAGAGAGAGAATTTTACTTCACGCAAAGCGAAAATAAAACCGCTAATAAAGCAGGCTGTCCTAATCAACGTACAAAATGAAAATAAACACTCGACTCTACATATGGTTATCATATTTATATTATTTATTTAACTTGTTCTTGTTTAGAAAATTAAGCATACAATCGCGTTAAGGAAATGCACAAGTGAATTAAATCATATCATGAAGTCCCGAAACAAAGTTATGAGTGACAGATTAGAGCACTCGATGGAAAGAGGTGAGTGAGGCCGTCAAGGTGCAGTTTTAATCTGTGAAGCAGTAGACTGATGCACATTTACATGAACAAACATGTATATTACAGATCAATCTGTTATTTTTGTAGACTTTTCAAGTTTTGTACTTCTATATTATCTAATGGTCGGTTAATGACGGAGGCCTCATGGTTTAGGTTAATTATCACACTGCATAAATAAATGATTATGTGTGTGATGAGGAAATAGAACAAGCTGGTAGTAATAATAAGGCTGTAGTTATTTCTATAGTCTTTATTTCTTTTGTGTAAAATTGAGAGGTTTGGACTTTTTTTCACCGAAATAAATGTTTTGTATTACACAGAGAGTAAAGTACCGGCACCGAATTCCAGGTACCGGTACCAGCTAAAAAGTGAACGGTACCCAACCCTACCGGTTCCCCGCCCTCTTTCTTCCTATTCCTTGAACGTTGTTACAATCATATTTACAACAAATATTTTTGTTGCTTTCTAAAATCACTGGATTAATGCATTTGCCTTTAAATCAACAAAATTTGCAAATGATCCATATAAATCTTGATAAAGTATAGGCTCTACTAAAGAACAGTATACTGTAATTTTTCCAATAACTGACTCTTAAATTTAGTTACACCTATAGAATATCATTCACACAATCCCTTTCCCATACACAACACCAGTTTAATAAGAGAGACAATGTTTAAAAACCTCAGACAGTATGTGTAAACTGCAGTAATCCAAGGAGTTCATTACATTTTACTGGAGCGGTGCTCACTGCCAGATGTCTGTAAATGCATAAGAATGCCGTAAAAGACCATACAAATGAGCCTGACCCCATTTTCATCCTCTCCCTAAAGCGCCAATTCATGGCACCAACCCCATGTCTACAGCTAGTGAACATTTCATTATTCAGTGTGAACATGATTGTTTGTGCTATCATAGTCTATCGGACATATACTGTAGTGGCTGGAGCTGTGAGCCGCTCTGATGGACCTTGGTGATGGATCTGTCATCTGTTTTGTTTACTGGAGAGAGATGGTAAAGTGCAGAGAGGAAGTACAGAAGACATCTCTTCCAACACAGACATAGAAACGGATGTTGTGTTGTGTGTGAGTGCGTTCTTGAAAAACCCAAACTCCTTTGAAACCATCTGCACTGTCAGCACTTTAGCTCCTCATAAATTGTGACTTTGATATTGCAGGCATAGAGAGTTTGACGAACATCCTCAATCCAATCTTTATCCATCCAAGGTCTAGTGTTTCCCACAGACACCCTACGCTGGATAACATTAAATACTGTATTCTGCCTACATTTCTATCCGCTGCACTACTATACAAGATATCTGCGGGCCATTCTGAAACATCTCACTAATAGCATGTAATGAGCATACATTTCTCGTAAATGTGGCTGACAGTCTCCACCTGGACTGTGCTGTTTCTCACAGAATGGAGAACAGACAATCTCGGAAGAGAAATCGTTTGTTGTATTCCTAAAAAACAGCTCTGTGCTTCTCTCCGGGGGTCAGCAGAGGGTAATCCTGTCTGTGGGGCATTACAGCTCGACACACAACAGAAGATGTGTTCATGGGTGGGGGCATATTTGATTGCCGGGATTTAGCATGGACAGCAAAAATGCACATACAGCACACACACATACAGTACACAAACATACATTGTCGTGGTTCTGTGAAAATGGGGTGTTATGTACAAGTATGAAGCTATAACCAATGAAACAGCTTTTTGTATACTTGTAAACATTAGCGTACTGTATACTGTATACATTGCGCCTTAGATACTATAAGAAGGAGTCATTTTAGAGGTAGATAAAGTTGTTTTGATAAAAAATTACACAAACATTTTTTTTATAAATCATGAATTAGAAAAATACACAATCAAAATGTGTACTGAAATGTTGACTTTGAAATTTTGCTCAAACTTAATGGTGCTGTGTGTAATTTATGGTCATTCAGCATGACTCACTTTTATGCTCTTTCTCTATTGCTGTCAGTGTCTGTTCGCATTTCATTTATCAAAACTTCATTGGTTGTTGTTACCTTACAAACTGAACTTTGGACAGAGCGACTCACTATTCATGTCAACTTTTATAACAATTACCGCACATCATGTTTTGATGTATGACAGACACTGTGAGCCGAAACCATATTAATGAAACTGTTCTGGTCTGCACATACAGTACAAAACCATACAAGGGCCACAATATTCAGTTTATTAACCGTAAATCATCAGATCACATGACACCTGAGCAATGAAAACATTAACCAAGCAACCAGCCTTCCCGTCTTGCCCTGAAACTAAACAATCCACATGCCATCCAACAGGAAATAGACACCTGGAAGATAAAGTAACAAGAACTGCATACAAAATGCAATGTGCTGGGAAAACAGATAACATCTAAGCTCTGCTAGGTCTCAAATTACAGTTTCTATATTACCTGAAGCATCAGGTGCAAGTGGAACTTCTCTTGCCTGAGCAAATAACCAAAAATGATAGGCAACCTCACAACGGTTTCAGTAGTCTGTTTCAAGGAAACATACTGTTTTGAGGATTCTGATATATGACTTCACATGTTCAGCATCTGCTGTCAATTTCCCTTAAACCTTTGATGAGGTAACCTAGCACGCCCGAACAAGACCAAATTCAGTGTCTAACGTCAGCTTGTTCAGGTTTCCGTTTCAGTATTTCAAACAGATAATACAAATTAGTCTGAACTACCTCAATGAGTGCATACAGTCTTACTCCGATAATGCTTAATAAGCTATAAAATGGTTTTCTTTTATGGGGGAAAGTTCATAAACGGCGTAGGTAAAACCCGCTCGGTAGAGGTCGTTTTTAAGTCCAATTTCGCGCTGCATGTAGTCGCCTTTATCGGTTTTCTCTCAGTTATGTGCGCATGTCTGACAGCACAATAGTAATAGTCCCAAACGGAAGCAATAATAAAATAACGCATAAAAGTCTGCTCTCGAATCATGCAGTTGATGTAGAAACGTCAAAACGAAAAACTATGGTTGCATATGCTGGTTCTGCAGACAATAATTAGAGAGATAAAAATACAGCTTCTGACCGTTTTCTGCTGCATTTTTCATTACTAAATGGTCTATCGATGCGTCACGGCACGCGAGAAACCTGGAAAGTCTCAAACCTCCATGTAAAGGCAGTTTTCTGCATAGCCGGTTTATTACTATGCATGTAAACACATGAAAACAGGTTTCTTTTATAAGCAGATTTTTGATAGATTTACGTTTATTTTCCTTGTAAACACACTCAGTGTCCTAAACAGTGTCTAGCTTTCCTGTAGCTCAGTGGTACGAGCATTGTGTTAACAACGCAAGGTTGTGGGTTCGATCCCAGGGGATTGCAAATACCTATGTATAAATGTATAGGATAATCCAATGTAAGTCGCTTTGGTTAAAAGCGTCTGCCAAATACATAAATGTCTAGTTTAGCCGAGTCAGCATTCAGAGCGAGCAGGCTGTCATATGGTTAAACTGTTTTTTTTCTGAGATCGCATCTTATGAGCCAACAACTTGCTGAACAAACACAATAGAAAAAATGCAGAAATTAATATACATAAAAATAAGTGCCCTACTGGGCTTCGGTCAGCAGAAGCTCTTACTTTTTGCTGGACTCGCAGACGTCTGCTATGTTGGAGAAGAGATGGTGATGGTCCGTTTTGTTAATGGTCTCGCTAAGCTCATTTGAGTTCTTGAGGAGACGGATGAGGATCTCCAGACTGTGAAAGTAACTGTGCTCTGATGAGATGACCTCAAATATGGCCTGAAGTGGAGAAACAGGATTTAGACTTTAAATTTCATGCAAACCAACTTTCAGTGGAGATAAATCAATCCCGATATCACAGTCATTTCTCAAACATCTTTATGCTGACACAAAGCAGGGTAATATCAGGTGACAGACGATTCAGAGATGAAAGGAACTGATTAACATGCCAAACATATCTGTCTAATCTAAAGCCATTGAGCATTTGAGAAATGATCTGTTTTGCTGAATGGTTACTAAAACGCCATATATCATTCACTTATTTTCTATTTGTGAGGAAGGATTTGACTGATGATTGGTTAAGGTTACGTTTTTGTGTTGGGAGGATTTTTTTTGTGCATTTAATAGTTTACAGTTTATTTAAACTGGCAACTAACTAGCTCTATAGAAAAAGCTGAAAACTTAAAGAATCCACCTAGTACAGTTCCCTCCCACAAGATATTTTATAAAATCTATTAAAACTGATTGATAAGATTTATGAATAGGACAAAAACCGCAAGAAAGAAAATGACAGCTAGAAAAGCCAAAGGCTGACAAGTGAAACGTTACCTCTTGTCTCTTTCTTTCTTCTTGACTTAACGTCTCACATATTCCTCTTTTTTTAACCTGGAATTGAAGAGACGAGTTGAACATAAGCATCTCACTGATTTGAGTATTTATAAGACACACTTTGATAAGATTTATCTGTACACACAAAGTGGTTCTGCTGATTGGTGGAGTGTGTGTGTGCGTGGGAAGATAAACCCTACGGTATGGGGACAAAGTGTCCCCACAAAGATGGCAATATCCAAAATCCTTTTCCTGGTGGGGACATTTTTTGGTCCCCATGAGGAAACAAGCTTATAGATCATACAGAATTAACTTTTTTGAAAATCTGAAAGAGCAGAACGTTTTGTGTGATTAAGGGGGTGGGTTAGGGGTAGGGAATAAGATATACAGTTTGTACAGTGTAAAAACCATTGCGTCTATGGAATGTCCCCATAAAAAATGGAAACCCAACAAGTGTGTGTGTGTGTGAGGCCTTGTTTTTATATCCCTGTGTTTATGTGTGTGTGCGTGTAAGAAGCGAACACTACATCACATTACTCAAAATAAACCAAATGTCATACAGATTCGGGTCCAAACCAAAACCTCTACCCAGCCTTTTCCCTCACACTCTCTCAAATGGACTCGCCCCAAAAGAGAAAGAAGCTCTTTGAATGAACGCGTATGGTTTGTGGTGTTCAGTGGTATGAGTGAAATACCATCGCATAAATGCGTGTGTGGCCTTATGCGTGTGTGTGTTTGTGCAGAATGTGGGTGTGATGCTAACCAAACAAATCTTAGCAACCGTACGTGCAGCTTGCGTGTGCCGATTTGAGTTAAACCAAATGACCTATCGTGTTTCCTCCTGCGAGACCGCAGAAACCTGGGGCACATTCTAATAATTCTTACCCAGGTTAGAAAAACAAGAAAGCAAAGGCACGGTAGCGTACGGGCCAAGGAAAAGTAGATCTACACTCAAGCAAAACGTTCTCAGGTCCTTGCACACAGAACACACCCATACACATGAAATCAGTTTGGGTCTCCTGATCCTGCAACTGGCCCAACTAAAAAATAAAGTTTGCTGGACGAAGAAGAGATTCTTCATCCTTTAACTCTAACCTACATAACCATCTGCTGCAGGTAACAGAATTTTCTTCTGCTCATGGAGATTTTGGAGTGCACAGACAGATCCAGAAGTCTGATAACAACTCCAACCAGACATCTTCAGACTTAACCAGGCTTCTGTGCAATAGCTGCCAGAAATGCTAAGGGAAGAATTGTGGCGTAACGTGTGTAAATAAAACTTCCCGTCTCAACACACCTGTCCCTATTTTGTTGAAGTGAATCGAAACGCTTTCGAGAAACCCTGTACTACTGTTTTGATGCAAGTGTTCCAGGGAATATGTCTGGCAAAGAAGCGCAGAGAAATGCCACGGCCTACTGTGTTATCGCTAACATCGGTCTAGTTCCTCAGGGCATTAAAAACCTCTAATGCTTTCACGTTTCCAAATTATGAAACATTAATTCCCCTATAAGTGCATCTGCTTTGCCTTTTTCAAAGGTTGCTTATTCTTTCCCTTCCTCACTTCATACAGTTTTTCCTTTCACTTTAGAAGTTTTTTTCAGATGTGCTTCCACATCCATGTCACTTTATCTCACCTGAACATCCCTCTCTCTCTCTTTATCTCTCTCAGCTTGTTCATTCTGCTGGTGGCTACTTGCTGATCTACACAAACATAGCATGCTTCTGTTTCAGCTTCATCAGAACATTCCTGCTTAAACGCTCCCAGATATCGCTTAATAATGCAGAGAAACAGAACGCATAAGTGGAAAATAGCATTATAGCCTCTCAAACTCGATTACGTAATTCCATAACAGGAGTCAGCACACTGCTTTATCCATCTACATTTTCTTCATTTTTCCATGGGGAAGAACTCTGCTATTTGCCAAGCGGCTGGCGCCATGCCTGACCGTTTCCCAGCGGCCTAGCTTATCCCAGCCCACTCTCCCTCTCCTTCCCTCCCACGTTTGGATAAAAACCACCTGCTTTCTTTCTCTCTCTCTTTCTCTCTCTCCCTCTCTATTTTCTCTCTGAGACACTCAGCACAACAGGGCCAGGCGATATTCTTCTTCCACAGCAGTATTGTGATGAAGTTCAGTCACAAATAAGCAGTTGTGTCTAATGTGCAACTGTAGATGTCCATCAAAACTCAAAATGTTGAAAGTCTGCCCTTGTGTGTATGTTTTCTATAGTTCCTCACCACGCTGAGTTGACTCCAGGAGGTCCGGATGGGTTTGAACTGGACCACAATACCCTTGTCTGGCTGGGGTTCTTTGGACTCTGCATCCTCATCGGAATCATTGTGCAGGGCTTTTTCTTGGTAGTTCTGGTACAAAACTTCGTCCTCTGAAACACAAAGACTTTGTGAGACATTCTTTCAAATGATCAAATGTTGACGTGTAAACTGGACATGAAATATAACATATGAAGGGCTCATCTGAACAGACGTTAAAATGTGTCATCTATGTAGCACCTCTTAATAAATGTAGCTTATGTAATGTAGCTTTATTAAATTAATATAATATTTATTTCGCTCAATGCAATTAACTGATTCATACAAATAATTTACTAGAATTACTCAGAAACATTATGTAAAAAAGCAAAATACTGCTGTTTATCACTATTATTTAATTTGTCTGTGATACAATACTTTCAACTGTGTCCTTTAGTAAGCTTTAGTTTTAAAGTAGCATCGCCAAAACTAAACGTGATTTATAAACTGACCATTATCGATGTGCCACCAGAAAAACTAAAACCTTTCAGAGATCAAGACAAAGAAAGCGGAAAGCACACATAGATGGAGGATGTTTACCACTCCACCTAGTATCAACTTGATATAAACACCACACGGACGGGCAGACCGATGCTTACCCACACTGTCAAACGTCCTCTGGCTCGGCAGGCCTTTCTTCCTTTCTGCATTCTGTAGGAAACACAGGTGATTGATTAGTTAGGTTTCACAAATGGGATTTCCACAGCTGTACATATCTTTTTTTCATTTTGATCCACTAATCCTTAATTGTTGTTTTATCACGTTTAACCTGGCTGAGAGTACTGCATTCTTATAGGTAGCTGACAACACTAAACGGTTTGCAGATTCTATTATTTAAGAAAACAAATAAACAAACACACAAGCGATACACAAAATGACACTGAATTCACACAGGAACTTGCGTTCTGTGTGGGTCATCACACGCCAACATCTAAAGCCACCTGCTATTAGTCTTTCCCATCTTCCTCTCTTCTTAAAAGGAAAGAACTGGTGGCTTTATTGGGCTGTTAGGTCCACTGACACACTATGCTCCGATTGTTCACACTGACCTGTCAGATTGTAAAGGTAATCGGAGTCTATTGTCTCTTGCATGCAACCTTTGACCTCTTTGATCCAAAAGATAACCTTAGTGCTTTAGATGGTGGTGCGTGACACAGTTAATTTAAGGGCAGCGATATTTGCGAATGGTTAGAGACCAAATTACCACTCAGTCCAAATATGTAAGGACAAAGTCTCCTTTCCAAATTATGTCCCACAAAAAATAAACAAACTTTGTCCTTGGTACGCAACATGGTGTTTAAGAAAGTAGTACACTTATTTTGGCAAAGCTGGTGAATGTTTGATACCTTAAACTCAACTTAATCTCCATGATGCTTTCTTACAAAAAGCTGTGAAATACAATATCTCTATAATTACAAAACAATACACAGACTAGTATTTCAACAATGTTTAAATTGTCTTTTCTGTGGTTTTTGTACTGGAAAACAAACAGCATTTATTTTAACAACCGCAGCCTATAAATAGATCATTTGTGCACTTATTACAACCTTTTTTTTTCATACTATTTCGAACCAAAATCCGAACCCTTTTTTATACTATTTCAATCAATTTCTAACCTTCAGATCAAAGTTTTTCAGAATATTGTGGTCAATTCACCTTGCTCTTGGTCGGACTCGGGCTAGCCGGTCTCTCCTTGTCTTCTGAAACTCCTTTAAGTGCAGGCTGGGACAGCCAATTGGCTTTAGGGTCTGAAGACGGCACATCCATATCTACTCCGCTGACCACTGCCCGGCGATATGATTTGGAACGCAGGCCTCTTGAAAGTAACCCTTGGTTCTCCTCTCCCTCCAGCCCATCGTCCTTGCTGGTGGAAAAAGAAGACCCAGTCTCAAACATGCTTCGGGGCCGAAATCCACTTTTACCAGTGTCCAAAACCCCTCCCAGTCCCATGCGCTCTAGGCGGTTCTGAGACGGCTTGCTAAAGTGCGTGTCAGAAGCCAAAGCTCTGGGGATGATCTGCTGGGTGCCCATCTTTTGTGCCGTGGGACTGTGGGTGCTCAGTATGACTGGGGAGGAGGGATGCTTGACCTCGGAGCCCTGTGATGACCCTGAACTCTGCCTATGCAAGAGGACTCCCTCCGACCTCTCAGAGGGAGATGGGGTCCGGGGTGTAGGGGGATCTGAGGGGATGCTGAGGCTGGAGGAGAGCGAAGGGATGCTGGACGTGGAACTGTGGGACGGGGAGCTGGAGTGGCTGATAGGTGACCCACGGACATCCTGGGATTGAGGCGACAGCTGACGTAGAGAGTTCTGGGGTGATAAACTTTTGGGTGAAACTGATGGTGAAGACGTATCCCCAAAAACAATCTGATCCTTTTGAGAGATGAGGGTAAACTGATTGGAAAGACGCTTGAGGGGTCCCCTTATATTCTTATCGTGCCACACGCTAAGGCCATTCCCGGTCTTGGTGGCCGAAGTTGGCGTTTTAGCGGGGCTAGTAGGATTTGAGGTTTTGTCTTCTTCTGACTTGGTAAACTTTGACAGCGAGAAGCGTCCGTTAGAATAGCCAATGCTGATGCTCCGGACCACCCTAGTCTTTTTAGTAGGTTTGTTCAGAGTGTGTTTGAGCACAGCAGTGTTTGATGGAGTGGTGCTGATCCTTTCAGCAGGTTGGGTGAGGGTGAAGGCGCATCTGTCATCCACAGGAAAGTCTGTCGTGAGGACCCCGTCGATTTGGTAACTGAGAGGTCTGGGTTTGGGCTTCTTGTCATTGTCGCTTCGTCTTTTCCAGAGAGGTGTTATGTTGTTATTGGTAAAATCCACTTCGTTGCTGTGATCCATAATGAGTCCACTCATATCACTCAGAAATCATGCTGCACCTTGTCTTAAGTGAAACAGAGAGAAAACATTGAGAGCAACGTGAACTGTGTCCTTAGAGTATCGATCGATCACTTATTAACAAAGGTCGCCCAACGTTTGAGAGGGTGTAAAATCCAACATTTGGCAGAGTTTCTGAGTGTTCATGAAGAGAAAATTGTAAACACAGCTTCGCCTCATTATCTCCACCGCGCGCGCGTGTTACATGTAGCAAACTTTAAAAACATAAATGCTTCATACCTCTGTGTGAAGAAATATTATAATCCCGCTCTTTGCTCCTTTCTTCCCATCTGCGTGAATTAAAATCCCAGTGTAAATGTCGTTTGCTCAAGCAGTGAACGATAAAAAGTGCTAAAGTCCTTTTTGAAGCGCGCGTTCAGAGGTGCGTGTGCATGTAGACTGAGACTGCAGCTGCAGCAGTGAGTGAAGTGAAGGTTTGGCAGGAGGGCGCAAGAGTTCCCAAGTTCATGTGACGTCATGCAGGCGCACTCACGCGCTAACTCAACTTTGAGCGAGTCATCCAGATGATTCACAGGGAGAAAACACAACTTATACAGTTTTAGCCCATCTTTTCAAAACTTTATAAACAATGTTTTTATTTCTAGTATGCAGAACACTCTGCTGAGTGTTTCAAACATGAACCTGAATAACAATGGATATTTAGCCCCATCTAGTGCTTTTTTACTGTATTCACAATGTATATATAAAAAAGAATCCAATGCATTCATTTCTATTTTTGTACAATATGATTGGAATTCGATTTGCATTATTACTTGCAGCAATATTTAAAAAAATATATACCGAGGAATAAAAAATGTTTAAACACGTACGTGTTTACTAGTTGTATAAATGGCATACAGGGTACGTGCACAGATGTACCACCAGGTGGCAATATATATTTTCCATGGTTGGTCGAGTCTAAAACTATTCAGGGCGGTTTCCCGGACAGGGCTTGAGCCTAGTTCTAGACTAACTTAACTTTTTAGAGGTGTCTTGATCGAAAACAACTTGCACTGACATAATTTAAAATATATGAGTACGATCGTTTTGTCTCAAGATGCAGGCCTGTAAAGTTGTTTGTAAAATAAGTTTTTTTAATTGACTTAAATATCCTAATTTAACTAAGGCCTAGTCCTGATTTAAACTAATCCTTGTCCGGGAAACCGCCCCTTAGAGTGTTATTGAATGGTGGTTTAAATGCAACACATTCAGGGTTTGGAAATACAAAATCTGCGTTGTCACAAAAGTCATGAAATGCACACATTCTTCTGAAACAAAAAGGTACGTGGGTTCCATGCTAAAGTGGAAAATCAGACAATTAAATGAACAATTGAATAATTTTGTTTTCTGATTAGTTTTACTCTAGATTAGCCAGCATTGGAGGTTTAAATGTCTTGTCTGCTTATTACTTTTCAAACTAATTCACAATAACCTTCTGCTTGAAAGTCAAACCAAACACAAGAGGGCAGCAAAGCATGACTTACACTGCTCATTACTCTGGAAAAGTATTTTTTAATCTTTAAAAATGAAAAGTAATTTTCATTCAAGTTGAAGTCTACAAGTGTAGTAAACAGTACAAAAAAGTTAAAATTCAATAAACAAATACAATAATAACAATAACTTTGCCCAAGCAATTTTAAGCTGATATTCCATCTCTGAATTCACATGCACCCTGACGTCAACTTGCTCTGCAAACAGACTATTTTCCTCCCGTTTAATTACCTTCACTCAGACATATCTTTCTAATTGGCATTAAATATTAAATCGCCCTTTCTAGTGCTGCAAACATTGTTTGTATGAATTTGTAATTGACAACAAGCCAAAGAGGTGAGAACACAACCTTTGACGTCTATAAATATTAATGTTAAAAAAGGTGCTGCGTTGGTTAAATATTCATACTGATTAAAAAGCTGCACCTAAATGACATACAATCTCTCACTGGTCTAAACAAAGTATTTTATCATGTTGCATTTGTGTACATTAAAATTCAATTAAGCCAATCATATAGTTATACTGGAAGTATTCAGTCTTAACAAGAATGGCCAGCTCTCTAACTTAAATTAATTGCAGATAGCATATTCATATTGCAGTTTTGTTTTGTTCTGTAAAGTTTGTCAGCTCTTCCATTTCCCCCAACATTTAAAAGCTCAAAGAGTATGCAATGGGTTACAGCGTCTTGCAGCAATAATATAAAATGTAACACTGTGTTTCTCTTGAGAGTGTTTATCGTGTACCTGTTCGAACTAAAGACACTTTACTCTGACTTAAATAACCAGTCCTCTTCCTTTTCCCTCCTTCATCCTCTCCACTAAATGCCAAAATTAGTCTACAGTCTGCAGGCTTGTAAATATCGAGTACCCACTCAGTCTTTTCATGCGTGGGCTATTTGTGCTTGTAGTGTTTGGAGAGCTGGTACATATGCCTGGAGGACAGACAAACTCTGCACACCTACACCTTCATCCCCCACTGGTCTTTCTCTGTTCATTCCTGTCATCTTTAACTCCACTTTAAGCATGATCTCTTTTTGACCTTACTTGGTATGGCTGCAGAGTTCCTCAAATGTAATTCCGCCATGTCGGCTCTAACAGATGTAGTTCTGTACATTGAAAAAGATGGAGGTGGCAACGGCATCTTGGAGAGACGGCGATGAGTCACTGAGCAGCATGCATGCAGAACGTTTCTACAGAGAGTGTTTATCATGTACCTCTCGGTTAAATTGAGCGTGGGCTGAACGACTGTGTAAATGGATGCAAATAAGTTTAAGGATCAGACGTTCCGACAGGCTTTTTGCCTGCCTTATACCCCATCAGGATTCAGAGATTACAGCAGATAACTGCTTGTGCCGCAAAGCCACTCAAGTCCATTTTGACCCATTATCATCCTTGAATGTAAGTAAAAGAAAAAACTCTTGTGTTTATTCAGTTTTGAATTGAGGATCATAATATCCATAGAAAAAGTCAGCAAAGAGAATAATCTGAGAGATATAATTGAGACTTTTGGGCAATTACCGTGTAATGGATGTGACATTTTCAGTCATAACTTGAAATGTATGACTTTTCTATCTTACGGAACACAGAGGGAACGGCATCTGACAGTAAAATTCTCAGCTGTCAGATTGAGTTCGCTACAACTTGCATGATTTAGCCTTAATGGCCTTCACGTTTAAACTGGCCTCATCCACAAGGCCCAGTGTTGGGATGATTCGTGGCATGGGTTTATGATGTGCAGGTTTAATTCCTGCCTGCTTTCCCACGTTTTATCTCATTGAACAAGGGGGAACCTCATCTGACAGCAACATTCTTAGCTGTCATGGATGCACATATAGTCAAAAACATTTGTTTGATGCATGCACACAAGCACCACTGTATGTCTCATGAAGCATTTCTTCATATTTTTAAAGCCACACACACACGTTACACATGATAGGATAATATTCCAAGGGGGAGGGTAATATTGAGCCAGGATCTGTTTCGCCCAAACACCATATGACTTTTCTATCTTACAGAACAGTTAGATTTTCAGCTATAACATGCAAAATTTAGCCTTGAAGTGCCTAAACCAGCTTCACCCGCAAGGCCAGTGGTCTAGTGGTTAGTGCGTTGGGTTTTTGATGTGCAGGTCATTGGTTTGATTCCAGCCTCTGACAAGCAATATCCTTAATAGGCACTTGGCAGCATACGTTTTTCTGCTTTGTTGGAAAAATGTAGAGATATCAGGCTGAATTCTCTGATAACCTTCTTCTTGTGGTGTATAAAGTTGGCAGTGTAAATGTGAGACATATAAGACTTTTCTATCTTATGGAACACAGTGGAAACAGTATCTGACAGTAAGATTCTCTGCTGTCAGATTGCGTTTTCCCTGCTAGAAATTGAAAGATTTAGGATTGAAGGGCTTCACGTTTAAGCCTATCTCATAGTTGCAGTGGTTAAGATGATAGTGCATTAGGTTTTTTATGTGCAGGTCATTGGTTTGATTCTTGCCTGCCTACACTTTTTATCTTATTAAACAAAGTGGAACCTCATCTGACATTCTTTTGTCATGGATGCACATATAGTAAAAAAACAATTAGTTTGATGCATGCACACAAACAACACTGTAATGTATCTGTATGGTGAAAAAAGGTTGACATTTGCATGGAATTTCCCTTTTGTTACATAACCTGCTTATGTAGACAGTCCTTCGCACACTCTTCACCTCACACACTCTTATAATTGTATACAGAAACATTTCTGCATATGACTCAAAGTGTCTGGCATGTGGTTTTTAGTCACACTTCTATGTGGGTCAGACAGAAATATGTGGAAATAGTGATTGTGAAAATTCTGAGTTTACCAAAATTCAGTATTCATATGAAGAACTTCATACCACTTGAACATGGCATGCCTTTTACCGTCACTGTCTTCTGCAAGGTGTGAGCCTGCTTTCCTGTCTGAAGGACACTAGATCCATCATGTCACACAGTGTGGCTTTGGAGGTCTGAGGGTGAGATGAGGTCAGGGTTGTTTATGCAGTCTGTTTTCTTCAGGCTGCTGTTAGCTGACGTGATGCAGTGGCACAGCAGTGGTCTTGGTTATGGAGGCTCTCAGTAAATCTGGACCCCCACTGTTTCCATATAGGGTTCACTGAGTGGTTTGAAACTCTTTTACCGTTTTGTATAATGCTCACCTTCACTCTCGCTTTTCCTTCACACACGCGCACACATGAACAAAAGGGTCTATTAAGAGAAACTTTGCGATGGAGAGCACAGATCGTTAAACTCGCTGAAGGTTTAAAAGAGGCTTACAAAAGGACAAAAAATCATTTCTCCCCTGCAGGGGGAGAGCAAAGAAGTACAAGTGGGAAATGTGCTGTAAAACAAAAGAAGAAAGTCTTACGAAGTATTACGTAAAATTTGCAGCAAATGTTAATTTTATCATTTTGATTGTATGTGTACATTTGTCTTATTACTGTAAACATTATTTTGTTTAATGCTTTACTTAGCTATGTATTAATGTAATGTTGCATTGCATTGTGTTAAAAAACCATGCTGAAATGATATTTTGGTATGAATAATGAAATATGCAAGCTGAAGTACAATGACAGAGGATTAATGGAAAAGGATGACCAGCTTAAGTATTAGGCTGGTTATCTTAACAATGTTTATACAAAATAAAAGCTTTTATTAGGTTGCTGATATAGGACATGCTTGTACACAATAAGCTGAACTGTTTATTTCTTTATCTGTGAAACTTTTCTGACACTGAATGTAAGGGGTAATCAATAGGGGGCAATGAAAGCCATGACGTAGCCTTTGATCTAAGTTCTTTTCTGCTGCAAAACAACACAACCGTCTCTATATAGCCATTTTATCCCACTGACTCTAAACAGTACACATAATCACAGAAATGCCTCTTCAATAAATCCTCCTCCGCCATATCATTACAAGAAAAATATGGTAGTAAAGTTTGTCATCCTGCTTAAAGGATTGTTTTAATTCAATACGTCTCTGTTTCTTCCTAATGTGAGCCAGGAGATTAAGTCACATCCTCTATAAAACAGAGCTCCTTGTATGAACAATGACTGTAATAACTATACCGGAAGTTTACATAATGCCTACTGAGGGAAGTACACAAAGACAAACACATATATTTGCAATTGCTGCTCAGATCTGCTGCGTTAACAACAGTAAACGTTAAACAGATGCTGTTTTCAAGGACATACGGTATCTGAAATTACACGGGTGATGCACAAACAGACACTTACATACTGACCCAGCTGTTCACTTAATGCAAGTGTTTTTTTTATAACACCAGCGGCTTCTCAACATTGGGTGCTGACTCTCAACCTGATATTTTGTCAAAGTTGTGATAATGTGGTGCAGTGGATAAAGATATGGGCTTGTTTTCGATGTGTTTAAACAAGGAAAACATCATGACCTTCATTATTCAAAAAAACTGTTTTCTTTGTATTTATATTACAGAGAGTTTCACTTTAATGTCAATATGAATAACTAGGCTGATTTTATATTGTACCATGGCAGAGACTAGAGATAAGACAAATATGAATTATTTTTCTTTTCTCAATGAAACTCCAACATTATTCACCCAGTGGCGGAATCTGCAGTTCATTCTTGTTTGACACTAAAGTCTGCATATTCTCTCTCTCTCTCTCTCTCTCTCTCTCTCTTTCTCATCATTTTAAGTCCCTGAGGGCTTGGAAGTGTGTGTATTAACTCTACTTTGCAAAGTCAAGCTCACTGGAGAGCACAGCCAAATAAAGCCATTCATTAACAGCCAGTTTTGCTAGTCTTATGCTATCTATTATGATGTATTAGTGTAATTTCATTGCACCTCACTGGAGAGTTGTTTCCATAATTCCAAAAGGAAGGGTGTTCGGAAACACTGATTATTCTCCCCCTGCTAGTGAATGTTTTTACAGATTACTCAGGAAAAATGTTGATAAAGGAAGGAGTAAAGAAAGAGGGAAGATATTTGTGTGTATGTGTGTGTGTGTGTGGATGTTGGATGTAGGATTTTGCTGATGCAAGGCAACGCAGAAGGGAGATATATTCATAAACCAGTAGACCCAAGAACATCTTTTATTGAACTTTATAAGAACTTTATAACATTAAAGATTTTGTCACATGTGTGTTGAGGTGGGTTATAACAGAAACAAATCTCATATTGAACAGTTATTTTTTTATTCTGCTTGATATTTGCTTGAATACTGACTGAGTGATGTGTAGCACAGAGATGTAGCTATACTTTCTGGTAAAATCTGAATGATCAATGAACAAAACTCTTTTTTCTTTGTGAAAATGGGTTTAGAACCATTCCTGTTGTCCCCTGAGACCCATATGAAGGGAAAGATAACATAATAGATTTACTTACAAAGCACGATGCCTACATTAAACACTTTAAAGAGTCATAGACTCTGTAGCTTAAGACGAACAAGTTGATAGTAAGAAACTAAGTGACATTTTGGGTGGGGTATCACCCACATTCAGATTTTATTCTCGATCGATAATGATTATTTTAATGGCTTTATTAAAATATCATGAACATGTAACAGGGGGTCTTTCTTTATAATTTCATGCACTTAGTCTTCCTCACCCTGAAAGAGGTTAAAAAAACATTAATATATTTAATTTATCTATGGGGAGTTACAACTGAGTGTTCACAGGAGTGATATGGTTCTACATCCAGACTCAAACATTTATTCAAAGTTGATATAAACAAAGCAATGAAAGACACAGCTTCAATTTCTTCAAAATCCTACCATAAAGCAGTCAAATCTCTCTGTCCTCCCAGTGTTACAGCCCCTGTCATCATTTCTCTGCCTCTATGACTTTCTTCATTTCCATTTCATTCAAAGCTACATATATTTTCTCTGTTGTTTTCCACACGGCTCCATCATTCTTGTAGTATGCATTTGACAGTGACTGGCAATAGATTATTTGAAATGTTTCCGAAACATCTTTTACTGTGAAGGAAAATTTAATACAATAACAGTGAGCATAAATGTCCAAAACATTTAGGTGCATGGGCTTATGGGTAGTACTGACTGAATTTTATTACCATTGCACTAGAATTTTAAGTCTATGGATTTTTTGTCGGTTAACAAGTTAAACAAACTCACATTTATAGGCCTAAAAACCCAACCTTTTAGTCAAGATTACTTGTTTTTTTTAAGTACAAACAATAGGGCTTACAGTGTAATGATGATGACTGCAAATTATTCTAAATGTTCTGAATAAAACATGTCCAAACCATTTCCATATCAGGGCTTTCTGGACATATTTTCTGTACATAATTACTGTGGGTTATTAAGGAACAAACATGTGCCCGATCCGTGAATGAGACCCACAGAGAGAAAGAGTGAGAGAAATGGCAAGGCGCAGTGAGACAGTAGACAAGAAGTCACACTTTATATGAGGACGGCAGCGCATGTCAAACCACTCCCAGTGGAGCTCACAGCATTAATGTGGGCCAGCGTCTCAGCAAACCCATCATCGGCTCACTGCCTTCAACTTCCCCAAACTCTGCCGTGGGCGTCCGTTTCTGCATTCCAATCTGCTCATCTGTCTGTCAAATAAAATGACAGTGTTGAGAGCGGGTCTGTCTTTCCTTTGGGAGCTGCCGTCTGACTGCGCGATTGCAATTAGTCCATCCAGACACCATTTCTCAGGACTAATTACACGGCGGTTCCTTTGTTAATTGACAAATGGCAGTAAAATGAAACTGCCCTGGAGCATTACCTGCCAGCCCATCCCATAATTCCCTCTGAGGTGCTGCGGTGAGGTGCTTTCCTCTGATGATGGTGGCAGGTGTTTGGAGAGAGTTCTCCGGGGTAAAAGCAGAGAGAACTTTCTCATCATAAACCTTTTCTGTCTGGCATCACAAGCTGACCAACATCTTCAAAAGGGACCCTCACACAGGTGCGAACCAGGTAACAGGGTTCATTTTTCCCGGGGCGATATTTTCTCATACTCAGCAAGGTATCACGGCAATGGACAGATGTATTGAGTTACAAAGACTAGCTCAACCGGGTCATGACCTTTTTACCTCACGGCTGCACTAAACTACAAAGACCTTGAGGAAGTTGAGGCAGCAGAAACGGTTTCTATGGAAACTGTTGAAAGGATGCATGAGTTTGGTGTTAAGGCTGTGTGCACAGTGTAGAAACTTTACTCACATCCCACTGTCTGTCCAGTTGTCGGGTTGAGTTGCTTTACTGATGAACCCTGAGCTTTCACCTCTGACATCTGGGTGGTGGGTGGTAGTGTTGACTGACAGAAGAAATAGAGAGGTTTTGTTGGGGATCGTGTGCTGAATAGCAATGAGACAACATTCCAGCGGGATATCTGAGTGAAGAACTCATCACCGATTCAATGATTAAAGCAATGTCCCGGGTTCACAATAAATTAAGCTCTATCAGAAGCATTTGTGGGATAATGTTGATTGCTATGGAAAATATGTTGACTTGTCTTAAAAAGACACAAAGAAAAACTAGGACACTAACAAGAGAACTTGTAAGAGCCCCGTGAACTTTGAGGACTTAAAGGAGTTGGCCCAAAAATGAAAATCCTTTCATCATTAATTTACTCCCGTTCATTCATTACAAACCTTATGAGCCAAAAGATGTATGGAAGAATGTTGGTAAACAAACACTGGACCACTTTTGACTTGCATTGAATGTACACAAAACCACTGAGATTCTCTCAAAATATCTTCTTTTCTTTTTGTAAAGAAAAATATACAGGTTTTAAAAGACACGAGGGGGAAACAATTATGCCTGAATTTGTATTTTTGGGTGAAATAACCCTTAAAATAAATGTGAAGCTCTTATCTTTGCTTTAAAAAAAAAGATACAGCTATTAGTTATTTCATTGCAAAGTTAATGTTACTTAAATATATATAAGCTGTATTTTGTCGCTGTCCTCCTAAACCTCCAATGTCCAAATTCATTGTTTTGCTGGAAATAGAAATGTTTTTGTCAGAGTTGAAAAGCACTTTTAATACTTCTTATTGTTCAGATATTTGCAAAGCCCCGTGACAAACATAAAGGTTACATAATAATGATTATTTGTGACAAAAAATTAAAATTACAAAATATGGATACGAGGTTTCAGAGGACAGTAATGATATGTACTTTAATGCTGTTGTATTAACTATGTGTCTTATTATACACTGTAAAAAATTACAGAAAAGGTACTGGTAATTATGGACATTTCTGTTAATGTTAAAACACAACACAATGCAGTGCAAAATTTAAAATGCAGGTAAACAATTGTAAAACATTTATTCGGAAATTGAATTCATATTTATACATACTGTATATAGTTCCATATTTTACAGATTTCTTAACAGTACCCTTAACATTAAACTATTACTTGTAACCACTTGCCTTTAAAATCTATGTGTCTGTGCGCTTTGTAAATTTAAAAGAGAAATTAGGTTAAAATAAAGATTTATTATCAAGAATAAATACAGAATAGGAGCACTTTCTGCAAAAAAGATTTTCACGAGTATACACAGAACAGACCCATCAGTGTCCATCTTTGACCCGTTCAATAATACAGAGAGGCAAAACTCAGTTGTTGCTTGGCAACCACAACGTGCACCTCTGGCAGAGCAAATTCAAAAAAAAAAAACTTCAAAAGAAACAAGCACACACACACACATAGAGGAAGGGCCCTGCAATCTGCACATAAAAACAACAGAACCCCAAAGACAGCCTGAAGCGACTGCCGTTCAGCAGAAGTCATGCTTCATTGAAGAAATGTATACCATTGCTAGTCCAGATTTAAACTGGTGATCCAGCTGACAGGACCAGCAGGAGTGAACAGATGTAACTGACAACAGAGCTGTGCTTCGGGAAAGTTGGTCAGTGATGGAAAATTGTTTGTAAGGATCCTAGGACAGAAGTGAAGTCCAGCATGGGGTCAAACCCCCTCACATTCCTCCTCCTGTCAGGCCCATCACTATGGCAAACACAGTTAGGGGCTTCTTGCAATGGGGGTAGTATAACGTTTTCTAGAATACCTGGAGAGAGCTAAATGTTAGCATTCCTGTTCATTGCTACTTGGTAATTGCATCTATACTTTTTGGAAATATGTCGTTTGGACTCGGTCATCTTTACTAATGGGGACTCAGTTCTACAGTCAGACATTTTTGAGCCAATCAACTAACCAGTAAATGCCATGTGATCACATGGAGCTGCAGGAAAATGCTAAGTCATGCTAATGTTCCTTTTCTCAATTTCAAGAACGCAAAGAACGGACTTGTGTTCTTGTGGAGACCGGTCTTGCGAGGCAGCCTCGGAAGAACGATCTTAGATGGACGCGCCGCAGTGACTTCTGAGACTTCAAGCGGATTCCGTATGCGCGAAAGGCTGCATTCGATGCATCCTTGATGTCGAGAACACATCCGGGTACTTTCATGCGTTCTCTGTTCTTGAGTATTGGAACCGGACTTTGACGGTTATTGATGATATAGAGCGAGAACACGAGGACACAAGACCGCTGAAGAATGCATATTGAGAAACGGCCATGCACAACTATTCCCTTGCAACTGTTCTGAGCTAGCGACTGTTCCTCAAAAAGTCAATTTCATGTTTCAAAGGCAATTATAAAAATGGGTCACTGGCAAAAATATAAAATATAATGTGGTGTACTATAATAATAATAATATTTATATTATATTACAAATAAAAAAAACTAATAAATATTTGTTTCCACAATTAAGAGACAATTCCAAATTTTCATTGATGAGCATTCTCAGCATTCTAGATGTACAGTATTGTGCCCATTCCAGTCCAGTGTCTGTTGTTGAATTTCAACGAAATTAAACCTCAGGGTGACATAAAGTCAACCAACAGCAATGTGAAAGACTGACAGCATGGCATGACACATGAAACCTGTGATAAAAATCAAGGTTATCACATCAAAAATAATTTTGAACTGTGTTTTGCTTAAAAGTGAATATGAATTAGTTTCTTTGCAGTTTTTGAGGTCTGAAAATATACAGAACATCTTTTCTGTTATTTTGACCTTCTCCAGTTTTAATTTTCTGCAAATGCAAATAGAAACAACATTTTTAATTCATTTGTTATTCAGTTTACACTTTATCCTACACTTTTCCCCTCAGGCTCACACAGACACACACATATACAAAATCTGTCTATTTTTAGTGAAAAAATAAATAAAGAACAGGGTAGCAGCTTTGTAAGAAATATAATGCGAGATGCCATTTGGGAATACGTGTTTTCTTTAAAAATGAGGAAGCATGTTTGTAACAGCATCCTAAGCTTCAGACAGACAAGCAGAGGAAATGATACTCTGTTCTCTCAGGAAATATAACTGGAAGTTCTTCAGACACATCCTTACAAAAGGACTCCCCTTCTCACCTCTTTTCTCTTTCCCAGGATGCACTGCACACGGAACAGCCAGGAAATGTCTTTCATCTTTTTAGACTGACCTCATCGCGGGAATTTTGGCCGACAGAAGACTGTGGTCAATGGTAGCATGACCTAATTCCATCGGCATAACTTTAAGCATAACAGGCAGAAATTTGAGCGAAATGGTCCATAACTTTGTCACGTTACTTGTTGAGGTTAAAAATGAAAACCAGATGCCTTAGAGCTCACTGAACTGTTGTGAGGTTATTTGGCAGCCTCCGTTATTTTGCTCTGAAACACATATACACATGTAAAAGAACCACAGGAAGCTTATAGAGAGGAAATGAGAAATCTGGGAGATAATAGTATCAAAAAGACATCCTAATGCAGAAGGGACATGAGATGTAAACCGGGCTTCCTCAAAAAGAAGCCAGATCTCAGGTCAAAGGTGAAAGGCCAAGCACTGAGAGGTCAGATCAGCAGTTCATCACATGACAATGACCATAGCAAAATGCCTCATCTTTTATTTATATGGACAACTGCTTAAAGGGGTCATATGTCACGTCTAAAACGAAAATTATAGTTTGTTTTAGATGTAGTGCAATGTTTATACACGTTTTAAGGTTAAAAAACGCAGTATTTTCCACACACAGTGCATGTTTGTATCTCCTCTTTGCCCCGCCTCTCTGAAACGTGCTGATTTTTTACAAAGCTCATTGCTTAAAGCGAGGTGTGCTATGATTTGCCAGTTAACCAGTGCGTAGTGATTGATCAAATACTGCAAGCATGTGATGGAAATGTAACGCCTCTAACCATATTCGGAACATCAGTTCCAAGGCAATTGTGCTGACAGGTAAGCCCCCCTAACTTACGTATACATTTTGGCGGTCTTAGTCAAGTCATACAACGAACTGACGTAGATTTGTGGGGGTGTGGTTACACGAGGCGTTTCAGGCAGGTCTGGGTGAGCATTCGCTTTTAGAGAGAATGCATCTTTCATTTTGACACTTTAATTTGAGCAATTTTACATGTCTAATACATGCATGGGCAACTTATAAAAAACCAAAGACATAAAAACACCTATCCGCGCCATATGACCCCTTTAAAAAAGCTAATACACTGATTTAATTTCCCATGCAAAATGCAAAGACAACTATATGTGGATGTGGTGTGGATTTGGTGTGGGGCAATATGTTTGTCTGACCAATGATGGATAGGAAGTGTGTATAGGGTAATGTCATGTTGCAATTCTGTTTAGGGTGATTACAGCATATTTGTTGTAGCCATATCTTGAATATCTTGTCCTTTTTATTTTCTGTCAATTTCTTGTTGATCTAAATTACTTCCCAGTCACATCTGTGACCAGAAAAGCAAGAGTAAAAAGCAAATTCTCCCTTAACAAGACAGTCGTGCTAAGTGAGTCATTTTCAGCCCTTCATCTCTCCTCTCTCTATAGTGAGTCACCTGTCTGTGATTCAGTTGAACCCATCATTAAGGTCCATTAAAAACACGGCTGTGAGAGCTGCATCTGGACCCACGTCTTTTCCTCCTCGCCTCGCTGTCTCACATTGTCTCTCTCCTGTAGCCTGTCGTTTCTCGGCCCACGCTTCCTACGCATCCCTCCATCTTCACCTCACCTGTCTGGGGAGAAGAAAATAGAAAGATAAAAAGGTTTTGTCATGCAGTACTAAATCCAGTACATTTGGAAAATTAAAAAATACGCTGTGAATCCCTTTTGGGTATGTCAAGGTCTAGCAACATCCTTGAACTTTGAGATGTTCTTTACATAAAACTAAAATGGTCTGTGTTTAATAAATCGCATTACCATAAATCCAGCACACAAAGAACGATAACACTATTAGAAGATAATTATCAAAACAGTATGAAGAAAGATCACAGCACAAACAACATAATAAGACAGAAACATCTAGATTTGCATATTTCTGAAGAAATGTGAGGGGATTGCCCGTACAAAACACAATGCCAGGGCTTTGCCAATGCTGTGGTTGCTAAGGTCTTCCTATTGTGTTGCTTTTTGGTTGCTAGGGTGCTAGCGGTTGCATTTTGACCCAAATATGGTACGGTTTCCTCCTGGGATGGCTCACCCAAAAATAAAATTCTGTGACCATTTATTTATGCACATGTTATTCATAGCCTGTATATGACTCTTTCTTCTGCATGCGGAACACAAAAGAAGATATTTTCAGAAATGTCTCAGCAATTTTGTGTCCACACAAAGGAAGTCAATGGAGGCCAGTGTTGTTTGGTCACCAACATTCTTCAAAATATGTTATTTGGTGTTCTGCAGAAAAAGGAACGTCATTCAAAGTTTAGAATGACTCGAGAATGTATTAGAAGTTTAATTTTGGGTGAACTTTCAATTTAATGTAAGTCTAAAGGATTTCTGGTATATTATATCGCCCACCGTGCGAATGTGTTATAATAAAAATAACTGTCTATACTTTTTCTTAAGAAACGTTTTTCAATTGGTTGAGGATAATAAAAATCTCCAAGCGTAAGTACGTATAAGTACTAATGACGTCCAACAGACACAAATAATTTACAAGTCAAGTACCAAGAGGTGACACAACTCCTTTTCATCCTTTTCATACAGTAACACTTCAAACCCTAATTTTTACACTCGTTCTTTTATACAGTGTGTAATAAGTGCAATTAAAAATGCAATTACACCTGTGTTCATTTAAATTCATTTTATTTGAGGATAAACTAGCATTATTTTACAGTTAGTCAAGTTACTGACAGGAGCTTTAACACATCCCCCTCTTATGCCAGGCAGGGATGCAGTGCACATTAACGCCATGTGCCCCATGCCCTTTAGTGCCAAGCATGACTGCACACCATACGACACAGCAGTTTCTGCTGAAAACACACACTGCATGTTCACAGAAACCATGGTAACGATTACTGTACCATCTGGAAGTTGATTAACATTAGTTCACTGACCCGCATTTGACATTTTGCGCCCATGTTGCTGCGACAGAGATGTCAAATTCTCATACAGTCAAGCTTGACTGCACATTTAGGATCACAACATCATTATGACAGATAGCAAATCAGCTTGTGTGTGTGTGCTATGATAAACAGGCAAAAATACTCTAACACACAGTTATCTATAGGACTGTTAGCATAATGGCATTATCTTGTATTAGCATACATGCTGTTCAGAGGATTTAGTATTAGAGTGGTTTGCAATACTGTAGAGTTTGCATTGATGTCATTTTATGAGAAATGGTGCAAATTAGATCCAACATGAAGAAAAAAACTGAAGTATGCTGTAGTCTTTACTATAGTCTTCAGTTATACTATATATAAACTGTAGTACAATTCCTAGATACTATAGTGTTTTTTAATTAGTATGTACTACAGCATACCACTTCACTGCAGTACCAAAGTTTCGTAATTACTATAGTACAGTATAACACAATGAACTATAGTAAATACTAATGTATACTGTAGTATTTGTTGTGGGATGTACTGACCCTAGTAATGTGCTGTTATGTTAGAATTCAATGCACCACAGCCTAAGGAACAGCAGGGGGCGCACTCACCTATAGACTCTCTCACAGTCTGCAACCAGAAACATTACAGCAAAAATAGCCACATATAATTATTTGAAATATGGCTTTAATTTATAAGCCGGATTTGTCATTTTATTGAAGAGTAAATATTTTGTAATTTTTTTTAGGGCCTACCTTGGGTTATGGTGTGTCCAACAACAAGTTTATGTACATACATGGTGTAAAAACCAACCCCTTCTCACTCCCGACTCTTCACATATTGACGCTCGTTCTGATCCCCTCTGTGTCACTTTTTACCACGCAGGGTACCCCTTTGGTGTCGTTGTTCGACGAGCTGGGAACTGCACTGCTGTTCGCTAAATGCTCTAGACCGAGACGCGTGCATTTCTTATCATTTCATAATTATTTGTGGTTTCAATATTTTGGAGCACCTTACCCCACCCTAAACCTAACCACTTCTCAACCATATAAAACACAACATGTGAATAGAAGCACAGTCACAGGTATTTATTGCACACATGGAGCAAAGACAATGTTAAAGTATTACAAACCACTCGTCTCGCAGTCCTTTTTGCACCAAAGCCGTACACTTAATACGAAGATGCCGTGTCCGTGAATGCATGCAGTTAAAAAAAAAAAGACCTGGACCTCGATGCAGTTGGCTGAACTTGGCTTCAACTATATCTTCCAACAATACCATTTCACGTTCAAAGCCAATGGAATTACGTGATCGGTCACAAGACACAGGAGAGCCAATGGCATCGAAGCTGACGTAACTCTGTGCGTTTTTGTATTTGTTTGTGTTGCGAGAATCTGCAGCACGTTTCTGTATTTGTTTTTTTTGCGAAAATCTGCAGCGCGTTTCTGTATTTGTTTGTGTTGCGAGAATATGCAGCACGTTTCTGTATTTGTTCGTGTTGCGAGCATTTGCAGTGCGTTTCTGTATTTGTTTGTGTTGCGAGAATCTGCAGCGCGTTTCTGTATTTGTTTGTTTTGCGAGAATCTGCAGCACGTTTCAGTATTTGTTTGTGTTGCGAGAATCTGCAGCGTGTTTCTGTATTTGTTTGTGTTGCGAGCATTTGCAGCGCATTTATGTATTTGTTTGTGTTGCGAGAATCTGCAGCACGTTTCTGTATTTGTTTGTGTTGTGAGCATTTGCAGTGCTTTCTCTAATCGTTTGTGTTGCGAGAATCTGCAGCGCATTTCTGTATTTGTTTGAGTTGCGAGAATCTGCAGCAAGTTTCTGTATTTATTCGTGTTGCATGCATTTGCAGCGCATTTCTGAATTTGTTTGTGTTGCAAGAATCTGCAGCGCGTTTCTGTATTTGTTTGTGTTGCGACCATTTGCAGTGCATTTCTGTATTTGTTTGTGTTGCGAGAATATGCAGCACGTTTCTGTATTTGTTCGTGTTGCGAGCATTTGCAGTGCGTTTCTGTATTTGTTTGTGTTGCGAGAATCTGCAGCGCATTTCTGTATTTGTTTGAGTTGCGAGAATCTGCAGAGCGTTTCTGTATTTGTTTGAGTTGCAAGAATCTGCAGCGCGTTTCTGTATTTGTTTGTGTTGCGAGAATCTGCAGCGCATTTCTGTATTTGTTTGAGTTGCGAGTATTTGCAGTGCATGTGTTGCCAAACTAATCACCATACTTTCTGTATTTGTTTGTGTTGCAAGCATTTGAAGCCCATTTCTGTATCTGTTTGTGTTGTGAGAATCTGAAGCGCATTTCTGTATTTGTTTGAGTTGCGAGTATTTGCAGTGCATGTGTTGCCAAACTAATCACGATGCTTTCTGTATTTGTTTGTGTTGCGAGGACTTGCAGCGCATTTCTGTATTTGTTTGAGTTGCGAGTATTTGCAGTGCATGTGTTGCCAAACTAATCACGATCCTTTCTGAATTTGCTTGTGTTTTTTCAATTTGCATGTGTTTTCTTCTGTTGCAGCGCTGTGACACCTAGTGGCTTCCGTACAAGCCAAATACTTTGTTCTTCGTTCACATTCAGCTTTACAACTTGGCAGGCTGCTTACATTCACACACAGCAACATTACACACAGCATGACATATCATTTTAAGGACATGTGATAGTTACTCTTTAATGTATTTTCTCTATTCCCAGTTTGATATACAGAGAAAATAAAGGTTAATTTCCCTAAAACTGTTCGTACTGTTTTTCTGTGTAGGCCAACCCAGACTGGCCAGTCCAACACATCAACATTGGCTCAGTCTATGGCATTAATTTGGGACTATCTGTTTGGTGACCAATGGATGTCAAGGTCAACAAATAGGTGCCGAGAAACGTGTTTAAAAATCCTGTTCCAATTTGTGACCCTATATTTAGTGACAAAGAAGTTGCACACTTCAGCTTTAAAGGTCAGTGATTGCACTTCTGCAATCTCACTGTATGCCTCTCATTCACAATCTTTTTCTCTAAATGTCAAGTGTCAACAATCATGTTTGATACATTTCTAATATTGTTGCAAAGAAAATAAGTGTGTGCATGCGTGTGTGAGTATGTTAATCTCCATTTATTACAGTCATCTATCAAAAATGATTTGATTCACTCACCCTCGTTACTTTTTTATACCTGTATAACTTTCTTCTTCCCTAGAACACAAAACATCGGCCCCCTTTGACTTCCATTCTATGAACACAAACCCCTGAGAGTTGTCATAATATCTTCTCTAGCGTTCCACAGAGGAAAGAGTCCTCTGCCCTGGTAATTTTTAACCACACAAATGATGACAGAATTTGTATTTTAGTTTGGGGTGAACTATTTCTGAACTAACCAATAAAGCAGATCTGCTAGTAAGGCTACAGACTATTAGATTACTCCATCACAGTTCCAGCTTCTCATTAAGACAAACACTGTCGAAAAAATATATATTTAGATCGATGGGGACAGGTGAAGTGTGGGATATCATGTATATGTGAAGCCAAGCACGCAGCTAAAGGAGTGAAGCCTGTCACCCCTTGATGTCACCCCATATGACTGTTGCAAAACTCCACACGTCCTCCGTCTCTCAAGTGCAAATGAATGATCTTTGATCTAGTTACCGTATGTTATGAGAGCAATTTTGTAATGGGATCGCCTAATCTGTGATTAGTTGAAAATGCATAGATTAAGACACTGTGCATTTGACAGAGCAACAACTTTTTGTCGCATAGGGGGAAGTGCACACAGGAGTGTGAAAGAGTTCACTGTCAGTGTAACTGTAGGCTACTGGTATCAGTAAGGCTGCCGGAGGTGAAGCTAACTATGTTTTCATCATAATAACAGCAGAGTGTCTTTTCTAATGATCAGTCCGTGTGCCCAGAGTCAATAACAACCGCTCTTTGTTTGTGGCGAGCAAGAGTGCCTTAACACATCCTGAAACGTATTCATTGAAATCGATAACAGCTTTTTTCTGCTCAAGTTCCTGTAATTGTTCAGAACAGTGGCATCTTTCAGAACGAAGCTTTAACAATGTGTCACTAAAAATGTACCCATGCAAGAAAGCATCAAAACTGAGGCATTTCAAGCATGCTGTGCCAATACCCATGGGTTTGTTGCATTATGGAGAACAAGACTGGGTTGGGGAGAAGGCCTGCTCATGGCCTATGTCCTCCCTTCCCACTATTTCACAATAATTACTGTTCTTTCAATCCTCTTAAACACACTCTTAATTACCCCCCAAAAAACCTGCCTGCTGCTGCACTCCACTCCACCACCCCCATCTCCTCAAAGTCACTCACTCCACAACATACCATTCTTATGGTCCTTAATGTTTTTTTGGTAACACTTTACAACAAGGTTATATTTGTTAGCATTATTTAATGTATTAGGTATGAAGTAACAATATACAATACTTCTACAACATTTAGTTATCTTTGTTTACTGTATGTACATTTTAGCATGTACTAAAACATTTTAAAATCAAATGTTATTTGTTAACTTACATTAATTATTTGATTTGCATTAACTAACATTAACAAAGCTCATTAAATGCTAAAAAACTGCATTGCTTATTGTTAATTCATGCTTGCTAATGCATTTACTATTAACAAATACAACATTGTTAAGTGATACTTTTTTATTTCACTTTTACATGTAGTCATATGAAGGTCCATGCCTTCATTTTCTATTTTTTCATATGTTTTATATGTATGTATGTATGTATGTATTTTATTATTTTACTAATCCCCCCCCCACCCCGACTTTTGGCTTGCAAAGTGACAGCAATCGTAAAAAATCATAACAATATTAAACACTTCTTAACTCAGATAATCTAAATAAAAAGTCTAACAAAATATATTACTGCATCCAATCTATAAATTTGTCGAATTATGAAGAAAGTGTACAAATACTGTTCTTTCGTGTCTTTCATGTGATAAGAAGCCGAAGTTCAGATTGTCTTAACACCATTGATCCGTGTTAGCAGAAGTGGGAGAATGTCAGTTCTGAGTGCTTATAAATGTGAGTTTTGTCAATCTTTTGTAGCACACCATTTTACATATTTTCATAAGACAAAACAAACATGAATTTCATGAGGACTTAAAATGCATTTTTGTCAGAGCTCAAACTTTTGTGTGTTTGGTGACGGAGATCTGGCAGTGCATGCTTGGCGGACATGTATTTGGCGCTATGCATAATTTATGGTTTGTGTCTGCTGGTAAGGGAAAAAATAAAAGAGGAAACATTACAACAAAGCGCTTTTTATTCCTGCCAGTCATGAGACTGTGTAGGCTTGACAAAACATATTGTGAAAGAAGTGTTCAGCTCCACTGGCAGCATTCACACCCAACGTATGCTGTTAACATTAATGGTTTATGATTTAAAGATCATCTCTTTGATCTCTGTGTTTCCATGAGACTGACCAGAACACTTCCAGTGTGTCCGTCAGTTGTAGTATTACTGAGGGTGTATTTTGGTAGTTATGCAGTTTCCTGATGCATAAGCCAAAAAATGGGGGCAGGGATGCGTAAACTGGAGCCGTCAGCACTTCTTACCGTCACCCAAACATAACACACATAAGGGAAGAGAAGAAGTGAAACTGACCCGTAACCGAAATGTGACCTCTGCATTTAACCCATCCAGTGAGTAGTGAACACACGCACTGCAAGTCGTGAACACACGTAAACCCAGAGCAATGAGCAGCTATCACTATAGTGCCCGGGGAGCAGACGGGCACGTCGGTCGCTACCTGCTGGCTCTGGGAAACCGAACCGGTGACCTTCTGGTTACGAGTCCGAGTCTATTATCACTAGGCCACAACTGCCCCCACACAAATACACGCTGTTTCTAATACCAACACCCAAGATGTTTCTTAGAGGCCTGACTGTTAACTGAATAACCGCAACATGCGAGCCTATCCCAAGGGTCAAAGTTCATAGTCATAAAGATGTCATAAGTTTTACAGCCAAGAACAGATGAAAGCCAGTAAAGGAAATGTTCTATGTCGCTTACAAAAGCAGTCCTGCATACACTGCAAAGAGTTTTACAAAGACCACAAAAAAATTCTTAAATGATCAAATCAAAGAGCTCAGATACAGTAGATTTAACGCAACGACCAGCCATCTAGTTTTCATGGTTTACTCAGTCACTTATCCTGAAGTTGTGTCTGAGGTCACTGGGGGGGGGTTAAGATGGGTGCTGTGAGGCATGATCAGTCACCTAATTCTGCTTGGTTGCTTTTCCCAGACAGAAAGAAGGAAAATCAGCTCTATATGAGGTCAAAAATATAGTAAAAACTTAAAATAATAAGGCAACCTTGTTTTCTCAACAAATGTGGTCTGAAGTACACACAACTCAAAATATTTTGTTAATAAAACAAGTTGTCAAAACATAAATATTCATGTTTACTTAACAAATAACAGAACAAAATATTTTTTTGTTGGCTGAACATAAATAGAGAATATAGATTGGTTATTTAAAAATTAACAAATGTATTAGTCTTTTACTTCAATTGTCAGTGTTTTCTGTCTCAAACAGACCCAAACTTTGATCAAATAACTGTTTAAACAGTTTGTGTTGAGTGTTTATATACCGGCTTTGCCATTGTGACATGCACTTACACCTCAACATTGAACACACAAATCTCAACCATGGTAACAATCAAAAACCATCATTCATTAAAAGAACAGTAACAACGATAGTAAAGCATAAATTAAGACAGCAAGAACTAAAACACCAAACTTTAAAAGAAAAACAATTAAGAAACACAGACTCTTTCAAACTTTCTGACGCATTTTGGCCCAAAACTTGAGAATCTAAGTCCAGTCAACAAAATAATCTTTGTTAGAAACATATTTAGGCAAATTTTGTTCAGATCAGGCAAACAATCACTTGTCTCCTTTAACTAAAAATGCTATGTTCAAGTTACTTATTTATCTTTGTAGGGAGAACATTTTGCAAGTTGGATTTTTTACAGTGTGCAGGCATTACCTGTTGAGAAGCAGGTTCATCTTATCTGATCTACAGTATATGCAGTTTTTTACTGTATGTGTCTTGCTTCTACACTATTTGTGGAATTTCCTTCCGAACTTTAGGACAAGCTTTCGAGACAAAGTAGACACTTTAATAAATCATAACCGAGAGCTCCATTAGGTCTCTTGAGCTACAGCAGCATCCTCTGAGCGATGCGATTTTCCCATGGGATAAAAGTGAAAGCCGAAATCGCCAGCAGACCTACAGGAACGTTACAGAGATCATCTAGTTTCATTAACACCAGAGGAACAGGGACCTGCATTGCTGTATCAGACATAAAATACAAATTGATACTATCTCATCTGTGCTTTGATGCCACAGAGATTATTGCTTAAAGCTCAGTGTTATCAGAGCTCTCCTTTTCAGAGCCGTGCTCCTGCTGGCGCGATTCATTATTTTATTTATAGTGGTGCTTTGTTGAAATGAGCGTGTGGGAGGGTTTGATCTCTAAGCCACGGTTCTGAATTCTCTGCCTCAGAGCATCATGGCATGTCACAGAGGAGGAATCTCAGGGGTGAGAAAAAGATCATGTTTGAGAACGAGTACATAAGAAAGAATGAGTGAATCTCAAAGGGCAGATTGCTTTAAAGGGTTGTTGTGTGTACTGAACATGACTCTGCTGCATGGCATGACACGTTTACAGTATTTAAGAACATACAGTACCATGTAATAATCGTACACACACAAAATGGGAAAGAATGAAAAAAAAAAATTTGACATCACTGTTTGACGCACATACTGCACGTCCAATATAAACAAGCCAACTCAAAAAGATTGTTATGTAGTGACACAAAGTATATTAACAATCAGTTTAAAAAACAAGCAATGCTTAAAGGAAAACAGGATGTCATGATAACATCACTTCCTCCTCGATAGCCATGTGGTGGGGCAGTAATGAAGTGTGACTGTGGGAGATCACTCCAGAAAGAACATTACAGATAAACAAAGTGAAAGAATGATGGACTTGTACTTTACATCACTATACCCAGGACATTCTGAATCGCTGCAGTCTTCTCAAATGTGTCTGGGTGTTTGCTTACAAACACAAGCTCAGTTGTAAACCTTTATGGCAGCGCTCCTGCATTCCCAGGATTTCCCTTCTTCAGCTTCTCTTAATTGCACCTTTAAATTCCTTCCCTCCCATTCAAACTGCCGATGACCCCCTCAAATCTGCCCATTTGCCACAACAGCAGATAAGCAATGTTGTTTTAGCTGAATATCTATCTGTGTCAAAATATCTTAGTTGAAGTGTTTCATCCTTATGGCCAGTCCGTACAAACATAACATTTTTTCCCAATAATTACGAGCAGAAATGACATCTCATTAGCAACATCCCATGAGCTATCAGCAGACTGCATAGAGATATTGCTGCTAGAGGATTTTAACCAGCTCACACACATGCATTCACAAATAAAAAAGTGCAAAGTATCCTGTGAAACCGGATTAAAATGTTTGCAAAAACCAAGCAAACAAATTTTTTAAGTGACTTTAGTGAATGAAGTAATTTCTAACAGATACCCCCACAGCAGAGTATGCACAGGTGTATTTCATCACATTAATGATGACATGGCCCAGGTTGCATTTTCTCTACACAATTTTCAACCCAAATGGAAAACTTTTATTTGTTTAAGCTGTTCATTTCCATGACAAATGTGTTTGGGTGCCTGAAAACCCACTTTTAAAGTGCAAGTTTTTCAAAAGAACATGTGTAACTGACATAATGGCAAAAAGTATAAGAACTGCAATGTCGTGCACATGCATATTGCGTGTTCAGTCTATAGAGTACCGCAGGGATGGCATACTGTTGTATTCAAACCCCGAAAGCGAGTTAACATTTAAGCCTTTCCGGTTCCATCGCCTCAATGTCTTTGGGTTTTTTCTCTGTGAGCATAACTTCTTAACATTTTTACATCATAATCTGTGAGATATAACACACCCGTTATAACCTGCTCGTGCGGTGGGTTGGCCTACAAAAATATGTCATCCCTTTGGCACTCTATAGACCTATTTCACAGCGTGACGTGTACAAACCGGAACTAGGGTAAACGCTTGTCCGGTCAATGCTCTAGCTCCGTTCACTACACAGAACAGTTGCGGAGACCAGAAGAAGTTAGGCATGTAGGACTCCCTTTATGCTAATTTGTCTAACATATATCAGAATTTGATAATAAATATATCGCTCAAAAAATAATGTTTTTGTAATGTTTGTTTTCCCTATTTTTACATCTCCCAAAGCATGAATAAATCGGACAATATATGCTACTTTTGTTTTTGATAAATAAAATGAATGTCTGTGAGAAAGCAATCTGAATGAATGAATGAATGGCTAGGGCAGCAGTGCGGCCAGAAAAAGTTTCTTCTTCTATTTCCGGTCTCGGTCTATTTTGTGAAATAGGCGTATTGGCATGCATTAGCAGGCTACTTGACAACCACTGTGTTTCTTTAAAAAGTCACATCGCCAACTACTGGCCTGGCATGCATAGTACAGCATTTTTTGTCGATTTTTGGTGGATTTGTGTAAACAGTTTTGACAATATTGTTATCTGCACATGAATCTTCAAAAACGTGAATTAAAAATGTTACCGTTTTTCGAATCTTGTTGTTGTGTAAACATGCCCTAAGCGTAACAGCAGAAGTGTGTCTTGCATTTTGAACAGAATATTTTTAGCACTTGAAATCTTGTGTAATGTTTTACATAAAAAGTATGCTTGTTCCTTTTTTTCATAATCGCCACTGGATTTGATATAGTTATCTAATGCAATAGCAATCAAACATTTCATAAGAGTTATATGTGCTACTTTTAGAGTCGTTGTAATGTAAAAGCATTTTTGTCCTTCTGTCTTCTAAATTGTATAAATAATTAAAATTACACTGAATGGCATCATTTTTGCAAGTCATCCACAAACGTGTTCAATACTGGTTGTAAAGTGCATTCCTCAGCACCTCACTTAAGAACGAATGCTTTACCCAACAGCACAGATTTCATTTTTACAGCATTTAGCATTTTTATAGACCTGTGTTTTTTTCTCATTCGATTTAAAGGCAGGAAAAAAGGCTGAGAGTGAGACAGAAATGTGATAGACTGTGGGAGAGAGGGGACTTTAGTCTCTGATGCTCTCTATCTGTGAAGCTAAAGTTGAAATACTGTTCGCATATTAACAGGAAACTCGGGTCATTAAGGTAATTACAAGCCTGCTGAGAATGTGACGTGAGAGAGGGAGAGATATAAAGAAAAATAGAGAGAGATAGAGGAAAGCAGATGTGAGATATGCAGCAAGAGAGAATCTAACAGTGAAATTTATTGGATATAACCCGTCATGAACTAAACATTTGTTTCAATATCTGACAGTGTGTGTTTGTGCTGTAGATGTGAGTCACAGCCAGATTACAGCTGTATGAGTACAGCACACTTCAGGCTGAATTACTCACAGTGTGTGACCTCTTCTCCTATCAATCCAAAGTAGTTTATACAACAACATTCAAACAAGGTTTGGGTTGTACACTCTCAAAAATAAAGGTGCTTTAAAGGCTCCTCACAGCGATGCCATCGAAGTAGACTTTTTTGGTTCCACAAAGAACCATTCAAAGGTTCTTTAAAGAACCATCTATTTCTTACTTTTTTATAATCTGAAGAACCTTCTTTCGCCATAAAGTACCTTTTGTGAAACAGAAAGGTTCTTCAGATGTTGAAGGTTCTTTATGGAACTAAAAGGTTTTTCTATGGCATCGAAGAACCTTTTGAAGCACCTTTTTAAGAGTGTATGCCAATAATGTTATGATACTCACAGTAAATTTGCAGACGTAAAGGGACTATACTAAAGTCAGATCGCAGCCAAACATGATACGATTTAAATCTATTAGGTTCACACTTACAAAAGTACAAGGTATCCAACCTTAAAGGAGCAACGTGGACATTTTAGCGACATCTAGTGGTGAGGTTGTGGTTGCATCCAATGGCTCACTCCACCACTTGCCCCTCTCTTTCGAAGCACAACACGGCTCTCACGCTTCTTTGCTGAAGGAGACAATGTATTTTCGAAACATAATGTGTAGAGCAGTTTGTCCATTTAGGGCTACTATAGAAACAACATGGTGAATTCTAATGTAATAAAAACACAGCTTCATTATGTTATGTCTTTATACACCTCTGAAGACATAGCTATGTATATTATATTGCATTTCTGTCAATAGATCCTCCAAAAAATTGCTGCACCTTTAATACAGTTTTTTTTACCCATGAATGTGTACAATGATAAAAACGAAATATTATTATTAATCCTTATATCCATATTAAAATAATAATTCCCCCAAAAATAAACAATCTGTCATCATTTACGCACACTCATGATGTCTCTTTCTTCTGTGGAACACAAAAGAAGATATTTTGAGAAATGTTGTTTCGTGTCCATACAATGGAAGTCAATAGTGGTCCCTGTTGTTTGGTTATAAGGGTTCTTTAAAATATCTTCTTTCGTGATGTGTAGAAGAAAATAAATCATACAGGTTTGGAATTAAATTTATATTTTTTTTCTGGGTAAACTATCCCTTTAAGTGATGCATCAGAATCAGACACTGCTTAGAGCACACTTAAATTACATTTTAATGCAAAATGATGGTTACTGTATTTCTCAGTTTTGTGTCTTTCTATCTTCCTCTCTTTCAGAGTAAGGAGGCAGAGATGAAAGACGCTCCTCCGTTGAATTCAGACAGTAAAGACGCAGAGTCCAGGTAGGGGCCGAATGCAGCTGTCCAGGAGACAGACTGATTTATCAAACAAGAATCTCTTTATCCACCTCAGAGATTGACTATCAGCACTGATGCAATGGGGCCAGAGGCCTCGCCCATCAACACAACACTCACACACACGCACACACACACGCTCACACACAACTAAAACAATTCAAGGCTTCACTCAGAATACCCTAAGGCTATTTATTATAGCGGCTGACGGTGAGAGGAGTCAGGGACATTCAGACCCCGAGATCAGTTGAGTTGAGTCTGTGAAGTAATCAGACAAGTCAGATAAAGATAAAGGTGAAGATTCTTTAAAGTCTTTTGAAGCAAACAGTGGACTCTGGGGAATATATCTCTAATCTATCTTCACAGCTGCACACACAATAAAAAACATTAACACTTTCACACACACAAAGCGTCTAGTATCTCTATATTACCTGCAGGGCAGAAGGTATTTTTTACAAAGCTGACAGGTAAATTAGAGCAATAATCATGGGGCCCATTCCTGAAAAACCTGTTTTGTCAGCATAAAGTCTTTGCAGTATCACACATACACACACGGCTGCAGTAAGGGCCTCATAATAGGTGCTGTTAGTACTCTTACCTAAAGGGACAAATTCGTGTTTTTCTGTGTCTTTGATGTGTTGCCCATCTATGTATTAGACACGTAAAATTGCAAAAATTAAAGTGTCGGAACAAAAGAGAGAATCTATCTAAAAGCAAATGCTTACCCAGACCTGCCTGAAAGGCCTCGTGCAACCACACCTCGGCGAATGCACGTCACTTCGTAACATGATTTGACTATTGTATCGTCACCGCCGCAGCCATGTCGCAGAGACGCTGTGTTTCGTTGCGAAAAGAAAGACTCTTTGCTTGCCCTGCCAAAAGATGAGACGACTAAAAACGAATGGTTACATTTTATTTACAACACTGTTCCAGAAGAGTACAATCCGAATGCTCAATTTAAAAAGTTAAAAAGTGGGGCCATTCCAACCATTAAAACTTTGCGGGGACAGTCTGGCGCTTCAGATTCACAGCCCGTAAGTATATTTTCATTGTAAAAGACTTTGCTACAGACTAACGCGGGTTGAGATCGCGGCTGGATAATTTTCATTTTCCGGATCAGATTCGGGCTCGAAGGAAGTACCGATGACATTTTATCACCTGTCTGTCGGTACAATTGCTTAGGAACCTGATGTTCCGAATATGGTAAGAGGCGTTACATTTCCATCAAACGGTTGCAGTATTCGACCAATCACTACGCACTGGTGAATTGGTCAATCATAGCACACCTCGCTTTTCAGAGCGATGAGCTTTGTAAAAAATCAGCGCGTTTCAGAGAGGTGATGCAAAGAGGAGATACAAACATGCACAGTGTGTGGAAAATACTGCATTTTTTAACCTTAAATCATATATACACATTGCATTACATCGAAAACAATCGATAATATTAGTTTTAGCTGTGTCGTTTGACCCCTTTAAATGAACCCATACTTAATAAAAAAGAGAATGAGGTACACAGCAGGAAAGATGTTTTAATCAGCTCAAAGTGGATGCTGGACCATGGCTTTCTGTCCTACCTCAAACTCCCACCTTTGCACTTTATTAAAACCATTGTATTGAACGTAACTTGTGACAATGATTTCTGTCATATCTTTTACATTTCAGTTTTCGGTTTCAATGACTTTCTTCATCTTTAATTACATCCAATGTGGCTGAAACAGTTGAACAAATTGATCACTGGAGGTAGTTTTGGCCCTTGGGATTTTACTTGCAAAACTCATTAAAATTCAGTTTTCAATTTTGCAAAGTAGCCTACTTTGTTCTAAGTAGGCATATTCCCTGGCAATTCTATTCAAATGTCAACATTAAGATGAAAAAATCTTAAAAGATTTTACCAAAGGTTTTTACCATTCTGATAGGTCAGATGTCCATATTTAGTTTTTAAAGCATGTTTTGATTGTTTTTAAAGCATAGCTTTCCATACACTCTTCTCAAAATAAAGGTGCTTCAAAGGGTTCTTTGATGCCATGGAAGAACTGTTTTTGTTTAATGGGTTCCATAAAGAACCTTTAACATCCGAAGAACCTTTCTGATCCACAAAAAAAATGTCTTCGGATTATGAAAAGGTAAGAAAGAGAGGGTTCTTTAAAGACCCTTTGACTGAACGGTTCTTTGTGGAACCAAAAATGTTTCTTCTATGGCATCACTGTGTAGAACCTTTTAAGCACCATTTAATTGCCATTAAATTGTCGCATCCATAACGGCTATGTTCTTCATAAATGGGCACATAAAAAATAGATATTTTTTTATTTATAAATTGTGCTCTATATAATGAGTCATCCCTTCTTCATTTGTTGGGTACTATTGCTTCTGGTTTGCACATTTTAATTCACAGAAATCCAACAAAGTATGTTGTCTATGTTTTCATCACATCCACAACACATGATTATTTCTCTCTTTCAAAATAGAAAACTCATGCTCATATTTTTCTGACGTCTGGACTAAACAAAATATAAACGATTAATGATATAAAATATTGCTATTAAATACATTCTCTGAAAATTCATATTTTAAGTTTTGACTGAAAATGTCACATCCATAACACTGGAATTGTCCTCCATCTCTTTCTTCTCATAATATAATAATTCAAATTCAAATCTACAGCGTCCGTTTATTTATTTCATTAATAGCTTTGTAATAAGCAGAATAAAGCTAAATCAGCTTGACATGAGCACAAAATACACCCTTTCAAGATGGCATCATTTTACAGTGATCATCCTCTTTGGGCTTATTTTGCGATATGACCGGCTACTCAACATTATCCCTTATTTATTAACTAACACGGTTTGTCCCATTGAGATTTCCAATATGAAACAAACAGCACATACACAGAGAAACATGAATCTGTATTAAAACACAATGCTCAGACAGATGCGCTTTTACATTTGTGTGTAGATTATTAACATCTGAGTAATGCGTGCCGCTTCATAGTTTCATTATAAACTCTGCCAGGCGCTGCATTCCAGCTCTAAACAACAGCAGAGAAACACACACACAAACAAAGTTAGCACATGCATACAAACCTCTTCTCACATATGGCGAACGTTTCATAAAATCTAAATGGTATATACAGCATAGAGCCATTAACCTCTTTTGTAAAAATGAGAAAGTCCTCTAATGACAGGCCTGCGAGGAACCAGCCCACTCACATGTGCGGCAGGGAACTGTTCACATATTTGCTCACAAAAAACACCAGATTTAGCCAACCCTATTAACACTGGGAGAAGTGACGACATGGAAAGACTATAGTGAGATTGAATGCTGAATGTGCTTGTGGCAATTGTCCTCATGATCAGGGGTTAAATTGGACTGGAATGATCCTGAACTGAATTCTAGCACCTTGGATTTAAAAGAAGAAAGAATATTATTAGCTGTTTGTTTGTCAGTTCATTGCTTTTTCCATGTGCTCCAGTTTGCTTGATCCAGATCGCACATTCCGTCGCTATATTGTAAGTTTATTACGTTGCGCAATACATTGTGCAATACTTTTTCAGTGGCTCGCCTTCTCTATTCTGTGTTAATAAAGCATAAATTAAATATTATTTCAAAAATCTATAGGCACAAAAAACTGCTGTTAAAAATGTAATGCAATCTTAAGTGAACACAACTCCGTGTCTAGTTAAGACAACACGTTTTGTGTTACTTTTAACACAACCTTGTGCTGTGCCTTTTATTTATTTGAAACAAAATCAAGACAAAGTTATTCATGTCTTTAAAAAAGATAAATAAAAAGATTATTATTTACAACAGAGAGTGCAGATTTTCAAGCACCAAGAATCATATTTTCCTTTATGTAATATTTCCAGTTTCTTGCATTATGACTCTTACAATTTGAAGGTTATATCTTGAGGTAATATCCTAAATCACCACGTGTTTTAAGGGTTCCCCCACCACCAAAATCTCAGTTAAACCCTGCTTATGGGGATCAGAGGACTGAATGTGAATGGGACATACTGTGCTGGTTTGTACGTGGTGGAGTCGTGTGCTGTTCTCGCTCTCTTTTTCATTACTCCATGTTAGAATGCTGTTCCACTGCAATTAGCATCTTAGTCACACTGCGACAGTCTATTTCAGTCTCCATCCCCCGTTCTCCTGCTCTTCTCTCCATCCATCCATCTCTGTTCTGATGTCCTTCATTTCTAATAGCTCCCGTCTTTTTATAAATTCCAAATTTCTGTTTATTTTCTTTATTGTAATCTCCTTCCCTTCTTGTAGTAAACATTTATCTTGAACTCTGAACTATCATATTCTACACGTCTTAACTGAACATTTAACTTCACATATACTTTGATTGGAGGTGATTGTACAGCAGGTTCACATTCAGTATGGACAGACAACTTGATTGTAACCTTGCACTTGTTACAGTAGGACACAATAATGTCCACTTAAAAATCTCTTTTGGGTTTTATCAGATCTAAGCAGGAATGTAGGACCAATCAAAAAGTGAGGAGGGAGACACATGATAAATACTATTTTTGTCTCTTATTGCCATTGCAAACTAATACTTTAGAAATGTATGTCGCACTTTAACATTTTTGACTAACAGAACTGTAAAGTAATGTGTAGGCCTAAACGTTGAATATAAAATGCATTTTTTTTTTTTATTAATTTGTCTAAGGACTTTTGTTAAAGGGATAGTTCACACAATGAAAATTCTTTCATCATTGACTCACGTTCATGTCTTTCCAAGCATTTTTGACTTTCTTCCGCAGAACACAAAAGAAGATATTTAGAAAAACGTTGGTAATCAAATACCTTTGGCCTCCATTGACTTCCATTGTATGGACACTGAGATATTTCTCCAAATCTTCTTTTATGTTCCACAGAAGAGTCATATACAGGTTTTCAATGTCATGAGGGTATAGAAATGACAGAGTTCTTGGGTGAACTTTCCCTTATTATACGTTAGTTTGCCCATGCTTGCAGTACCTTATGGGTGTGTGTGTGTACGTGTAATACAAAAATCTGATCCCCACATGTTATCTGTGGAATGTCACAATTCCAATAACATTTGGTTTCCATAACCGGCTTGACATAAGATGTAGCACACATTCGTACAGTATGTGGAATGCTTTTTATCACAAGAACACTACGTTCCTTTAACACAAATAGTCTCACACAAACCTCGGTTCATCCAAAACACTGAGTGGGCTGCAGATGAATCTTTCATTTTATGAATAGACAACTGTCACGAACTGCACAGATACACAAGGCAGGAGAACCCAATAGCAGGCAGAGGCAGGGATGAAGGGGTTAACAGGTATTTATTAAACAAAGAACAAGACTATACAAAAGGCAAAACAATATCCACGAGGGGGAAAACAAGACAGGATAAAAATATAAACTTTAACAAGGACAAGAACGCTGACTAACTAGACTATAAAACAAACACTGGAAACAAACACTAAACTAACACTTACTAGACACAGGGTATGAGAACAAGGCAAGACGAGGGCATGAACACAAGGACTATCTGTGACACGGATGAGGTAAGACGTACACTTTCATACAATGAACCAGACAGGACAAAGAACACGAGGATGTTTTAAAGGGGAGCAAATCAAGAGGGAACAGGTGCAAGGGATAAACTAATTAACACAAACTAGGAAACAGGAGGGTAGCAACGATGACGCAGACTAGGGAAACAAAGGATCCTGTATGATTCCACCTCTAGACCAAGAAATACCTGACAAGGAGAGGTGGAACCATGACAGAACCCCCGCCTTAAGGAGCAGCAACCTGATGCTCCTCAAAGGCACAAACAAGACAAGATAGACTGGGACACTGACAAGACCAAACAAGACATGGCAAACATGACAAGGGGCAGACAGGCAAGAAAAATCAACGGGTTAGGGTGGGACAATAAAATAATAAACAAGGGAGGGGGGTGGGGGCAAACAAGAGTACATTGGGGGCAGTCCAGAAGGGGTAGGGCTGGGTGGGGAAGTTCCAGCCCTTGGGGGCGCGCCAGGGCGCGGAGCCCCAGGAGGTTTGACAGGGGAAGTCCTGGGGAAAACTGTTCTTGTCCCCGGCAGGACTGCTGGGCTGGACCCCGGCTGAAGGGGCTGGACGGGAATGCCGGGCAGGACAAGGGCTGGACGGCCGGCTGGAATGCCGGGCAGGACAAGGGCTGGACGGCCGGCTGGAAGGGCAGGACAAGGGCTGGACGGCCGGCTGGAATGCCGGGCAGGACAAGGGCTGGACGGCCGGCTGGAATGCCGGCAGGACGGCTGGACGCCGGCTGAATGGCAGACAAGGCTGGACGGCCGGCTGGAATGCCGGGCAGGACAAGGCTGGACGGCCGGCTGGAATGCCGGGCAGGACGGGCAGCAGACAAGGGCTGGACGGCCGGCTGGAATGCGGGCAGGACAAGGGCTGGACGGCCGGCTGGAATGCCGGGCAGGACAAGGGCTGGACGGCCGGCAATGCCGGGCAGGACGGGCTGGACGGCCGGCTGGAATGCCGGGCTGGACATCGGCTGGGCTGGCACGCTCTCCGGCGGCTGGCAGCGTTCTGTGCCGTTGCTGGACCGGGCTTGGTGCCGGTTGCTGGACCGCTTGGTGCCGGTTGCTGGACCGGGCTTGGTGCCGGACCGGGCTTGTGCCGGTTGCTGGACCGGCTTGGTGCCGTTGCTGGACCGGCTTGTGGTGCTGGTGCCCGTTGCTGACCGGGCTTGGTGCCGGTTGCTGGACCGGGCTTGGTGCCGGTTGCTGGACCGGGCTTGGTGCCGGTTGCTGGACCGGGCTTGGTGCCGGTTGCTGGACCGGGCTTGGTGCCGGTTTGCTGGAGGAATCGGCGGCCGGGCTGGCCGCTCGGACCGTCACCTCCCCACGGCGCCCCCCCAAAAAATATATGGGGTTTGACCCCACCGGACTCGGGACCACCGGACTCGGGACCACCGGACTCGGGACCACCGGACTCGGGACCACCGGACTCGGGACCACCGGACTCGGGACCACCGGACTCGGGACCACCGGACTCGGGAACTCGGGACCACCGGACTCGGACCGGGACCGGGGACTACCGGACCACCGGACTCGGGCCACCGACTCGGGACCACCCGGTTGCCTCTTCTTTTTTCAGCCGAACCACCCGGCTGGTGGTCGCTGAAGGAAGGAGGTGAAGGGCACAGCTGGTTCGGGGTTGGAGGCCTCCGAGGATGACCCCGAAGACGTTCTCCTCCCCCGCTTGCCACGGCGACCAGTCGGTGGTGGTGAAGCTGCTGCGGATGAGGCGGAGGGAACGGTGATGCCCATAACCCCGACCTGCAGGGTACGACCCTCCGGGATAGCGACCAGCGGAGATGGATAACCGGATTGTACTGGGACCCCGGACTCCGACCTGTTCACGGCATACCGCCACACAATATCGAAGTCCAGCGGTCTCAGCATCCTCATCTCCGCTGGCGACAGAGGATCCCTGAGGCCGCGGCTGAACAACACAGCCAACTCCGCCTCCCCAAAGACCACCTCCTCTGCGGCATCCAGGAACCTACCTACGTAGGTATCCAGGTCATCGTTTCCTTGGCGGATACCGCAGAGGAGGCGTGCCTGGCGGGACCGCAAGCAGTTCACCTTGGCTGCCTGCTGGGTTCTGTTTGGCTGGTTCATTCTGTCACGAACTGCACAGATACACAAGGCAGGAGAACCCAATAGCAGGCAGAGGCAGGGATGAAGGGGTTAACAGGTATTTATTAAACAAAGAAAAGACTATACAAAAGGCAAAACAATATCCACGAGGGGGAAAACAAGACAGGAAAATATAAACTTTAACAAGGACAAGAACGCTGACTAACTAGACTATAAAACAAACACTGGAAACAAACACTAAACTAACACTTACTAGACACAGGGTATGAGAACAAGGCAAGACGAGGGCATGAACACAAGGACTATCTGTGACACGGATGAGGTAAGACGTACACTTTCATACAATGAACCAGACAGGACAAAGAACACGAGGATGTTTTAAAGGGGAGCAAATCAAGAGGGAACAGGTGCAAGGGATAAACTAATTAACACAAACTAGGAAACAGGAGGGTAGCAACGATGACGCAGACTAGGGAAACAAAGGATCCTGTATGATTCCACCTCTAGACCAAGAAATACCTGACAAGGAGAGGTGGAACCATGACAGACAACAGCAAGCTTATATGTGTTCCTGCGATGAGCTGCAGTATAGAAAAATGAAATCCCCGGTATACAAAAGGTCAGCCATGAAAATAAGTATTAACCTGACGATGATTGTGACTGACGTCCAGTGGCTGGTGTTGTCACGGTAACTGTACTGAGAGTCACTCATTGGAGAATTTACTATGTGTGCAGTTGACTCGTCATCATCTGGTTAATGAGACAAATGGATGGTTTATGTTTGGTGCTGGGGGGCCACACATTGGCCAGCCCTAATATTAAGGTTCAAAACCCGGTCTTTCTGGGTTAAGTTCTTGTTGTCATCTACATTGTTGTCATCTAAAACTTTGACAATAGAAGGCTAATATGTACACAAGCTACGTTTGTTTTTCTATCACAGTGAGGACTGATTTCTATTGTTTTATATACTGTACCTATTGACACCTTATAGGGGTCTTGAGTTATAGGGCCGCAAGATAGTGACGGAAAAGCAGAAGAACTAAGAGAAAATGACAAATAAATAAGATCTCTAAAGTAAGAATAAATATTATATAAAGTAAATACATAAATTACAATATTTATCAATCAAATAAATATAAAATGTCATTTAAATACGAAAGCAGTTAGTTAATCTGTTAAAAAGATTTGGTTAAATAAAAAATCTATTCGTATTAATAAAATAATACTAAAAAAAGTAGTAATTTACTATTTTTTTTACAAATAAAAAAAATAAAAAAATATTTAACAGCACATTTTGATAGGGAAGAGAAAAAAATATTATTCAAGCTTAATAGAAATAAATGTTACATGTATAATATTTTCAACTAACAGTTTGTATATGTTTTCAGTGTTAAGTGAATATTAAAGATTAAATTGACAGTGAATATGTTACATGAGGATGATCATACCTGGGGGTCAGTGGCATCTAAAAACACCATTGAAACATTGAAAACACCTGCCCTAACCCACCCAAAAATTTTCATTAGCACTTTATTTAGCATGTAAATTAAGTTGCTTTCCTCGTAGTTGCTGGAACGTGTAATGTATGTGAGTAAAGTTAAACTCTCTTTAAAGGGACAGTTTACCCAAAATGAAAATTCAGTCATCCTTAAGTTGTCCGAAACCTGTATTCATTTATTTGTTCTGTTGAACACAAAAGAAGATGTTTTGAAGAACATGGAAAACCAAACATTTCCGGGGCACCATTGACTACCATAGTTATGTTTCCCCCTACTATGAAAGTCAATAGTGCCCCAGAACTGTTTGGTTCCAAACATTCTTCCAAATATCTTTCTTTGTGTTTAGCCGAACCATGAACTTCCTACAGATTTAAAACAACCTGAGGGTGAGTAAATGACAGAAATTTCAGTTTTAAATGAACAATCCCTTTAAAAACACCGGCCTAACTACATAAGGTAATGCATTTTGTTCAGAAAACAAAAGCACATTTAGAGATATATCATGAAAAACTGCAGTATTTGCAAACACTAACTGATGCCATCGCATGACAGATGATTCACAATCGGAAATGGACACCATGTAAAGACGGACAAACTTAGGCTCCTCAGAGAAACATTTTACACGCCCACAGAGTCTCACACATACATATCAACACCTAGTGCATACTACGATTCAAACACCCCCCTACACACACAGCTCTTGGTATCGGCAATGAGTCATGCTCCAGGAAAATTCTTTGGAAACCTTTGGAAATGCACTCTCAGACTTCCGGTTCCTGTTCTCACTCGCTGTTCAGATTCCTCAGTAACAAACCCAAATAAGCAATTCACGTCACACAGAGAAACAGTTGCGTCCATCTCTTGCCTTATTCAGTATTTTTTTTGCAACTTACTAAACCTATCCTATTTCATTGACTACACAATGGTAGGTAGGTGATAAAACAGGAGGAGAAATGTCATGCCATGTCTGGGAATCAGAATATAATTTATACTTGGGGTGGGTTCATTTTTGTCCAAAAAGCAACTACCTGTAATACCCTAAGCAACAACATTATATGCTTAATCCAACCAATCATATCTTCAGATCTGGGGGGCAGATTCACAAAACATTCGTAAGAAAATTATTCTTAACTGCCATTTTTTTTAACTGTAATTTAAGAGAAAATTTTGAAATGTTTTGTATTCGTATTAAGGTATTAAGGCAGTTCTTAAATTATTTTCTCAAGATCGACTTACAAACCATATGTCATTTTATTCTTATGAAATACCTGTTCTTAAGTAAATATTTGAAAACTTCTTAAGAAGTAACATTCTCATGAGCTTATAATTTATCATGAGAACAATCTTATATTTTGTAACAATCCGGCCCCTGTTTAGCAACACCTCGGCAACCATTCAGAGCATCCTTTAGTACCAGCAAGACCAAAAACATCACATCATACCATATAACCCTATGGATAACAAACACTTCTCAGACAGAAGAAGTTTATAACAAAAAAAGGTAACATGAATACATCAAAAGAAAATGAAACTCAATACACAACACAGGTTTCTAGCAAATGCCTCAGTCTTTTACACAGTAATAGAGGAAAGATACACAGCTTGACTCCTCCGCCGCCTTTAAATTAGCTTCGTGTTCACCTTACAAAACAGTGAGGTCAGTGTGTTAAATGCACAGAAACAGAAATAAGGATTCCCAAACTCCGAGAGGATGCAGCAGACTTAATGTATTACTCATCTCGGAGTCATCGCTGGAATGACAGCACTGTTGTCATGCACCTTTAGACTGCATCACCAGCGGTTTATGAGAAAACCACAAACAAGAGGACTATTGGTAGTTCGTTTGTGATGTCATTGGATTGACATGGCAACAAAAGCTCTAATATAAATTGGCAGTCATGGTATTTTACAGCAAGTAATCTGATTTCCCAGCATTTAAGATTAACAGCTGCAATAAAAAATCTTAGTCATTTGTTTTTGATTGCTTCTGCAGGAATCGTATGCACTGTATGACTTACATATTGAGGAAATGTCCAGCTGACAATTTAAAATATTCTATACCTGAAACTCACCTGTTACAATTTGAGGTTGCACTCAGACACAATATGGCAATATATTCAAAAGATTACACCAAAGAGCAACTCCTAGACTTCACAGACTTTTTTGCTTTGATAAGAACTTTGTAAATACTAATGGCCCGGTTCCCTTTCTGTCGGTCTCTCGACGTTGTGTCGAAGACGACAGATGGGGGTTCGCCCTTGAGAACCAATCAACTCTGACTACTATAGAAAAGGCCAATGAAATTTGGCGAATGAAATTTGCATGCCGGGCTCCGCCCCCGGATGTCCGGTATAAAAGGAAGCCGGCGTGCAGCATTCACTCACCTTTTGTTCTTCAGAGCCTCGCTCATGACTACGAACAAAAAGAATTCAACGAATTCTTCTTCTACTTCGCCGGTTCTACGACGCAGAGCAGCGGATCGTCCCTTCCTGCAGCGACCTTCTCCTGGGCGTCTCGGCGGTTCCGGAGGTGATAGAGATTATTTCTAAAAGGTCCTTTTCAGGACTGAGCAATTTCCAGCGCGGCATGTCCCGCTGTTCTCTTGGGTGCGGCACCCTCATCGAGGAGGGGGATGGACACGATCGCTGCATTAGGTGTCTGGGCGTCCAGCACACTGAAGCAGCGTTCGTTGACACATCTGCCCGCACTGCGGGCGGATTGTCACTCAGAAGTTGCGGTCACGGGGGGCTGTCTTCCTACAGGAACCAGCCACCATTTCGTCTGCTACCATGGGCTGTGACATCTGTGGCTACGGCCCCGATGACCACCCACGTAGCAGCGTTAGTGATATGGGGAACTCTGCGAACGTAAACCCGCCAGCCAAGTGCTCACGGGCCGATCGCACCCCGATTCGCTCTTCTGAACGTTCCCCAACCGGCGGTGGCATACCGTTCGGATCCTCAGGCACGCACTCGGAAACGATGTGTGACGTAGATGAGATGTCGTTCGCAGCATCGGAGGGAGACTGGCATCCGACTCTGACGAATCCGAGCTCCCCCCCAGGGGGGTCGAGCTCAGGAGGAAGCAGAAGTGATGTCAGCCATGCTAATCCGGGGATACGTGGTTCCTGGGGGCGGAGCGCGGTGCAAACCGCGCCCACCCCGGGTGCCATTTGTTTCCCGGAGGTGCATGAGGAGCTGTGTAAAACTAGGAGCGCTCCACGGACCGCTCCGGTCGAAACAGCTCCGGCTCCCTCACTTCCCTCGAGGGTGGGGCAGCCAAAGGCTACGTCGAGATCCCCCGGGTGGAACGTGCGGCTGCGGTGCATCTGTGCCGCAGACGGCTGCCGCCTGGGGAGAATCGGCCACGCCTACCGTCCAACGCGTGTAGGACTTCGACATCTATGGTGCCGAAGCCTTGCGCTGCCGCGGACCGGGCTGCCTCCTCTCTCTACGCCATCCTGCAGGTCCGCCAGGCCAGGGCGTTGAGAGAGCTCCACGAGGGTAAGGCCGACCCAGGTATAATGCAGGTTTTCTGTGCCGCCACTGACAGCGCTCTACGGAGCGACCAAGGTGGCGGCACGGGACCTGGGTCGGACGATGTCCACGGAAGTGGTCCAGGAGAGTCACCCCCGGCTGAACCTTGCGCAGATGAGTGACACCGAGAAAGTCCGCTTTTTGTTACACCCGTCTCGCAGGGTGGGCTGTTGGTACACCGTCGAGGACTGCGCTCAGCAGTTTTTGACGGTGAAGAAGCAGACAGTGGCGATTAGCCACATTTTTACCACGCTGCGACTCGGCCGCCCTCAAGCCTCCGAGATCTCACGTCATGTCTGTTTCCCGGCAGCCCAGGACCCCTTCCACATCGGCTCCGGTTACTGTGCCCCCGCAGGTGGCACCCCGGAAGTCGAGGTCGAGGGGAAAACCTCACCCCGTCAGCTAACTTCTCACGAGAAGTGACACTGACGGGAAGACCCCAGGGGGAGCAACATCGGGCCCGACCTTCACAGCTACGGCTCTGATCAGTCGGTACGGGACGGCTCCTGCCTCGTCACCAAGCCGGGCCCTTCTCAGGGCCTGGCGCCCACTTACTCACAGAGAGTTTCTGTTTCCCCTGGGAGTTCATTCCTGCCGATCGCACACTCCACTGGACTGTGCCCGGCAAACCCGACCCCACGCCCTGGCGAGGCGTAGGGTCGTACACACACGACAGCTGCTACCACTCTCAATGACAGTGCGTGCAGCTGTCCCGCCAGGCAGGTAAGTAGGCAGAGCCAACCTTCCCTCCGGGGCCCCCTCCCCGCGACAGGGTTAGCTCCGCCAGCCATCGAACCACCCTCCATGGGAATGGTGAAGCAGACCGTCCCCTTGGTCCCCCTGTCACAGTCCCTGGGAGCTCGAGAGCTGCCCACACTGTCTCGGTGGCTAGGGCAGACGGTCCGTCTTGGTTACTCGATCCAGTTCGCCAGAGACTCTCCCAAGTTTTGGGGCATCATCTCTCCCTCTGTCTGAGGCTAGGGACGCCTACATACTTCGGGTAGAGGTCACCACCCTTCTGGCAAACAGGCATCGAGTTCGTCCCTCAAACCAAGATGTTCGGTGGGTTACAACCCGCACTTCATCGTTCCCAAGAAAGACGGCGGGTTGCGCCCCGGAGGTCTGCGTACCCTGAACTAAGCACCTTCACAAGCTGCTGCTCAGGATGCTCACGCAGAGGCGCGTCCTGACACCCATCAGGTGTCAGGATTGGTTCGTGGCAATCGACCTGAAATCCCTTTCGTCTGTCCCTGTCTCCACGGTCTTCACGAAGATCGTGGAAGCCGCCCTTTCTCCCTGAGGGGAGGAAGGTGTGCGGGTACTTAACTATCTCAACGACTGGCCTGACACACTCGTGAGATCTGTTATGTATACAAGGGGCCTGGTGCTCCGGCACCCAGATCGATTGGGAATCCAGGTCAACCGAGGAAAGGACAAGCTCTCCCCAGGGCAGAGCATCCTCTTTCTCGGTAGGGAACTCAACTCTGTCACCATGTCGGCGCAACTGTCCGCAGTACGCGCCCAGCCGGTGTTGAACTGCCTGGAACATTTCAGGCAGACAGCGGTCCCCCTGAAACGATTCAGAGGCTCCTGGGCATGGCGTCCTCGTCGGGTGAGACCCCTCGGGTTGATGCACATGAGACCGCTCCAACACTGGCTTCAGAGTCGAGTTTCCGAGGAGAGCGTGGCACACCGGCAGCAGGCGCATGGTGATGACGCCCTGCGGCCGACGCACCAAAACCCCTGGTCTTCCATGACTTTTTCGACGGACTAAGGTCCCTCAGGGCAGGTTATGAGGCAAGTCGTGGTGACGACGGACGCCTCCCTGCAGGGGTGCGGTGCAGTGTGTAACGGGCACGCAGGCGGGGCATTGGGCGAACCCCCACCTGCGCTGGCATATCAATTGCCAGGAGTTGTGGGCAGTGCTACTTGCACTGAGCAGGCTGCGGCCTCTCGTGCGGGACAAGCACGTGCTGGTCCGAGGACGGCACTACAGCTGTAGCGTACATCAGATCTTAGGGTGGCGTTCGCTCACAGCAGCTAACACAACTTGCTCGACGCCTCCTCCGGTGGAGTCAACAGGTGATCCGTTCCCTGTGGGCCACACTCACCTCGGGCAAACTGAACTAGACAGCCGACGCGCTCTCTTGTCAGTTTATGCCTCGTAGAGAGTGGCGACTCCACCCCCGCGTAGGCCGCTTGGTACTCCCTGTCCGAGGCTCTCGACACGGATATCCTTGCGCACAGCTGACCGCGGGACGGGCGGAAGCACACCTTCCCCCCCCAGGAGCCTCCTTGCACAGACACTGTGCAAGGCCAGGGAAGAGGAGCACCAAGTGTTATTGGTTACACCGCACTGGTCTAACCGCACTTGGCGTCAGAGCTGATGCTCTGGACAGCGACTCCCCCTGACCCATTCCCCTGACAGAGGACCTGCTCTCTCAGGGGAAGGACACGTTCTGGCATCCCAGATCAGACCTCTGGAACACCATGTCTGGTCTCTAGACGGGACGAGAAGTTCCTGAGTTGGCTACTCCCCCTCTATGGCGGAGACCATCACCCAGGCTAGGGCCCCATCTACTGGGCGGTTACACGCCTCTAGACGGCGCCGCTTCTTGTCCTGGTGTCTCTCTCAACGAGAAAGACCCACTGAGGTGCTCGATCAGGATTGTGTTGTCCTTCTTACGAGAGACTGGAGACTAACATCTCCCCTCCACACTGAGTGTGTATGTAGTCGCTGTCGCCACTCATCACAACTCAGTTGATGGAAAGTTTCTAGGATGACACGACCTGGTCACCAGGTTCCTAGGGGTGCGAGAGGGCGGCTCCCGCCTCATCTCCGCTCCATACCCCTTGGGACCCTAAGGGGTCCTCGGGGGGCCTCTGGGCCCCCCAAGAGCCCCTCGGAGGTTCCGATCTTCCTCACCCGAGTAAGACGGCCCTCCTGATGGCGCTCGCTTCCTTCAAGAGGGTAGGGCACCTCCGAGCATCCTCCGTGTCCCCGGATTGCCTTGAATTTCGGCCCTGGTAGCTCTCACGTTATCTTGAGACCCAGGCCCGGATGCGTGCCCAAAAAGTTCCCACTACTCCCTTACGGGGCGAAGTGGTGAACTTGCAGGCGCTCCCCATTGGGGAGGAAGACCCAACCCCATCCGTGTTGTGTCCTGGACCGCACGCAGGGCCTCAGTAGCTCTGACCAGCTCCTTGTCTGTATTGGAGGACAGCAGAGGGGAAGGCTGTCTCCAAGCAGAGGTTGGCGCACTGAGTCGTGGATGCCGTTACGACGACATTCCAATCTCAGAATCTCCCATGCCCACTGAGGGGGGTATAGCCACCTCCTGGGCACTGGCAGAAGCGCCTCTCTAGCAGACATCTGTAGAGCTGCGGGTTGGGCTACGCCCATACACCTTCGCAGGGTTAAACAACCCTAGCGTAAACCCGGTGTCAGCCCACGTCCTGCGTGGCAACATGTAGGACTGGCATCCGCGGGGCGTATGCCTGCGAAAGCATCACCCCACCCTCTAGGAGGCTGGGTCAGTGTGCTATCTACCTCTCTCCTTACCCTACTCTGGCTAAGGACAGGTACCCTATCCGCTTCCCTTCTTACCCAACCACTTGGTTAAGAATAGGCATTCTATCCATCACTAAGCAAGCACCACCTGGGGGTTGGCTGGGCAGAGCAGCCTTCCCCCTTAGGCCGGGATAACATGTGAGCCATCCCCTGGCTCTAACCGGACCTAGTGCTACCGGACGCCTGTAACACCCCCCCCCCCGTGGGCTGTTCCGTCTGATGTATCCTCATGATATGGTTCCCACTCCTGGTAACCCATGAGCTTCCCCAGGTGGACCTCCACCTCGCGGTTAACTACTCAGCCCGCACGTTCCATGCGTTCTCCTCCAAGGACGAGACCATACCTTATCCACCGTATTCCTCCCCACGGGTAGGAGGTGGCCTCTGCAGCGCATCCCTAATTAAGGAAGTTGCGCTTACCCGGTGTAAACCCGAGCCGGACGGCCTCTCGCCAGTAGAGAGCTAAGGCCTCCGTCCGTGAAAGGTTACCGGTCAGGGCTGTTCCCATCTTTCTCCAAGAAAGCTCTGGAACCCCCCGACCACCACTGGAAGGTTACAGTTTCGCGAAAGCATCGAGCTGACACGCCCAGGCCTGTTACCGTCGCTTCGCTAGAGATTGTGACGCGATACAGCGTTGTGGCGTTTTCCATGGAGAACCCCATCTGTCGTCTTCGACACAACGTCGAGAGACCGACAGAAAGGGAACGTCTCGGTTACGTATGTAACCTCGGTTCCCTGATGGAGGGAACGAGACGTTGTGTCCCTTATGCCACTAACACGTATCGTATTCTGCTGCAGTCGTGAGAGGCTCTCAGGCTCTTCAGAACAAAAGGTGAGTGAATGCTGCACGCCGGCTTCCTTTTATACCGGACATCCGGGGGCGGAGCCCGGCATGCAAATTTCATTCGCCAAATTTCATTGGCCTTTTCTATAGTAGTCAGAGTTGATTGGTTCTCAAGGGCGAACCCCCATCTGTCGTCTTCGACACAACGTCTCGTTCCCTCCATCAGGGAACCGAGGTTACATACGTAACCGAGACGTTTTATAGACAAGACTTAAGCCTAGTCACAAACTAAAATGCATGTGTAAGCGGCCCTAAATAAAAAATAACATTATCAAAATCTTAAGATATTTTAGTTTAGTTTTGTTTCTACAGTATCCCATACTGTAAGTAAAATATTTTTTATGATTGGTTGGATTAGCATTTCTAATTTTAAGATTCAGTGATATCTGTTGGTAGGTTTTAACCCTCCCCCCCAAGTTTGGCATGTATAGAGTGTGCTTCTGTGTAGGTGTTTCTGTGTTGGTGGGTGGGTGTGAAAAAAACTAAAATTCTAACAGTATCTGTCTATGAATAATATATTCTCATTAGAGCCCTTAGTCGTAAGGAATATGGTAGTAGTTGCAATACACATTTGAGTTGCAGCTTCAGACCAATGGAGTTGGAATATCTGTTAGAACAAACATCCAGCTCTTGAGGGCACATAGATGTAAGTCACATACAAAATAGACAGTAAGGGACACATCAGAGCCGCCGGATTTAGGTTTTACCATAATTTATTATGTGACTAGTTTAACCATGATAGAAATTTACTATTATAAGTGAAGAAATAAGTGGTTGCTACATTTAATACACACAAAATGGTGCTTATAATACACACAGACACACAAATATATATATTGTTTCCAAACCAGTCAATAAACCGACTAAATTACCATACAGGTTAATATCTAAATTTAGATATTTATAAACTGCAGAGTCAAAACTGTGAATTGATAGGAATCAGAATCGTAGGGCAGAATCGGAATTAAAAAAAATCATAAAAATTCCACGATAAAATTCAAATGATACCCAACCCTATTAGAAATCCATATGTTTTTTGTTTCATTTATTTCTTTTTGTTGCTTGTCAATTTTACGATTTCATGCCGTCGGAGGAAGAAAAGGTAACAACAAGTCAGAATTCGTTCCAGGTCCTGAACTTAATTCATCTGACCAATGTAATATAGCCACGGTCACAGATCACTCAACACTATCCTGTGAAGATATAACTGATATATTGTATCCTAATCATTGTCAGTATGTGCGTGTGGTTCTCATTGGACGTCTGCCCACTAACCCAGAAACCTTGCACACACCCATTCCCCCACGCATGTTGGAACAAAACAACACTGTTGAACTCAAGAGACATTAGCCATATAGTCTTTCATTCAATACTCCCACTGTCCGTGTGTGTGTGCGAGACAAATGGATGTTTGTGACCGCTGGGGCAGTGAAGCTGCATTCTGTCAGAGCGAGAGTGGGGCAAGGGCAGATTCTGACGGCTTTGAGCGAGAGCTCAATATGCAAGAAAAAGAGACTTTTATTCCTGCTCTGGACAATAGTGCCAGCCAACGAGCAGCACCCCACAGTTCTCTCCATTAGCTCTGCACTGATAAAGGGTTACACGCTATCTTCCTTTCAGTACTTTTAAAGATCACGGTAGGTCTCATCATCTAATGACTGCTTCAGACCATTTGTTAATTCCCTCCCTCGTACAGTCGCTCCTAGTCCTCTAACTCAGACATGCCCGATTCATCCAAGCCGTCTCAATAGTATCAGCTTGCAGGCGTGCAACCCAACCCTATCTTATCAGCTGCAGGCCAAGGAACAGACCTACCAGAAATACAGTCAGGACCTTACCCTCCCCACACAACTCTCTTTAGGAGAGAAGCATGAAGACTGAATTCACCACAAAAGAATGTGCAGCTGAGAGAGGGTGAAATATTATGTGTGTGTGTGTGTAGCTACTAACAGACTGTGGCCAAACTGTAAGGCTTCCCACCCATTAGACTAACAACATGTGTGAAAAGGGTTGTGTAAGACTACATTTTAAAGGTGTGTACATTCTTCCACGTTTCTATACAGAAAGTATACAATAAGTCATTCCAAAAACATGTTTTTTTCAATACTGTCCTGTTTATTTGAAGGTTTTACCAACAGAAAGTTGTCCACCAGCATTTTCCCTGAGGATGCATGGAACTCTTGAAGAATATAATTATGAAGACATCTTTGCTCAAGGTGACTCAGTTTCACATCCTAGTTCCATTTTCCAGCCATTTCTCCATCTGTATATTGCGACTCACTTTAGAGAAACAGAAAAACGGTTTCATGACAACACAAATTATTGACTTCTGGTAAAACATTTACTGTCAAATAATAAAATAGTTTTGATATGTCCTACGTGGCATCTACCAGCAGGGACAACTAGAAATGACCAGACTAAATGGAAGATGTCAGAATAGAAATACATTTGTTTTGGTACCACTGGAGACAAGGCACACTGCATATAAAATATGTTTTAATACTCCACATATAAAGTGCTATAGAAACTATGAATGCAGATGCATGGATGAATGCAGAAAATAATGTAAATGATGAATACTACACTTAATTTAAGCTGTGACAAGGCTGCTGAATGTTACAAAACCATCTCAGAGTGACATTTTCTCATATTATGCTTCCCCCTCTGCAACTATTGCAGTGTGGATGTTCTCGCAATTATTACCCAACACCGTTTCAGTTTCCATAGGGAATGTATCAGATTTATTTCTACACTGACTTTCATATACTTATCTTTCATAAAAATAATGCCTTTTTCCTTATGAAACCTTGGAATCCCCCACCTTATAACATTATCACATATGGATTCAGGGGAATATATCTAATATCCTGAGCATTGAAGAATCTTTTAGCCGCGCATTATTAAGATTTCACACATTTCTGACACAGACTGCAGCAACATCCTGTGAGAACTTTTTAGTTACTGCCATTGCATGCTGTTGCAAATGATAAAATACACATTTAAGTTCTTAACATGCAAAGGATGCTGAGTAGAGTAGTCACTTGCATTTAGCACCTTCTTTATGTTGCATATCTGTGAAATTACTTTAAACGTGTCCTGGCTAAGTTTTATCCTGCACATCTTTATATAAAAACCGTTGCAATCCACCGAATGGTTAACACTTTTATTAAAATAAAATGGTAATATCTAACACTTAATACTTCCTTTGTAATATGTACAATAGTGAGAGACAGTGACAAGTCTTACATCCCCTCAGTTACACAGTGTGTGAAATACATTACCATAGCAACCATCAGAAGAGAACCTCTGGAATTTAGTTCTTACATTAGACAGATATTCTTCCTCACTCATTCATCTTGAATGAGACCTGTTTTTTTTCTGTCAGAGAGCAGCCAATGCAATGACCTCAGTCTTATCTCTCTCTCTCTCTCATTCTCTCTCTGAGACCTGTCAATCACAGGTTGTAATAAGCACTGAAAGGCTAATTTACCCAGATTAACAGCAATTAGTCTCATGATAATAAGATCTGATGAGATTTAAAATGTGTGTGACTTTTGAAGGGCAAAGGTTTTGTGGGCAAACAAAAACTTATATGCGGAAATAATTCTACCTCATTATGTTGATGAAAGGAGATAATTGGTTGTCAGTGTGCTGGATATGTATTCATACGCTCACTATGAATGGCTCATTGGCTACTTGTCACCTGAGAACTTTTGGTAAAGTGTGAAAATTCATTAGGTCATATTGAGCCGCTCTCTCAATGCAGGAACTGTATGATAAATAATTAGGGTTCGAGCCCGAAGGGCTAGAAACCTATTGTATTTGTTAGTTTTATTATTATACTTGTATATATTAGAAATGTATTACTGTTCAACAAGAACATGAAATTAATATATAATCATATATTGGCCACGAAATATTGATGAACAGAGTATATAAAAAATCATGACCATGAAAGCACATCAACTTTAGTCTTAAATGGGCAAACATATAACATCTCATTTCTGCTTCCATTTGAAGATTATTTGTTTCACAATGGCAAGAAGAAAAAACAATCCATTTAGATGAGAGAACTGACTATATTGCCAAAGCTGTTAGGCTATCTTCAGTAATGGGATAGCACTGCATATTAGTCTTTAATAGGATACATATGTGTCTGCAAATACACATACACATGCAGAGACCTATTACATGCTACGAGTCTTATAAGGCAAGTTCCTTTGAAGAGCCATCGTATCGGTCACAAGGAACGTCTAGACATCAAATGTCACAGAGTTCAGTTTGTAAATACATTAATTCTCTGTTACTTAACTGTTGAACTCTTACACATGGTTGCTATCAGTTCTACTAAAGCTTATAAAATGTAGCCAAAAAAGCAAAAATCTGTTTATTCCGAAAAACTGATTTTCACCTGTTCTTGACCAAATAACACATGCTTACACGTTGCTCCTTGAAGGAATGAACCTTGTTTCATTTGATATGTCCATACGTGAATGTTAACCATTCAACTCCTGTTTGAACAGACTAAAACTGACCTTAAAAGACCAGGCTGTTGTTTATTTCAAGTCTACAAACACTGCATTCCGGTTTCACAGGATGACCTATGAGGAAATATTGTTTGTTGCTTGGCGACGCACAAAACTTGATGCCTCTCAATGCTTTTTTTACTATTTTTCTTAGGCCAACTTTGGCCTAGTTACTCAATATTAGTCTCAGCCTCAGACGTCACGCCCATGGACCGTTGGCTGAACGTCTGATGCATAAGGCATTCTTATCTGGAAACACTTCAGCAGGTTCGAAGTCATCATCTGATTGGTTGAATTTCAAAGGATTTCCGGGACTTATAATAATTTTGTTTCTGTTTACTTTTAACACGTTTGTGAATTCACACCGGTGAATTGGGCGGGCCTTGGTCAATGAAAGCGGCGATAAGTTCCAGACCTTCAATAAGAAGGTCTGGCTACGCGAGACTACTCAATATTAACATTTTGTTTACATAACGTTTGTATGGAAAGCATCAACACACTTGCAAATGTGCTGTTCTACTGAAGATAAAGTCCGGCTGTGGCCCACATCACATGTGCTGATGTTTCCTAACATGCAGTAGTTTACTTTTCAATGTTTGCATCACCTACTTATGCCTTATATTTGACTGTACAGTTTTTGTTGTGGGAAAATATATAAATTTAGGGAATAGAAAGAGTATGCAACACACCAAACACTATATAGCACTAAAAAAAGGTTCTTGGCTCGTAGTCATAGGGGAACCACTTTTAGTGCTATATAGAACCATATTTTGGTGCTTCAGTGGTTCTTTGGGATGACTATATAGAACCACTAAAGAACTAGGGGCTTAACAGCTTCTTTATACGGAAACGGTCCTATATAGCACCTCGGTCACCCCAAAGAACCTCTTAAGAACCACTGGAGAACCAAGATATGGCGCTCTATAGCACCAAAGTTGGTTTCCCTATATGATTAGGAGCAAAGAACCACTTTTAGTGCTTTATAGCACCATATAGTGTACCACCGAGTGTTACACTATAAAAAATAAAGGGGCTTAAAAGGTTCTGCAAAGCGATGTCATAGAAGAACCATTTTTGCTTCAACAAAAAAACATTCCAATGTTGTTTAAGGAACCATCTCTTTCTTGCCTTTTTATAATATGAAGAACCACAACGGACCTTTTTGTGAAACAGAAAGGTCCATCAGAGGTTAAAGGCTCTTTATGGAACCATTTAGACTATTTTTTTTTTTAAAAGGTCCCACCGTTATGTACTGGTCTTCTATTGGCCACACATTTCCACACAAGTGATACAAATTCACAGGTCAGATGTCTCCATTTGAGCTTGAGTTTCCGGTCTATTCCATTTGCAATAGTGACCGTTTTAGTCTAGACAAAAGTGTGATGGCTAACAATTACACACATCAAGATACAAGTCCTTGCACTTAAGCCCAGCACTTGGCTGGATTGACTGGGGGATCAATCCCATATTCTGGTTGGGCAGATATATAATTAATTCAGAATAAGTTCATCACATGAATAATTTCTACATTTTCCGTGATTAAATTGACAGATCATTATTTAATAGATCATACAAATACGTTTTTAATAAGTATTCCATTTTTAATTCTTTTTATTGTCAGCTGAATATTTTGGAAGGGCCCATGAAAAATACCCAGCCCTGCTTGGTTTTTGAGGGCTTGTCCGCGGGTCAAGCCTGCGCCTAAGGAACATTCTGCCAACCATTCATTCACGCACTTTTTTGCCAATTCATATGTCTTTGGACCATTATACTATGTCCTTTTTACTATATAATTTAATTTATGAAATCACTAACTTCCTTCCTCTCCCAAATGAATGTGGGAATTTTCAGTTACAGAGTTCACATGGATCTGAACTTCGAATTTTAACCAAAAAGAGTGACCATCAATGATACTCAATTCAACACACTAGATTTAGGACATACTTATTGGTAAAGCTAATGCAGGGTTTGAGTTTGCTGGGATAGTAACCCAGCCTTTAGAAAAAGTACAGAGATTGATCACAACCAAATGTGCTATGTTTGTGGTCTTTTCAGACATAGATCTGGGAAAATCTTTTCTTTAGGAATCTTCTCTCACAGAGCCATATGGTGCCTGCTGGGTACTGATAAACCTCCCAGACAGGCTCCCACCCACCCAACACGCACACACAAAGAATCAAATAACATTTCTAAAGTAACTCAGAACATAAACTTCAAACTACATGCAATATGTAGGCTTCACAATTAAAATTATACGGGACGGCTAAAACCATACATTGTAGTTAGACAACAGTTGGTTCGTCTATGCTTGAGACCATGTGTGGAGAGAAAGAAATTCCTTCTTCTGACTTACTCTGGATCAGGACACGAAGACCCATCTGTTCTTCAAACCCTTTAAACACAATCTCACAGACATCTCAAAACTCACCTTTACACACAGGCAACTCATTCACACCAATATGAAACTTCACAGACTGAGTAGAGTACAATAACACTTCATTACTTGGAAATTAAAGCCCCACATACACGACAGAGCGGTCTGATATAACCTCGCTGATCAAATCACAATCAAATAATTTAGTTTGGTCAAATAGTTTGATTACATTTCAAGCCAAGGTCAAATGGACCCACGCCATTTTTAAAACCCGTTCCCCCTTATTCAGGCTACGACTTGGCCGACTGAACATGAGAAGTTTTGTGATGCCCAAAAGCAAGAGACTTCACAAAGTACTGTATTTAAACAAGAGCCCGAGGGTGAAGCATACAAACGGGGGAGGGGAAGTGACATGGCTCCTTGTTCTTGCATGGGAACAAGTCTGTTTTGGAGCACTTCCTGCTTTGAGACGAACCATGTTTTACGGGTAAATAAATGAACATCAATGCTTTGCAGTCATATGATGCCCAAGCAAATGAAATTACCAGAGCTGTGCAGTTATTACAGCCTTAAATGACCGTATAGCTAAGCGAGATATTACAGCCTTTCTTATCTTGCTTTCCACGGATTTAATTATTCTGCTCATACAGATAATGTACAACACAAAGATTCAGTCAGTCAGCAATGTGGAAACATTTAAAATTATCTATAAAGTTAGGTCACTCCAGTCAACACTTAAAACGCTCTTGCAGAAAAGGCAAGAATACTTGTCTTTTAACAAGACCAATAAACAAATACAATCCAACTGAGTCAGCAGTGAGCATTTGTAGATGTTTAGTGCACTTACATTATATATATGCCAATGCATTAAATCATGGCTGTCGGTCAGAAACTTCATATCTTTTTTTTCATAAATCATTGCTATCGTCACATTTCACGTTTGTCTGTAGGTTTCGCAAAAATGTTAAAAAGCTTGTCAGCTTTGACAACACAGTGTTTAAACTTTTTTAAATTTCATGTAAGGTGGCAATTTTGGATATACAATGTTTTAGTTTAACAACGACAATATTTCTGATTATTTTGCTGGTGATATAAAATGAAGAAACACTGTGAATAGCAGCTGATTTTGGTTTATATTATAAGCTTATTAAACAAGTACTGCAGTTAGAATTTTGCATTTTGCATTTAATATTATTGTATTGTATTTTATTTTGTATTTTTTTACATTTTATTTTATATTATACCTTTCATTTAAAATGTAAAACTTTATTAGTTGGGTTGACTGATATTGTCGCAATTTTTTTATAGTAACTAAATAAATCTATATGATACCTTTTTTCATAAGCTTAAAAGTCTCTATTATGCAAACTTTTAAGCTCATCGTTGTGAATCAGACTAAGTTAAGAGGACACCTATTTTTCATACCTGCTCCATAACAAATTTTTGTTCATTTCTAATCAAAGATATCCATTGAATATCATAAATAGTTTTTGCTTTTAGCCATCTCACCAGCCCTATTCTCCACCTCTGTAAGACCTTTAGAAAGTTTCCACATGTATGCTGCCAGTGTTGTTTTCTTTGGATGCCTCTCTAAACATCATTACACTATGGGTTCACACGTGATACCATGGAGCCAGATCGCAATGCTATCACTAACAACCCCCATTCTGAGTTCCAACTGCCCTTTGACCCTTGAAACATACCCATATTCAGCACTACAGCCAACCTTAAGATACATAATGTTTGGGTATGAAGACTAACACCAGAGACCGAATGAGGGATCTGAAAAAAGAGAATGAAAGAGAGAAAAGTGCTGGAGAAACAGCTTTACAGTTAGTCACAGAACAAGACAGGAAGTCTCAAATGGAACCACCCTTCCTTCCTGCCCAGCACTGGGATCACAGGCAACAGTTTGTGTGACACCACACACACACACACAGTGCTGGTATTGTGAAATGCAAATCACAGATCAGGCTTTGATAGATAAACCATATAATACATTGAAAAAAAGCTGGCAAAAGCAATAGAATGAAGAAATGTGCAGTTGCTGTTGACAAACCGTTCCGGTTAAGATTGCAAGAAGAGGTGTGAAAGCTCTGTATGCAGAGGATAGATTAGGTTTGAGGTTAGCTTTTTTTCTCAGCATAATCGTAAGAAATGCACTTCCTCCATTCTGGAACAACAGGAAATGGTCTGATCATCTGATCCCCAAACTGGCATCGTAACGAAATATTATCATATCTTTATAATGCTATAGCACGCTTAAAAACTTAAAGGGATAGTTTCCTCAAAATTAAAATTCTTTCATCATCTACTCACCGTCATGCCATTCCAAACCTGTTTTACTTTCTTTCTTCTACAGAACACAGAAGAATATATTTTGAAGAACGTTGGTAATCAAAAACATTGGCCACTATTGATTTCCACTATGGACACAAAACCACTGATACATTTCTCAAAATATCATCTTTTGTGATTCACTGAAGGTTGGGTTTGGACAGATTTCATGAACTACCCAAAAAAGGGTGTGATGAATGAGTGAATGGCACTTGTAATGCCCGATGACTCCTGAGATAGGCACAGGCTCCCCGTGTAGTTCGGACAAGCGGTAGAAAATGGATGGATGGATTGGGTGAACTACCCCTTTAACTTTTTCAAAGATTTTGCAATTACAAGCTTTCATGTGGCTCAGTGGTTATTAACAATGCCAATGTCATGGGTTCGAACCCAGGGGAATGCACACAGTCAGAAACAAAATGTACAGTATAATTCAATGTAAAATGCAATGTAAGTCGCTTTGGATAAAAGCATCTGCCAAATGCATAAATGTAAGTAAATCTCCATGGAGCCTTGGCAACATGCACGTTCTGCAGCATTCATTTTTTGGGAAAAGCTCAGTCGGATATCTAACAGCTGACATTAGCTGTATCTATGAAATATCGACACAATAACAGTTACAGAGACCCAAGTTAGCAGATGCAATCAGAGTTCACACCTTTGAGTGGCAACATGGTTGCAATCTCCTGTTTTGTCAGCTATTCCTGCAGTGGCTTATATGGTCAAAAAGAGGCACCCGCTACCATCTACATGGAAGCGGCTTACCACAAGGTGTGGTTACTTGAGCTTTTGAAACAAACACACACAGAACACAGATTTTATCAGTTCTGATAAGAGAGATCACTTTTTCCTCAAAAGGGAGGCTTAGTCTTATTTGTAAGAGTTGCCTGACAGTTCCTGAATGAAGCTGTAAAATCTGTCCACACATATAACAGAGATTTCAGTAATATGGGACATGGATCATTGAAATTACTCAATATTACCAGTTTATCAAGTAAAAGGATGTTTCATCAGATTCTAATCTTAATTTCAATAAAATGACATGAATTTAAAAGGGTGTCTATTAATTTGCAAACAGTGTTTTGTGTTCGAGCAGTTCACTCCGGTCAAACATTTCTAAATAATAAAAGGATTCTTTATATTTGTAGTTTCCATAATGTAAAAATGAATTTTAAAGTTTAAATGCAGTAAAAAGAGTTAAATTACAGAAATAAACTGCAAATTTACACGATTTTTGTTAAGTAAAGTAACATTAAAAACGTGTAAATTTACCTTAAAAATATTTTTTACGCCTCAGCTGCTGGCATATTACCGTTTTTTTACTGTGTAGGATCCCAAATACAAACGTAATAAGTTAGTCTCAACAGAAAAGTTTCCATAAAACTAGAACTCAATAGTCTCAGACAACCTAAAGGTGACAACTTTTCCTTGACATAATTTGCAACTCAAATTTTAAGCAATTTAAACATTAAAAAGCATTCCTATGGTTCGGGATAATTTGATGACCAAACATCCCAAAGTTTAAAATATAGGTCACTGTCAAAGTCTTTCAATTGTACATGCAAAAGACAATGAAGAATGTGCAAAGTGAGAAGCCAAACTTCTGCTGGAAGTGATGCAGAAGAAAAGACAGAGGAAAGAGGAAGCAGATAATGACCCCAAAACACTATCTCTCTGTCTACAGGATACAAGCCTGCGTTTACCTCACCACTCTGAAGAAATGACCGACTGCCAGTGCGAACATAAACATCTCGCTCAAATCCTCCCTTTCAGAGGCGGATAACATTTACACAAGGAGGATCAGAGAAAACAAACGCTAGTATCAGAGAAACTTTCTCTGACAGAATCTGAATGTGAACTTTCAACAGGCGGATTGCGTAAACGTGTCCATTTTTGTGAAGGAGCGATATAGTCATAAAGAGTTAGAGACAGAGGAGGCACACATCTCTCCTTTGACTTCTCCAAAATCTTTCACCTACATTCATGACTGTGACAATGTATTGCATAACAAAATACTTCCTTGCTTACCGAAACTCGCTTTGCAGCAACCTTGTGACTAAAAATATCTGACACAAAACTATAGACAATAACCCTATATAATCCTGGTATGTAGATAATGCATGACCGACAAACACACACACAAAACAACAAACAAAAGAACTGTTCATGACAACAATGTCGGACACTACATCCATTAAACATGAAACATGTTTTTCTTTCCATCAAAAAGTAGTCTTTGCATTTAGGTTGATCAAGGAACAACATCTGACTGGTAAAGCTGACATCTGACTGTGATGTCTTCAGAAAAGCGTTGAAATAAAGAACACATGGGTTGTGGGAAGAAACACATGATTCAGGGCATGTCACAGCATGTCTGTACACAGCACGTCTGACTGTAGTTTCAGCTCTTCGCTCACTGGGTGTCAGGAGGAAACTAGTCACATGACCTACGGCCTTAGGTCAAGAGTTGTGTCCAGCAAAGCACACTTCCCGTGACTGGGGGATAACATACCACGTGTTCTGATGATATCATCCCTGAAACTCTTGGTTTGCATGGGCTTTGTTGCCAGATAAATAAGACTGACAAGATAAAATGTTAACGAAACTATTGTTCACATGACGACTTGGCCTGATTGTGCAAAGTATTCTAAAAGCTCACAGAACCAAACAGTAGCCTAACTTCTTGAAATCCTGAATGTAGCCCATGTTAACTAAAATACACTTCAATGTATTTAAAGAGCTCCATTTTCTCACACTTATTTTGTACTTTATATACAAAAAAGTGTATTGGTCTTTAATACTTTACTAAGATAAATGTAGGAAGATCTAAGTGTACTCAATTATAAGACACCATGAATGGAAGTACTGAAGATTATATTTTTAGTATATCAAGTACAAACTTAATGTGTGAAAAGGGAGCACTTATGAAAGTGTACTAAGTTTATTTAGTGCACTATTTTTGGGAGTGTAAATGGCTGTAAACAGACGTGACATTCAATAACACAATCAAAATACCGTCAAATGAACCAACATAACTCATGAGTTTCATCAGTAAAACCAGTAATCTAAGATTACTACATGCAAGTTTGAGAACAAAAGTTTGAAGCATTTTCACTTTTTACATTAAACTCGTTATATAAAACAGCCAAACGTTAAGCAAAATAAAGATTAACATGAACAACAGAAAATCTTGCTCTAATCTGAGAATATTTTAAAGAGCAATACACAAGATGAAAAAGAGATCCCGCATTTGATTTGACTAGATCAGTGACTGAACATCTACAAAATGTACATTTATGTAAATTAGTGCCGTCTTAAGCATTACTTATTTGAATGAAACTTATTTTAAGTATGTTGTGTTTCAACATTTAAATCTCACTGACGTGTCAGATTTTTGGACCCAACTGTACACAAAACGCACCACAATATTCACAAAATTCAGCTGCTCACAGGAAATTGTCTCTGAAAAGAAAAGGCAGATTATTCACCAATTGGACATTTGTAAGGAGCCACACCTTCCATTGAAACCCACAGCCAAGTGAAAGCAAAACTATCTCATCCAGAGAGCGCCTGAAACTCCCATTTGAATTTCTATCCGTATCAGCCCAAATGAAGCCGTTTAGAGAACAGACTGAGCAACTCATGAAACAAGTTAAGTAATCATTACAAACCCTGTAGCTGTAGACATTTAATAAGCTACATCTGATACAGAAATAAATATTAGAGCGAGAAAGATTCCCTGAACTCACTTGAAATGTAAACATGCCTCTGTATAACATTTTAAACAAAGCAACTCTGTGCACTACACATTGAAACATGTAATAAGGTAACCATTTTGTGTTAGGGTGGCGTGTCTGGGCTCTGTTTAGACAGGCCCTGTTTCCATCTTCCATATAAAAGCCCTTTACCACCAGGGACTCTGCGTCAAGACAAGCCCAGACTGCACAGCAGCAGGAATGAGAAAAATCACCGGAATCCGAGGGTATTCCCAGAACTAGCCACGGCTGTGACTGTAGGCACGGCTGCATCCATCACTCTCTGTCCAGCCCTTCTGGCACCCACACACCCCTCCAATCATCTTGCCTCTCTGATGCTCTGAAAGAACCACACCTCGGGGATGAATTATTTAAACAAGGGGTGGAATAGGGCTGTTTTCAAGTCAAACCGTATCACTTATCGAATAAGACTGTATCATGCTTTAACATCGAGAAAACAGTCTCATTTAAGCTGTGGATCATATGGCTTATGACAACAGTTATGTTGGTATCTTAATAAAAGACTCTATAAACCAATAAATATAAAGTAAAGAAGGTATAGTGCAGCTTTTATGCATCATTCACACATTTCTGAACAGGCACAAAGCAGCCATAACTCATCCATGTAGCGTCTACATATATTGCTAAGATATAGATGCTGTGTCCTCAACATTGCTGAACATTTAAAAAATGCTGTAGCAGGAAAGCCTTGATAGATGTACTACAGCTTTTCAATTATACTTGATTTAAAGATATAACAACACATTCGTCAATTAAATGTCAATTATATATGTCATCACACAGTCAGTTGCAGTAAAAAATCACATGCTACTGAGCATATACACATTTTACCATTCTAAATACCTTTAGGATTTAGACTGCGATGGAAGGAAGCCTGAAAACAGACAAACTAACACAGGCACATTCGAACAGGCACACAAACAAACACACCACCCACATGCACTCAAGCTGTGGTGCAATACTTCCTTTAACACACTTGCAGCAATCTCTTGCGACAGGGTTGGCACTGTATTATTAAAGCTGAAAAGCACAATCACTCCAGGACTTAATCTAATACAGCAAACCAAGCGCTGCATTGCTTATCTTGAACATGACATGCACAAGTCAATATACAATATTGAGATGAGCATAAAGCTTAACAGTAATCAATAAACTTAATGCCAAAACCAGTTTGACTCCACGAAACATCATCAGACGGTAAAATGCACCAGTTGACGTTTTGAGCTCAAGAGCTACTTCCAACGGCTTAGTAATCGTTGTCATTCAGCAACAACACTGCATCGCAAGGCACAGTGAAAAATCAATAGATAGTGCTGCAGTCTTCACGGCCTAATCAGGGTCATATGGTGGCTCTTAATCCCCTTAAAACATACAATCTTCACATAGCAAAGCCTCGGGGTACTGTCTCCGTGGCAACACGGGTGACAAGACCTGACACCTCTGTGGCTCATCATCTGGAGCAGGATCAGCTGAAAACACCTTCCTGTCATAGAGAAAATACGAAAAAAAAAAAAACATATGTTGGCAAATTGTAGAGGAAGTGAAACTTTCATTCTTCGCAATTGAAGATTAAGTAAAAAGTTAAATTGAGTTCCCCTATAAAAAAGGACTTTTAAAAATCTAAGTTATTAACCCTTTTGATGCTGCTTTTAGCCTCAAGTTAAAACCAAGAGACAGCTCACCCAGCAATTCACCTACTAACCTCTCCAATACGGAAAGCACACCAAATTCCTGAAGTTTAAAAGTAAATGCAACAATACCTTAAAGACCATATAATAACCAACTCAGGAGGAAAGAAGCACATAAATACTTTACACGTATATAATTATGTGCAGCGGGCACGCCTGGTTTTGAACATGGCCAAAAAAAACCATCTGCTATTTCTAAACCTTTCCCAAACATCTGTTTTAACCCACGTTTTGCACAAAGTCAAAATCACTCCTGAAGCATTTCCACTCCTGTGTGTGTCATTAAGTTATCACCATGCAAACACACGAGCCAGTCTAACATTTATATAGTCTAGAATGCAGCTGTGGAATGTTCCCCTCCTCCTTCAACTCCAAGCATGCTTAGGTCACATGACAGCTTCTGCTACATGACCCCATTACTGTAACTCCACCCCCGGAGAGTTCATTATCAAGTTTCATCCAAATGCTACACAAGCGCACCTTATTTGTTTACAGTTTCATCATAGCGTGTTAGACACGGTGAGCCCGGAGAGACTGGACCTGTCAATCAAAGCAGTACTGTAAATTAGCATAACTGGCAGCAGCACAAGGATACTCGCTTACTCATGCCATCTGAGAAACAGCACACCTAGATGTGTATTCATTGCAACATTATAGATTGCATAAACGTTTTCACGTTTAATTGATGGATTATTTAAACATACCTTCTCTTGAAAATGTGCAGGCAGAAAGAAGGGGAAACACGGTTCATGATTTTTTAAAAATGCAATTTGTATTAAAAGTCTCTTTAAAACAATCAGACAGCTGTTAAAATGCTAGTCTGAAATTAAACGTACAATCGGATTAGAATTTCAATGGTACATCACATTTGTTAAAAACAAAATAACAAAAATCTGATTTAACTGGTCTAGAGAGACAGTGGTTTGTGGCTTTGAGTCTGGGGGCATCAGTACCTGCGTTTCACACGATATTTGGCCAAACCTAGACCAGTTTCAAGACAAGAGCCAAAAATGTTTTACTGAAAGGCAAAAAAAAAAACTCAGAATTGTGATAACTGCCATTCCATTGACAATGGGCCTTTAAACATTGTTAACCCCCAAAACAATCAGCAAGTGTAACAGTTAAGTACTTTGTGGATTGCCATGAACAGAGACTCCTTGCAGACCATTGCAGCTTGGCACTAAACTCTTGAACAGCTTTTAGGAAGGCACTCGACGCGATGACGTAAGCTCCGACGTCCTCACGTCACAACAGTAAAGTCCTAGCGCACGCTGGAGGAGGAGAAGGGGGAAAAGTGGCACGTGAAAGTGTTTTTTCAGTTGTGACGTCATCCGCCGGCAAAATAACAGGAAAAAAAATGACGCGATACTTTGATTCACGACGAGGGTTGCCAGGTCCGCGCGCTCCTTTAATCAAACTCACGTACAGCAAGACCAATTATACCGATTTTCCTCCCGTGTCTCAGTTTTCAACGTCTTGGGGTTTAAGTTCCAGTTATGAGTGCAATCCGAAACGGGCGTCGGTCGGCCACTTGTGTTGACATCAATGCTGTGCAAACTCTAACCCTAGCGGCATTCCTGAAGAGGGATCCACTATTCCAGGGGGTCTCCTCCTCCCCTCGAGGAACTCCTACTCCAAAAAAAGCCAAGGCCAGGGGGAGACACGTAGCTCAACAGCACAGAATCCCTCTTCAAAAATAAAATAACCAAAACGAACGAAATACTACCGCTAGTTCGTGTTGAAAAAGACAATACCACACTGGCCGGCACCTGAAGAAGAAAAAAACACAAGTGCCTACGATTTCAACGCGTCAGTTTGTCTAGATCCCAGAACATTCAAGTATTCTGTCGTGTAAACACTGGTTTCAATATTCGTTTGTCGTGTGCAAGACATGGTAGGACACTTTATAGGAATACTGATGACAGTTAACACCAGAAAACAAGCGATGTTTGTTGTGTCTTTGTCCTCGAGCAAACTTGTTAGTTCTCTTTTTAATCTTACGGAGTCTTTATTGACGTGCGGCTCACTCACCATGGCAAACAGGAAAGGGGACAAATAACTGCTTTTCTGTTTAAAGAATCACACAAGACGAACAGCACTGATCGTCTCCATTTGGCGCCGAGGCATAGTTCATTTGTCGGACAATTTCTGCAAACAGTTCGTCCACAGAGCCTTTATTTTTGGCAGACGTTTTCCATAAACGGGCAGTTCCACTCGTCCGCCAGAGCTTTGCCTTCCCCGGAAGAGACTTCCCTCTCTCCTTCCAGATCCACCTTATTCCCCACTAAGATCATGGGCACTCTCTCGTACCGTTTCACGCGGATGATTTGATCCCGCATGGGCTTGATGTCCTGGAAGCTCTGTTGGTTGACCAGGCTGTAAACGAGTATGAAGCCCTGGCCGTTTTTGATGTACAGATCGCGCATGGAGGCGAACTGCTCGGTCCCCGCCGTGTCCAGGATCTCCAGCACCGAGGGCGACGAGTCCACCTCGATCTCCTTGCGGTAGAAATCTTCTATCGTCGGATCGTACTTCTCGATGAAGGACCCGGTGACGAACTGCACAGTCAACGCCGATTTTCCCACGCCGCCGGATCCCAACACGACCACTTTGTATTCTCTCATGGCTGCTAATGCACAGGCAGGCAGTCACTCCCTCTCTCTCTCTCTTTCTCTAAAAGGCGCGTGCACCCGCTTTGAGCCGCCCTGCTGTTTCAGTCCGCCGTCCTTCCGCTCGCCGCCCGAACCCAGCCCGATCTCCGGCTCAGGGCGAGGTTGCTGCTGCACGATGTATGTTCTGGGGTGAGAATGGGCTTGATTCTGGCCGTGCCCCAGCATTAGAAACGCATTTTGTTGGACCTTGCGCCGTGTCTGTGCTCCGGGAGCGATCGATGCATGCGCCTCTCTCTGTCTCTATCGCACACGCGCGCAGATTTCCTGCCCACAGAGTCTACAGCACGTCACGTCTTTACGTCACCGACACAGAGTTTCTTAAAGGCGCAGTCACCTTTCTGCTGCTACACACGCTGGAAGTTTTTTTTTTATAGGGGGCACCACGCCTAGGTGAAAATATGTGTGTCGCAACTGCATGAGTCAGGACTGATTCTGGTCAGGGTGAGAAACCATTTAAGGTTCATCCAAAACGCGTGTTATATAATTATGTAAAGTGAAAAAAACTCGTCAGGGTGGGTCATTATAGATTTAGTTGTGCTTTAATCTTTTTTGAAAGCTATGTAGCACGAAACATTTGTATGTTGGTTTAGGGCAGTGTTTATTTTTTAACCTTTACAGACCCACCTGCCAGACTCTCGGACAACCTAAAGACCGCTAGTATAATTTAACAAAATTATCGATTAATGATAACCTAAGTATGTTAACTTAACTAAATGTAGATTGCTGTTAAATATCACGAGTTAAGAGATGCATAGGATTTTTTTATACTTTGATGTTTTTAAGGAAATGCAATTTCTTCTATCACCGAAATTGCTTAAAGATAAAGTTTCCAAAACAACATTTTGTGCAATTCCAGAGCATTTCAACATTTTTCCCCACTTTGTATCAAATGTGTATCCGCTATATTTGTTCAACTTGTAGGCCTATGCTGTGTCAGCATAATGTATTTGGTAAAGCTGGATATTCCCCTTTAATGTGACGTCAAATGTTTCTTAAAAACACGAAGCCAGTATGAATCCTATGCATAAGAATATGTCAGTACAGGAGTGATTAAGACAAACTATAAATGACTCATGCTTATTTCCTGTATGTCAGGAACAGAGGTTATAAAACAAGGTAAAAGGTTAAAAATGGTTTTAAAAGAATTCCAGAAGGCACACGCATCCTTTCCAAACAGGGATGGTGTGGCATGACCTGTTTGATTGGTGACAACATTGCTGGGAGTTATCTTATCTTACTGTAATCATCATTAGGTCTATGTACTGATAGAAGGATATACATTTTATTTTTTGTTTCCTTTTACGTGTGCTAGCACATATATACACCACTATCACGGTTTATCGGAATATTCGTTCAGATTCCACTGGATATATTGATATATCTTTCTCCTCAAACATGATATGATCAATTTCAAAAAGTCCTTTTAAGTTTCTTCACTTCAGAGTGGATGACATTTCTGTCCTTACTTTATCACTAGTTACCCATTCGACCAGAGAGTGGAATCAATCTGATTGGACCTCTGGGTCGAGTGTATTATCATCCTACACTAAGATGCCCTGGGGTTAAACACAGCAGCAGTCCGTACCATAAATAGCTGAGGATCAAACAGTGGTCTGACCAAAGTCTACGTACAGTCGCACTTCTTTCTTAAAACCTGTTGTAGATTCCAAGAGAAGCAGAAATCAATAATACACAGTATTCATACTGCTCACCTTTACACAGAGGTGGGATGTTTTTATCAAGGAAGTCTGGGATTCTAGACAGCAGACAGTGAGGGAAACGCGATTATGGTGTGTATAAGGACATCCTTTATTATAACAGGTAATACTAATCAACTTAAGCTGTCCATGACTTTGTCTTTGAACCACAGCCATGCACACAAGTGTCTTTTGTTGTCATTGATGTCCAAAGTGAGCAATAGTTGTGTATTGACCCAACGGAGGCCGGTTTACGCTTGAGGGGTCATCACACCTTAAAAGCGCATGCTTAATCACTTTCATTGTACATGTCAATTAACATACATTAAACATTAAAGCCAAGGTAATTTGCTAAATTTACTTATGTGTATTTATTTAAAACAACAACAATAATAATAATTATTCTCATTGTTTACTAAATTAACTAATGTGTATTTATTTAAAACAACAATTTACAGTTTGTCTGTAGAGGCTCAGAACAACAAGGCAGGATATTTACATAACGTGATGTGTGTTGCTAATTCATTGACTGGTAGACCTGTTCAGTCACCATTGTTTTGGACAGACTGTCATGGATCAATGACAACAGTGTTGGTGCATTAGTGGCTTTGATGTAACACAGACGAATGAATCATATGGACCACAGTCATCCAGACAAACGAGGGTTAAGCAGAGATACAGGGGCATTGCCCTCCATTTGGCCTGAATGCAAATGAAACTGTTGACTAAGGCTGACTAATTAATTACGTGTATTGCAACTGTGCAGTCAGTATAGATTTTCTGCCTGATTTTTAATCATTCTCTTGGCCCTGGTGGGAAGATCTCGGGGATTTTCCCGCAAGTGCTTTAAGATTTTCTCTACTTAACAATAGTAGCCTCATTTTTATTCATTTGAATAAAAGTCATGACCATCTGTGAGACTAAAGACTAAAAAACACCTCAAGAGATAATTCAAGAATAGTTTGTATTTCAAGTTGTTCTTGTTTATAATTAATTAAACAAACATAACCTTCATCTCATGTTCTGGATGTCTTATATAAATATACATTTTGTAAGCAACCATCACATGTTGATCAGTGAATATGCGTTGAGGTGAAAATGTACAACATCAGGCCAGAAAAGCTGTTTCTTTCCTTTAATAAATAATGAAATGCACAGTGTTATATGGGCGTGAGGCAGAGTTATGTCATCAGAAAATAATTTACCTTAACAGGAAATAGTGGCTAATATGCGGTTTAAGTACTGACAATAAAATCATATACATACTTATGGGTTATAGATTATGAATTTAAAAGGACATACTGTTAATATGACATCCTATTCTTAATATAACAAAGTGTCTTAAAACATTATTGCGAATTCTATAGAGCCACCTGGTGGTTAAATAAAGCATTATCTTTAAGATAAACGTATTATTCAATAAACGCAATTGAACGCATGTGATTGGGTTAAAGAATAGTTATTTTGCATGCTCACACTTTAAAGCGTTTAATCCGCCCTTTGGATGTCATTAAAAGTTATTGGGCAAAAAAAGATGACTTTAGATAAACAAAAATGTAAGAAATGTAAGGTCACCAGTTTACCACAAGAGGGCAGTATTAAAAACAATATAAACACTGAGCGTGAACACTGAACAGACAGTCATACCATTAAAGGGAAAATGCCTTTATCGACAACAAGTGCTAGACCTTAAAAAAATGAACCATGGTTTTACTACATTAACACCGGTTTAAGTATGATATTGTAGGAAAGTCATAGTAACCACAAATTTACCATTGTCTCACTTTGGTGACTTTAGCCATGATATTTGTAGTAAAGCTATAGTTTATTCAAATTATAATAAATTCAGCCAAAACATCTGTTTTTTTTACTTTTACTGTGATAAAACAATAACATTGCTGTTGACATAAACATTACAGGCTTGTTTCAATAGGTGATATATGACAAGTATCTCTGAATTAAATGCGTGGTTCAATATAAACGTCTTAAATTGTATTAAGATTGTCTCAATTGTTTCAGTAAGAATTTGTCTTACTTATGAGTGCTTTTTGAGCAGCTTTTTTTTTTTAACTGTTTGTCTATAGGTTTTTACTAGAACTAGTCTATATTTTAATTTAGATCAATTGTAATAATTAGTCACATGTTGTGACTCTGTAAACCATATTAAAGCTGAATAGGTCTCTCATTTTTGGTCACCAAAAGAAAGAACGAAAAATGCCTAAACAGTATCTGATCATGTTCTGCGCTTAGTGTTATCTTGACAGAACCAAAACAAAAGAGCCGTTTTATTCCGTCGCAGTTCTTCGGACACTAAGCCAGACTGAATCTGGCCAAGCACTGTTGGAGTTTTTTTTGAGCGGTCCGCACCTCACAGCTACATGATTGTGGGGAGCCGCTGAGCGTTCGAACAGCCGGACGAGCTCCGACACAAGAGAGAGAAAATCAACACAGACCCTTTCACTCTTCCCACAATAACCGCCTTTCATGGCTGACATTTCACAGGCATTAATAATACATGCAAAGCTGTGGATAGAGAAACCGGCCAGGGGTTGAGGCCATTATAACTGAAAGTGTGTGTTCGGGGCCAGAAGAACGGCACTTTGCAATGCTCCACACATCCTGTTCGAGGAGAATGAGCTGGCGGTGGGGTTAAATGGCTGTCAAGCTAAGAGAAAGCAATTGTAAAGATGAAAATGACTTATGAGATGGCTAAAATTACCACTTTTGCTTTGAGTTTTCAAATACAGTCGAACGCATTGATTTAATGTGTGCTTTGTTTTGTGCGTAGCATTAAAGATGGATCACCGTGTTGTAAAATGTCAGCATGTTTGAAATTGTCCTGTAGAAACATACAAATGCTTTTGGGATGTAGATCCCTCATTACATTTACATTAAGTCATTTAGCAGCATATAGATTTTGATGTAACTATAAGCTTGACAAATGTGAGACATTAGAAAGGAATTAATCTCACAAAAGCTTTGTGTTTCCTGATCTTCTGTTCATATGGTGATAATGGAGAAGTCAATAGAGATGAAATTAGGGGTTGTGACCTAAAGTAGCTGGAGATTAAGTTTGAGAGCATTAGTCGACAAAACGTTGTTACAGTGTATAGTGCACTCAGCCTCGCTTAGTTCCACTTCCTATTGTTTTCTCTCTGTGCACTGCAGATTCATTTGTGCTTTTATTCTAGATTTCTGAAAGATATCAAAGAATATAGAGTATTTAAAGAAACGCATGCATTCTCTATAGGTTATATGAAAAGAGACCAATTACTTTGTCTTTTGGTTCTTTTCAACATTATCAAGAAGCAACAAAATACAACAAGATTTGCTTTTCACACCATCAGGAAGACAAACCAGAGCAAAAACTTTGTCAGAGCGACAAACAGCCCCTCAGTGTTGACAAAAGGAATGTTATCTCAATGGAATCATCTAGCATGCACGGCCAGCAGTCCAAGGTGTGTCTTCAGTCTGTGTGTGTGTCCATGTGGTGGATGTATGTTTATGAGACTATTCACTGCTCACTGCATTCTAACTCTCTCTAATACACTACTACAGCACATGGGCGTCATGAGAAAGAAGTATTAAGTTAGGGATGGTGTAAGATTACACAGTAGCATAGATAACTCTTACACAAAGTCTGAGTCTAATTTTAGGTGGATATTCAGATCCCCTGTGTCAATTTACCCTTTGACAACCCACTGCAGAGATTTACCATTTCACAGTGCTACCCTATATCACCTTAACTCACATAGTTAATTTGCAGTGGCTTAAAATCAATTGATATTTATGTGCAACAATAAAACATACTTCATGATAATGTGTAGCATCCAATAACACGTGTAGTTTATTGTTTTTATAATAATCTGTTGGAACTGAGTTTCACCTCACATGGCTGTCAGTTGTTCTACTGTTCATATACTTGATTATATCTGTTTGATTCCTGTAAAATTTAACTTCAGATCAGGGTGGTGAATGTTTTACCCACTTTGTCTCATATTAGCTTTGGGTCCATTCACATACCCAGATACCTGCAAAACTTTCAAAGCTGTTGTGGATGCATTTAGCTTTTTTGGAAAAAATTTCAATGGTACTTGAGAGGTAACACTTCTTATGATTGATTAAAACTAATAAAATTATCAATTATAAAAGGTTTACATAAAATAATACTAGGAGTGAGTCTTTAAAAGGATACCAAAATAAAAAATAACCAAATTTAAATGTTTTATTTTCACTTTTATATAGATCATTTTTGTTAGCCTTATGGTGTTTTCATGAGGCAGACAACTTCAGACCTCACTGACTGTTATTGTGTATTATTGAAAATTGTAGTTATAATTGTAATTTAAATTGATTAGTATATTCTCAGTATATTCTTCAAAAAGATTATTTCCCAAGTGAGAGTTGAGTTTTGACATTTTCAATGAATTGAAGCGGCCCTGCAATGGTGTGTCATGCATTCTGACTTCTTTACAATGTTAAACGTGTTGTCTTCTCATAATTAACATGGTCAACTTGTCAAAAAATGAGTTGGGCGTATTACGTAGTATTTCTATGCTCGATACACTCCCCCAGCTATCGTACAGGTTTTGGTAAGTTTCGTAATAACAATCTTTCTTAGTCCCTTATTGGACAATTCTCCCGGAAAAGCACGTGGCCACAAGGAGAGCAGGAGATGGATCATGCGCAGACGTCACTTTCACTTGTGTGCTGGGGAGAGAGAGAGCATACGCTCGCGAAGTTCAGGTGTTTGTTTGTTCACTGCATTTGGGTGATAAATGTTATATAAACTGTGGATATAACGCTGGATTTGGAGATCGTTTGAAACTGATATATGGAGTCGTTCCAGCACTAAAAGATGCCGGACATGAACCGCATGCGGTGAGTGAAACTGATGTCTGTGTTTTGTTGGCAATGGGTGTGCACGTGCTTTAGTTCAGCCTACCCCTCCCCCCCGCACGCGCCATATGATTTCGGAAGTAATCGTACAGCTGTATCTATCTTTTATAAAAGTGATCAAACTAAATACTCTTTGAGGATACGAAGTATGCTATAGGTACTCAAGATTAATATGAGATTGGCAGAAACCGCTTTAAATCAAATCATACTGTCTGCTCAAAAATAAAATCAGCATGCCGGATCTAATAATGATAAACAGTAGAATAGTGTGGTTTTATCCATCAGAGTTATTATTAAATACCCCAAAGATGCTTTTGCTTCTCCCCCCGGCAGATCGAAGGTAACTGGATACCAGACTGCACTGCAAATTCATGTGGGCAGACTTTAATTAAAGGAATAAATTATCCATTAGGGATTAGGCAGCAAATAGGAAAGTGTTGGTAAAAGGGTAGAGGGCAATATGGTGAGGCACAGATGATGCAGTGGCATTAAAACAGTGTCAAACAGAAGCCTCCCGGCCACAGTTGCTTAAAAAATGGTTACCTGGATCATTAATCAGAAAAGTTTAGAGGGGTACAGTCTCAAGGTCTCTTCTCTCTTTGTACCTCTATTTTGGTTCGTCTCTCACTTAAAGGTTCGCAAAATGAATAGGGTCAGTCAGTGAAGCAGGAAGTTTAGATAGACTAAACAAAACAGTAAGAGGATAGAGAAGAGGAAGAGGCTAGTGAGGATTTAAAAAAACGTGTGTTCTGCTCTTCACATAGAGAAATGACTGCTGGCTCATCTCTCCTCTCACCCAGATAATGGAGGTTACTTGGATTTCACTCTCACTGCCAAACCTCTATATTGTAAAAGGTGCGTGAGAGTGTGTGTATGCACATCAGTGCAGGAAGAAATAGGGAACTTTAAAAGAGTGAATTTGTGTAGAAATGTACAATAAATTACATTGTTGAAGTGAATAAAAAATGAAAAATTACACAAAACTCATGTCTATTCTGGTTTGAAAAATGTATGTGAAAACCCAGCTAAATTAATTTAAATAAAGTGGTTTACAGTTTTCTACAAAAAAATCATATAATGTAAAAAAACATTATGTGAAAATGTAATCTTGATATCTTTAGTATTGATTAATTCAAAGATGTCAAAGATAGAAATCTTCTAATCAAACTTTGATGCTTATTATCTCAAAATTTGAATTTAAGACAAACTTGAAATGGCTTGGAATAAAATGCTCGTTTTTCGTGAAATAAAAAAAAAGGGCCAACAAAATTACCCATCATGCATTTTTATCTATTAGCAAAAACACACATATTGCAAGACCGGCTTCTACAAACCAGCTTTAAAGATAAGACCAGTCCCTGAATTTACAGGTTTATTCAAATACAAACAACCCTCAAAATATGGTTGGATATAAGACAAATAAAATTTGCTTAAACAACGTTTTCATCTATTCAATTTTAAAATAAAAAACTAGTTAACCCAATAATGAATTTTTTTTCATTAATAACTCACTCTAGTGGTTCCAAACCTGTATAAATGTCTTTGTTTGGTTGAACACAAAGAATGATATTTGGAAGAATGTTTGCAAATGAGATCTCTGGGGAATCACTGAATACCATAGTCGTAAACAATTAAATGGTAGTCAAAGGTTCCCCAGAACTTTTAGCTTTCTTAAAATCCTAAAACGTCTTCTTTGTGTTAAGCAGAACAAAAAAATATACAATTATTGTTCCTACTATGGTGGTCAATGATGTCCCAGAACTGACAGTTGCTTACATTTTTCAAAATATCTTTCTTTGTGTTCATCAGAACAAAGAAATGTATACAGAGTTGAAACAAATTGAGGGTGAATAAACCAGAATCTTCCTTTTGGGTGAACTTTCCCATTAAATTTAGAAGCGATGAAAAGCCAGAAAGAGAATGAGAAGGATACATAAACCAACTATATAACCTTAAAAAGTCACTATATATAAAGCCTATGTCAGTGTAAAACCACATGCTGACTTAAGAAATAAACACTGCTCTGTTGATCCAGTTGTGTCAGTGCAAGAACAGCTGAATTGATCTTGGCAAAGATTTTGTGTCCCGCTGCACTATTTCTTGCCAAAAACATACTTTGTGTTAATTAAGGATGTGCTCGGCCAATTCATATTATAGAATGCATTTAATCACATGCACAATTCATTTACTGTAATTCCCCCTGACAGCGTTTGGTTTCACAGACAGGTTATAAAAACCTGTCCTCATAATTGTCCATCTCTCTCATTCCCTCTTCTTCATTTTTCTGTCTAGGCTTGATAATACGGGGATCCAGATGTACTCTGTGCTGTCAGCACTATTTCTGGGTGTCTGAATGAGACCTGTTGAGGTTGGTAGGATTACCTGTCTCATCCACTCTGTTATCTTGACATACAGCCATTCTCTAACTCACGTACACATATAGACTTCCATTACTTTCTGACGCTAAAGAGATGCAACTCATTTCTACAACATGACATTATGTGGTGAAACCTCTTCTGACGTTTGTCGTTCATCTCCCCACATGGCCAGGTCTGGCTCTTTAATCCTGTCTTCAGATTGCATTCGTGTCTGGCACAGTCGATATAGCGCTTTATGACCCCCTCATCTCCCAGTTCAATCAGAGGACTTAGGTAGCAAGTGCACCACAGACACAGTGTAGCCAGCCTCAAAGGTCACGGCTGGTGACTTTGACCACAAAGCTTATCTCTCTGATGCTTTCTTTTCTCGGGCTTAAGATATGGCTTCAGTTATTATCCCACAGTACTGAGACTGAAACGTGACCTTGTAGGAGATCTTAAAAAGTTTCTAGGGACACATTGTATTCTTTATCACTGGGTATGTCTGGAATGGAAAACAAGAATACTTTTTTTAAAGTAGTACAAGCAAAATAATGCCACACTGTTGTCACATGACTACATTGCAAGTTTTTAACATAAAATAAAAAAGTATATAAATATTTTATATTAATTCTAGGGACATTTTTGACAGTCCAATCAAATATAAGTCATAAACATAGCCGTGAAAGAGAGCACTCCAGATTTGCCTTTAATCAGTATTTGCATATTGTTTTAATTCCAGTGCAGTTACTTTTGAAATTCAACAGAAAGCAACCCCAGGAATGGCACAGTCACCCAACAGCAATGTGAAAGACTGACAGCATGACAAGACGTGTGAACTGACTTACTCAAACCAACTATTCCTTTTTTAACTGATCCTAAAATACGGCTCTCCTGTTGTTGCCAAGCGGTTGATATCCTTAGGACAACATCACGTTGACCCTGGGACAACGATTAAATCAACCAATCAGATTTCAGAAATAAGTTTACAGTTTTTTTTAAATGTAATCTTCCAACCAGGATTAGGTGCTTCTAGACCATTGTTTTTCACTTATCATTTCCCTCTGATGGGTTGGGGTTTGGTGTGGGTTTAGGTTTTATTTATAAAAATGTTGTCCTTAGGTCAACAAAATATGTTGCCCTCAGGACATCAACCACTTGGCAAAATCAAGTTGAGACTAAAATACATGTAAAAATCTTAGTGTTGATTTAAACATGAATATGAATTTGTGTTTTGTTTGCAATATTCAAGATCTGCAGACTTTATTGTTATTTTGATCAGTTTGGCCCGTTTCAATTTTTTGCACATAAAAACCACTGTTTGTTGAAATGTTGTCAAACGTTGTTGAACATGTCAAAACACGTATCTATATAGTAAATTGAGATATATAATGTATTAGGCTACAATATTCTAATAGCTGCAATTACTTCAACAGTAGTTCATTTGCCACAATGTAGTTGAATGGATTGCGGAACACATTGTTCCATGTTTTAGTTGCAGTGTGTCACACTTTGCTGAAAGACGTGCCAAGTACCAAGATGACCTGCAGCTATATCGCTTTCACATTTGCAGCTTAATGGTTAAGGTTATTAACAAAAAAGTTGAACATGAAAAACTGGTATAGATGCCACCCATTTATCAAGCTTCATCTGTTTTTCCCAGAACAGTTCCCACAAGCTTGTGGTTGGCAAACAGCTAACACCACAACCACCAACAAGAGTCATTTACATGTTAATTTCTCTTTAGATGCTTTTATCCAAAGTGACACACAAATGTGGAGCATTGTGAGAAATTTGCCAAGAGTTACAATATATGTAGTATTACACTGTCAAGTTTCAAAAGTAATCCAGAACACAAAGTTTTAAACAAATAAACATAATTACAGCCAAGTAGCTAGAAGATATGTATGAGTTACACATCACAGAAAAACACAACTCAGCAATATAGATTGATTTGACACAAAACATGACAACTGTTTTACCCGTATGGGTTTTGTGAATGCCAGAGAGCAGTGAAGCCAATTTTACTACCATAAATCATTTTTCAGGGTGTTTGTTTACTCATAAAGGCGTGCCAGATGCAAACCAAGATTTCTTCTTAAATATGAGTATTTACATTAAGGAACACAGGCTCACCAGTGGTGAGGCTGTTCTGTAAATAATGTTGGGTGATGTACCTCTTTGGTATTCTGCAACACTTGATGACTCAATTGTTTATACTGAAAAATGTTTGATATATAGTCATCATGACTATCTTTGTTACATAACGTGTACATTTTTTAGATTATTTTGTTATTTTAACGTGTCTACCATGGTATTTTACCAAAATTGTGTTGTGTATGTATTTTATTACATTGCTAATTTTATAAGTCTTTTTTGTTCCTTCCCTGTTTGTTCCCTAAAAAAATCTACCTTTATTTGCTTTTCTGAAAACTGACTTTGGCTGAAGGTCTGCTGTGACAGAGGTAGGGGTTTAAAATGTTCGGCCCGGTCACATGTCCAATATGTAATGTAACCTAATACATACTATCCCTTTCAAATAGATACAAAAATATTTTGACTTTGTTTGCTAAAAGGCCATAGCTTTCCAAAGTTAATTGAGGTGTAATAGGCCTATCTTCAAAGACCAATAACAAATTGTCATTTGGAGAAAGGATTTTCAATACCGTAGAGGCGGCGGAGGATCAGAAAAACATTATTAAGAAATAAAGTCCTTTAATGTAATTTATTATGTTTCTGAATTCAAGTGACAAGGCACATTACATCTGTAAACACTATGCCATAGGTGATAACCTATAATAGTTCAATTTATCCTGGTAATCAGGCCTGCCAGATTGGGAATCAAACCAACCATTACACCACAACTGCCCTGAGATGCGTCAAATATGATATAGTTAGTGGGGAAGAGAAATGAGATGCAAATTCTTAATAAATTGTTATGAAGTTACAAGAATTGCAAGGTGTGCATTCTATTTATGCATCCAATCATTCGATGAATGTGTGTGACTGTTACAGTAATACTGCAAAACTATTATATATTATGGGCTACATAATCTTTGCTTCCACGCCTACTTCCACGCAAATACAGATAGAATGAGGAGGAGCTTCTTCCTTCATGCTATGCGGGCCCTCAACCAGAACTCTCCTACGTAACACACACTTACACGACAACAGGACTGTTTTTGCACACACATACGTATGCATACATTGCGTATTGTACAAATTGTATAATACAGATATATATATACATACAGTATATTGCAGAGCACCTGCACTTTACATGGACACTTTCCCACTCCCCTACACTATTTATATTTTATATAGTGTTTATATATAGCTTGACCTTCCTTCCTTTCCTGTTTCCTTTCTTCTTGATTCGGACAGTTGAAAAAGCATTTCGCTGCATGACAAATAAACTTTGAACTTGAACTTGGCACTCATCAAAAGCAGCAGCAGACTACCCCCGAGGCTTAGCTATTTCCTTGAAATTAACTAACCCTGGAACATAACCTGCTCCCGAGCTGGTTATCTTCAGAGAGTGAGTTGCTATGGTTACGTACATACCCAGAAAATTACCTCCGTTTTTGGAACCGAAAGTTGAGGTTATCAGCTAACTAACCCTTAAACTTACCCGGGTATGTAACCAGCTTTCCGGAATGTCCCCAGGCCATTCTGGTTTATATCAAAACAAAAATAGGTTGTGCACGCCTCATTCCTTGTTTGAATTCCTTCACAAACAAACCTTGTATAAATAAATTAATGCAGAAAGGAGCCTTGAAGAATAAACATAGGACCTTGGTGACCTTTGTGACTAAATACAAGATGGCTGATCAAACATGTTTGTAATAACTCTCCAAAGATGAGACTAAAAATAGTGCTCAAGGATTTTATTCAGACTGCTATTTTCGCTTTTCATTGTCTAATGCGCTTAAGAGAATTATACTGTGATAATAGAATTCATTAAGGGAATAATTTATTGCAAAAGGCACCATGCTGAGTTCATAAGATTCACTTCTTGAGCATTTTTATCCATGAAATGATGAATTTCAATGGAAATCAGCTTTGATCAGGCTTTGGTGGCAGAACAAGTATTTGACACAAATCATTTACATGATTTACAATTGAATATTAAATCTTGCTCTGTGTGAAATACAGTGCATATACCGTACTATTAATCTAAAGAAATGGTTTGAAAATGGTCATTTGAGATGAGATTTTATCTTCAGAAACAGCTGATAACTCAATAAACAGACAGTGGATATGAAAGACGGAATCAATACTCCTTCCATACCAAGTGTCCACTTATCGATTTCAACACTTTATAGATAATCATATACATTTAAAAATATTAAATAAAAAATGATGAGACGTAGGGTTGACTGGAGCTGGTTTCCACACTAATCTTCCTGATGGTGGCATTATTTGTTGGTACATAAAAGCGGCACTTCCACAGCACCCACTAGTTCAAAGAGCTATTCCACTTTGCCCTGTCACCATGGTAATAGCCTTGACCCTCCCGCGCTGTCTGTTCCTCTCCTGCAAGAAAGATTTGTTTTCTCTTTCTCGATCTCCTTGTCCCTCCTCTCTTTTTCTCCACATCTCGGTTGTTCACAGAGGGCAGGTTTAAACGGTGTCACAATATGAAAGAACAGCAGATGGAGGCGGAGTGACTGGCAGGGCTCAGTGGTTTTCGTGCCTCAGCAGGTCTGATGGAGGCTGGCATTGTCGTCGTGGCCTCTTCCTTCCTGTAAAGACAAAAGTCCACAGTGGCAAACATACACGCTCCCATAAGCATGCAGAAGCACGCTTTCGCAATGGTCGATTGATCCATTCAAACACATTTGAATTTACAAAAACAAGCACAGGTGGGAAACTTATTATAGATTTTATGAGTAAGAAACAATATATCAAAACTGTGAAATGGCAAATGCCATTAAAAATAGATTTTCCCTGTTAAGTGCCAAAAAGAAATTCAATAGCTCAGTCTAATTTAGAATCAAAACTGTTTTATAAATTTGCACAACTCCGGTCTTGAGGCCCTGTACCAATCCTGTCCAGCATCTGTAACCATTCGGCTTTTGTTCCTCTCACAATGAGTGACTATAGGAGAACTTTGGGAAGAAAAGAAAATGCAGTGTTATTTATTCCCCTTTCATTCCCTTTCCTTCCTTGTCCTTTCCTGTGAGAGAAACAAAGAGTCAATCCGCTCAGGGAAAAGGGAAAGCAATTGAGAACGGCGCAATGTGAAACTGGCGCCAATGCATGAGACCCATCGGCTTGAAATGGAAGGGTGTGAGGAAACGGATTTTAAGTTGATTTGGATAAAAGCATCTGCATAAATGGCGCTGTTGCTTTGACTGTATACAGTGACTTTACTCAACAGAAAAGAATATGGAATTAGATTTCAGTACACTAATTTAAAGTAATCCTTTTAATAAAAATGCAAATAATAAACCTTATGTTTTATAGATCAGCCTAAATTCAAATAAAACAAACTTAAAGGTATAGTTCACCTAAAACTGAAAATTCTTTCACCATTTACTCACCCTAATGTCATGCCAAACCTGTATGACTTTCTTTCTTCTCCTAACACAAAAGAAGGTATTTTGAAGATCATTGGTATTCCATTGTATAGACACAAAAAATCTTTTGTTGTGTTCCACAGAAGGAAGCGTAATATACAAGTTTAAAATGACATATAAATGATGACAGATTTTTTTTGGGGGGTGGGGTATTTTATCCCTTGATCAGACATTTAGATACAGACAAAAGAAAGGAAGCCAGCACTAAAATGTACAATGATGTTACAGATAGGTCTTTGTATTTGTTTTAGTCATAATATCACCAGACATATAGAGGAAATACATAAAGAACATACAGTTATTACTGATCATTTAAAACATGGTTATAATTGTCCCTTCATCATCACTAATCTGTGATCTACATGACACATTTTACAGTAACAGAGCAACAGGCAAATACATTTTATGAACAATCCTGCCTTAATGTACTAGTCCACAAGTAGACAATTACACAGTTATTTACACAGTTTTAATCTATAGTGCATCTTAAATATTCACGAAGAACAAACATAACACAACACAGGTACTAACATGTGCTGAGCGTCATTCAAGCATTCTCAAACGAAATAACAGTGCTTGTTGTTTCTAATCTAATTGTTAATGTTGAATACTTAAAGGGATAGTTCATCCAAAAATGTAAAATCTGTCATCATGTGCTCACCCTCAGGTTGTTTCAAACCTGAATACATTTCTTTGTTCCAATGAACACAGAGAAAGATATTTGGAAGAATGTTAACAATTTTCAGTTCTGGGACATAATCCACTAGCCGTAATCCAAATATTGTATTTTTTTGTTCTGTTGAACACATAATGAGATATTTTGAAGAATTTAGGAAAACGAAGAGTTCTCGGGCACCTTTGACTAATTCTTCCGACTAGTCAATGATGTCCCGGGAATTAAAAATGGCTCACATTCTTCCAAATATCTTTCTCTGTGTTCATTGGAACAAAGTAATTTATACAGGGATGAAATGACATGAGCGTGAGTAAATGATGACAGAATTTTCATTTTTGGATGAACTATCCCTTTAAACACATGTCGTTAGTGATGGCTTGCTTGTTTAGTTTTAAAGAAGTTACTTATCAGTTCTGTTTCGCCTTTCATCACATTATACGAAATATACTCAGTACAAGTAATTCATGACTAACACTGGCAAAAGGTACAGTACAATAACTTTGAATTTTCTAAATACAATCACTAAAAGGAACTGTGTTTACTTCTTAATATACAGGAGTTACAGATCACAATTCATGTACTTTCTCCAAACAACATCACATGCGATTGTCCCCGTTCTGGCCGCACTCAGGCAAGCTGTTAAGCGCCGTCTCCTCACTCTTGGACTGAAGAGTGTGATCTCCTTTTCTGGAGGCTTTTTTGGTGACCCTGGACAGTTTGCGTCTAAACGTGTCCCCGGCCAAGAAATACAAAATAGGGTCCACACAGCTATTAAGACTGGCCAGGCCCCTTGTCACCTGGTAAGTGGCATACACTCTATTATTAAAATCACACATGTCCAGACTCTGGAAGTAGAGTCGAGCTCTCATGTTCAGGTTCTTCATGACGTGGAAGGGCAAATAGGATACGGCGAACACAGTGAGAACAATGATGACCAGGTATATAGATTTCTTCCTCAGCGGCGCATTGTCCATGTCATTATAAATGAGGGCCCTGACAATACCTCCGTAACAGCTCAGAATTATAATAAACGGGATGCAGAAACCAAACACTGTCATGCACATGTTGTAGATGAAATAACCGGGCAGCTCGTCCTCCGTCGTGGTGTCATAGCAGGTCGTGTATCCCTTTTTTGGCCCCGTGCGTGAGTAATAGAGGATCGGAGAGATTCCCACCACAACTATGAACCACACAAAAGCGACCGTGCGCACCGCGTTTTTTCTTTTTCAGCCTTCCCAGTGATTTCAGAGGATGGACCACACCGGAATACCTGTGCACGCTGATGCACGTCAGGAACAGGATGCTCCCGTAGAGATTCACGTGGAAAATAAACCGCTGCAACCTGCACAACACGTCCCCAAAAATCCAGTCCGTTTTATTGAAGTAGTAGAATATGAGAAAAGGTAGCGAGAGCACGTAACAAAAATCCGCAAGTGCCAAATTGAACATATATACGGAGATGCTGCTCCATGGCCTCATGTGACACACAAACATCCATATGGCCAGACTGTTTCCAATAAATCCCGTGATGAACACAATAATGTACACGGTGGGTAAGTAGTAAAACTGAAAACCAGTTCTGGTTAAGCTGCATCCTCTTGTGTGGTTTTGAAGCCCAGTCACGTTATTCAAGAGGGACGTAAAGTTATTTAACTCCGCTGTCATGATGTAAGGGATCCGCATATATGTGATCTTTGTAAAGAAATAGAAAAATGCTGGTGCGCGCACGGTCAACAGAGAAATCCGTCATGCATTGACGCCTACATTATTAGGTTCATATTATAACCTCTCGCGCGCCCTCCACTTTACTTGATTCATTCCGAATTTAAAAAAGCAAACGAGTTTAAAGCGAGTAATTTGTCCTTTGTATTGCTATTTACGCGCAACACATGTATTGCGAAATCAACAACTCCAGACTTTGGAGGGAAAGAGTCAGAGCAAAAGTCGATATCTCACTCACCGCCTAGACGCGCCTTTTCGCCACATTCCTCCAGCGCATTTACTGAAATGAACATCAGCATGCATGTATGTGAGAGCCTCCGCTTTCCCACTAAATATGTCTCTAGTTTGCGACAGTCCGTGGATACGAGCGTTTCGGGTTATGCCAACTGTCTCCCACTGACACCGGCGGGCGCGCGAGACGCACTGTGTGAAATGATCTGCTGAAGGGACTGATGCTCGAATCGTCCATTGACTGATTCTTTTGCACGATTCGGACGAAGTGATTCGCAAAACGTTTGTAAAACGCTTGTTGCGCAAGGGACACAAAGTAATGCATTTTAACCCAGTCCTTTATAGAACATAAGGAAAAGTATTCGGAACCCACATGAGAAAAATGTTTTATATAGAAGGTTACTAAATTAAATTGTGGTAACGTTTTAGCCTACTAGTCTGGCTACTGTAGTAATATACTAGTGTTATATTCTGTTGCTATGTAAAAATATAGTAAATAGTGTATACAGTATTTTTTCATGTGGAAATATCAGTTATGATCCTAAATATAATAATAATACGTTGTCATTTTTATATTTTATATGATGCATTTTATCATAATATGCAATTTATAATCACATTTAATTCCTGGTCTACTTTTTCTATTTACTCTGTACTTTTTATCATACAAAAATTAAACAAAATAATACAGAACAGAAAAACACTTTATTTTTTGTGCAACCTCTGTGTTTGTCTTGTGTTAATTTGGTCGTATTTAAATCCAATCAATAAAGTTAATAATGTAAAGACTCTAATGAATCGAATCATTTAAACGAATCGTTCGATCGAATCGGCTCGCATCGAATCTCAACGCTTTTAGGAACAACAGAGAGCACAACAATCTCACTCATGTCATGGGTGTTGAGCTACTGTTGACTATGCTGGATCCGGAAAGAGGAGGGGCCAGATCGTGAACGAAACAAAACATGTGGTATAGCTTCTTGTTTCAAATCCGACCGTGTCCTCACAGTCTACTTAGCAATTGCTGGTGGTAATTTCGAGTATAAACCTATCATTAATGCATTTTAAAAACAATAGATAGGGAAGTGTGCATGTTCTGGACACCAAAACAGGTTTGTACAAACCAAGAGAAATGAAACTTTCTTCAGCTGCTAGCTAATACTTGCAGTTATCTCTAATGTAAACAACAATGATTATAAACCTATAGCAAGGAATATTTGCATTCAATAGGCATTCTTATCTTATTATAATGACAAAATCTCATCACCTATTTTTTGAATGTGTATGATGCAGAGAAAGGCTGAGTTTAGAAACAAGGTCACTTTCTGCTAGATGACAGTGACACATTATCTCTTCATTTCACATCACTCAATCTGATCTTTTTTTTTGTGTGTTGATGGCTTGCACTTTTATGCTTTATCATTTTCTTTGAATTTATCTAGAATACAATCTAAGATTAGAAAAGGCTCTTGTGCAGAAGAAACAAAATGTTTTCCATGTAAGTAGCCTTTTGGAAAGTCACTCTGAAATAAAAATAAATAAATTAATGCTTTTCTTTCAGATATGCATTTAGTCGCAGTCGAGGCTAAATGAGAATGTTATAATCCTTAGTGCAAGATAAAGGTTAGTTTTTGGTCAGCAGAAACAGTGGTATACAGTGTCTGTTCTCACACACACATAGTTGGGTTTCCTTGTTTTATGGGGACTTCCCGTAGACATAATGATATACTATACACTCTATATGCTACCCCCTAACCCTACACCTAAACCTAACCATCACACAAACACTTTACATTTTTAAACAAAGATAATTTAGTTTGATTTATAAGCTTTCCCAACAAGGTAAAAAAAAATACTGTTATTAATATCTCTTACTATCTAAGGGGCAGTCGTGGCCTATCAAGGGACAGTCGTGGCCTAACAAGGGGCAGTCGTGGCCTTGTAAGGGGCAGTCGTGGCCTAATGGTTAGAGATTCTGACTCGTTACCAGAAGGTTGCTGGGTTGATTCTCAGGGCCGGCAGGTAATGACTGAGGTGCCCTTGAGCAAGGCACCTTACCCCTACTTGCTCCCCGGGCGCTGCAGTGATAGCTGCCCACTGCTCTGGGTGTACGTGTGTTCACGACTTGCTGTGCGTGTGTTCAGTTCTCTCTGGATGGGTTAAATGCAGAGGTTACATTTCGGGTATGGGTCACTATACTGTATATGACAAATAGGTCACTTTCAATTCACTTCATCTCTGTGGGGACATATGGTCCCGACACTGGACCAGCACTACACACAATGCTTAAGAAATACCTGTGAAAATGTCTTGGATGAAAAGACTCTTGAAAGATTAGGTTAAAATGTCAGTTAATTTCAAATATTGATCAAACTTACTGGAACTAACTGTGCATTCAACCAGTGGATCTGAAGCTGTGGTACGCCTACCCCTATAAAGTGGTACTTGAAGAAACCCCTAGTGGCCACGTGACACGACAGGAAATCTATATATTCATTTCGTGTTTTAAAAACAATTTCAAACGTTATAAGTGAAATGTTATACGTAAATACAGGATACATTTCCTATAGCCTATGTGCAATTTTAATATAGTTGTATGAATTATTGTTTGTTTATCATTGGTCGATGAAGGCGCGTGATAGGCAGCTCAAACACAGAGCAGGAGTAGACAGACGCTTGGCTTGTGAGTCTCTCACTTTATGGGGCGGTTTCCCGGACAGGGATTAAGACTAGTTCCAGACTAACTGAAATGTAAGAGGTGTCTTGATGGAAAACTACGGTGGCGTATTGCTGCCACTTATATTTTATTTTTTCCACTCAATTATGTCGATAAAACGAGATAATATGTCGTTTAAACGAGATCATATGTCGTTAAAACGAGATAACATATCGTATTAACGAGATAATATGTCGTTTAAACAAGATCTTTTTTTAATATAAAGGGATAATATGACGTCTCATAATAATTACACATTAACCTACTACGTGAAAGCATAGGCGTCGATTGGCGTAGGGACGGACATGTCCCTACCAATATCCATGGAACACTAATTTGTCCCTACCACTAATTTCGACCAAACAATTTATATACATTTATATATATAACCACTGATGCCATCTGTGTCTTGTGTTTTCTACCTAATACTTATTGTATGCACCATTTATTTGTCCAGAAGTAATTTAATTGAAGTTAAACATCTTGTGCAACCGCTGTTTGTGGAACACAAATGGTTAAATCTCGTTCTCTGCAATGAGTACCGCCTCTGTAGCACACGTCGCTAAGATCTATGGCTTTGCTTCTTTAAGTCCCGCCTCTCTAACCCAGGTCGCATTATGAATGGCTTTGTATAGCCTTCGACTTCTCTCGCTAACGTGTGACGTAAGCGGCTGTCGTTTGAAGGAAGCGCCAAAGCTCTGTCAACACGATGCAATGTGCATACCGGTAAGGAAAAAAATCTTAACAACTGTTTTATTGACAAAATATGCGACAAGTTACAGGAAGGTGCACACTTGAGGCTTTTTGTATGTGAATTTAGTTACCAATTATTTATTTTTTGTTTTTGTTTCATTCACCTGAAAAAAATGGTAAAGAATGCCATGTGTTCTGTGATGGCTGTCAAAAAAGTATAATGTATTATATTTTTTCTACTGTAGCAGACCTCGAGAAAATCTGCTGGTTCAGTTTTTATACCCTGCCAGAATTCACAAAAAGTAAAAATACAAAACATAAAATAAAATGGACCTGTTGTATATTTGTTGTTTTTTGACTTGTAACATTAATAAGGTTAAATATTAAAAAAAACGTTAAAATATTATATTTTTAGATAAGTCATGGAAACTGCACTAAACTGTTGTGATATTGCGGCTCTTCAACTTTATTTATGTTCCCACCAATTTCAAAAATACAAATTTCCCCTTTGCGTGAAGTCGGCATGTTTTCTAGATGGACATATGAACATGTCATGTTTTCGAACCACGGCCCGCTGTATAGCCAAAATCAAGACAACAATTTCTCTTCTGAGTTGTACTTACGGATCCAAAATATTTAATAAATGTTTGACTGACGCAAATCCAGCCTGAATATATTTCAGATGTAGTAGCCTAGTTTATACAAAGCTTCCCATAACGGTCTAGTTCATCAAGGAATATTGCCATTTCCAATGGGTCCGCTCAGCTAACACAGTGACGACCGGTTCGTTGCCACGATGTATAACGTTCCACCAACTCAACTTTGTGATTTCCATATTCGTCGGGATGATGTAACATTGGACATTGCTGGGACTTGATGATTTCCTCTTGAAGACGTAAATAGAACGGACCATATTCGTTGCAGCAACGTACCAAATAACGTTTATGGGACGTGAAGAGTACATCCCAAATACCAAACAGTTAAAATCGTGTGATTACTTGTGATTTAATCTGTGCATTAAAGATTCGATTTTATGCATAATTTAAATAATTTTTTAAATATTTATTATAAATATTATATTCTTGTCTTACCACAAGTTTAGCAGGATGTCGGTTTTTTAGATACAACTATCAAAAGCTTCTTCATTCACACTCGCAAACATCAGGGTCCGTTCATTTAAACACGCCAAATCGATCGAAAATCACTAAAATATGTGTTTTCTCTCACATCTGTGAGGTATAAAGAAAAAATTATAATAAACCGCTAAAGTAATATCATGCAGTGAGGTCAAATGAAATAACCGTTTATTGTAAATTGATGCCAGAGTGTGGCTCTTTGCAAAACAGAGAACGCGCGTTCTGGACAAGCGGGCGCATTAAATACATAGGAACTATTTAATAGTTTTATCTTACTAAACTCCAGTTTAATAGCTCAGTTAATAGTATCAGTTCAGTTATATGAACAATCTCGTCAAAAAACTGAATTAATTTACCGAATTAATGCAATTGTGTTCGAATTGTCTATTAATGAAAACCTAAGTGAGAAAAATATGTTGTTTAAAATGATATAATAAAACGGGAAAAATATGCCGTTTACACAAGAAAACTATTTCGTTTTAACGACATATTATCTCGTTAAAACGACATATTATCTCGTTTAAATGACATATTATCTCGTTTTAACGCATTAACCTATTACGTGAAAGTGACATGTTTTCTAGATGGACATATGTAAAATTTCATGTTTTCGAACCACGGCCCGCTGTATAGCCAAAATCAAGACAGCAATTTCTCTTCTGAGCAGGCTATGTCTCGATAATATGTCTCGTTTTAACGAAACAATTTTCTAGTTTAAACGGCATATTTTTCCCGTTTTACCGACATAGGATATAATATGACATATTATCTCGTAAAAAATCTCGTTATTAAAGACATATTATAATATCTCGTTTTAACAACATATTATCTCGTTTTAATTATAATATTATCATAATATCTCGTTTTAACAACATATTATATCGTTTTAATTATAATATTATCATAATATCTCGTTTTAACAACATTATCTTATCTCGTTTTATCTTTAAACGACATATTATCTCGTTTAAACGACATAGTATCTCGTTAAAAATCTCGTTATTACCGACATATTATAATATAATTTCATCTCGTTTATCTCGTTTTAACCATTTAACGAGATAAAGAGATAATGTTGTTAAAACGAGATATTATTATTAATATGTTGTTTTAACTAGATAATATGTAATTTTAACTAGATAATATCTCGTTTTAACAATATATTATCTCATTTAAACGACATATTATCTCGTTTAAACGACATAATTGATGGAAACAATTTTATATAGGCGGCAGCAATACGCCACCGTAGAAAACAACTCACACTGACATATCTTAAAATATATCAGTGCAGTTGTTATATCACTCGAGATGCACACCAGTAATGTTTTTTGTAAGGTAGCCTATATTTTTTATTTACTACTTAAATATGCTAATTTGACAAAGGCCTAGTCCTGGTTTAAACTAATCCATGTCCTGGAAACACCATATCTCTCGATGAGCTGCGTGTAAATTAAGCTTCTTATGTATTTATGAACTTGAACTGCTGTTTAAAGCTGTTGTTAATGCTGATTCGCTAATTCAACACGTGTCTGCATCTACTCGAGGTTAAATAAAAAAAGCGGGCGTTGCGATAGTTTTGACCGTTTTGTCGAGCCGCTGCAGTAAAGTGTAAGTCTAACAGAAAAGTAACCAAGACAAACAGACTCTATAGGCACCACCTTATTATAACACACCTCACATTTATAATCTAATCTCTAGATATCCGTTTGTTAAATACAATTGTTCTCTGCATGTTTATGCATATATTTACTGTATACTTATCTTCTGTGATACATATTCTGTGTTAAATGTCTGTCTTTAATATAGGTTTGTAGTCTTTCTTCAAGTCCAAGTTAATAAATGCCCCATAAGAGTCGTTTACAGAGCCCTGTTAACTGTGCACTACATGAAAAGTGTTTTGTATCCACTATTATTGCTGACTAACTTAAACGAACAAAAAAACAGAAAATAAACATGTTCTTTAGTTCTTGATAAAAAAGTGTTTGTTATTAATAATACATCAGAATTGGATGATGATCTACATCTAATCATGGGGCAAGTAAAGATTCACAGCTCTACTATTAATTTGAGTGTATATTCATGTGATTTTCCATGGCGGTCATTAGGTGGTACTTGGAACAACAAATTTTATGAAAGGTGCACCTTATCTGAACATTTTGAGAACCATGCATTAAACGAGCTAAATGCACAACTTCCAGTCAATCAGAATCAAGTATTCAAACTGACTATGTTATAAAAAAATATATAATATTATTTTCATAAACATAACAAAATATAAATATATAAAAACATGAATACATATTTTAGACCTGGGTAATGGTATTTTCAAATAGAAAAAAATGGTAATGTACTAAACAAAAATGTTGGTTTTCAAAACAGTAATATTTTATATACAGTATATATCTTTGTTGTATTTTTTGTTATAATTAAAACAATATTTGTGGTTTTATTAACAGTATTGTGAATTAAAAAATTGTGAGCATGGGCATGAATCATGATGTGGAAACTCCCAAAGACAGTTTCTTGCAAATATAAATTTTCAACAGTTATGTTATAAATGTTCCTTTTTTTTGTTTGTGACAAGTCTTGCAGATGTGCTCCGGAACGAAATGGATACAACTGCTCTGCGTACTTTCAGTATGTGTGCGTGCAAGTATGTGTTTATGTTCATGTGTACACATATAAATCCAAGAGACCAGCTGTGTAGAGCTTGGATTTGGCAGAGAGAGTGTTGATATAGATGTCATGGAAACCAGCTGCACCTGTTTCGACTGTATTTTTCAGCATGTATAGAGAAAAAATATTTCTGTAATGCTTGTGCAAGGGATAAAACCATTTTAATTCCCTAGACCAGATTTTTTATGTTTTAGCATTTTGTCTTTGCATGTGCACTTCTACTTATTAATAATCAAATGCTGCATGATTATTTATTTGCAGGAAAAGTTTGATTTTATAGCATTGAGAGTTTATTCATACATTTATGTTTACTGACTGTCTCCACATTTTATGAAACCTGTTTTTTTAACAAATATGTACATAAATAATGCCTGAATGGGTAACAGGACTGTATGCAGTATTGAATTGGTACTTAAAATCTAACAATAACAGGGTGGAATGGTTAGGCTTGATGAATGCAAGTCAACACTACAATTTGTGAAAATATGTAATGATATTACCTGTTCTTTTTCATGCTGAAATGGTTAAAATTATGTACAATCTTTGTTTACAGGGTGACAAACCACTAGACAAACACCATCATAATACTTAATTGTGCAAAAAGGACTATTACTCTTTTATATAATGATACACGTCCATTCATTTTCTCATTTCTTTTCTCAAGATAATTACAGAGGTAATCTACTGTATAACAGGAACCCGGTAATGACTGCTGAATTCATGCATAAAGTAACAACCCACATGATGGAAGTCTATTTGCTGTGGTCTGGCTGTCAATTTCATTGCATGCTATGCAATTTTAGCTTATCACTATTTCAGAGCCAGAAGAGACAACCATTTGTGCTTTTTATCGTGTGCTTCTTCTTCGCTCATCATCACCTCAGCAACTTTCATTATAATACATGGCAACTGTTTCTAGAGCTGAAAGATCACAAATGTATTGATATTTTTGCAGGGTTCATCCATCTCATTGGTTCTGTACCATTGTGTTGCATCCTATTTGTCAAATACTGACAATATTGATCCCAACGCCTTTTTAGTCATTTCACTCATGCATGCAAGGCCATTTTTCTTCAACTTACCCGCTTATCTCTCTCAGTCCTCATCTTTGTCTTCAAAATATGCAAGCTTAATTGAAAAAATATGCAGATAATTGAATTAGGAAGTCAGGTTTATGTCCAGAAAATGTATGAATTGCTGTAGTCATATACAGTATTTACATTATAAAGTTACATTGCACCTTTGATTCCATCAGTATATTCATTCAATAAACTTGAATTATTCTGTACAGATTTACCAAAAGTTTGGTGTACTGTATTAACAGTTCTGGTTAAGCACTGGTTATTACTAATAATATTGCAAACTTTATTTATTTTAATAGATAATATGGTCAGTCACCATTACCACAAAATAAATGCCAGGATGATTGTGTTTCAATTAAAAAGGCTCTATTTTGACATAATGCAGGCTGATATTATCCTGCTTTTTGCAAGGCTGTTCACCAAAGACTCACAAATAAGTACATGGACATGAGATATTGATTTCAGTTTAAAATGTTTTATTATGTTTAAAGGCCAAAGTCTGGTGGATGGTACAGGAGACATAAGATAGCTAGACGTGAACCTGCTGTTTTTTAATAGTCATATACATAAATATTTGACCATTTGAGGCAATTAACCAATCAAAATGAAGTATGCCAGAGTATAATCCCTTATTTCTAATTTATGTTTACATACACATGCAGTGTGTCCTGCCCCCGGTTACATGGATATGCTTGCTTAAACAATGAAGAGCAAGCTATAGATAACCACTTTATTATGTGTATCAACATTGAATTGAAATAGTTATCTCAGACAGGACTCAAATGAAGAATGAAAATATAGAGAAAACTAATTTGCTCTGAGGTGTATTTTTATTCAGCCAACATCCAAATATGTTGGCATCAAATATTTTCCCTGAAATGTATGACAGAGCCTTATTACACGTGCCGTTTCAAAACTAGTCCGAAACGTGCTTAAACATGACTTGGTAAACAAACCATTGTTATTAATTTCCTATTAAGATAGTTTTTTCTTTTTCATCTGTGACAATAACGTTATAAACAAATACTTTCAGTTCAAGATGTAGGCTTGATGATTGTCTTCTTGGACTGGTCTGACAGCATGAGAAAGCAGGCTAATAGTTGGAGCCATGACTTAATGGTGCATTAAAGCATTTAACTTCAAGCTATGCAGGGTAAAATGCTGAGTTGCATAAGAGGTCTCCTAATGGGCTGTATCTCGCTTTCCTGGAGCCCAAAGAATTGATTTTCTCCTCCATTGCCACCTGTATAAAAATATTTTACCTCATCTTTTATTTTTCTGTTCACAGTAACTCCCATCCTACACACACCACCAACCCCTGTCCAACATTTTTTTAAGTTTACTAAGGGCATAGAATATAGGTTGTGAAAGAAATGTTTCGTACATGGATTAATACATCTTCCCTGTAGCAAATTTTGGAAACATGCAATAAAAATGTAAATGTGCAGCGTTGATGAGAGGGAACATATAGTAATGGCATCGTACCTATTTGAGGTGCAACTATGCAGTAGACATAGATAGTAGATCTATCTATCTATCTATCTATCTATCTATCTCTATCTATCTTTATGCTGTATATTCTTGGTTGCTTCAATGATAATTAATTAAGTTGCCAAAGTTTGTGAGGTTAATGACATTAAACAATTAAACATATTAGATAATGTAGTCCACTTTACATCTGAATAGTTCCTGGCCATAAAAAAATACAATGTGCTGAAACTTGTCAAAACCTTGGCTTTCAGTAAGAGATGAACCTTCTACTGTTCTACTGAGAAGGAGTGCAGACTGTCGACAGAGAGCACACTGATAGTTTATGGGAGCTGTCATTTCAGAAGAATAATTCCCAGTACTGTGAAATACATAACGCAGAATTGTCACTTCGATGCATTAGTAAGTACCAGCCCACTTCCAACACTTGGGTGTGTCACAGATTCACATGAAATCAGACTTGCTGCAACAAAATCTTTTTTTTTGTCACTCAAGCAAGAACGCATCTTTCTAAGATAGCTATATGTCCTAACATGCCACCTCATGATGCCTAATTCTGTACACCATGAACAGAAAAAAAATCTGTAAAGATTTGTGTATTTTAGGTTTAGATTGCTTTGAAAGGAAATTACATGCAGGCAATTTAGAAATACTTCATTGCTGCTGTTTAAAGGACTAGTACATACATAACATTATTATAGTATTTTTACAAATGAGGACGTCCCCAAATGGAGGTTTTGCTCCCCAAAAATATAGTTAAGTGGGTACAAACACATACACACTTTCAGTGATTGTGATGAAAGTGCTATTTAACTGACTCATAAAACAACTACTTAAACTTGCAAGCAACAACATTAATGTCAGACTATGCTACTAAATCATTAATCTTTACAATAGTGTTTGTGATAAGAATGAGAGGGAGAATGTTTGGTTGTGGGAGCACAGAGAATAGTTTAGGGGGTGGGGGACAGGAAATAGCACTGAAATTGGGCCAGTCTGTTGAGACTAAACCAAACATGGACACAAAACTACAGAGGGAAAGTCAATTCAACTCAAATTGAAGCCCCTGCGTAGACTTCACAATATATCAAATCTCAAACCTTGCACTTTGACCAGCCAGTGTTGGCTTTGAGATATTACTTTATACTCCAGGATACAGAAACCATTTAAGGAGAGACTAAGGAAGGATCTATACACATACACATTTCTTTACACATACAGCTGTGACTCAACCTTGTTATATGTTTTTTTAACAGTATTTTTTATTTACTACTACTATGGAAATACATTACTGACCTTGTTCTTTACTTTATATCGTGCATTGCATCCTTGAGCATCAACGACAGTCCAAAGCCTGTTCCTAAGTTGTTCTGGCATGTGGAATTCATTGTCTTTGAGTCACTGTGGTTTAACACCTGCGAAACCAAGGAAACTTACAAATCCTAAAAGGTTTTGTTGTGCACAGTGGGCAGTTTCACTTCTCAAAGATTCATCCCGATAGACTTAAACACAATCGATTGACTCTTAATGATGTAATAATGGAATAACTGTATTATTCTGTAGCCATGAAAGCTGGCAAAAACCGTTCATTATGATTTGTTTAAAGTGGTATGTAAAAACAAGGTAAAAGAAAAGGGTAAAGCAACAGTTTGCTCATTTACATTCACAGGGCGCATGTACCATACTCGGCATCACAGAGCTCTGTAAATCAAGCTTCTAGGAGTGGCTAATCTGTGAAATGGCTTGGGCAGGCCTGCACTTTTAAACACAATTTACAGCCGGAGGACTGATATCGCTTCCGTCTAATTTATGAGGTAAAAAAGTTTGCAGCGACACAGAAAATCCCAACAACGGATTTATAATAAGACTTGCCCTGGGTTCAGAATTTACTGCAATGTAGTTACATCATTTTCAAACCCACGTCACAGTCGTTGCTACTGTACTTGCCGAGTGGGCAGAGGCTTGGCTGTGCTTTGCCTAAACCCTACTCAATGAAAATACTGTGTTGTTTCACTTTTTGTATACTTTTCCTTCACGCTACATCTCTCAGCATCAGCAGAACGCTCTCTTAAAGAAACTGATTACTAATGATCCACTTTCTTGGCTGTAGCATTGATATTATAGTTCTCATAGTGCATGAATATAATCACATAAGACAAAGCCTGAGAGAGAACATAGTGCGGAATATGTCAGGGAATCTTGTTAAGGCTTTACTTCCTCCCTGCTGTTTTATAAGTCACCAAGGTCAAGCAATTGAACCGATTTACACAGGTTAGGTTTTGTTAAAATCACAAGAAGCTCTTGGAAGCATCAGTTAAAATGGTTGAAATATGATAAACAATACAGCATTGCATAGATGCAAATGGCAATTTTTACAGTAGTTGTGGCAGGGTTGCTCTACATACATTCTCTCTGTTTACTTGTATCTTATTGTAAATGACAAAGCTAAAATCCTATTTTCTTCTGCATTGTGAAAATACAGGCAGTGCAGGTACAATGTACATGGAAACTATTTGTGTTCGTTGTTTTATTATTTGTGATCCTTCATTTGTTTTAAATATGTCCTGAGACATTCCACTTCAAGTAAATCTGCAATGAGTGTCATTTGTGGCACATTAAACATAGGCTACATATCACATTATATGTAAAACTGGAGCTATTTTACAAAATAACTGGAGCTATTTTGTATTACAAAATACAGTTTAAAAAACTGGAGAACTATTTTTCATGCATTTGTGTCATCTCGCCTGGACTATTGCAATTCACTTTGTGTTGGTGTCTCTCAGTCCTCTATCTCTTGTCTTCAGCTAGTACAGAATGGTGCGGCCAAACTTCTAACAGGAGAGCGCAAGCGCGATCATGTCACACCCATTTAACGCTCACTGCACTGGCTTCCTATCAAATGGGTTGAATTTAAAATTGTATTGTTTGTTTATAAAGCCCTTAATAATCTAGTTCCTCAAATATTTAACGGATCTCCTGCTCCCACACACTCCCCCAGGAACCTTGAGATCTTGTGAGCTTGGGTTACTCATGGTTCCCAGATCAAGATTTAAAAATCGAGGTGATCGCACCATTGCCACTATTGGCCCGAAACTCTGGAATGGCCTTCCATTGTACGTTGAAACTGCGCCATCTATCTCCATTACTAAAACCAGACTCAAAACACACCTATTTTCTCTTGCTTTTAACGCTCCTTAATTGATTATTCTTATCTTATTTTGGATGATGTACTGGTATACTCTTGCTTTAGTCATTTTATCTGCTTGTAAAGCACTTTGGTCCGCCTCTGTGGTTTTTAAACCTGCTAGATAAGTAAACATTGATTGATTGATTGACTTAAAGGAACAGTTCACCCAAAAATTCTATATTAATGAACTCATCCTCAGTTGTCCCAAATCTGTATGAATTTCTTTGTTCTGATGAAAACAGAGAAAGAAATATGATGACAGAATATTTTTTTTATTGATCTGTCGCTTTAAAAGTGGACAATTCTGCTCTCTGCTGGAAGGACATTTTATCTTAGTGACTTGTTTTTCTCTATTTTATTTTGTCCTTTTTTTATGTATTTTGGTAATGGCAGTTATTCACTTTGTAGTAATTACAAAACATTCTCTGTATTCAGTTCATCACTATAATTTCAGACATATGGTAAACGCGGTTCACTGACTTCACTGAAGAAGCTGTAGAAAGAGTTCCACCTTGTGGCCATTACTGTAAATACGTTTTCTTTTTAAGATGGATTGCAAAAGGTTGTCCGTCTCTAAAGTTTAAAACCTTATTATTTTGTGAATCTCATGATTCAGCTGAAGGACTGTTTGCTAGATCACTCCTGCAGTTTCTTAAGTCATATCAGTTGTCACATCATGAGGTTTCAGTATCACAATTATTTCACAAATCTAAGAATTATAGTCATTCACATATATTCTTACAATTTCTGTAATAAACAATGTATGGATATAGTGGCAGTGTATTGTGAAGCAAAACTATTAACACAAACCATTCTGTAAAGTTTTATTTGATTTGTATGTCATTTCCATAACACAAGTAACTGTAATGTTATTCCTGAGACCAGTGACATGCTTAATGTGTGAATATTAGGATGAAGACATGCATGATTTTCACATGTTTTTGAAAACTCATCACTTTCTTTGACAGGGTTTGTGGGCATGAGGAGGAGGGCCCCGTTGAGTGTGATGACCATGGTGATGACCACGATCATCACCATGGTGATGACCGCGGTCATGACCATGGTGATGACCACGGTGATGACCGGGAGGACGAACACAAGCGCCTCCCATATCCCCGTGAGTGTGATGAACAGTAGGAGGAGAAACACAAATGTCTGCCTTACCCTGTAAAACAACAAAGAAAGGTTTTAAAATTAGGCCTGAGGATTGAGCTACAAAGAAGAGAGGTGATGCAAAGCTGGATGCACAAATTTAGCATATTTCTGTATTACCCACCATCATAAAACCGAAGATGCCAACAGAGACATCCCCAGAGATGGAAAGCGCAGCTACTTTGTCCAAAGGTATGCAGTGCTTATACATGAAGAGTTCTTGGCCGTTCACATGCACCTGCCAAAACAAGCCAGAATGACAGTTATAAACTCATATGTACACTTTTGTAGAAAAATGCTAACAATCCTTAATAAAGATGTGTTACTATCTATACATTTTTTTGCAATTATTTTTCGTATGTAAATTTATTGTGCATGCATGGATGTACGCAACACACCTTGTATCCATGGGGCGTGAAGAAAATGACCAAATCAAAAGCTTGTCCCTTTTTAAAGCAGCTGATTGAGCCTTGTTCCTCATTTTGCCATTTTCCCTTCATACAGGTGTTCATGGCAACCTTAACGTCCAATCGCGGGTTGAAGTGAAAAGCAATGTCATTACTCTCAGATGGCCCAGTCAGGAAGTTTATTTTGAACCTAAATGAAGTTGTGGCATTAAGATTAGTAAATGAAAATCAATATTTCTATTTCATAAATTTGATATTTTACTGAGCAGATACAATTGTAAATCATACTGTATTATGTATTCACCTAAAATGTGTCTTTATCTTAAATATCCCAGCATTTTTTTTCAATATTACATATACAGATATTCTGCCACACTTAAAAATGAACACAGGACAATTGCATGCTTTATCAAACCACAACAGAATGGGTTGTGTTGATTAAAAAGCATTACAAAGTACAATTGTTTACAAAGTTCACGTCATGTCAAAATTACCATAATAATTAGATATTTGGAAAAATGTTAGCAACTGGCATTTCTGGGACATCATTGACTACTATAGTAGGGAAAAAACTGTTCTGTTGAACACAAAATTAGATATTTAGAAGAATTTAGAAAAGCTAACAATTCTGGGGCACCTTTGACTTTTGACATTTTTCCTGCTACGGTAGTCAATGACAATTTTTTTTCCAAATATCCTTCTTTGTGTTCAATACAACAAAGAAATGTATACAGGGTTTGGAGCAACTTGGGGGGGAAGGAATTAATGACACATTTTGGTTGAGGGGTTATGACGAGAATGATTAAATTTCCCTTGATCTTTTGACATATAACAGATATTGGTGTCATTTATAACATTTAAGCAAGTTTCATATCTCAAAATGCCCTCCTCATCGAAAACCAATGCATTTATATGAACGTTCTCCGGAGAAACCAGAAAGACGGCTGGATAAGTGATGTCACTCAGTGATGTCACTCAGGAGATTCGTTTTTGTAAGACCTGCCTACAGAAAGATAACAACGCCTGCTACTTTTACATCATTGCATTGTTAGCTCTGCCCACCGGTGTTCAGTCTGAGAAGTGAGTGGAACAGAAGCAGACTTGTTTACATTCACCAGATTGCGATGTCACACGAATGTTGTGCTGTTCCTGGTTATGGAAAATATGCATCTTTGCACAGGCTTCCAAAGTATCCCCATGTCAGAGAGAAATGGATTGCCAGTTCTTATGGCCTAAACAAGAAACCCGCAAACTTTAAGTAAATATTTCATTTAAATAGTACTTTGCAACTGGTAACGATTTGTTATCGAGCAAAGCGTCTCTCTCAGATCTGATAATACAATATATACACCAGCATATGTTATAAACATCTTGGTATATTGTCGATAATCTCAGCTAATTTTTTTTTTTTGCGGTAATTGCACTATTTTGATCCAAACAACCGTTTAAGAGTAAACATAAAAAACACTGTTTCTACTTGTGTGATTGTTTCAGTGTCTGTGACATGATTAAACACAATGGGCTTGAAAAGACTGTTTGAGTGTGGGGAATGGGCGGTTACACCGAAGGCTTTTAAAGGAGATACACACAAATCAGACTTTTTCCTGAGACGACTAAATACAGGCTCATAAATAACTTCGTTTTCTATGTTTTGAGGGAAACAAGAAACTGAAAAAGATCTCACTGTTTAACTGATCCCTTCCTTTTTATGTTATCTCAAAACAAATAAAAGAACAGCCAAAGTAATCTTTTTTGAACACTAACTTCTGATTCATCCATGGTGCTTTTGTGTCTGTACTTACCCCTTGCCATTACTAGCAACAACACCCTGCAAGAAGAAGGACATGCCTGGTTTCACTCCCCCAGAAATTGGGCCAATATAAGGAATTTTCTGCAGTAAAAGCAACAAAATAGGCATCAGCCCCATCATGTCTACCAGAATGTTGTGGCAAGATTGAAAAAATAGTCATGTTTAAAAACAATTGATTAAACAGTTTTCAGGCATCACATTTTTCATTACTTGCATTTTGAATGTGCACTGAGAGGTAACTGAAGAATATAAGTCACTCACAGGATTTTGGACTGGAAGTAAGAGGTCTGACTGGAAGCTGGGAAGTTCAAACTGCGAGCTGCCCGGACTTAAGAATTTCTTGGCCAGCGAAGATGTGCTCCAGTCCTGATGAGGTAAAAGAAAGGGTGTATTGGTAAAGGTTTTTTTCACTATTTATATTACCATGTCTCATGAAATGAAAAATGACTTACTTGAATTAAGTCACAAAAATTCATGACAACATCTCCCGCAATTTTCAGCACTGAAATTTTCTCCAGTGGTATGCGGTGCTTGAAAAGGTAAATCTTGTTGCTGTTCACATATACCTGATAAATCAAAGCCAAAGGTTCTATATGAAGACAACATTGTATCTATCTTATAAATGTTTTGTGTGTCAAAGCACATACCTGAAATCCTTCAGTTTTGATGACAATACACATCTTAAATGCTTCACCCATTTTGAAGGGGTTGTCAGAAGCAAATTCCTCAGCCTCCCATTCTCCGTTTCTGAAACTGTTCATGACCACAGTCGAGTTGTATCGGGCATTGAAGTGAAAAGCACTGTCATCCTTGTCAGACTGCCCGGTCTTGAAGGTAATTGAAAACCTTTGTGGAAGTTGAGATGTGTCACAGATGTGTCATACAATAATGCTTGAAATCAAAAGTGGTTTAATATTCACTGTGTATTGATAGTGTCTACATTCTAGTTTTCTGTATGACTTGTAATACTTACCCGGGACCTTTACTACCAACAACTCCCTGCAAGTACAAGGCCACTCCTGCTTTAAGTCCCCTGGAAATCGGACCCACAAAAGGAAGAGCCTGTAGTAATCACAATAAGAAGTAATCAGACCTACTTAGCCAGGACCTTGCAGCCAGTTTGGAACTCACTGAAATTGAAAATCTGAAATTTCCAATGTCATCACAATTGTGGCTCTACCGTACACAAATGTTTTTTTTTTAATAAAATGTTTCCAATGCATTGCACATTGAGCATCAACTGGATCTTTAACTCACAGGATTTTGGACAGGAAACGAGAGATGCGACTGTGTCGTAGAAGAAGACCAACGCAGGAAGCTGCTCAGTTGGATAGCAAATGAAGATGTACTCCACTTCTAAAAAAGAAGAGATAAAGTACATACAAAGATCTTTATTCACCACATGATTGCCATTGGCTTCTAACACAGTATCATTCAAGTGTGAGTATAAGCAGAACTGTCAAAAACATTTGACTTACTTGTACAAAGGCAAAAAGGTTCAGAATCACATGTCCGCAAATAGTTATCGCAGACACTTTTTCCAGGGCTATCCGGTGCTTGAATAGGTAGTGCTCATTGCCGTTCACGTATACCTTATGAATGGAAAGCAAGGGGTCGGTGTGAAGAATACTTCTTAGCTGTGTTTGGGGCATCTTGAGAGTTACGCTTCATTAATCACATACTGTACCTGATATCCTTCAGGTTTTATGACAATAAACATGTCAAAGGCTTCTCCAATTTTGAAGGGATTGTCCGGACCAAATTCCTCAGCCCCCCATTCTCCATTTTTGCGTGTGTTCATGGCCACATTCGAGTTGTATCGGGGATTGAAGTGTAAAGCAGTATCATCTTTGTCTGACTGGCCAGTCTTGAAGTTGATCTCAAACCTGCAAGAAAGTTGAGGCAGGTTAAAGCATCTGAATCCACATGACAGCAGGCTGTTTTTAGTCTTTTGACTCCCACAATGCATTCTTACATCTTACCTCACTTCAGATCACAAATGGTTTAATGCTTAGCACATACTAATGGAAACATTGTTTCCTAGACTACTTTCCAAGAGTACATACACTGTTGATATGATTGCAGATATTTAGCTAGGGAAAGTATTGCTTACCGGTCACCTGTAGTGCCAGCAACTCCCTGAAAGTACAAGGCCAGTCCTGCTTTCAGCCCCTCAGGAATCGGCCTTACATAGGGAAGGGACTGCAGCAGGCAAAAAAAATAGGCATCAGTCCTATATTAACCAAGAACCTGCGGCATGTTTTGTTTTTATGAAATAAAACTGTTCGTTAGGCGTCGCATTTCTGACATTTTGGTGGGACATTCGCTTTTTGTGTTGAATCACCGTTTTATGTGCAACTGTTTCTTTTAGTACTTGCACGTTAATGTACACTTAGAAGTTACAGTAAAGGTTCTGTCACTCACAGGATTTTGGACTGGAAGTGAAAACTCTGACTGGATGGTGGAAAGACCCCAGCGCAAAAAGCCCAGCCGGTTCCAGTTCTAATCAGAGGGGGAAATTAGTTTATTTAGAATGATCTTTACTCTCCACATTATTTTCATTAAATTAATAGACATAATTATTTACACTACAGAATATGCATAACTTCTAAAGAGCTTTTTGGCTTACTTGTATGAAGCCAAGAAGTTTGACGACAAGATCTCCTTGAATTTGTAACGCTGAAACTTTTTCCAGAGGTATGCGATGATTGAACAGGTAGTACTCCTTGCCATTTACGTGTACCTGATGGATGGAAAGCAAGGGGTCGATGTGAAGACAACTTCTTTGCTGCGATTAAGGCATCTTGTGCTTTTGGTTTCACAAAGCATGTACTGTACCTGGTATCCTTCAGGCTTGATGACAATAAACATCTCAAAAGCTTCTCCCGCTTTGAAGGGGTTGGCAGGGCCAAACTCCTCAGCGCCCCATCCTCCACTTCCGCAACTGTTCATGACCACATCTGAATCGTTTCGGGGGTTGAAGTGGAAAGTAGTATCATCCTTGTCTGACTGTCCGGTCTTGAAGTTTATAAAAAACCTGCGTTGAAGTTGAGGTGTGTCAAAACAACTGAATGCTAATGACGACAAACCTTTTTCAATTCTTCAAGTTCAATCATGTATTCCTACAGCCTAAAATACTGCACTTGCAATCATAAATGGTTTATTGATCACAGCGTACTGATGAAAAGCATCTTTCTCCAATGACTTTCTATGACATTAGTTTCGCTTAATATATTTACGTACCCGGGACCTTTACTACCAACAACTCCCTGCAAGTACAAGGCCACTCCTGCTTTCAGTCCCCCGGAAATCGGACCCACATAAGGAAGGGCCTGTAGCAAGCACAATAAGAAGGCATCAGACCTATCTTAACAAGGACCTTGCAGTGGGATTTGAACACATTGAAATGGAGCATTTGGAATTTCCTGAGGCATCACAGATTTGACGCAACACTACGAAATGTACTGTTTGTTAAAAGCAAAGTTCTCATGCACCGCAGTTTTATTTGACGCAGTTTCATTTAATGCGTTCCTCTGCATTGCAAACTAAGCAGTCACTGGAAAGGATCTTTCACTCACAGGAGTTTGGACAGGAAGTGAGAGCTGCGAATGTATGGTGGAAGGCGTCCAGCGCAAGAGGCCCCTCTTCACTTGCGTAGAAAATATAGACTTGCTCCACGTCTAATAAGGAAGACGAGATAAAGTACATACAAAGATCTTTATTCACCACATGATTGCCATTGGCTTCTAACACAGTATCATTCAAGTGTGAGTATAAGCAGAACTGTCAAAAACATTTGACTTACTTGTACAAAGGCAAAAAGGTTCAGAATCACATGTCCGCAAATAGTTATCGCAGACACTTTTTCCAGGGCTATCCGGTGCTTGAATAGGTAGTGCTCATTGCCGTTCACGTATACCTTATGAATGGAAAGCAAGGGGTCGGTGTGAAGAATACTTCTTAGCTGTGTTTGGGGCATCTTGAGAGTTACGCTTCATTAATCACATACTGTACCTGATATCCTTCAGGTTTTATGACAATAAACATGTCAAAGGCTTCTCCAATTTTGAAGGGATTGTCCGGACCAAATTCCTCAGCCCCCCATTCTCCAGTTTTGCGTGTGTTCATGGCCACATTCGAGTTGTATCGGGGATTGAAGTGGAAAGCAGTATCATCTTTGTCTGACTGGCCGGTCTTGAAGTTGATCTCAAACCTGCAAGAAAGTTGAGGCAGGTTAAAGCATCTGAATCCACATGACAGCAGGCTGTTTTTAGTCTTTTGACTCCCACAATGCATTCTTACATCTTACCTCACTTCAGATCACAAATGGTTTAATGCTTAGCACATACTAATGGAAACATTGTTTCCTAGACTACTTTCCAAGAGTACATACACTTTGATATGATTGCAGATATTTAGCTAGGGAAAGTATTGCTTACCGGTCACCTGTAGTGCCAGCAACTCCCTGAAAGTACAAGGCCAGTCCTGCTTTCAGCCCCTCAGGAATCGGCCTTACATAGGGAAGGGACTGCAGCAGGCAAAATAAATAGGCATTAGTACTATATTGACCAAGACCCTGCGGCATGTTTTGTATTTATTGAAATAAAACTGTTCGTTAGGCGTCGCATTTCTGACATTTTGGTGGGACATTGGCTTTTATTTGTTGAATTACCGTTTTATATGCAACTGTTTCTTTTAGTACTTGCACGTTAATGTACACTTTAGAAGTTACAGTAAAGGTTCTGTCACTCACAGGATTTTGGACTGGAAGTGAAAACTCTGACTGGATGGTGGAAAGACCCCAGCGCAAAAAGCCCAGCCGGTTCCAGTTCTAATCAGAGGGGGAAATTAGTTTATTTAGAATGATCTTTACTCTCCACATTATTTTCATTGAATTAATAGACATAATTATTTACACTACAGAATATGCATAACTTCTAAAGAGCTTTTTGGCTTACTTGTATGAAGCCAAGAAGTTTGACGACAAGATCTCCTTGAATTTGTAACGCTGAAACTTTTTCCAGAGGTATGCGATGATTGAACAGGTAGTACTCCTTGCCATTTACGTGTACCTGATGGATGGAAAGCAAGGGGTCGATGTGAAGACAACTTCTTTGCTGCGATTAAGGCATCTTGTGCTTTTGGTTTCACAAAGCATGTACTGTACCTGGTATCCTTCAGGCTTGATGACAATAAACATCTCAAAAGCTTCTCCCGCTTTGAAGGGGTTGGCAGGGCCAAACTCCTCAGCGCCCCATCCTCCACTTCCGCAACTGTTCATGACCACATCTGAATCGTTTCGGGGGTTGAAGTGGAAAGTAGTATCATCCTTGTCTGACTGTCCGGTCTTGAAGTTTATAAAAAACCTGGGTGGAAGTTGAGGTGTGTCAAAACAACTGAATGCTAATGACAACAAACCCTTTTCAATTTTCAAGTTCAATCATGTATTCCTACAGCCTAAAAGTACTGCACTTGCCATCATAAATGGTTTATTGATCACAGCGTACTGATGAAAAGCATCTTTCTCCAATGACTTTCTATGACATTAGTTTCGCTTAATATATTTACGTACCCGGGACCTTTACTACCAACAACTCCCTGCAAGTACAAGGCCACTCCTGCTTTCAGTCCCCCGGAAATCGGACCCACATAAGGAAGGGCCTGTAGCAAGCACAATAAGAAGGCATCAGACCTATCTTAACAAGGACCTTGCAGTGGGATTTGAACACATTGAAATGGAGCATTTGGAATTTCCTGAGGCATCACAGATTTGAAGCAACACTACGAAATGTATTTTTGGTAAAAGCACAGTTTTCATACACCGCAGTTTTATTTAATGCAGTTTTATTTAATGCGTTCCTCTGCATTGCAAACTAAGCAGTCACTGGAAAGTATCTTTCACTCACAGGAGTTTGGACAGGAAGTGAGAGCTGCGAATGTATGGTGGAAGGTGTCCAGCGCAAGAGGCCCCTCTTCACTTGCGTAGAAAATATAGACTTGCTCCACGTCTAATAAGGAAGACGAGATAAAGTACATACAAAGATCTTTATTCACCACATGATTGCCATTGGCTTCTAACACAGTATCATTCAAGTGTGAGTATAAGCAGAACTGTCAAAAACATTTGACTTACTTGTACAAAGGCAAAAAGGTTCAGAATCACATGTCCGCAAATAGTTATCGCAGACACTTTTTCCAGGGGTATCCGGTGCTTGAATAGGTAGTGCTCATTGCCGTTCACGTATACCTTATGAATGGAAAGCAAGGGGTCGGTGTGAAGAATACTTCTTAGCTGTGTTTGGGGCATCTTGAGAGTTACGCTTCATTAATCACATACTGTACCTGATATCCTTCAGGTTTTATGACAATAAACATGTCAAAGGCTTCTCCAATTTTGAAGGGATTGTCCGGACCAAATTCCTCAGCCCCCCATTCTCCAGTTTTGCGTGTGTTCATGGCCACATTCGAGTTGTATCGGGGATTGAAGTGGAAAGCAGTATCATCTTTGTCTGACTGGCCGGTCTTGAAGTTGATCTCAAACCTGCAAGAAAGTTGAGGCAGGTTAAAGCATCTGAATCCACATGACAGCAGGCTGTTTTTAGTCTTTTGACTCCCACAATGCATTCTTACATCTTACCTCACTTCAGATCACAAATGGTTTAATGCTTAGCACATACTGATGGAAACATTGTTTCCTAGACTACTTTCCAAGAGTACATACACTTTTGATATGATTGCAGATATTTAGCTAGGGAAAGTATTGCTTACCGGTCACCTGTAGTGCCAGCAACTCCCTGAAAGTACAAGGCCAGTCCTGCTTTCAGCCCCTCAGGAATCGGCCTTACATAGGGAAGGGACTGCAGCAGGCAAAATCAATAGGCATCAGTACTATATTAACCAAGACCCTGCGGCATGTTTTGTATTTATTGAAATAAAACTGTTCGTTAGGCGTCGCATTTCTGACATTTTGGTGGGACATTGGCTTTTTTGTTGAATACCGTTTTTATATGCAACTGTTTTTTTAGTACTTGCACGTTAATGTACACTTAGAAGTTACAGTAAAGGTTCTGTCACTCACAGGATTTTGGACTGGAAGTGAAAAACTGACTGGATGGTGGAAAGACCCCAGCGCAAAAAGCCCAGCCGGTTCCAGTTCTAATCAGAGGGGGAAATTAGTTTATTTAGAATGATCTTTACTCTCCACATTATTTTCATTAAATTAATAGACATAATTATTTACACTACAGAATATGCATAACTTCTAAAGAGCTTTTTGGCTTACTTGTATGAAGCCAAGAAGTTTGACGACAAGATCTCCTTGAATTTGTAACGCTGAAACTTTTTCCAGAGGTATGCGATGATTGAACAGGTAGTACTCCTTGCCATTTACGTGTACCTGATGGATGGAAAGCAAGGGGTCGATGTGAAGACAACTTCTTTGCTGCGATTAAGGCATCTTGTGCTTTTGGTTTCACAAAGCATGTACTGTACCTGGTATCCTTCAGGCTTGATGACAATAAACATCTCAAAAGCTTCTCCCGCTTTGAAGGGGTTGGCAGGGCCAAACTCCTCAGCGCCCCATCCTCCACTTCCGCAACTGTTCATGACCACATCTGAATCGTTTCGGGGGTTGAAGTGGAAAGTAGTATCATCCTTGTCTGACTGTCCGGTCTTGAAGTTTATAAAAAACCTGCGTTGAAGTTGAGGTGTGTCAAAACAACTGAATGCTAATGACGACAAACCTTTTTCAATTCTTCAAGTTCAATCATGTATTCCTACAGCCTAAAATACTGCACTTGCAATCATAAATGGTTTATTGATCACAGCGTACTGATGAAAAGCATCTTTCTCCAATGACTTTCTATGACATTAGTTTCGCTTGATATATTACGTACCCGGGACCTTTACTACCAACAACTCCCTGCAAGTACAAGGCCACTCCTGCTTTCAGTCCCCCGGAAATCGGACCCACATAAGGAAGGGCCTGTAGTAAGCACAATAAGAAGGCATCAGACCTATCTTAACAAGGACCTTGCAGTGGGATTTGAACACATTGAAATGGAGCATTTGGAATTTCCTGAGGCATCACAGATTTGACGCAACACTACGAAATGTATTTTTGGTAAAAGCACAGTTTTCATACACCGCAGTTTTATTTAATGCAGTTTTATTTAATGCGTTCCTCTGCATTGCAAACTAAGCAGTCACTGGAAAGGATCTTTCACTCACAGGAGTTTGGACAGGAAGTGAGAGCTGCGAATGTATGGTGGAAGGCGTCCAGCGCAAGAGGCCCCTCTTCACTTGCGTAGAAAATATAGACTTGCTCCACGTCTAATAAGGAAGACGAGATAAAGTACATACAAAGATCTTTATTCACCACATGATTGCCATTGGCTTCTAACACAGTATCATTCAAGTGTGAGTATAAGCAGAACTGTCAAAAACATTTGACTTACTTGTACAAAGGCAAAAAGGTTCAGAATCACATGTCCGCAAATAGTTATCGCAGACACTTTTTCCAGGGGTATCCGGTGCTTGAATAGGTAGTGCTCATTGCCGTTCACGTATACCTTATGAATGGAAAGCAAGGGGTCGGTGTGAAGAGTACTTCTTAGCTGTGTTTGGGGCATCTTGAGAGTTACGCTTCATTAATCACATACTGTACCTGATATCCTTCAGGTTTTATGACAATAAACATGTCAAAGGCTTCTCCAACTTTGAAGGGATTGTCCGGACCAAATTCCTCAGCCCCCCATTCTCCAGTTTTGCGTGTGTTCATGGCCACATTCGAGTTGTATCGGGGATGAAGTGGAAAGCAGTATCATCTTTGTCTGACTGGCCGGTCTTGAAGTTGATCTCAAACCTGCAAGAAAGTTGAGGCAGGTTAAAGCATCTGAATCCACATGACAGCAGGCTGTTTTTAGTCTTTTGACTCCCACAATGCATTCTTACATCTTACCTCACTTCAGATCACAAATGGTTTAATGCTTAGCACATACTAATGGAAACATTGTTTCCTAGACTACTTTCCAAGAGTACATACACTTTGATATGATTGCAGATATTTAGCTAGGGAAAGTATTGCTTACCGGTCACCTGTAGTGCCAGCAACTCCCTGAAAGTACAAGGCCAGTCCTGCTTTCAGCCCCTCAGGAATCGGGCTTACATAGGGAAGGGACTGCAGCAGGCAAAATAAATAGGCATCAGTCCTGTATTAACCAAGACCCGGGGGGTGGGATAAGTGAAAGAGCGTTTTCATGTGCAACTGTTTCTTTAAGTGCTCACATTTTTCTGTACACTGAGAAGTTACAGTAAAGGTTCTGTCACTCACAGGACTTTGGACTGGTAGTGAAAACTCTGACTGGATGGTGGAAAGACCCCAGCGCAAAAAGCCCAGCCGATTCCAGTTCTAATCAGAGGGGAAGATTAGATTATTTAGAATTATCTTAACTCTCCACATTCTGAAAGTTTTTTTCACTTACTTGTACGACGCCAGTAAGGTTCACAACAAGATCTCCCTCGATATTCAATGAAGACACCTTTTCAAGTGGTATCTGGTGCTTAAACAGGTAGTGCTCATTGCCGTTCACATAAACCTGATGAATCGAAGCAAGGGGTTGATGTGAATGAACAAGATATTAGCTATGATTGAACCATCTTGTGTTTGGTATCACAAACAACATACCTGATACCCTTCAGGTTTGATGACAATAAACATCTCAAAAGTTTCTCCAATTTTGAAGGGGTTGTCAGGGCCAAATTCCTCAGCCCCCCATCCTCCACTTCCGCAACTGTTCATGACCACATTCGAGTTGTGTCGGGGGTTGAAGTGGAAAGCAATATCATCCTTGACAGACTGCCCGGTCTTGAAGTTTATAAAAAACCTGTATGGAAGTTAAGATGTTTCAAAGCAGCTAAATGAAAATGCCAACAAACTTTTTTCAATCATGCGTTCCTACAGCCTTTTGGTTTCGCTAAAAATATTACTTACCCAGGACCTTTAGTACCAACAATTCCCTTAAAGTATAAGGCAATTCCTGCTTTCAACCCCCCAGTAATTGGGCCAATAAAGGGAAGGGCCTGCATACAGAACATAAAGAAGGCATTAGTACTGTTTTTTTATAGATTTTAACTTCTTTAAATGGCCATTTTTTTTCTTAAGGCATCACATCACATTAAAGAAACATTTTAATGCACTGTTTCTTTAAGTGATCCCACACTTTCGTGGACCAAGAAGTCATCTATCTACTGGACCAAGAAGAATCTTTTACTCACAGGATTCTGGACTGGATTCAATAGCTCTGATTGTATGGTGGAAGGAGACCTGTGCGTAAAGCCCAAACTGGAGGTTGTAGTCTGGACTTTCGTAGCAAAAGATGATGTGCTCCATGTCTAATGAGGGAAAACAGGGTTTATTTAAAAAATATATTCTCCAGATGGTTGTCACTTGAGTCTGACACAGTAACTTTCCTGCTCAATATTAACATAACCATAACTGAAAATCTTTGATTTACGTGTATGAAGCCACCAATGTTCACAACAACATCTCCTTTAATGTTCAATGCTAACACATTTTCCAGTAGTATGCGGTGCTTGAACAGGTAGTACTCCTTGCCGTTCACATATACCTGATGAGTCAAAAGCAAGGATATAGTGTGAAAACAACTTTTTAGCTGAGTATTGGGCATCTTGTGAGTTTTGTCACAAAGCACATACCTGATATCCTTCAGGTATAACTACAATTATTATCTCAAAAGCTTCTCCCATTTTGAAAGGATTGTCAGGGAAAGATTCCTCAGCCTCCCATCCACCATTCTTAAAGCTGTTCATGACCACGTTTGCATTATATTTGGTGTTGAATTGGAAAGCAATGTCATCATTTTCAGACGTTCCAGTCTTGAAATTTATTGTAAACCTGCATGGTGGTCGGATTAATGATAAAGCAAGTGAATGCAAATGAAAGAAACATATTTTTTCATCCAATAATTTAATCTCTTAAAATCCAGAACTGTTTAGCATAGATTGGAGGACACAGCTTTCCCCCAACTTCAACTGCTAGCAACACATTATATTTTTAAATGATTACAAAGCATTGCTTACCGGTCACCTTTACTACCAGCAACTCCTTTCAAGTAAAAGGCCATGCCAGTTCTTAGTCCTCCTGATATTAGGCCCACATAGGGAAGGGTCTGATGTTGACAAAGACAGAAAGGCATCAATCCTATGTTAACTGAATCCTTATTGCAAGTTTTCAAATCTCTTGAGGCATAACATTTATTGCACTATGCTTTGTTAATTGTTTGAAACAATGTTTATTACACACTGAGGATTCACAGGAAAGGACATGTCACTTACAGGATTTTGTAGTGGTAGTAAAAGCTCTTGTTGTATCATGGGAGGACCCAAGCTGGCAGTCTCACTGGTGATTGTTGTGGTGAATTGCGAAGGAAGGCTCCAATTCTGAAGAGAGTGTGTATTTTCTGTATCATTCTCACTTAATTCTGCGGAGTATTAATACTTTAAGATTACCAAAACAGATTTTGACTTACCTCAATGAAGCCCAAAATGTTCAAATCAATGTCTCCAGCAATATTCACCGCTGACACTTTGTCCAGTGGTATACGATGCTTGAACAGGTAGTACTCCATTCCATTAATGTACAACTTATTAAATAAAGGTAAAGGGTTAGTGGAAAGACATGTTATTATCTCTCTTAAGGTGGAAATGCTAGTTTTATGATATATATCACATACCACATAACCCTCAGGTTTGGCGACAATGAACAACTGAAAAGCTTCTCCTGTTTTAAAGGGGTTAATAGTAGCATATTCCTCAGTCCCCCATTTTCCATCCCTGAAACTGTTCATGAGCACCTTCCCCTTTATTTTGAGGTTAAAGTGAAATGCAATGTCATCCTTGTCTGAGGGCCCCGTCCTAAAATTGACTGCAAACCTGTATGGAAGTTCAGGCACTTTTAACTTAATGCAAATTGCATCTACTACTATATATGTATATGTACATCATTTTTTCTTTACATATTTTGCATATACACAGGCAACAAAAAATTTGCTTACTGGTTAGCATTGCCAGCCACAGTGCCCTGCAACATCATGGCCATTCCTGCTTTCAGTCCACCTAAAACTGGGCCCGTGTATGGAAGTATCTGCAATGAGTGCAATAAAAAAGCCATGTGAAATGTGTACTTTATATTTTAAAAACAACGCAAAATTAGTTATATTTTTGCTCTGTGAATGAAAAATGTTACTCACAGGATTTTGTACTGGATTGAGGATTGAAAATTCAAATTCTGATTGAACAGTTGGACACAATGTTGTCTGGTATTCAATCACATTTGTTGTCTGCGTAGTTGAGGAAATTTCACCCCCAAAAGACCAGGTTTGACTCATTTCGACCGGACCTTGCTCAAAAGTCATGATGCCTCCTGTGACTGGAACATCATTCCGCCCTGCCCGAAGATGTTAGAGCCAGCCCAGCTCTGTAAATGTAGTCAGTTTTACAAATATGATGAGAAATTATTTTTTGATTACAGTTATATAAACATTTATATTATGTCTTTAAAAAAACTGAACATGAATAGTAACCATGTTGGCTTTCCATGTTTTATGGTGACTTTCTATAGACATAATGATATATTCTATCCTATATCCCTCACAATTCCTCTAAATCTAACCATCACACAAACCTTTTTGCATTTCCAATAAACATTTATAGTATAGCTGTTTTCCTTATGGGGAAGAAAAAATCCCCACAAAGTCAGTAATGGAACTTTAAGATATAATAATAATAAGAAAGAATATGATTCTTTAAAAAACCTTTGAAAGAATGGTTCTTTGTGGAACCAAAAATAGTTATTCTATGGCATCGCTGTAAAGAACCTTTAAACACCTCTATTTCTATAATAAATATATTTAGACCATTTTACTTAGCAATTGCTATTAGGGCATGAGAAGACTTTCGACGAGACAAAAAAAAAATTCTAGAAAGAAATTACTACCCTGCCTTTATTTGCTGTAAGACTAACACCAACATTTTGGTTGTGAAAATACATTTGAAAAAGAAAGGATCACTCACCCCGATGAACACCACATTTGTTAAAGAAACCTGTCCTCTGATATCAAGAACAGTCACTCTTTCCAGAGGAACACGATGCTCAAACTGGCCTATCTCTCCTCCACTCAAGAACACCTTTAGAAAATAACTTTACATATGACCATTTAGCCAAACAAACGATAGATCTAATACCCAAAATTATTTTAAGCACCTGGTAGTTGTCAGAATTCACAGCAATAATCAAATCGAAACTGCTTCCCTTTTTAAAAGGTGAAGCCAGTTTCTCCTCGTTTCCCCATGTACCGTTTTGGCGGCTATTAAAGTCCAAGCTGTTGCTGCTGAACACAGGCTTAATCTGAAAAGCAATGTCATCTCCATCGGACTCCCCACACTTTAGGCTTACCGCAAAGCTAAAACGATAAAAGGGACATTAAAGGAGTGAATCAGTGACGCAAAAACAGACGATTTTCAAGTTTGAAGTCTTGAACAGAAAGTATTCACCTATCACATTCAGGGGTAATAGCTCCCTGAATGAAGATGGCTTTTCCAGCTTGTAGTCCTTCAGAGATAGTGCTGACATACGGGACACTCTGCATAGTTAAAACATATTAAAAGAAGCTGCACATTTCCAAACGTCTGATAATGGTTCTATGCATACGCATTTTGTCAATAATCAACTATGAAATTCTACAAACTTTAAATTAAACAGAAATATTAATAAAGAAGAGAAGTGCAAGGAAGAGAAAAGGCACAAAGGTCACTCACAAAGCTGGTGGCCTGGAAACCAGACTGAATCACAACACTGCTCATGTTGTCTCTCACTCGAAAAAATGTCTCGATGGATGGGTAGATCCTAGATTTCGAACTGGTGTTGCAGTTGGGTGATCCTGGTTTTATACTTACAGCGGGTGGGAGTGGTCCAGATGTCAGGGTACTTTGAGCAAAGAGGGATTTTTGCCCATAGGCAGAATTTGAAGTCATGAGGAACCAAATCTAATCATTTGCATTCTTGTAACAGTTTAGCCCAAAACCATAACCATACTTTGCAACAACGCTGTTCGAGGTTTAAACTCAATTTAAACTCAAAATGTTTCAACTCAACATTTTAAAAGCAATCATATGTAAATAAAACTACAGTGTATATAATACTGGTATAGTCTGCACTGCATGATTATATTATAAGCGTATACAAATATACAGATTGAGTTACAGATTTCAACTGATGTTGGACTTTACCTCAAAAGCTGGCCTACAATTAAATGAGCTGTAAAGACTTAACCTTGTTATTGTTTTATTGTAGCGTTATCTAGCCACAGCAGTGATTTGAATGAATACCTTATGGTGAATGCAGGTTGATATCAATGTCAAAAACTGTCCCAGTCAACCTGAATTCACCCTACCAAGCAGCGTGATATGTAATCCAACTGCAGTTTGTTATTCAATTGCAAATAAACCTGTTTTGGATAGATTTCAAGGGAGCCAACGGCAAACACTTTGGTTATCCAAATGGTTTGTTCAGTCAACCGTATTCTCAGGAATTAAAATTCCGTGTCACATACTGTATAAGACTATTTCAAACGAAACAGAGTTATGCCACTGTAGGTCAAAAGGTTGGAACTTTTACTTATGTCATCAGTCAAGAGGCAGGTATTGTCATTGACCGACAACAAATAAATAAGTACAGACAAAAATACAGACTTCACAATATAAACCATTGCCCTGAACCATGTAATAGGCTACAACTAAAGTAGATGTAACCTACATAGCAAAATGTAATGGCTTGATAATGCTTGAAAATGAAGAACACCAAAAGTTATATATAATATATCTAAATTTATATACAGTATACAGTACCTGTTTCTTGAAAAAATAATCTTAAAAATCGTTCAATCTCAAAGTGCATGCTTAAATGTTTAACCTTGTTATGGGGTTACCCTATAACAGACAATGCTTTAGTCTCAAAAATATTAATAAATAACAATGAATTTTTGAAGAGTTTTTGCTGTTTCTGGAAATTTCACCAGGCTTTCCCACTAATTTACCAGCGCTGACATGGCTTTTTTGATTTGAATATCTCTTATCTCCAATATCTTTATACTCAAATAATCAGATAAGCATGCAGAGTTGGGTGAGCCTCATTATCCCAAACAACATTTTAAATTAAATTATACCATATAATCTACAACTATAATAAATTATATAAATATTATGCTATTATTACATTTAATTTATTTTACAATTACCAGCCAACTGGTGAATGAATTTGTAAACCTGTGTAGTTTTGTTTACTTCTAAACACACTGTATGTTAGTTCACTAAGCCCCGGGGATATTCAATAGAGCTTGTCAGGTTAGCTCATAAAACGCTGATGTCAGTTACACTGTACAGTTACTTTATATCCTGGCAACATGCAAGTTTAAGTAAAGCAAAATGAGAAAGACAGCTGAGAGCTTTAATCTTGTGCAAAAGGTGAGAAGAAGAAACAATAAATTGCTATTTGTCTACGTACATGGACAATACTTACAAAGTTGCAAATACCATTATTAAGTTCTGGAGCTAAATTTGCTCTATTTAAATCTGAAAGTTACTTAACAAACTTTATTTTGATCTATACACATGTATTCTTAACACTCAGTAATATGTTGAGGTGAAGTTGCATGACAGTATTCATTCAAAATAAATGTACAGCATATTATTAAACAGACACTGCCCATGGCCGAGTGGTTGATGTGCTCAGGGCAACATATTTTGTCACCAAACCCCAACCCAAACCATAACTTACCCCTAAAATCAGAGGGAAATGATAAGTGAAAAACAATGGTCTAGAAGCACCTAATCCTGGTTGGAAGATTAAACCTAAAATAAACTGTAAACATATTTCTGAAATCTGACATGTAAATGTTGTCCCAGTTAAACATGATGTTGCCCTAAGGACATCAACCACTGGAGAGCCAGGTGCAAATCTGTTTTAGACTCAAAATTAATATTATGACACATAAATCCTTCAGCCTGTCAGTGCTGGCAAGCAGCAGAGATGTTCATAGTTCTTCATATTCACAGTATTCAGAGAGTATTTAGAAATGTGTATTAAAGTTATTATCAGATCCACATTATTAAAATGGGCCTGTGACAATTCACAGACAGCAGATTCTCAGTACGTAATTATCTGGGCCAAAATAATTCAAGAGAACGACATAATTGTTATATGTATCTAATTGTTTTTTTAATAAAGAAGTTTGTTTTGTGTTTCCTCTGTTCTGGCCAATTGATCACATTCAAAATACAAGTGTAGGGAGGCATTGAGAGTTATTAAGTGAGCAAAACATTAACTGGGTGCAAAACCACCACCTTTAAACCAGGTCTGCTGCTGGATTATTTACGATATTATTTTATGTACAGTAGGCTATTAACCTATTACCAATAAGCAGTTATTAGTATCATGATTGTCATCAATACAGTAAACACATGCCAATTACATGAAGATTAAAAGCAGCTTGCAAAACGTCCAGATATTTTTGATTATTGCTCGAGTGACAAGCAGCTAATCGTTAAGTCGTGAGTTATATTTGGAGAACTGTACTGACCACTGTAATGAAAATAACTGCACTTGTATAAATGCTTTCATCATTTTAGACTCACCGAGAAACAAACCAGTAAAGACCAGTAAAGAAAATGCTTTGTATAACCCTTAGAAGCACAGAAAGCATTTGACTGGATTGAGCTGGATACTTTAGCTCAAGGGCTTTAGTGACATAAAGGCGGTTGGTTGAAAAGTTACAGGAGTTTGACACACAAAAGTTTTTTTTGTGTTTTTTTTGTCAAAATGCATCCTCAAATTAGGACTGTGTAGCACTAAATGTGACACTAACATATTTAACATTTATAAATGGTTAAAATATCTTTGACGAAAAGTCAGATAACAATAAACTTCCTGCACCCTAACCATGACCATCATAAGCTGACAACATCTTGGCCTAAACACAGTGCATTGCATTAGTTGCTTTGTCAAAAGCATACCAAACACCAGCCAAAGGAAATGAGATAAAAAATAATCTAGACCTAAGAATGATCAATCAATCATGTTTATTTGCTAATGTAAAGTGTCTCGTTTAGATACATTTATAAAATGATTTACCCAGATGTTGTTATAAAGCTGTATGACTGTCTAGTTGTTTTTAATAGTGATGTGCTCCCTCTTGTCCATGAGGCCATCCCGTCTAGCTTGGCAATGAAAATAAGGGGTGCCAGTGTTTAATTGTTGGGGTGGGTATAAGATCTCACCTTGGGTGCTCACATAGCCTGGATTGTAGCGGCTTGGTACAGGTCTGTGCTATGGATATGACAGGTTGGCTTGCACTTCCTCAAATCACCCACAAGATGGTGCTGGTCTGTTAAAAATACTTTAATAGGATCTAAACATCAACATTTTCTTTTCAAATCAAGTCTGACAAGAACTTTAATGCTACAACCACACATAGCATTTGGATACCACCGATAACAAAAAACAACATTATAGTTAGATTAAAATTAAATATATTTTTAGATGCATATTATGTTACCCTGAACTGAGTCTTTTCAATGGATGTAAGCATAAATGTTTGACAAATGTACTATAAGTTTCATGTATTAACAGAAAGTCTATAATGAAGCCAATCATTGCTCCATTGTTACTTTCAGTATTATTCCTGTAAACCGATTTATTTTAAATCAGCTCTGCACAAACATTTAAAAAATCCCATAATGCTGAGTGTTAGTGTCTATAAAGATATCACATGTCCTCGCCCGACAGTAGGGGCTGCAAGAAGAGTCCAGCTGTACCCAGAATACACACAAGGACAAAGACCCATAGGAAGATCCTGTCAATCACCATGGCAACATACTTCCAGTCATCTTGGACCTTCAAAGGGTTAAAAGAACAGGCATTTAAAAAATTAGAAAGCAAATCACAAAGACACCTAGCTTATGGTTCGTAAATTAAACTTTTTAAGAATAGAAATATATGGGAGCAATTGCTAAAAACAGCAATAAAAAATAAACACACACAATTCAAAAATAATTTACTTGCCCTTGTGTTGTGCCAAACCCACATTGTTTTTGTTGCACAAGAAGCATGGAGCATGACAATTTATGGTCAATGAGAACTTTTGTTGTATGACAAAAGCGGCATGAACATTCTTAAAAATCTCTTCTTTGTTTTTATGGGAAAACAGGATTTGGCTGTGGAATGAGTGAGTTGGCTAAGAGAGCAAGTAAGAGAAGGAGAGTTTCTTTGAAAACTGATGACTGATGAACAGGTTCATTCTCATGAAAGCAATGAAACATCATGGCAGTAATATGTTTGAACATAAAACATATAATTTAGTTAGACAAAAAAATAATATAATAACATAGTTGTGTTCTCAATGTACAAAGGATCATTTTAACATTAAAAATATTTAGTTTAAAATATTCTTAAAATTTAATTGGAAGTTCTAGTAGATGTTCTCAAAAAAAAAAAAAAAACATTAACAGAATATTCATATAAAGTAAAAACTAAATTGTGGAAAAAAGAAGTGTCCATGACTGATATTCTCATCCTCCGTAACATTTTAAATGGACTGTTTCTATACAGTAAGCTTTATTTTCACATTAAACTTAATTTTGAATTAACACATCTGCCAGTACAATGCCATTTATAAAATTAAACATGTCAGACTTTGTTTTTAATGCTTAAAAAGGACATTTGTTGATGCAAGTGTTTAAAAAATCACATTTCATATCTTTAAATGCAATAATTCGTGAGAATCCCCCAACATTCTTACCTCCTTGGCCTCATTTTCTAACTTCATGTTTTCTGCGATGTACTTCACACTCTCGATAGCATCTCTGACTTCAGGCGAGAGACTTGACATACACAAAACCACTCCATCCATAGATTCTGAGCTGGAGCAGGGAGTGCTTCCTCCTTCTCTGCTTCCCATGATGCCACCTGCTCCCCCCTCCATGTTTAGTGGCTTCCAGCAGCACGTACATCGTCCTTCTCTACACAAAAAGCTGGATCCTGTTTTGGAAGCATTGCCAAGGTTGGTGAGCTCAGTGCACCTGAGGAGCTGAGGGCGGGGTGGGAGGCTTCCCGGCCGACTGTGCTGCTTTGGAACGTGTGGGGTAAGAGTGCAAGGTCGTGGAGGAGCGCCGCTACAGCCGGGTCTCTCTGGATCTTTCTCAGGCCGTCTCATGAACATGACCCGAGGGAGGAGGCTAAGAAAGACATGACGCACCCAACGTGGCATGGTGTGCGTTTTAGGGGTACGGTAATGCACATTGAGCACAAAGACTGTGATTACGATGGAAAGAGTAACAAATATCATAGTGAAAAGAAGATACTCTCCGATCAAAGGGATGACAAGAGAGGTGGATGGAATGGTCTCTGTGATTACCAGGAGGAAAACGGTGAGGGAGAGGAGAACGGAAATACACAACGTCACCTTCTCACCACAATCAGAAGGGAGATAGAAAACCAGAACGGTCAGGAAGGAGATGAGCAGACAGGGAATGATCATGTTTATGGTGTAGAAAAGAGGCAGACGGCGAATGTAGAGAGAGTACGTAATATCTGTGTAGATCTCTTCGCAGCAGTTGTACTTGATATCATGCTTGTACCCGGGAGCATCGATAATCGTCCATTCTCCACTTTCCCAGAAGTCCTTCAGGTTTATGGTGGAACCGATGAGCACCAGGTCGATTTTGGCCTTGTCGTAGGTCCACGAGCCGAACTTCATGGTGCAGTTCTGGTAGTCGAATGGGAAGTATGTCACATCGATCTTGCAAGAGCTCTTGAAGATGGCTGGCGGGATCCACGTTACATCTCCATTGAAGTGAAGAAGAGCTTTTGTTTTATCATCCACTTGGAAGTCTCCAACTGCACTGTGGTTTACAAACAAAACTGATTTATCATTATGAACATGAAACACAGGTCTTTGGTTGAGTGTAGAATACTTACTTGTTGTACAACACTATGTCTGGCTTCCAGATCTTGTTAGAGGGCACACGGATGAACTCAACACCTCCAAACTCTTTGGGATCCCACCTTAGCTTATAATCATTCCATATCTTAAAAAAAGACGGTAACACTTCACAATAAGGTGCCATTTGTTACCAATTAGTTAATGCATTAGCTAACGTGAACTAAGACTGAACAATACTAATACAGCATTTATTAATATTATTTCATGTTAGTTTAAGCATCTACTAATACATTATCAAAATCAAATGTTGTCACTGCTAAAATTAGTTAATGCCCCATGAACTAACATGAATAACAGTATTTACATGAACAAACATTAAGGATTAATAAATGCTGAAAAACTAAACTGTTCATTGTTAGCTAATGTTCGCTAATGCATTTACTAATGTTAACTAATAGCACCTTAAGTGTTACCAAAAAGACAATAATTTAAAAATATCATAGATCAGTAAACATTTATAGTTAGGTCTCATTTAGATATAAACCTTTCTCTTTAAAAATATAAAAACTACAGACTTTTGAGATGAGATGTGTGTTCAGCTTTAATGGCATTCTAGAATATGGATGGTACTGCGGACTTAAAAAATGTAGAAGTATAAATAAAAAAAATGCATCATGTTTAACTGTGGATTACATTTGGTATTCAAAGGTTACAGCATATATGTTTCAATGGCATGGCTATTAGCCATGGCTGTGCTCCAGGCTATCTCAGGTTAGGTCTGGTCATTACGTTTGTACACAGACTGACAAAACCATAGCAGCTTTGCCATTGCAGAATGGACAGATGATAAAGTGCAGTTACAGAGAACAGGACAGTCTGACTAATGTACTTTTGGAGGCAATGCCATTTCAAGGGACATTTTAATAGATATAACAATAGATCCGGATTTAGGATTTAATATATCTTTTCTACAGGTCTGTTGAACATTTTACTTGATAAAATATATGTACTTGATAATCCTTTAGTTATCCTTTAGGAATAGTTGTCCCAAAATGATTAATTCTGTCATCATTTACTTGTTTCAAATCTGAATAAATGTATTTCTTTTTTCACGAACGAAGATATTTTTAAGAATGTCAGTAAGCAAACAGATCTCATCCCCCAATGACTCCCATAGTTTTTATTTTCCCTACTATGGCGGTAATTGGGGGATGGGATCTGTATGCTTACTGACATTCTTTCAAATATCTTCCTTTGTGTTCAGCCGAACAAAGAAATTGATATAGAAAATGATGACATGATGATTCATTTTTGGGTGAACACTTTAAACATGAATAACTGCATGATTAAGCAAGTATTTTAATGAATCAGTGATCTCTCTGATGTGAATAATGTATTTACTTACATGTCGCAGCCAAAGATTGGTCTCCATAATCTGGTTGATTTCATCCTGCAGAAAAAGGTACAGAGAGAGTCTTTAAGTGGGACAGACATATCACCTGCGGGGAAATGCCAGGCCACCCTAAATAAATATTAAAGAAGAAGCATGATGCCATAAGCGGTCATTTCTTCAGGCTTGGGGGTGGGGGGGGTGTCCTCACAGATGTGCTGTGAGCCGAGGGATACTGAAGACCACCTGAGACCTCTTGCCAAAAGGCTCTGCATACAGCACACAAAAGCTGTGTCCGAAACCGCTCCCTATCTGAACTACTTCATTCCCAACATTCGTTCACTCTTTATTACCCACAATCCACTCTGATTTTGAGTGGACATCACTATTTCCAATGTTTATGAAAAACGTCTGCGACAGTACTGTCAGATGCAGGCTATATACGTCAGTGTCCGAAATGACTCATTTTCATTCACTTCTTCCCCATATAGTGGACTCGAATGTCATTCGCTATATAGGGAATAGTGAAGGAGTGAACGAGAGAGTGGTTTCAGACACAGCACATGTGGTAGTAAAGCATCCTAACTGAGGAGTTAGTCACATTTGGCTGTTCTTGATTCCACCTAGAAAGGAAAAATGTCTCAAACTGTACCTTTTCTGTCGCTGGGGTGGTAGGTACCCTGTCTTTTTGTTGTAACTTTTGGGGTACATTATTTTACCCTAAGGACCTTTTGTGTACCATCAAAGGTACAGTTACATGTTTGTACACCTAATATTTAACTTACACAATAGGTCCTTAAGGTACAATAATGTACCCAAAAAAGGTACAACATTTTATGTGCTGTATACCTGTAAAGGTACAGAAACGACCTTTAGAGGTAACACCCCAGAGAAGGTACACTGGTACAACCTTTTTTCTGACAGTGTGAAGAGCTGAGAGTCTTGTCTTTCATTAAACCTTAATGGTTTTTAAAAAGGAATATAAAAGTTTCCTGAAAGAAAGTAAGTTAATCCCAAACGTATGCTATTCTAAAACGTAGCCCATTGAGAGATTGACCTATTAGATGGAGAGAGCCATTCACGTGAAATGCAAAGGTAACGGTTGTTCTTCATTTATAGGATACAAATGTTTAATCAAATAAAGTGCTCACTGAAAATGTTTGAGAGAAATACACCACATAATCCACCGCGGACTTAAATAACAACACATTTGGCAGACACTGTTTCCCATAGTGAGATAATGTATAATACAGTGTATTTAACATATACATTTTATTAGTATGCATGTTTCCTAGCTAAACTCACAACCTTGTTGTCAAAACAGTTAAACTACAGGAACAGCTATATTTTTATAATCCTAAAATTAGAAATTTAAAACAATGTAGAATCTGTATGCATTTTCATTAAAATGTATTTAAATCTCCCATTGCTGTAAAAGTTTGCCTACACCTTCAAACAGCAGCATTAAGTTACCAGTCTCAGCTTTAAAGCATGAAAAAGCATGAACTTGATGATCATTGACAGAAAAACCTACATCTCTTGTTCACACCATTCTAAAACTATGAAACAAGCCATAAAAAGTATAATGAATATGTGTTCTTGTTGTAAGCTCTATGTAGAATATATGAAGAGTTTGGTTCCAAAATGAGGTAACTCAGAAATCATGTTTTTTTAATGTGCATACCAATTCATATCAATCAAACTAGTTTTTGTTTTGATTTAAGCCTTAATGACTCTAAAAATACAGCTAACTAACACAATAAAACACAATAAAAATGTGATTATCTCATTTTGGAACCAGACTCTTCATATATAAAATATATAAAGGGGAAGTGGTTCTTAATGGCATTGGGGAGATCAGATCACTAAGGAATACGGGGGAAATAAAAATATATGATTTACTTTCTAGTGAAATCATATGCTTACAGAGTCATTCATACTGACAGATACATTCAGAGTTCAGAGACAGCTCGAAACAGCCTGCACTGAGCCTTTGAAGCTTCAGTATGTGATGGTGTAGCTTGCTGGAATGCAATTTCTTTGAAGATAAACTGCACTCATCATAGATGGCTGATAGAAGCATGAAAACTTATTAAGGGTTGAATGTGCATGTGCATGTACAAAAGCATGTCCACAGAACCTGGACTGATACAGACTCTCACACACAAGCAGACAAAATAATGACATTTAATACATATAAAATACATATACAACAACCACAAAATAACCCAAAACATTACCCTAGTTCTTCGCTGTTTAATTGATGACACACTTAAGAGGCTCTGTCAGCTAATTTCAAGACAATTTCTTGTCAAAATATAGTTATGCATTTTCATTCCAAGTTAATTGAGGGTTTTGTGACCTGATATTGTAGTCAAGATGATACAAACGCACACAACTGTATTATATAGTACACACACCAAATGAAGGAAACAGACCTGTCCTGACATGACTCCTAACATAACATGATTCCTCAAACATTATCTTAATCAAAATTTGTCCTTGACAGGCACTCACCACTTTGACAAGCTGTGACATGGACACTTCAAACTGAACTATCACTGGGTCAGACACATTCTCCACCGGTCTGATGTACTGGTTATAGCTGGAGAAGATCCCAGAGAACAGTTTGTGCTCCGCCTCAGAGCATGTAACCCCTGAATAAGAAAGGGTGATAAATGAACACACAATATGCGCATGGAAACGTTTTCAACACTATTTCCAATATAAATGTGTTGAATATGTACTCATTCACTGGAATGTTAAGTTAGAAGAACATGAAACGAGTCAAAACTAATATATTTCATTCATTCTCACAGAGGTTGCCATACAATCCTTATCTTGACTTTCATTTCACTTTTATTTTATATTCTTTAACATTTTTAACATGCAAAACTGCTACAACGTGTCATTGAAACATCGCATATATTGTAACAGGCTTTATATTCAGCCATACAGAAACTGGTTTCACATATAAATGCCAATGGGATTTTAAAAAGTCATGTTAAAAAGACGATGTGTTTTAACAAATGACCGACTTCATAAATACGAGTTCATTCAAAACAGTATATGTAAATCATTCATTTGATTTAAAGTTAAATCTTTCTTAAACAGCAAAACACATTTCAATAAACATCAACAAGTAGCGAAGCTTCAGCCCATCGTACAGTACTACTAAAACTAAAACATTACCAGTCTTCCTCTACTTACCGGACAAGTTAAAAAGCATAAAGTGGCAAGTGAAAATCACGAGAAGAGATCTGGCGTTCATTGTAGGTCCAAAGAATTTCTCTTAAAATAATTCAAAAGGGTCTGAACGGGGAGGAGACAAGAACGAGCGCACTGGAGAGCGGCAGAAAGAAGGGCAGATGAAAACATAACCGTGCGCGGATGTAGAGTGGTGTAGAGAGAGAGAGAGAGAGAGAGAGGCGGAAGCGCGCAATCGTCAGTCACTGTGTAGGATGGAAATAAGCCCTCGTGGTATAGGTTCAACAAGCAGGGCAAATGTGCCTACTGATGTGCATCACTAACGATGGTATTTGTTGGAAAAATTTGCTGGCTTAAAATGAAAACAATTGCAATTCTTTGTCGAGATACTTTGGAATTGAACTTAATGATTAAGCAGTAAACATGTATTTCCCATCCCACGTGAATAAAGCGAGTTTCCTGGATTCAGCACCTCGGACAGCGCTTAACCATTCAAGAAATGTTTCTGAACGCGTATAGAAAGAGAACATAGTCGGGTTGTTAAAGTTGAACTACCTTGATTTTAATACACCCAAAACTAAGGTTTTAAATTATAGCATGTATTCAAGACAAAAAGAAAAATTTGCAAAATTATACAACAGCTTCGACAGCTGCCACGTCATTTTATAATGTGAATAAGGGCGATACATTGCAATCTGGTTTAGACATCTCATAACATTCACAATTTGCAGGATTCTCATGGTGTGCGTGCGTGTGTAAAGAGAGAATTCAGTGAGTAACCAGCAGGTGGCACACTACAGAAAATTATTTTTGCCATGCCACATCATTGCAAGTTATATCATTAGGCCATTATGTATATGCAAAGTTCAAGCCTTGGACTTTTCTCAGCAATAAATGACAACACAACTGCGCGTCTGGTCTATATGAGCTTGTACGAGTTTTCGTTAGCGGTGCATTTTTATTCAACATAACTTCCGAAATAAAGCATGCATCTGGCTAAAACAGAACACAAAATATATCCACGAAAATATGAAATGTCTTTATTTAAATATCAGCATTGCCTGAAGAACAGAACGTAGTTTGGATCAACCTAGTCGAGTTTTGTAGACTGGTATTTTAGCACTATCATGTGTATGACCGTGCTAGACGTCACTTCAAGCAAACGCATCACCCTCTTGAATGAGTTAAACAAGAAACCGGAAATGTTGCCATGACGAAGACGTCACAATTCCTACACAAATTACTAGCAATATGAAAAGGACTGCACAAATAACATGCTACCCACCGTCATTTGGAAGCTGAAGCATTCCCTCTATCTCTGACACATCAGTAACTTACAAATGTGTGGCATTCAACATGGCGAGCTGTAAATGTTTGAGTTTTGTCAAAATTAAGAACTTATTTTGGAATTGTTTGTCATTTTTTATCAGGTGAATGACAATTGTATGCACTGATTTAAACCTTGTTTACCCGAAAACAACAAACACACTCAACACAGTCACTAAACATACATGCAGCACTGTTCTTTTCAATTTTCTTTAACCTCATTCAAAGGCTTTTACACTCACATGGGACTCAAGTCATAGCCTGATAAAAGCTGTTTTATTTTACATGGCGGGTCAACTCCTTGGGCCAACAAATTAAGTTCACGTGACCATTAGACACTATTTAGTACCCCCAGTTTCCTTTAGTTTGTGATGGCTATCTGGCAATAGTGCATTTTTACATTCCCTTGGTAACCCAAAGGGATACTTCTCCCAAATATGAAAATTCTGTTACCTTTTACTCATTTACTTCCCTGTAGCTCAGTGGTAAGAGCACAGCGTTAACAACGCATGGGTTCGATCCCAGGGGATTGCACATACTTAGAAACAAATGTATAGGATGATGCGATGTAAGTCGCTTTGGATAAAAGCGTCTGCCAGTGCATAAATGTAAATTTAAAACGTGTAAATCTACTCCCCCTTAGATTGTTTAAAGCCTGTATAACTTTCTTTGTTTTGCTGAACACACATGAATACATTTGGAAGAATGTCAGATCTCACCCACCATACTCACATAGTAGGGAAAATAAATACTGGGGGTGATATCATCAAGATATCTTCCTGTGTGTTCAGCAGAACAAAAAAGCTTATACAGGTTTGGAACAATCTGAGAATGAGAACATGTTGGCAGAATGTCAATTTTTGGTTGAAGTATCCCTTGTCTGTAGTGTAATGCTGCATAAAATGAGAAAGTAAACAGCTTAATGTTTTGCTGCCATATCGGAAGAACAATTTTGGATTAATATTAAGACAATAAATGAATGCTAGATGTCTGTCGGTCAGATTATACAAAGTAGTAGTTCAGATATTTGCAGCTGGTGATGGTGGCTCCAGTCGACTAAAAGAAGACCTTTCACATTTTGTCAAATTCCATCCCGTCTCGATGATTCTGTAATAGGCTGTTGGACAGGAACAGTCTGGTTCTGGAAGAGAGGCTGGAGGAAAAGACCTAAAGTGCCCACTACACAAACAATCACAAAGATCCAGAGAAACAACCTGTCCACCACCATGGCAACATACTTCCAGTCCTCGATGACCTAAGGAGGGAGATGCAGAGATAACATCAGTACTAAAACCACTGACCTGTTAGCAGACCAACAGGGGGCAAATGCATTTAGCGGGAAACAAAAGAAAATTGCAGTGTAGAGAATGGGTTCAAACTCCATGTAAACAATTTTCAGTTTAACAAGTGCTGAGCAACAGCTATTGACCATGTACCTCCACCATCTTTTAGATTGCTGTTCTCTGCACTTTTTGATAGCCACCATTATTCAGCACTGCTCTTTCTCCTTCAACATTGATTTAAAAAAACAAATCGATAGTCCGACAATGTGGTTTGGCCAAAGTATAAGTGTTGCCACTTTTTATCTCACCTATGTTACCTAATTGTGTACTGGAATAAATTATGAGTTTATTTACAAAAACAAATAACACATTTCTTAAGAGTTATCTGTTTTTGCAATTGAACAAATTTTGAAATCTTTATAAATTGTAATTTCATATCATTTTTTAATTTGATCTAACATTTTATGAATAAACTGTTTAATCAATTTGAATGTTGTAAACTGATTCGGTTTAGTCAATACTACACAAGATATGTAAAATGTAACTCACACTTTGATCATCGTCATTTCCCATCATGTGATCAGCTACGTAACGAACCCCATCCACAGCCTCCTGAATGTCGGCCCCCCAGCCCTGCAGGTCCCGAGTAGAGTTGTGGCCATTGAGCAGAAATTCCGTTGGCCGTAAATCTGCTTTCCGAGAGCCGTAACCGAAATTAAGAGCTGCTCCCTTGTTGTTGTAAAAGTGTCCTGGTGAAGAGAGAGCAGATGCTGACGGCGCAGTCAGCAACACGGAGGCAGAGGAGGAAATAGCAGATTTGCGAGGAGCCGCGTAACCGAGGCCCAACAGCGACCTCGGGTCCCGCAGATGCTTTTTCTGGCGCAGCCGCTGTCGAGCTGAGTTCCCTCTTGGCCTTTGCATGAAAAGCAATGCCGGAAGCTTGACCAGGAAGACCAGCTTCACCCAGGCCGGCATGGTGTGTGTGCTTGGAGAGCGGTGGTGCACGTTGAGCACACACACGCTTGTGATGATAGAAAATGTCACAAGTACCATAGTAAACATTAGGTATTTTCCAATCAAGGGTACGTCTAAGGAAGTAGGTGGCACGATTTTAGATATCAAAAGAAGGAAGACCGTAAGAGCAAGGAGAACCGAAATACATAGAGTCATTTTCTCACCACAGTCCGATGGGAGGTAAAAAACAAGGATGGCCAGCGAGGTGATGAGCACGCAGGGTATGATGAGATTTATGGTATAGAAAAGCGGCTTGCGCTTGATGATGAAGTCGTACGTCAGGTCGACATAAGTGGGGTCATGAGGGTTGACCGTTCTCCTGCCTGGCAGAGCTAAGATGTCCCATTCGCCACTTGGAGTGAAGTCATCCATGCTGGCCACCTCAGATTTTAACACGAGGTCAAGCTCAGTGTGGTCGTATGTCCAGGAGCGAAATTTAAGCGTGCAGTTTTGCTGATCGAAGGGGAAGTGCTTGACCTCAATCTTACAGGCGCTCTTATATATAGCAGGAGGGAGCCAGGCAATGCTTCCATTAAACAGCACAATGGCATTGGTGAAGACTGTCACCTCATATGTACCATCGGCACTATGAAACGAGTAGAATATTTTGTGTTATTATGGTCTCGGGACTACTGTATATATAGTAATTGCAATACATCTTTGTCCTTTACTCACTTGTTATACAGCACAATGTCAGGCAGCCAGATGTGTCTGGAGGGGATCCGAAGCTTGTCGATTCCCTCATACTCAGCCGGGTCCCATGAAAGTCGATAATCGTTCCAGTTCTGTGGATAATGTGGCAAATGTTGTCTTAATTCGTATATGAGCTGTCCCTCAGTCAGATTATTCAGAATTACACACTCCATTACCGGTTTAATAAATGGTACCGAGTGGCACTGATGATCAGAGAGGCCGGTCTATGGGTAAATTCAAGATCAACTGAAAGGACACCCTGAGTTAATGTTGGCCTTAATATTGCGATAATTGAAAAGTTATGGGCCTACCTGAGTGAGCCAGACGTTTGTCGTCATGATTTGTTCTCTTTCATTCTGGAAGCAAAGAGAAATTATGTTTACAAAAATGTGCCATTTAAAATCCTTTAATTTATCAGCCAATCATAAGAATCGGATTGTTCATATTTTCAAATGTTTTCAACTCACCACACTGATCAGTTGGGCCAGAGAAACTTGTAGAAGAACAGTCACTCTCTCTGTCCTGTTCATAGCAGGCCTGATAAGCTTATTATAGCGGTTCTTACCCAGAAGCCAATTCATTAAACGTTCCTCTGAGTCTGCACAGACCCCACCTATAGAGTGCCAAAAAGAAAGATCAGACCCTTAAGACTGCAGCCATTAATATCTGAATCAAAAACATGTTGTCCAGCAATTAGTTATATTTCTATGATAAAAGTGGGGATGATATCTTTAGTACAGTATAGTCTAACATTATATAACATATAAGTAAGAATTAAGGTACGAGAAGCCGTGAATAAGCGCAAAGCGGCAGTGACTTGTTAACAATAAACCATTTCTGGAATTTCTTCCAGAACCCACAGCCAACAAGCTTTTAATATAAGATGGTGTAATTTTAGGAAGGAGGTGTCAAAATTCACAAAATTAAAGTCTCAACTGCTATGTAAAAACTTATTTAGGTATTTGGAGCTATGCAGCAATATGCACTTTAGAGTCTAAAGATTGGCTTTTACTTATGAAAGGCCAAGTCTGGCACCGTTATCTTTCCTTTAGCTTCCTTTAGAGCCAAAGAAGAGTCTTAATTTTCAGCGTGTCCAAGCTGAGTGTGCATCCCATGGATGAATCAACCTGCAACCTGCAAAGTGGGTTTTTAGGAGAGTGTGCATCCCATGGATGAATCACTGAGCCTTCAGGTTTAATTTTGATTAATTAATATTAATGAGCACCGATTTGCGTTAATTAGAAACACCCAGAGCCACAATGTAAGCACTACCTTTGTAATGCTGATTGAAGATTATGTAAATAGGGCATAATTAGGGTTGGGAATAGAAAATCTATTCCAATTTGGAATCGGAATCAAAAGGCTAGGAATCGGATCGGAAACAAAAGGAATAGGAATCGGATACTTGAGATTAAAATTTGATTCAATTCCTATCAATTCCTCAATTCCTGTGTGCATATTTTCAGAAAAGTACACGCATTGCGTGATATGCTGATTTCTTATTAAAAGCCCTTATGAAAATGATCAGTATTTTTTACTATAGAAAGCATAGTTTAACTATAGTATTTGGATTAAAGAGGCACAGGAACCACAAATTAACCATAGTTTCATTATAGTTACTACAGTTTCACCATGATGTAGTTCAACTACGGTAATGCAAATTGTAATAAATCAGAAAAAACGTGGTTCTATGTGTATATATACAGTACACAAAACGGTGCTCATAAATATATTTATTTTTTGCAAACAAGTCAATAAGCAGGCTAAATGACCATACAGGTTGATATCTATATGTTGTGATTCAACTGTGTAATCGAAACTAGGAATCAATAAGAATCTAAATCGATAAGCAGAATCGTTGAAATCGTAATCGATAAATTTCAAACTATTTCCAACCCTGGGCATAATATATTAACAACAAGCAGGGAAATAAACCGAACTTTGACATAGTCCTACATTATTACAATTACACTGGATGTCACAAGTAAAACTACTGACCCCTACCAAATGGGCCAATAATGATCACTTGTGGGTGTGGTCTCATCACAGATCCAGTGATTATGCATTAGGACTCTATAGCTGTTACAATATTCATGGTTTACTAATCCTTATACTGTATAGTCAGCAGGTGATAGGCATTATATATATTATTTTATAATCTTTTTGACAAAATTTGAATACCCTGAAATTGAATTATTCTTTTGTGAATGGCTTACACTAAAAATTGAGGTGCTATTTTATTATGACAGTGGTTCAGAAAGGTTTCTGTATATTAGATTCAACATGTATGAATGTGACAGATTCAAAATATAAGAAGGTTATCCATTAGATTTACAGTAATGGTCATGATCTAATAATCTTTCCTGTCATTACATCAACAGTCTAGACCAGAAATCAGTACTAAGGATGTATTGTTCAGGTCAGTAATCAACTCTCTAATCTAAAATGGGATTGTACACTTTTAAATATTTTTTCATAATCTATCCACCCAATACGTCATTACAAATATGCATGACTTTCTCCTTTGGAATATTTTTGAAATATGTTGGTAACCAAACAACATTGGCCCCATTGACTTCCATTGGACACAAAACCATTGAGATATATTTATGATATATTTCTATTTTCTTTGGAAGAAAAAGTCATATTCATGTTTTAAACGACATGAGGGTTAATAAATGAGTTTTATTCTTGGGTGAATTATACCCAGCTAACACACGTACGTCTGTAAGATGTCTAGAGATCTGGAGATCAGAAAAACATCCGCTGTGTAAAAACATCTGCTAAACATCAAAGAGCAGTTTTACATCCATTCTAAATCATAAACATCTTACAGACATCTTCCAGATGACATATTGCAGATGAGCAAACTACGTATGACGTCAAATAGACATCTGCCAGATGTAGTGTGCTATCAGGGTTCCTTTAATGTCTACGAAAATATTCTTTGGTGTTCTTCTGAAGGCTTACAGAAAAGAAAATGCAAGTGACATAAGCACACTGTAAATGTGTTTAAGTGTTTTGAGGATCAAATGCTGTCCTGCAGCCACATATGGCCTAAGATCATCAACAACAAATGGCCAAAAGTTTAACGTGTGATAAATGAATAGCCTTCAGTATAACTCTCGTGTGTTATAGTGCCTCTGTCGGTGTTAAAATTGCAGTTCAGTTTTGCGCTGCTCAATATGGAATAAGACATACATGTAATTCAAAGGCAGACTAAAGCCTTTGATAAACTCCTAAGATTGACATTTACGGAATGATCTGTATTAAAACACAATTTAAACCGGAACCTTTTCAAAATAATTTCAGCAACAACCAATTTTACAACTACACAACAGAATCGGGTACAGAAATAACGAAAACGCCGCTTCTTATGAAGCTCCCGCAATCTTAACTGTTACTGTGTTGTACATTAAGCGTTGCACTAAAGGTTAAACAATAGTTCTTCTATACTTACTGTGGATGAGAGGAAAAATGCAAACGAGAATGATTATGGTCCGTTTCATGGTCGTTTCTGTGTTCTCGCGCATCCCTCCTCAGTTCCATTACGCGCCATACATTGCCGGACAGGACAGTCCAATGGTTTCACAGGTAACAGCCGTACCGTTCATTCAGTGATAAACTCACACACCTGCAGCTACTATAAAAGCGCGTCAAAGCCAGAGACTGGATTCTCGTGCAAGCGCTAAAAGTGCAAGCTCAAGCAGCGAAGTGTCCCGCGCACCCGGCGACTCCCCCTTCTCCATAACCCACACACACATTCACCTACAGCCAAATGCGTTTCTCTAAATTACTTATAAAGCTAAAATATCACCAGTTGTTTATTGGTATATTATATTAAATAATACTAACTCGGTAATGTCAATCTTTATTTTGCTTTACTTTTTGATATTTTAGGGGGGATTCCACAGAAGCTTATTGTCACATTACGGGGTACGTTGTCACAATATGGGAACTGCGTTAAAAGCCTTTTGACAACATGTAAACAATTTACTGGAAAACAAACACAAAGAGCTATGAACCAGCAAAAATGAAAAGGTAAAAAATATAGATAACATTGTTTAAAATACAACATAAACACAGATGACAACCACCCCAGCCTAATATGCCACAATGTATCTCAGTATGAATTTATTGTGTTCACACCAAAGAATGTTTACTAAAGAGAAAAATATAATAAATTAATAACATGTTATATTATTATTATTATTAATAGTAATACATCATGTTGCAGTAACTGTTGATAATACTGATTTTCTTCTAAATGGCTTGACTATTTAATTGCCTTTTTGTCTTTGCTTTTTCATTTGTAAGTTGTTTTGAAAGAAGAAAAAGTGAATAGATACAAATGTACCTGATTAGATTGACTTTTATTTTTGAAGTCTTAATGAAAAAACACTGATGATTTACAGTACAGAGTGTGCAGTGATAAGAGGAGGCACATGTTTGTGTTGTAGGCTGTAAATGGTTTCAGGATAGGTCACGGCTCAGGGTGTAAGGGCAGTGCACTTGGTCTGACCTCCACATATCATACCTGTCTTTCGGTGTCATTTGTTTTCTTTATCACTTCCCTTCATTTTTATTACTTTACCTCCATCTTTTAATGAGGCAAATGAGGGTATTAAGAATACAAATATATAAGAATGCCATTAGAATAGTAATAGTATAATTTTATTATAAAATCACTGGCTTGTAGTGTCTAATCTTACAAAAAAGTATTATCTTTTTTCTGTGGAGTCACATGGATGTTGTGATAAGCAGGATTTTAAAGTGAAAACAAGGATAGAGAGATTCATTTATGACACATCCATTTTAGAATTTATCGATGTGTTTAGTTAAGTTGTTTGTTTTTATTAAAGACAGTATCCTGGCTGTTTACATGCATGCTAATAGTATACATTACATATTTGGAAGAAATATGTTATGTGTCCTTTTGACTTTTTTAATCTCAATCAATTCTTCAGATGCCTAAACGGACTCTTTCTTTATCGACTTCTTTCATAGACTAGATATAGATTAGAACGTTAGGATGTACAATATTGAGTTTATTTGTTTCATCAGTACTTCAACGCTTGATCACAGCAGATATCCTCATGTAATCATCACAGCACATTATCTTCTCTCCACCCCTACTGTCTAACCATGCCAAACCCTTCACCCAATGTCTGTAATGACTCCGATAATGTACAGGATCGGGCCGGTAGGACTATGGGGACTCTCAAGGTCTTGCTTTGATAAATATCTCTGTTTCTGGAGAGGAGAGATTTAAACATCTTGCACCCGGACAACTCAGACATCTTCCAATCCCAGAGATGATGATTTATTACATGGGCACACCTTCAAAAATTATGATGAACCAGAAAATGGAATGGGGGAGGGCGATGTGGACAGTGCAAACAACTGCAGTTTAATTGGACTGCATACACGATTATCATGACATGCGAGTTCATGACTCAGAGCTGTTGTAGTCAGTGGGTTGGCGCCACCGATTTTCCGTCTTCCCCGACAATTAAAGACCTTATAGTGAGTGTCAATCTCATAAGAGGTATGTTTTGGGTGAGAGTAAATGTTGCATAAATAACACAGAGTCGGTTAAAGTCAATAAGAGGCGCTACATTAACAGCTAATGGGTTATTCATTTACATCAGCTTAGAATTGGTCAGCACATGAGTTCTTTCATTTGATGTAAGATACCTCCTAAAGAGGTAAAAAAAGGAATATTTAAATTAAAACAATTATTAGTATGATTCCAAGAATCCACAAGCAAACAAAACAAAACAAATCAGTTTCATATTTAGATTCACTTTACAAAGTCACTGAGGTATTAGATCAAATACATACTGTACAGTTCTATACAGAACCAGCTTTTGAGACTTTTTGTACAGTCAAGTGAGAGATTGATGTCAGAGCTGCTTGAGTTATTTTTCCATGTGCGAGCAGGGATAGTGGGATTGTAGAAGCGATGGAATGTGATAGAAGAGAAATGAGTGATCAAAGAACTGCTGCTGTAGCATAGCTGTGTTGCCGACATTCAGGGGTAGATATATCAAACGGGCAGTTCATTACTTCAAGTGCTTTGGCTCCTAGCAGAGAGGCAGCAGGCATATACTGAGCTATTGATTATACCCTGAGCATCTGCACGGGAGGAGGAATATCCACATGCTGTACTTTTTGTGCACACAGGCATGTCATCGGACGAGACGTACTAGATGTCTCTGTGTGAAGGAAAGGAGGGATTTCATTACGGCTGACAGTGTGCATGCGTTTATGACGTTAAACATTGTAAGATCAATAAAAACGAAACACATATTGTAGGAAGCAGAGGATGGTGTATGGTGCACACCACTGTGTGATTACAGTCAGGGGATCAATGCATGCACGGTGATAACCGTGTGAAGTCCTTTCCTGTTCAAATTATGTGCTGCATGGAGTTTATGAATGAAAAGTAAATAACTGAAAAGAAAAGGAGATTCTGCTTGACAAACATGAAGTCAGGAATACAAACTGGTTCAATGTAACCAGTCAAACATCTCCTATTAGCATCAGTCAGAGTGAGTAACAGTGATTGTGGGGGTGGACAACATCCTCGTTTTCAGCTTTATAACCCCACCCACTCCCCCATCTGTTCACTTACAAGGGATAGTTGACCAAAAATCTAAATCGAATCATCATTTATTCACCGTCATGCCATTCAAACCTGTGTAAGACTTTTTCTTCTGTGAAGCACAAAAAAGATATTTTGAGAAATGTCTCAGTGGTTTTGTGTCCATACCATGGATGGCAATGGGGGTCAATGTTGTTTGGTTACCAACGTAGCGATATCTTCTTTTGTGTCGAAGAAAGAAAGTCATACAGGGTTAACATGACATGATGGTAAACGATTCACTTAGTAGAAGAATAGAGTAAAATACTTTTAGGTGACCTATGCCTTTAAAAGCATGACAGTGTCCAGTCAATCTCAATACTTACAGTGTTATCCAAATATTTAAAATAGGCACACACTCGCACTTCCACATGCATGCACACGCGCACACACAAAGAAACTGTTTGACCTCACAAAATAGACAAGAGCAAGATCATTTGCAAGGTAAATACTGAGGCTTGATATTTCTCGAAATCCTCATTCCCCTATTATTGTGATAATTCCAACTCACTTTTCACCTGTCTGCTCATGATAAACGTTCTCATCTTTACCTCTTTCCTCTACACCTAAGATGGATGGAGTTATTAGCCCTTGAAGGCTTTTAAAGATTACTAATGAGACTAACACAGGTACCTCTCAAGGTCTGATCTGTATAAAGCACTCATTATATTAAGCATTGCTATGGCTACATGTTCATTGAGAAAGACTTTATTATGTCTTATATATTATATATACAGTACATATATATATATATGTATATATTATGTATATATATATATATATATATACAGTATACTGTATATGCGGCATGCATTTGATTAGATTAATGTTAAAAAAACATTTAGTCAAAAGCATGCAGAATATCCAAAGAAACTTACAGTATGACCACATTGGCAGTTACATTTGAAGAACATAATGTCGTAGACATGATCCATCAGACATACTCTGCTGACTGTGTGTACTGTATGTGTGAGTGTATGTCGGTGTGTTATGTTCTGCAGATAATTCACAGGAAACCATTTCCTACATTTACAGGCTTGTAAAATTGATTCTAATTTGTCATCATCCAATTTCCTTTTTCATTGCCACAGATTAACTGACAGCTTCAGCTGTATCACGCTGGAAACCAATCAATCTCTCAGACTCGAGAAGGATAATAAAGTGCATTCGGAAATGTATGTCCATATATGTATTTCATTGTGACATCAAGCATATTATTCAGAACTATTTTAATCTGACCTCAGAGGTGTTTTTCCATCTCATTTAATACACTACTAAATTCAGAACAGATGATCTGAACGGAGATCATCACATATGAATGAATGCTGGAAGAATGTTTATAGTTCCCTTTTTTAGCTGATGGAAAAGCTTGTTAAAACGTAAATATTTGTGAGGGCTTGACCATTTCAAAAAGTTCCCAATGGGTACACAGACTGATAGTATTAGAAATTACGTATCTGTAGATCTTACGTGATTCCAATACAATTTCAGTGACTTGTCAGCTAGACATGTGGGCAGGTTACATTGATGATCCGAGGAAAACTTCAGGAAAAATTGTAAATGGTATGTTATGCATGGATCCCAACCAGTTTTGGGAAACATACCACCAGAGAAATGTAATGCTCTTTTTGGCCCATTGATGAGGTGAAATAAGAAGTCGCTGTTTCTATTCTTCTAGCTTTTCTTAATGTTAAAAAGTGTTAATGATTTAGTCCTGTCAGCTTGAAACATCCTATAATGATATGCAAAATCTTTAGTGTATAAGGATGTTCTAGAAGACCTCACAACGTATTTTAAACCATTTCATTTTCAAAGTCAAATGCAGCATGCACAGTGTTCTGCATGCTGGTGGTCAATATGAACGTGAAGTGCCATTCTGAGGGTTAACAGGAGGCTATTACAAATTCTAATACAGCAAGTATTAGAACCTCGGAGTCATATTTGATGAACAGCTGTCCTTCAATGATCACATTGCAAAGACAACACGGTCATGCCGATATGCCTTATTCAACATTAGAAAGGTCAGACCCTATCTCACTGAGCATGCGGCACAACTCCTTGTCCAGGCCCTGGTAATCTCAAGGTTGGACTACTGCAATGCTCTCCTTGCTGGTCTTCCTGCAAAGGCTATCAAACCACTTCAGCTGGTTCAGAACGCAGCAGCACGCCTCGTCTTCCAACAGCCCAAAAGGGCTCACGTGACTCCCCTTTCATCTCTCTTCACTGGCTACCGGTTGCAGCCCGTATCAGATTCAAGTCACTAATGCTTGCCTACAGGACTATCACTGGATCTGCACCGGCCTACTTCCACACTCTCCTGCACTCCTACACCCCATCAAGATCCCTGCGCTCAGCAAACCAGCGGCGTCTTGTATTGCCTTCCCACAAGGGCAGTAAATCGCTCTCCCGCTCATTCTCATTCACAACTCCTTTCTGGTGGAACATTCTTCCTAACTCTGTCCGTTCAACCACATCTCTCACAACTTTTAAAAAACTACTTAAAACCCATCTCTTCTGTGAATACTTGACAGACAAATGAAAAAAAAAAAAAAAAAAAAACACTAACCCTTTCTCTCAACAGGTAGTGGTCTAGCTTTTGTTGAAACCAGTAACTTTGTATTGGCACTTCATGTATTATGGCTCCTGTATGACATATCGCTTATTGCTCCTACACTCTTTGTAAGTCGCTTTGGATAAAAGCGTCTGCTAAATGTCTAAATGTAAATGTAAATGTAAATGCAAGTAAAATATTTACAAGTTACTTGCATTCAGAGAGACAATTTATCTTTGTTGAAATGGTGATAGAATCCCTTCATGGAGACAGTTAGTGTTGTAAGTGCTTTTTTTACAAGGACTGAGGTCAAGGACAATGAAAAGAACATACTTACATACAGAACATAAAAATGATTCATAATTTTTTGGAACCAAGCATAAAGGCACTGCACTAGGACCTGCTCCTTTGTCATAAAAGCTAAAGCAATCATATGAACAAATTAAATCCTTTAAAGGGACATATAACTGCAGATAACAAAAGAAGATATTTTGAAGAATGTTGGTAACCAAACAACAATGCCCTCATTGACTTCCATTGTATGGACACAAAACCACTGAGACATTCCTCAAAATATCTTCTTATGTGCTGCACAGAGAAAAAGTAATCTACTTTACAGGTTTTGAAGGACACGAGGGTGAATAAATGATGACATTTGTTTTTACCTTTCTCCTTAACCCTAATATCAGAGGAATAACTCAACCAAAGGATCTTACTGTAATAGACCTGTCATTTGTTCATAAAGTATGTTGATGCAGAGATTCCATTCTGAATTCATAATATGAAACAAAACGACAGCATATTTAATGATGACTATAATAATCATCCTTTAAGAACATTTTAGAAAACTCTGTAGTTCAGGTGCTTAAGTTAGTATTCCAATGGAAGAAAATCAGACAATATTATAGGACAATAATTTAGAATGAATTTTTAATTCCAATTCTTAATTAAATAAAGTCTTATGATATATAACATTGACAGGGTACAGTATAATTATCAAACACAATTTAAACCAAAACCTCAGTTCCCGGGTTGATGATGGTCCTGCATGTCCAGTAAATGGAGAAGGAAATCATTTAATGAGGAAATAGATTTACAGAGCAAAAGTCTCTTCTGAGAATTGGAGTCAGTTGAACCCTACATGAACTTTGGGATTTAGAATGATCAGATATTATTTTATCCATAATCATGGCCAGTAGCTCTAAACAATATTAAAAATAAAACTGCTATGATGTATTTAACAGTATAACTATGTGTAATACAAAGGAAACCTAGTCTGTGTCACATAAAGAACAAAAGACTTGGACTAAATACTGCATTACTCTTGGCAGTGATTTAATTGGTTCATTATGAGCTGTCATTGTGTGCAAAAAAAATCACGTTTAAATGTCTACGTTTCAAAAATAACAGCATATGCTGAACAATGTGATGGTGAGTAAATAAGGACAGAATATTTATTGAAGGATTTTGGTTATCCTCGGTGTAGATGTGCATAGATTACACTAGAGACGTTAATGTGTGTGCATTTCTATCACTTTAGAACTTGACTACATTTTGAACTTATTGATCTCATTAAGGGATGATGTTATAGCTTGGCATTGAGACAAAGTTAGTTCAGGTAACATCCTTCGGTTGAGTCATATTGTGTTTGATGGTTCCTGCCACTCCGACTGCTTTGTCTTGCCAATCTGGAGGTGAATTACCCGGCTGTGTTTAACTCTTGGAAGGTGTCCAGTATTAAATGTGTCTGCCTTCAACAAGAGTAAAACAATCCTATTATATCATGGTTGTTAAGCAATTTGATGAACGATGGCAGATCAAATAGGTGTTTTTCTGGTGAAAACATTGTGAGCGATTTCTTTACAATTTTGTGACTGAGTCTGTGTGCTCATTGTTTAATTCATAACAGGTAAACCACAGAAACACCAAGTGTTTCGGGCCGTGCTTCCCCTTTGTGAGGTATGGAGTGAGATCTGTCTGTTCCACAGGTAAAGTGAAATTGGATTTGTTATGGACTCTCAAGCCTCCAGAACACCAGCTGCTTCCTGCTTTGAGTCGCCGTGGTAACCCCTCCTTCTACCCATCTCCAGTGAAAAATGCTGTCTGCCACACCGTGAATCTGAGCATACCAGCCATATGTTCCTGTCCACTTTTGCTACTTGTATTATTTTCTGTAGCCATGAAAATTCACAGAAAAATAGAAAGCAGGAAAAGAGGGGTGGGTGATTACATGTCTCAATAGACTGATTATGTAGATAAAGTATTTGGAAAATACTTTATACATCCTTAATGCGTAAAAAAAACATTATCCATACACATCGTGGATAAATGTCCAGAAAAAACATTTTATGTCCATGGTACCTTTAATAATGCAAAAATTAACACATAACGATATAACAATAAAACAAGAATATAATTTTACCAATTTTAAACTGTAAAAGAATTGTCAAAAGAATTCTAGCTGAATGGTAAGAATGTACAGAAAAATACTTAGCAGATATTACACAAATAGAAATGATTATAAATGATAGTTGCTTTCGAATAAAGTGTTTTGGCCCCTAAAATGTGATCTTATGAAAAAGGGTTGAGAGAAGTCGTAGTTCAAGGGAGCAGATGCACACAGCATGCAGTTCATCAGAAACTCTTATTCCTGAAAGCAGAGAGGAGATACAGAACACATGTCTATTTCTAATCAGAGTCCAGCAGTCTTCAGAGAGCATCATGCTCTCTCAACTCACCATGCAAAAGCACTGGTAGCAAGACACGGTCAGCAACAGGAAGAGATCGAGACTGGAGATATGCAGTAGTCGTGTGTGTGGAAGAGAGGATGAGGGAGAGAGAGAGAGAGATGAGGGAGAGAGAGAGAGAGAGAGAGAAGAGAGAGAGAGAGAGAGAGAGAGAGAGAGAGAGATGTGAAATATCATAATTATACGTTTCAGACTCAAAAAGTACAATAAAAGTACAGCTAAGTTGAAAGCTACCCTTGTTCTTAAATAATTTTCAAGAGGTTACGTATCTGTGTTGGACTCTGTTTTCTTTTGTTGTAACATTGGCCAGAAAGTATTTTGAGAGTCGGAGTGACAAATATTTTTGCAAAAAAACCTACCAAAAATCATTTATGTATTACACACAATATAAAATCAAAATGTTAAAATTTTATGTTATTTGAACACAAAAACAAAAAAGAAACGCAATTCAACAGAATTTTTCTGTTATCTTTTTCACAGATTTTCAACAGAATTTTATTTTGGAAATAAATAAAACCGTGGAAAACAAGATTTGGGGGATCTTTTTTACGGGATTGATTTACAGTCGACAGCTGACTTCATCAACGAAAAACACTACCCTGATCAGGAGGTGGAGAGGTTTTATATGTAGCCTAGTTCTCTGGCACCATATCTGTACTTTCTTCTTATTTCTCTCCTTCCCATTCATTCCCTGTATCTCTCTCTGGTCTGTTTTACGATACACTCTGCGCTCTATAACTCTTGTTAGTCCTGACTAAGCCCTTCCCACACCTCTTCTCTTTTAGGAAAGCTCCATCCTTGCCCGTGATTTAAGCCAGGTCTGTCCTCTTAGCTAATTGATTTAAGTCAGGTCTGTGTTTCCCAATTGTCGGTCTGTCAGGCCACTTGCAAGCCCTAGAAACTACATTAGCTGTATAACTGATGGATTGGTAAAGCTATAGATGCTGGTCTCCAGACAATCGCAAGCAAATATGCGCCAGTCACAAACGCATGCACGTATAGTCACAATGACCCAATACCCAATTAGCGCACGCGGTCACAAATGCACACATGAGTGTGGGTCAGCACAGGACACAAGACAACTCTCACACACAGACAAGGACCCAAATACAAGCACTGTGAGCAAAGCAAATGGAGTTTGGCAGAGGATCTGATTATGCCAGTGCTTACTTGGTTAGAGAGAATGTAGGGAGACGGATCCCACTGCCTCTTATCGATATTCTGATAAGCATTATTCAATTATGCAGTCCCAACACACTGCATTATTCAATTACCCAGCTGTAGACTTGAAATATACATGCTGGTAAAACAACACAGTGGTCTGAGATTGATAAATTTACAGAATGATCAAGACATGGCGAGGCATATCAGTTAACACATCACAGTTATGTTTGTGGCATGTAGTTGTATTTTATATAAGGTTTCATTGTATCTCAAAAGTTAATAAAGGATTGTTTGTGGTGAGGGTTCATGTTGTGCCATACTGCATTAGTATAATGTGCTTTTGTAGATTTTTCAGAGATTGTCTTAATATAGGGAGATGGAAGTTTCTGTAATACTTACAATTGGAGAAAGCATAACGGCTAACTCAGATCACATGAGGCACCCTCAACCAATCATATAATGGCAGTGACATCCGTGGCATGTTTAACAAAATCTACTGCATTAATAAAATGAAATAAGATATGCTTCACTGAATTATTGAATGTAAGTATACAATAAACATTACATAGGAAACAATGAATGAATTAAGTTGTTCAAGATTGTTAAGCCACACTCTGGTATCATTTCAACATTAACGGTTATTTTGTATTACCTCTCTATATGATATTACTTTAGCGGTTCATTATAATTTTTTCTTTATACCTCACAGATGTGAGAGAAAACACATATTTTAGTGATTTTTGATCGATTTGGCGTGTTTAAATGAACGGACCCTGATGTTTGCGAGTGTGACTGAAGAAGCTTTTGATAGTTGTATCTAAAAAACGGACATCCTGCTAAACTTGTGGTAAGACAAGAATATAATATTAATCTTAAAGGTAATATTTATTTATCCCCAATTAAATAAATATCTGCTTTGAATCCTCTACATTGTGTTGAAGTCTTTGGTTATTTATGTCATTTACTTCAGTATCTGAATAAAATGTCTGATTCTGATGTACAGTGCTGTGTTAAGTTTTATTAATCGTCATATTTTGTATAATACATATTTGAAAATTATTTAAACTATGCATAAAATCGAATCTTTAATGAACAGATAAAATCACAATTTAATTTAATCCTCCATGCGAGGGACGATGTGTTTAAATACAATTATAAAAACGATTTTAACTGTTTGGTTGTTGGGATTGTCATGAACTGGGTAAGAGACAAGGCAGGAGAACCCAACTGCAGGCAAGAGTCAGGGATGAAGGGGTTAACAAGGATTTATTAACTGTACAAGTAACAATGAACACTAAAAGGCAAAACAAAACCCACAATGGGGAAAACAAGACAGGATAAATAATAAACTTGAACAAGGACACTGACTAACTAAACTAAGAAAACAAACACTTGAATATAAACACACACTAACTAAACTAGACTTACGTGACACAGGGTATGGGAACAAGGCAAGACGAGGGCATGAATACAAGGACTTCTATGACACGGATGAGGTAAGACGTACAATGAACCAGCACAGGACAAAGAACACGAGGATGTTTTAAAGGGGAGCAAATCAAGAGGGAACAGGTGCAAGGGATAAACTAATTAACACAAACTAGGAAACAGGAGGGTAGGAACGATGACGCAGACTAGAAAAACAAAGGATCCTGTATGATTCCACCTCAAGACCAAGAATTACCTAACCAGAAGAGGTGGAATCATGACAGGGATGTACTCTTCATGTCCCATAAACGTTATTTAGTATGTTGCTGCAACGAATGTGGTCCGTTCCATTTACGTCTTCAGGAGGAAATCATCAAGTGCCAGCAATGTCCAATGTTACATCATCCCGACGAATATGGGAATCACAAAGTTAAGTCGCTGGAACGTTATTTGGTACATTGTGGCAACGCACGGTCCGGTCATCAATAGCTGAGCGGACCGATTGGAAGTGGCAATATTCCTTGATGAACTAGACCGTTATGGGAAGCTTTGTATAAACTAGGCTACTACATCTGAAATGTATTCAGGCTGGATTTGTGCCAGTCAAACATTTATTAAATATTCTGGAACCGTAAGTACAACTCAGAAGAGAAATTGTTGTCTTGATTTTGGCTATACAGCGGGCCGTGGTTCGAAAACATGACATTTTACATATGTCCATCTAGAAAACATGCCGACTTCAATAGTTTGTAATAGGTTTGTAATAGGTTAATGTGTAATTATTCTGAAACGTCATATTATCCTTTTATAACAATAAAATGATCATGTTTTAACGCCATATGATCTCGTTTTAACGACATATGACCTCATTTAAACTATATATTATCTCGTTTTAACGACATAATAAAATGGAAAAAATTAAATATACACAGCAATACACTACCGTAGTTTTCGATCAAGACACCTCTATCATTTCATTTATATGTCGAGATAATAAAACGAGATAAACGACGAGAGTAAACATTATAAAACGAGATAATATGTCATTTAAACGAGATAAAACGAGAAATTAAGTCGTTTAAACGAGATAAAACGAGATGATAAACGAGATAAAACGAGATAATAAATTCATAATATCTCGTTTAAACGAGATAAAACGAGATAAATGAGAAAAAAAGATATAATATGTCATTTAAACGAGATAAACGAGATTATATGTCATTTAAACAAGATAATATAACGAGATAAAACGAAACGAGATAAAACGAGATCAAACGAGATAAATGAGATAAAACGAAACGAGATAAAACGAGATAAAACGAGATAAAACGAGATCAAACGAGATAAATTAGATAAAACGATATAATATGTCATTTAAACGAGATAAACGAGATAATATGTGTAGTGGAGTAGGCGGGGCGAGACCGTGGTTCGAGACCGGTGAGTAATTGTGAATAAGCGCCAGCTGTGCGCACACCGGGCTCGAATCACGTAGGAGATTGGGAGCATATTAAAGGAACGAGCGACCGGACCGTCGATGAGAGAGGACCGGGCCCGAACGTATGTTAAGTTGTTTTATCTATTTTGTTATTCGCCGGCAGTCGTCCGTGAGGGGCTGCCGGCTGTCTTTTACTTTGTTTATTATTAAAACTTATAACTTATTAAATAAAACTTAAAACTTATTAAATGTTTGCCGGTTCCCGCCTCCTTCCTTCCCTTTTAATGAACCTCTTTACAATATGTCTTTTAAACGAGATAGTATGTCTGAAAAGATCATATGTCTCGTTTAAACGAGATAATATGTCATTTTAACGAGAACATATGTCGTTAAAACGAGATAATATGTCTCGTTTAAAATGAGATAATATGTCGCTTTAACGAGATAATATGTCGTTTTAACAAGATAATATGTCGTTAAAACTAAATCATTTTCTTGATTTTCTTTTCAAGATTGAAAGCAATCAATCGACACGTAAAAGACTGCACACTACACATTTTTTTTTTTGACAAGATAGACAAGAAAAGTCAGTAAAAGTGTGAGGGAGACTATTACAGACTTATACAGTAATATTGAAGATTGAGAGAATTTTCTGTCAACAAACAACACTTGTATTTTCACAAACAGTAAAAAAAATACTGTACTTAAATATTTTTTAAACATCTAATAGTGGGCAACCATTACATCGTGTCTACACCAGACGCGACCGGCGCGACACGACACAAGTCTGTTCTAATGGGATTGTCACATCCAAAAATTATAATGGGTTCTAATGCGCTATATAGTCTTTTATCGCGTCACATAGCGCCACGTCCAGTGTAGACACAGATCTTAAAACAATCAGGTTGAGTCTGGAATATTCTGTCATTTTGTGTCACTTACACTTTTTTCCCATCATTCAGTCTTCCTACAGTCAATATGAATCTCCATTTGTTGAAAATAAAAAATTGACTCTTGTTTTATTGTTCAGAATGACAAACTGCAAAAGATAACACTGTATTAAGTCAGCTAGAAAGGTTTGTGAAAATAAGTATTATTTTAATAAGTACTATGCAATAACTGTGACTCTCAGCTCCACATCGAGAATCACTCTGAATTCATAGTCTGCAAATACTGTCTCTTATGCCATGTTAGTGTGGTATTATATTATATGAACCTCTTTAGTCATTTTGACCAATAATGTATTTCGACTTTGTGTCAGAGAGAAGCTTATGGATGATATCTCAGCCAAGTGAGATATTGGCTTAACTGCCTGTTTGAATAGCACTAAAGAGGAAATGACTTCATAGTGTGAAATTTCTGTGCTTGACAGTTGCACAAATCATTGAATTTACTGTACCGAAAGTGGCCAAGTTATTAGAAGTTCATTAGACACTAGACTGTTATCCAAAGACACTTAAATCACAGGGGATTGTTGGAAAGAGAAGTCTTAAAAATGGCTTAAAATGATTTAGAATGTATACGGTGTATGGATTTCATGAAGTTAGTTAGAAGGCACTAAACTAAATTATCTTTAGCATCACTATTTGTAGCAAGCTTTTTAGTAAAGCGCACTTCTGGAAAAGTCTTGCAAACATATCTGGACACAAAAAATACAGTGTCCAATGTTTGACTCATTGTTTTGTGAAAGAAAAATAGCACAAGCACAACATCATTTTCAAGCATGATTGCTCTCTGCGTCATAAAACAGCAAGATAGAGTAGAGAGTTGTAAACGTTTGACTGTGATTCGTTCTTGCACAAGAAATAAAGCCTGTGTTTTAATTAACCCCACAGCAGAACAGACAAAGGACACCATGGTCAAATATAAATCACTGAAGGCAATCCCAACACATCCCGTCTACCTCTTTATTAGAGCGGACACGAACATATTCACTTGACAAACTACATGTCACTGGTGACATCATAAAGAACCAGCACAGAGACAACTACAATTAAAGAAAACCCATTCATTCTGCAGCGTGCATCTTGTCTGGGTAGTTATCAAATACGTCTGCTGTGATTTTCACCTAATGTTTTGTTCATTGGCTTTGAAGTCAAATACAAGGATCGAGGCATAAATTTAAAATGTTGTCCGGGGGCCTTGTCTTTAGTCTTTTGTTTGATGAAACGGGACTTAAAGTATTTTCCTTGTATTTTTAGACATCAAGATTCTTCAACAAGCTCCATGACCACAGTAAACGGAGTGAGTACAGTATCAATGTCCTTTATTTTTCAAAACTGTTGATTTCAGTCATTGGATGTGTTATTCATCTACTCTGATTTGTTCTCAACAGCTTTTCCACAGAGGCAGGGGGTGGGGAGGTTCTTTGAGGACAGGCGGCAGTGTTTATGAACTGTAAGATGTTGGATGCACTGCAGCTGTCTGAAAAGCAAACATCCAGTACAACACCAAACAGGCCAAATCCTCTTCTTCGTCCAGCCACTTTTGTTTTTTCTACTTGGATTTGTTCTCAACAGGTTTTGCACAACGTCAGATGGGGCTGACAAATGACATTGACAAAACCCCTGCCCCACCTACACCAGCTCCTGCACCCGAGTAAGATGAACAAATTCAGTTTTAGCTTTAAACATTGTGAACACAACACTCCCCACATAGAAATAAATACAGACATCAATTACTTATTATTTGATGGTTTGCAGAAAGTGTATTTCTATTTGCCTTTCTAGGCACTAACCTGCTCCCTACCCTAACCCTCAGCCCTGTCTCCTGGACAAAAGGTCCGCCACAAACGGCCGAGACCTTCAGCTGACAGGTACAGTGATATGAGACCCATAAACATTAATAATTGCAGTTTATGGTGTGTTGTTTATTATAATTGTACTTAATGTTTATTTGTGGGTTTTTTCAGCTAAAGAGCCGGATGCATCCAGGAGACACCAAATGGGCAAAACAGAGAAGAAGCTAAATAAATGAATTAATTAAATGCTATTTAAAATCGGCAGAAAACTATGTACCTACTTCTAAACTAAGCCATAATGTACTTTATATAGGACAGAGAACGATTCATGCGATCAAACTGTTATTTCTGCATAACTTCATCGCAACAATCCTAAACTTTTATTTACCACAGAGCAGGAACAGAATAGACTTGTGATATTCCTAAACTCAAAACTCTTCTAAATCATCAGTGAAAGTAAAACTTGACGGAACAATAACTACATAAGGTCATTAACCTCAAAAACGTCATAAGCAGATTTTAGATGCTTAACAGAAGAAATACTGGAACCATGTAACCAGCTCATTTCAACCACAGTTTTTGGTTCGGTTTCAGTGTTTTTTGTTATTCTATGCTAAGGTGACAGGAGCAGTAACAGGTTAAGAGGTTTATTGCAAAGACAAAAATCTACCTGTAAACATTTCTAGGGCATTGTATAACATGGAATATACACAAATATGATCTCCCATAACCCATAAACAAACTGGGGAACACAGAATTTTCTACATGTACTTACATGGCGCTCTGGAATACTTGATTTTGATTGGTCGGTCGGGACATTCCGAGGTCCGTTATTCCCAGATAACAACCGTTCAAAACGAATTACACCAGCTCATCCATGTAGTGCGAGTCAACTTGACATCGAAACTAATTTACTGCTAGAATAAATCACAATTGCTTGAAATATGCTTATTCATAATAATATGAGATTGTGTTACAAATGATTCAACATATTGCAAGGTTGTATTGTTTAAACGTTGTGACTTGGAAGGTTTGTATTCATTACAAATGAGCTAATAAAATAATGAAAATCAGTATATTTAGAATCAGTTGTAACGTGTAGCTGTGGATAATGGAGCACACGATGAAGGGGTAGAATTAAACGTAGTGATTTAATAAGAAAAGGCATAGGAGGTAACAGAAGCTAACAGCAACTAGAACATAAACAATACTCGGCACTGAAAAAGTGTAAAACGGCAGTCCGTAAGGCAGGTCAATTGCTTTCATAAGGAAATCTAGTGCATGGTAATGGATATTTAGGCCCAATCCCAATTCTATTTAATACCCCCTCGCATACCCCTCGCCCCAGTTCCCCCTTTCTGATTGCGTTCCGGTATGCATGGAGGGGCAGATCCCCGGTTCCCGATCAGACCGGGGGTGCCATTCTGGAGGCGGACGACCTAGAAAAACTCCTGGTTACAACAATTTAATAGCATTTGTTTTATGTTGCGGTACAGTTATGTGCTACGTTAGCAAACCTTAGTGATTTTTTTCAAATGTTTCTTGACATGACTGTAAATATGAACACAAAATTGTATGTAACATAAAAAAATGATTATTTGTTGTTAAAATATTAATAAATTTGAAAAATCACTTGATTATAATCGCTTGAGCAGCCATGCCGGAAAATTTCATACCCCTTCGTTTGAATTGAGGTCCCGAAAAAATCAGTTTGAAGGGCTATATGGCCCTACACCTCCAACCAAAAGAGAATCGAGACGAACGGGTAGAGGAAGAACAAACATATGTCTTGTTTCATTGGTTTACATATGTCTTGTTTCATTTTTCTCTCTTTATTGCATTCGGTGGTGCTTGACGACTGGAAGAATTAGCTTTACGAGGTGATGATTGAAGGAGAATTTATCCTGAACGCCTCGTAATGTAAAGTAGCTCAAATGGACCACATAATGCATGACTGTTGAGAAGTATCAGACTGCTGATGCGGCTGACCAATCAAAATTGAGTGTTTTATAATAATTCATAATCCCACATTATTTACATTTAACACTGTGTCTCTATGCAATCCTGACTCTGCAATTAGCATATATAGCATATATTTCTCACATTATCCACAGCACATGTTCCTTTCCTGGGTGAGTGATCACACTGCTGATCGTATCTTACCAGCTTCAAGCCATTCCTCCCAACACCCACATGCACTTTCTACTAAATATGACGACTAATTTTTCTTGCCACCTACTCCTCCGGTCCTTTTAATAAATATCTGAGGAAGAGGCAGCTGTGTTTTCTACCCTCCACTACTACAGTATGTCCTAATAACCGCAACGAATTAAACCTGTGCAGGCGATGAGATGGAACCGTGACCTTCATGCTGGTCACAGCCTTATTGCCTCTGCATCCGACATGCAATAGAGGGGGGAAGGGGGTCAGAAAGAGGTTAAAAGGAGTTTGGTCAACATGTTTAACATGATGAAGAACATAGTTGGACATGCAGTACTTTTATTCTCAGTGGATTCAATGTTTAACTTGGTCCCCATGAAATCAAAATGTGCCCTTTATACTTTATAATTTTCTTTGCCTTTGTAATCCTACTTCAGCTTTGGAGTGGCCATCCTTTTTTGATGATGTCAGTTTGACAGCTTGGGCAGAACATTATGTTGACCCCTCCCCTCCAACCATAAATCAGCTACAAGTTCCAATAAAACGCCCACTTGTCTAGATCCAGTCAATTTTCAGTGAGAAGAACAAACCACACCCCTGATACTCCATTTTACTCTGAAATAAGTCACAAATACGAAAGTCGATTGTGACTTCCAGTTCGGTCCAAAAGCATGCATGAATGCTAGAATTTAGTTTTGTAGACTAAACAATTGTGCCTATAGATTTCTTTGTTAAACAAATAAACAAAAAGATTACTAGTAGTAGTAGTGTTGTAGGTGGAGTTTTTTGGAAGGCAACGCCCTAAGTCAGAAGAATGCAAAAATCAGTTTAGGAAATTGTCATTTCAATCAACTCAAATGCACCAGAAGGAGCAGTGATCTGATGAAATGCAGGGGCACTTGCGGGAGCGTGCCGGGTGTAAATTATTCATGTGGACCCTCAGCGTTTCCCCTCCCTGGTAATAGACCCTGACAGGATCGCAGCAGTGATTTAGTGGCTTTGATTTCCATCACTACAAGCATAAAGCACTTGAGTCATGTGGGTGAAGCCTCTACACAGCACTTGTCATTTTAAAGCGAATGTAAGTGGCTGTTTGGTGGGGGATACGACTGCATGTAAATAAAACAGATGACAAAAAATCTCCAACCTCTTTAATAGTCTAGGTCGAGCTCACATTATGTAGGAAATGGGGGTTGTTGTCATATAGGGCCTACGTCTATGTAACTATAAAGTTTTAATGCAAAAGTTCAATTGCATAAATGTTTAAAAAAACACACAAATGCTATTGACATGTTGTCACAAAGCTTTTCTGGGATTATACATTAATATGATTTAAGAGTTGCTGTATCTGTGAATACACATCAGCAGTCAGAACTCCATAGGAAAACACTGTCTAAATTCATAACACTCAACTCTGCATTTTCAGATCTACATTGATGTCATCATTAATATGTGACAGCGATGGGATGGAGAAAATGACATCGTCTGTTTTCAATAGTCATGTATCAAGAATAAAACGCTACAATAGCTCTGTAGGACGGTCTTAACTTCCTACACTTGTACACATGAGTTCTTCAGACTCTTCAAAATATCTAAAGATGTATCAGGTCTTGACTGTATACCCTGCCCGCAGATAGCATTAAGCCTAGGGGCAACTGACAAAAGATATGAGCCCATAGCGCCAGCTAGTGGAATGTCCTGGAACTGACGTGCAGTGACAAAAACATTCAAAGCTGACGTCTGTTTACTTCATTTTAATACTTGATAAGCCTAATCAAAATCACTCATAAGAGCTGCAATACACTGCTAGTCTTGGGTTTCTGTGTCTATATTTGTAGTTTTATGCTGTACAAACTGTAGGTATTTGATCCCCTCACTCAAATAATTATAAACATCATTAAATCTGATTTAGTTTAGAATGTCCCCCACAGGGTAAAAACTGGTATTACTTAACTGGGATGCTTTGTCTGGTCCCCACACTGTAGGGTTTACGAGTACCACACACACTCAGTTTTGTTTTACACAGTGCAGGTACTTTTCTTAATGATTGGTTCCCACAATGTACAATGCATAGAAACATGTCCTCAGAAGTGGGCCAATGCAATTCACTGTAACTGTAACTGTAACAAAGGGGCTCTCACAAATATACAGTACAGTAGCTAAACAAGAAACACACACACACATCACAGTTAAAGGGGTTAGTCTCCAGGGATGGGTAGGTTTGTTTACTTCGTCATGCCTCACTAGGCCCTATGCGCTTGTCTGCTCAGAGTCTTCTCATCTTCCTTTATACCGGACACATCTGTCTGGGCTCAAAGACAGTCAGGACTATTTGTATTTAATTTTTAAATTGGTTGGTCTCAATTTTTTTACGGCAAATCTTAGAGCCATACATGCAACTCCAACCTATAGCCGAATTATTTTATTGAACCACTTACACAAAAGCCACTTGATTTTTTGTGTTGGAACATTTTAAAAGGAGAATTGCCATGCCAACAAGATCCATAAGATCACATGTTTTGACATCTCCTGTGGGATGTGGTGACAATTTCTATGGGATTCAAGTGAACATCTTCTAAAACCACATGTCGGTTCCAAAATGTATGTTGTCCACATGTGAACACATAGCCTGAAGTGGTTTTGGTGCATTATACATTCAATGTGTGTTTTAAACTGTGACTAACAAAACAAACGAACAAAACATTATTGAAAAAAAGTAAAACATTCGGGAAAACAATGAAAACCAAAATAAATACATCACTTGTGTAAAGAATATTTTATTCTGCGGATTCATAAATGTATTAATAATTCATTTTTATTTAGAATATCTTGATAGCTATGCACAATAAAAAATGAGGAGAAAAACAAAACAAAAAAGGTTGTTGTTCGTATTTTTCCCGCGCGCAGTGCATGCTGGGACTGCGGGTCCTCCACTCGTACCTCCATCTTTAAACCCCAGAGAAAAAAAGCTTCCGCTCAGCCGTATACACACAAGAGTCTGCGGATACATCTACATTAACGCCAAATTATTCCCGAAATCAGCGTTTTAAGCCGTTTAGTTAGACTAGCTGAAACATGACGCGTTTACGGAAGGCGTATTAAGAGTATTAAAGCTTTAATTTCTACATTGACATCCATAAAAACACAGGCGGAAAAGCATCGAGAGCTGGTGGCCTTTAGCGAGAGGAAAACAGCGCTGATTTTAACTGCGCATCTCCGCGTCTTTTGTCTGTCGCTATCTCTCTGGTTTTTCTTATTTCCCTCTCGGTCGCCGGAGATGAGTAGTGGACGATGTCGGTTTCGGGACTGAAGGCCGAGCTGAAGTTTCTGGAGTCCATTTTCGACCCGAACCACGAGCGGTTCAGGATCATCGATTGGAAGCCGGATGAGCTGAGCTGCCAGTTTAACGTTACCGGAGAGAAGCTGCTCATTATTCACTGCAATATCACGGTATGAGAGAAACATCCACCTGCATGTTACCTTAACAAATACTGCTACATCAAAACCTTAGGTGGATACCTACCTAGACAGCATTTCTGTGCGCGTTTCAATCCCTAGGTAGGCAGCATACGTTAAAACAGGATCCTATACATGTGTTAGATAACTCATAATCTAAAGCGTTTTCCCTCTAATTCTCTTCATTTTGTTTTTGACTTTACCAAATAAACACGTCGCTTTAATAGATTTTCTATGAAAAACATAAAGCGATCTGTTTTCATTTCTTTGTTTTGATATGTACTGGATACACTTCCCTCTCACTGTCTTTACCGTATCTAAGTTAAAATGGCCGTTTTATTATTAAAACCACCTGGAATCGTGGTCATAATGTTACAGTTTGATGTGAGTCGGATGAAAAGTGTGTATTTATGGTTATAATTATTGACCCAGATTTTGGTATCGTTGTTGTTCCGATTTCCGGATGCCATTTTCTGTTGCGCGAGAGGGAGACTGACGTAAAATCTCAAAACCTCACACTCGCGCACATCAAACCTTGGGTCGTGACTTTCTACATAAACATGTTTGGCATAACTGGACATATGGAGCTGAGCTGAATGATAAAGCACCTGCTGTGCCCACAAATGCAATCTATGCAGTCAGCACACGTTTAAAAACTGCCCACAACCTCTTCTTCATCACATTTACTTTACAACAGCTTACATACTGTAAACAAGTTAAAATATGACTCTAGAAAAAACCTTAACATTAAATAAACCATACAGTGATTTAATACAAAGATGATGCATTAGAACAATTCAAATGTTTAGATCATGATTATTGTCATTTAAATGTGCATTAGGTAATGGTGTGCAATATATGAAGAGTTAATTACCAATATGAGAGAACTCCATGATAAAAATCATGTTTTTATTGTGCATTCCAATTAATATCAGTCAAACTGCAATTGGTTTGTTTTGATTTATCAACGTGTCTACACCGGATGTGACCGGCGCGACGTGACGCGACAAAAGACATTAGAAACGCATTGGAACCCATTATAATTTAACATTTTGTCCAACAAACCCATTAAGAACAAGCAGGTTGTCATGTCGCGTTGCGTCTGTCGCGTGCGGTGTAGACACTGTGTAAGTTGAATAACAAAAAAAATACAGCTAACATGATGAAACGCAATAATAACACGATCGCATAATAAAAAACTTGATTTTAGAAAAATGATCGAAACGGAGTTATCTCTTTTTGGAAATAAACCCTTCATATAGTATTTAAAAGTTTTCCTTGACCTTCTTTCTTGCGTCTGCACAACAACATATCCAATCTGTTCTTAACACATTTTTTAACGCTAATAAACCAGAGCAATGTCAAACTTATTGAAAATAAACTTTTTGTATGTCTGGGATTGTAATGAATTGTTTTTACATTTAGGCATTTGGCAGACGCCAAAGCGACTTACATTGCATTATCCTATACATTTTACATAGGTATTTGCAATCCCCTGGGATCGAACCCACAGCCTTGCGTTGTTAACGCAATGCGCTCACCACTGAGCTACATGAAAGCTTTTTCTGTTAACAAATGTGGTTTATGTGTATAAGTGCTATATAGAGGTGCAATGCGGGTATTACTATGGCTCATGTTGACATTACATGCACTAGCTGTGAAAAATGTAAAGACACTTTGTCATTGTCACGTTTCTTATTATAGTCATCAAAATAAACCAAAATAAAACCATTTCATGGGCTGTAGTGACTTGGGTTGTTGCTTATTATTCTGTTTTCTAACAGTATTGGGGTATCATTGTCTATATGACTCGTAAGACAAATCAGATAAACAGAAATTCCATACTGCACTTTCTGCTATGGGCATTGTGGCCCCATGCCTCTGAAAACTTACAAATGTCTTGTCGACTCATTTTTCAGGAATCCTACCCCTTAACACCCCCAATATGGTTTGTGGACTCCGATGACCCCAGTCTGACTCAAGTGCTAGAACGTCTTGAGGATGTGAGAAAAGGCAGTACAGTGGTAAGTGCCAATGTTCACCGGATTTTTTGGCACGTAGCGTTGTGCTTTCTAATCCATCAGATTTTGATAGCATTATGACATTTAACTTTCTCAACATGACATAGTTCAAGTCATTTATAACATCCGTTATCTGTTTATACTCTAAATGTCGCTATACCTTGGAACACCCAGTTATGGTTTAGAGCAAAACAGGTGTTGAAATCTCGATGCATAGAAAAGCAGTAAATAGTAATTTACACCTCAGCTGCACTGTAATTGTGTACATTACAAAACAAACAAAATAGTGTGATGTGAGTTTGCGCCGTTCAGTAAAACCCACGGGTGGATCACACACACTTCAGCGTGGGGCTGATTTATACACGTCAGTAGGTAGAGCTTGAAAACAAAGAGCCTTTTGAGCTTCGTATGTTAAGACTTTGAGTCTGTCTGATCTATCTGTTGTCTATAATAGACATGTGCGCTGTAAACTGGGAACATCACAGGCCACTTTTAGACTTCATTGTGTATAACATATATTTTAACAAGAGTGTGGATTTAAAGGTCCAGTGTGTAATATTTTGGAGGATCTATTGACAGAAATGTAATATAATAATCATAACTATGTCTTCAGTGGTGTATAAAGATCTTACATATTGAAACAATGTGTTTTTATTATCTTAGAATGAGCTATTTCTATCTACACACACAGTGAGTCCCCTTTTTTTGTTTCTAAAGTAGCCCTAAACAGACAAACTGCTCTACAGAGCGTGTTCCGTAAACATGTTATCTCCTTCGGGAAAGAAGTGAAAACATGACGACATCTGTGACGGCTTACATAGTGCTTCGAAAGGGAGGGGAGAGGGCTGGAGTGAGCCGTTGATTGCCATTTGCAACCTCACCGCTAGATGCCGCTAAAATCTCCTCATTGCTCCTTAAACATTTTATCTGCACTATGGATTGAATATAAACATCCAGGGAAAAGTTTGCTCAGGCATAGAGACTTCTGTCATTTTTACCTGCACTCGGTCGTATTCTTAACTTATTGATATTATTATGTTTAATAAAAAGTTAGTGTTCACTTTATGCAAATCATGTGTTTATTAATTGGTGTAAATAACATTTTCTAAAAGTAAGATCCAAAACATCAAGATATTTATATCTGTTATCAAATTGAGAAAAACCACTGACTTCAATATGGGTCAGTTGCTTGGAATTTATTACATGAGTTAAATGAACTACTTCTGTGAAGTTTGATAGTCTGTGGTCACGTTATGCTTACATTATGGAAAAGAGCGGCATCCTTTCAAGATCATCTTGTATGATAGCATGAAACGCATTAGTCTGACGCTTTCCTCTTGCTGTTTTTCAACTATCCCTGACACCAGATCTGGGTAATTCTCATTAGGCCTCTTTTGGAATGTGTTAAACGTGAAGATGCCTTTGTCCAACATACACACACTTGTTTGTCCTATAGAGACTCCTCTGCAAGTTTTTAAGAGGTCATGGCAAATATAGGTCATCGCTTTAGTAATGAAGAAATGTGGGGTTCACGTCAAGTTCTCTGGAAACCAAGTCTGCTCAGGGTTCACTTCTAGACAATGTAGTGATTCAGTTCTTCATCATCATGATTTTGCAAACTCCTGTAGCTGTCAATCACTCTAACTGCCTCTTGTTTCGTTTATTTATGGTTTATTTGGAGATCATTTTTGTCATGCAAACGTGGCAGATTACTAGCGGGTGATTTTGATAAATATTTTAAACAAATTGAGCACAGCTAAGCTGTCACATCGGCCCTGTGGCTGTTCTCTCCGGAGCCCTACGAAGCCCGATTCCTTTTCATGTGCGAGCTGCCGTTCAGGTATTTGTTACATGCCAGTGAAATTGTATCTGCATTTGTTGCAGCGCTGTGACCACGAGTGTCCTCACTCGCACAGCAGACTGAAAGAGGATTGGTTCTGTGCTTCTCTCGTGCACATATTACCAATAAAACCTGGTTATTTAAACCTTGAAATCGCAACCAAATCCTGTTATGGGACTGATATATCATACATGCTTGTATTGGTTTAAAATGCAATGTAAGGGACGTTGTGATCTGCTCTGGGGCCTGATGGTTTTTACTACAGGGTTCCCACGATCAAGGAAACTTGTAATTTATCAGGAAATTTTCAGGCGCTGATTTGTCTTTTGGAAGTTATTAGAAAGTTGATGGGAGTCATAAGTTCTATTGTTAACATGAATGTATTAGTTTTCTCCAAAATATTTCATTGGCTACATACACACATCACATACATGAGAAAAATCCAAAAGTGTATTCAAGCAGCATTTCTAGATGTATTGTGGCCATTCCAGACCAGTGTCTGTTGAATTTGAACAAAATTAAACCTCAGGAGTGACATAAAATAATCTAACAGCGATGTGAAAGACTGACAGCATGACAAGACACACGGAAACTGTGATAAAAATCAAGGTTATCACATAAAACAATAACATTTCCTTAATAAATATACAAATATTACTGTTGGATTGCTTAATAATAAATATGAATTTGTTTTCTTTGTAGTATTTGAGGTCTACAAAATACACATCATATCTTGTGTTATTTTGACCTGTTTCTCCAGTTTTCATTTTCTGCAAATTGAAACAATCTTTTTATTTGAAAATCAGTAAAAATATTGTTAGTAGTTCACAGAATGAACCAAAAATGACAATTTTAGCTAAACACATGGCGGTAAATAGCACATTTTAAAATACAAAAACCTTGAGATGGTCTCTTAATTTTTCAGCGGCCGTAGGTCTGTGTCTTTTGAATCATTTCACTGTTGAGTCACATTCAAATCTTATGCCACATTTGATTAGAGACACACTTGTGCAGAAGCATACTAATTTACATGTTTCATTCCAAGAATGGGTACCCAGCATTAAATGGAAACATTGTGTAAAGTCATTGGCTAATGGTGTGAGAACCCTGCAGGTGTCAACTAATGTTCTAATGCTTGGTTTGTTATTGCAGCTTTTGCAGCAGTTAAAAAGGCTCATCTGTGATCTGTGCCGCCTCTATAATCTTCCCCAACACCCTGATGTAGAGATGCTGGACCAGCCGCTCCCCGCTGGACCTGTCAACCATGACAGAAAGGTAAACATTATTTCTGACCTTGACTCATTGGATTCCTAGACCCAAACTAGGCATTTGACATTTTGTTTTCCAGACAGTAACGGTCAGTTAACTGTGGTTTAACGTGCAAGTTCTGCTTAATGATTCCTAAATCCTCCTTTTGTGTGCCACAGAAAGCTTTAACACAGAAGCTTTTTTTTTGGGTGAACTCTTTAAAGACTGTCAATAGTCAGATGTGATTTTGATGATTCTAAATGTGTTGTCTCTTCTAGCTTGCAAACACAGATGAGGTCACCTCAGAGGAGGAGGATGAAGAGGACATGGGAGAGGTTCAGATTGCCTTCCTTATATTGAGATTGAGAATAATCTCTTTTTTTCTCAGCGTGAAGGATTGAATCCGGTACTCTCTTCTTATCCGTCTCTTTCTGTCTGTGTATGTGTGCTCTGTCAGCAGGACATTGAGGATCTCGATCACTATGAGATGAAGGAGGAGGAACCGGTGGATGGCAAGAAGTCAGAGGATGATGGGATTGAGAAGGAGAATTTGGCCATCCTGGAGAAGATCCGGAAGAACCAGAGGCAGGACCACTTGAATGTAAGTGCACATTCGGTAAGGTGACTTTTTTATGCTTTGGGGTTCTGGTGGGGAAACTGAGGCGCTTTTGCATCAGGCACAGTTATATTTTATAGACAGTTTCAGCAGCAACAACATAAACGTTATGTGGCCCAAACTTAAGTTCCAGTTGACCTCACGAAGAAGAATTAGTAGAATTTGTTTTAATTTAATTTAATACAATCAATATACAATAAAGTATTAATATGAATGAATATTCATATAAATTAAATATAAAATAAATTGTTAAATTATAACCAAACACAGACTGGAATTAACTTTGGGCCAGGCGCATGTGTCCGATGAAACTGTCAATATAATGTAATCAAATATAATCAATAATTATATTCATCTTTTTTGAAATATTTAATAATAATACATAGTAATTATATATTATAATTAAATAATAATATTTTTTTATTAAATTCTTTATTAAAAAATAATAGCTAAGGTAATCTTTAACTATTTAAGTTGGTTGGTATAGGTTTTTTTTTGTTGCTTATTTATTTTATCTACAAACAAGTGCTCTGAAATCTAAAGCTTTTTTCCACTGTTTGGCCACATGAGGGCGAGCTAGCCCATCCTAGGTTTTATTGTGCCTTTGGACCTATTCATTTTGTCATTGTCTTCTTAATATTGTTTAGGTAAAAATAAAAGTGATCCTTTTTTACTCATTGTCTTAAACTTGAATATGATATCTATAAAACACACACAAAAGTAGCCTAACTCTAACATGTCTCTTCTCATTTCTGTCCAGCTCCAGAATTACTTTTGAGTATCATACATGTTCAGGGAAGCTTTGTTTTGTCTCGTGCTGTGACTTGTTGTCGTTTGGTCTTGCGTTTTGTTGTTTCTGTGTAGGGTGCAGTCTCAGGATCTGTTCAAGCGTCAGATCGTCTCATGAAGGAGCTCAGGGAGATCTACCGATCTCAAAGTTACAAAAATGGTATGAATCTCTGCAAATGACATGAACACTTTAGTAATGACGGGTACAAGTCTCTCATCAATCTCTGTACTTTGCAGGAATCTACTCAGTGGAACTGGTCAATGACAGCCTGTACGAGTGGCATGTCAAATTAAGAACGTAAGCATTCAGGTTTTCTGGTTGTCATATTTTTTGTTATTTTGGTGGTTGTTAAAGTGTAGACATACTGGTCACAGTGAAGTTCATTTGACTGATGTGTCTGTTGGTGTTTGACTGCTCAGGGTGGATCCAGACAGTCCTCTGCACAGTGACCTCCAGGTGCTGAAAGAAAAGGAAGGAATGGACTACATCCTCCTCAACTTCTCATACAAAGTGAGCAAGGCCAAGATACATTTGCACAAAGTTAATTTGCTTTTGTTTTCTAAAAGTACGCGTTTTTTACCCAAGCAACTGTTTTCGCAGCACTACCATATCATTTAAGACCTTTAAAGCTTGGTCAAAGAATCGTGTTTTAGCTATTTGTTTTTCCATTAAAAATATCCTTTTCTTTGTTTGCAGGATAATTTTCCCTTCGATCCCCCTTTTGTACGTGTAGTTTCTCCTGTGCTATCTGGAGGGTAAGACCATTTTGTAAATGTATTTATTTATTGACTTTTCTCTCGTGGTGTGTGTCAGTTCCTGTTCCGCTGACACCTCTGACATTATTTTGTCATGCAGACAAAAGTCTCATCTGCATGTTTTGTATTAGCCTAACGTTGTCTTTGTTTCAAAATCAAATCCTTGATGTTTAACAGTGTTAGACAAAAGTTGTCGAGTTGACAAGTCAAAATTGATGCATGATATGTTGATTCTTTGTTGAAAAAGATTCTCAAAAGATATATTTTATATCAATTGCAGTTATGTACTTGGTGGAGGAGCTTTGTGTGTATGGAGCTACTCACAAAACAGGTATGTTTCTGTGCAAGGCCTGACTGAGCTTAACACTAGAGAGATCTCATGATGTGTATATCTAACTTTACATCTGTTGAATTTATAATGTTAGATATCCAACAATTACTGAATGAGCTGTTTTAGAAGCTTTGGCTAGATGGTCATTTTGGCCGGTGTTATGTAAAAGTTGATTTGGCTCAGTTTAGTTTTTGTTCTCTCAGGGCTGGAGCAGTGCCTATTCCATAGAGTCTGTTATCATGCAGATTAACGCCACTTTAGTCAAAGGAAAAGCACGAGTGCAGTTTGGAGCCAATAAGGTAAACAAATGTATTTTATATTTACTTGTTCGCCTGTGTGTTGTATGCATGCATTTGGCTTTTTCACAGATAGTTACACAACAGTTGTGTTAATGTGGCCTTTGGTGTGTTTGTGTAAATCCTCTCCTCTGTCAAAACACAAACTGACTGATTTGATCCTGTATGTCTCGTTTTCAGAATCAGTACAATCTTGCCAGAGCACAGCAGTCATATAAATCACTGGTGCAAATCCATGAAAAGAATGGTAAGTCTTGTTTTTTTAAACAAGTGGAGTATTGTAAACCTACATCCGAATAAATGTAACTGGTTTATTAATAATACATATCAGAAGGTTCGGCAAAAGTTTTAACTAATAGTGTATTATGACAAAAAAAGACATAATACGTCTTCTGGTTTGAAAATAATATAGTACAAGATGAACTTTTTAAAAACAAAATATTGTCTGTTCGTTGATGTAAACTTGAATGAAAGGCCATAAGACACCAGACATTGACTTAAGCCAGAAAGCATAAAAGCATTCATTTCAGTGTTTCTTGACAGATTTTTGGCCTCCTCTTTGTGAATGACTGGTTGGTTTGGTTTATACATTTGTTATGATCTCAACAGGCTGGTACACACCACCAAAAGAAGATGGGTAAACCAGGCGCCATGGATTCAACTATGGACAGAATATCCTGGGGTGAACATCATCATTTTCTTTCTTTTTATCCCACTCATTCATCTTGCTAATTGAAGACATTATGTGAATAATGAAGAATATGAGATCTGATCAGAAGAAGCCACCTTATCACCTCACGTCTATATGCTGGTCCCTTCAACCAGTACGTGCTTTCTCTCTGCCTTCCATCCATTATCAGCGGGATATTCAAATTGAAAAAGTTTTTTATTTTGGTCACGTTTGACCCACCTGAGAAGCCTGTGCTATGTGACCTCTCGTTCCATTCAGATGCAGATGTATTTCATGATTCCAGAAGAGACTCGCGCACCTCCGACACAGAGTGATCGAGATTTCTGCTTTCCTATAGGTTGTTCTGCAATTATTCATTCGAGTCAGTGAAACAAACTTTTCGTTGCCTCCTTGTTTCATTTATTTTGTTATTACTGGCCATATAATGAAGAAAGCTGGACTTTATCACTGTAGTCAAATTATCTCGTAAGTAAACCTGTAAAGATGTTTGCAAGAATTAAACTGAACATTTAAAACCGAAGACCCCAGTTGGGTGGCCTGAACTTTAAACGTGCCACCTACACCCAACAAATATACCTGCAAATATATCATAAATAGAAGGAAACACATGTCATAATGCAAAGTCTCACAGAGCTCAATTTGTCACACATTTATGTATGCATTATGACTACTGCTGTTTTGTTTTTTTGTTTTGTTTGCGAATGGGAGTGAATTTGTAGGGCTGTGCTGTTATGGTAAAGTCAAAGATCATTCCTAGATATTCTGCTGCCAGAGTTTATTAACAGTCCCGTAATGCCACCCTGTGATGTCAGTATACTCCCGGGCACAAAGTTAAAATATCGAACTGATTGTGGAAAATAAATTCTTAAAACAAACATCTCATTATAGTGGAAATAAAAACAAGCAGGTTTTTACAACTCTTGTTTTCTAAGTTGGTTGAAGCCCCATTACAGTGTCTATGGGGTAACCAAAAATGCCTTAAAAGGAGGAAATTAATAAGCAGAATATAACTCTAGTTTTTGGCAAGCCCTGAGTTCATTCCGCTGTGTTCATCCACACCTTTATCTCTAGTATTCCCATTTAGCACCAGATTCTCATCAAAAAGTTGTCATAAATCTTAAGGGGTTGTAAGAGATGTAGTATGAATGTTTCAAGCCCTTCTTTGGTGTTAATATCTTTATGCAATTCAAAAGCAGTTTGTTTATAGGCAAAAAAGCTTTGACAGTCTGTTGGCTTGCTCTGTTTGTTTGTTCTACATCTTTTATTTAAATGTAATAAACGTGGCACTGTTTTGTGCTTGCCTTTACCGCGTCCTGTTTGGCAAAGCGGTTGTATGTACTGAGCATTGTTCGGTTGTGCCCATACAGCTGTACTTTACAGAACAACATGAGCCAATTTTGACATTCAATGGCATTCTGACATCAAGCCATAGTTTGAATCTGAACATTATATCCAAACATCACAGTATCCTGTCACGCGTCTCATTCTGGTGTACTGAGCACGGATGCCAGAGCCTCAAAATCCACATTATTATATCGCCTTGAGGTTTTTTCAAGAATTCGTCGAGTGTTGCAAATGGGGAAAATATTTTTTAAGGTGATTCTGATCAGGTCTTGGGGCTTGACAGATCCATTTCTCCTCTCAAGTAAGTTGTACAGTTGTCACAAGCGTCATACAGTCTAAATATGATTGACATGATGGTTTTTTGGTTAATAATGGTTTGAGATCCTGGTTTCCTCCACAATGTATGACGTGGGTGGGAGGGGTTGAATGAGTTATGCACTGTTAGCATGCTTTGGTTTTGTTGCGTTTATTGTTTTTCCATTGTAAGTGTAATTTTGACCATGTACAGTACAATTTGTAAACTTGCATCAAGTTTATGAATAAAGAATTTTAAGAAATACGCAACTGTCTCGTGACAACTGCCTAAAAATACTCCAAATTATTAATTTTGCTGGTATGTAAAATAACACGTATAACTACTTGTATTAGTTTAAATGTGACGTTAAAGTGGCAATTATAAGGGTACGAGCAGGGTCTGACAAACAGTGAAAAGTTCCTGAATTAGGAAATGTGAAAATTGGATAGTCCTCCAGAAAAAGTTAAATGGTTTGTGGTTCAGTTTAAGGAATCGTCTAACTATAAGTGTATAGTACTATATAGCCACGGAAAAGAATTAAGACACCATTAACAAATCATTTTCAGTTTTTCTGAATTTGTTATTTGTTTAGGTAAAATTTTATTTTTTGTGTCATTCTGTAAACTACTGAATATTTCTCCCGATTCTCAAATACAAATATTGTTTCTATTTGCATTGATTTGCAGAAAATGGAAACATGGAGAAACGGGTCAAAAGATGCTCTGCACTATTTGAGGTCTGAAAAAAAATGCAAAGAGAACAAGTTCATATTCACTTTTAAGCATGGCCGGGTCAAGGGCTTTGCCCCTCCAATTTTTTCTTTCGCCCCTCCAAAAATATCCAGCGGATGATTAAAATAATTACAAATTAATTACTTATTATTATTAAATATGTACTAAATACTTATTTGTAGTATCTATTAAATAATAATCTGTCAATTTTAAAACAGAAAATGTTGCATTTTTATAAACTTTGATCATATATCTGCCCAGTCGAGCCAGCCTAGCACCGGGCCTTAAATAGCCTACCTATTATTTGCACATGTACTAAGGAAAAGCAAAACACTTTTTTATGTAAAAACCTTGATTTTATCACAGTTTCTTGTGTCTTGTCATGCTGTCAGTCTTACACATTGCTGTTAGATGACTTTGTCACTCCTGAGGTTTGATTTTGTTGACATTCAACAGACACTTGAGTGAAATGGACACAATACATCTAGAAATGTTGCTTAAATGAAAATGTACAACGGTTTCGTTCCTCAGCTGTATATTGCTGATATAATGCTGTTCAAAAACGCAATTTCTTTATGTCCAGCAGGTGGCAACATTAGGCTACAAAAATAGAAATGAATTGCACATTTCGTAACTCATTGCATATGCCAGTAAGTATACATTTCTTTAAGCTCAACCCAAATTTTTATTTATCATTTTCTCTTGTTTTATTCATCATATGTTAATGCCAGTGGTTTTATGAGTTTTTGTAAGTAAGGATTGGTCAGGTTTAGAATGTAAATTCCTCTTTCATCCAACAGCAGTTAAATTGTCCCCCATTTTTCTCTTCAGCCGTTGTGCTTTTTAAAAAGCTTTTAGAGGTTTACAGGACACACAGGGTGAACTGTTAAAGAAATGCACCGCTCTTGGGGTTTGTCTGAGGGATGCATAAGGATGCCTCCAAAAAAAAGAATGAAACATCAATTGATTAAATCATGTTTCTGAATCACAGTCTGCACAGACAAACCCAATATAAACACAATGAATTGAAACAGACTTGAGTTAAGAGGCAGAATCTGAGCGAAAGGCCCTGCGGAGATGCTCGAGGAGGTTAATAGCCCATTGTTGATATAAGTCCCAATTATACTTGCATTTGTTGTGTTTTACTTCTCTACCGCTGACCTCTACAAGAGGACAGACATCTCATTAGCTGTTTCAGCAGACATCCAACTCATAGTTCCTCAGTCTTTTGAGTCTGTTTGAATAGAATGATGAAAGCCAGGTTTTGCGGTAATGGTTTGTATCTCCAGAAGGTCAGATGTAGATCTACACAACCTTGTGCTCTATGAAACCACGGATTGATAAACTGTCATTCGGTGTGTCTGGACTATACTAGATTGAATCCTGTGTACCACTGGCAGGTCTCAAATGTGCCTGCACTAGTTTGATAGCAGGAGCTGTAGTACAGATAGCAGAGTGATCATTTGATCCCTGTTGCAGGTATTTCATTTATATCGGATATTGGTAAATTGAATTTGTGTGCTGATATAAACTTGGATGAACTGGTCGTTCTTTTCCATCGCTGTCTGCGTTTTCAGCTTCAGTCGTCTAGCCTGCGGTCATCTGTAAATGGACTGTCCTGCTTGTCGTCTCATAGAATTGACCGTGTCTGCTGGGAGATAAGGATGGGAGTTCTGTGATTGCAGCACCGTCCTTTATAGAATAAGCCCAGTGTTAGGTAACACTTAGAACTAACAATAAACAATACTTCTACAACAGTTATCAATCTTAGTTCATGTTAGTTTTAGCATTTACCAATATATTTTTACAATCAAACAACATGCGTTAAAGCACCATTAACTAACATGAGTAATTGTATTGACATTAAAGAAGCAATGTTGACATTTTAGTGGCATGTAGTGGTGAGGTACGATGGCATTAAGATGTTATCGCCATTTCACTTTTTTGCCGAAGGGAATAATGTATTTACGAATCACGTTCTGATGAGCGGTTTGTACATTTAGGGCTACTGTAGAAAAACATGGTGAAGGGAACCCGCGGCGTATGTAGATAGAAATAGCTCATTCTAAGATAATAAAAACATAACGCTTCATTATGTAAGGACTTTAAACACCACTGAAGACATAGTTATGTATATTATATTGCATTTCTGTCAATAGATCCTATCAGGGTTCCTGCCTAGCGTGTCTTTGTTTTTCTCTGTTGATGTTCTCTTTTGTTGTGAGCACATGGCCTATTTGACAGTCTGCCATGTGCTTTCACGTCAAGGCACACTTTCCGATCTGCACACAGTGTTGTGCTTCAAAGTGTAAATGACTTAAGTTTAAATTGATAAAAAAAGATCAATGTACCAATAAACAAACAAATGAATCAGTAAATGAATGAATGAATGAATAAATGAGTGAAACAAGAGAAATAAATCTTCTATCGCTCACTCCTGATGAGTACTCTAGTGACCCTTCTCGACGTCATGGTGTGTGGGACACTTGTTAGTGTGTCAGACTCTCGTGTCAAAGTCAGAGGGATCATTGAATCGAACCCTGCTCGGAGCAGTTTTGGGTAGGAATCGCTACGTCTTACGTATTAATGCGAGAATGAATGAGGTACACCACATGCGCTTTAAAAAGGGGACGGAAACTCTGGGTTTACCAAAGAAAACCTGCTCTCGGCCAGGTTAGTTTCACAGATTAAGTTACTACGGTTACTGACTCTAAGTATAAATGACCTCTCTTTTACAAACATGCTTGAGTTATCCCGCCTCCAGGGTTAATACTCACTAAACCTCCTTTCTGAAACGGGCCCCTGCTGTTTGCGGTGTTTTGCTGGCTTCCCAGGCTCCACGACACTCCTGGCTCCTTAGTGAGTCTCGTGGCTCCAGCAGCTGGTCTCACAGTTCTCGCTCAGTGGGTTTTATCTCTTCCCGAGTGGGGTTGTCTTCAGCAGTTTCCCATCCTGCCGCTGCAGCTCTCTCTGGGTTTCCCAAGCCCTGCACCCATCACCCCTGCCTCGCCACTACTCTCACCACCAGCCGAGTGTTCAAGCCTGTTGCCCCGTCCAGAACTGTCTAGTGTTTCTGTTTTGCCTTCTGCTTTCGCCTGCCTTCCTTAATAAATTGTTTGTTTCCCCCGCACCTGAACCCAGACTCCCATTTCCTGACAAGATCCTTTAAAGGGGTCAAATGACACTGCTAAAACGAATATTATGGTTTGTTTTAGATGTAATGTAATGTAATGTGTATACACGATTTAAGGTTAAAAAACGCTGTATTTTCCACATACTGTGCATGTTTGTATCTCCTCTTTGCCCCGCCTCTCTGAAACGCGCTTATTTTTGACAAAGCTCATCACTCTGAAAAGCGAGGTGTGCTATGATTGGCCAGTTAACCAGGTTATAGTGATTGGTCGAATACTGCAAGTGTGATGGAAATGTAACGCCTCTTACGCAATTGTACTGACAAACAGGTGATAAAAATGCATCGTGACTTTCTTATATCAATTCGAGCCCGAATCTGATACAGAAAATGAAGATGATCAAGCCGATACATCAACTTTCCCAGCGCGACTTGAGCAGGATGTAAAGAATTGGTAAGGTTTAGTTTAAAAAAAATTATGTTAAATAGTTAAAATCTATAGCTACTGTTTTACCTTTTATATACAACGTTATAAAGACTATAAACAAACAACCATATACATCATACAGAGTTTGTGTGAGATAGAAACAGGGAATGGTAACATAATAAATAACACGAGCGCATTGGCCCTTCTTGATCAACCAGTGTTACACCACGTCTCGTCGCGACTCAACAAAAACAATAAACCCCATTATAAACACGACATTTGTTGCCTCTAGTTTGAACATTATTACTGATTATTAGGACTTATATTGTCTTTTTTTCATGTTGCGCACTTGTCTGCATTTGCAGATCACAAACACATTACAAACTCAGCCCGCGTTAGTCTGTAGCAAAGTCTTTTACAATGAAAATATACTTACGGGCTGTGAATCTGAAGTGCCAGCGAAGTTTTAATGGTTGGAACGGCCCCACTTTTTAACCAAAGCTTTCATGCATAGCCGGTCTAAATCTCTCTCCTAAGTTCGTGAAGCAATCGTCTGTGAAATTTATATACTTTTGAATACTTTTCTGGAACACTGTTGTAAATAAAATGTAACCATTCGTTTTTAGTGGTCTCATCTTTTGGCATGGCAAACAAAGAGGCTTTCTTTTCGCAACGAAACACACAGCGTCTCCGCGACATGGCTGCGGCGGTGACGATACAATGAGATTTACAAGTATGCCCACTTAACTTGCGTTTTGATTTGGGTGGTCTTAGTCAAAGCATGTTACGAAGTGACGTACATTCGCCGAGGTGTGGTTACACGAGGCGTTTCAGGCAGGTCTGGGTGAGCATTCGCTTTTAGATAGATTCTCTCTTTTGTTCCGACACTTTAATTTTAGCACTTTTACGTGTCTAATACATGCATGGGAAACTTATAACACACCAAAGACACAGAAAAACACGTATTCGCGCCATATGACCCCTTTAAAATATTACACACAGCACCTTTAACTAACATTAACAAACATTGACAATGCTGAACAAACTATATTGCTCATTGTTAGTTCATGTTAGTTGATGCATTTACTAATGTTAACAAACGCAACATATATAAAGTGTTACCAATATAACAAAAAGGGGGGAAATGAAATTTATATTTTCATGTTTACCATATTCAATATTTCATTTTCCATTGAGGGTTGCTGCAATTACACGTTCAGTCAAAATTGCTTTTCTGGACTGACAGAAACAAGACAAGACAATGGATTCGAAAATTGTGACGAATTCATTAAAACCTGTCACAAAGCATGTTTGCAAGAGCATATCGCTTTAGCCCATTTGACTGCATTAAATCTCATTAAAAAGGACACAGCAGGTTCACTCTCCAAATGACAGCGATTGTTTGCACAACAACACTCACATTATCACATTATTCAATTTGAGTGGAACTGAAAACCCACAGATAGATAGATAGATAGATAGATAGATAGATAGATAGATAGATAGATAGATAATTTTTTAGACAAGTAATTTTTAAACCTTTCAATAATATTATCCCTTGTTTATCACAGTTACCTAAATGATCGCTTCATACCCTTAAGAATTTTGGTTGGTGCAGCCAATTCCCCAACAGGCATGGGAGGTCTTCAAGTTCTCCGAGTTCTTAACTCAAGTGACATTTTCGCCCTCCAGGAGGGAATCTCATTTCCCCACATTACAAATGAACAAATCAGCATTTCTACAGCCATGTAATTGTAGCAAGCACCATCCAGAGATTGACCTTCATGGGAATTTTAGCTTGTTGCTTTTCATAAATTTGCCTCAAATGTATTCATGACTTGACTTCCCCAAGCTGGAGAGGGTTATACGCCCAAGACAGAATGCATACATTACTGTAAAAGGCCACCCTAGCAATTCAATTCCTCTAGTGTCAATATTAATGGGGCGTCCATCCATAATTCTGTTTGCGTTTGGAGGCTCTGCAAGGTTTTCCAGAGATCCCTTTGAGCTAAAGTGGCTCATCACAGGTCATTTTGAGATCTCTTTGATGGTATTAAGAAGGGTTTATTACTGTAATAAATGGTTTGGTGGATTTTGTTTGTAAATGCTATGAAGGCAGATTGGGATGTATGTGGGTGTATGGAATGCAATCGTGCCTTGAAACGAATAACCAAAAACAGCGGGAACTTAAGGGTACTGTTCACCGAAAAATGGAAATACTGACATCGTTTACTCGCTCTCTAGTCATTTGAAACCATGACTTTCTTTCTTCTGCAGAACACAAAAGAAGATATTTGGAAGAATGTTGGTAACTGAACAAACTGAAGCAGTACCCATTCACTTCTATTGAACACAAATTTAATTCAATGGATCCCGCTGTTGTTCGGTTATATTCTGCCAAAATATCCTTTGTGTTCTGCGGAAAAAAATTAAGTCATACAGGTTTGAAATAATGCGAGTATATGATGACCGAATATTTATTTTTGGGTGAACTATCCCTTTAAAACTTAGATTGTTGCTGTACTCAGTGTCAATAAAACTAAAAGGGTTTATGTATCACTGAATGACAGAATGAAATAACATACTGATGGAGTGGATGATAGTAATGGAAATAACCCTGGTACTCTGGTCCTATTACCTGCTAGATTTCCACCGTAACCGCACTAAATCACTTTTATTCTCTTTCTGCGGTTCTCATCTCACATGTGATTCTCACAGGGTTAAACCAGAACCTCTTTTAAAGAGAGCTCTTAGTAAATGCACTGTCATAATTGTATTAATGCACCCCATTCCATCAATCTCCAATCTCCCGGCCCCTAAGACATCACGGACGGCAACCTGAGGGATGCTGTTTGCTATGTGAGTCACATTTGCCGTGACCCGGCTCGGTGGGCTTGGCAGCGGATCAGGTTTTCACTTATGCACTTTATGGTCTTCTGCTGGCACAGTGCATCTCTGGTTTCAGGGGAAATGAGGTGGTGTCCGGGGGCAACAGGAAGGTGAAGGAACCAGATAAACCGCAGGAAAGCAGCTAAGAGTGCAAAAAAGTGTGTTTGTGTGTCGGTGAGGGAATGATGAATGAAACATTGCAGACCACAGATATTGAAGATGACAACAATCAGTCATACAATGTGATATGTGTCTAAAAGCTCTTGTAGTACGCACATCTCTCTCTCTCTCTCTGCATCTGTATCTGTCTGTCTCATCTTGCTTATAAGCTATGTCATCATCTCTTTCTCCCCCTCATCAGTGTACATTAATACATTAACAGTAATAAATGAGCAAATCCATTTCGGAGGACTCTGCATATAGATAGCCTACTTAAGAAAACGAATGGTCATTAGCATAACCTGCAGGGTTTGCTGGGAAATTACAAATCCAGACAAGCTATACCAATGAGAGGGCAGTTTTTAATGTGGTCACTGTCCAATTACATGTCTATACATTCACAGAGCCAAAAGGAAGATGGCTTTGACCCAGTCATCTAGCTCTGCTTAGTTATCAATACATGCTGTGAATATCAATATCTGTTTAACTGGTTTTGCTGCTGCCGCTTTAGGAGACATACTTTACAAGAAATAATGATCACTGGAGACTTTGGAAGATGGATCTGAACACTGATAATTTCATGTCAGTTTTTTTGTGTCAAATATTTTTGATTATCATTGGTATTGTTTATTATTTATATATTAATTTATATATCATAAATACAGGTTACTTTACATGCTTATCTTTAAAGGTGCAGTGTGTGAGATTGAGGAGGATCTATTGACAGAAATGCAATATAATGTACATAACTATGTCTTCAGAGGTGTATGAAGACCTTACATAATAAAGTGTTATGATTTATTTCCTTAGAATGAGATATTTCTGTCTACATACACTATGGGTCAGCTTACATGAAATTCACCATGTTGTTTCTACAGTAACCCTTAACGGATAAACTGCTCTACAGAGCGCACTTTGTAAATATGTTATCTCCTTCAGCAAAGAATCGAAAACATGACAACATCTTATGCTGGGTTCACACCAAAACCAAATTAAGCAATTTGCACGAGTAAATTACATGCAAAGTCACTGCAAAAACGTGTGTAGGCGGAAACTCGCGATGCGAATGATCCGAATCGGGCGGCGCGATTGCCGCGAAAGTGCGCCAATAAATATTTGTCAGATCATTGAAAATAACACACTTTTCCCGCGAGTAATAAAGAGCTTGGAACGCGATTGTTCGCGTTTGGTGTGAACCCAGCATCAGTCCTGTGAGAGCCACCGTTTTTGATTTTTGTTCCACAGAATAAAGAGTCATATACAGGTTTTGAATGATAGGAGAATAAGTACAGGATGACAGAATTTTCATTTTTGGGTGAACTATGGTATCCCTTTAAGCCGTCATGCTAATCATCCAAACAGTGTTGAATGTTAACTGCAGATATTAAATATTATGTTTTATTAGAAACAGTTTCAACCACCAGCACCCACAGCTCATACCTATTGACACCTTCTACTGTGAGCTGATTGTTTAATATAAAATCTTGGACATTTATGTCCTCTACATTAAAGGCTCTGTCTGGTCAACTCACAGCAGGTCTTGGATGCCTATCTGTTGAGATAATGTCAGAGCTCGGTCACGCTCCGTATAATACGCAATTTATTTTTACAGAACCATGCGTGCAATGCAAAACAAATTGAATGCTTGAAACAAGCCATTGCTTTACATGAATGTCACTTCACATTTGCGTGTTAATTTCTATGTTGTACATTGACTTTCATTTAGTCATTTGATCTGACAGAAGATCAGATGAACACTATCTTTCAGCAAAGTTTTAAGAATATATTTTGATATACAATGATGTATATTAATGTGAAAAAATCTAACAATGGTCCGTTGTTAACAAGTAACTATGCAGTAATAAGTAATGAAGTAATAGAAGTAGTAGTAGTAGTAGTGGTACTACATTAACACTGAACATAAGACTATTGAGTAATATGGAAGAAATATTAATTAATTAGTAACTAATTGCAAATTTGGGTCAATGGTAGATCTTTATTAATATTTGATAATTACTAAATAAAAATATCCTCAATGATAACTACTTGTGAACTATGACTAATTAATATAAGGATAAATAAGGATCTACCAGTGTCCTAAATTTGCTATTAGTTACAGATTAGTTCTTCTTTCCTCCATATTAGTTAATAGTCTTATGTTCAGGTGTTACTACTTGTTACGTCATTACTTATTACTGCATAGTTACTTGTTAACAATAGACCATTATTCTAAAGTGTTACCAAAAAATCTCTATATTTTTATGATATATTGGCATGGACAGATAAAGATAAAGTCTTTAGGTAAGGACATACACTTTGACTTTCTGCTTTGATTGTCCCTCTGAATATCAGGAAGTGTCTGAAGAACCGTTCTGCATTGGCATGCATCTGTGAGATCCATCTACTAAAAAATAAAAGCCGCTTTCAAATCTTCTCTTAGATGTCGGCCTGTCGTCGTGGAAACACAGCTTGATGCTTCCAGTAACACCAGGGATGCATGAATACAGAGAAAAACGGAGATGAAACATCACACTGAATTGATTGTTTTAAATAGACACCCTGTTGACATCAGAGATGCTTTCTATAACAAGCCTGTTCCATCTGAAGTCTGCCATTCAATGCTGGCTTCATTGGGCTATAATCATTGCGGAAAGGTTTAGAGGGGTAAATTCTCATTCAGACCAATCAGTGTGGTCACTGAGGGTGGCTGGGATGCAGGCGTGGAAAAGCAATTTAAATCAAGAGACAAGCTGTCGTTTATCTAGTCTGTTCTTCTTTCCACTGCAACTTTCCTCTCAGCTGATGCTGCAGCATGATCTACGTTGACTTTGAGAGAAGTTGCTGTAATTTGTAGACGTTTTCGTTCAGGTTGTTTCCAGCTGGCCACCAGCAAACACTTAGTTGTTATTTAATGTAATACACTATTATTTTAATACACTGTGAGGTAAAGCATAATGAAAAACAATATGTTTGTTATATGAGAATAAACTCTCAATGCAAAAACAGCTTTACTGCTATTAATCATTGGTAAATAACATTTTTGTTCAAAATATGTCAAATATAAAGGCAGGGGCTATCCACAATATGAAAAAAGTTTACTTTTGCACTTACTTCAGAGCTCTGCTGTAGTGCTGTCGGTTTGCTGAACTTTGAATGTGTTTTTTTAATAAACATATCTTTATCGTTTAGCTAAAAAGGTTCTTCATAGCGATGCCATAGAATAACCATCTCTTTCTTACTTTTTTATAATCTGAATCTTCAGATGTCAAAGGTTCTTTTTGGAACCAAAAGATTTTTTCTATGGCACCGAAGAACCTTTTGAAGCACCTCATATGAGAGTATATGAGAGCAGAAGTGGCTTAGCTGGCTGAGATTTTGGCGTACTGTACGTACGTCATCACACTGCGTGCATAGAATCTAATATACTTAGGTAGTCAATAAGATGCAAAATTGCATTTTAAGTGAGTAATTAACGTGAATGGAAAATAATATTTAATTCAAATAAAAAATAAATAAATAAATTCATAACTGCTGCTAAAGTATAATTTTTAACTATAGATTTGATCATGTTTGTTATCTGTTAAATTCATTTTAAAGGCGCAGTTTTTGATTTACAGCGGCCACTAGCGTTGTATTATAGATTTGCAATGAATCTCTCAGTCCATACACGACGGTGGCCACCACAGTACAAAAAGATGTCGTCGACAGCGTGTCTTGTCATGTTGAGGCAGGGAAGAGATCAAGCGGGCATTAGAAAGACTGTAGAAAGAGCGATGTCTTATTTATTACAATAAATAAATGGTCTGTGGATTTTAATTATACAAAGAAGGATAAAAGTCAGGCAGGAGCTAGTACCTGCGTTAATATTATAAAGTCTTTCCAGCAGAGATGCGTTAGGACCCACGGTACAAAGCCTTTTAGCACTGATACTCACAGATATCTATGGAGTATCTATACTTTCCGGCAGAGACAACTTTCCGCGTTTTACTCTCCTAGTCAATGATGAATAAACTTACAGTTAATCTGCGGGTCACATGCGTTCCGAACCATAGAGCGCGATCCCTTTCACCACTATGCCGCAGGGGAGAGGAAGAGGAAGCGGTCGCTGTAGAGTTGTTTGTCCGTTTAGGGCTGCTGTTCAAAACCTGGCGGTGAATTCAATGTTTGTAGGCCCGCTCTGTATGAGATATAAACACCTTATTCTAAGGTATAACAAACATAACGGTTCATTAGTTAAGGTCTTTATACACCTCCGAAGAAATAGTTTTGTATTTTATATTGCATTTCCGTCAAAAGATCCTCTTAAAAACCCTGTAATGTTCCTTTAAATCATTTTATAGTGTGCAATAAATCTAGAGACCATCCATTTTCATAATTCTTACAAATAATGTTGCCATCTCACTTACCACTACAGTACAACCTTCACAGCCTCAACAATCTTTGGGATTTCCTTGTTGTTAAAGGATATTATTTTGCTGTATTCTTTCCTTTTTTAGCGTATTATTTATTATTATTATCCGTCATATTCGTTCTATTATTTTGGAGTTCCTTGAGGTTAAAGGTCAATTAGCAACACAATCTCACAGGAATTTGTGACTTTTTTACGAGGTGGCTTCCTATTTGTATATTTTAGCACAATTTGCTTTGGCAGTGATGGTTAGGTTAAGGGCTGGGTTTAGGGGAGGGGCTTTTCTTGTAAAAATTGTAACATTTTCCACAATATTTACATCATACGAATTAGCCACCTCATAAAATAAGTCCAGTAACGAATTCCTGTGAGATCAGGATAAAGCAGCTGAATGAATTACCATGTCAGGGATATGAAACAATCAAATGACACATTTTCACGTTCTAGCAGTCCATCCCATATGCTGACTGTACAATCAGACTCACTTTCCATGATGTGTCAAATCATTTAAATAAAGAATTAGGAGCAGTCAGAGAAACCTGAGCTGAACCTGCAGCAATAACTAAACCATAAGGGATCTCTACGGGAGAATGTGTATGGGAGAAAGTGTGCATAGCCTTTAACAGTACACTATATGTATCTATTGTAATGCTGTCAGCCCTCAGCGTGTACTGAAACACCATGCCCTGTGTCCCAGCCCATTCGTCTTGGAGCTGCCTGTAGGCACTGGAGCATGCAGCTCTCCATATAGGGGGCTCTCTTACCCGCAGAAGATATACAACCTGAAGGAGCGGATAGAAAGAGATAGCCTGCAGCGTCCCCTCCCAGTGAGAGATAGATAGCTCTTGTACCTCTTGCTGATGAACCCCATTGAAAAGGTCTGGAGAGAAGGATGTATACTTAATAGGATTGCTTCAGTGGTAGGTGTAATTCCCTATCGGGTCTCCGCAGAGGAGCAGATGAACCACAGGTCTCCTGAATGATGGTCTGATTGATGATCTAACTGCACCCAGACTTCATTTCTCTTCCGATGCTTCCGGGCCAGTCCATTTGAAAGCATAATTCATATGTATGTGAAAATTAGGTGTCTCTGCCCGGGATGCTCTGAGAGAACTAATAGAGAATATGACATATTTTATGGACAAGTAAAACTGAGAAAGGAATGTTCATCTATTACGATGAAGGGTTATGAATGAAAATAGTCCAGCATGATGGGAAGTTACGATGTGAAGCAGGGCCGAAATGCTGATGCAGTTCAGGTTCAACCAAGGTGAACTATCAAGGAACGTGGCTGAATACACGTGAGAGTTTAGCGCATAAAAATACTATGTTCAGATTTATTGAAATTGAGCTGATGTAATAATAAAAATAGGACAGATAGTGTTCTTCAACACCAAAATAAAGAATAATGTGGGTGCTGACACAAACATTTATGTAGGAACATAGTAGTATACTTAAAGTACAACAATCATAAACTATAATATCGATCGCTGCTGTCCTTCTGAAACCTTGTATCTCCATATTTCATGATTTTTTTCCAATAAATCATTATTATTAGTCATCCTTTATATTTCTCGCTGGGTTTTGCAAATCTCTACAGCCAATAAAAAGTATTAAAAGTACTTGTCAACTTTGACAACACATTATGCAATCATTGAAAAAGAACAGTGTTTTTTACATTTGGACATCCAAGGTTTCAGAAGGACAGCAACGATATGATATATAAAAACAATAAGTATGATGTTAAAAGGATTCTTCACCCAAAAATGTAAGTTCTGTCATCATTTACTCATCTTCGAGATTTTCCAAATCTGTATAAATTTCTTTGTTCTGATGAACACAGAGAAAGATATTTGTAAGAATGCTGATAACCATTGACTGCCATTGTAGGAAAACATACAATGGTAGTCAAATGTGCCCCAGAACTGTTTGCTGTCCTAAATTCTTCAAAATGTCCTCTTTTGTGTTCAAGTTAACGTAAAAAATAAAGTCATTTTTCTTCTATGGTAGTCAATGGGGGGCAAGATCTGTTCAGTTATGCGCAGTCTTCCAAATATCTTCCTCTGTGTTAATCGGAACAAAGAAATGTATACAGGTTTGGAACAACATAAAGTGAGTAAATGATGACAGAATTGTCATATTTGTGTGAAGTATCCCTTTAAGCTCACTTCAAGAAAAACTAAAAAGACTAAACTGAGAGTACACTTCAAGATGTACTTTCTTACACTAAAAATGTGCTTTACAAATGAAGTATTGAAAAGTAAAGAAAACATCTTGAACCAGTAAACTAGCAGAACATATAAGTTCACTTGTTGTATTTAAAATGCAAATGGAAACTAGTTGCATACTCATTTACCTTGGCAGTATCTTTTTTAATGCTATGTAATACTTTAATAATACACCTATAGTTTAATACTAGTAAGCCTACATTGACATTAGCATACTTCTTACATAAAGTAGAATTAAAATATACTTGAACTGTACCTAAGTATACTTTATCAAACTATGCTTATTTTTGTGAGGGTTTCTATCCGCATAACCTGATAATCAATATGAGTGAGGTCTGTTTTGCATTAGGGATTCTGGGAAGGTACACATAAACACACTTACACCTGTGTTGATAAGATGTTTATCCTACAGCCTTATCTTACGGCACTAGGTGCTGTTTATCTTAGATGTGTTTGGCCCATAGCCCTTCAGCTTGATGATACCTTAATGTCAGCTAAAACATGCAAAAACAAAGACTAACTTATTCATTTTACTTATTAATAAATTGGAATCTGAATGGGTTATTGTGACTAAACACGTTCATAAAATATACTGAAGTATATGACCGATTGAAGTCCTCTTGGTGTGATTAAGACTGTTGGGTGTATGATTTGTCTTGATATTTTGTTTCAATCTTGGTGAGCAGGATAGTAGAGATATCTTGTAGCAAGCTCTAAAGAAATGTGGGTTTCACAGTATGTGTTTTTCTGGGTGTGTTATGCACGCGCGCACACACACACGATTCATCATCTCTTGTTTCTCAGGGGCTCACGGTAATAGAACCATCTCATCATCCAGACTGCTGTCCAGATGCTAGCCTTCATTAAAACATAGCAGAGCACTTTATCAGTCCCAGCATGCCTCTCTTCGTCCCTCCATCGTTCTGCCTTTCTTCTGATGTCTCACTGCTATCTCGCTGACTCTCACCTTCTCTTTATCTCTTTTTCCTGTACGCCTGAACTTTTATTAGTAGATAATGTTCATAGAAAAGATTGAGCAGATTTCTACCTATCCTTCATGTTAGATCCCTATTGGTTTCATTTTTCGTCTTTATTTAATCTCTTCCCACCTTTTTATAAATGTGTTCTGTAGATATCATATTTTCTGTCCTTCCCATGTGTTATGTTCCTTAAACCATATTACTTTACCATCCCTGCACTTCTCACCCCCATCTGTCTGTCTATAGCAGAAATGTTCATTTAGCAGAACCCGAGAGCTAAAGTAAATTCAGATCATGTGACTTAACAAACTGGCACATTAACATAGATTATGTTACGTACTCTTATGTTAATTTCAATGGCTTTGAACTTGGCTTGTTCACTTTGAAAATAAAAAATGGGGGTCACTTGTTAGTATTGAAACCTGTGCATATTTTAAGAAATAAAAAAAGAATAAAATGGTTTTGTGTCCATACAATGGAAGTCATCGGGGCCAATATTGTTTGGTCACCAACATTCTTAAAAATACCGTATTTTGTGCTCTGCGTGATGAAAAGATGATGACAATGAAGAAAGAATTTTCATTTTGGGTGAACTATGTCTTTAACAATCATAGTTGTCTCTGTTCATTAAGCTGGGAAACAGTATTTACATCTCTTTAGATTTAAAAGCTCCGGACCGTTTTATTCAGTTTTTGAAGGACAAAGAAGATGTTTGGAGGTCAGCTTTAACATGGAACTGTGACCTCCGGGTCATGATACCAGAGTCCTGTCACTGACAGCATGAAGGAGAATCAGCATGAAGGAGCACCAGCTAACTATCGATTTACTGCAAACTGTATATTCTGCTTCAATAAGAGAAACACATTTGAACCACCTGTCTGGGTTTATGTGAAACTGGGGAATGTTGAAAGTGAACATGCTTAATCTCAGAGCTGTTAAACTCAAGTATACATTTTGTTTTCTTTTTGCACACTTGCATGTACGCTTGCAGACAAGAGATATTTATCATCTCTCTGTGAAAATCTGCAAAATCTGCACATACAATAGGAATGCTTTACAGATGGACCTAATTCATCTACAGCTTTGATTCTTTGTCATGTGCAGATATGGAAGAGGATTTTCTATCTAGGTCTAATCAGGTTTCATATCAGGCCTCTCTGTCATTTTCTCTTGACTGCTTGTATAACAACTGTGACAAAAGCCAATTCTCAGTCTTCGTTCTCTAAGAAACGTCTCGAATCTCAATAAGATTGAGAGTTGAATTTTCACGATTGGCTGATCTTGAAATTGATCCGCTACTGTAGCGCCGGTCTGCATCTTTTGACACGAACACAACATCCACTTATGCCTCGTTTACATTCTGTTTTTCTCCAGCGAATTTCCACAATCCCCATGAGAATACGATAAAAGTTTCAGGGCATTAACTCTTGCTCTTTCATCTCACATGAAGCTCTCATAGTTTATTGAATATATATCCAGAATGAATCATTATGCAGCTGGAGGTAGTCTGTTTGGTTCAGTCAACCATATGTCCCCTTATACGTATATGAGTTTCAGCGTCGCACCTTGTTACGCATCAAATACTCATCTTCAGATGTTGTTATAGACCCAAAGGCCACTTGTACCAGTATCGACTTTATGTGCAAAAATGTTTTCTGCCGTCTGAGACATATGCTGAATCTGATAAGTAACAGAATAGCGCATCTTATGAATGCTCTCCATCGCCAGAGAGACAAAATGTTCTTTACATATCGTCGCAGACAATAGTATTATGTCATCACACGCTTCATAACCATGAAAAAGCGTCTCGAGGTTGATCCATAAATATCGGCTGTCTTGTTTGCTTGAAATGTTTTTGTTTTAGTATTTATGAGCGGGGAGAAGTGGAACGCTGAAAAATGTATTTGCTGTCGGGTGAAATTAGGTGCCAGCAGGCTTTTCAATTAGCTACATTTCATGTGTCACTTTGCATCAGGATGACAGCAGACCAAATGTGTGCCGTGGAGAGAAGGATGAAAAATAAATAAACACTGAGAGGTGGGAACACATGCGTATATGCACAGGCTCACACCTGCTACACTGAGCTATGATTGGTTGTGTCAGTGGCCTCCAAGGCATGTCACAGCTCCGAAAAGTCACATAGACAGGAAGTGATGTTTGCACTGTGTGTGTGTGTGTGTGTTTTGGTGGATGTAATATATCTCTTTCCCACACACACCCACAAGTTGTTTATCTCATTCTGTGTTTTTCAAAAATAATTTCTCTAAAGCCAACAACCTTTGACATTAGACCAGACAGAAAGAAGAGATCCACACTCACTAGGTAGTCTTGAGGAAGCTACAAAATAAAAATATTCATGCTCCACTGTAACAGCTCCAGTAAAAGTCTGTTAACTGTTAACAAAAAGTATATAAATATCCCCAAAGCCGCATGCAAACATGAACCTAGTTTCTGGTTGCATCCCCTGAATTTGTTGTTTACAGAGTTTAAGGCTATAGAGACAAGAAATGCAACACACTGGATTGAAAAAAACACATTTGTGATATTTGTCAGATAGCACAAACATTTAAAATGCCTAAAGCGCCACAATAAATAAAAACATTCCAGATGCATTTGATTATAAAAAAGAGAAGAAAACTGTGAAACACATACACACACACACACTCAAGAGTGGATTTAATAACTCATATCACTGTGATCAGCTGTTGCCAGTGAGTATTTGAGCAATGACATCATGTAAGATGATTTATGATGGTTAAGCAGGCTTTTAGGTCAGATTAGAAACATGATGTCATGACTATTAGGTTAATTGGCAATGTTGAAGTAGCACATTTATGAGATTACACTAAATTGCAGGAAAGCTCTGATGCTCATATTGGCAGGAAGAAAACAATTTCAGGGAAAAATAAAGCCAGCCCTAAACAATCAATAAATAGCTCTTGTGGCCATAGCTACAAAATGTTTGTATTGATAAGAAATCCCTGTAGCATTATTGACTGAATGAATGTCAAATGTGTGCTTTTAATTACTTAATAACAGGTTTCTCAAAGCCCTGATGGAAAACTCATTTGCATGTAACATCGATGTGGCTGTTGTTAAACTGCATTTAACCAACTGTAAAGACAAGTTAAGGCAGATATTTGAGCCAAGTGGATTCTGAATGTAATTAAAAAATATACAAATCTTTAAGAAGTATTTGCAAAACTTCTGCCATCTTATTCCACTTAAAAACTTTTTGTTCTCAATGATCCCAAAGGGTTAGTTAAAATATATCAAAGCTGACATGCTGTCAGGGTCGGTTTATGATGTTTAGCGCTGGTTGGATTCTAGTTAAGCTGATGGATGTTGTTTTACCAGCAAAGCCTGATGATGGTGCGTGATGTTAGCAGCTCTAAAGGGCAACTCCATGCAAATGTCAACCTTAAGATTAATAAATCTAGGTTTTTACCATCCTGATAGGTCAGATGTCAATATTTGGTGGTTTGAATACACATGTGAAGTTATTTTTTGTGTTTTTAAAGCATTGTTTTCCATAGTCAGGTAAGTGAATTGTCACATCCATAACAGGCCAAATTCCTCATTAATGTTCACATAAAAATGTAATGGTCTATGAAGAGTCATCCCTTCTCCATTTGTTGGGTATTATTGCTTCTACATCTTAATTCACAGAAATCATAGTTTACTACAAAGTATGTTGTCGTCAAAAACGTGCATCCTTTTTTTGTCACCAATAATGCATGAATTTTTCTCTCTTTTAAAATAGAAAACTTGGTCGTTTTCTCATGTCTGGACTATATCAACGGAGGTTTAGGAAAATCTAAACAAATATTTCAATATATTCCTAATAAATACATTCTCTGAGAATTGATCTTTGAAGTTTTGACTGAAAATGTCACATCCATTGAGCTGGAATTGCCCAAACTTACTAAGCTACGCTAAGGTTCCTAGTGGAGATGCCAGCATCCTAAACTCAGGGAAAGCAGTAGACACTTTCTATTAAAGCTGGTTGAACATTCAAGCCTTGGTTTTTCTAATAAAGAATCCCCGCTAAATACAACCACGCACAATTTTCTCATACTCGAGTAGTCTGCACTGGTCAACATATGCACTAGTCTCCTCACTGTTTATCAAGTTGCCTGTGTGGTAGACAACCCATTTCCCGTCAAAAGAAAACAGACCACTATCCTATCCTCAATATCTTCCCTTCCCCGAGGTCCCCGCCTGCACGTAATTCTGGAGACTCATCTGCCCGTGTGGACGGATGTATAAAATTGATTATCCTCGCTGCAGCATTGTCTTAAAAGTCACTTTGGGATTAGTGACTGAGAAGCCAGCAGCTCTCCACAGCCACGATTCTAAATTGATTATAAAAATGCCAGAGTTTGTGACATGGCTCGTCCTGAGGGAAAGGCCGTGAAGACAGTGGGGCATATAGAAGGTTTAACTCTGGGTTGTGAAGGTCTCCTCTCTCTGGAGGGAAGACATAGTTAAGACAATTTAGAGAGCACTGGACTGTTGCGCTCAGGGCCGCGTCTCACCCCATCGATTGTGCTGTTGACCTAGTTAATGTGCCTGCTTACCTGTGTGCAGCTCACGGCGCTGGAGATATGGATGCAGCAGAGGGGAAAAAGCTGCGGTTCGGAATGAAAATGCGGAGGCTGTCTGGAGTTGAAGTGTAGGAGGAAAGTCGCTGGAAAACCTCATTAATGTGCACAGATGTGCAGGTTAAAATGTGTGTGGGTACATGGTTGAGTGGAAATTTAACAGCCAGCATAAAAAATGGTTTATTGGAATTAAGTTGAATAATAATAATAAAATAAATATTTAAATAATGATTTTGTATGAGCTGCATTCAAATGCATTGTAAAAAATGATATTATGCCGGGACATTTTCTTGTGAATACGTCAAATTACTATACTATACACCAAAAAAATGATATAATTGTTGTACATGTGCAAAAGTGTAAGATGTCTGTTTGTCTGTGTATTTTTATGAAGACTTTTATTCTGTAGTTGATTTGTAGTCAGTTTCCTGTTTCAACTTCCTGTATGTGCCCACCTGTGTCTCAATTAGTCTATTTAAATATGCTGTGTGTAATTTTTGGAGGATCTATTGACAGTAATGCAGTATAATATACATAACAATGTGTTCAGAGGTGTATAAAGTTTTATTACCTTACAATGAGCTATTTCTATATACATACAACGCGATGGAATTCATGTTGTTTCTACAGTAGCCCTAAACAGAGCCGTTTCGTAAATACGTGATCTCCTTTGGGAAAGAAGCAAAAACATGACAACATCTTCTGTGTCAGCCTCCGTTGTGCATCGAGGGGATGGGGGGGTTAAGCCCTTGTGTTTTCTTTACTCTTGATCTAAGGACTGATGTAAAAATGTTGCATGCGCACAAAATGGACATTGATATTTGAGCACACCATACAAGAACTGTTGTTTTACACAAGATAAAACGATATGTTTTATACTTGAGGCTTCTGGTGTTGTTACATTCCACTTTCTGTTGAGTTTTTGTTTAATGGAGGTCAGAGCTGTGTGGTAAACCTCACGCCCTGATTTCAAGAGGTGCTCTGTAGTGACAGATGCTTGACCCCATGGCTTTTAGGAGGTAGGACCGGTTACGTTCATTCCTGGTTAATTGTTGTTTGTGCATTGTTCACCATTTGCTTTCTGTTATCATAACTGCACTTAAAACCAGGCTTCTGCTTGTTGAAAGACATTGAAACACATTGAAAATATCCCATTATTTCATTCTCACATGCACATTTTGAAATGTTCACAAATGCAGAGACAATATTTGAATATGTCTTTGTATATTCAAAATTCAAACCTGTCTCAATTTGTTTACTGGTATAGTACAATTCCATGCAAACATTTCACAAAGGTTTTCACCTTATGCCAAGTTCACACTACATGATGTTAAACATCGGCCGCTTGTTGTGTTGTTCAGACTACATGACTTGCTCTCTGTAAAGTCTGAAGTCACTGCCGTGTTCACACTGAGCGAATGATACGCAACATTAGTTCACACACTACATGAGCTGCTCCTGCCACAGTTCAATATTCAGCTCCGTGTTCACACTTTTCTTGAAGCCCCTTTTTTGCTGCTGCTGTTTTTTTCTGGTGACCTCAACCCATGCCTTGCTCTCATTGGCTGTAGCTCGTCGCGACACTTGACATTACAGGATGTCGAGTTGGACGACAGCTCCAGATATTTATCATGCGTGATATTTGTCTGATGTCTGTGAGGCATCAGCGATGCGTCAGGGAGCCTCTTTGATTTGTTGTTTACGAGTTCAAACTAAAGATTGGCAAGCACCGATCGCCTGCTGATTTGCCCCCGATCACAACCCGACGATCGGGTGTCGGCGAGCTTGATGACTTGCAAATCGGGCTTAAAATCATGTAGTGTGAACTTGGCATTACTGATAGCTTAGATGTCAATATTTTGTGGTTTAAATACGTGAAGTTTGTTAAACATTTTAAATCAATACGTTTTAAAGTCAGGATTGTCACATCCATAGCAGCCCTTATTCCTCATTTTAATAGCAGGAGAACCTAATGGAAAACAGAACATAGAAAAAAACTTGAATCATTTCACAAAATTGGATTACATCTTCACATTAATCACAGTTGCTTTTTGTCTGTGTTTTATTTGTCAATGTGGTATCTTGGAGTTAGTGACAATGTCATATCACTTAAAGCAAACTTCAGCTTATTCTGTCAGCAAATGTGTTCAATAAGAGGAGGATTTTGAAGATATATACAGTATACTGTTACTACTGTAGTATTCTTTTGGACCTAGTGAGCTGACCCAGTGTTTATAAATTGAAATAAAGATTACCGAAGCCTTCATCTCATTACTATAAATGATTAAAAAACATGTTTAAAGTACATTTTGTTTCCTTGTGTAACTTTTTAATGAGGAAACACATACTGTGTGGGCTTTGCAAAATATAATAACAATTTCAATGCAAATTGAGAGTAAAGTTGACTTGGCTCATTTAACAGATGTACTCGCACCTGTGCTGCCACATCAGTTAAACATCTTTATTAATGCACCACGTTGTTATGCTACTTGGTAACAATAAACAACTTATACTTTTTTTTGGTGGTGATTATTTTAATACAACTGTAAATTATATTTTTTATATTAATTCATAAATTTTATTCATAAATTCATGTCTTCATTTGGAGTGGCTTATTGCTTTACCTAAATGCTTGTGTGGATGCAAAATGATCCATTTAGTTTTGTTTGTATTAAACAATCATCACTGTTTTTGCTACGAACATAAAAAAGAAGAAAAGAAAACAAATAGGGAAAATATTGGTTAATGATTGAAGTTTTATAGTGAAGACAAGTAGATGGTGTGTTTGAATTATGTGTTCTAGTGAAGAGGGTCACGTTATTAAAATGGATCTCATACAGTATTGCACTGCTCGCGGCGGCTCGCACCTTAAATGTCAGCGACATCCCAATGAGGGGACACTAAACGGGCTGCACACTCGCATGGCTAATAACACCCCTATCACTGCAACATCTTCAGACATGAAATCCTCAGACCTTCAGATTAGAGTTACGCGTCCTTACCTCTTGCTTTGTGAATGTGAACTGTATCATGGCAACCGTGAAGATGTGTTAAACATATCTTACTCGTACACTCTGCCTATACTGTTGCCTCTCGTCCACACAAACACTTTACCTTACTCTCTGTATTTACGAATGGCAACATCCCCCAAATCTCCAAATCAACATTTTTCATGCACTCTGGACACATCACATGGGTTCTTATTATAAACCACTGTAGACCTCACGTATCCCTACGGACTACTACAGACCTCCTCAGACATCAGATGCCTGTGACCTGCCCACAAGAGTCTCTATGAAGTTGGAACTATATGAGATCTCTTCATTCTTTGCAGACCCCCAGACATCCCTACGGACCACTAAAGACCTCTTAAGTCATCAGACATTCACCATATACCAGAAGCCTTTAAGATCACCGCAGAGACCAAAGGAACACACACAGACGTTTCTCGGATGCTGATCCCACATTTTACACTCTCCATCAACACACCTGACCTATTCTAGAGGACGCAGGTGTATTGACCGCCCGCGATATTCCTCCGGCTCAAATCTTGAGTCAACACACGTTCCCACCCCTATTTCCGCCATATTTACCCAGTAAACACTCACTTGGGCTGGCTTGTTTACCCCCCTCTCGCCAGCACACAAGCACCCCTTGGTTTCAATCAGTTACTCAACATCATGCTCCAGTTATCCTTTGTTTCTAATGTAGTGTAATGCAGAGCTGTGGCAGTGGAGCTCGGGATCGGTGAAATGGAACGTCCTTGGCGTGTCTGCTTTGAAACGGGCTGCAGACGTATTGATTCTCTGTTATATGGAGGTGCGGAGAGGTTTTTATGCTTTATACAGACTATCGAGTACATGGAGGGTTTGTAGAGAGACGGGGGGCTGGGAGATGCTTCTGCCAAGTTTATAGTTGTTGCTGCAAAGGAGGTGACAGGTAATATTGGGGAAGCGTTGTGCTGCTTTCTACATTCTCTCTCTCTCTCTCTCTCTCGCCGCTCTGTATCTATTATGGCTGACATTCCATTCTGCTGTTTAATCACAGCATTAGCCCCTGCAGCTGCACACATATAACTTCATAAACCATACACACACATACTGTCGTCTGGTGTCTGGCGTGCACTCCGTCTATTGCTGTCTCTTTCACATGCACGCACCATTAACTCCCTTCTCTCACCTTCTACACACACAGACTTCTACTTTATGTGTGGCTTTCCAAACAGTAATTTAAAAGATCCACTGCGATGCAAACTAGCAGACCTGCTTGATGCACAGACAGAGTCTGTCTCTCTGTTTCCAATAGCACTGCTTGACTAGAAAAGCTTACTGTTACGCTACAAGAACCTTCGTTTTTGCCGTATCTCATGCTGGGAGCCAAAATTTAAAAGCAACATGCTGCTGGTTTCTTACGGCAGGGGCGCTCCCTCTGAAGCCACTAACATGGCCGTATCTGCACGAAGTTAAACCGACATTGTGAAACAGCTCAATCACAACGGCTTTCATTCGTCTCCTATCACCGGAGTGAGAATTCCAGAGTCCTACATCATTTTGTTGGGAGGTGTGGGAATCAGTCTCTTCACACCACAGGCAATGTCTTTGGGTGTCCTTGGTTGAAGAGAGCACACACACTCACGGACAGACAGATATTGGAAAGGGTGAGGGGGTCCGTCAGGGTTTTTAAGCTTCAGGGACGACCATTTGTATTCCTATCACACTGATGACAGAGAGTGTTTGTGTACACACACGTGTGTGTGCGTGTGTGTGTGTGTGTGTGCGCGTGTGTGTGTTGTGAGGAGACAGGAGGATTTCGCAGGTTTTTGAAATCAAAGGCTGAAGATTCAGCTCACTACGCTCAGTTTAGTCTCACAGAAAGCAGACGGACTGAGAGCATGTGTGTGACTCTTTAGATAACGTAAAGCTTTTATATGAACTTTAAGGCATTATCTGTCTAAATATAGGGAACTTTAGGTTACATTATGAAAGTCTGTGATGGAAGTTATTAGTGTTTTATCCGTCTTTGTAGTCATGAGAATTTACAATGATTGATCTTTTCTTCAAATAATGAAAATGTAACTGTGGCACATTGTATATTTTTGGAATAACATTCTTATCTATCAGTCTGAGCTCCAACATTTAGTAAAGCCTTATTCTGGTAAAGAGACATGTAAACCAACAACAACGCCTTATTTTAAGGGCATGTAAATCTGAAATAGATGATACTTTAATAATAGTCTAAAAAAAACTTGATATACTCTACACAGGCAATTCCGAATCTGCAAATGCAGCCTGTTCCCTTGTGTTTGGATTTGCATTTATATCTACATGTCATGGACTACATCCATATATTTATGCAGAATGTAAATCATAATATATTTGTAAAGAATGTCTTGTCATTATAGTTTATACAACTTAATGTAAGTGGTTGACAGAGTGTTAAAGTGCAGTTTGCTTTTATGGCTCTCTCTGTGTGTTTGTGTGTGTATGTGTGCGTGTGTGTGTGTATGTACAGTATATATGCATGTGTGTGTGTAGCCTGTATTGTGTTTGAGGTCAGAGCCTGGCAGTACACCTGTTGTGTGAACCTCAGGAGAACAGATGGTACAGAGGATAGTAGAAGGTGAGCCAAATGAAGTGAAGAATGGGAAGGTAGAAAGAGATTTGGAGGAAAAGTATAAACAGAAAGGTAAAAGACAATTGTACGTAAACATCGAAGAGAGAAGGGGGTTGAGAAGAAGTGATAATAGTCCCTGGTGATAAAGCTCTGAACCATTTTTCAAGCTCATCTAAATGAAATAGTTAACCCATATATGAAAATTCTCTAATAAATTACTCACCCCCATGCCATCCCATGTGTAGGCTATGACTCTTCAGACAATCAGAGCTGAAATACTGTATTACATAATATCCTGGCTTTTCCAAGCTTTGTAATGCCAATGAATGGCCCTCGTTCCAAACTCAGGATAGAATCTCCAAAAAGTGCATACAACTCTGGTGGGATAAACTTATATATAAATAAACTCAGTCCAGGTCAAATAATGAAATATGGCGGCATGCTGAATTTGGTTCTTGCATGTTGCTTGACTACTTGCTATATCATGGCGAAACATGGATATGACAACTATAGCCCTATTCGCACGGGACTCAAATTTACAGACTTATTTCCTGGATACGATGGAAAGGCTTTGCGTATAGTTTGTATATTTAGTTGTGTATAACAATATGACTGTACCTGTCAGCTAATGATACCCGCGATCGCGTTCCGGGATCTCCCTCGGTACCGGAGTTTCACGAGAGAACAGACAAAACGGGAGACTCCCGACCAAACGGCAGTGTTGGTAGTTATGGATATGACCCACCCGAAATAATATCCAAACACTTTTACACAGCCTCCATTATTCGCGGACGGTTGATATTACCTTGAAAAAGGATATACGAGCCTCCCAAATCACAGAGATACCGATTTGCACGGGACTAATATAATCACAGGACCTCGGTGTTTGGCGAAATATGTTGTACAGTAGATAATTTGCGGGGGAATTTTTACTTTACAAATTACAGACATGGCCGATTCTCACGGGATTAAGATCACAGACAACCTCCGCAATTATTACAAATGACTAGAGGTCCCCAGGTAATACTAATCCCGTGCGAATAGGCCTTATGAGACACACAAGAATCAATGAGATTCAACGTTATCAGTGTGTCGCCATCTTTGAAATGATCTTGCCAGTGTGAATGTTATTGTCTGTTTAGACTCACTTGTGACAATACGGCCGATAATCTTAAAATATTATTCACAAATTTTGAGAGAATTTTCATATTACAGTGAAGTATTCCTTTAGCTAGTTAAATGCAGGTTGGTTCCTTAAACAGGTTAGGAAACGAAGGTTAATCAACATGGGATAGTTAACCCCAACAATTTTGACATTATTACTCACTCGCATGTCTTTCGGATTTTATGTCTCAAAACATGATATTTGAAAGCTATATGGAGGATGACATCTTGAACCAGATGGATATTTTATAATAAATTACACTTATGTGGTTTTTGTTATGTGTAGAACAGTTGGTGACCAGCTAAAGCCATCATTAAAGTGCCCCAAAATCATAAATATAGTGTCATATAGTGTCATGGTTGTAACTTGTCATTTATCCTGAACTGAACCTAGCTGTTTGAGACTGTTATTTCAGCAGGGACCAAGAGATTGTTCTCAACGTTATGAGTGTGTGCAATAGAGACAGAGAGAAACAGAGAAAAAGAGAGAAAAGAGAGCAGTGAAGACAAAAATAACAGTGAACCTGCCTGGAAGAAATCTTCACTCATATTATTTAGAAGTACCATGTGTGTGTGTGCAGAAAGAGAGAGAGAGAGATCAGATGTCAGATGATCCTCATCCACCTCCTAATTAACTCTGGCTCTGTTGTCTTCATCTCTGAAGATCATGACCTTTACAATAACATGTCATTGTGAGGGCTCAACGGATCTTTGCTGGACAGGTGTGGTTTGAAGATGAGACAATTAGCCACACACACACAGCCATGTCCTGAGCCAAAGACAGCTGAATCATCTGCAGAGCTTCTGTCTGGGTCTTTTTTTAATGGACAACTCGATACGGCCGGCTGATTTATTCTTCTGTATCATTTAGTTCAATTAAATATATTGTGCTGGAACTAGTCCCCACGGGCTCATTCTATCACTGAGCGCTAATTATTTTCAATCACAGTGACCTGACCATGACACTATACTCTCTGGACTGCTAAACAGTTTCAGCACTTCACATGTGTGTGTTCCTAAATTAGAAAAAATGAAAAAGAGAGATCAACCTGTGGAGAGGAATTGTGGGAGTTTTTCAGTTGAATCTCCACCACAGTAATACTTTTTGCTTTTCATGGACAAAATCAATTTAACATACAAAACCTACACTGTGAAAAAATCTGTTTTTGAAATGTGACGTAATGAATTACAGAAATAAACATAACATTTATTGGGTGTTAAACATGTAGTGTTACTTTACAAAAACCTTTTTTACAGTGTTTTTTCTGGTGCCCCAGCTACTGGAATATTACTTTTTTACTGTATTTTTTACAGTGTCTCCTGCTTTAAATCGTTTAGACTTAAGTAGTTTGCTGGTCTCCCAACTTCGATTGTCCATTATAGAGGGGTTTTGGGCACTTGTTTTCTGGTTACATGCTGCTACACTCTAAAAATAAAGGTGCTTCACGATGCCATAGAAGAACCTTTTTTTGTCTAAATAGTTCCATAAAGAACCAAAGATAATATAATAATATTAATATATACAAATAATATCCGAAGAATCACAAAAGGTTCTTTTGTGGCGAATAACCATTTTTCAGATTATGAAAAGGTAAGCAAGAGATTGTTCTTTAAAGAACCTTAGACTGATTAGTTTGTGGAACCAAAAAAGGTTCTTCTATGGCATTGCTGTGGAGAACCCTTTAAGCACTTTTATTTTTAAGAGTATAAAGGTAAAACAGTTGAGCCCCTGCTTAGCCAAACTGTGACACTAAAGACCAACTTTGAGAAATGGGAGACTAGCCTAAATATTTAGGATTAACCTGTTTTTTTCAGCATTTGTCTTGACATGTCTAACATTCTGGAAAACTTCTGACTGACTTTTTGCAGTGCATTTTTGGATGGTCTCCTTCAGAGAATGACATATGCTCTGGATTTTGGTCAAAAGAACAAATATCACATAGGCATTATACTTATTCTACCATAACTTTGATACAGTCTTTAGTGTTGCTATAGCTCAGCTGGTAGAACATTGTGTAAGAAGTGCCACAGATTGTGGGTTTGATTTCCAGAGAACACACATTCTTATCAAATGTATAGCTTGATCTGTTGCTTTGGATAAAAGCGTCTGCCAAAATGCATAAAATCAGATGTAGCCTTCAAGTCCTAACTGAGTTTCTGAATACTTTATATCCCTCAAGTGTGAGAAATGAAATTATGTGCAAGTGAAACCCTCAACTTTCGCTATCTAAGAAGGATCTACATATTATTACTATTAACTCACCCCCACTCTGATCTAGCAATTGAGCATGAACCATCGTTTAAGTAAATGAAGGACTATAAAGATATTCGGTTGGGGGCGTGTTTGAGTGAAATTGAGCAAGCAACATCAAATCGCCTCTTATCTACGGATGTCAAATGATAAATAGTTAAGCCTGTGTGGGTAGGTTAATGAGCCCATTCTTATATCAGCCAGACCTGGTCATCTTTGCGGCGAATTGCCACCTAGTATGTGGCCCCGAATACGCTTCGGCTCTTGGAGTCTCACCCACGATCATCCATCATCCTCAGTGTCTAATCATCCTTCCGACAATGACGCTTACATGGAGTCGGCGAGATCCGCTCTCTCGCCTTGACAACCCACGAGGAAATTACTTATTTATCATTCACAGGCCAGTGATTGCAGAGCACAGCCTGTCTCGCACACACACACACTCTTAAATGGAGTTGAAGAGCACTTTTTCTTTTTTTAATCTTTATATTTTGTAAACCATAACAGTGGAATATAACTGCACTGACGGAAAAAGCTGTCATGGTGATTTTCTCTGGATTATAGCAGGGTACTATAGGGACTTGAGATGTTTGGTCTTAAAGCGGCCCTAAAACACACGGTTTCTGCCAATCTCGTATTAATCTTGAGTACCTATAGAGCAGTATTGCATACTTCGTATCTTCGAAGAGTATTTAGTTTGATCACATTTATAAAAGATAGATACAGCTGTACGATTACATCCCTAATCATACAGCGCCTGCCGGGGGGGAGGGGTAGGCTGAACTAAAGCACATTGTCAACAAAACACAGGCATCAGTTTCACTCACCGCATGCGGTTCATGTCCGGCATCTTTTAGCGCTGGGACGGCTCCATATATAAGTTTCAAACGATCTCCAAATCCAGCGTTATATCCACAGTTTATATAACATGCATCACCCAAATGCAGTGAACAAACAAACACCTGAACTTCACGAACATATGCTCTCACTCTCTCCTGCTTACAAGTGAAAGTGACGTCTGCACATTCTCCTTCTCCTGCTCTCCTTGTGGCCGTGTGCTTTTCCGGGAAAATTGTCCAATAAGGGACTAAGAAAAAATGGTTACGAAACAGTTTTATATGTTCTAAAAAAACATTCAGAATCCTGTACGATCGCTGGGGGAGTGTATCGAGCACAGAAATACTACGTAATACGGCCAACTTGTTTTTTGACAAGTTGACCATGTTAAGCATGAGAAGAACAAAAGCACGTTTAACATTGTAAAGAAGTCAGCATGCATGACACATCGTTGCAGCACCCCTTTAAACTGAGCTTAGTAACATTTCAACACGGTCTAAATGTTGATTTCTTGTTGATGTAAAATTTTATGTTTTTATTTTATGTATCGTAGCTACACTGCCATGACATTCCACTTGTTTCCATAGAGACTGTCACTGTTACAGTAAGCTAAGGATACTAAATTTGAATGAAAAAAATAAGATTTATATTAAAAATGCAGTAAAAAGCAAATCAAGATTTTTCTTTCAATAATTCATTTTACTCTGTACTCATATGGACAAAAGGCAAAAATAATCACCTTCATAAATAAGAATCAATACCTAATTAAAAGACAAACAAGGTATTGATATATCACAAAGGTTATAGAAAGTTACCCAGGCGGGACATTAAAACACAAGCAATTGGTCAATACATTATTAATATGACCAAAACAAAGTCCACAGACTCTGTGCACCTCCGCAATGATCCTTAGACTTGTTATTTCATGTGCTGACTGAAGAGCAGCAACTGCAATGCTTTAAATGAGAAGTTAGCCTGTGATTCAAACAGATGTGTTGAGTATGTTACAGGATTATCATCCTTAAATGGTTGGTGCCGCATGGCTGGTTATATTTAAGTTTAAACTGTTCAGATGCTGAGATCCAAAAACATAGCCCCGAAATTGCTTTTTTGAATGACAGCACATTCAAAATGTTAAAACTACTTTCAATTTTTTTTATTTTTATATTAATTTGTCAGGAGCAAGCTCCAATGCAGTACTGTCAAAGTCATGATGGATAAAGCCATTATACTGTCTGGTTCACATAACAGCTGATTCCAAGAACTGCCCATTTAGACAGAATGAAAAAATAGTTCAAATTAAAGCATGGCACTGTACAGAAAACATTGACTCATATTGGAAAAACTATATAGATTTAAATTTCTGTCCGGCCAAGTGTGAAAAGTACTAACTGTTTTATTTATGCAATCAATATTGCCTCTCTATCACCATCTCTGTTTGAAACATAAAATTGCAGATATACTCTAAAATTTGATTGAAGTTAAATGATGCCAAACTTACATTTTGACTATAATTTTTTTGTTTATGTTTACCTAAAATAACCTCATAAAACAAACTGTTTGCCAAGACTTCCAGAATCCATAAAAGCAGCCAATCAGATAGGAACTGTTGACATCAGTCTACCCAGCTTTCATTTGGCTCAGCTACACTGGCAGGGCAAAGACAGCCATCTCTTGGCACTGCCACATGGCTGGCACAATCCTTCAATGCCAGCTACCACAGAACGTGCAGACGAGAGCGCTGCCAAAACAATTACTATAACAGCTCAAACTAATGCTGCAGAGAGAACCTTGAATCACAATGCAAGTAACTGTGTTATTTATCATCACCAGAGATAATAATACTGCCAAGATTACACTCCCCAGACACACATATGCACACAAAATGTCCTAGCGGTTCCTCAATATCCTTATTTTCTATAAGCTTCTATTAGAGACATTTATGTGCATGTTTACCTGCATAAAACACAAAACACTTGTAGTTAAGAGGAACATTGGAAGTATGATACATAACCGCACAGCTTGTCTCTTTGGCATTACAATCAATATATATCTAACCAAGGCCGACTCAGGGAAGTAATCACTCCTCAGTGTAATATAATGGGGTATCTGGAAGGACAGCGCTCAAGATTTTATACTCAAGGCCTTTGAAAGAGGAATAAGAGAGTCATATGTCAGTATTACTTAAACAATAGAATCTAATAAAGAGATTGAAGTTGTTCTTGTAGCACAGATGGCAGAGAAGAATGCTAGCAACAGCAAAGTCATGGGTTCCATTCCCAGGAAACACACAAAACAATAAATTGAAAAACAAATTCTGTAAAAAAAATGAAATTTTCTGTCAGGTGCAGTGACAGAAATATACCGTAAAATAATATTATTTCCCTGTGAAATTACAGGACATAAGGATATATATACATATATAGTAAATAGTTTTCCCAGTTTTTCTTGTAAATTTGCTATCGTTTTCTGTAATTTCACAGTTTTTTTTACCCGTTTTTTACAATTTCTCACACGAAGACAAGGAGCTTGAATAAAATAAATGTATCCGTTTTAAAACATCTGTTCTTTGACTTCAGTCAGGACAATTGTGAATCACAAAATCCCCGCAGGAGCTATAGGATCAGAAATCTGTCCATGTATTAAAATCAGCAGATGAGGCCATTTCTTTCATATTCGTTCAATTCCAGGAATATAAAAATGCATTTTATAGTGAGCAGCAGTCTACTTTAAATTAAAATTGTGTATTTTCTCATGAAAATATTTGTATGCGCTGTTTGATTTGGGCTGCGGGCACAAGAATGATATATAGGCTGTCCATCACAATGTAGCCAATGGAGTGATGTCAGAATGTTGACTGGTGCCAGTGCAATCGTGATTGTGTTGACATGGTGAGAACAAGGAGAAAAAGAGAGGGAGATTGTGGGCTTTCATTTGTCAGAGGCTATTGAGAGCGTCAGCTTGTGTGCAGAGGCTAAACCTTGAACCATACACGAGTGATCCATCTCCGTCAAAGCACAAATACAAACACACACACACATCCCAGGTGTTACAAGGCTGGAGGGGCTTTCGACCTACAGCATACTTCAATACTAAACATTTTCTAATAATAAATGAACAAACTAAAATACATTTTTTTATATGAAAACTGACAGTATAGTGGCTTGATGCCAAAAATACTATTACTAATCCCAACTGCCTAACGCCATTTTGCAGGTGTATTTGTCTGCATGAATAATTTATTCTGTTGCCAAAAGTTTTGAAGGGGATTACAGATTTCTCAACATGGCAACACCAAGATAGCCGACTCACCCCTTGTTTTTATTTCTATAGCAAATTCCTATAATTTGTTGCACTAGAAATCAACATTTGTGGTTCACAAGCAACCACCACTGATACTTGTTCCTTATTACCTCATGCACTCCACAACAAACTCAGTCATTTCAGCTTAGATCTACCTTCCTCATCACAGCACAGATCAGGATGACACACTTACAGCAGCCGAGTTCAATAGGTAACACGGCAGATCAACAGCCTCCTTCATTAGACAGCTGCGGCTCATTCTTCATGGCTCCGTGGAGCAGACATGAGCGAGCGAGCACCATGAGAAGGTGTTTTCGAGAGGAAGATGTCACTGTACGGCTCATGAATAATAGGCCAAGTTGACTGATGACATGCACAAGATGTTTAAAATGGCTCGAGAGAAAGTCTTATAAGATAGAATGGGACCAGAGGCAATTTCAGGAAGACACATCACAGAAATGTCAGTGGGGAGGCTGGTGTGTTTTTTTCTGGAAAAGGTGGGGCAAAGGTGAAAAGTTGACTGTAGAAGCCACAAAAGAAAATATGAAAAGATATGGAGGCAGAAAGAGCACTGAGATTGGCTTGTGCGTTGTAGATATTGAAATCCCCTAATACCCTTTCGGAAAACTGATCCAGCTCGGCAGGCAGTCCGAATTTGTTATTTATTTTTCATCTGACATTTGGGGAAATCATCTAAACGGAAGTATTTCATAAAAGATGCAGAACCCCTGTGAGGTTAACAGGTCTGCCTGTCTCTTTGACAGCAGAGGAAATATTCTGAAACATTGAAATGGACTTTTAAATATCACTGTGCAATTATAGATGGAGTCAATAATCTTCACTGGGTCCATTAAGGTAATGAATTTCCTTTATAAACTTACTGGGACGGGCAATTCAATCAAACTTTATTGCAACAGTCCTGTGTGATTGGTTGGGTAGAGGAGTTTCATATCAGCTTTTTATAGGATCTTACGTGAATTTAACATACTGATGTTACTGTAACTATGGTGTGCAAAATTCATATTTGGGTATTTGATAAAGCACACAAGGGATAGTTAGCAATGCCATCTGGACTATCGGACAAATATTAACATTGTAAATGTAACATTAAATATGTATTTCTTTAATCATAATATTGCGGCGTATTTTACATCAAAACTAAACCAAACGCCGCAGCAGGCTGAAACATGAGGATTTACAATTGAAGACGCGTCACGCTGAACCATTGCACATGATGGAATGTCTTTATTACTCTCTTTCACAAGCTTAGAAAACATAAGCACTTACGTTGATTGATGTACTCATGAAAACCGTGCAAAGATACCTCAGACAGTGCATATGATGGTGATAATGTTGGCGATGGTGACGGTCAATAGAAAGTTTCTCCCCATGCTCACCCTGCAGCCATGATCCATAACCTCACAGGTGAACACACACACACACTAATGTAGACACCACACCCCCGGTGCCACCCACAGTAATGACGTCACGATGCATGTGCATATACACACCAGTAGAAGAAGAAATGAAAATCAAACCCAATGTGTGGCTCCTACACATGTATCCCCAAAGAGGATGTCTACCGACGAACCCAGTGAAACCTCTGACCTCCTTTTCTCTATTCATATTCTTGACTGCTCCCCCTGTCATGCATAAGGTGTGGGAAATGTCCTATTGGGCAATTCAACTGCGCTGAAATGATGGGATTGTTACACCTAGTCCTATTAAGAGAATCTGATAAAAAAAATGCATTCTCTTTGTGTGTGTGCATGCATGCATGTGTGTCTCTGAGAATGTTTTACCTTATACACTCCTTATGCATTATCTTATACAGTCACAGGTGTGCTTTCCTTGAGAGAGGGAATAATTCATTGCATTTGCACCCACTCTATTATGTTTTACCATATAAAACAGAAAGTAGGACTTAAGGTTTTCTAGGACTTTTTGTTGTCATTTCCACAGTGGTGCAGAGGTGCCAACATTCTCAGTCATTCCTCTTTTGATGGACAGGTGATGGAGAGACCCAGTATTATAGTGATTGTACCTTGGAAATGTAATGTTCTCAAAAAAAACTCTCAATGTCTTTGTGGGGATTTTTCATTGTATCAATTTTCTGCAACAAACATATAAATGAATTAAAATTTTATTATTTAGAAAATATTCTTGGTTTTCAATCAACGCAGCAATTTGATACATTATGCTGCCTTCACCTGCTCTCGGAAATTGGATTTTAATGATAAAAGATACTTGTAATGTTTTAAACCGACTTTTGGAAAGATTGGTAACATGATTCATTTCAATGCTACTAAACACGTTTAATGTAACTAAACACAGACTTTACTTACGCGTTTGTGGTGGGGGGCATATCCCACTTCCGAAGTGTCTTGAAAGCAGTATTAATGTAGAAATCATATGATATGCGGTAACGTGCGCGCGCTATGCAGACCTATCGTCGTATTACATTAAAGTATCGCGGGAGTGATTCAATGAGCAACTGTCGCGTAGCTCTCTCGTGATACTTTGATGTCATACACTGTTAATCTGCGCAGCGACGGATGAAGTCGAACACACCCACAGCTCGGGACTTTTAAATCCAACAAAAAATCCCATTTGTCAGAGATTCTTCTAGGGGCGGGGCTTTACTACAGCGCAGTTTTACGCAGCTGCGATCAATCATATTAAATCGGCTAGTCGTGCCAATGCGTATTTTTCACTTATAGTATTAGAAAACGTTTGATTTGGTTTGTGTGTAAAAATGTCACCTCGCATTACAAGAGTAAGTCAGCTTTCAAAATAATAAAAGTATTTCTAATGATAGGAAAAATGTAGAAGTGTGTTTCACTTGTTCTTTGCGCAGGCGAACTCAAGAAATGCGTCGCTCGACGAAAAAGCCTCTGCTGTGGCTTACTTTCTTAGATCCAGGGTGCCATTAGGAAATGCATCCAATGTTATCGGGCACAGTAAAGCTGCTGATAAATTACCAAAGGTAATAATGTGTTTTTTTCATTTAAAAGGTTTTGGAAAATCTCCTAAGTGTTAAAAGATAACAATTTCCTAAACTGTTTAAAGTTTCCTTAACAGAAAGCGAAGACTGCACGCTTGAAAAAGGAACGCACAAAAGCCAAGGGGAAAGCTCCTTTACCAGAGAAGAATGAACATATCTCTGTGGTGTGTGAAACAGTCAAGGTACGACCATAACAAATTGACCCTTTTTGAGTTTTTAAAGACGCTTAAAGATTGGCAAGATATGTCTAAACAAATTTCCTGAATTTAAGAATATATTGGTATGCTTTTTCACGCAAGTTATAGGCCTAACACGTGATGTTGTGTCACATTTCAGTTCTACCTCTCTTTCTCTCTCTCCCCTTAAAAAATAAAATTTCCACTTTCCCAGCAACCAGTTACACACACAGCTGGAACGGTTGATGTTTCTCCGGGCTCAAAGAGACCTGGTACTGCTCCTCAAGCTTTCTCCAGTTTGTTGCTTGACATCCAAGATGTGGATTCTGCTGATGCCGTTGATGCTCAGATGTGCAGTGAATATGTGCGGGATATCTACAGTTATCTACAACAGCTCGAGGCAAGGGTTTGGGAAATGCGTAATCTGTATAACCATTTCTACGTATTAATACCCATGTCAATGCATCTCACATTTAGTTTGAGATAGTTTTTTTTATGCAGCTATCGGTCTTTGTCAGTCATGTGACATCACTGAGGCGCATTTCTGGACAATTGAACATGGCTGTCATTTTGATTAATTGAATTAATCATCGAAATTTGCAGTCATAATGTAATGCAATTTCTTTTAGGTTACTATGGCCATCAGACCATGTTACCTGGAGGGCCAAGAGATCACCGGTGCGATGCGAGCTGTTGCTATCGATTGGCTCATGCAGGTGCAGGGAGAGTTTAAACTTCGGCAGGAGACCATGTTTATGACCGTCAACCTTATCGACAGTTTTCTTCAGGTCCGTTCTCTTCACAAAGCAACCTATAGATGCTCCACAAATAAGTCATTTTATGAATAATGCACCACAACGATGCATATGTGAGACCAATTTCCTTATGCATTTTTTTTATACATGATTCATTGAATCCTGTCTTTTTAAACTCCTTTTTAAAGAACACTGCTGTTCCCAAGAAGTACTTTCAATTGGTCTGTGTGACTGCAATGCTGATTGCTTCCAAGTATGAAGAGATCTACCCGCCCACAGTGGGGGACTTTGCATTTGTGACGGATGGCACCTACACCCGTGAAGACATGCGCAAAATGGAGAAAATCATTCTAAAGAAGTTAAATTACAGCCTTGGAAAGCCAGTCGCCCCTCACTTTATGCAGAGGGCATGCAAGGTTGGCCAGGTATGTTAAGCTAGAACAGACCAAAACCTATTTTTCTCTAGCTGTATCACTACTGGGAATAATATTTGTACATGTACTTCTATTGTACATTTGTGAGTCGTGATTGGGAATTGGTGTAAATTCTGATTGTTAATGTTGTCTGTGATTTGTTGACTGAACAGTGTGGGTAAATTGTGCATGCAAGTTGTACTGTATGTTTGCACATTGCGTAGCCTTTTTAAAAGATCTGGTTTTGATGGGTTGTGGCCATCAAAATCTTGCCATGAAATGACTAACATTGAAATAAAAAAAGGAATTAAGTGTTGTCAGCGTGACTGGGTTAGGTTCAGATCACATGCATTCATTTTTAACTTTATTGCCACTCTGATGCCAGGCTGGTCCGAGGGAGCAGGAGTTGGCCACGTTTCTTATGGAGCTTGCCGTGCTGGATTATGACCTGGTCCACGTTGCTCCATCTCTCATCGCGGCCGCTGCGCTTGCAGCTTCTCTGAGAATCCTTGGCTCTGGGGAATGGGTGAGGCGGTACACGCTGACATTTTCCAGCCATTTTTTTGCTTTTGTCTCTGAATTTATACTTTTGTTGAACCTCTTTCCGTGTGCATATTAATCTGACATTAGTTTGCCTGCATGTGTCAAATTCTGTGAAAAGCACGTGTCGGAGTATTACTTATGGTTTATATGAAGATATACGTATGAACATTATATATACTATATGAAATATTGTAGGTAATCCTGATGTGTACGTTTAATCTGGATAATAACTGTTTGGCAGAGCTTCATCCTGCAGCATTACACGGGGTACAAGGAGGAAACTTTAGCTCCAGTGATGCAGGGTATTGTACGCATGCTTGAAAAAGTTACTGAAGAATCCAAGGTGAATGTGAAATTCCCAAATTTTGGTTAGGCTGAGAATTGTGTTAAATGCGTGTTCTCTGGCTGAAATGTTTTCTTATCAGTGGCAGGAAATGAAGAGCAGGTATGCGAAAGTGTCTACAAGTGTCTGTGGAGTTGATGCCAAATGCGTCTCGAGTGAGAATGTGGCAAAGCTTCTACGCTAAGACCTATTTGAGTTTTAGGGCACTTGCAGTACATATTACTAAAGGCACTTAAACTGCTTTTATATCAATATTAAGTAATTTTAACATTATACATTTTAACCCCATTCTGTTTTATGAAATAGAATGTCTATTCTGTCAAGATAAGTGTCTTGTCAATCTAAATTGATGTATTTAAGTGTCTCCATTTGAAACCAGGATGATGTCAATAAATTGATTTTAATAGAATGGAGTTGTATTTTTATTCCTTCTTGTTTTCTTCTAAAAATGTTTAAACGACTGATTTCTTGTGAAACATGAATCAAACGAAGCAGTTCAAACAAATCGAGTAAATGTCGCGCTCTCGCAGGAACCATAGAGGGTTAAGCTTGCTTCACACAGTGCTTTTGCGCTGAAGGACACTCTTATTAAAAAGACATATTGCTTCATAAACCGCCACAGCACTGTGTCCCTGACTGCTGTAACTAATGTGAGGGGTGGGTGTTTTCATGATAAAGAAAAATCTCTGGAGTTTTGCAATCGGTGTTTGCAGCATCAAGGTTTGATGGAAAAGACAATTGGATTTGTGAATGCATGTTTCATTCCCCCAAAATGAATGGCAATTGCTCTCCAGATTTCTGAAGGCACTGAGGTTAATAGAAATGTGATTTTTGCATGGACGATGTGTCCTGTCATTTGATTTACAGGTTTGGAAACATTTACAGGAGTCTGCGTTGAAATGGGTGTGTCGTAATATACAGGTATTGCCAATAAGCATGATGTTAATAGCCACGATTAATGATATTGTGTTAATACTACATAGATATAATCCAGTTGACAAGTTTGTGGTGTCGCACAACATTTTTGCCTTTAAAGAGACAATACTTACAAACTCTGCCTGCTTACCTACACTTGATTCAGTCATTGGCCAAAGAATAGAAAACACAAAATTAAACATGAATTTAACTGATATCATATCGCTTATTGCTCCTAAACTCTTTGTAAGTCGCTTTGGATAAAAGCGTCTGCTAAATGTCTAAATTTAAATGTAATTGATAGCATCATTTATATAAACAATTTCCAATATCACTATATTTCAATTTTATTATTTCTTATTTTTTTATTTCCACAATAATAGTGCAGTGCAAATTTGATCTACTAAAAGAATACACTCAGGCCTGGTTTCAAAGACACGGCTTATCTTAAACCAGGACTATGCCGGTAAATTAAGATATTTATGTCGCTTTTATAAAAATGCCTTAGAAGAACACATTACTAGTGTGCATTTTGAGACAAAACAATGGCACTGATGTATTTTAAGATATTTCAGGGCAAGTCATATTCAGTCATGTTAATTTTAGTCTAGGACTAGCCTCAAGCCTTCTCTATGAAACAGGGCCTTAGTTTGCAATGTTTTATTCACCCCCACACTCATAAATGAAGGTGCTAGAAAGCTTTTTATAGTGTGATGAAACGGCACATCCAAGTACTGTTTATTGAAACAACAGTTCTGGAACCAACATGCTGCTCTGAAGAACATTACATTTAACATCAATAATGCGTGGTGACCTCAAGCTCATATTTAAAGCAAAAGGTGATGCAATGATCCATTCATTCGTAAGTGCAGAAATGATCAGATGTTGTGTAGAAAAGTGCGGTCATGTCTAGTCCCAATAGGTGGCAGTGTTCTCAGGTAGAATATCCCACCAACAGATCAGCTGTCCGCACACAGTCAAACACACACGCGCGGAGCGCAGGAGTGAAGCGCAGAGTTTCACCAAACAGAAAGTGGTAGAGGTCGAGAAACAGACACCGCAATCCAGAGCAACACCACACGGACTCGTTTCAAAAGGCTTTAAGAGGCTTCGACGGGAAACTGGTACGGATATATTTATATTTTATCAGAGTTTTGAGCAATGCGCTGGCAGCATGGCCAGATGGTTCAAGGAGCACCTGGGATTCAAAACCACCAAAGCCCCACCACCGGCTCCCCCGAAACCGGACTACCGACACTTCCACGCCACCGTATCCAGTCCGCCCGTATATCACCTCCACCAGCAGCAACAATCGCAGACGGGCACCGGGTTCATGTCGGCTCAGCCCGATATTATCACCGCGTACAAACTCCAGAAGGAACTCGACTTCGAGGATCCGTACACGGGAGGCGGAAATATTCCCTTCTCCTCTGGACTTAGTTCAACGGGCTCGCCGGACGTCAAGTACGTGTCTCCGAAGCACCGGCTCATAAAGGTGGAAGCGATCGAGAGGAGCGGGTCGAGTTCGGGCAGCGGTAGCGGGGTAACAGCGGTGAAGTCGCCCACCTCTCCACCTGCCGAACCCGAGTCCGGCAGCAACAAACAGGAGAAGGTAAGACTGATGTCAGATCCACCTTTACAGGTAGGATGGCGATGCGCCTGGAGATCGCAACATATTTTTGTTAAATAAATAGCAGAAAATCACTATTTATTATTATTTTCACAATTGTGTTTTTCTTTTTTTACGATAGTATTTACTATGGATTGTTTGAAAAGAGTAGCCCACATTTGACACATTCTCGTCAGGGCAAAGGCGCACGTTAGGTCTGGTCTGCCTAAAAACCGGCAAAACGGGTTATTTTATTTGTGCCGCAAAGGTTATGACCATTGAAAACTTTTAACATTTCTGGATGAAAGTTTGAGGTAGACATTACTGTTAACATCGAGGGACATCTCTGAGCATGCTTGCAGAACTCATGGAGGATTGCCCAAAGCTTCACGTGCTTTAGGACGCATGTCAAAGTACATTGTAGTGGTATTACATTGTGTGTGTTATTTATTTCTGAATTCCTTTTTGGAGGACGGATAACATGAATCAGTCAAATAACTTTCAGTATCCATATTTGAAAGATTCTCACAAATAATAAATAGCCTGTTACTGTAGTTCTCTCTCTCTCCTCTCTCTCTCTCTCTCTCGCTCTCTCTCTCTCTGTCTCTCTCTCAAGTGCACATAATCTGACTAAGAAGCAAAAACTGTCAGATTTGTGCAGACACACTCAGTCAACTTCCACGCATTTTGTGTGTTGGTTTACCTGACTTGCTATGTGAACCAGATATCACAGCAGTTTGACTGTTTACATAGACCGCCGCCAGAACTTTCACAAATGTGCCATTCCAATTCCTGCAATCCTTACCTGCCACACCTTTTCCTGTGAGGTGTGGCCTGAGCTGACTTCATGTACTGTACAGTGTACACTCATGATATGATGCAAAGGCCGCATGTTTCTGATGTCATCATGCGTTGCTCAAGCCCCTACAGTTTTGTTCCCAGCAGGTCCTGGTTGTTTGTTTAATGTTTTTGCATTGCAGTTGAGTGTTAGTTTGTCTGGCGTACATGGTGTGTTTTTACTGTACAGGTCACTGAATGACATGCTGATGGTCAATCGCTTTATTGCTGAGCCAATGAACATGCTTGTGAGCTGCCTATCAATGCAAGACAAGAAAGCAACTGACTCATCAATTCGGATAAATACTGCAGCTTGTGGGTCGACTAATTAAAAGGAGATTGTTGTCCACGCAACCGGAGTTCAGATGAACTTTAAATACAGCGGTCATTGAGGTGCTTGGAGGCGGCAGAGATGTGCTGTTGTTTGTGCTGGTCAGCCCTGTTATCAAAGCTGAAATGATATGGTCAGATTACAGAACAAGTGTTTGAGGAGGGGTGACCAGCAGATAAATCAAAGGAGTAAAAGGGTGTAAAAGAAGCAAGTACTGTGTGCGTGGGAATTGCGTGGGGGTTTGTTGTCTTTTTCTCTGGGTGCATCAGATTTTGCATACTGGTGTAATGCTGACTTCACATGCTGTGGGAAATTCGATAAATCCTACTTCAACCCGGAAATAACATCTGGATTTAGTAACATGGAAAGCATTCAGTAACATAAAAACATGAATGTTACTAATGATTTAGCATTAAAACGTTGTATCTGCTAGAAAGAGCACCGCATAAATGATTTCCGGGTTGAAGTGGGAATTATCGTATTTCTGTGAGCACATGAAGGTAGGAACTAGGAAGTAGAAAGAGTCACATCATAGGGAAAAAGTACCAAAACTAAAATGTGTTTCATAAAAGGTCAGCGTGTGTTCAATGAATGTTCAGTCTTTTTTGATGGACAATTATGGATATATTTTTTTTACAATTTACTACGTCCAAATCATACGAATTTGCCACCACGTAAACTAGTTAGAAATTCCAGTGATATCATGTTGTATGAGTGATATCATGCCAGTACCTTGTGATGTCATCATTGATCAGCCGCCCTTTTATAATGAATTTTGCTAGTTGCTCGAGTGCGAACACTAACACTGCTCAACAACGTGTCTGTGACATCTTCGAAGTGTCCAGCAGACGATTTTAAATTGCAGCCTTTGGATGTTTTGTTTATTGCTTATTGAAATAGATCTGTGCAGTCTTATAATAGCAAATTGATATGCTACACTATAAGTAGTGCTTTAGTTATATTTAAAAATTGACAGCATCATAAATGCATTGGCATATGGAAACGGCATCTCCCACACACACACATTCACAATACTATACTCTGCCCATCTAAGTAACTTGATATGCTAACTGAATCTGCTGCTCTTACAGAATGTTATGTATATCGACCCGTGAGTCAGGAATGCTGGTGTCCTGCTTTCATTGAGAAGGCCAACTAATGTCTTAATTACTGGACAAGTGGATGATAATTATGTAAATGCTCACCTAATGCTCAGAATGCCAATAGCTGTGTCAAGTGTTTTGCTCTATCTTGATTTTGTAACAGCAGCATGATTCAGTCGTTTGCTTCAGTTTGATCAGTACTGCAGGCAGGATGTAAAAATGTGTTTGTAAAGCAGTAAGCAAGGAGAGGCTGTGCATTGCCAGTTTTTTGTGTCATTTGGGTTTGATATATACATATATACATTGGCCGCCACATCTTCAGAGCTGGTTGATTACTTCATATAATTTTATTCATAATTAATCACTTATTTTCATTACCAATAAACAGAATGACATAATTAATAAGAAAAACGGGGGGGGGGGGTTTGGGGAGGGCAGAACTAAAGCATGCACCCATCGCCAACAAAACACAGACATATGACTCAGTTGCACTTACCGCGTGCAGTTCATGTCTGGCATCTTTTAGTGCTGGGACCGCTCCATCTATCACTTTCAAATAGGGGTGGGCGATATATAGCCAAAATCTTCTATCGCGATAGAAGCAATTTTATATCACAATAACGATACATATCGATACACCAGTTTATTTAAGGAAAATCTAATTAAAATGAACATACTCTTTACTGTGAGTTAGTATGTTTAATTTTCTTTACGTATTTGAGTTAGTTACTAATATAAAGTGTCTGAAGTCAGTTCCAGCACTCAACCGATTCACAAGGACGGGCCAGGCGTATTTTAGGTTTAAGCTCTTTATCCATTCTTTCATTTAAGAACTTTATTAAACCTGAATATATATATGATTAAAAAGTGGTTTCATGTTGATATCCGAACATTATTTCATAAACGAAATGCTCTACTAGCATACTGTCTCAACTTAACTTCTCTCACTATTGCAAGAGTAACAAGCAGTAGGCCCACAGCGCAGCCAATCTTGAATCTTCCTGTCGCTCGTCGGTTGACGCGTGGGCGGACTATTTCTTTCGCCTTGCCTGAGCGTGCTTTTCTGGGAGAATTGTCCAATAAGGGACCAAGAAAAGTTGTTAAGTTGTTCGAAAAAAACTTTCCGAAACCTATGCGAACCTTGGGGGAGTGTATCGAGCACAGAAATAAACTCCATGTCAAGCATGAAAAGACAGCACGTTTACCATTGTAAAGAAGTCAGAATGCATGAAACACCATTGCACATCCCCTTTAACATGATATGGTTGAAATATGCTGATAGGCTCCAGACTCCACGTGACCCCGCAGTACATAAAAATTGATGAATGGATGCATTTTTGTATAGATTGTTGTATAGAAATCTCTATGATATAGCATGGTCGAACTTATAGGCGTTCTCCAACACTAGAAAGGTGTTTGTGTTTTTGTTGTTATTGGTTTTTGGTCGATGGCATTTTGGAAGATGATCAATTATGGTTTTAATGTAATGCTAATTAACAACACCCTCTTGACACACACACACACACACACTCACACAAACCACACTGACGTACCGATAACTTTGTTCATCTTCTCGCGGTTAATTGCTGAAGGACTCCTGAAAGTGAATTACTGCAAGGTAAACAGTAGATAATAGAAGCAAACAAAGCATGCGTGCTGTGCTGACAGTGACCTTGCATATGCTAGCATAAGGGTCTACAGTTTTTCTCATATGCATCTGTCTAATATTCTTCTTTTGTGGATACTGCAGGCAATTTATCAATGTTCTCATTAGAAGTCATTTTTCCTCACTGATAAGTTTCATTGATGCACTCAGATGTTGCTGATGCACTAAATTGCGTGCTTAAATACCTAAATAAGCTTTGTAATTGATGTGTTTCACATTTATTCCAGTAGCGTATAACTAGGCTTATTCTTGCCAGGCAAGTTAATGGACTTTAATCTGAGGTCGCACAGAAGGTTTGGAGAAGTACACAGTCTGGATTACCGGGGTTCAAATAACACCGTGATCAAATAGAATGTTGATCTGGTTCAGGGCTCATGGTGCCATATAGATCGGTTTCTCCCCTCAAAAGCATTAACTTGCTTCATTCCTGATAGATCAGGATTCTTTAAGGCACTCTGTGCATAGGTTTATTCACTACTAGGGATGTCCCAAGCCGATCGCAAAAGAAATCGGGGGGCCGATCGAGGCATTTTTAACCTGATCAGGATCGGCTGTATTTTTCCAGATCATTTATGATCACCTCAAGTTTCGTAAACGAGAGCACGAGCTGTGACAGCTGTGTCTGCAGTGTGGAAATGTGCAGCGGAGAAGTCGCTTGTAATGTCTGCAGTGCGAGCATTCCTTAAGGGGTTAGCGATGGAGATTCGTTCAATAATAACAATTTAATACCAAACCCTCAAAAAAGTGGACGGATTACAGCGAGTTCACTTTACAACAAATTTAATGACACAGATGAGACGCATATTAGCGGCTGTCCACTAACACGACAGAGAGGCTGATTTTCCCTTTATTTCAAAGTGAAAGTTCAAAGATATATAAGTGTGCTGAAGAATCTCAGAATTAGTGTTGACGAATCTCCATTAGAATTTGATGTGTTGGGTTGCAACTACCTCACTTTCTGTCCTGCATTTTTTTTGGTCAATACAATAGAAGTCAATGGAGACAGATGTTGTTTGGTTAAAAAGATTCTGTAAAATATTGTCTGATGTGTTCTGCAGGAGAGAGAAAGTCATACAGGGTTGGAGTGACATGAGGGTGAGTAAATGATGACAGAATCTTATTTTTGGGTGAACTGTCCCATGTCCAATGTAATTGAAGCTCACAGCCATACATTTGTTTGTCTAAATTTGTATTTCTCACTGAAGTTCTTTGAGCTTTTGATCTAAAAGCTTATGCTTAAAGGCCGAATATTAATCTTTGAGCAATATCTGAATTGTGACTTTATATGGATATCTTTTATAAAATTATTATCCACAACATTTTAGCAAAGATTTGGATAATCCATAAATAATCATCCGAATGCGCTGCATAACAACCGATATAAAACCGAACATTGAACTGTGCACTCCTGGTGACTCGCATATGACAAAAAATATTTTTAAGAGCAGCATTTAGTTACAACCCAAACACAGCAGAGGGTCTATAGTTTTCTGTAAATTGGTTCCAGTGCACCCGACAAGGTTCAGCTCACCTACTTATGTTACCATGGCGACAGTGGTCTGTATTGGTATGTGTTTTTCATCTGTGTTCAGAAATGTGAGGTATTCATTTAAATGAATGGGTAAAGAGACAAATGCCCGTTGACCTCCACTGAAAGACAAAAGAATGACATGCATCTGTTGAACTGTTTCAGGCATGCATGGAGTTGTTTCTGTGAGTGCTATAGTTCTTTGAATGAATGAACACACCCCCACACATTTGACATCTGAGGTATGCAATTAAAGGTTACATTGTTTCCAGTAAGAAGCAACTAGCCTCTCCTAACCATTTAAAGAACCGTGTCCGTTTATCTGGTTAAAAACATGTTATTTGTTTTGTTATTGGGAATTTTGAATATGCGTGGGAAACATGTAACCCAGAGTGTTAGGCGCCACTCTGGTAGGCAAGGAATTATTTGTCGTGAAAAGCAAGGATTAAAGAGGAATAGTTTATTCAAAAACAAAAAATCATTTTGTAATGTATTGTATGCATTGGCATATCCCTGCTGAAAACAAAACTATAGAAACCATCATAGAAGTTCTATTGGTTTCCATTAAAGAGTAGATCATTTGTTATTTTTAGGTCATACCTTGGTTTATGGAGTGTCCTTTAACAAGTTTATGTACATACATGGTGCAAAAACACTTACATTTTTTAATAATAGGCAGATATTATTACCTTACTTCTTGACTGACTTCAAATGATTCGTTCGGCGATTCATCTGTCTAATCCCCTACGTTCAGTCAGCCCACTCTGATCTGATTGGTCAGATGGTCTAGTCTGCTGTGATTGGTCTACCGCGTGAAGTGTCGCAAATGGAACGTAAGCGGGCATTACACCGAGTGACGCAAATCTGACCCGGAACTGAAATTAGAACGACAGACGACTCGTTCGAGTGATTCAGAGTCGACTCCTTTTTTCCAAGCCAATCACTTTGTTATTCGTTCACATTCGGCTTTACAACTTGGCAGACTGCTTACATTCACACAGCAACATAACACACGGCATGAAATGTAATTTTAAGGATATCATTCAACATGCAACATCATTTATACAGTATATAGGCTATATGGTTTGTCACATTTTGTTTTCCACAGAAGAAAAAAGTCATATGGGTTTGGAACAATGAGGTTTTGTACAGTATGACAGAATTTCCATTTTTGGGTGAACTATCACTTTAATAAATCTTGTTTGAAAAAGCAAAGGCATAGAAGTGTGTTGAGATCATTGTCTGGAGGCGTTTTTTGGTGGCAGTATTATTGCTTGTTGCGGCAGCAGCTATGGGAAGCGCCTTTAGAGAAATGCACTCATACGTCATTCATCATCGCTGCGCTCTGAAGATATAGTCACCTAACTGTCCTATCACAGTTCTTTTCTGGCAATGTGGTAGGAAGAAAACCATACTGGTAAATCTGTGTCGGTGACTGAACATAGAAGAATTGATAGGATGTGAATTAATAACGGCAGTGCTGTCCTAAATTCGCTTTAGCATCAAGGCTGAAGTAATGCTCCTCTAGGGCTTATGTTTACAATACTATGACTCAGTTTGTACTAATGTGAGTCCAGCAGGTCAGCTAAGGCAAACTGATCTGAGACCAGTTTTCTGAGACCATAATGGGAATAGGTTTGTTTTTTGTGTGTAAGGGCTAATCTTAGACTGGCATGAAAGGGCACTCGCTAGACTGCACCAGTGGACAAAAAAATGTTCATTTTAACACACTGGTCTAAAGAAACAAATTAAGCCCTGAGGTGCTCTACCATGGAGGGCACAAACAGAGAGGAAAAGAATAGGTATTTTTAGCCGTAAAAAAGCACTAGCATCGCCGGAGACTACATAACCGTTTTTTTTGTCCATATAATTAGTCTGTTCTTTTCTACTTGCCCTGCGATAGTTGACTTTTTTCCTTGCAGTTAGAATTTCTCTCCAGCGGGAATATTACAGTCAAGGTGAGATGACTGTAGGGTCTTGTGGGAGAAATAAAAATACTCTTCTGATGCTTTTAGCATAATGTTGCAGTTTTAGTCGATCCTGGTTTTATTTTACATAAGGCAAAACAAACATTACAGGCTTGTTAGTTGCTCTTTGAACTGGCTGTAATGCACTGAAAAAAATCCTGTTTAATTTAAATTTATAGTACAAACATGGTTTCTGTTTAGTGTTTGAGGCATTTTGGTCTCTGGATATTTTACAGTTCATAAGTGTATATGTCATTAACACACAATGACCAACACAGGGCAACAAACATGACACTAATGCAATAAACATTAAGAGTATTCTTATACAACTACATTAACAGAACTTCTTAATTTACACGACTGATATCAACAAGAAAGAAACAGTGTAGTCAAATATACCGTATGTTTCTCACACTTAATTTTTTTTAAAATAAAAACACATGCTTTATAATGGTTTATATGGCTGTCAATTGTAAATGTAGTTTAAATACTACATTGTACTGTAAAATTATATGTTTATGCATTATATTTATTTTCACAGTATGTGCCGGGATAGTTCAGTTTACCTGGAGGTTTTTACTGTAGCACTTCCCATTCTTTTCCCACGGATATGACTTGTTTTTACGGTGTGGCCATAAAATGAAACTGCAGAGACCACACCGATTATACTGTAGTTTCAATTAAAAAGGTCCCAAATCCTCCAGATGTATTTTAAAAGAAACCCAGCACAGTATTTGTATTATTTGTGATATTTTTACAGATTGAAGATATTTTGGTTGTAATATCCAGCAATGCAATATACCCGGCGAATGTGTGAAAGACAGAGCAGTGTCTCAAACTCCATACTGCTGAAGAAAAGCGTGAAAGCTTTTGCTTCAGGATTAAGGAAGTGCTCTCTTCCTGACAGGAAGTGTTTACTGCTCCCTGACAATCCCTTTCGACTGGGCAAGTCCGATCTTGCTCCTTGAAATAGACAGGGAGTGGTTTACACACCTCTAGCATCTTACCACACAGATGATAAAGCTAAAACTTCATCTAAGTTTTTTGGTGCATCTGTTCCTCAGTAATGCAGATGTGCTTTTGTCCCACAACTTAATGTAAAATTCACTGGAATTACCAGGTTGGATCATGGGCCGTAGACACTGGGTGGATGGTTACATCACAGCGAGTTTAGGGTGGACGCCTGTGCTGGTATAGTGCAGTGAACGGTGGAAAGCCCCGTGCCATAGCTCCATTTGGGTGTATGTGGGTCTCCACCCTTCTCTTCTAGTTCGTGGTACGCTAAGGTCGGACACGTACCAGCCTCCCTTCTCTCATTTTTCTCCAGGGGCCAACTGAGGTCACCGTGTTTCCGCCTGTAATCAAGAGATCCGCAGGCTGACCTCACTCACTTTGTGTGGCCCGTGTTTGCTTTCCTGTATCATATCCAGAAAAATCATGTTGCTAGTGGAGTTTGAATAGAGCGGAGTAAGTGGCCGAGAATCACAGTAAATGTCCGGATGTTATTTTATAAAAAATATATAACATCCTAATTCCTCCTAAATTACTCATTCCTGTAATGTATAACAATTGTGTATTATACATGTATTAATACTGCATTGAACATGGTCCTGTCTGAGTTAACAGTTCTTTAAAATGAGAAAAATTAAAAAACTTCACATTATCCTTTCGGTTTACATTACAGTATTTTAAATATCATGTTATAACATCATCTTTACAGTAGGCAGCAGAAGTGGTTTGCAAAGAAAATAATATCACAGTGCCACAGACCAAGCATTTCTTTTATGATACCAATATAAATATGTACACGCATGCACGGTATATTCTTTACTTGTATAGATATATAAAAATACGCTGCATTATATTTTAGCATCAAAATTCAATTTCTTCTCCCCTGCATCCACCTCTATTTCCCTCTCAAATTCAAACTTCTAAATCTGTTATAGAGAAAGAGATTGGTGACAGGAAATTGGATTTCGTCAAGCGTATCCCCTTGTTTTTAATCTTGAATATCTGCGCTGTATAAATAGCATCATCATCTTCACAGTCCACTCCGGCTCTCTGTGGAGAAGGACTTCTGGGAGATATATGGTATGATGTCATAAAGAGTGACGGCTTATGTGACAGAAGTTGCAGAATTATTACACACAAGTACATTTTTTACTACTGTGCACATTTCCTAAATCTAAATGAGAATAAAGGCGAAAACTTGATTTTTGATTCTAGTCTGTCGTGTCTATTGGCACTGAAATGTTTCACAGTTTCAATGTTTTCATTATGACTGCTCAAATTCATACAGTAGAATCATGTAATGTGAAGCAGATTAGCGGTGGGCGTTCGCTCTAGTGCAGATGTGAAGTCAAGGGTCACTTTCGGTTTCTCTGTCTTATATAACCCTGGTGAGGTGAAGTTCTCGCTGTAATCTGTTCTGCACATGGATCACTGGGAATGTTTCGCACTCAAGGCTGTGATGGATGATTCATGACACATGATCAATGGCTCTGTTAACAACAATCTCGAAGCAACATAAAAATCACTTTGGCTTGCCAGCTGTATGAAATTCAATGCACATGGGTTCAGAACTTATATGTAAGCTGTTTTATGGAGGCTTAAATCTGATTGATAATAAATAAGACTGAATGAAAGTTGTTTTGGGAAAAGACACATGATTTGTGATGTGTTCGTGTTGCATGATGGCTCTGGAATGATGAAGGGTCTGCCAAATGCATAAATGTTAATGTGAAGAGAAGTGAAGTGGTTTAGAGGAACAGAAACATTAGGGGGAAAGAAGACTTTTATAGATAAGATACAGCACTCGGCATGTACTTTTGGGTCATTCTAAAACTGGGGTGGCATTGTCAAATGCATTTTTTTAAATGAAATTCATTATTCATCCATTATTCAAATGATGTATTCAACCTTGCTAGAGTTATAAGTTGATGTCTAATTTTGATTTGTTTGGTTGGTCTGAAAGCAGTTTTCTTAACTCTGGTTTGCATCAGTAATCTGCAGGTGTTTCGGGGTACAATCATTAAACTGTATCTGTGCCATATCTGGCACAAATGGACTCACGTTGATGCATTAGGACAATCGGCTATAAAAATGAAGATTCAAATCATCAAATATGCTTTTTTAATGCTTAAAAAACAATGCTTTGTTGTTGGGGTGACCCTGAATCGTCGATAAATCGATACTTCGATCGAATGAGCCTGATTCGACTACCAAACTTAGCTGAACTTTGCGCTGCATGATAAAAAAAACCAAATAAAGTAAAATAACCAAAATCACCTTAAATAGCAAGACGGCGCAGACTGTCGGAACTGAAAGCAAGCGTGCATGTCAAGGGGACGGAGAAAGTTTAAAAGGTAAGATGCTTTATTGCATTCCACCTTTACTTACAGTAAATAAAGTAACTTTATTGGAAGTTCATTGGTAATGTACAACCAATAAATTCCTGTTTTAAAAAAAAATAATGAATTATGATCGAGTAGTTCTAAATGTAGTTTTGAGGCGTCTGGTCTAGTATTGTATGGCACAGCATTGTTACTTGATGTTTAAGGAAAATTAATTTGAGTATTTGTGACTTGTCTTTTCAAAATGATGTTCTCCTGCATTTTAGACATTTTGCCTAAGCATATTTATTTTGCACATTGTGACTTGATTCTGGCTTATTTCGTTTATTTATTATTAAGGTATAATCTGTTCTAAACAAATGCTGAAAATGTATGTTTGATTGCTTTTTGGTGCATCAATGTTGCACTGTACCCTTAACCACCTGGTGTCCACACATGCACGGGCGTCTGATACACAAACACACACGTCTGATTCGACTATCAGTCGACTATAGGCAAGACGTGACACTTCTGATTCGACTATGTAATTTCTGAGTCGGGGACACTCCTACTTTGTTGTTTCAGTCAGATAAAGTACATTCGTATGATGAGAACAACAATTGTGTTTTGTCAATGTTTTCTCTGTTATCCCAGGATGCCTTATTGTGTTGCATTTTGCTCGTACTTCATAATGAAAATGCTTTTTGGATTTGTGCATTGTTTTTGTTTAATGGTTATGTGCGTTTGTCTTCAACAAGTATATCTTTGCTTTATTCTCCCAAGCTGCGTAACACAAACACTTGATGTTTGTGGCTGACTGCTTCTCTCTGTTTCTCTAACCTCACATTTGTCAAATCAAGAATGTGGTGTTTTGTTTATTGTTCGCTTTAAACGGTTATGCGTGTCTGGTCCAGTTCCGTACAGTGCGGTCCTCATTTTATATTTACTCTGGGTAGTGTGTAGCGGTGTCCTCTATCAGAGGCTTTGCAGTGCTGTGGTGAATGGAGCTCTGGGTGGCTTTGTACTGAGGTAGATCGGCTCCTCACCGGGCCCTTCTCATTAGATTTGATCTCGCCTTTACAAAGCATCACCTGCAAAAGCACAACAACAGCAGAAAGGGCCTTTTGAAATGTCCCTTAATGCAATCGTGCCTTTAAGCCTCCAGTCCTATTAGGTTATCTCACGTTGAAATCCCTCGCGGTTCAAGGCGTAAATCACCAACGTCAAGGCTTTTTCTCCCTCCCTTTCCCCACCTCTCGCTTTCTTTCACCACCTTCCCTCATTTTCCACTGTTTCCACCCTCCAGCCGTGGCACTTTGACAGCTGGGATAGTGTTATCAGGAAAAATGTCAAGGCGGAATATTTCTGGAAGTAAAGATCTGCTCACAGCAACAATTACGGGGAATAAAGTCATTCGAACTGTGTATGACTAAAAAATAATATTATTCCATAATGCTTCCTCTGCAACATTTTAATCAAGTAGAAATGGACCAGTGTTGGCCAAATATTTGTGGCTGGAAAAAGCATCTGGGTTGTTTTTTTAGGTGCTTTTATACATTGGGACTTCCACTTGGGTGCACATTTGGTTTTTATTACCATGCGTTCTCTAAATGTTAATTGTTTTCTAAAGTAAGTTTCTCTTAATGGAGAACACATGATTTTTATGTCTCGTAATGAGCCAATACAGTTCAGTTTATTTAAACATCTCATATATCTATAACCAGAATTGAACAGAAGGCTGGTTTGAATGACAGAAGTGACAGAAGTGTTTTTTTACCTATACAGTAACTTCAGCTCACAGAGATGCTACATAGCCTGAAGGCAGCAGTACATTGCAAATTGCACTGGAAGCTCGCTCACGCTCAGGTGTCCTACAGGTGTGTGTTGCGTTAAAGGCAAATTGTGTAATTTATGTGTGTCGAACAGGTGTCAAAACACCCATCTTTCACTACCAAACAGTTAGTTCCGCCCCAAATGCATGTCATTGGTGTTTTTTCAAATAGATTTCTATTGCAATTGGTGTTACATGGGGACAGAAATTACAAGCTTTCTCTGCTTGACGTCAACTCACACATTTTGTTCATGTTAAAATCTAAAGTGTGTTTTTTGAATGAGTAGTCTTAAAAAGGTTCTGACAATAAGCCCGGCACTTCAAAAGAGCATTTTATATGATACAGTAAACAGGCTAAAAATAACTACAGTATAACCTTTTATTGAACAAAACCGTCGGACACCTACAGATTATGCCTAACAATGGGAACATTGCACACAGCAGGCGATTTTAAGTCTGACAGTAATTGTCTTGAAATGTGTTCATGAAGGCTGTGTACGTTACAGGAGTTGTTCTTCAAAGGCTATAGTGTGGCAACTTCTTGCAGTGGGTTTGTACCATGTTGGCAGTTACACTTACAACTTTTTAGAGCATGCTGGGCTTTTCTGTGTCTCTCAGTGTATTCTTTATGTAGCACTACTAACACAGAATAGTTGTGTCATGTCATCCTCCATCATACATGTTATATTTTTTACTGAAATATGTCAATCATAAGATCTTGTCTTTTAGAGACCTCAACCTATCCCAAGCTTTTTGTCTCTTTGGTTTGGTGTTCCTGTTGTTTATTTAATGTATAAAAGTCAAGGTCTTATTGTAAAAATAATTTGTTACTCATTTTGTAAATCAAGCTTTTAGAACCTCACTGATCTAAATTCTGTCTTAATTTCTTTTGCTGTTTTGGCTCAATCTTTGTGGAAACAATAAAAAACATTGCCTTGTTACTTATATTCAACCCTTAAATGTATTTGCCTTTTAATCGTGATAAAGATTTCTTCCACAATTCGTGCATAATCTTCGTAATGTGTTCATATTTTATTTTTGTAAAAACAAATAAACATGGTGTCACAGAAGTGCAACAGCGCCAGCAGGGCTCGAAATTGCGGCCGTTTTAGTCGCATATGCTCCCGAAATTGAACCTGTGCAACCTCAAAATATATTTAGGAGCATTTGTGCGAGTCCACATTGTGTTGTGGTAGTGGTTTTTTTGATCAAGTGACCCTGTCCTAGAACATCTCGCTATTACTGCACAAAGTATGTTCGTGCGGTGGAAGGCTTTCTTATAAAATAAAAACCCGCCCCCCCTTCTCTCACCCTCCCCGCCCCCCGCCCTGTCCCAAAGTGACGTGGGCTGCTATCCCCACAGGGGCCCAAACGACGCCGGGGCGCACGTACTCCAAGCGAATCCCCTCGCCCATCAGGCTCCTTCGTGTGCGTGCCCGGACGAGCTCTCGCGGAGACTGGAGTGTCGAACGGATGGTTTATATGCTGAGTGAATGTTAGGCTAATGCTTTGCTCTGGTCTTCCTGCGGTGAGTGGAAGGCGTCTCGGGGGTAAAGGTACGACGCGCTGGGTCCCAGGCCGACTGGGCGGCTGGCGGTTGCTAGGGTCTACGAAGAAACTGATGGATGGGCGGTGATAGGCTGGACCGCGCGGGGCCCGATTGGGAAGCGTTAACGAGATGGTGGGGTGGATTGGGATTTCTCCGGGAAAACCTGGCGACCACGCTGAGGGGATGCCAGGGGCGGGAGGTCGCAGATCCCCGCCTTGGGGGGGGGCCTGCTTCTTGCGTGGAGGGGTTTCAGCACCGGGGGAGGCCAAACAGAACCACGCAGGACATCGGTGTGCGAGATGCCCCCCCCCCCCTTTTTTCCACCCTTCCTTGGGCCCGTCTACTTGCACAGAATACGTGTTTTTCTTTTTTTTTCCTTTTTCTCTTCTTCTTTTTCCCTTCCCGTCCCATTTCCCTCCTTCCCTCATCCTTCGCTTGCCTTCCTCCCTTCCTTCCTCCTTCCCTCCTTTCCCCCCCCTTCCCCCTTCCTTCCCCTCCAACCTCCTCCCCGTTCCCGTCCCCCTCCCGGGTTCCCCATTCCGGGGCGGATTCCTCCTTTGTCCCCACTTCCCCTTTTCCTCCTCTTTTTTCCTTCCTCCCTCCACCAGTCCCCCCTGTTCCGCGGTTCGCAGTTCCTTCCGCCTACCCGGTTCGCGGGAAGATTTCCCGCTCCCTCGGGCTTCCGTTCCTTGATGCCACCTTTTCCCCCCGCCGGGGCCGGGTTTTCCATTGCCGCGAATTCGCGTTCCTCTCCGGCGCTCCCTGGCCCCTGCCTCCCTGCCGTTCCATCCCGGGCCGGTCCCTTCCTTCCTTGTCCCGCTGCATGATTCCCCCCCCCCCTCCTTTCTCCGGTTTCCTTTTCCCTCGCCCCCTCCCCCGGCGTCCTTCCGGCGTTTCCCCCTCGGCATCCACCTTCCGTTCCATTTCCCGGCATCCGTTGTCAGTCCCCTCTCGGCCTTCCCATCCTCCTCCGGTCCGTCCGTGTTTTGCCTTGTCCATTGGTCGCGCTCCCCCAGGTCGCGTCCCATTCCGGGAGGGTCCCGCCTTCCGGGTTCCGTGGGTTTGCCGATTCCCAATCAAAAACCCCTTCCTTCGCTTCCCTCCTTCCTCCCCTTCCCCGGGTGTGCCTTCCTTCTCCTTCCTTGCCCCCCTTTCCTCCCCTTTCCCCCTTCCCTTCCTCTTCCTTTTTTTCCCCCCCCCTTTCCCTCCCTTTCCGCCTGTCCTCCTTCCCCCTTCCTTCCCTCCGCGTCCGGCCGTCCCTCCAAGGAGCGTCTCCGGTTCCCCTCTTCACCTCCCTTCCTTTTCCCTTCCCCGGTTCCTTCCCGCCCGCCACTTCGCACCGCCTCCCGATTGTTCCTCCCCTTCCGTACGGTCACGCAGGTTCCATTCCTTCCCCTTCCCGCAGGCCGATTTTTTCCCGCCGGGCCTGCCTCCAGAATTTCCTCCGTTGTCCTTTCCGTCCTTTCGCTCCGTCCTTCCGCTTTCCGTCCGGGCCTTCGCGCCTTCCTCCGTTCCTTATCCCCCACCACTCGCAAGTTCGTTCTCATTTCCCTGGTTCGCCGGTTCCTCTCCCGGTATCCCACGGGAGTTCCTCCCTTCCCCGGGTTCCCGTTCTCCCGTTTCCCATCACGCCTCTCCTCCTTTCCTCGCTCCGACGCAGGGGTCCCCCCCCTCCTTTCCGGGTTCCTTATTTCCCCCCAGGTTCGCGGCTTCGCATCCAGCCCTTTCACGGTTTCTTTTCCTTTCCCGGGGGGGTTTGTTTTCCGGTTCACCACCCTGCCAACCCCAACGCACCTGCTTCCCAGTTGCCGTCCTTCCTTGTTCCCCTGCGCCCACCATTCCAGGCAGGGGTCCCGTTTTCCTGTTCCCAGCGCCGGTTCGCCCTCCGTTCCAGCACTCCTTACCCCTTCCCCTTTCCCGTCTTCCCTCCCCGGGTTCCGAGTAGTTGTCGTCGGCGCGGGGTGTTCCCGGCCACGGCGCGTCCCGCCATTGTTCCTTCCCGCGGGGCCCCGTCCTCCGGAGGTCCTTTCCCTTTCCATTCCTCCCCCAGTTCCTTTCCAGTTCCTTCCACCTCCCCGTTGCCCCCCCTCATTCGTCCTCCGCTTCCGTTCCACCTACCATCGCGGCCCCAGTCGCGTATCCTGCCCGCGTCCCTCCGTTCCCCCCCCCTTTCGGGCCGGGCCCGCGCGAATGTCCCCGTCCGACCCTGTTCCGCCGTTCCCGATTCGCCAGGCGCGTGTCGGGCCTTCCCCCGTTTTTTCCCTTCCCCGCCATTTGTGTCGACAGGGATTCCGATGCTCCATTCGCCATTCCCCGGTGTGGTCCATGGTTGCGGGGCAGGGAGGGTGTGTTCCGGTTTTTTGCTAGTATTCCGAGCCGTGTATCTCCCGTTCGCGTTCGTCTGCGCAATGCCCGCCAACCCAGCCCATTCCTCTTCCCCAGTAGGGTGTCCGGATCTCCACCGCCTGCGCTACTTTACAGAAAAGACACGAAATTCCCATGTGCAAAAAACACATGTGAAATGTGTTTTTGGAACATGTTGGTGTGAATCCCATGTGAAACCAATGGGATAACATGTAAAAACCCACGGGATAACATGTGATCACATGTTCTTCACATGTTGCAATTGTCATCCTATGGGTTTACATGTTATCGTATGTGATTCACATGGGATTTACACTAAAATGTTACAAAAACACACATTTCACGTGTGTTTTTTGCACATGTTGTATACAAGCGAAAAACATGTGAAATTCGTTTTTCTTTGTAAAAACATACTAGACAGACGTGTTTGGCCGTTCAGTGCGTGTCTTTTCTCTCGTTCATGAGCGATATGTGTTTACGCTGCGTCGCATCAGCACCGATCCCTAGGTAGAGTTTTAAGTTTCTGTAGAGAGTAATAAATATGCTGAGGTGAAATAAAAGAAAATACAGAATAATCGCCATCATTAATCGTATTTACGATTCTGAGCAAAATAATTGTGATTATCATTTTACCCATTATCTTGCAACCCGACTAAAATGTAACCAGAACTTTAGTGACGTGAAAAAAGCTTGTGATCTCGTAGAAAGTTTACTCGGTCCAAGGTTAAACCTTGGATATGAACGCCTGATCTTAGACTAGTAATTAGGGCTGTTTTTCTCACTGTATATCCCAAGGGCGCATGTAGCATGAAGCTGCGGTTTAGCTTGACTTTCATGACAAGTGTGGCTTTGTGACACACCCAGCACATGCGAGGCAACAGATGGTAAGTCCCTAGGCAGTGTTCGTGTCCCCCGCTGGTCCTGCCTCTTCATGAGGCCCTGTTTGTGAAGTCTCTTGAAGCACAGACAGGCTCCTGTTGCCATGCGGGCCCTGTTTTACAAGTAAGAGCCACTTTGTTTAATTATTCTCTCCTCGTTTCTGTTTAGGGTAAATAGCTCATTACAAATGGTTGAGTGTGAAATCGAGGACGGAGGGAAATGGCTTTAAACATTCTGTTGCGTCTGTGGGAAATGCAGCAGGATGCGTTCATTTCGACATCATTTGTGTTTCACTTTATTAATTTTAGGACACTTTTATTTAGACTGTGGTTTATATGCTTCTTTTATCATAATTGGATGCAGACATTTCTTATTACAATACAATTGTACGATGAAGGCACATTCATCATTCAACCTTTTTACATCATTTGTTGCTCATGTTGATGATGCTGCACCAGAAAGTGTCTTAGTTTATGAGTGATGTGTTTGCCAAAGAAGTTATTTCGTATCTTTTCTCTCAGGCTCATCACAGCTACAGTATAAGATGGATAAAAAGGATTCAAAATGTATTTTTCTTTCTCTCTAGGTTAATTTTACTTCAGTTCTTTTAAAGTTCAATTCAAAAGAGGAAGGTCGACTTGAACACTTTTTTAATGGTATGAATGCTTTGTCAGATAATGGTGTATTTGGAGCCTGTTGACTCATTCGGCTCACACTGACCTTGACATGTTTTAGAGCCCTGCTGAAACCACAACATTAACAAGCGTGAAAGTGCTATTTGAGTGGCATCACATAAGAGATGAGAGATAAATACTGCGTATCCGCTCCATCTCCGTTCTCTTTGTAAGGGATGGTGGTTTGTTGTTGCTTTGTGGTAAGACTGGCACAAAATCACAATCATCAGTACAATCCTATTCCAGGCGCATTAATTTATATGCATTATATGCTGTCCACATATGCAATGCTATTGGACATTCAGAATAAAACAGTATTGTGTATATGTATATATAAATATGTATATGTGTATATATATATATATGTATATGTGTGTGTGCCTAAAAATGTAAATTATGTGAACCTGTTACACATTGCACATACAATGTACTGTATACATTCTGTATACTGCAAAGACGAGTAGTATGCTGTGTGATGCTGTGTAGAATAGTACAGGTCAGTGTCTGGTGCTGTGATGTGTTTTTGGTTTCAGTTGCAACAACTTGCAGTTAGAGTTTAGTGTGGTTTGGGTTAACTTTGTAAACACTGGAGATGATGATGGGAGCGAATATGGCCGTTTTCTGATCTGACTCAGGAATTTTTTGGATTGTGGTGTACTTTCTAACATCTGTCATTGCGCCATTAACAATTTTTGATTAACGGTGATGTTTCAGAGGAACTTTATCTGTGGTAGGAAAATAAAATGGAGGGTGTTTATGCTGCATATCGTCCCCTTTCACAAACCCACAGCACACAAAGAAATAGCCTGTAATTACACTCACACACACACAACACATAAACACACACAGAGAGAGAGAGAGAGTGAGAGAGAGAGATTTTTTTTATTTTGCTCTCTCAAACTATTGACATGCCATTGAACGAAGGAAGATGTCAAATTTATACTCTAGTTTTGGATCTTAAATCATGTGAAGTATATGGCTCAAATGTTTTCTATGTTTGGTCTAAAAACAGACCCAAATTCAGTTATTGAGTTTGGTGGATATTTCTAAACATTATCTTGCTTGACTGACCTAACAGGGATCGAATGGTTCAACCAATAATGTGAGTTGAGGGCGGGACTACCTGTCTGTGTGACCAATGGCCGGAAGAGAACGTGTTCTGAAAAACTGTTTATAAATAATCACTATATTTGCATTTCTATTTAATTAAAGATTTGTTTGAATCCGTTTTAAGTTTATTTTGATTTAGTAAAGCCCTTAAGACGTTAAAACTGTCGTTTCTGTTGGGTTTTATTTGTGTGTTAATTTTGAAGCCATTGCCATATGCTTGTGTACTGTACTTGTAAATGTTGGGGTGAGATTCATAAGTCTCGGTGTGAGATATGATGTATAGAGGGGGATGTTTCCCGGCTTTGGTGTGGAAGCAGAAAAAGCACAGTCACCCTGAGAGACAGACACAATAAACATTTGACTGGAAGATCTGAGAGGCCTTGAGGTGTGATCGACCATGGAACACCATTGTGGCACTAAGCCATGTAAAGCCTTCAAAACAAACTGCAGCACCTTCTGTAGTGGACCGGAAGCCAGTGGAGAAACGCCAAGACTGGTAAACCATTATCTGTGTTCTTTAATGCCTGTCAGAAGCCTGGCAGCTACATTCGGAGTTGCTGGCAGCACAACAGATGGTACTGGAGATAAAGCAGAATTATAGGTAGAGCAAGGCATGTATGACAGTCGACAGATTTTCATTTAGGGTTGATACAGGTTACTTTTAACATTTTATTTCTGTTGTTCTATTGTCCTTTATTTAAATTTTGAGGGCTGGATTGAAATAATACTTTTAACATGGGCAGAGACAATAATGAAAATCTATCTTGATTTTAAAGGTCCAATGTGTAATATGCTATAAAGACCTTACATAATGAAGCATTATGTTTTTATTATCTTAGAATCAGCTATTTCTATCTACATACACCACGGGTCTCCTTGCATGGAATTCACCATGTGGTTTCTATAGTAGCCCTTTACAGACTAAATATAATTTTTAATACTCCGATGCGCAAAACCTCTTCAAGAAGCTTATTTTATGGGCATGCTGATGAATAGTAAACTAAAAACTACTGTGAGCTGCCAGTGTAAATCTTCACATTTATTCAATACACCAGGAATTTGTACAAGTTGATTTTTTGCTTAAAGATAATAAAATACGTCTAGTAAAATAATAAGAAAAAACGATTTTACTGAAATTCGCTTTACGTTTTTACTGTTCCGGTCACATGAGCATAAAACGATGAAAAAACACTTTAATGTGCCAAAACCATCAGAACCCAACCGAGGTTTGTATTGAACCGTGGGTGAGCTGTATTGTTGCATCCCTACTGGTTACTGTAAATAATGATAGAACTTCCGGGCGTCTAAACCCTGACGTAAACGTAAAATATTTTTATACAAACGGAAAGTGCGACAAAGTAAGATATCGAACCTAACAGCTTACGTGTAAAGTTGCAACATGATTGGACAGCTTTTATGGTTGATGATAAGCTGGTAACTCGCGAAGACCTCATGAAGTGTTTAAAGCAGTCAAAACAGTGCCAGGAATTTCCCCGTTACATGCGCAAGCACAGATCAAGACTCCTTTTATATAACCAAATCACTTGATTTTCGGGTCATATATTTTTATCACTTCCTGTTTTTGGTTCGGTTCAATGCCTTCGGTCCGTGTTGGATTCATATTTCAAAAGGAACCGCGCCAGAGTTCGTTTGAAAGTGGTCCGAGACCAATCTTTTCAGCGGTCTCGGTCCGCTTGTTTGGTGCGCACCAGGGTTCGGGTGGCAGCGTTCACACTCACACAAATAAACCGTGCCTGAGTTCGTTTTTATCGAACCAAACATGGCATATGTGAACACACCCTAAAAGTGTTACCATTAGTTTGGCGGCGGTATGTAAAATAGACTGGATTCGGGTGGTGCAGTGGCTCTGAAGGGTTTTGAAGTGAAGATTTAGCTGTGGTGTTTCATTAGTGTGACGGTATTTGCCATCAGTCAGAGAAAAATCTGCTCAAAATAAATCAAGAGACCTATAAAAGAAATCAAAAAGTGACTCTTATTTTGATTTCCTTTATTCTCTGTGTGCTCAGATCTATTTGTACTTCTCCAGTTATGGTAATTCTCTCAACAAACCATACAGTACAAATATAAAGATCCATCTCTGTAACACACACTGACCTACGAGGAATGTAAAATATGTGTGATGAGTGAAGTTTGTGTGCGAGTGAATCAGTATGCGATCTGGCTTCTGCCACGCTTGTTTTTTGGGTCCAAACTTCCTCCTACAGTACGATGGACGTTCCACCCCGGAGGAATATGAAGCTTTGTCCAAATTCACAGTCCAAACCTCCGTCAGGGCCCAGCGCAGCAGATGGCACCATCTCTCTGAACTCTTTCCCTCTCACTGCGGGCAAAATTACAAACATGTTTCATTTCGGGCTGGAGATAGTGCTGCCATTATACCAAATTAAATTATTCATTCATTGTTTTATGAATTATGAAGGACTTTATGAAGTGATATCATATCACAATTTCTTGAACTGGAGTTGCCATTCGTGCAGCAGAAGAAAATGCTCTATTTCATGCTTGGCATTACTGGAATATTTTTCTTTTTTGGTTTACACTCTGTTGGATGGCTGGTATTCCAGCTCAGCACTTCCTTGTACAGGAGCTTATTGTTTTGTCACATCCTTCCTCCACATTTGTGGCATATTTTGAAGCACTGAGTGTTTGATTACAGCTTTGAGATGTCAAGGGAAAATTCCAATATGAGAAACAGTTTTAGGGAGGTGAATAAATGTCAGAGCACTGGTCATGCGCATATAATTACCATCATGTGTGTGAAATACTCTTTTTCGAATAAAGAGAAGAACAGACCTGCAATTAAATGTGTCTACATGTTTTTGTGCAGAGGAACAGTTTATACTCCTGTTCTCTTTGTATGTTTTTTTTTAGAAGTTCCAGCAGAATAACACATCCCCCTAACCACCTGAGTTTCTTTTTACAGATATTTCATGTTTTGTTTGTGGCACATGTTATGAGCAAATCAAATATAAATTCACAAGCATAATTGTCACCCTATTGTCATTTTATTTTTTTGAGTACTTTTATGAGTTATGTCTTGAACTAAAACTGCTGTTTATTTTTATTTTAATTGTATTTCACTTATTTAAACGAGACACATATTCTTTTCACACAGGTCTCTTATTTTGGAATTAATTATTTTGTTAACTAATATATCTCCATATTTGGTGATTTTGTTTTTGGCCATAAATCATTATTATAGGTCACTTATGTTTCACACTGGGTTTTGGAAAAATCAAACCATTAAAAAAGATTAAAAGGCTTGTCATCATAGACAACACGTAAACAAAAGTTCATGTTTTTTCTCCATTTCCTGTAAAACAGCGAATTTGGACAGGTTTCAGAAGGACAGCGACGGTATTCATTTTTTACGCCTTGAACCAAAACGGCTGTGTTTTTATTTGATTTGAATTATTTAAATGGGATTTTTTCACACAGGTCTCTTATTTTGGTATTCATTATTTCAACAGCTCAAAACAATTACTGCTTGCTGTTTGTCAAACATTCTCTTCCCCTTGAACAGTTGGTGTGAACATAACAAGCATTGTCAAGCAACATGGCGCTTTGTTTTTTAGAAATATTTGTGCATACAGTATATTCACAATTCCAGAACTCATTTTTCTTTGATGGAACAGTAGAAAAGTTTCATAAATAAATCTTACAGTTTCTCAATTTTTATTCCTCAGCTCACCATCCTAGAGGACTATGCAGACCCCTTCGATGCAGCGGACCAGGCAGGCGGCACCCAGACGGTCACAGAAAAGCCCTCAGAGGACGGTTACATGGAGCCGTACGAGGCCCAGAAAATGATGGCTGGTAAGACACTGATGTTTTTCTGGACACCATTTTATCTTTCTGCAGGTTCATGATTATGAACTCTGCTGTTGCTTTTGGAAGAACATAATGAACCATGATGCACCTGGGCCTGTTTAAATGTGTACACACTAGACCCCTGAGATCTAGCTCAATTTATGCTTAATAATTCATCTGCGATATCGCTCTTGCTGTTAAAAATGGCTTCGAACCGGTCTGAAAACCCCGTAGTGTGTTGTGTAATATGCTCTTTCTGTATTTCCCTCTCTTTTAAGTGCGCTAAACAGAAAAAGAACAATCAATTAGATCCCGCAGATTGCTTTGGCTTCCTTTCTGTGGTGTGAAACAGCTGCTAAGTGCTTTGTTTAGATGAAACTCATTGGTATATTGCTGCAGTTATCCTCGCGTGAGCAGGCCAGCGCACCAGCAGATACTCTCACCTGTCTGAATGAAGACAGCAGCCATATGTGGGCTGTCCTGAGTCCAGTTAATACAGCATAACCTGAGAGCTTTTAAACAATCTGCATACGTCAAGGTCTGTGGTTATGTGTCCATGGACAAGGGCACAAACGTATATAAACAAACGCCCTCACCCTGTCACACTCATAATGGGAATTTAAGCTTTTTTTGTGCTGTAATGGCTTTAAAGAGAAAGATGCTGTTTAAGGTGTAGCCATTGATTCACTGTAGCCTGGTGTTAGAAAAGATGAACTAGTAAAATAACTTGGTTAACAGTTTATACAGAGAAGGTGTTTCTTTGAGGAGAGTTTAACCCTTACTTAAGATTGTACTTTAAAGGGATAGTTCACCCAAAATGAAAATTCTTCCCTCATTTTCTCACTGTAATGTCATTCAAAACCTGTATGACTTTCTTTCTTCAGCTGAACAAAAAGAAGATATTTTGAAGAACGTTGGTAACCAAACAACATTGGCCCCCATTGACATCCATTGTATGGACACAAAACCACATTTCTACAAATATTTTATTTTGTGTTCACAGAAGAACGAGTCATATACAGGTTTTTAAACAACATGAGAGTAAATAATGATGAGCGAATCTTTATTTCGGGGTGAACTATCCCCTTTCCATGTCTAAAAATAAAAATGTGGGTGAAATTTTGTTTCAAATCCTTTATCCTTGTAAATTGTTCCTTCTGTTTTTTTTGGACCGAAAACCAAGTACAGCAGTCAAAAACAAATCATACTGCTAGAAAATAAATCTCGCCCTTTGCCAAATTTACTTATATTTCCTCATATCGACGTGCAAAATTGAACTAAGCTGAAATAAGATATGAAAGCTAGAGAAGATTATCAGTGATTACCGACTTAAATTTCAGTCTGTTTGTCTCACCGTTTCCTTAAAACGCTGTAATCAATTGGACCACTTAATGTACTTTCGTCACAAGCCCTTGCTTCAGTGTTTCTCACTCGTGTTGGACCGGACCCTCTTTTTCCCTGGACTTTTTCTCGCTTGACCCTTCGCCCTGCGTTCTCTCTCCTATGAATATTAAACTTTAATGCAGCTTCACGTCTCTCAACAAGACAAAGCCACACAGTGGCTACATGTAAGGTCAAACCCCTGTGCCACTATCCGTAGCATCTCTGTGAGGTAAATATGCTGTTTTATGAAATTGTCTGGCACACATTAATGAATGTGAGGTGTTTGAGCCATAAGCTAGTTGTTATAGCACATTATTCGGACATGTTGGGTTATCATGCTCACTCAGGTTACACAGCTTCATTTCTGACATGCGTTGTGGTCCAGTCTCATTCTCCCTCTTGTGTTTCTCAATGACAAGAGCCCTCAAATAATGGTATGATGGTATTATTCACAGACGCTTCCTTTGAAGGTTTTAAGGTTCTAGCCTTTTTCTGCAAATACGAACCTTTAGAGTGAAATACGTTGGCAGTACAATAGTAACATCTGTGCAGAAGTCGAGACTGTCATTGGTATGTAAATAAACTGAACCAAAGTGAACCTGCCCAATTTTAGACAATGTCCCTGTGTCATAAATGAGCTTGATTTACTGTTTGAAGAGATGACTTCATGGTTTAATCTTTTACAAGAATCCTCGCTTGTAGTTTTGTTTGTTTGACTTTCGGGTTGAACTGCAGAAACTTCTTCGTACTTTACCAAGTGTATTTGACCAGGACTAAAGGAGCTGACGTATCGTAAATCAACTCTGTGCTTAATTTCCCAAAGTGATGTTTTACAGCACAGCATTACCTCGGCCCTCGGTGCTGGACAGCTGGACATTTTTTATTTGGACTCCATTCCTCCTTCCTGGTTTTTCTTCCTTTTTCTCTTTTTAATTGTTCGTCTTTTCATCAGAGCCATCTGTCCTGTCATGAAACACGGAGGGAAAACTAAATTAATAAATAAACATGTCTTGGACAGGCTTCTTAGACTACTAAACAGAAGGCAAGATTAAATTGCCATTTTATTGGCTCGTTGCATGAAATTATAAATTATGTGCATATAAAGTCTCGGCATGTTTTCTCACAAATATGTTTTGGGATTGTGATACAATTTAGCACTCCATCATTCTAATTACTGTAATGGGTTGGGATGTTTTGTCTTTATATTTGTTTGTGATTCTCTATTATTATCATCAGTGGTGATTCTCATTGCCGTAAAAGAACACTCAAAAAAATTAACCGTCGCTTTTGTTAGTTTTACTAATCCCATACTTGTTCACAGTACATAAAGAATGCAAGTAACTACATTAACGTAAGTTGACTATGTTATTTATTCTAAAAATTTGTGTCGGCTTTACTTAACAAGTGTTTGACTGGTCAACTTAACATTGAGTAAAACGCAAAACCCTATAATATTGGCCCTATTGTTGAGTTTACTTAATATAAACAAGTTAATTCAACATGACTGGTTGAGGGGGATTTTCAGTTCCCAGCATGCTTTACGTACGACTGCATTTAGGCAGTAAATTTCGGAATTTAGTGTTATTTTAGTGTTTTTTTTTGTGCTTAATGTTCATTTATCTTTGAGATTTAAAAGAGTTTGTTGTATTTTTAGGGTTACCATTGTTTAGAAGAGTGGCTCATGTGCTTAGGCTGTGAGAGGTTAAAGCTCGCCTATGATGTCTATTGCATCATTCAATAAGCTTTAACTGTGCTAATACCATTACTGAGATGCCTCTCATCTGATTTGCTCATTGTGTTTCAACTTCCATGCAGTAAGTCTGTATACAAGTTATTTATGACAACAAAAAGTATCATCGAGAAGGATAAATATTAAGTTTAATTAACTTAAAACTGGTACAATCTGAATGGTTTGAATTTACTCAAACAAAGTTTTGTCAACTTTACTTTACTATTTTGTTCATGCAACTAAATTGTTAATTGTTGAAACTACTCAACATATTTGCTTGGAACCACTTGACACTACTCTTTATGTAAATCCAACAAATCATTTTTTTGAGTGAATGATAAAAATCAATTTGTTAAATTTGCATAAAAACAAATAATGTCATGGGCCCGGATTCACAGACAAGGCTTAAGGCTAGTCCCAGACTAAAATGATTGTGTGACCTGTCTTGACTGAATAAACTTGCCCAGAAATATCTTGTCAGTGCCATTGTTTTGTCTCAAGATGCACACCAGTAATGCGTTCTTCAAAAGCATTTTTATAAAAGCGACATCATTCAACTAAGGCAAAGTCCTGGCTTAAGCTAAGCCGTGCATGTGAAACCGGGTCATAATGCATAAATACACAAACGTGCTTTATCTTCAGGAAAGTAATGTCACTCACGATGCAATGTAATTAGCCTAATACTGTAGGTGTCGTTTCGCTTTTTCATTTTATCTTTCATTAAATGTCAAACATGAATCAGACTTTACTACGTGTGTTTGTGTGTGTGTGAAAAGGAGTGAGGTTTTAGTGCATGCGGATTTTGTGGAATGTGTTTCTCACCTCATTTACTGAAGCACGGCTGTTGTCACATGCATGTACACACTCATGTACTTTGACGATTATTATGTTGTTTGCTATTTTCATAGATGTTGTATACAACCTAGCAAACGAAATGAGCCTTCACTTTCTCTCCCCTCTCTTGCTCTCACACACACGTAAGCTAACACGGGCAGTTTCACTTGCATCGGATGTGTTTAAACTTGTCTATAACTCACAGAAAGACGAGGCTGTTTTGACCTGTCAGCCCCACTTGTCGAGTGCGTGTCTTTTGTGTTAATGTGGCGTGTTTTGCCGTGTTGGAGCTTTCCCACAATCCCCAAGGTCTTCCGTGTTACGCAAACACTCATTGTGACAGTTGTGACCGCACTTTACACACGCACTCAATGTGAAAGAGGGAAATAGGACAGGTCTTTCAAGATCTTTGGAGGTTGTGTGTGTGTTGTACTGTAGTTATTCGGTTTGGCTCTGGTGAATTGATGATAACGACTGTGTTTTCAGGCCTGTGATTGGTCGGTTCAAGGTTCCTGCACAGCATCTCACAGCGTCTGCTGAATCAGCTGTCCTCCTTTATTCCCCCAATATTTCACCACTTCGATTTAGATAAATGTGTGGAATGTATCATTAGTCTGAATTGAGCAAATCCTTTGTGTGTTGATGTATTTTTAAAACACTTAATTTTTTATTGGGAAAATACATTTAAATATATATAAATTACATATTATAGAATTTAATTTTTATCATACTGAATCCTCAACAATGCATGGAGTACAACAAAAGCAGTTGAGCACACTAAATAAATATTACTTTTTTTTTATGTCAATAAATATTGATTATACATTTTTAATTATATCAATAAATAGTATCATAGTGATATAATATTTAAAAAAAATGATGCAACCAGCCTTATATTTAATATTTCTTGTTAGTATAATTTGTCTTTTTAGTTGTCGAGCTGTAAAGCTGATGTTGTATCCCAATCCTTCTCATCCTCTTGTGTATCGGGCAAGAACTTTTTATGTTCACTAAACTGTGAAAGTTTATACAGTTTTGGAATTGTAGTACGCCAGCGGTTTTATAGAGAAAAAGAAGACGATGCTGCAATCTCTACAGTAAAATCAGAATGATAAATAAGCTCAGTTATTCTGTGTATGGTTTAATGAGATCACAGGTATGTTTCGGTGTGCCCTTGCCCTACAGGGGGATATGTTCTTGTTCCGGAGTGGTTTAACAAACCGCCCTCTTATCCTACAGCGCACATACATTTTCTCAACCAACATCCTCACGTTTCACTCAAGCTTCCTGTGTCTCATCGTTTCCAAAAAAGCAGCTTCTGCACGTTCTTTAATATTCCATGACTCACAAGCACGTTTACCATGAGCAGGACGTTAGACATGTACAGACATCACACTGAGGGAGAGGTGCTGCTCTCATCCTTATGTAATTCATGAGCTGAGAAAGTATTTGGGAGTAATGACACATTTCCTCTGAGCCACAGAGTGGGGAAGTGTGAACATTCCTCGAGTCCCTTCCCCCCGTGCGGTCAGTTCTGCTTTCGCCGTCGACTAGGCGTTGAGTCTTGAGGCAGATAGTAGGCGTAAAGAAGTGTCTGTGGATGATGGGTATTAACTGTCTACAGCGGTAGGTCAGTATCAGCCCTCCCACTTACTGTGTGATATATTGCTCTCTTAATGTAACAGCCGCATGACATCAAACATGCTGACTGTGTTGCTCCGCTGAGTGCTGCGCAGGGCCTGAGAGTGAAAGCATATTCAAACGCACGTGGACACTTCAAAGCATTGTTTTTAACCCATGGTTGGGTGAAATAAAGACAACCATTGGGTTTATAATACACTTATGCTGGGTTATTTCAGCACATGGTTGGTTGTCTGATTTCCCTCTATAGTTCATTGTTTGGATGAACAGGGCCAGTCTGTAACTAATGTTTCGTCTGTGATGTGTCCGGCCCAGTCGAAACCAGATGTAATGTGTGTTGTTTGTCCTGTATATGTCATTGTAAACAATTTAAATAATATAATAGTATACATTGAAGAAATAAGATGGCTATGTTCATTAAAATAAAAATATAATTAAAAATATATATACATTTATAAAATAAATTTTGGTTTTAGATTTCAGTTTTTAGCCTTGTGTGTCAAGAATTTGGTTTGTTTCAACGGATTGTAATTTATAAGATAATGATTATGAGATAAATCTGTAAATCTTCAAGTCTGAAGATTTTGTTTTTCACGCACAGTAGAAAAAATCTTACAGAACTGTGCTGCTTTGTTTTACAGAATTTCCACGTAATTTTTTTAAAAGGGGTTCTGCAATACTACTCTATAGGTACTCAAGATGTTACAATATATTTTTTTAACATAAAATTAAATATAATATAAAATATAAGGTAGAAGTATAAAATAAAGGTCAATTAAAGGATCAATAAAACTAAAATTTAATTTTAGATATCAAATCTAATCTGAATTCTGGGTCAGAATACAGGGTATATACATTACACACGGATAAGTAAAATGATGGATTTACTCAGGTTTATAAAAATATATAATGGATTCCGATTTGTATTAATAGGCATTATGAATACATTTATAATACATTAAGAATATCTTTTATAATGTATTATGTATGCAGGGTCTATATCAACACTTGTCTCCGCCAGTACCCATTACAGTTTATATGCAGTTTAAGGAGATGGAAATAATTACCTGTTCGATCAGGAGGTTTTACTAACACACCAGAAGGATATTAAAGGCAAGGTTGTCAATTAGAATTTAGTACAGCTTTAAGGAACGGGCCCTCGGGAAGATGGGCATCAATGTGGATGACCCCCTCTTGGACACCCAAAACGATGCCTGAAGTGGATGGCCTGGCAGAACCGATACCCATCCTTCACACTTGAGTGGTCATAGACTGTTAGAGTTAGTGAGCGAGTGCGTGTGAGAGAAGATTTAGTTAAGTTAATGACTCTATAAATGTCTGTCATGTTGGTCGTACAGAGAGACAGCACACCTTCAATGCCCTTTCCAAGAACATGAACTCATTTTCTTCCCTTTGAACTTCCCTTCCTTCCAGTTCTTCTTGTTTCCTATGGTCATTATTTTTACTACTCTTTTTCAGCAATAAAATACATGAACGTTTACCGTCAGTTGCAGCCTGATGTGTGTCCACTGACCTGAGATCTGCCAGCTGCCTTTATCATTTCACTGTTGGATTAGCACTACAAAAGAACGGATATCGGGAAAGAAGGACAGGGGCTTTCTTCAATTTCAAACATGCTTTCCAGCCAAATTATACATCTAATTATGTTTCCTCTTTGTCTAATTTTGGAAATTAATTTTGCTTTGAGGTTTTCAGTTCAATGGGAGTCTCACAAGAGTCATTCAGTTCTGTTGTAAATGTGGAAGAACAGGCTTTAGGAATCTGTGTTGGAAGAGACTTCAAAACTGTTGCCAAACTGAAAAATAAATATTTTACTAGTACTTAAGAAACAGAGCGCAATTTAGTACATCATTTAGAGCACCATTATAATGTAAAATAACATAATTCAGTTTTTTTGTGGGCAAAATCTACTCAAGGGATTTACTCGGTAGCATTCCCCAAACTCCCGTTTAGCTGTGACTCAGTAAGCAGTGAATCATTTCTTAACTAGTCAATTAAAACAAAACATCTGAATAAACTGATATGGTAAAATGAAACAAACTTTTCAATCCAGCAGGACTTTTCAATGCTGCGTATGTGTATCACTATTTCCTAAAAATAGCTTAGAAAAGCAACGTCTCTGAGCCGCTTTTAGTTAGTTTCCCCCTAAAACTTTTTGAATTATAGTTATGCTAAATCTATCATATTAGTGTTATGACAAACTGTGTGTGGGTATATGGGTACTGGCTTTGCTTGACCACCCTGTTACAGTCCACGTTTGGGGATCTGCCGGTTTCTGCAAGGCTCTCACAGATCAATAAACCTGCATCCACTTTAATCTTAATGCACACACAGACCTTTAATGTGAGGAACAATCAATGGTGTTTGGCTCTTTGAAATTAAGGGATTATGTTGTTGAGGTTAAATTTCAGTTGCTTTATTAATAAAAGGCATGTAGATGTGATGCGTACAATAGATTTGATAAGAATTTCCTTCTAATAAACAACTTCCAGAAAGCCACTATAGACTGGTTTAAGCTGTTTAAGGGGGGAATTCTTATCACATACAATCAAAGTCTAAATAAAGGAGTTTTATTTGTACAGAATGTGTTGTGGTTTCAAGGAAGCCACCCTGAGTACTTGCATATACACACAACACAGGAAATAGAGAAATGAAGTACCCAAAATGAGATATAACGGATTCATTATTTATAATGTATTAGTTATGAACAGATGTGCAAAGTACTGCCTATACAACTGTAAAAAATACAAATATGTGTTTACGCATAAACACTTATGTAGGATATTGCACTATAGAATATTGTACCCTCTTGTCATTTCAAGCTTATATGACTTTCTTTCTCAGCTGAACACAAAAGAAGATATTTTTAAGAATGTTGTTAACTGGCACCTATTCACTTGTGTTGGTTTTGTGTCCATACAATCAAATCGAATGGATGACGGCTTTGTTTGTTCTTCAAAATGTATTCTTTTGTGTTCTGCAGAAAAAAAGTCATACAGGTTTAAAATGACATGAGAGTGAAAAAAGGATGACAGATATTTCATTTTTAGGTGAACTATCACTTTAACAGACCATTTAAAGCGTTTCTACCAATCTCATATTAATCTTGAGTACCTGAAGAGTAGTATTGCATACTTTGTATCTTCGAAGAGTATTTAGTTTGATCACATTTATAAAAGATAATACGAGCACGTGCAGGGGGGGGAGGGGTAGGCTGAACTAAAGCACGTGTGCACCCATTGCCAACAGACATCAGTTTCACTCACCGCATGCGGTTCATGTCCGGCATCTTTTAGCGCTGGGACGGCTCCATATATCAGTTTCAAACAATCTCCAAATCCAGCGTTATATCCACAGTTTATATAACATTTATCACCCAAATGCAGTGAACAAACAAACACCTGAACTTTGTGAACGTATGCTCTCTCTCTCCTGCACACAAGTGAAAGTGACGTCTGCATATGCTCCTTCTCCTGCTCTCCTTGTGGCCGAGTGCTTTTCCGGGCGAATTGTCCAATAAGGGACTAAGAAAAATTGTTACGAAACAGTTTTATATGTTCGAAAAAAAACTCTGAAACCTGTACGATCGCTGGGGGAGTGTATCGAGCACAGAAAACTCGTTTTTTGACAAGTTGACCATGTTAAGCATGAAATGACAGCACATTTAACATTGTAAAGAAGTCAAAATGCATGACACATCGTTGCAGCACCCCATTTTTTTTCCATTTATAAATCAAGTAATGACTTTATAAAAGAAATCATGTATTGAGAAATTCTTGTGCTGTTCTTCCTCGCACCAATTTGTACTCGCCATTTACTCTGGATGACCTTTTCCATGTTGTGTCTCGAGACTTCGGGAGTTAAGTTCCGGCTCCCAGGAAATCAGAGCAATTTTCCAAACAAAACAAGTAAATCCAAACATTTACATTGCAACGTCCTGCTCACCTGTATGAAGTCTCTGCTTACATCAGCGCACCTGTGCTGTTTCCAATTCTCGACATCTCAGGATAAAATAAACACAGTCTTTGTTTTTCACAAGGGATCATTACGGTCTCAGTGGTGCAACGACAGCCTGCTTTGTGAATGTGTGTCCAATTCAGAATGATTAGCTGTGTGGGTGTATGTGTGTTTGTGAACAGCACAAATGTTATCCAGTAGCGGTTCATTAGCTAATCCATTTAACTGTTAATGTATTCATTTACTTAAACGTACTCGCGTTTAACCAAGATTATGTTCATAATATCTGATCGAAATGGGACAAAGTCATACAAAGCCACAATCTCGCTGGTTTACACCAATACAGCCCTTTGTCACAATCCTGCGTGTGTGTCCAATTGTTCAACGCTGTTTACACGAGACCTTATCAGTCAATATTTGTCCCCTGCTCTTGGTCTGCGCCGTGTAGTTGATAGTCTCTAGTGCTCTAATCAGCCCCTATGGACAATGTCAGTGGTAGCTGCTGGGTCACCATAGCAACCCATTACATACTGTAGTGGAGAGACAAAGAACCATAATGGCAGACGAAGGCCTGATGAATGACTTGTGTAGTTGTGAAAATAGTTGGCGAATCAAAGCATTGCTAGAATCTTAAAGGGATAGTTCACCCATAAATGAAAAATCTGTCATTGTTACACCCCATTGAGTTCCACTGTATGGACACAAAACCACGGAGACATTCCTCTAAATATCTTCTTTTGTGGTCCACAGATGTAAGAGTCATATACAGGTTTTGGACGACAATTTTTTTTGGTGAACTATCCCTTCAATCGTAATCTTTAGTTTTGATCTTCCGCGTGTTTGAATGTGAATTTGTTCAATCAAAGATTTGAGAATTGGTGCTGTTTACGTGTTTCTGTGGCGGACAGAAAGAGTCGGCCTTGATTAACTATTTATGGTGCTATTAATGTAACATGTGCCTTATATAGGTAATCCAATAAGTGCTGTATGGTTTGACTGTCAGAGTGATGGGTCATCCAGCGCCAGTGCTGTCTCGAGATTGGCTGCATCTTTGTAATTGACTAAGCATATTGATTTTCGGGTTTATGTGATATACGGGGATGATTTTGGCCTGGAGACAGTGTGGGTGGGGCAAAAGGCCATCTGTGGGAGGGACGGGGCCAGTGTCCGAGATGAAATGTCTCCATTAGGCCTCTGTGACACTGTATGATAAATCGAATCTGGAAATGTCACCGGTCATAGTTAGTAAAATTGAACTGAGATACAGCGCACTGATCTCTCTCCGGCTTTTAGTTGACGTATAATTTTAGAAGATTTACTGGTGCTTTTTCTCCAGTTGGATGGCGTTCTTATTGATTATCTGCCAATCTGTTCTCAGTATTGTTTTTATTTAAATCAGCGGCACTAGAGAAAGATATCTAGAGCATCTAGCTCTTACTGATGGTCTTCTAAAAACAGAAACGCTATTGATTTATTGCTCTGTTTATCTTGCTCTGGTTTTTGTATGTACTTTTCTTTCTACTCTCGGGTCATGTGAGAGAGGCATTTGAATTTAATTTTATGTCTAAAAGGTAAAGAAAACAGGATACCTGAATAGATTGCATGGTTTTGCTTGTCTTTGAGAAGGTAATCCAAGGGCATGGAAGTAATCCAATCTGAAACGGACGCTTGAAAACTTGCTATGAGTTTAAGCAAATATGCCGTCATGGATTGTTTTATTATTTATTATTTTAGTTTCATTAATAGATACTAGTATAGATTTGAAGAAAATCCAACTTTTTTTGTATTTCACTGATGTAATTTCTCATAAATGAGTTTCTCACATAACTCCCTAAATGTTATAATGGATCATTGGTGTGCATCTATTGTACTAAAAACGTATCAAAAAAACATTACACTTAAATAACTGTACATATTTTACGCTTATAAATAATACAGTTCACCGTTTTTTGGTCAATAAATTATTAAATCTGTGATATATTTACTGTCCATCAAACCTCAGGGGATTTATACGCTTATTCAATTCAGCTGCTCAGGTCTGAGTCACTTCTGCTCTTCTATTTATGAGCGTTACAAACGGGACTATGTCACTCACAAGCCTCTATTGGCTCTTATGTGTGTCAGAAGGAGTTTGAGTTGAGCGTTGTCATTGTGGATTAGGTCAGGTACCTATAAGAGGGACAGACAGTTGCCTGCTTTGTAATAACACTGGGCTTCAGGGCATTGAAAAAATGAAAGACCAGACAGTAAATATCACAGCGGTTGAACTGCTGACATTTGCGTTATGCGGTCGAAATGATGCCAGAACGACCAAAAACGTTACCTTGTAACTGCAGGTGGTGTGATTTAGAGGCTACTAAAAAGACATTTATGTTCTAAAACCTAGTGAGCTGACTACAGAGACAACATTTAAAGGCATCATAGGCTGGTTACCAGCTCAAAGGTTTCAGAAATGATAGTACAGGGGATTTTACAAATACTGGACCTCATTTTAATCCAATTCTGAGGCAGTCCTACATTTATTTTTCGCAGAGACTGCAATTCCAGAATGAATTTTCACAAGCTCAGTCAAAAATGATTAAGTCAGAGATGAGGCAAATGCTAACAACTAACATGCTAGCAGCATATTGAATTATTGTTTGTACTCTGATAGCACACGTACATCTGGGAGACGTCTATTTGATGTCTGAATTTACTTATCTGAAATACGTCTCTGTGACGTCTACTGTTAGATGTCATATAGACACCTAGATGTCTATAAGATGTTTATGATTTAGAATGTATGTAAAGCTGCCCTTTCTAAGACGTTTAACAGATGTTTTACACAGCAGATGGGCAATTCCATGAAAATGTCAACCTTGCCGTGAAAAAATCAAGTTCTTACCAACGGTTTTTACTATGGTAACAGCACAGATATTAACATTTGGTGGTTCAAATACCCATGTGAGATCTCTCATCAAATTTGTAAAGCATTTGTTTTATTTCTAGTGCATTATTTTTCATAGTCAGGTAAGTGCCATTTTCAGGATTGTCACATCCATAACGCTACATATTCCTCATAAATGGACACATGGAAAATAAAATAAAGTTACTATTTTATGTTCTATAAAGAGACATCCCTTCTCCATTCATTGGGTATTATTGCTTCAGGATTGTGCATTTTATTTCACAGAAATCCTACAAAGTTTGTCGTCTCCCAAAAAACGTGTCCTTTTTTTTGTCACATCCATAACCCATGTTTATTTCCCTTTTTTAAAATAGAAAATTAGTTTATCAACAAGGGTTTAGCAAAATATAAACAGATGGTTCAATTTATTCATAAAAAAAATCATTCTCTGAGCATTTTTATGTCACGTCCATAACGCAAAATGTCACGTCCATAACGCTGGAATTGCCCAGATGTTTTCCAGATCTTCAGCAGACACCTTACAGACGTACTTTTGCTATCTGGGTTTGTGCATGGTCGAAAGTGTTTGACTACACTACAAAACACGTCATTGCATTATTTGCAAAAGACCAATTTTGTTGTTGACTGAAACGCGCAGTTTAAATATACCATACAGTCTATCTGAAGTTCACTGCTATATGCTTACACAGCACTTTACAGCTCTTTATCTTTCATTTTCGCTGTCATGACTTATGAAGTCATCGTGATCTTCTCGTCTCCTTGAGCATTAGAACATATCTTCATTAAACTCTTGAGCTTCCCCTCCATGAAGAATTGAAGCTGTACTTTACATAATTGAGAATCATGCAGGAGAAACTTAATTATATTACACTAAGATTTATCAGCGCTCACCTACAGCTCACCTGAGAGCTTCATTTGTCATCGGGATTACTAATAGCAGGGTGATGAATCAGCGCTGACAGGTATTGAAACATGCGCCCTGTGCTAAGCATTAAATCAAAGACGCAATCTTGGGATTAAGAGAAGTCATTTAGATCTAATACACGTAAATCAATCTACTTCTGAAGATTCCCGTTGCTGAGAAAATCTCACAGTTGGGAGAAAACCAACCAGAGTGATTTGGGCACATTTTGCTGTCTTGTTTTGATTCTTAGTTATAGTTCATCCAAAATGTTTTATTCCAGATTTATTTGACTGTCTTCTGTGAAACACAAAAGGAAATGTTAGGCAGTTACTGCTTGCAAATCAGTTTTTTGTTTACAATCCCTCAGACACTTTTACAGCTACGGTTGCTAATGTTGCTAATGTAATATATGTAATGTATCAAATTCGACACGCATACTTGAAAGAGCTATAAATATAACAGTCCCATAAAAAATCCTATAGACAATTATATATACCTATAGTTTCGCTAATGTACATATTTCAGATTTTCTTTCAATAGTATCAATAGTTTCAATAGTATTATGTAATACTAAAGCACTAGAAACACACTTGAGTTGAGAACAGAGAAAGATATGTGGAAGAATGTGTGTAACCAAACAGTTCTTGGCAACCATTGACTACCATAGTTGGAAAAATGACAATAGTGGTCAAAAGTTCCCCAGTTTGCTTTCCTACATTCTTCAAAATAATGTTCAACAGAACAAAGACATTTAGAAAGGAATTTTTCCTACTATGATAGTCAATGGGGGCCGATAACTTTTTGGTTACAAACATTCTTTCAAATATAATAATTAATACATATCTGGAACAACTTGAGGGAGAGTAAAATGAAGACAGAATTTTATTTTTGGCTGAACTGTTCCTTTAAGGTGATTTGTGGTTAGTTTTAGTCTTTATTAGCACTAAATGCTTCCTGTTTTGTTAAATAATTCAGTAAAAGGAAAGCAAAAAAGTCACTTAAACTGGGAAATAGTGCTGTTCTCCTTGTCATGTTATATCTTTGCTATAAAATATTTATGAAATGATGTTAGTGCATTTGAAACTGATGTTGAGGTGCATGTTGAACAGGACACATGTTTAGATTTTTAAGCCGTTCCCAAGAACAATGCATGTAATTGCATTATACAGAAATCCAGTGTGTTTTTATGTAAGTTGAGTGTTTACTTGCACCAGAGACTCTTTTAGCAGTAAACCTCTTGAAATAAGTGCAGCTTGCAGACTAGCATGCCATCACACGTCAGCTTTATTGGCACGAAAGGAACTCCATCAACACTTTCCAGGAGGCTTTGGCTGTACCCCACGGGGCACCAAGATGGGGTCACTATGGGGATTTGCGTTTTCCTGCCACACTGCATTGTGGGAGCTTAGGTTTGCAATAGCATATGGCCACCAGGTTGTTCCCAAATACAATATGCTGTTCAATGGCGCTCCATGAGAGGGACACTTTTGGACAGAGGACAAGATTCTGGCGTTCTTCTCAATGGTTTGCGGTTGAACAAAAGGTGATATTTCACGTCGTGGCCTACAATGGCTTCTTTTGGCGATGTGAGTAGCACCATAGGCATGCTGGAGTGGAACTGTGTCTCAGGCTGTTCTGAGAACAGCTGGTCCTCACGGAACAGATTGGGCCGTCGCGTGAGCACCTTTCAGTGGTCAACCACCTTCGCGTCCACTTTTGGCCCGCTGTCGTATTCTCGGTGCCTGAACAGTCCTTGGCTGGTACCCCAGGTTGAGGGTTGAAGTGGGTATGCAATGTGGTCCACGGCATAAAACTGCTCTTTTAAAACTGTGATGGAGACACAGCCAGAATGTGCTTTTAACCGAAGTGTATTATATGCAGTAGTTACTTACTGAAGATTGAAATGAGAGTCATTGTCTGAAAATGTGTGTGCATGTCTTTAAAGTAATCGAAGGATAGTGATGTGTGTGTGTTTCATGTCTGTTCAATGTGAACTTGAGCAAAGCGACTAAAAGGAGATGGAGTGCACATTGACGTCTGCTTTATTGCATTGAGCAGGTGGTGGTAAAAGCCCCTCGTCTAATGCGATTACACGAGAGAGAGAGAGAGAGAGAGAGAGAGAGAGAGTGGATAGATGGATGGGTCTCCTCTTTTATTTGCTTTTGGAAATGCTATTACTGCATCCGTCCTGGAAGACCCTGACTCAGAGCCAGCTTTGCCTCATAAAGGCAGAGGAGCGATGGTATGAAGTAATTGCCCCTCCTCTCTCTCCACCGGGGCTCTTCATCACTGTCATGCTCTCAAATTAATCTGTACATAGTCAATGACAAAACAAAGACGACACCATAAAAATACAGCAACTTTCTTTTTCTTCTCTCTGGGTGTGTGGCTCTGTGTAGCTGCTGTTTCATTTTTCTTTAATTCTTTATGCACATTATGATCAGTCGTTTTTCCTTTTATGCTTAGTAGTAAGAGCCCTTGCTCAAGTGTATGGGCCCAGAACCGTTTTTTTAATAAATGTATCGATTCTCCCAGAGGAAGGCCCCAGAAGCTTTACCATAGAGGACCTTAGTGGCCCCAAGACGTCGTCTCTGATGTTGTGTTGTTACAGCAATAACCCATGAAAGGCTGTGCACTTTCAGTGATTTTTTTCTGTGGGTAAAGGATTAGGCACAAGTTGCTTTTTCTTTTATTGAAATGGCAGCAAAAGCAATATGATTAAAAGCACCAATGTTAAATGATTTTTTGTGTTTGATAATGATAATGCAAATGTCAACTTTACAATAAAAAAAGATTCTCAAATATTTGAGGTCACATGTCAATATTTGGTGGTTAAAATACTTCTGTGAGCTCTCTGAATGAATTTTTTCATATTCAGGCACATGTATAACTTATTTCTCATATTCTTCATAAATGGGCACATAAGACTGGAAATATAATCACCATTTTATGTTCTGATGCTTCTGGTTTGTCCATGTTTGTTCACAGAAACCCTAAAAAGTATGTCGTCTCTCAAAAACAGCGGTTTACTAAAATATGATGATTCAATATATTGGTAATACATACATTTTTTTTAAGTTAATATTTAAAGTTTTGACTGCATATGTCACTGGGGTTGTCCATCAATGACTTATCAATGACGTGGCTTATCCATTATCAAGTTATAAGCTTTTCTATATTCTTTACGTTATTGTTGCAATGGGGCTTATGTCTATAGGGGTCTTGTAGTAGTAGTCTAGGGACCCGCTGCAGTGGCGCTCTAAACATCTCCTGACTGCATTTAAGCACTAAAGACTCTCCTTGAACTGTCCCGTGTGGGCTGTTCCCCTGTGTTGGCATTTTGCTTAAGGAAGAGCCATTAGAATTTCAATGATCCCTCATTCTGAGTCAGCACTGCTCCCAGGAGACATAGTAAATAATTAAAATAACAAAGCCACCTTAAAGACAAGAACATAAACGCTTTTGCTGATTCTTGATTTTGTCGATAATGGGCTAGCGTTGCAGGATTTTTACATTAATTTAATTAATTTATTTTACTGAAGCCGAGATGAGTTATGTTGGTTGATCTAATTGGATATAACCACTACAAGAGAGCTGCCAAATTGGCATGTTTATCTAATGGTTGAGTAACTAGGATAGTTTTTTCACTTCAGCGTTTGTTACGGTGCTTAGCAATTTGATTAGGTAGTTGTATTAAGCATTTGTCTGGTAGGCTGCAGAGTACAAAAAAGCTCATTTGAAATGGTTTTGTTTTTTTAGATTTGGTGCAGTCTGCTTGCTATCCTTGTACTGTATGTGCTACCATACACATGTTCTATGCATGGTATTGCATTGTTTCTAAAACAATTTCTATCACAATGTTAATTCATGGTTGAAATCTATTAATAATAATTTTTATGAATGGCAAAATATAGAATGAATACCTCAGCACTTACGATTATGACAAATTGTGCCCTAGCCATTGTGCTACTGGTATCGGGGCATCCTAAGTGTATTTTCCTGTGAGCTAATCACTTTGTTCCCTGGCCACAAACTTGCTTTGCATATTCACAAACCACAGTAAGTCGCGTAATAAACCAGGAGACATTGTGGAATGAACATTTCATTTATTAGAAAGAGAGTAATTATGCAGAGTGCTGTTGGCAATCGACAGAGATGTGCTTCGAGGTGGAAGACACTTCCCTCTGGTTCTGTAATGGCCCCCTGTTTCTGCATTATTGGGTGTGTTGTGTACAAAATTATGCTAGTGTTGCTGTTCATTAACAGGTCAAGGTATGCCAAAACACATAAGACAAAAATATGCCAGCAACTGAAACAAATATAGGAAGGGATTCTATACTACCTGTGGTGCACCTCAGAGACCATTCCTAGGCCCACTCAGCAATTTAAATGCATTGCTGGTAACAAGCTGTTGTAAGAGACATTTGATCTATGTCTGTCTGTAGTGTGCTTTAGCTGTTGGATAGTTTGCATGGTAAAACCACCATTCAAACAAACCTATTTAATCTAAATCAATATCTGGTGGCCAGATGTAATTTACCCTAGTTGCTTGTTAAGTTTGATACACAGGAAGCTCTTGATACTTTCATGCTGCCTGATTGTAGTGTGTTTTATTTCCTCCTGAATCTGACATTATCTCCATAGGCATCACAAATCAATGCCCCCAGGATTACTGTTTTGTGGAGCTGCTCAATCCATTTCTGAAGCGCCCAATGCACAATTGCAGTCTGTAATTGGGTCTGACTGCACCAAAGTCGAGTCACATTTGTCTCTGGCTTGCTGACCAGCCTGTTTGATCCGCTATTTCAGTCGAGTACATTGTCATTTATTTTTACCAAGTTCATGCTCTGTGTGCTCACTACGCTTTTGTTTTTTTCTCTGCCTTCAAGCTCAACTCTTTCCCGTCCCCTGAGACCTTGTTGTCCTATATCTGCATGAGCTGCGTTCGGCTCATCCAGGTCCAGTTTGAAGTCATACTTGCGTAAATAGACTTCAAATGCAGACAGAGCTTCTGTTTGTCTCGTGTATTCTTTCTGCTTCTCAACCTTTTAGCGTTTTGATTTGTCTTTTTGCTCCAGGTTTGGCTGTAATATATCCAACAAACTAACTGTTCAGTTTCAGTGAAAGCCCTCTGCTATTTTCTCTGCTTTGGAGGTGTTTGTGTACTAGGGGGTGAAATGTGCGCTGGGCTCTGTTTCAGGGGCCGCTGGAGGGCCATGACAGTGCTGCCGGGCCCCCGAGTTACCAGCTCAATTACACGGGTCCTGAAAACTCCAGACAGCGTCACTCACATCTGATCTGTGGAGTCAGTTGGGAGTGTGGGTGAAAGATAGAGAGGCCACTCACGTCCAATATTTTTCTCAAGAAGCCCTCATTCCAGGGCATGCTCGATATTTTTTGTCCATTGTTCCCTCCATGCCGGTTTCTCTCTCTTTTCTTGTTTCATCTTCTGCCTTTACCTTCCTTAGTCTGGTTATTACCTAAGCTCTGGAGCTCTTCTACTGGCTTGAGGGAGGATAATTGAAAAGAGGAGCCGGGGATGAAAGCTATTCTATTTGGGTCTCTCGGTTTGTGAAATAACGTGGAGAAAATGAAATGTACAGAGGAGCCGCAGTGGTGGAAAATAGGCCAGCCTCTTAAAACCGTGTCAGGGAGTTTGACATACCTGTCGTGACAGAGAAGTGCAGAGATTTTGTCGTTCCTTTTACTTTAATAAAGATGCATAACGACAGATGGCAATCTGCAATAAATTACTCCCCGGTGCACGAGAAGTCGTGAGAGAGCAGAGCGAACCTTCTCGGACTTTTCAAGAAGCAAAAGCAGGAGTGAATGGTGGCTTATGTGCTGTGCTATATCTACGTGTACAAATATAGAAATCTGTGGCATGCGATTTCTCTCCAAATGCAAATTTGTGCTTCTGTTTCATTGGTGTTTACATGGTTTTAGATAGAAAGACATTTTAAACATAATTCAGTTTACACTGTTAAAGGGATAATTTGCCTAAAAATGAATCTTTGTCATCAATTATTCACCCTCATGTAATTTCAAACCTTTGTGACTTTCTTTCTTCTGCAGCACACCAAAGAATATATTTTGAAGAACGTTGGTAACCAAACAACATTGTACCCCATTGAATGGACTCAAAACCGCATTTCTTAAAGGGACAGTTCACCCAAAAGTTATCATTCTGTCATCATTTACTCACCCTCACGTCAATTCGAACCTCAAAACACAAAATAATATATTTTGAAGAACGTAGGTAACCGAACAACGGTGGTAGCCATTCACTTCTATTGTTTAGACACAAGACCAATGCAAGTCAATGGGTACCGCCATTGTTCAGTTACCAACATTCTTTAAAATATATTCTGTTGTGTTTTGTAGAGAGAAAGGTTTGAAATGATAAGAGGGTGAGTAAATGATGACAGAAGTAGCCAGTGTTCTATGTCAATATACAGTTTATTAAAACCAAGTTCCCTCATGATTATGCATTTTAAACATTGCTTCAAACATAGTACCTACAGTAATACGTACTCCTAATAAATAATAAACAATTGCTTGTGGTTAAGTTTCGGAGGTGGCCTGTCGTAGAGACATGGGTTAGTTATCTATTGAACCATTCCACATTTTTGAAGTGAACCACCATAATGTGCATCTTCAGAGAAAACTCTGGCTCCTCTGTCTTTTATATTTCTTCGTGGGCCGCTCGCATGACTCCGAAGGCATGACATTGCAAGATTAGCAGTATCTGGACGCACCCTCTCTTTCTTCGACAAGATTAAGGTGATGACAAACACACAATTTTCTACCCTTCCACTGTTTCCAGATAACAGAGGAAAGCTGCGGTGTATTAAAGCGATAAGACAAAGATTTGTCTGCGTTCAGTCTAAAATAAACCTCTCCCGGATTGCCACATAGATCTCGGACTCAAAAAAAACTTCATTTGAATTACTCATCTCTTTCCAATCCCCGACTCCATCTATTCTTAGTCTCCTATCTTCGCCGGCACAGTGATGTTTAAGCTAATAGGATCGTGAGAATACTGGCAGGAGGTTGAGCAATACTGTCTAACCTATCAACTGATTGCAATCAGGCCTCAGTCGCGTGTCGACCGGAGAAGCTTTTGTGGTGGATAGTACTAACTATCGCCGTGTGCGAGAATTCTGTTTCCATGGTAGTCGGTGAGGCTCAGTAAACGGCACTCGACACAGAGTGCCGCGATTATTTATTCAGGAAACGCGATGCTTGCGAGGTTAAGAGGAGGGAGAGTGTCGAGTCAAGCAGCCAGTTGCCTATTAATCGTCTTTGATCGGATCTTGATGTATAATGTATAACTTTGAACCCCGAGCGGAATGATGCAACATGTCAGGAAAAATCGCTTAAATGTGGCAAAGAAACAGTCAGCTGAAATGCAAACGTTGAGTCCTATTGGATGGGAATAAAAACGGTCATTTATGAGTTGTTTATAAGCTTTACGGTGTCTGATTGTTATCCGACAGTGCCGTGCCTAAGCAGTTTTGGAAGTTACCTTTTCTGTGTCACCTTCCCTTTGTGTGTTCATGAGAACAGTACAGGTTCTTTGTTCGTAGCGCCGTAGACGATTCGTTCTCACGAAGCAGGTGAGAAATGTTTTGTTTTTCAGAACGAAACCACAAACGTTTTGCACTGTTATCTTTGTATTTGATGAAACCAGACCTGCTGGAAAATCTGATTTGGACAGTGACGTTTCTTAATGCTTAGCTGTTTCATCTGTCAACAAGCTATCCAGACAAAAAGACTAAAATCCTTTCCTCCATACCCAAAGAACAACATGTTTAAAAGGTGAGTGCTGGTATTGTACTGTAAGCTATTCTCCAGAAATGTGAATCGTCTTTATAACTGAACGCATGAAAAATTATTCACCTATTTCTTCTGAAAAGGCGTTTGACAGCCCATAATTCACAGTTTGGCATGACTGGGTTTTGATTGCAAGAGAAGAAAATCAAGGTCTGTATTGCAAATACAGGTTGTGATGTAAATGTGTGCACCCTGGCTCCCCCGTGCCATACATCACTGGAAGTGGAATGGGATTGGTTGACTTTTCCAGTGTTGGAGGTTACTGTCATTACTGTTGACATCTCCATGAATCCCCCTCCAGACCGAGGTCAATTAAAACAACAATTAGGCCACGTGACTGAGAGCAGGGGAAACGGGAACCTCGGAGCGAGCGTGACCTCTCTAGCATATAATGAGGATACATGTGCGCACACATCCATATTTGCGCTGTAATCCATTCGAGGGCCTTTTAATTTAAAGTGGCATTTAATTAACATGCAAGGAATCCTATTTCAGAGGTAAACCATCTCGACGCGGTGTTAACATTAGAATAACATAGTATATGCTTTACGCTGTTTTTACAGTTGGTGTAATTGGTCAATATTAAATGAAATGCTCAAGATAGAAACCCAGAAATCACTTTATTGATCTGCTAAAATGCAAATAGAGTTACACTGATGCTCTGCTTGTGCGCTGGCTGCGTGTGTCTAAAGTAGTTTTGCATGCAAAGCATGAACACAAAATCATCTTCCAAGATTTTTGCAATTTAATGTTGCCCACACGTCCCAAACAACAGATTTAGGGCTATGCATGTTTGTCTCAGGTAAAATCACTCTCCCGCTGCTACCCAGAAGCAACTTCCCTGTAATCACCTAGTTCTTCCCATCCGAAAGCCCTGAGATCATTCTCTCGCTGAAGTGGCACGGGCAGCCAGCCATGACTGTTACCACAGAGATGAGAAGATGAGGGAAGGACACACTTGTTTGGCAGTCTCTCTCTATCTCTCTCCGTCTCCCCCAGTGATCAGAACTCTATCGCTTTGACTGGAACGTCAGATAGCGTCCCGCCAGCTGTCCAAGTCCATTACAGCAGTCATCGGTGCACTCCAGATAGATATACCCACTTTTGACACTCCAGGTTTTTTGCATGTGTAATTTTCCGTCTGCCGGTTGCTAACGGGAGGATGAGGTTGGCTTTTAAATGAGTCTAATTAAGCACAATGAGAGAAGGGAAATCAGGATGTCCCTTAATGAAGAGCAGGAGATCGGCCAGATTGTAATTCCACATGTAATGAAACTAAAATGGCGTAGCTGACAGGTGGCTTTAAAAATTGTAATGACTGTTGTTAATGTTTACTGATTCTCTAGTGGCAGCCTAAAGTTATTCAAATTTCTTTAGATACATAAGGGTACGGTCCACACCGGGGTACACTTTATCTAAAGCAAAATAGGCTGCATTAATTAGAATACAGAACCAATGTATCAGTGTGTGTCTATCCATGATTTTTTCAATTGATTGGACAAAAATGTGTACGGTGCTTGATGAGTCGTTAATGTTTCTGGTCTGTTTTTCTTGAGAAAATCTGCATGCATGTATTCCTTGAAAGTTAATTTTGTTGACAGCGTAAGCATACAGGTAGATGGCTTATAGAACGTCTTCAAGATTTCAGTTTTTTAACACGTCACGAATGTTAAAACAAAATATCTTTATAACTGAATCAAAATGTTAAATAAACATCTTTAACATTTAAAGGTCCAGTGTGTATTTTTTTGGAGGATCTATTGACAGCAATGTAACATTCATAACTATGTGTTTAGAGGTGTATAAAGACTTTACTTAATGAAGTGTTATGTTTTTATTACCTTAGAATGAGCTATTTCTGTCTACATACACCGCGGGTCCCCTTGCATGGAATTCACCATCTTGATTCTACAGTGGCTCTAAACGGACAAAAAGTGACAACATCTTAGTTCTGTGTCAGCCACGGTAGTGCTTCTAAAGGAAGGGAAGGAGTGACCGTTGGTTACGATTCACAACCTCACCACTAGATGTCGCTAAAATCTCCACATTGCTCCTTTAATGGTATGTGTAAAATAAATAAACTACAGAACTGAAACAGTAGGTGCTTCTGGTCTATAGATACAGATGCTGTAGAACTCCAGTATTCATCAATGGGACCTTTTAAAATGCAACACTAACTTGTATACATTGTGTTACAGTAAGTTCCTTGTCTGTTCTTTGTTTAATGAAGATTAAAGGTCCCACTTCTTGCTTAGTGGTAATGTAAAGGATGATACACAGCATCCTTCATTAAGCTTTCAGATGGCAAAATCTGTGATGAAATGCATCTCAAACGCATCTCTGTGATGTTCTGCACAGAGGAGGAGAGTCGACACTTATTAGGCTTCGTTCTGTAGCAGCTGAAAAGCTGTTGAAAGGGTGTTGAAATAGAGAGTATGTTAGTCTGAAATGCCGCTGAATTGAGATCTCACTTTCTCAGACACAAACAAGCATCTTCTCTCTCTCTCTGTCTGGCTCTGTCTGCCTCAGTAAGTAGAACAGTGTAGCTGAAAGGAAATTTCTTTACTTTCACAGCCCTCAACAGTACCTGAGCACACACACACACACACACTGATATGCTCAGGCTTTTTTTCAGCAGGGTGGATTTAAACATGGTTGAAATAAAACTAAATAAAAATATAAAACAAAATATGAAATAAAATGAGATGAAATGCAATTAAAATTAAATTAAAATTAGAATGAAATGAAATAAAAAATGTAATTCAATTAAACATATAAATATTTATATAATAATATATAATATAATAATAATAATAATATGTAAATATAATAATACAAATATTTATTTCTCTGGTGTAGGCGTTCCATTTTCTGTCATCTATTTCAAAATCAATATGCAGATCCCAATGTCCTGCATCAGAGAAAGAAAAAAACGGTTCAACTTTGAATAAACATTGAGAAGGTGTTAATGTGTTCAAGAATGGTGGTCTCATTATGTTGCTGTTTATTCTGTATAAATGTCGCTGCCCCTCTTAGCTACTGTTTTGGGTCGCTCTGTGCATGCCCTGCTGTCCGTTCAGTAAACATTATGTTGTGTTCAGTGGGATCAGCTCACAGATGGTTGAATGTTACCGTCCTGTTTACTCAGCACAGCTCCTCTCTGGAGTCAGATGGCCTTCATTAGCCACCGAACAGCTTCATATGCCCGATGAGGCTTTTTACATTATGCTTGTCTTTCTATTGTGATGCTGCAGTTTATGAGGTGCCGTGCGTGTGTGCGTTGTGCTTACCGAACAGTTGCGAGCTCTGTAAATGAGACGCGGGTAATTGTGTTTCAGTGCCAGAAGTTTGAGAATTAGTTGTCCCTCCATGATTCAACTTTGCCGGTTGAGTGAGTTAATGAAAGGGAGGCATTTGGGACGGTCTTGTTTATACTGGTCGGTGGTGTGGGACGGTGACTTTTAAAAACACATCGCGTAGTGGTCGGCATATTGAGCAATGGTGCTCAAGTGGATGACCCCAGTTCAAGTCGGGCTTGCAACATTTTCCCTCCTCTTCTTCCCTCCTTTTTTCTGTTCTATTAGCAAAAATGAATACGAATTGTTAACTGTGTGGTGGTGTAAGTTTGTTTGTGTTTTAAAATTACAAAATTACGCCCTTCAAAGACACATCACATCAGCAAAGGATGTTTCGTTCCAAACTCATGAGATTGGTTGAGAAGACCCCCTTGACTGAGAGCCCTTTAAGCAAGCGCAACAATATCTGAAGTGCCATAGAGCTTAGGGTTGGGCGATGTTTACCAAACTGGCATCGGATGATGGCTACAGTGAAACATCGCGATGGGTGATGACATCGCCCTGTTGCATTATAAAGTGAGGCGCGTCTGGCACGAGCTGCGCAGAGACACATCTTTATACAGCGCGAGCTGGGCAGTTATAATTCAGGCGTGTGTCATCTGTACAGCATGAGCTTCACAGTTATAAAGTGAGGCTTTTTATTCTTATTCTGATGTTATTCAACTTAAGAGTTTAAGTGAGGTCCGTCTTCTGTATACAACGCAGGCTAGGCAGACACGCGTCTTCCTTATACATCTGCACTTCCTTATACATCCACTGCATTTACACATTTTATGTTTTGTTTGGAGCACAAAGATCATGGGTTCGATTATCAGGGAACACACATACTGATAAAAACAATGTTTCTCTTGACTGTAAGTCTTTTTGGATAAAGGGATCTGCCAAAACCATGCGAAAGAAAAATCACTAATGACATCGCTTTATTATCTCAATCGTTTCTCCTAGACTTCTATTAGATCAAGATGGAGAGCGAATGGAAATGTTTGCTTAAGTCTTCTTCTGTCTCGGGTGTTTCAATTGAGAAAAAGACCCAGGAATCTCTAGTACGCTTTATTTTATCTTCAAAGTCTTAAATCATATTTCAAATCACAAACGATTTCAATATGAACATTTTGCATCAAATTGCTTTCTACTACTTCACTCAAAGTTGTTTAAACATCTGTGACAAAGTTGATACAGAAATTGAGTTATCTCCTGAGAAATGCAATGTAATTGAAGTCAATCTGAATGAACATAGCAGTTGGTTGTTTGTGTATTTTAAGACCAAACAGAGGTGCCTAAATTCTGCTCCTAATGAGATATACGTGGAAAATGATTTTTCAATGGCACCTCGGCATGTTCTCACCCTAGAACATATGGAGTTTTTAACAAGGACAGCTGTTGCAAAAGATAACAATTGTTAGAAGTAGAAAAGCAATTGTGACGCTTGCGTTGTCTCTGTTCCTATTCAGTTATTGGTCCTATATTCTTTCTATTTGTTTTGGTCTCGGAGTACACGTGGAGTCCTGGTGAGTGATGGGGTCTTGTTTTATCTCTCCGTGGGGCCGAGATTCATCACGTTTCGGCCACGTTCTCATCTGCTCTTCTCGTGTCCCTCTGAACCCAGTGTTACATGGCTGAGATTGAGAGAAGATTCCTTTAGCAAAGTGCTTCATGAAGGATTTGTCTGTCTCTCTCTCTGTCTGTTTGGAGTGTGATGAGTTGTGTGAAGAGAGCTAACAATGTGAGTGTCTTACTCTCTCTTCCTGGCAGACGGCCATGTTTTCCTGTCAGAGGAAGCATCCAGTGCAATTGTCATTTTTATCTGGCGTTCGGGCGGCGCTAGATCAGCGCGCTAAAATTAGCAGGTGACGTTGACCGCGTTCAACTCGGCCTGTGCAATACGCTGTAAACAAATGGTCAACAACAGAATTGGGGTGTGTTATTGCTTTTCTTCTGGTGGAAAAACCCTTAAGCCAGCTTTAGCTGGGTTTAGCTGGTTTAGGCTGTCTAGATTATTTTTCAGTTTGTCTAAGCAGGTACTTGGTACTGGATTGAACTGCATATAAAAGCTTAACTCCTCTAATACCAGTTCTGTGTTTTTTTTTGTCAGAGCTTTTACTTTTTCTTTCAATATCATATCATTTTGTATTATCCTTTCGTAATAAATAATATATCTCTCATAGATTATCAATCTAGTCTTTGCAACAGGAGACCTTCTGTGTTATAAAACACATTTGTACAATCCCTGTTCTGCAGATTGTATCATTTTTGTCCTGTCCAAGGTTTGGGAAGCTATGAGCGGCGTCCGGGCCCTGCTAGAGCAGATGGCAGATTTTACAAATAAGCGGACAAATTACCCATATTCCTGTTGAGCGATGGGGTCATGGTAAGGGTGGCAGGACGCCCAGACACTGAATCTGAGCCAGTGGGTCAACTGGCAGAGAGCAGAAGTCTTTCATTTTCATTTGTTGCTTCTCTTGTCTTGGTACTGAACTATTTGTGTGTGTGATTTATAGCTTTATTCTGTAATGCATCATAATTGATCTAATTTCATATATTTTATGGCATTTTGTGTCAGTTTTGGCCAGTGGAATAATGTCTTTGTCTGGAGAGCCAAATAGGGTAGATGGTATTGGTAAATAAAAATTACAGTGTCTTAAAACTAAATGAACATTTAATTTGTTTAAGAAATAAATTAATGATTTATGTACTAATTAAATAGTGATTTATAGACCACTGAATATGTAGCATTATACAGTTTAAGATGTAATGCCAGAGAAATGCAAATACAATTATTCTATATTTTTTCAAGAATTATTCACAGCATTATAAATCGCACAAGATAAAATTATTGCGCAAAATGATCAATAAACCATATTTTTGAAAACCGGCTCTAGTTCCAGTTTTGGTCTGGACAGGACAGGACTATTACATAAAGCTTTTGCCTTTTTTATGCATAAAAATACATAATCACATAAATGCTGTTTTTCTTTTGAGGAAAACAAATAAATAAAATAAAAAAAAAAAACTCAACAAATAAATAAACAAATAATGGAAAAAACGAGGAGGTTTGTGAGGTATACTGTATCATACTGAATACATGCCAGTGTTTTACTAATACATATTTTTTATTTCCACGAAGTGCAATTCAGTCAAAGCTCAAACTTAAAACAGTTCTGCTGATGCTGTTAGTTACCGCAATGTGTTTTAGTGCTACTTTAATGTCCAGGAAAAGTGAGCAAAAAAGAATGAGATGCACTTCAACCGGCATCATCTGTTGGAAGTGTCACCAGGATCACTCACTATCACTAATTTGCCAGTCTGGCAGACAGCATAGCAATGCGAATGGTGATGAATTGGGTCTTTAACCTACACTACAGTCTCGCACTGATCAAATGCCTTTTTCTCTAATTGAATTGCTCTGTTTGCTGTACGCTGACTGATGTCGGATCATTGTTCTGATGCAAAACCAGGAGGAAGCGACAGGAGTTTCAGTTTGCTCTTCAGATTGATTGTGAATGCCTAATGAGTGTTATTAATGGACGCTGTGAACTTGACTACAAAGAAATTCGACCTCCGCAAGCTTAGAAAGTGCTTTACACATCACATCAGAGACTATTGTTATAATACACTAAGATGCTGACAAGCCATAGAAAGAAGAATGTTATAATATAAGTCTGTATCCTCGGTTTTCTCATCGTTTTTTAGCGTGTTCAAAAGTGAATTGAGTTTTAGCTGTTGCCTCTTTTCTTTTTTAGTAGCCTTGAGTCCTTATGAATTTTGGGAATGTTGGCAGGAAAGTAATTAAAGTAAAATAACACCACAGCTTGCCACGCGTTTCTATACAGAGGAAAAAGTCATTGATATCTGACCATGTAAAAGTAGATGAAAGTTGAATAGGACTCGTCCCCTTCTAAACAGGAATCTTGCTATATCCTCAAGAGGAAGATCAAGATATAACAAACTGATGTGTCAAAAGGCCATAGATTTATTGTTATCAAATATGTATTCATTTTTATTAATTTTCAATTGTGCTTTTTCATCATTTAAAATATTTTTTTGAATTTTCATAATACTGTTTGTAAGTGTCATTTCATCTTCTAATTTGTACAACCTTCTTCAACATTACATCTCAAAATGCTTCAACTCTGTTCCAGTTTTGTGACTTTATTCTCAAAACATAAAGGGTTCATAAATGTCGTTGGGTGACATAAATGTCGTTGTTCTGCAAACACACCAAAAAAAAGATATTTGGAACTGTTTGTAATCAAACAGTTCTCGGGCACCATTGGGTACTATAGTAGGAAAAATAAGTCCTTTGGTAGTCAATGGTGCCCCAGAACTGTGTAGTTTTCCTCATTCTTTAAAATATCGACTTTTGTGTTCAACAGAACAAATACATTTATACAGGTTTGGAACAACCTGAAGGTGAGATAAATAGCGACAGAATTTTCAAATCTAATTGTGTGATTTCATTTAATGTGGCGCTAACACACTCTTGTAGACAGACACACAAACTTGTAAAGAGCTGTTACGCTAGTTTAACAAGAGCTCTTTTAGATATCTGCCACTTCAACACATTGATATTTAAACAGGCAACCCAGAGACAACGGATAAGATCTTGGCAGAAGAAACATGGGTGTGAAGAAGAGTATGGAACAGGTGCTGAGGAATTGGCATCCTCATGTGAGATGGGAGCTGTCAGCATGCAGTGTGTGCTTGACTGTGTACATGTGTGTGGTATTTAATCTGGGATGGGATGACCATTGACCTCTGACCCAAGATCCAGAACGGTTGCTGCATCTGTTCACGGGATGTGTCACACATACACAAGCTCTAAATTCCAGTGGCATCTTATCATACACTCATATTTCACACATGTCACTTGAAGCAATGGTTATTCAATTAGTAGTACGTAATTATTTTTGCTACATTAAAGGGATAGTTCACCCAAAAATACAAATTCTGTCATCATTTATTCTCCCTAATGTCATTCGAAACCTGTATATCACTCTTTCTTCTGTTGAACACAAAAGATATTTTGAGAAATGTCTCAGTGGTTTTATGTTCATACAATGTAAGTCAAAGGGGCCAATGTTGTTTTGTTGGCAACATTCTTCAAAATATCTTATTTTGTGTTCTGCAGAAGAAAGAAAATTATTCTCATTCGGGTGAGAAAATGATGAAACATTTTTCATTTTCGGCTGTACTTAAATTTCTTTCAATATTTTTAGAGCTCTCAGTCACTTAATGGACGCCCAACACTTTGTTTCACTTTTAACTTCATTTTTAAATGTTAGGTTGCATAATGCTAAACATGATCACAAAAACAACATAAACAGACATTTTCATAATCGGTAAAAAACTGCTTTGTATATTCGCTTGTCGAACCCCTGCGGGACATTAGCAGACCCGCAAATGCTTTAATGGATAAACCGATCTAATTTCATTGATATTCTCCATCCTCCCTTTGTTGCCATGCCAATAATTTCTAATAAAACACAATGAAAGTTCACAGTTATTTCTATAACTGAAAACATTGTCTTCTGTCTAGACGTTCAATAAAGCAGAAGCAATCAAATCTATTTCTTTTATATTAATACCGTTTCATAAATCTCCATATTGTAGATTCGTCTCTGCTTGCTTTTGTGTTTTTGTGGATCGGCAGCGATGGGGCTGTGCTCCTCTCTGCATGCCGAGCGACTCAATCACAGTGATGGATTTAAACTGGAATGAGCTGATCGATCCTTATGCAGTTTGTCAGCACGGCGCTCTCCTGATTCTGCGTTTTCACAACCATGTGTGCATATCTCCGCGGGTGGAACTGAGATCTTTAGCGGGGCGGCTGTGTGTGCGTCGTCATGGTCTGTGTACGTATGATATATACGTCAAACAAGATTCATAAGGTTGATATATAATCTAATGAACGTGGATCAGTGATATTTAGATTGATTATATATCATTAATCATTAATGCAGGATTCATGGATTGACACGTCTTAATTAAATGTATGACATTAAAGGGTTACAAGGCATACAGACACAGCTTTAATAACTCTTTATATATATTACGAACTGGAATTTCTTCTTGTAGTGTAGTGCTTTGAAAGGGAATGTTTGTTTGCTAACTCAATGTACCCGCCAACACAGTGCTGGCAACAGTTCGCTATTCTACGGGAAGAGATGACTAATGCTTTACTCATTCAGCATCATCCTTTCATAAAAAGTTTCTTGGCTCACATTAGTTATATTTAGTTGTTGAGAGCAGCAGTCATAACTCTCCACTCTGACACTCGAGGGCAAAGTCTTTCCCAAACCAAAGTGCCCATAAAGTGGCCACGGTGGCAAACCTTCCCTGTTCTGCTGATCTAAGAACCATCTCCACCAACTAAATCATTTGTACATTTTCTGAGAACTTTCAGAACCGCTCTGGGTTCAGTATGAAACGCGACCTCCGCCGGCACCCCGTAAAAACATCCCGCGTGGCCCTAAGCCTTCATTAGCCGTTATTCGGGCAGGTTGGCAGTAAAAGTAAATGGCTCGCTGACTGATGTTTGGCGCAGAGTTCGTTTGCTTCCCGCTGCGAAAAAGGAGCAGAGCTGGAGACAGACCGAGCCCTGAGAACGTGCCAACTGTGCCCTGGCACATAGACCGACTTGAGGAGTAAGTTGACAGCTAGCCGGCGAACACACTTTATAAACGCGTTAGCCTTTTGGGTGAAATGTTTATTATTTAACACGGCGCTTTGCAAGATGGGATGTTATCTCTCCATAAATGCACACATTCCAGGATGTTAAATACTCGGGATGCTCATTAAGTTTATGCGAGAACACCTGTTACTAAGTAAACCATTAGCCTGTTTTCTGGATTGATAGCATTTTGATGTAATAGCCGTTATAGCATGGGCTAAATGTGATGTTGTTACAATTAACAATGCGGTTGGTGATTATGTGCTAACGTTGCGGTACTATAGCGGTTTATTACCAAACAGAGGTCTATTCTCACTTTTGAAGGGTAAAGCTAAATATTTAAAGGGATAGTTAACCAAAAACAAAAAATTCTGTCATTATTTACTCACCTTCCTATCATTTCAAAACTGTATGACTCTCTGTGTTCTGCAGAACACAAAAGAAGATAATTTGAAGAATGTGCTGTTGTTTTGTAACCAAACAACGGCGATACCCATTTACGTCTATTGTATTGACACAATGGGGTACCGCCAATGTTTGGTTACCGACATTCTTTAAAAGAAAGAAAGTCATCCAGGTTTGAAATGACAAGAGTAAATTATGACAGAATTTTCATTTTTGGGTTATCACTTTGAGATGTTTGAAATGTACACAAACACGATGTATTTTGATATCTCATTGAAAGCATTGGCATCAAATATTTAATAAGCATACATGCAGTGGGCTACGGTGCTCTGTGGGCGATGTATCTGTGCGGGCACGGTTTCAAAAGAAATGTATTTATATAACCGTGTCCCATTTCATCAGTTCTTTTTTCTAGTGCTGTAGGTTATGACATTGTTTTGCATTTCCACTTAGCAGCTCTACAGCTGAGCGTATTTCATTTTTACTCCCCACAACATATCAATGTTGTTTTTATTAAAGAAAGTGGTAATTTATGATCATCTCAGAGCATTATTGGCATTGAAACAGTGCTGTTCCGAGTGATATAACCTGTAAGCTAAAATCATTAGTCTTAATCTCTACTGGAGTCACATTAATGCCACATCAATCACTGGGTTAAACTCTTCACACCTGATACGTGTGCTAAATGTTTTGCAGCTTTGTCCTTGTAAGCATCTGTATGCTTTAGGTTTTTATTTATTGACTCTCTTAAAGGCCCCACGCAGTGATTTGGCTGTGCAGTCACAAGCCCCTCCTGTGTTTCCACTCTACTGTTTCTGACAGACCCCCGGCACGACGTGAAGTTTAATGACTAATCTCCCGAAGCGCTGAACATATGTGATGTTGCTGAATTTAGATTTCACCTCAGCATGTGAATTATGTGTTTTCTGATTAGACGGCAAAATCTTGATTGTGTTTGTGTTGTGTGGGAGTTCTGACTTACCTTAAATATGATTACCAATCAGCTCCATGCATGAATTATATGCATAGTTCACCCAAAAACGTATGTTTTTGATCATTTATGCACTCGTGTCATTCCAAACCTGTATGACATCTGCAGAACACAAAAGATATATATATATATATAGATATATTTTGAAGAATGTTGTTAACCAAATTGACTTCTATTGTATGGACTCAAAACAACTGAGACATTTCTCAAAATATCTTCTTTTGTGTTCCACAGAAGAAAACGTTATTTATAGGTATTGAAAAAAAACATGAGGGTAAAAAAAATGATGTTGTTGTGCAGGGATTAACTGAGTTTATCTTTTGTGTGTGTGTGTGTGTGTGTGTGTGTGTAAGAGACCGTTTCTGCAGGATCCCTGCTTAGTCCCTCTATGCACTGATCTAATAGGAACAGAAAAGCCCAAGCTCTTTGTTGTATGGGAACATTTGCATGTTTTAAACTAATCCGATAAGAATAATAATTTCTTACACAGTTAGACAGAGGTCTTGGAAGACATCGACTCTAGTTGTACGTTTATACGACCTCATTGGAGTTATTTCGTTATTTTATTATTATTACGTAATACACACAATAACGTTGTCTAAATGATCAGCGTTTACACGGATCCACGAAAACGAATACAAATGCTGTGTAATGCATGATAGGTTAGTAGTTGCGGATATTACTTTGAAAGTATTGAAACCATTCACTACGACTTTTGCCTCGGTGAACTTCTTATTCGTTGCTTATTAAGAGTTAGTAAGGTAGTTGTTAGGTTAGGTATTGGGTAGGATTAGGGAAGTAGAATATGTGCTTTATAAGTATACTAAACAGCCAATATACTAATAAGCAACTAGTTAATAGTGAGAATTAGTCCCTATACTAAAGTGTTAACGAAACTATGTAACTTCACACATGATTTAACCCAAAATTGCTTTTTAATACACTTTGGTGCTGTGTGTGTGAGTCTAGCGAATGTTAATAATAATGTGTCTCTGCTGGTCGTGGTGGTTAAGAAAGGTGCGTTGTCCCATATACTGTTTTCGGGATACTTGCGCATGTCTACAGACTTAAGACGTAATACGCATGCGCGTGACGTCAGTTTTTTATGCAGAAATTGTAATAACGTTGTTTTCAAAGACTTCTATTCACTTTCCAATTTGTCTACTTATACTATGCACTATATGTACTGTTTTTGTTGTGGAAAAGTATATACATTTTAGCGCATAGCAAAACAGTATACATGCACTGGCACATACGGAAGAGGCCGTTGTTGCCTGGACGACACTGTGATTGTAAACTATCACGAACATCAAAGTACAGCTCTTTTTTGCATTCCTAATTTTTATGCAATGTTTACTCTATACTTGTATTTATAAATTCAGGGAAGCATCTTTTATTTAATTTTATTAATGCAGTGTAGCGTCACTAAACTCTGCCCTCACGGTGCATTTTGGGTAATATCAGCCGTTTGAGTGTACATGGATCCACAATTGGAATTTTTACTGGACACGGTAGACCATCTGGGTACTTTGAGAATACTCATTTCAGCATACTTTGATTTTAGACAAACTAATTCTATATAAAAAACTATTTAGGGCGGATAGTATGCGAAATGGGACGTTTGCACTTTGAAACCCGTTTTCAAAAGGTTGTTTTTTGTCCCCTCAAAATGCCGTTGGTGTGCAAACAAACCCTTACAAAAATTTCCGGTTGTAGTTGAAAACGTATACACAATAGAAGATTACATAGCTTTTTCTCTAAAATGAATGGAGATTTGGCTGTTATCCCAGGCAACCGGTTACACAGTAGATGTGGGCGACTTGACAAACGTCTCTACAAGATCATGTACATGTGTATTGCAAAATAAGGTCTTGATCACCCTGTCGGGCTGGTTTCGCAATGATAACTGACTGACTGACTGACTGACTAACTGACTGTACAGTAAATTACCCCCCTTATGTAGTGTAAATGACCCCCCTTACGACATTAAATGACTTCACCCTATAATACAATGGAAACATCTTTTATTTTATTTTAGGTGGGGCAGGATACCACATTTCCCAGTTTTCCATTTGTTACTATAAGGATATACATTCATTGCGCACATATGGCTGTGTGATCATGCAGTTACGTATGTGTTTTGTGTATTCTCACTCTCCCTTCCCTTTGTTGCTCTGTCACTTTTCTTATACATTAACTAAACAAGCATGCTATTTCAGGGCTTTATGTAGCCATACATTGTAGTTTAATGGTAACTGTTGACTGTGCTAAAGTCTCCGAAACACAGTAAAACTGTGTGAACTCAGTCCTCTGGGCTTTTTACTTGGCCATTACATTCAGAGGCCTATTATCAGACAAGACCAGAGCTCTAGTTTTTAAAAGCAACAATCCTTAGAACAAATCAAGCTTTGCGGTACTGTCCATGTAATTATAAAAGCTAAAAATACTGTTACAAAAATCCGATGGACTCCGAATGAAAAATGATGCGTTGTTTTCTTTCCCACATAAGATTGGTCAGGGGACGGGTAATTCCTTTTAGATATCATTCTCAGCGCTTTGGGTTTTGTTAGGCAATATGTACAGGAGATTATCAGATTACCACTTAATAAGAAAACGCGCGCTTTCATTTGCGAGGGAGAAAAATGTATTTTCTCAGCATTCTTGCACTTAAGGAAAATTGCCACCGATTTTCACGCTGGCTTCTTAAAACGATCCGAATGTCTGATGAGTATTTGTGCAGCTGCTTTTTTCACAATTAACACAGTTGATATCAATGCCATTTTTTCTTCCCTATACTTTCTTTAGGACGGGGATTGATAGAAGCGCTCGAGCCCCTCGGGGGATGTTAGTAACGGGTGGGGTTGAGTAAAGAAGAAGACTGTATGCGTGTGCCCGTCTGTCGCTGGGAGCCATCAGCTCTAATGGGCTGTTGACCCTCAGCAGGCAGGAGGGTCGAGTGGTCATTCATCACAAGACCATCCACGCGCCAGCCCGCATGGCCTCCTCCAGCGCCTGATTGCTGGGCTAGATTAGCCATCAAACATGGCATACGACTCCCAGAGCCAGAAGCAACTTAGCTTCTCTCTCTCGCTCGCTCTCATTCTCCTCTTCCCTCTCTGCTTTGGCTGAACTCTGATTGCACCCAGCTCTAGTTTTATCTGTACAGTGGAACAAAAGACACAGTTGCCTACCGCTGCTGGAGGACAGAGCGGAATCAAACAGATCCTGCAGCTCTCTGCGCAGTGAGACGCCGTGCGGCTGTTTCTCGGCTCTTGTCAAGCTCATCTCTTCATTGTGTGGGTGCTCCAGAACTGTCTAAGATGGCTTGATTTAACTCTGCGTGGTTGCGTAAGAGTTTAATGTGTCATAATACTCTACAGTATTGGGAATTAAAACCAAACCTTCGAATAGAAGCGGTATTGAACTGCTCACGGTTAACAGCTAATGCTGCACACTGTTTTATGTGATGATGGATTTAAAGCAACATTAGAGAACTTTTACTTATGGTTCCCCCGTGTGGTTGATAAGCGCAATTGTCTGTTATCAGTGTCGTAAATATTGTCGTTGTTTAAGCTTCTCCGTGGGCAGCGCAATACACGTGAATTTGTTGACTAAGCAGAAGCCGCTGTTACATCACATCACTTTATAAGCTGTGCATGTACTAAAGCACTCTTTTGGATCCGCGGGGTATACAACTGGGCTATGCTAATAGCTCAAACTAGATTCTGAGCTAACAGCTGGTTGTTAGCCGTTAGCGCATAGCGTGCAAGCTACAAACGTTACATAGCACATTTGCAGTCACCCAAAACAACGCATGGATGTGAATGTGTTTAGTAACCAACGGAAATCATTTTCTGTAGTTATATTTCGCGACCAGGCGTTGTGCTTTGTGTAATAGGAGCAATCACTAACTTACACTCAACTCTCTATAAGAATAGTGCCTAGCATAGTAACTAACTATAGATACCGATAACATTAGTCTACGTGCATGAACTGAGGAATCAGCAACTTTTGAACATAAAAAATGTATTGGTAGTCATCGTTCACAAGCATAACACTAAATTCGTGATGAGGCACGATCATGCCATGTAAGCTATTGAGACCTGGCAATATTAGATTATCTCTAGTCTACTTTACGGTTATAAATAGTGAACCAGTAACGTTAGTTCACGAATAAACAACCTGAGCACAGCCAAATTACTAATAAGCTCAAACGTACAGGACAGTAAGGAAAAATGTACATATAACACTTTCAAATCCAGTAGCAGGAAGGCTAACGTTGGGTCTCCATCCGTTTTCCAACCCGTTGCCTCTTGCAGCTCGCGCCACCGAGTGTAAGTCCGTCAGATATTGATTCGTGTTCGGGCTCGTGTCCGATCCCTCTCTCTCTTTTCCTCTTTGTTTTTTTGCTGGCTCTGCCATGGTGATGGTTGGAGACTTGCACTAGATAGTTTCGTATTATTGTTGGCTGTTGCCCAACTTCACCCAGGCTATGAGTAAAACGTGACGTATGCCGTAAATCAGGTGATGGGCGGGGCTTGTGAAGCTACCCGCACACCAAAGTTACAAGTGTGAATTCAGCCGATAGAGGGCTGCTTGGGTAGCAGCAGCAGGAAAATTTGTCCAGTTAAGAGTTTTCTACCAGTAAAATAATTTTAAAGAGATAATTTCATGGTCGAAAAACTTTCTAGTGTTGCTTTTGTTGATAAAAGCGTTATCAGCGTTATCAGATTAGGCAAAACAACAAAGCCAATATACAAGGACATTAGCAACGCATTTAACGGGGGCCGGAAGGGGTCATTTTAAAGTTAAATTTTTAAATCACAATTATTAATTACAATAATTATTAATGATTCATTACGTAAACTTTATTTTAAAATGTTCATTGTTAAATAATAATCAGTAAGACCAGGGAAGTGCATTACAAAAGTAAAGAAGTCATGTTGACTTCATGTTCACTTCAAAAGTGAAATATGTAAAGTGTACATATTTAACATTTTAAATCAGTCCTAAGTATCCTGTTGGTTGAACTTTGTTCTAACATTTATGTTGTGTTAAAACACGGTTTCAAAGTGACAAACTGCAGAACCCATTCAACAACTTGTTTATTTAATAAAGTGAACATACAACAAAATTCAATATTAACATTAATTAAACTAAATATAAATAGTTATATTAGACACTAGCTAAACATAGAACGGAAGTTAACTGGGGGCCGGTAAATATCTTGTTGTTTTTTGCACATTAGACATATTAAATGCATTTTACATTTGCTTTGCAACAAAAAAATATATATTTGAAAAGCGCTATAGAAAATAATTTGCATTTGAATGGGGTGGATGTGAATGATGTGTGTTCAGATTTCATGGAAGTCTATAAAGCTTTCAGAAAACTTTTTAGAATCCATGCTCATTATACATGCAAAAAAGGTTAACAGTTATGTGTTTTTATTTTTCTTTACATTTTTATCTGTCTTTGCCCTACTTTTTTCTTGGCTTGTCACCATCAAGGTGATGCATGGTGTTGGACAGGCCAGATTTCAGACAGGCTTCTCATTAATCTTTGGTTAATGAGCCTTCATGCAGGTTCTAATGAGGTGTAATTGCTGTTTTGTCCTAGCTGGAATCAATGCTGCTGTCCAGGCACTGGCCACTGTGGACACACACGCACACATATGAGCTAACAAACAACCCTACTCATCTTTTTATCCTGTCCCACATACTCTCTCTTTCACATACACAAGCATATTTTATAAATTATTCATATTCAAGTCCTTTGTTAGGATTTTTTGCTGTGGATGCAGCGGTTGTCAATACGGGACGATTGATAATGCTAATAAAATTCTCTCTGCTGCTGTGTTTATATAAAATTTATATTAAAAGCTGTTTTTTGATGGTTTGACTGATGTTTGTTTTGATGGAGTATGTCGTATAGGCATCCAGAGATGTTGGAGCTGTAGTTAAGCATTTAGTGTGCATGTGTGTTCTGTGTGGTTGCATTGTGGTTTCATATAGGAGCCAAAAAGAGCCAGCCCGCAAGTCTCGGTCTTGGAATTTAAATCAGTGTTTTGTTGCCCACTTTATTGTCTGCCAGGCAAAAATAGTAAGTGATATCGCTTAGAAAAGTAACATGTCTTCAGTTGTATGAGATGCACCATTAGAGGAATCATTCACGTCTGTAGCATAAACCATTTAAGATGAATTATGCCTCCAAATTAGGGGTTTGTTCATGATATATATAAACAAGCATTACTAAAACAATGTTGTCCGATCAAGAGATGATGTGAGTATATATTTGCTGATACTGGTTCAACTGGTGCCTGTTGAAAAACCCAGTGATTGATCCAGTCTCTCATCGATTCTCTCTCTTTCCACTATATGCTACCTCCTCTAACTCCACCCACATAAACTGTGACTTGTGTCATGAACTCCTCCCACTTTTTATGTCCTTCTATTATTCTTCCTCTTTCTGCCCTGTAGTAGAGTAAATCCATGTCTGTGGTGTGTGCACGAGAAGAGATATTTTTGCCCGTCTCAGCCATTGGCCATGCAAACAGACACTGTACACTTATTCATAATTTGGAAATATTGACTGTTTGAAATTGCCTGGTTTTGCTCTGTATGTCAGGACTTTGTTTTCTTTAGTACCCACAATGCACCGGCTTCACAGAATTCCTCTTCTAACTGTTAACTTTTTTTTTGTCGGTTTTAAATGGCTCGTTGCTCTCACACATTTCTCGTTAAACAACTGTCACGCAGTGTTTTACTAAACCAGGTCTTGAAAACACACAATTACTTGCAAAACAAGCAGCTACAAAAATGCACGTCCTGGTATGTGACACATGTGGGCAATTTAAAATACAATGAATCGTTTTCGATAACAGTAGCATGATCTCACTTCTTTCAATAAGACAACATTCAAAATGCTCAAACACAATTCTTGCTTATGGTGTAAACAAAACCTTTGATGTGAAGAATGTTATGAGTATTTACATGCTAATATCTTTTATGCAATCAATAGATAAAAAGTGCCACGTTGTTGGTCCAAGCAAATATCATTACATGACAAATTTATACCGTCACATGCCTAATCACATTAAGTCAATTTATGTCGTAGTCATGTTATTGTAGTTTTAAAAAATTGGAAAATAAACCAAACTATGGAGCAACAATTGCATTAAAGGAGTAAAGTGGAGATTTTTGCGGCATCTAGTGTTGAAGTTGCGAATTGCGACCAATGGCTAACTCCCTCCTCCTCTCTCTTTCGAAACACTACGGTGACTAACACAGAACTATGTTGTCACGTTTCTTTTTTGTCGAAGGAGATAATGTATTTACAAAACGTGTTCTGTAAAGCAGTTTGTTTGTTTAGGGCTACTGAAAACAATGGTGAAGTATGTAGATAGAAATAATTAATTCTAATAATAATAACAATAGTCATGTATATTTTATTGCAATTCTGTCATATATCCTCCTACACACAACACCTTTAATACATTTGGTTGTGAATATATCAAAGAGCAGAATCTTTACCATGTTTATATTGTCTCTTTGTATAAACAGTCATACCACCCAGCCTTGGTGCACTTATTTTAGCTTGCTGAATGGTTCACGTTTTGGGCAGCTGTTTGCAGGGACACACATGCACACCACAAAGAGCCCAGACCGAAAATACACTCTGGCTCCAGACCACAGATGCAGCTCTGCTCAGTCACAGGCTGTTTTTCTGCGGCGCTGGGCATGGATGTGGATACCACACTAGCTTGGCAGAGCTCACAGTGTATGGGCCAAGAGACCGAACAGAAGATGGACAGAAGAAATAGATGAGTTGAGTTTGTGTATGTGTATGTGTGTCTCGGGCAGTCCTGGCAGCTGGAAGGGTGTGAGAAAAGAGGACGGCTGTCTCCGCTTCGGCTGTTAAAGAGAGATCATTTTGATGATCAGATGGAGGCAGATGGGCTGTAAATGTTTCAAATGGTGGCTGATTTGAAATAAGAAGATGTGAGATCTACAGTAGCTGTCTCTTGCAGGCCATCGTTATCCTGTTTCTCTTGAGACTGTGTCTGATCTTTATAGGCAGCTGTTGGACTCTGAAGTTCACACGGTCAATGTGTGGGATTGATAACCGTATTACTATCAGGGCTCTGTGCGTGGTACAGTATTGAATCCTGTCTCATTGATTGGGTTAAAGTCAATTCCCTTCTCACGACTAATGCATGTAAGTTACCATAGTGACCGGTAATGACAGTGAATCAGACATTGTCTTTAAAGCAGCTATGTGTCATTTTTTCAGATGTTAAATTGAAGTTATTTGAAGGTTAAATTCCCTGAATACCGCGGGCTAAATTCTCCTGACAACAGCAGGAGTTTCTTAGCAGCGGAAGTTGTCATAGTTGGGTAAACTTCTATAGCGGTGAATGGGAGACTAGCACAAATATCTTTTTTGCATTCTCATTTGCTCAAAAATAGAAAAAGAAAACCTCAAGGATAGTGTTTTCACCACTTTCAACAAAATAAAAAATATAACGGCAGTCAAAAGAGAGAATGATGTCAAATTTACTGGGACTTCCATTGACGCTGTATAAGAAACACCCTCACATTAGCGTTAACAATTTTGAAGGTAGTATAATACAAAGTTTAGTGTTATAAACGTACATACATTTAATAAAATATATATAAATATTAAAAAACGTTTATCGGATTTTGGTGATGACTGTTGAACGCATCATCACAGGCTTGTGAAAAAGGTCTATTGTGACACTTGGTATGTCAATGCAACCCCCTGCATACAGTATCAGCCACAAGGATAGCACAAATATAACTAACTAGCCCGACAAACCCGGCCCAAGTACCGAAGCTCAAAATGTTTCACTCCAACAATACATATTTTACAGGACACGGTTTTGCATGTCACACAATTTCTTATTGAAAATTACTTTATATCAGTAATCATTAACACAGTTTGTTTTCATAAATGTTTTTCATAAAACCTAACCTTACTTTAAGAATACGGCAACCGTTTTAAAGTAGCCCAATTATGCAGGAAAACCAGGGATTTGGCAACCCTGCCCATAGTCCATCTTACCAGATAACACTTATTATCTTGTAATTCTTTTCTGCACAAACAGGTCTAAGTGCTATGAAAATATGACTTACGGTACAAGGAAATGCTTTTCACCTGATGCACTTTAACAATGTGCTATTTTTACATTCACAAAAAAACAGGAAGTCAACTATTTAAAAAGAGATGTTTGTGTACATTTCAGAGTTATTATGGTTTTGATTTTAGTTTGATTTAGTTTTACTTAATATTTAAAATTAGCCTTTATTTTTAGATTTGTATTTTTTGTTCATTTTAGTTAAAGCTTTAGCAATGTTGGTATATGCTTTTGTCATTTTATAAAAAAAAATGATGTTGCTATATCATATTAATTACTTTTTATTTTATTTTTTGTTTGTTATTATACATTTAGTGCTTTAAACTTATTACAGTTTATTTTTGAAGAAACATTTACATTTTTCCTTTAGTTAAGTTTCTCCCAATCATTTTTAGGTTAATATTTGATTTGATTTCAACAAACAGAAACGTTTTCAAAGTGGTACATTTTTAGGTAATGTATTAAATGATGGTCAAATGATTGAGAAAAACTTTACAAATGTGCATATAACCAAATGTCTGCTGCAGATGGGCATTTTAAAGATGGGACTGTCAGGCGGGGCTACCTTTTTCTTTTGCTTATAGAATTGTCACTGTCATTCACAATGTCATTCACCACTGAACTACGAGTACAAACAATAACCCCATTTAGCTTCTCAAACAGACCTGCACAGTATTTTGAAATGCAAATACAAAAAATCGACTCGATGACTCTTGTCCAAGACACCTGAGATGGCATCGAGAGACGTCTATTTAGAACATAACACCATCAAATCAATAGTGCACACACTATACAAATGCATTCACCGTGCACTTTCATTATATTCTGACATGCAGACAAAAAAAGTTTGAAATTTTGGAGACCGACTATGAGTCTAAAGCATTTTCTTTTTGTGCCGTCTGCCCAGCTCCTCTTCATTTGAGACCATTGAGACACTCACACAAATACAGACTGCCTCTGACTGTCAGAGATAGCAGTACACCCAAAATCGGAGGTCTCACGGGATCTCATATGTGCTTCCTGAGCCAAGCAGATAACACCTTAGAGAAAGACAGTTCGCTTCTGCTCTGCTACAGGTGAAAAAAAATGTTTCGTTTATAATTAAAGGAATATATTTGTATTGTGTTAAAACATATTGGTATTGGACTGGATTTGCAACAGTTGGCATAGAGAGTATATGCAAGAAATTGAATAACTAGAAAATAAAATACAGTTTATACAACAGTTGATGTGTTAATGCTACTGTATCAGTAACTGAATGTGAATCTGTTCTTCCGGACTAGTTTATCATGTATTTGTTTGAACTAATCTAATTTTAGCGTCTAAAGAGTTCAAATGAAACAAAAGATCAGATAAAATGGTATGTGTTTTTTAAACTAGTTTCCTCATAATTGCAAACATTGTATGAAAATCGGACTTAATGATCTTAAAGTCACTCAAACCATGAGTTTTTACAGAAGTACTGAAGCGGCCTTTTGCTTTCTTTTCATTGAAGGTTTCTCTAAAACATTGAAATTGTGCCATTACATTTAACACCCCTGCAAGAAAATACACGCCTCATCATCACACAATGGTTCTTCAAGCAACATAAATAACCATCACTTTAATCTGACAGGAAGTGTAATGCAACTCTTTCTTCTCAAAACAGCATATAATGAAAGACCAATAAAAAGTGGTTAAAAAAAGAACCTAAACAAAACATATTTTATATTATTGAAAGACTGAACTGCTTATTACACTCTTTAGTTATACAAAACCAAATTGAAAAGCTTTGAATGATAGTTGCGATTATCAGAACATTTTTTTGAAGTCAAGTGGAGAATTATGGTCTTGGGAATTATGCACCTGTTTGTTTCTCACAATACCTTTAAGGTTATTCATCTGTTTTAATCCTTAACTTGTGCATAATGAATACTCGGTGAGAACCAAATATTTTAAGGATTTCAGATTTCAAAATTGTTTTGTTCTTTTTACCAGAATTAACTGAAGAATAACTTAATAACTCAACTGTGTGTTGTCATAATGTTTGTATATACAGTATTTAAACATAATGCAAGATACCATATATTGGCCTGTATTTGTTCTCCATTCACCAGCCATTGCCTAGTGCAAGGGTTCCCCAAACTTTTCAGCCCGCGACCCCCAAAATAACAGTGCCAGGGACTCGAGACCCCCACTGTCCTCGGAGGTGGTAAAAAAAAGTATACAAGCGTCGCGCGCAACTGCTCACATGCACTTATTAGGTCTATCCAAACACTTGCATAATGATAACACAAAAGAAGTCTAACATAATATTATTTTATAGTTATTTATTCATTATTTTACTTAATTTATACATAAACTATTACTACAGATGGTCAAATTTCATCAAACATTCGAGTGCTGATGGATGTTCTCTTTATACAAACGTCGGTCTCTTTTCATGCCTGAGGACGATGGCCTTTCTGGCTGCGGTGCTTCTCTGCCCTCCTCTGTTGGCCTCCCTGCGTTGTCTTTGGTTGATACGTTTCATTTCAACATATTTAAATGTATCCTAAACTTAAAGCCTGAAAAATATTCTACGTGCACATATGGGAATGTTTAACGTTGTGCTATAAATTGATTTGCTGCACTTAACCTCATGTGGTTACTATCATGTGGGGGCAATCGTGGCCTAATGGTTAGAGAGTCGGACTTGTGACCAGAAGGTTTCGATCCTTGATTGAAGCAAGGCACCTTACCCTATGCAGTGATAGCTGCCCACTGCTCCGGGTGTACCGTGTGTTCACTACTCCAGAGGTCACATTTCATGGGTAACCATAACTGACAAATAGGTCACTTTCACTACTAATGTTGTTAATGTGACATAATCACCTCACGGGGACGATCGAGAGGGAGGAAATTCCAAAGGCTGATGGCTTTTATACACTTATTGAATAAATATGCTATTTCTAATACAAATACTTCTGGAAATCATCTTGCGACCCCACCCCCGCTGCTTTGCGACCCCTCGGGGGGGCTACTTTGGGAACCCCTGGCCTAGTGTAGCAGAAAAGTACATTTTGGACCTCTCACTAATAGACCCATCAAGAGGATAGTTCACCCAAAAATCATGTCACTCCAAACCTGTATTACTTTCTTTCTTCTGCAGGACACAAAAGAAGATATTTTGAAGAACTTTGGTAACCGAACAACATTGGCCCCCATTGACTTCTGTTGTATGAACATAAACCACTGTGACATTTCTCGAAATATCTACCTTTGTATTCCACATAAAAAGACTAATATAAAGGATTTGGACGACAAACATTTAAAGAATCAACAGAATGACAGAATTTGTATTTTTGAATAACTATCAGCTTAAAGATCAGAAAAACCGCAGTGCTCAGGTGCAAGAGGAGATATGTTTTATTCCTGCGTTCCCACCCACAATGCCCTGCGAGATAAAAAATAGATGTAGAAGTTTAAAGCAATCATTTATTCAAAGGAAGGGTGAAAAGGTGAGGAGAACAGGTGTGACTTGTCGTGCCCAGCTGTAGAGTTGAAACTAATGTATTTAGTTTAATCCAGAGAACACATACACACACGCATACAGTACATACACACTGCAGCATTTATTTGCCAGAGGACTTGGCTGACATAGCACAGGATTTCAGAATTTTAAACCAGTAACATCTTATTTTCCCCTCTTTGGGGATTAAGTTGTTTCCATATGAGCCCGAGGTAACGGAAAGGTTAGCAAGCAGGGGATTCTAGAGGGATGATAAAGAGGAAACACGGACTTCTGCATGTAATGGAAAACCTGGAGCATGTACTGTAGTCACAGATGAATAGAGTGTGACTTGAATTAATATTTGATGTCAACAGTGTCTAAGAATGGTATTTTTGGTAATAGGATCTAAAAAAGCAGGAATGAGAGCCAAAAAATCAGACCCTGCGGGAAAATCTTACAAGAATGCAAATTTTTGATGAGGATGTCGATTGGCTGGTGCATTGCAAATATTTGTTGCCGTGATGTAGGTGGGTTGAAAAGGTCAAGGTCAATGTTAAGCTTTGATTTCCTCAATGTGTCCCATCGTGCGACGCCGTAAATCAACAGAAAGCCATCAGACCACCCACACGCATGCATTCACACACCATCTGACACCTGGAGAGGAAGCGGCGCTACTGCGGTGGGTGGGCGGTCACGGCGTGGTATATATACATGTGGAACGGCGGGTTGTCATTTGACCTTTGACTCCTGAGTTGTTGCAGACGTTTAGGGTTAAAGGGCACAAGCTCCTCTATGCCGGCTTCAGATCAGCTGGAACCGCTAATTATCTTAATGCACTCCGGCAGATGGATACATCCATCTCTCCGAACCGCAGCAACGTGCCCAAGCGAGTACAGGGAGGCACGGAGAGCGACATAAGTCCCAGCGTGAGAGGATGTAAGCTTGTGCGTATGATTTCCTAACACACTCCCTCTCTTCAGGCTGCCTCTAATGTCTACTGTTCACGCTGGTTGGCCTTATTTAAACCTTTCCAGCTGGACTGCGTGTGCAGGTATAATCTGCCTTTGTCTTATCCTCGCTGTCTGCCGCCCTATCACTGTCCATCACACAAATCTTTCCTCCCTGTGTTTTTAGCTGTAGCTTTCTCTTTGTGTAGTTGAGGGAAGTTGTTTGGATGTTAACTGGATCTCGCTTTGATCACTGGTAATGAGGCGGGATGCTCGCAATACGTGTAAGAGGTGCGATGTAATGACAAAAGACGTCTGTTTGAATGTGTGTGAGAGGTTGAAATAAAACATTCAGCTTTTTAGGAAGGGTCTTATTATGAATGTTGTCTAAGAGTTAAAGAACAACACGCTAATAAAGCACCAGCTCTAAATGAAAATATGATCATTAAAAAACATATAGTTATGAACGATAAGCTGGGAAACCTTACTAATTATCTAACTAGTAGTATGACTTGTTGACTATATTAGGCGAAGTATTGTAGTAGCACACGTAAAGTCCAGGTGAACCGGAAGTAGCGAGCGTTTTTACTTCTGTATTTTAACGCATTTCCGTGTGAAATGGAATCTCTAATGAGAAAAGTAGTGGGCGTGGCTTTCATCTTTCTCTGCGATTTGATTGGATGTATAAAAACAGCCGTTGCGTTTTGAAATGGAACTGGCAGCAGACCGTTGTAGGGGAGGAGTTAACGGATGCTCCGCCCAAGCCGTCTAACACGGTCATTTATGATGGATAGTCATTACAGGAAGGAAGTGCATTTTCAGATTTTAACTGAAGATTATGAGGGCACATGAAATTTAGAAAGAGAACGACTCGCATTGATAAACTATTTACAAGAAACACTGCAATATTTCATGATTTTTTTTTATTTCACTGGGACTTTAAACATTTAACATGCCAACTGACGGCTGTAGAGTCATTCCTGGGAATGCAATTGTAGGAATGCAAAATGTTTCAAAATATCACAAATGTGCATTTTGCGAGTTGCTTTGTAAGTTATTTAACGGTATAGTCAACCTTTTAGGTCAACACAAATAGTAGAGACTGGCACATAAATGTTAGTGCATGCGCATGTGGAACGTGATCACTGATCAGAAAGTTTTTAAAATATTTTAAGATAACTTAAACTTAAACTTTTGAAAAACTAATTGTATTGTGTATCATGTTGTTTGACAAGTTATTGCATACAGTATATCACAGTTGTTTTTCAATATGGTGCAGCCCTAGTTTGTTCTCGTATTTTTGAGCTTGTTCATCCCTGCATTTTTATAGAAAAGTATAGACTCAACAGGAATATACAGGGTAGAGAGAGGGGAACAGGGTCGGCAATGCACCTTGAGGCAGGATTCGAACTCAGGTCGACGGAGACACAGCTGCACCATATATTGGAGCATGAGGCTATAGGCTCTGAGGTTTTTGACGATTTCTCTAAGCCTTGCATGGTCTGACCTTGGGGTCCATTTGCTGGAACGCTTGGCAACTGTTTTGAATTTTTCCTCCTGTCAATAATCTTCCTCACTGTGCAATGATGGACTATTTTGGAAATGGGATTCTAACTCTTCCCGGATTAGTAGGCAGCATCTTGCTTCTCTAAAGCCCTGTTTGTTTTCTTCTCCCGTGCGAATCAGATACTTAATATTACGGACGTCTTTCTTCCATGATTTTATGTTAACACAAACCTGCAGGCTGCAAACGGACTAAACGTCTGCTTTTTTAGAAGTGCTCATGATGCTCATAGAGGTCCTGATGATCAGGGAGTCAAGAGCATTTGACTGGCAGCACCTTACTGTTACTTCCCATTTTAATCTCTTTGAAGCAGTAAGGATTTCACTTATAGTGTTTGTTCAAGTAAATAATAAATGACACGGTGTAATATATCATTTGTTGTTGTTCTAAGGTTGTGTTAGACTATATTTAAGACCTGCTTAGGACCAGCTGATATTTTTCTTATGTCCTGATACGTAAAACCATCTCCAGCTCTTTTTGCCTCTCCTACTGTCTCCATTACTCACTACACTTTTCCCATTTTTCCGCAAGAGCTCCCTCGGGCAGAGATGCAATTATGCAGTGGTGCGGTGTTATATTTCATTTCATGAGCGTCTCTGCATTAAACCATACCATTAAAACTGACTGTTAACAGCTTCATACCACCCCAGCGTAAGAGATGGTTTTAGGGAGAAAGAGAGACTTTGATTTTTGTATCTGTTTGTTTTGTTTTGCATCTGTTGATCGGGTAATTGGGAATGACACTATGATGTATTGGAATGATGTTGTGAATGAACCATTCATTGTGATGAGTAACAGATACAGTATGTTGGCCCGCTGTGGGATAGTTTCAGAACTAACGTAGTAAAGCTGGAACAGTCACAGGCCACAGCAAACGTTGTAAAGCACAAAAATATTTGCATCGTTCAACATTTTGTTTATGCTTTTTATTGTCTTGAAATGTAATTCTTTGATTATGGATCTGTCCAGTATTCAACAAACTACTTTCTCCTCAAACACACATACACACGTTAGCCTGACTTGTTTCAGGTTTTATCATGCCAGGCCGGTCATTTTTTATTGAAATGAATGGCCATTATTTATTTATTTTAGGGCTGCATCCAGAATAAAATCTTGTATTTATTTACATAATATATGTCTTGCATATACTGTGCGTAATTTTGTGTTTATAAACACATACAAGTATATATTTAAGAAAAATATAAAAATTAATGAACGTTTATATATAGTTTATATACAGCTTTTCTGTGGCTCAATGTTTAGAGCATGGCACTAGTAATGCCAAGGTCATGGGTGCGATCCCAGGGGACATAGTAGTCATGACGCATAGTCAGTAACAAATGTATAATACAATGCAATGTAAGTCACTTTGGATAAAAACGCCTGCCAAATGCATAAATGGAAATAGAAATATAGTTCTAATTATTATATATACATTTAAATAAATACATCTTTACATAATAAATACAATTAATATATTTATTTTATTTTTATTTATTTATAAATAAATACATCTAAATATGTATACATGTTTTTGTTTTGTGTTTATAAATGCAAAATTATATCATGTAAACACAAACTTTTATTCTGGATGAAATTAATCATGATTCATTGTTTGACAGCCGTAATTGATGTGTTTATTTATTTTATTTTGAGTATTTTTTTTGAAATATTGTGATCGGCCGATCTCTGGCTGATCACTTTCTGTTATCTGTCGTCTTCAGATGAGACTCTTGGGGCTTTTTGTGTGAGATTGCTATTTTCCACCCAGCAGGTCTCACTATTAAACACAATTAGCCTGTTCAGGCTTGTTTAAGCTTTTTAGGAGTAAATTTACTTAAGCTTTTAAGCACTTCTTGTAAATAAAGCCTCCACAGAAATGTTAATGAAACTGCCGGCAACTAGTACCCTGGAGCTCAGCAAACGTCAAACTGAAATGTTAATATCAAACTATGAATGCATCACATACTAATGGTCTTTGTATTTTTTATATCACAGAAATCCGAGGGAGCCGTGGTTCTAAAGACGGTCTGGTACGGCAGCTACCTCTATACGACACCCCTTATGAGGAGAACGGAGGAGAGCTGGATGGAGGCCGGTGCTCTCGGGAGAGCAGATTACCCCAGGACGACGAGAGGCCTCCGGAGGAGTACGACCAGCCCTGGGAGTGGAAAAAAGAACGGATATCGAAAGCCTTCGCAGGTTCGGCTCATGCTTGACCTTTTTGCCCAACTTAACTAATTTATGTTTCAATGTTTTCTAATGGCTTCGAGTGAGTAATTAATACATACTGAACAGCCATATTAACCTGATGTTGAAGTCATGTGCCTGGTTCTGCGGGAGGGGGTTTCTGGTGGTGGACGGTGGAGTAACCAACAAAAATAATTAATGTTACTAACCTAACCGCATTGTTCAGTGCAGTAGTTGTCTTCATTGATCATGGTTGACTATAAGATGGTGTCATTCGTATGTTGTTTTAAACGTACAAGAGGTGGTGTGGGGTCTCCTGCTTTTGTGAGTTGGTGGGGATCTGAATCACACCTGAAGCATTTCCATTGCAAATCATCTTTCTGAATGAGTAAATAAGCTGATTTGAACATGTAGGTTTGACAATCACACTATCCTCCTTTTCCCTGGATTTCGGGCAGATTTTCAGGTCAAAGATTTCTCTTGGTCTCTGATTGTTAACTACTATGTTCCTCGGTGAACTTTCGGAACAGCCCACTTTCAGTTCCTATCTCTCCGGGTGGCCTACTTTTGCCTACGAACGGACGTCCTGTGTGTGCGCATGTGTGGCCTTGCTTTCTCTTTCCATATACCACCTACAAATCGATCTGGAGGTGCTGATATAAGAAAGGTCTGCAGTCACTTTTCGGGGTGAGAGCAGGTGTTACAGGTGTCTTTAGGTTTCTGAACGTCACCTTGATTTGGCACAAGGACTCATGGTTGACTCGGGCATAATCAAAGAGTTTTTTTTTTAGTAAATGCAACATATTTAAATATTGACCAGATGTAAGTTCTTGAAAGGTGTTTCCTTCTTTCCTTTTCCTTTTGTTTGTGTTGTTTGTGGAACAGCTCTGCTTTGTTATAACTGCATTAGTCATGAGGACTCGAGCAGCGGAGGACCAACCAGCAGAGATGCCGACATCTCTAGACCCCTCAAAGGTACTGCGGTGGAAGGGCTGGTTCTCCCTCGCTCTTTTCTTGCTCTCCGTTATTACTGTATGCCTGAATATATTACTGAATTAGTTTTAACATTCAAGGTTGTTTTCCTCGCAGATCAGGAACGGGTCTAATGCTTTCTGGGATAGTTAACCCGAACATAAAAAGTTTGTCATGTTTGAAGGAACAAAATGAAGAACTAAAACACATTGCTTTTCTTTCATTAAATCTCCCAAAAGCTCTCAGCTTCCATGATGACTTTTTTTGAGAGTTAACCGTCTCTTTGTGTTCTACGTATTAATGTTGTGAGTTGCATTGCATTTTAAAATATATTTTCCGTCTCCGAAGAGAAACCACCATGCTGTCGATCAGAGCTTTGTAAGCATTATTTCCCCCGTGTCTTTGTCCCTACTTTTCGACTGCTTATACCTCTCGCTATTGTGCTCCTGTCTAGATAAATCCCGCTTTGACGCTTTTCGTCCATCAGGAAGGAGAGAAATCGGAAATCAGTCTGAAGCCTTATGGCTTGGCGCCAGATCCTCTCAGAAATATCCTTCCCGTGGACCTGTTAACACTCTGATTTTTCAAAAAAGAAACCTTCAAGAAACTTCAATCATAGCAGAACACCCTTGGGAGCTCCTCTGGTTGTCTACCAGTCAGACGCTGATTTACCGAGGTCGGAAGGTCATTCTTAGGTCACGACCTCGGAGAAACGCCGGGGGCTCGACACTCGTTAGGGTCTTTTTTCTAAATGAAGGCTTTGTGTTATCATCGGTTGTTCGTACATCGCTTGAGGGAGAGGATTTTACCTGGCCTGGCTTTTAGGTGTATCTGGGTCACTGTCTGTTGGAGAGTTTTGCATTGTATTTGCATTTCTCTGCTTTTCATTATTACATGAATAATGTAATACTCATTGCTCTTATTTTTAGTCCTCTGCGTCCCGCAGTATTTCCGCATACTTGAATTCGTCTAATTTTCATACCGAGTTTGTCTGTCAGCTTGTAAAATGCAAATGCTTGATTAGGATAAATGCAGTTGGTTGCTAAAGTGACTGCAGGAGACTCATCCGAGCGGGGAAATATTGCGGTTAGTATGAATGAGGGGTTCAGTTATTAGGGAGCGCTGCGGTTCATGTACATGTGTATTTAATCAATCTTCGTTTGGTCGAACGATACGCACAGCATTAATATCGCCGTGTTGTGTGCTGTGGTGGATTTCATTTGTGCGTCGTGATATTTTTAGTGCTAGATTAATCCAATGAAGCATTTGTTATGCTGTGTGTGTGTTATATTCACTCGCAGATTTATCAATGAAGTGTTTTCAGTTATTTACACAGGTATGTGTTAGTGTAGGGCGCTGAGAGGTTATGCACTTGTATGTCACCTAATTAGTCATCTGGTTATCTCCGACCTCTCAGCACACACATACATACACACCAGCACAGCAGATAAAGGTAGAGCGTGAATGATGAGCTCAGTGTGAATGCGAGGACACGTCAAAAATGGGTGTACGTCTGTGTGAGCGTTTGGCTATAAAGATAAACCTACAAGGTTAAAACACAATGTGCACATACATTTTTGTCAGTACAGCTGTTTTCTTTCTAAAAGTGTGTAAACTGAAGCCACATCTACACGAAGCCAGAGCTTTCCCTATCCGATCTTTTTTTTCTTTTTAATTCCATAAACACGGCATCTTTTCAAGAATTATCTGCGTACGAAACTACTGAAACTGACTCAATATGGATTGGCTGTACAATTCAATTTATTTATATGGCGCTTTTCACAATGTGCATTGTTCCAAAGCAGCTTTACAGGAGAAAATAAGAAAAACAGAAAAACACAGAAAGGTAAAACACAGCACAGTGCATGGTGTTTATAGACCAAGCAAGATCATTCTAATAAATAATTAAATACATGAATAAATACACACGAAAACGCAAGGGTGTCGTTTTTAGATTTATCCACTCTGGGACCTGGTTTCAAAAAAACTGCTTTTAGGCGATAGCGATTATTGCTTGATATATCGGTGCATCTCTATTTTTACACAAATATTTCACATACTCTACAATGGCAAAGGATGATGCACTAGTGTCCCCTGCAGCATTCACCAATGCCTCAAAACCCACAAAAGTGCAAGAAACGGGTTTTTGAATACCTTTTGTGAAACACCTTGAATAGTTTCACTCGTTGATGCCAAAAGCTATGGGAGCAAGCTGGTGTATATCATTTATTAACTAAGATGCACAGAAATTGTAAAATTGTGCTACGTATTAAAGATACAGTGGCTCCAAAAGGCGTTATTGTACGCGTTAGTGTTATTTATTCCCCGTTTTTTCTCACTAACAGTCCTGCATGTCAGATGCTTTTTTCTGTCCATCAGAGTGTCTCGTTTCCATGCCAGTGCAATGGTGTGATAACAGGCTTCTGTCATGGAACGCGCACAGATTGGTCACATGGTGCTTTCATTGGGTTCAAAGCTGCCACTCTAGACACAGAAATGCCAGAGGGCTTATCTTCTCTCTCTGACACACACACGCGCGCACAGACACACTTTCCATAGATGTAATGATTTTTATACTGAATACACTGTATATTCAGTCCCCAAACACCCATTATGTCCCCTAAACCTAAACCTGCACTTTTACATTTTCACATAAACAGCATTCCGTTTGATTTAGAAGCTGTTTTCCTCATGGGGAGCAAAAAACGTCCCCCAAGGTAAAAAATGACATTTATTACAATTTTTGTTGTGACATTTGGTCTCCACATTTACGATCATACCTATTGCTCATGCTCTCACACATACGTATTGTGCATGTATACAGCATGCATACTGTTGCAAAGAAACGAGCGTGCAAAAGTGAAGATTCTGGGTGTTCAACGTGCAGTAACCAAGCAAACGGATGCTGTGGGTGTATAAAATCATTCATTTAGTGTCACGAAGCAAAATTCTAACAACACATACAGAAATGTATCAAAGGCCAGATTTACTAAAGGCTTGCGGCAGCGCAAAAGCCTCTTTTGACATAAAAAAAACCGACTGTCAGTATTTACCAAGAACATGCAGTCAAAATTTGCGTTGAAAATGCGTGGACACAGCTGTTTTTTCAACTGAACTTATTGCATATGCATTTGTACGAGTTTCCACTTCAGACGCAAAGTTTATGGGAGTATTCCATAGTATTTACATGCATCATGCAGCGTGATCTACGGTTTGCGCTCGTCATTAAGCACGTCTTAAAATCTGCGCTTATTTGCGCTGCTCTCAGTGGATTGCGTTGGTCATTATGGAAATGGGGATATAACACCTGTTTTTTATGTCCGCCTTGTTAGTAAATCACCCACATCTGCGCTTTTTTTAAATTTGCGCTATTTTGCCCCTTTTAGTAAATCTGGCCTCAAGTGTCCCCCACAGTCTGAGGTAAGCTTTAGTTTAGTGAGAGATGGCCACATCAGTCTCCACAATGCAGACAGCATAATTCTGATAATGAAGGTATGCATGCCGTCTAACCCGCATCATCTCAGCTGCACTCATGTCTCCATTACAGCAGCATTGGCAGGAACAGAAAAGACTCTGTTGGAGCTTCCTGTATGTTGAGTCATTTACATAAGAGAAACATAGAGCCAACTCTCCTGGACCGCTTGTCATGTCCACACATTCATTTACCTAGACACACGCCCCCATGTAAGCTTTCTATTTTATTATCTAACAGCAACCTGCGGCGTGTAAAGGTGTTTCCCCTCCACGGGCTTCTCTCAGATAGTTAGCACAAAATTTGTTGACTTATTTATCACAGATGGCGACGATGAAATGCCACGGTTACTGCTGTGAACTTTTCGAAAATGCGCTTGACTTTTCTAATTGCACCCGAGGCGTAGGAAACGCGCTTTATATTTCCGCAGCGCTATGTGTAATTACCTCACACCCACATTTTTTGAACACGCATTCAATTTGCCGGCAGCATTTACCAGAACCCGATCAAGACACTCTTTGAGTGAATTCAGTGTGACTGACTGCTTCATTAGAAAGAAAGTCTTGGCAACTTCCCGAAGACGAGTATTGTGGATGTTATTGAGTGCGACACGTTTCTGAATGCTTCGTGGTTATTTCTTTGGATTGCCAGACTACAGATTTTAGCCTTGCAGTGCATATTTACAGATGCTGCAAATGTATCAGGGTTGTCAGATACTACTGTATTACTAACTTTGTCATTCGTGTCACCGCAGTGGAACAGCTTTGCATGAGCAAAGTGCTTCAGTTCATCAGGTCCGGAAAGCTTTTACTATTTCATGTTGATTTGTCTTATCGTGGAATCTGTTCGGATGGTTCACACTCCATCTAGCCTAAAGCCTGCTTGTGTCTAAATGGCGTGTTGCAAATAGTCATCGGTCTCGAGCTCTTAATTAGGTCTCCGTCAAGCATAAATAAAAGTGTGAAATGGAATCTATTTATTTTGCCCTTTTCAGCGGCCTAGTTCTGGATTATCCAACCCCTCAGCAGCTCCGCTATAAGATTGCTTTCAAATCAGTATGCTGGAACATGAGATAAAACCCTGCTTGCCTGAATGAGTCCTGCCCAAGGGAATTCTGGGAAATTGAGGACATTTTTTCCTCGCCCAGCATGTTCTTTTAAATTTGGTGCCAGCAGGTTCAAGGAAAGGACAAGGAATAGACACTGGGTATTGCTAACTCATCAACTCAGAACCGTGCCAGATTGGTGAGCTCAGCCAAAGTTCAACACTGTCATTGAGTGTGTGTGTGTGTGTGTGTGTGTGTCATTGAGTGTGTGTGTTTCTGTAATAGTGTCTAGATATTAATTTGAAGCTGGTGCTCGCAATAATGTAGCCATTTTCCCACTTTTATTAAATTGTCTATTATTTGGTGACAGCAGGTTTATTGAGAAACTCTATGATTGTAATTGGTTGAAGTTTGCCTTGAGATGTGCAGGAGTGTGTCTATTAAAAGAACAGCTTGTAATTGGTGTTGTAATTGGTGTTATTGTGCCTTAGCAATGGAATACAATTGATTTTCAAGAATTGAACTCCAATCCAAAATGATGATCCACAGTGATGCACTTCCTAATTCCTGTGTATTCAGCCTAATTCTCATATAAATATAATGAGGTGGTTAATCTGTAGCAATTCATACAATGCGAGTCATGCAAAAACGTACGATTATAAAAAAAATGCCATACTGAAGCCCCTATCCCCAACCTAAGTGGCGCGAAAGCAAAGTAAATCGTATTAAAATGTACAAAGGAGATGTACCAATTCATATAAATTAAAATTGTCCACCTTGTAATATAGTTACGAATTGTAGTGAGAATTCAGTTTTTACTTCAGTTTTATTGTAGTTTTGATACAGTTTTGAATTAGCTTATTTAAAAAATATATATATTTGTTTTTAGTTTTGCTGTTCATTTTAGTTATATTTAGCAATTGTTAAATTCTTGTGCTATCTTAATTTAATTATTTATCTCAGTTTTAATTAAGAAGTTAATTTATTTTCCGTTAATAATTTTAGTGTCTCAACTTCAACGTATTTCAGATTATTGCTAAGGCAACATTTCTCATTTTTATATACTTTGTTTTTAAAAATAATATTTTGGCCTAAAAAACAATAATAGCCCTGTTGTCTGAGAGTTTTAGACAATGAGTCCTCCTTAAAAGAACCAATCGCAGACCACTTTAAGTGCATCAAATTAAAAAATCAAGTTTTCTTTCTGCATTCGCTGCTGACCTTAAATTGACTCTGTTCGTTTTTTTATCTCCACCTTACTCCCACACTACCCTCTAAAATGCTCTCGATTTGCGTTTGGTGACTGAATTACCATACAAGACACGATTCCCACAAACTGCTTTCAGATCACCGAAACGAACCAAGTGTGAAAACACCCTGAAATTAAGACAAAAACATCGCCACCTACTCCAGCACTCGTGTTTACAAACTGGGTAATTTTGCATCAGGGATTCTTTCCAAGGCTGTAAAACGCACTAATCCTCCCAATATGCCGTATTACCACAAGGCCAAGGACTTCTCAAAGAATTCCTCTGCCAACGAAAAATATAAAGGCTTACTAGCTTAACGCAAGAACGGTTTGAGTGACTGCCTCTTAAGCAAGTTCACCTTCAATGTGGAAAAGCCGATATACACAATTCATCTCATGTGTGAGTCAGCTAATATGTGTGACCCGGGTGAATTCGCTACTCCGCCATCCTGCGGGGACGACAGGCAAAGCTTCTCCCTCCCAAAACAATTACATGCTAATCTACAGCGCCGAATGAGAATTAGCTTTTTAATCGGGCTGCTGGCAGGCCTCTACTTCACCCTTCTGTGGAGGAAGTTATTATATTAGCTGTCAAAGACGCTGACCTCTCTCTCGCCTGCTAGATCGGCTCCATTCAGCAGAAAGCGAGCAGATAATGGCGCTCTGTCAACTGTCACCGTATCTCACCGTTGTTGAACAATAGTTGTCGCGTGACCGCTCTTAGCAAAGCATTATTCGAAAATTCCGGCAGCCACTAAATATTCAATTTTTCTCGCAGAGATTTTCGTTGTAGCCTTATTCCTTACATTAGACCACAGAGCTGCGATTGACAAGGGCGAGTCCATAACCGGGTATTGGAGGAGTCCGTTTATCAGCTGGTAAAGCGCATTGCGGCCTGACAGGGTAGTCAACAAACCGGCAGCTTTATTTCGGATGTGGTGGCAGGTTAGGTCGTTCCCTTGTCAAGTAATGAGAAGAGGCAATGCCAAATGAATCACAAGTGCGGTTTAGCCTGCTTTGAAATTCACCAGCAACGCTCCAAGCTCGTGTTTGTATCAAACCGGCCTCTGGGAGACGTTTTGTTTGTGTCTGGTGTTTGTTTTGGCTTGTGTGTCGTGTCGAGCTCGGTTTCTGTCAGAATAGCAATGGCGAGATGATGCACGGAACGTGAAATGGTGGGATTTGTTTCTTGTTTCGTTCATAACAGATGGAGCTTTGGGGCTTAGGTGACAAGCAACGTCTCATTTCTTGACAATGAACTCCCGGTGTACCTTGACGTTTGTTTTTAATGAGTTAGCAAAGTATGTGTGAATTTGCTTGCCAGTTGTTGGGAAGATTCACAAAAGCTTTCCTTGTGCCAATGATGCAACGCTGGTTCATTTTTCATCCTAATAGCCTTGAAGCATCTGTGTCTTGTAGGACGGGTTTGGAAAGAGGGGTATGTCTAATTCTGTCCAGCTTATACTGCTAACAGCATTGCACTTTAAGTATGTTTAAGTAATTTGATTTGGAATTAGTGAGTATCTTTCCTTGGGCGTCGTAAAAGGTTTTGGTCCTAATGGCACCTTGGGGATCTCACTGTGATGGTGTGTCTTGGTATATTATGACTCTATGATGGAAGGTCTGGCTGTGGTTTTGGCTCTCTGTAATGTGGAATTTAACCCACTATTAGGCCCCGTTCAGACCACCAGCGACAAAGCGAGGCGATGTTATTCATTTCAATGCGAGCCAGCGACTTCCGGCGACACTAGCGACAGTGACCGTTGGCGACAGGAATTGGCCGTGTCTAGCGACGCGACAAAGTAGAGATTTGCTCAATTTTATGCAAATGATGAGCACCTTTCGGGAGCGACTACCAATTGGAGTAAAGCAGTCATAACTGAAGGGTTTGTTTATAAATGATACTAAAGCAACCAAAGCTAGGAACGCCTTCTAACGACCTCGTCGCAAGAGACTAGCCACACACAGCGACACTGCCGGCGGTCTGAATGCACAGTTCTATAATTAAACTCTGGAGGGGCTTAATGTATAGCTTCTCACTTGTGATATTGAGGACTGTAATACTGCATGTGTTGTGAGTGGGGCGGTTCACAGCACTAGATTTGCTGTAACGATATTATTCCATCCATGAATTGACTTCAGTAAAAGATTGTCTTCAGCAGAGCTGTGTCAGTTGAGGGAGCAATAGAGAAGTTCATTTGGAGTGGTGGTCCATTAGATGTAATCACACAGTTTTATGCTTATAGCAGATAGTTTTTATTGTCTTTGAGTAACATGTTAGGCAAGGTCTGAGCTATTGAGAAGAATATGTAGGAGTATAATGTGTGTATAATGTGTGTTTGTATTGCTAATTCCCTGTATTGGACACTGGAGATGGCATAGTTTTTAAATGCTTTTGATTTTGTCTTGAAATTTCTAAAACCAAACTCAAATTTTCACATATGCAATACGATAACTGATAACTATAGTTAACATAGGCAAACATGTTTTTCTTTTTGATAATTGATCATCTTCAAACCTAAAACATTGATTATAGGCCTACATAACGTTTTGAAGTCTTAACATCACTCAGACATTGCAAACCATTGCAATATGTATGTTGGGATGTGCACGTTTGGATTATTCCAATATTTTCATTATGTGCAGCCCTACTTTATAGTTACTTAGATGAAACCTTGTGGCAATGTCTCCATATGGAAACTAGTTCAGTCTCCTGGGTTTTGAATTGCATGAAGAGATCTTACTGCTACAGTACTAAACGGTTGTCTTTCCTGGAAGTCAACTTGTTGCGCAGCTCACCCGTGGAGCCATTGAGTGAATTACTCAGAAGGTTTATCAGTATTTTATTACTGACACATCTCCCCTGCCTAATCTCGAGGCTTATATCCCACGTGTGTTTGTGTGTGTGTGTGAAAGGGGGAAACCTGAATGGGCTTCATTGCTGTTTTTTTCCAGTGTCATTTTCTGGGGCAGTTCCTTCTAAGGTTGGGTGAAGGTTTGAATGTTTTCAATGACCCCTGTTCTTTCTTTGCTGTGCGGGAGGGAGGGAGGGAGGGAGGGAGGGAGATTCGTCTTTCTTTCTCTCTTGAGACCGATCGGATGTACGGGCGATATATGAACTCGTCCTCTACGCTAGTGTCGATTAGAGAGTCAGCTGGACGAGACTTCTTTATTGAGCTGATAGGGATCTTTTGACTTTTTTCTCCTCTGCTCTTCTCTGCTCTAGCTCTATCCAGTTCATCGCCTATCATCCATCTCTCTCTCTTCTCTCCTCTTTTTCTCTCTCTCTCTCTATCTTCTCCTCTCTCCTCTTTTCTCAGCTCTTTCTCTCTCTCTCTCTCTCTCTCTCTCTCTCTCTCGCTCTGTCTGCTGGCTCTCTGCAGTTGAGATGAAAGTGATAAAGGATCTCCCGTGGCCTCCTCCGGTTGGGCAGCTCAACACCAGTCCTCCTATAATGGAGGGGGTGGAGGCTCCGTCCCAGCCGGCCCAGTCCTCACCGGGACATAACGCCACAGCAACTGCCTGTGACCAGCTCCAACACGGTGGGTTTAACTCTCATCTCATAAGTTTACCTCCATAACTGAGGAAGCAAGTTTTTCTTCTAAGCAAAAACAACCTGTGATCTTTGTGTCTCCAGTAGCGTTTAGAAGATCTCTCAATGATGTTTACAATAAGTCTGCACTCTAAATTCTTTCAATATAAACTTCATATAATTGCATTTATCATCCATAATTGTACAGCCTACTGTATGTCATACTATTTTTAGAAAGGCATTGATGTGTAACTGAGGATTTAATGGAGGCTCCTAAATGCTTACAAAAACATCTGATCAATACGTTTTTCCCATATTAGCTGTTTGTTTTGGAAATAAACAGCCAGAATTGTTCTTAGTAAGCAGCCATTTGGTTACTTTAGATCCTTTAGATCTTCAAGATCTGATCTAGCATCTCTTAATTTCACTTTCTCCGTTAAATTTTATCGCTGCATTGTGAATTTAAAACAGCTAAATGTTTTCAAAGAGGTTTTCAACACATGAAGCACATATGCTTAGATAAAGTTAATGGGCTGCTGTGAGATTAATGCGTTTCTCCAGCGGTACTGTCCAAATTTAGCATTTGCTTCCAGTGAAGCAGAAAATCACCAACGGCTTGAGTCCAGCTTTCCAGAAAACACCTCATTGGCTTTTATGGAGCTCGGCTTCTGCATGAGTAACTTTAGATCCAGGTTTTACACTCAAAAACAGCTACTCCTAAAGTGTCCTGGGGACATGTTGTGGTTTTCACTTAACAGTCGGCACTATCTATGTAAGGTGATCCCGAAGTCTTGAACGAGTTCCCCGTTTTGCCTTTCATTTCTTTGACATGGAAAGAAAATTTTGCAACGCGATTGTCCCCAAGAGATTACAGATGTTCAGCTCCTCGGGAACACCATTATAACCGATCAGATGACAAAAATTCTCGTTTCCATTTCAGACTCTTCACAATTCAGCGCCTTGTGATGATCAAGTGTTCTCTTATTTCATGTATGTGTTAAAGCGGGGTGCCTCCATAAAAACAAAAATGCTTAAAAGACATATTGCATGTCAGCTCTGAATGCCGTTGAAATCCAGATTTATCCATCTGAAGGCATAGTAAAGGTATCTGTTTCTCGGAGTGATGTGTGTAGATTTAAGCGTGTAAGTTAACCTGGATTGATCCGAGCAGGAGGTTTGCTCTGGAGATTAGCCGTAAGTTGATCCTCGGCCACTCGGTTTCCTCACAGGAATAAACAGGTTAAAGGGTCATTTCACAGAGATGGGGGAAATTGAATGGCAAATACTCAGTTTTGCCCTCGCTGCTGGATATTCGAAGGCTCCTTAACAGCCTTTAATAAGGGATAATTGGTTCGAAACACGGTCTTGGTTACACATTTTTGTTTAACTTGAGTGTTAGTGTTGGCTTTTAAGTTATTAAAATTCATTGCTTATATAACCCAAAATTGTAAAGGGATAGTTCACCAAAAATAGGTCAAAATGTGTACACTATCGTGTCATCCAAAACGCGTATATTGGTGGAACACAAAAGAAGAAATCCTAGGTAATGTCTCAGTGGTTTTGTGTTCATACAATAGAAGTAAATGGGGTCCAATGTTGTTTGCTTTTCAACATTCTTCAAAATATCTTCTTCTGTGTTCGGCGAGTAAATTATTCATATTTGGGTGAATCCCTTAATTATTCAATTCAATATGTTATGGTTATGCTTGCTGAACGTACAGGGTGTCATTTAATAGTGTAAAGCATAAAGCGACATATTCAAAGAACATTTACACCTTGTTGCTTTTCTATAGCAGCTGACAGTCTGTCTTCTAAATATGACGCGATTTTAATTTTTGCGTGCTTCTTGATGGGCCAGAAATGACATTTGCATATGAATATCGCCAAATTCTTTAGTTTTTTTTCCTGGAGAAAAGCTGGAGCCTTTTGTTTTGGGTTTTGAATTAATTGTCGCAGCTTTCCTGTTCTTTCTCTTACGCTCAAATCCGTCTTATGTCCCCATAGAATACCAAAATAATATGATTAAAAGATATCTAGATTTCATTATGCGTCCATGTCTGTGGAGTAGAAGTCCACGGAGGTCTGCTTTTCTCTGCCTTTGTGAAACACATAAAATATATTGCCAGGATTTAATGAAGGGTTAAAACGAAAAGAAACTCTTTTTCACGTGCAGAAAGGCAGGCAGCGAACGCCTCGTGACTTCCAGCTGTTGTCTCGTGGCTATATTATTCTATTAGAGATGACTCTTCGAATGAGGTCTTACAGAAATGAGAACGGATGTCTTCATTAGCTTGTTTCACCTGCCTGTTCTGACCGTGACATTGGATATTTTCGCAGTATGCATTTGGAATATGAATGCGACTGCGACTAGTTAATCATTTCAGAAGTCAGAGCGGAGAACTTAATTGCAGGCCTGTAACACGGCAGTGAATTACGACCGGCCCTCCCCACTGAGCCCTGCACTTATGTGATGGAAGTTCCATTAGTGTATTAGTAAATGAGAATTAATTAGCAGCTTTAATTAGGAAGTGTGCTCAGAAGTTACTCTCATTGTGTTTTAGTTAGTGTGCGTATGTCGTCTGTGAGGGTTTAAGACAACCCACTGTGTTTAACGCTTCTGTAACTTGAAAGTTAAATATTGTGTTCATCAGAAGCTCTTTACAACTCTGACAAGATTACAGTTAGATTCTAATGATCGTTTCGCACTTGAGATAAATGCAGAAAGTAGAGAAGAAAGAAACGTTTTTTCTTTTAAACGGAATTTCCCTTTTTTTGCGGGAAATGACCGGGAATTTTCAGGGTGGCCAGGTCTAGTGAAAAATTCCATCCAAATACTTAAACAATTCTCCCAAAGGGAATTAAAACCAGTCCATCTGTGCGGGAGTACTGGGACCATGGCAACACTGGGAATCGTTGTGAGCTCAACTGGTAGAAGTTGTATAGAGAACAAAATTGAGAAAGAGCTATGTCTAATGAGTATCTATGGAGATACTGTCTAGCAGGGAGGTGTTGGAGAGAAAGGTCGTCTAAAAATCACCCCCGAGGAGGTTGCTTTGATTCGGATCAGTGAGTAGCAGTTTTGAGCGTCATTGTTTATCTGGAACTGCTTTAATATTGTACTCGTCCATATACTTGAGAGAGAGAGCGCGCTGGAGCTGAAACTGGAGAGCGAGCGAGTATTACTCTTTTACTCAATGATGAATAAACTTTCAGTAAATCCGCGGGTCACATGCGTCCCGCACAGGAGAGCGCGATCCGTACGGATCATCCCGCGATCCATATCACCATGAGACCGCAGAGGAGAGGAAGAAGAAGCGGTCGTTGTAGGAGTTGTTTGTCCATTAGGGCTGCTGTTTAAAACATGGCGGTGAATTCAATGATTGTAGACCCGCTCTGTATGAAGATATAAACACCTTATTCTAAGGTATAACAAACATAACGGTTCATTAGGTAATACACCTCCTAAATTATACACCTCCGAAGAAATAGTTTTGTATATTTTATTGCATTTCCGTCAATGGATCCTCCTAAAATCGACGGATTGTTCCTTTAAAGGAGTAGTTCACCCAAAAGTGAAAATTAACTCAGCCTTATGTCATGTCAAACCAAGATATTTAAAAAAATAATTGATAATCAAACAACATTGGACCCCATTGACCTCCGCTGTGTGGGCACAAAACAACTGAGACATTCTTCAAAATATCTTTTGTGTTCCATAGAGGGAGTCATATACAAGTTTTGAATGACATGATCCTAAATAAATGATGAGAGAATTTTTTTCTGGGTGAACTATCCCTTTAAGTGTGTGTCCTTAAGTCCAACTGAAATAACATCTGTTTGTTTTTTACATCAAACATTCCCTGCATTTCCTGTAGATCTGTCCACGGTTCACCTGAATCCGATCCCTTCCGATGACAAATGCTCTAGTAGGCGGTTACCTTACTCATCCATCAACCTCGAACTGACACTTTCATCTGATAAAGGATTCCACTTAATCCCTTCACATTTACCACACTTCCTTTCTGTCTTTCTTTCAGTCATACTGTATATTGTCTTGTTTTGTTCACATTCTTTGTGTATCGGACTGTTTGGAATGAAGGTGACAAGCTGTGGTTTAATGTGATAAATACTTTGCTCTATAGTGTTTTATTAAATCAATAAGGGACCTTATAGCAATGGTTAGATTACTTGGTTACAAAACTATTTCCATCCCACTCTTACGTCATTCCAAACCTTTATGACTTTCTTATGCAGTAAACAAATTAAGATATTTTAAATAATGTTGGTAACCAAACAACATTCGCCCATTGACTTCCATTGTATGGAGCAAAATACACGGAGACGTTTCTCAAAATATCTTCTTTTGTGTTCCACAGAAGAAAGTGTCATATACAGGTTTTGAATGACATGAGAAGTATATTTTTGGGTGAACTATCCCTTCTATTTAATTTATAAAATATTGGATGAGTGGTCCTGGCTCTATCTGAGATACAGCACCCTTGAGGCGTTACACATCCAGCATCTTTAACACTGAATGTCTATAAGTGGATGCATTGTTAGTCCTCGTGGGTATTTCTACTTCTGAATTACACATCAACTGATATCTGAAATTTTCAGTGAAGTTCAATGACTTTCGGTAACTGCAACAAAGCGTTTTATGTGTGAACAGCCCTCAATCCCTGTTAGTAGCAAAGGTGCAGTTTGTGGAAAAGCCTGTCAATCATCCTCTCCTTGTTTGATCTCTTTGGCATACCGCTTTGTTTATTTCAAGTGTATTTCATTTCATGAGATTCTGAAGGAGAGAAAAGGGCAACTGTTTACTAGAGATGAAAGTTAAGCTAGCAGAGAGACCAACAGTAGCATCAGAGAGAGAGAGAGAGAGAGAGAGAGAGAGAGAGAGAGAGAGAGAGAGAGAGAGAGATTGACCAGAAACCTCGGGTAAACCGTTACACCAGACTTATATGTTAAGTCTATTAGACATCAAAAGGTCATCCAGAGTCTGTGTGTTCTTCCACCTCGTGGAACATTGATGTCAGACTCATGACCGCTTCAAAGCACGGAGCTGAATGCAGATCGGACATGCCGTTGTCAAGGTTACAGCTGTGTTCTGCAGTTCATATGTGTGTAATTAAAGCTTTGGGTTGAGACATATGCTGAGGGTCACGCAGGGGTTACGGGCAGTGTTGTGTCTCTGCGGGTCGCATTATTATTGTGGACAGCTGTAGGCGATCCCTGTCCTTCACTTCCCCTTCTTTCACGCTTTTGAATCCTTTACTTTTACAGTTTTTGTATATGTGTGCATTCTTAAAGCTTCTCCTTGACTCGCACACACTAGCACACATTCATCTTGGTTCCCAAAGAGTTTTCATATTGTGTTTTGACAGTTATGATAGAGTTGAGAGGGGGGCAAGTACTTTTGCATGGCAGGTTTCCATGGTAATAGACTATTTCCCCACAGACATACAGTATATGCCAAGCACTAAACAAAATTTATAACGTTCAGTCTCTGGATCATGCGATATGCGAAAACAGCAAAGATTGCATCATTGACGTGATGATGACCCTTTCAGTCTACTTCAACATTAATGAATGGTCATAATGCTTTTTATTATCTCAACACAAGCATTGTATCATTGTCATGTATTATTTATTTACACCAGTGCAGTAAAATTGTTAAGTGGTGTACTCAAACCCTGTTTACATTAGTAGTGAGCATTTAAATAATGTTTCACTTATGAAAAGCTGACATGGCACCCTATTTTTGTAGACATTAAAGGGATGGTTCAACCAAAAATGAAAATTCTCATCATTTGCTCACCCTCATCCAAAACGGTAGGACAGAATGCAAAAGAAGATATTTTGAAGAATGTAGCCATCATTGGTCCCCATTGACTTCCATTGTATGGACACAAAACCACTAAAACATTTCTTAAAATATCTTCTTTTGTGTTCAGAAAAAATGAGTGATAAATATGTTTTGAAAGACATGAGGTTGCAGAATGATGACAGAATTAAAATTTTGGGGTAAAATCTATCCCTTTTGATGCATCTTTTAGATTATTGTGTAGTACCATGATGCACAAATAAGATACTCATTCAGTACAGTACCATTGTATGTATTTACACATCATTGTACCTGAATTACAAAGGTTAATATAAGAAAATATATTTGTTAACTGTTCATTTTAAACAGCTTTAACTACTAGTTATACAGCATAACTTCCACAGTACAGTATGTGGCTCTATTATAAGCATGCTGGTTGTGTATATGGTAATGTGATTGTTGATAGTCATACTGGCCCCTAGTGGCTGATTCCGCAACAATACATTTTAAAACGCATCATTTCCCCCTTAAAAATATTTATTTAAATGTTGTTAAACCAAAAAAAAAGTGCATGTACTTTCCCTGTCGTAGTCCTTTGTTCAGTTTGTTGTCAGACTATGAACACCTACATACTCTAAGTACTTCAGACAGGCACAGTCTTTTGTTTTACTGTAAGCAGAACTTTACTCTGGTGCTTTGTTACAAGAGACTGCTTAATTGATCTTTGATGCTGTAAAGAGCCTGTGAGTCAGAGATCAGAATGGCCATTCACAGTAATTACACTTTCACATCGAGACTGACAGACAGACAGAGGGGGGGCAGAGTAAAAAAAAAGAAACTTAAAGTGAGATGCCACACACACAGACCATCTTTCTGTAATGTTTCCATCAACATATCTGCCCACCCACCCTAGCCCCCCTCTCTCTCTCTATCTCTCTATGTCTCTCTCTTTGAAATGTATTGGTCTTTGAGGCTAGCCGTGTGTCTCCATGTGTGTGTGTGTGGAGTCTGGAGGTCTGAGTGGAGCGAGTCTGGTCACAGATGCCCGAGGCTTCATATGCATCCATCAGAAACATGAGCTCTCTCACTACAGCCACATCCTGTGACCTGTGTGACCTGTGCTCCTGCTCCAGACACCACTGTGACCTGTGAGCACAGCAGCAGCATCTCATGTGGGGAATGAGGCCTTGCACTGGCCTTGATTTGCTCTTCTTTGTTCTTTTGTTAATAAAAACTTCTGTCTTTAAGGATTAAGATGAAATTTAAGTGAACCGTTTTGGGATTTTAGTAAAAAAAACATGCATTTTTTAGTTACGTTTAAATAAATAAATATAAAATAGCGGTCAAGATATGTGTGTGTGTATTTGTGACCAGTCTGTGAAAACCAGGCTTAAGTATACATCTGTATAAATGTCTTTGTTCTGATGAACACAGAGAAAGATATTTGGAAGAATGCTTATAACCAAACAGTTCTTGGCCACCGTTGACAGTCTTGGTAGGAAAAATGACAATGGTAGTCAAAAGTGCCCCAGAACTGTTTTCTTTACTACATTCTTCAAAATATCTTCTTTTGTGTTGATCAGAACAAAAACATTTATGTGAAGATTTTTTTCATTTCTGGGTGAACTGTCCGTTTAAGTAAATGTAGTTCATTAGTATAACTTAGTTGCTTTGGTAGCTTATCTTTTGACTAGGATGTCTGTACATTTTCTAAGTGACTCGGTGGGAAACAAGCAATTTGTTAATCCGCCAGGCCGGCACAGTTTTTGGCAAATGCAGAAAATCTCACAATTGCCAAATATCATCAGAAAAATTGGACTCGCTAATGAATAAAGAAAACAGCTTTGCCGTCCAACTCGAGCCTTAAGCATTTGGCCAAACATGTTGTGAAACAGCAGCAGTCTGCAGAAGTTAAACAGCTGTTCAGAGTTCTCACATCAGCACTGACTGATAACAGTATTTGTTCATTCCTCTGCCTGCATCTGTTCTCATGTCTCTCTTAGATAAAACTGTTTGGATTCTTTCTACACGTCTAGAAGTTTTCAGTCTCAAACGCTGGTCATGGTTCATCCTACGACTAAAAGGCAATATGTTTAGCTGTAGAAATGAGCACGGGTTCAAGAGGGACCCTCAGTCTGACCTGTGCTCGGTTCTACACGGGTCCAGCTCATTTCTTGTCTGCGTGAAGAGTTTTCACTATAAATGCTTTATGAAGTGTCTCGGTCTGTCTCTTCATAAGCTCGTCTGAAGCTCCTCTAGTTACATGGAGGATGAGCTTCAATCCCACAGGCTTCACATATACTTCATTCCATCGAGTTTCGGCCAAGAGGGAGTTTCTACTCAATAAAACACAAAGCTTGTCAAAGGGGATTTTCATCAGTTATTTATTAAAAACTATCTTAGAAGAGCATCGACACGCTTGAGGAATTTCCAGAACCCAGACCATTACTCATTTGTGGTTTTTATTTTATTTTCAGCGCATAATATGTCACACATAAATAGCAGCACTATTTAGACAAACTGAAACCTATGATGATAGAGTCCAGACATTAGAAAAATATCAGTCTATGCATGAGGTTTCTATTTGAAAAGATAAAAAATGTATGCGTTATGGATGTGACAAAAAAAGTATGCAGGTTTTTGAGACAACACACTTTGTAGGATTTCTGTGAAATAAAATGTACAAACCGCAAGCCATAAAACCCAACAAATGGAGAAGGGATGACTCTTCATAGAACATGACATTTTTATTATATTTAGATTTTTATGTGTCCATTTATGAGGAATATGGACCGTTATGGATGTGACAATTCACTGAATTGATTATGGAAAACTTTTAAAAAGACAAAAAAATATATATATATATCGACATCTGACCTATCAGTATGTTGAAAACCTTTGGTAAAAACTTGATTTTTTTATCTTAATCTTAAGATTGACATTTGCATGAATTTGCCCAACAGTGCATATTAATTGCCATAGAAACAGTTGTTTTATTGTATTCTGGTCTGTCTCTCGTTACAGTGCAGTTTGACGGTGTGGAAAAGTCCAGAATGTCGCCCACTAAAGACCTGAAGTCCCGCCCCCTCCAGCGGCACTCAAGCGGTTGCCTGGTCAACACTAAGATGAGCTCACTGGATCACACTGCCCCCACAGTAGGAGAGCGTATAGACCCCTTAATGCCGTTGGAAAGCCAGTTGTGAGTCCAACTCATCATCAACCTAAAAAAAGGAAATTAATTTAGATTATTCTATTATTTATAAAAACATTTCTTTCAGCTGGTATCACGGAGCGATTAGTCGGACTGACGCCGAGTCTCTACTGAGGTTATGTAAGGAGGCCAGTTATCTGGTGAGAAACAGCGAGACCAGTAAAAATGACTTCTCCCTGTCACTAAAGTAAGAATATCACCGTCACACACAGTTACACATACACATAAACAAAATACAGTTCTGTCATCATTTACTCACCCTCGTGTCATTTTTGTATTGCATAGTTTGGAATGACATGAAAGTGGTCAAATAATGACAGAATCTTTATTTTTGGGTGAGAAGTCGTCCAGCTTGCAAAATCTCCCTAATCTGTCCCACCCTTGTATCCGCCGTTTCCCGTCCTCTATGAATAAAAGCGGCCCAAAATCCCCCCAAAAAGCTGTGTGTTTTAATACATCACGCACGTGCCTCATCATCCGTCCTTTGCCACGTTTCAGCATGAGATCATCTCACATAAGTCATTTCCACCCCATTCGCTGACGTGTCATTTCGTCTAAAAGGAGCCGAGTCACCTCTTAACCCTTTACACCTCCAAGCGCACCGTCTCTCCATCAAGCCCTTCACTCCGGTAACCTTCTCACCGCGGTTCACCCGCCGACATGCTGACGTGCCGCAATGCTGAGTTTATCCAGACTGACACTTCCTTTCTCTCTTGTGACCCGCCGGCTTCCTGCGGCGGCCCGTCTGTGGCTCTTTTCAGTAGGTGAAAGCCCAGGGGAGCAGCGAGGTTACAGGAGCGCTCGTGGAAAGACCTCTGATTGGATCGGTGCGCTCTGACATTTTAGAAAGCCAATGTGACCGTGTAGTGACTTGTTCACCTTTACGACAATCACCTCACATTAACTCACGAATGAGAAAGAGGGAGTTAGAGACGAAATTTTGAAGTAAAGGCCCAAGTGTTTTTAAGTTAGTTATTGCCAGTGTTCTTAGAGAACGAAGCAGGTGAGATTGACAGAATAGGTTGTTGTATGGAGAATAGGTGTGTACAGATTCCTCAAAATTTTCCTGGTTTGTTTTGAAAATAAAATACCAGCACATGTAATATATTGTGTATGTAAATGTCTTATGTCCCCTCATGGGTGATGAGCTAAACCAGACCTGACAGACTTTACACGCAGTCAAGTCTACAGAGACTCTTTCCTGCAAACTATTCAAGTCGGAGTCTACTGAAATTTTAAGGGCACTATGAAACAGTCCATGGTGTGTTCAGCATGACTAATGAGGATTCTGTCTGTGTCTAAAGTAAATCACTGCTTCAAAATAAGAAATGTGTGTGTGAGAAGAGAAGAGATGGATATGGTTAACACTCTGTTTATTTTTTGAAGCAATCTTTACCTTCACCATCTTAACTAGGGGTGTCACAATATACTGGTATTGACAGTAATCATGATAAGAAAAAATAATTATCAATATCGTGTTAATACTACACATATGATAACATCCCAAATAATGAGTACTGCAGGGATGATGTATTTTTGTTTGAAAAAGCATTTGAGCACTTCGGGGTCCATCGCCCTAAAGTATATGGTTTTTAATGGGTTTTTGGTTCAAGGGGTCATATGACGCGAATACATGTTTTTCTGTGTCTTTGGTGTGTTATAAGTTGTCCATGCATGTATTAGACACGTAAAATTGCAAAAAATGTAAGTGTCGGAACAAAAGATGCAATCACCCCGGCCTGCCTGAAACACCTTGTGTAACCTCAACCCCGCAAATCCGTAAGTGGTGCGCTTTAGCTTTGTTCGCGTGCGCCTGATACAATAAGGGGAAAATCTTATATGTGCCTATTTCTTATATTTTCTTTCATGAAACAAGACTTAACATCTTAGGTCACTTTTCTTGTTATGTAAATGTATCGTAACTTAAGAAGTTTTAAATATTTTTAGAACAAGACAAAAATGCTTAAGAAGAATTACAGTTTTCGCAGTATTGCTGTGCTAATGCCAGTAATGAGACCCGACTCTACTTGCTCATTTTGAATCTCAATAGCGTTTTTAAATTTTGGTTTTTAGTTTTAGTTTTTGTTAAAGTAAAGTTGAACTCAAATTGAAAACAGTACTACTAGGAATGTAAATAAATCTACAGTAAGTTACTGGCAAACATATTGCAAAACAAAACTACAGCAACGTTTTACAGTGTATGTAATAAAAATCTGATGTCGTGACAGCGCTAATCCTAACAAAAATAACAATGGAATTGCACAAAAGACATTTTTAGTGTTTCATCATCAGAAGGATCAGCAGCAAGGTACAAACCATTCAATGGATTTGCTGTCTTTCACAGCCTCTTTTTGTCTCGCTTAGTCAACCTTGACTAAGGTCTTTTGAGACTTTTTGGTATTGAATGAAATTTAAACGATTCTAGGGGTCTAAAGGTGTATTCCTCAAAATACTATCATAGGGCACATACGTGATTCTTATTCATGCGTCTGATGTGCAACACTCTAAAAAACGCTGGGTTGTTTTCAACCCATGCTTGGGTCAAATATGGACATTTTCTAGGATAATTCATCAATATTTGACTGACCCATGGTTTAAAAACAACCCAGGTTTGATGTATTCCTTTAGAAACAGACTGCACATAGGGAATAGGGCTATGCTAGAGTAGTTTTTGGAACAGAGCATTGTTACAAAGGCAGATTAGTGGGTGGGAGCAGAACATAAGTGATATGAATGAGCCCAGTCTCTTTAAGATCCTAAACGCCAAAGTGCAGTTCCTTTGGTTTATGGATGAAGAAAGCGAGGAAATAGCTGAGGGGTGTGAAATAAATCTCCTCTCAACAGAGGGAGCGTAAAAGTTTATGTATTAACAGCATGCTAATGTGCAACCTCGCCAGGACCACAAGCGCCGCATGGAAATGAAGAACAGGTCTCAAATGAAAATGCACTCTTTGGGCTTGTAATTCATACACGTGCAATAAAACCAAACTCTCATTTCTGTTTATATCACACGCAATAAAATCATCAGCAGAATATTAGCATCCGCAAGACTTACCTTTCACGTTTACCTTATCAGGTTTAATCTGCCACGTGAGGTTTGGCTTTTTAATGAAGCTTGTATTTTACAGAAATGTCCGGGGTTATATTCAAATTGAGGTAAAATATTTTTTGTTGGAGATCACCACAACAAATTATTTTAGGTGGTCTTTTCAAGCAGAACAGTGCAAAATAGTAATGCACTTACAATGAGAATATGTTAACATTGACACGACACATGCAAGTCAAACATATCTGCTTATGGACGGAAGATACTTGTTAAGCATAACTTACATTAAATCCAGAACAAGATGGCTTTTAAAAAATCCCATAGATATCTATAATCTTGTGGGCTGCCATGTGACACTTGACTTTTCAAAAAGGTAAAGATCCACCTGAATGAAGTGATATTCATGTGCATTTATGCATATACACGCATAACAGCCCCTGAATCATATCAGTTAACACGGCAAGTTATAGTCACGGCAATATCGTGAACCGCAGTGACCCTGCAAAGTGAAATGAATCCGTGGAATAAAATGAGAAAATGATTTAAAGTATTTAGCGATAAGCGCACAAAAGCACTGGTGTCCTCCGTAATGCCTGACAGCCCCCTCTTTCATCGCCAATCCGTAAGTGGTGCGCTTTAGCTTTGTTCGCGTGCGCCTGATACAATAAGGGGAAAATCTAATCTTGAAAAGGTAGACAATAGCAATCTTTTGGTAAAGAAATTTCCATATTGATGCTTTTGAGCTTATACAGCCATCTCCTGTAACCCCCGGGCCTTTCACGCGGTGTGGAGGGATGGGGGATTAACACTTTAACGGGGGCTTTTAGATGCTTTTAGCAGGTTCTTTTGTGCTCGCAGTCATGCTGAAGGGCCTCTCAGGGGTCCGTGGCAGCAGAAATGTTTTCTCATCTCTCCTAATGATGATGAAAGCTCAGATAATGACAGGCGGCTAATCAGCCGGAGAGCAATGGGAGCCCTAAATGAAGATGGGTAGATGAGATGGAGAGCTTTATTTATATTTAATGATAGCAAAGATGATCTGTTTGATTGCAGGATTGTCTTACTAGAGAGAGTCTTTGTTGCTACTTCAGGTTAGCCGTAATTGCTTGCTGGTGGACTCTTACTTAGATTTATTTACAGATCGGAAAGGGTTTTGTTGTATGCATTGTATAGTATATGCCTTCCTTCAGCTTTGTTTTCTAATTCGAACCCTTTGAGCATTTATGGAGCATAGAGATATGCTCATTTTAGGGGTAAAGTATGTACACTTGTACACTACTCACACACACTAATAATATACATTTTTATTTGGCCCTGTACCAGGCTGATTGACTGGGGGGCAATCAGATATTTTGGTTGGGCAAAAATATATTACTAATATAATCTCATAGTTCAATTGCATGCAAAATTTTCATTAATTTGATTAAATTGACAGATCATTATATAATGCATAATATGCACGCATTAATGTTTACTTTTGTAAAGGCAGGTGGACTTTTTTGGGGGGGCCCAAGGATAATGGGGGGAAACGTTCCCCAAAGTCCCCACTCCTGACCTGGCCCTGATTTGCATATGCACAATATACACATGATATATATTATACTGTACATTAAATTTGTAATTAATCTATGTGTGTGTGCATGTATATAGGTATATATACATATGTACACACACACATACAGTATGATATGATATGTATGGATACAGTTTGTACTAAATCCCCTTTATGCAGCAAATCATGTAGCGCATAAGTCTAAATTTAAAGTTGCGTTTATGGCCTTTACCATACTCCATACGATTCGCTCTGTTATCTCTCACTTTTCATCACCTAGTTTGAGATTGCAGCCTTTACAAATGCAATTGAGTGAGGTGAGGACTTGTCTCACTGAAGACACCTAGGGTCTGTTGGGACTTTATCTTAGTGTCCCATGCCTATAGATAAAAGTCTAAACCGCAAAGGTTGCAGGTTCAGTTACAAACAGCGCTCGCTTCAGGTTGACAGCAATTAATGTGATGTAAGTCTCATTAGGTGAGAAGCTTCCGCTAAATGCCAAACAACTCCCCTTTTCCACCTTTTCCCTGCCTACCCTGATGAATAACCATTTCTGTCGTGGGAATAGCAGTTTATAGTCGGGTTCAGCTGAATGACTTTTCTACCGTTTCTCATTTAGACAGGGCATTACTGCGGAAAGCACTAGGAGGACGAATATAAGTAGATTTTTACATTTTCTGATGGAAGTAGAAGTGGTGGTTTTCTGACCAGAAGTCTGCGTCATGGGTGGTTGCCAGTATGTTGATCTGAGTGGTTTTCAGTGTATTGCTACAGTACGGTGGTTTGGGTTGTTAGAAGGCGGTTGCTTACTGGCCAAGTCAATATAACCAATCGGCAAAAAAAAATTCGGTATTCAGAAATTTGATATATTCATGTCTGTGTGTCAAACAGTGCGATACGGGTCATGCTGTAGATTATTTAGAAAACAAATGAATAAGAAAAAAAATATTTTACACAATTTATTTAAACAATATTTTGGCTCTTACACACAAACTGCAACACAGAATCATACACAATACAGTTACCTCAAGTACTTACGTTTATGTGGGCTGAAGTCAAAACTGACATTTCCCACAAAAAGGGACCCAACGGCTCCTACAAAAAGTTAAGAATATTTAAAAAACGTTGACCATTGCGAATCGGGAGACAAACTGTGATTTTTTTTATGTACAGTACTTGCTCAGTAATGGGTTTTGTTCATAAAAAAAAAAAGTTGGATCTTTGATACATTTCCCATCTAAAAGCACACAAAACATCATCTTTATTTTAGTTTGAGCTCCCTCTGCCCTTGGTTTGCCACATGAGACATTTTAATTTGCTTTGCATTCACTAACCCAGTGAAACAACATTTAAAAGGCTCTACGGGTGAACTCATTAAAGCTTGTTGGTCTCCAGCCCTACATTTCACCGCTACACGTGATGTGTTTGCCAATGAACAGATTTTCTTCAGACTGTATACCATGAGAGTGCTGCTGTCTGACAATTAATCAAATGTTCTTGTTTTTTCTCCTCCACTGCTCATTAACCTCTCTGTCTCGCTCTCTGCATCTCTTCCTTTAACTGCTCCCTTCTATCTTTCAATAACCCTCCATCTTTATCATCATTCAATCTATGCCTTTACTCTCTCTCTCTTCTCTCTCTCGCTTTCCAGGAGCAGTCAAGGTTTCATGCATATGAAGCTGTCTCGGACCAAAGATAACAAGTATGTGCTGGGCCAGAACAGCTGCCTGTTTGACAGCGTGCCCGAGATCATCCACTTTTACTCCAGTCGCAAACTGCCAATCAAAGGAGCCGAACACATGTCCCTGCTTTACCCGGTGGCCATACGGACACTATAGTGATAGTGACGATAAAGTGTACAGCGAACGCAGCCATTCCTAAATGCTTAACAAACACTGCAGAATGTGTCATTGAATGAGAAACATGATTGTCTTCATCATTTTTCATTGTAGGTCATATAAGCTTGTTATAAACGTGAAGTCTTGGCTCATTTGGCTGATTAAGCATTTATAAATGGCTGCATAAGACCATCAATAAACTAAAGTGCTACTGAGGTCCAAAGGCAAAAAGGGAGATTTCTGGAAAGCCTAATTCGTCTTGCCCGAGCTCAATGGACTAATGGAGCAGAACTGACCACAGTGTGGAAGAAAATGACTTCTCTGCAGCATTACCTACTCGAACATGCCTTCTCCCTGATCCCAGACCTGCTCTCTCCCTCTTTTTTCACATAAGTGGATCTTTAGTCTTAGACCTGCACCCCCACACTTTATCAAATATCATCTGTGCTGTTACATACTGTAAAACATGTCATGTCATCTTCATGGAAATATCAGTTTCTTTTCATATTTGAATGATGTCTCACAATTGATTTGTGGCCGGTTTGTTTATTCTAACAATTTGTAAATCTCAAAACACAGATTATTAGGGATTCCCAGGTAATGGAAAGCCTGAAAAATGTCAGGGAGTTTGAGAATTGTTTTCCTGACGTTTGAGTAAAAATCTGAAATATTATAAATATGCATTATAATACAGTAATATAAAGTACTGTATTTTAAGGCATTCACATTATGTTTTGGTCTAATATTTAGTTTGTTAAAAAAAAAAATCAGATGAGATTTACAAATTGGTCTGAATGATTCATTAAGAAATCTCAGCTTCAGTGATTCTTAAAATGATATATCCAGACGACTGGAAAGGTCATGAGAAAATCTTAGGTGTTAAATGTGGGAACCCTTTAAGCAGGTGCAAAACACTTCAGTTTCTATTGAACTGGACAAGAGACATAGCAACCAAATTTCACTTTCATTCTCAGAATCATTTGGACTTCGTGGCATATTATTGAGTCAAAATACAAATCATTATCTTAAAACAATACAGAAAAAGTTAAATAAGACTGAAACTAGGTAACTATTCCAGTTAGACCTACAGTACATTTGTGCATTGAACAGAGAGGTCCTGACTGAATTTAAGTCATAACTGTTGCTATGCATTTCTGATCTTGGTGAACATTTTAAAAATAAGTACGACAGAGTTTATATAGACCCTTAAAATCACAAAAAAAAACAAGAAGAATGTGCTGGTTAAAGACTGTGTGGATGGGAAGAGATGCGATTTAAGTGTATCGTATAATAAACGCTTGATCTATGCCACCCTACTGGGGAAAGAACTGGATCGCAGTGTTCCTCAAGCGTGAAAAAGGACCTTTTAATTTAAAGAAAAAAAATGAGTCACTTTTCACTTCCATCAGAGATGATCTCGAATAAAGGGAATGAGATATGCCTGTATTGTCTACCTCAGAAAATCAATCCATCCACTGGTCAATAAGGTACAATAACGTTGCAGATATCGATTCATTTGATTCTGCCCATTCTGTCTCAGATTTCCACCAAATTTCGCCTTTTTGGTTTTAGAATAACTTCTGTACCCGAACTCGATCACAAGCTGTCCGTCATTTATATTGAAAGTCACACTGTAATTTTGTGATGCTCGTGACTTTTGTTGGTCAATGCCTTATACTGTTAATGCATGGTTTTAAAAAGAAAAGAAAAACAAGTATGTCAAACTGATTTGCAAACGTTCTGCTCTCGATGAATGTTTTGTGGCTGTAATTTATTATGGAGAAAAAATAATACTATTGCTGGTGTTTTAGTCCTAGGCAACTAAGACTATGAAGTTGTTCTCGGCCAGTGGATGTGTGTGTCTGCTGTATGTGTGTGATACTGGTGTGCCATAAATCTGACCTTACTTCGTCTCCCGTATAAAGACTGATACTCTGATCGGTGCTCTGTTTGCCATGGAAACCATGATGGACCAATCAGATCCCTGCCTAGTCACCTACCTACTCAACATGTCACCGTTTTTTCCCATTTTCCAGCAGTCAGCAGTTCTTTTTGGTTTTTGTTTCAGACTCCTTTTTTCTATACTTCATGAGCACATTTGTGGTACAGACTTTCAGATGAAAGCTTTGTGTATTTAATTATTATCCTCATTGCGTTATTCCTGTGGTGTGGATGCTTCAGTCCTATAGACTTCATTTTCCTGCATTTACTTTTCTTAATTGTTTCCTTTTGAACACATTGTTTTCTTAGAAAATGTTTTAAAGGGACAGTTCACCCCAAAAATGTTGTCATCTTTCACTCATGTCATTCCAAACTATTTGTTCTTTTATTAAAAAAGAAACCGTTTTGAAGCTGTAAATAGGACAAAAGAACCACTATAAAGTATAGAAAGTATTCTTTCCAGCTGTGTGATGGCTTCATACCGTAAGGGTCAGAATAAAATGTATACAATTGTTGATAGCTTATTATTCCTGTATATCGTCGCTGTCCTTCTTAAACCTCGGTTTTCAGGAAATGGAAAATCACTGTACTTTTTCAATGATTACATACTGTGTTGTCAAAGTTGACTAGCACTTTTGAATACTTTTTATTTATATTTGCAAAAGACAAACATAAAGAGTGGCTAATAATAATGATTTGTGGCAAAATAATTGAGGTTTCACAAAGACAGCAGCGATATTCAAAATAATGCACACCACATGTGACACAACAAAAAAAAGAAAACCAATGGGTTTGGAAAGTCATGCGATAACAGAATTTCTATTTTATTTCGTGTACTGTTCCTTTAAAAGATTCCAAAACCTAAAACTGATTTGCAGTAAACCTGTATAAAGCTCTATTTGTTCTTACTGTAAAATCTGCCAGACATGGTTGAACCACATCATTGGATTATGCCGAAATGTGAAACTATTAATGCTCTTGATAACATCTCATTGTTAATCGCATCTTTCAGTAATTCTGTAATTATTCAAACAAACCTGAAGATAACAGCTCTCCACTGCTCCAGATCCAATTCCCTCCGTCTCAGGGGTTCAATGAAAAGGAACATTGTGTACGTGTCTTTCCTGGAAGTGCATTTGTGTTGCTTTAGAGACGGACCCAGAGGAGAGCGCGCAGGAGTGGCTGTTTTTAGATGGGTCGGTGCGGATGTCTGTCAATAAAAACAAGCAACCTTAAGCTTTAATAAGAAAGCAGTGAGTCCCGGTCATTAGACTGAGGCGGTTGTGTGCTTTTCTTTGGAGGAGAAGGGAATCAATTTTGCCTAAAGGGGGAAGATGAATGTACAATATGAACGGCTCTCAACCTGTTTGAGCTAAATGAGGAGTGTGTACTGTACTGTAAATGATCCAGAAGATAGTTTATGTTTAATTATTTATCAATATGCTAATGAAGCATGACTGTCATGGCTTTCTTTGAGGGAGAATATGGCTCCGAAAGTGCTTGGACACATTTTTGCCTTAAGTAAAAGTGGTGGTTATTTTAAAGACATCGCAAGCAAAGTCATCCCAAAACATTACATTTATGACAATGACCCTGCTTGGTTATGTAATTGCAAAAACATTTCAGAAATTCTTTCAAGAAAAGTTATTTGCAGATGCCACTTTGTTTGATCTTTCTCTATTATAATGCAATGACATTCCAGCGATTCTAGGTGAGATGTGAAGTGTCCAAATATTTTCCAAGTTCTCTGTATATGGGAGATTGCAAATGCATAAACAAGCAGTTTTATCCTAACATTGATAATCGTTACAGGCAAAGAGATAAGACCAGGCATTTTAGACCGAGAGAAAGAAGAAACCAAAAGGAAATTAGAAGCCATGAAATGCTGAGAGATTGAGAAAGTAGCAGGAAAGACGGAACGTTAAAATGAACGGGTACAAGACCGATATGAGGAGTGAAGGATGAGGGAGGGGTAAGACGGAGTGAGAGAGGAGAAGAAAGCAGGAGACCAAATCTCTGTTGGCTTCATTGTTGTCAGCACGCTTCATTTCCACTTCACACTGTCTCTTTAGAGATCTGCTTCTGCATCTCTCCACCCGTGTTGACAAGCGTCCTTACAAAGAAGGTGTGCGAATGTGTGTGTGCGCTGCCAGTTTCTGCTGTATCTGTCGTGTCTGAGCTGATTCTTTCATACGTTTGAGATTTGTGTGATCTGTGTATATTGAGTACATTTCCTTCCCGTGTATGCACTAACATAACATATCTGTACAGTACCTCTTCGCAAAATGTATATACTGAATGTAATGTTTGGGGACGTGGAGGCTTTGAGATTCTGACAAAATAAAGTTTATGGGTCTAACTTAGCCAGGTGTTCTGTTTTCTGTGTGAAATACGGTGATGTTTGTATAGTATCTGGGGACAACTAATTCTCTCTCATCTCATTAACTCGTGTCTTTTGTTAGGCCGTCTCCTCTGTGTGTGATTTATTTGTTTATTTAGAGGTTTTATTTCTTTTTATAACAAACAAACAAAAACTATTACATGGGTATTGACGCTTTTTAAACATCCAAATTTTAGGGTTAAAATGTAGGCTTATGATGTATAATGTAATACGAGCACAAAATACAATAGCAATAGAGAATAACCAGGTTCTTTACGTGAATTCATAATAATCTCAAAAACTTTTATATAATATCAATTTATTTTTTTACATTATAAACTTACATTTGCTACACATGTATATCAATGTACAGTCTAAACTTAAAGGAAGGTACTGTAACTGCTCACTATTATTTAAAGGTCCCATGTGTAATTTTTTGGAGGATTTATTGACAGAAATGCAAGATAATATACATGACTACATGTCTTCATAGGTGTATAAAGACATTACATAATGAAGCGTTATGTTTTTATTATCTTAGAATGAGCTATTTCTATCTACAAAAACCACGGGTCCCCTTACATGGAATTCACCATATTGTTTCTGCGGTAGTCCTAAACAGATTAACATGTAAATATTAGGGATGCTCCGATCCACCTTTTTTGCCGAATCAATACCGATTCTGATACATGAGAATAAGTATTTTTAAAGTGCTGAATTATTTAAAGGAAAGATTTGTTCTACTATTACACACAAATGTAATATAAATCTTAGGGGTCCACAGAATGTGTCTGTGAAGTTTGAGCTCAAAATACATCACAGATCTTTTATTATATTATGCTCTACTTGCCCATTTTTGCATGAGAAACGTGCTGTTTTGGTGTGTGTCTCTTTAAGTGCAAATGAGCTGCTAGTCTCCGCCCCCCTTTTCAGCTGAAAACGCAGCCAGGGCTGTGAGCCGGTGCTTCCAACGACAAAACAAGAAGGGTCAAATAAAGCGAATGAGAAACGCTTTTGTCTCGTCGTTAAACACCAAACACATTGTTTTCTATAAGCACACCTGTTTCCACCGGGGCCATTTGCAAACGCGAGAGTGAGAACCGCGATCGCGTCACGGGTGAACAAAACGGGAGGGGGGAGATGGATGCGAAAACGGGAGTTTTGACAGGTATGTGTATAAGCGAACAGAGCTCTCTTGTCTCCTGTGAGGCTGGGAACAGTGATCTGCGCTGGTCTGTGCAGCTAACAACAGAACAGTTAGCATGCTTTGCTTACTTTTGCCATGGTGTCGGCTGCACTGAAACTGTAATTTTGACCTTCTACCGTTTGGAGTCCATTGAAGTCCACTATATGGAGAAAAGTCCTGGAATGTTTTCATCAAAAACCTTCATTTCTTTTCGACTAAAGAAACAAATACATAAACATCTTGGATGATAAGGGGGTGAGTAAATTATAATGAAACTTTATTTTGAAAGTGAACTACTCCTTTAATGAATGGTACTTAATATAAAGTTATATCACCTTTGTTAAATAGTTGAAATAAAAAATTGTATCACCATGTTTTTTTATCTGTCCTCTTTTAAGTATTATGACTGTTTTGTGAACTACAATATGTTCTACAGAATAGCATTTGGCATCGGTGACTTTAAACCTTGCACGATGTGGGTAAATTTGATGAATTTTAGTTTGTTTCCAACATAAAGTCCGGAAACATAATGAAATGCCTGAAATATAGTGAATAATCTAGCCAGACTACTTAAATTGTGCTTTTTTATTACATTTTATGCACCAATTGTTATTTGTTAAATGAAGAAGAACAGCTTAGTTCTGCTTAACCGGCCCTTTTGTGTTCATTGTAATAAAGAGAATCATGAGGGTGAGTATAATATTATGACATTTCTTGACCCCTTTTTTTCTTCAAGAAACATTGTAGTGAAATATTGTCCTAATCGAGATAAACTACAGTATTAAAACTCTTGCTGGATATTTTCTCACTTTTCCAGTCAAGCATGGGTGCAACACATCAGTATAAGTAACAGAAATAACCCATCAACAACACTGTGTATATTTAATGAGTCTACAAGCAATACAAGTGCTGAAAATCCAGTCACACATGGCGAGTCTTTCCTTCCTTCTTTCCATCCATACGTGAGGATCCTTTCTTCCTTCACACACAAAATGTTTCATGATACCAGCATAGAAGAACCTGAGTAAAGTACCTTTTACATCCCAAGTACCTTTGTGTTTCTTTGTAGTGGAGACACGCTCTTTAGACTACTAGAAGGCAATAAAGAAATGGTTCTTAAAAGAACCTTTGAGTAAATGGTTCTTCTTTGGCATGGCTGTGAAGAACCTTTGTTGCAACTTTTTTAAAGAGTGTTCCTTCATTTCCATTCACTTGTCTTCCTTTATTTTGCTTGTTCAACCCCTTCCATCGATCCTTCATTCATCCCGTAAACCTTTCTTCTTTCATTTCTTTCCATTCTTTCCTTTATTATTTCTTCTATCATTCCGTCCTTTTTACATCTTTTCATCCTTCCCATCCATCAATTCAACCGTAAATACGTATATAATATCGTAAATAATTCAGCACCCATTTAAAAATTTGCCTCATGAGTCAAAACTTCTGTAGTTTGGGTATGATTCATTGACCAAATAAAAATAAAAAATAGGGTCTTTGTCAGTCTTTGAAATACGGTAAAAAAAAAACTTAAAATTACAGAAAAGACTGCAAATTTACAAGAAAAACATTGGGAAAATTTTATTTTACAGGGAAAGACCGTTATTTTGCAGTTTATTTCTGGCACCCCAGCTGCCAGAAAATTTCTGTTTTTTAAAGATTTTCCTTTTTTACAGTTTATTTTTGTAATACGGTCAAAAACTATAAAATTACAGAAAAAGACATTTACAAGAAAATGGGGAAAACAATTCAATATATATGCTTATATCCTATTATTTTACTGGGAAGTTTTTTATGGTATATTTCTGTTTTTCCAGTTTACAGAAAATGTCTGATTCAGACTGACTAATAGCGTTATCTCTTTCTTTTAGTAAAGCATTCCAACAGACATCGTGAGAATATTGCTGCCGTGAATTATTTTGGCCACGATAACCGCGAGCGGAAAATGTAATATTGCGACAGCCCAACTTCCTTACTTTGATTCCTTTGCTTCCTTCTTCACTTCTATCTACCTTTCTTTTTTGTCTGTCTGTCAGTCTTTTTGTTTCTGTCCTTTGCAGTCTGGTCACGTCTGACTAAAAGCAATTTCAGCGAGTCGACCTGATGCTATTAGCACACACTCTGGCCTATTGCAGTAGACAAAAGGGGCAGCAGTTCCTCCTCGAGACACTGAGCATCAGGATAGAAACAGAGTTGAAGTGGATCGCTTAGACTTGTGCTTAGTTACATTAAGTGGGCTTTTGGACAGCCTGCGGTCCAGTGAATAGGACACTGGCAAAGCCAATATGGGCTTCTCCTGCCCAGCAAACCCTGGTTTAGGATTCGTCCTTCATCAACACACGTAATCCGGGTTCCTCAACAGAGACGGCAGCGTGTCTCTTTCAACAAGCACTGTAAATGCAATGATAAAACAATAATGTATGATGCTCCAGAACCTCTTTGAAAACACACAGATTGGTGATCATAGATATTACATGTGTTGTGATGTTAGCACAAAACCATTATTATGTCATGCATTCATAATACAGTCTGATTATCTGTCTGTCAAGTGTTTTTGTTGTTGTTGCAAGTGCAGGTTTTAAAGTCGGTCTGGAGCGGAAGTTGTCGTCTTTTCCGTATCATGATGTACCAGAAAGCACAGATACATCTGTACGGTGTCTGCTAAAGATCTGGAAACCATTTTCTGTGTTATAACATCTGATAAACCTCTTAGAAAAAGCAGTTTTACAAACATTCAAAATCATAAACATCTTACAGATATCTTCTTCTAAGCACGACGTGGAGACTCCGCGAAGTGCATTAAATCCTAGGTCGGTTATCATGCTATGTCATGCATTCTGACTTCTTTATACTGTTGAACGTGCTGGCTTCGCATGCTTAACATGGTCAACTTGTTAAAAAACGAGTTGTACGTATGACACAGTATTTCAGTGCTTGATACACTCCCTCAGCACTCCAACTTGTTTTAGGACGTTTAGGACGCACCATTCAGCAGTGTTACAGGTTTTAAATGACAGTTGTCATAAAAAACACTGAATTGTTTTGCTTTTACAAGACATCACTAAAAGTAGTTCACTACTAGAGACATCTTGGGATTGATCAAACTGACTGGAACTACCCGTGCATTAAACGGGTTTAATCAGAAACGAGAATTCATACAGATCATGGTATCAATTTTAGTAAATACTTTTAACGTTTTAATGCTACTTATCATTAATAACAGTATTTTAATGTTACTAAATCCAAATGTTACTTCCCAGATAGTACATGGGGTAGCCTACGTAAGACGTCTGCTAAAGATCTGGAGATCTGGAATACATCTGCTGTGTAATACGTCTGATAAACGGTTTAGAAAGTTTTAAGTCAGTTTAACATATATTATAAATCCTAAACATCTCAAAGACATCTGACTGGAAACTTCCCAAATACGCATTGTAAATGTCAATAAAAAAAATAGGTCTTGCAGACATCAAAAAGACATCTTCCACATGTACTGTATGTGTGCTATAAGACTTACGGGTTTGTGGAGATAAACATTTACATTTCTGCATTTGGCAGAAGCTTTCATCCAAAGCGACTTACATTGGGTTGTACCACACATTTGTTTCTGACTATGTGTAATCCCCTGGGATCAGACTCACAACCCTAGCGTTGTTAGTGCCATGCTCAAACCACTGAGCCACAGGAAAGCTATAAATAAAAATATCCCGAATCTGAGAAGAACGCAGCATATGACTAAATACATTTTTCAGTAATTCTTCAATGTTACACCAAAGTCTTCTCAATAAAACAATGTCCTCGCCTAATTTAAATTCAAGCTTTGTGGCTTTGGTTTTGTCTGGTTTGTTTACGGTTGCATACGATGTACACAAAGTTTCAGGAAATTGCATGCAGGTGTGGGTATGCAGGTCCAGAATGGAGGCGGGCAGCTGTGTTTAAGGACTCGGCCGGCACAAAAGGTGACATCAGATTTACAAACAGCGTTATAAAAGAGAGGAGGGTAATTAGAGGCTGTTGTGGAGGACGTAGAAAGGAGTCGAGAGAAATGGAAGAACAGCATTTGTCTCTCTCAGCTGCCTCTAACAAAACCCAAAACGACTCCACAGATTTATTGTGAGCCTTTGTCAGGGTGACAATAAGATAAGAGCAATGCTTCTAGCTAATAGCCACTTTCATACAGCACAGCCCTGTTCAAGTGCACCAGTCGAAGAGAAGCAGGGTGCTACCTTTGTTCCTGCCGAGATGAGCATTTCAAATGTACATGAACGACAGGGGTTGTGCATGTTAATCACACAAAATGTTGAGAATATATCTTGGGGGTAGTGTAATATTTTCTTTTAAACTCAAATTTATTTATTTTTATTTAATCTCAGTTTAAAATAATAGGCTTTGTCTTTGTACTAATTGTAACTTTTTGAATTTGTTTTACAGTTTTTCAGAGAAATGTAACCATGGTGTTTTATCCGAAAGCAAAAATATATATATTTTTAAGTGTAATCAATAAAGATGGCACAATTTCTGATGTGCATATTGTTTTCGTGACAAGTGTAATGCCCAATATCAAATTCATTAAGTGTTCGCATACCGCCCCCCTGTGTTCAACTGCTAGAATTACAAGTAAACCCCTAACAAAACCAGTCATTCGTTTATCTACCTCAACGCAAAAATAAATGATCCTTGAAATATTTCACAGCTGAGGAAGGTTTAATCATTGAATCCAGAGTTTATTTGAGTAAAGAGTAAAAATGTGAGTAAAAACAAGGCAGCCCTTTGTGCAAGGCAACAGTAAATGTTTAACAGTCAACTGCTGGCCTTGGTCCTTCTACAGTTTTTCAAGGCTCAGTCCAAACTTTCTCAAACTAGACTCTGCCTCCACCAGCAAATATGAGCTCCAGAGCTGCCTGCAGATTTCCATTTGTGGCGGCTAATGCACGCAGGGCAAGTTCCTCATCCTGGATCCCCATATCCCTCAACTGTTGCATCTGAGACTGCCAGCGACCCTACAACACAACCGGCAGGAAAAAATCTTTATTTTGGAAGCATTACACTAAATTGATTTATCAAGTATATTTTATCATAAGTTCATAGGCCTGTGTGTTTCTTTGCAGGTCACCTGTAGTGAGCTCACGCCAGAGGCCTGTAGAGCTTGCTGCAGTGCCTGACTGAGCAGATTGCTTGTGACGGGAGGCCCTGACGGTACTGACGGCCCAGTGGAAGACATTTCCTACATGATACAGGAAAGTATTACAAGACAGGGGATCACATTTTTATTATTTATCGACCTGACCTTTATGTTCTTATTGAGACACAATGATTAATGTGTATGAGAGTGTGTCACCTGAGCACCAAGTGTGGGTGGGATTCCACTGCTCTCTGGTGTGCTTGCTAAAGCCAATGCCGATGCCAGCTCGCTCTGGGTGATGGGGCGGGGTCCCATGGCTCCATTGTGACCCAGTGTCATCGGTCGGGACCCTGTAGATGGCCTATGGGCTCTTGATGAGCCAGCTCTGTTTCCCTGAATTGAGAAGGATGTACAAAATACATAGTTGAATACAGTTTATTTTCACCTAAAAATGAAAATTCTGACATTATTTACTCATCCTCGTGTCATTTCATACCTGAATAAATGACTTTGTTCTGATGAACACAGAGAAAGATAATTTGAAGAATTTTCAGTTCTGGGACATCATTGACTACCATAGTAGGAACAATTAAGTGGTAGTCATAGGTGCCCCAGACCTGTATGTTTTCCCTAATTCTTCAAAATATCTTATGATGTGATCAACAGAACAAAAAAAAGGTTTTATAGCCACTTTTGAATCAATACTATCACTCAAAATTTACACAACAACCGATTAATAACCAGCCAGATAAATATGGCAACAATTGCACTACTATTGTGTTCGTGGTATTAGGATTTTAACACACTGTGACATGAAAGGTGGACTTAACATTAGACAAACTTACAGATTGGAAGTCTTCATCATCATCAGACATTCCCTCAAAGAGAAAACCCCCTGTCACATGATCAAGAGACAAAACCTTTATTATACCATCATATGACTGCATATGCCCGGTCACGACACTTCCATATTAGATATTTACATTAATGGAATTAAACAAAAATAAACATAATTGCATTTTATGTTTACATAGGAAAGTTATTATTGATCATCCTTAAACCCCTTATATATTTGACACAGAATTAAGTAGAACCTAGTTAAATTACTGAGTTTTTTTAATTGATTGTCCTCTTAACAGACCTTTAACTTATTTTTCTTTAGGCTTACAATGATTTCAGTCATTTCTTGGAATGGCTAAAGGGAAAAAAAGCCAGTTTTCATTTCTAAATCAGAGAACATCGAATATTTGACACTGAGAGGAATCTGACAGCTTGGTTCTTAAAGGTCCAGACTCTAAAACCATTTGTTTAACCCTTTTCATACTTCCTAACTTCCTGTTTCAGTGGAAATGATGTCATTGCATCAAACAAAGCTGTGGATTTCAAGGCACTTCCGTGAGTCTTTCTGGAAAATATCGAATCAAATATTATGAAATATTGGTTGGGTGTACCTGGCATTTCGCTGTAAGAACTGGCTGTAACGTTACGGGATGAGCTGGCGCTGGATTGGCTGGAGATGCTGCTTGTCACAGAGTGCAGGACCAAGATGATAGCATTGACCAATGCTGGGTGAGAACCGATTAACCTGCGAGTCCATAAAAATCGCGGGTAAAAGTAGACACATAAAACTCACAAGTTACTTCTGTTACAAGAAAACATTTTTCAAAAATCGTGATTTTCGAAGACTCGCCTGTCCAGAAGGTTTGGGTCTGTAAACTGTACAAACAGGTCTTTATCCTGAAGCACACCTGTGAAGGGAAAGAACTATTGAGAACGCATTTCTCATCTCCCAGGGGTCAGATGTTCTGATATTTTTTAATGTAAACTCACTTAATGCAACAGGGTCTGAACTGAGTCCCGGTGAGGCCACTATAATCTGGTCCAAAGACTCTTTGTTTCTAAGCATTTTAAACACCTAAAATAAAACAGCCGTAATTTAACTGCATTAACTTAAATCGCTTAACATGTCATGTTCTGCTTTACAGATAAAAGTACTACTGGTTTGTTTTCCTGTAGCTCAGTGGTAAGAGCATTGCATTAACAACGCAAGGTTGTGGGTTCGATCCCAGGGGATTGCAAATACCTATGTAAAATGTATAGGATAAAGCAATGTAAGTCGCTTTGGATAAAAGCGTCTGCCAAATGCGTAAATGTAAATGGTTTGGAGTGACATGAGGGGGGAGTAAAACAGCTTTTCAGGTGAACTATTACTTAAAAGATATAATATCAGACTACTGTACCGCATCTCTGTACACTGCATTCGAGTGCAACGCCGCCTGCAGCATCCTGAATTCTCTCGCGGCCGCAGATCTGTTCACTGGCTCTGCGGGAGATCAGGAGAAATATTTCAATTCACACCAAATTTTTCCCTTTGCAGATAATAAACCAAGTCTCGTTGAATTCAGCTCCAAACATACCAGGCTTAACCTCAGGTTCCGGCCACATCTTTTTAATTACATGTAATGTTGATCCACACTTTATGCCGTAGAAGTCTAACGGAAGTTCATCTTTGAGCAGGCAGCCACAATGCACAAATTCTGCAACAGATGGAAGCAGATGGTGATGTGATGTAGATAAACAATAATGTTCCTGTTGACTGGTTGTGTTGTACAAACCTATGAGCTCAGGGTCAGGCAGTGAGTCTGGTAACTGTGCTGAGATCAGCTGTTTGAGTGTCGACACCAGGTATTTGCTTGGATGGACGTCTCCGGGTTCAGTGTCTGGAAACTGGAACACTGACTTTGGTTTGTCACTCGGTTTCAGGGAGAGACGCCATGCTGAACTCTCCATTTCCTTAAAGAGACTGAACAGCTTATTTCTGGTGATTTAAAGCCAGGCTCGAATGTGGCTATCGACTGAACTGTCGTAGTTTTGCTCTCAATTTCTGATCAACATTAAATACTGCAATTGGAGGATCATACCACTTGAATGTTGTCTGTAAGTTAGTTATTTCGGGATATACTGAGCGATCATTGATCTCAGACACAATAGATTTATCCTCATGACAGCGATATTTCATATGAGACAATTAAACAAACAGCTTACCAGTATAAATGTGATGGGATCGCAAACGAGCAGCAATAAGTGAGACAGCGCTTTGTCAACAACCGATTCCCGGATGTGACGTCATGTAAGAGTCGTTCTTCCGTAGTGTGGACAGAACATTTATAACGTAAAATATAATGTAAAATAATGCAATTTTTTTATATTTATAAATAAGTTGTGTGTGTTTTTGTGTAAGTCGTGATCTTTGTTGTGCTCTTGAGATCAAATAATTTAATTTAATAATTTCTTACTTAATACGTTTTATTAAATAATCCCGCATGTAAATCAAATATATGTTTAATAATGTTATTATGTAAAAATAGTTAAAATAATGAAAGTGAAAAAATACACCTTGCTAGAAGGGTACACATTTGTATGCTTGTGTGAAGTATCGCAAAATTGCATTTACAACGTAATTGTCATTTTTTCTGCACACCTATTTATGTGTTTGTTCATTTAATTGATTTTGTTAAATGTTGTGACAGTTCTACTGTATGAAATTGTACAACAGGGTTTAAACCATAGACTGTGGTTGAAATATGTGAGCCGACTCCCCCCAGTGGCCCTCTGTGGTACTGATTGCTTTATTAGTCAGGGGTGCTCGCTCCCACGAGTAATGTGGCTTTGTAGAAGCTTCAGTAACCTATTTCAAGAAATTAGAAATATGAAGAGAATTAAACGATAGGTTGCAAAGAAAGAAAGAAAGAAAGAAAGAAAGAAAGAAAGAAAGAAAGAAAGAAAGAAAGAAAGAAAGAAAGAAAGAAAGAAAGAGAGAAAGAAATTACAGAATAGTTTATCATATAATAATATGGATGCGTACAGCCATTTGTTAATATATTTTCTTAGGATGTATCTAGTGTAAGTAAGTCTTGTGATGTGTGAGGTAAAGTAGGTTGGGTTCAGCAAATGGTTAAAAGCTCCAGCAGCAGAACCGCTGGTGTGACGTCATCAGACTGGACGGATCGCAAGAATGATCTAGGAGTGGTTTCACTTTCCGACCATTTTAACATAACGGTTTTATCATTTACCTTTACAAACAAACTCCGCATCTTCAGATACATAGACGCAGTCACGGAATGACAGAATATAAAGTTTCTTGCGTGTCTTACCGGATCTTGTGATAGTCCTTTCACAGCTGCTGGATGGCCGGTGCTTTGTCTTTAGTCTAACTTCTCATTGCTGGAATGGTAAGTTCATTAAAACGTGTCTTTTAAAGGAAACGCTGCGTTCATGCTCGAGTTTGGGAGAAAATGAGATCCGGTATATTGGCCGAATGGTTCACAGTTGTGGGGAAACGGACACGCAAAATGAATCAATGGACAAACGTTACCGCCGTGTTTTTCAACTGCTACAGGTTTTATCGTGAGTAAAAATGCCTGAAGTTCGATTTAAACTAGACTGTAAGCAAACACCGAGTCTGTTCTTCCTTTTTTGGAGATTTGTGTAGGAGGTCGTGCAGCCTACAGTGAAACAATATATCGAGGACATGAATGAATGAGACAAAAGTGTTGATAACATCTAAATCACTGCCACATACTTCTGCGTGTAATGAAAATAATACCTAGCCTACCTTACCAATGTTTGCACACGAGTTCAAAAGATGATTTATAAAAAATAGTTACAGAGCCAGACATGTTTAGATAATAGGCTTTACTGAATCCAGCCTTTCAGTTTTTTGTCTATTTGTGGTTTAAGACCCCCCTATCTTTCACAAAATCCCAAAATGAGTCATGTTATTTCAATTTTGTATGCTGTTTTGTTTAAAGTGTCTGATGTGCCTTGTCACCACTGCCCCAAGGCACCACACCCCTGATGACTTGAACAGAGGGTCTGGATTAGTGCTCTCCCTTATTGTCTCCCACCTTTATTCTTCCTAAATGATCTAAAGATCAAACAGATACATACATAAATCCTGTAATAACCAATTAAAACCTGTAGTAAACTATAATAACATTACATCTGTAACGCATTAGATCATGTTGGGAAGTTTTATTAGGAAGGGTCTGGACAAACTCTTAAACTTTGAAGATACTGTGTGTTCCCCCTTATATTGTGAAAACTAAAAATATCCTCTTTGAACTCCACCAGCACCTGAACTTTTATTTTGTACCCCCAGTCTCCCCCACAGAGGGTTTCAAACTGGGCTTTTGCTTGGTCTGTTGTTAAACCACTTTGTGCGTGTGTGTCTGTGGGTTGTTTTAATTAACTTTATAACTTAATTAAAGGGAAAGTTTTTACCCAAAAATAAATGTCATCGTTTACTCGCCCTCCACTTGTTCCAAACCTGTATACAATTTTTTGATCTGCTAACCGCAATGGAAGATATTTGAAATGTCAGTAACCAAACAGATCTCATCCCCCATTTTCTACCATAGTAGGGAAAAAAATACTATGGGAGTCAATGGGGAATGAGATCTGTTTGTTTACTAACATTCTTCCAAATATCCTGTATAAAGAAATGTAAACATGTTTGATACAACTTGAGGGTGAGTAATATTTGGGTGAACTATCCCTTTAAGGAAATGCAAAAACAAATTGCAACTGTTAATTCAGAATTCAGTGTTATTGTTTATATTGTCATTATTGTGTTTCTGTTGCTACATTCTAAAAAGTAAAATGATATATATACCAGGTGGGTAGATGAAAGGCTCTTTCCTCAAAGTAGTGAATAATAATAAAGAACGAGGAAACCCGCTGTTTTTACAGTAGTAAAGATAAACGTGCTTGTGTAAACCTGAGCCTTTAACGAAAAAACTTTTATGGAATGAATGTATTACTGAGCATTAAAGTGTTAATGAGCCATGGCGCACATTACATTACAATCATTATTCAAGAAAAAGCCTTACATGTTAAAAGCCTTTGATTTACCTTCAAAAAGGATGTTGAGGTCATGTTGAGTGTTGAAGATTCATATCTTCAACAGATTGAGCGGTTAATTGTTTGAGTCTAAAATTAAATATTGTATACAAATGTAGCAGATATAGTCGGTCATTCTGTCTGGAGCTTTCTATTGTAATAGCAATACAGTGAAGATGACTGCAGGCCAACAAAAACTGTCTTTATCAGATTCCAGACGAAGTAAGGAAAGAATAGAGAGTGAGAACTGAGAAAGTGTAGAAAGAAGCCCTTAGTGCTTTTTAGACCTCAGAGTGTTTTGAGTTCATACAAACACAATAGAAGTGTCGAGATTGATCTAATGGATGTGAGAAGAATCAAAAGCATTTTGCCAAGCCTGACAATTTATTTTAACTTTGTTTCACACAATGAAAAGACGCAATAAAAAGCTTTTTATTTAGCTGTTTATGTCTGTCAAATAAAATGTGTTATGATTTCACTCTTCTTATTGGTATTGATTTGATTTGTTGCCAGTTTGCGGCTGCTGTGGGAAAGCTAGAGAGTAGGCTATAGCCATGCGAGCAGACGGCGTGTTTTTTTGCTGAGTGTGGGGTTAGGCCACTGAAAGTAGTTTGATATTATGACCATTGCAGGGCTGACACAGCCTCTGACTCATATTACACAGCGAGCTAAGATGATGTACTGGAAAGAGTTTAGTCACAGTTCGTCTGATTCGTCTGCGGATGTAGCTGAATATAGGGACGGAAATACCCATTAATGTGTAAGCCAAGGAAATATGCTTGTTGTGTTATTGTGGCGCATAAGCTTAGTTCTTGACCATTTTTAAAAACATAGTAAGGGAAGGGAGGAAGTACGGGTGGACACAACAGACAGCGGGAGTAGATTCAGCTGTTTTTGTCTGTCATAGCAATACTGGCTCAACCCATAAAATGAACGTTGGGCGAGACTGTTTGTCCAACAAATGAAAAATGGAGAAGTGGTTAGGAAACTTGTTTTTTCCAATTGGATTTTGCACAGTGGAGCTGGAATTACACACCAAAGCTTTTAAGGGTTTAGACTTTTTATAAAACCGGGAGAAAAGAAGGAAATGAGCAAAGGATGTTGAAATTTTGACCAGGTGGCAGGATGCACCTGAATGTCAAAAGGCAAAAATGACTTAAGAAACATCCTGTTGAGCCAAAACCCAAAATTTCAGAACAAAAATCAAGTCGCTGTCTTTTGCGTTTCAGTACGATTGTGAATGTTCTTTATTGGTTTATTGAGTGCGTTAGAAACGATGCATGTTCGTCCAGCTTTTTTATATTCGGCTGTGTTTCTGCACGCAGAACAGGAGCATAAGGCGACAGTGCCGTCTCGCAAAAGCAAATGAAAATTCTCAGTGTGAAAGCTAAGCCACTCACACAGAAGAGCCGAGAGAAGAATAGAAAAAAGGCTTTTTTTGCCCAATGTGAAAGTCCCCTCTTTTGAGGCAGATGAACAGTCTGTGAAGTGGTATAGAACACTTCAGATGACGTAGTTCAACGCTTGTCCAGAACATTAATGCTTCAACAAAATACAACCAACAGAACATTTATAACTGAACCAAAATATTTAAAGGGATAGTTTACCCGACGCACATTCTGTCATCATTTACTCACCCTCTTGTCATTTCAAACCTTTTTACATTTCTTTCTTCCGCAGAACACAAAAGAAGATATTTTGAAGAAAGTTGGTAACCGAACAACACTGGTTCATTGTATATTGTATGGACACAAAACCAATGCAAGTGAACGGGGGCCAGTTAACAAAATTCTTCAAAATATCATCTTTTGTGTTTTGCGGAAGGAAGAAAGTCATACAGGTTTGTCATGACAAGAGGTTGAGTAAATGATGGCAGAGTTTTTATTTTTGGGTGAACTGTCACTTTAAGATTTAATTATGTGTCAGATTAAAAAATAAAAGAAATACAAATGAACCCCGGAAGTGCCTCTGGACCAGTGTTTACATCTTCTGAATTGTATAGTTGTGTTAAACATAGAAAACACACATTTAAGTGTAAGGCCATAAAACATACTTGACACTGGTGATAGCTTTTGACGAAGCTCCTTGACCAATGAAATGTTCAGATTAAAAGAAATCTATGCCCAAAACTGAAAATTCCTCATTTCATTCTGCATGTATATGAATACACCTAAAACCTAAACCTACATGGAAATATCTGTCAGATATGTTGACACATACTGATCATTTCAATTTCATTGGTTCTCATGACATCTCATCAAGACAAATCGTAAAAATATGTGAGATATAAATATTCGAGAAGCAAGAGATTTGAAATTGTCAAGTATGAATGTGATGCTTAATTTGAATGTATACTTATGCTTGCTTTGGTTTCAGTTTCTCTAGAAAAGGGTAATAAAAATCTAAATATTAATCATATCCCACACACATTTATCATTTCGCTTCAGAAGACGTGCTTTTTGGAGCTTTAACATTTTGAGACCTATAGACCACTTCGGATAAGGGCAATTCCATGAAAATGAATGGTTTTACCAATGGTTTTTACTATGGTAACTGCACTGATATTAACATTTGGTGGTTCAAATACCCATGTGAGATCTCTCATCAAATTTGTAAAGCATTTGTTTTATTTTTAGTGCATGATTTTTCATAGTCAGGTAAGTGTCATTTTCAGGATTGTCACATCCATAACGCTACATATTCCTCATAAATGGACACATGGACAAGTAAAATAAAGTAACTATTTTATGTTCTATAAAGAGGCATCCCTTCTCCATTCATTTGGTATTATTGCTTCAGGATTGTGCATTTTATTTCCAAAAAATCCTACAAAGTTTGTCGTCTGCCGAAAACCGCGTCCTTTTTTGTCACATCCATAACGCATGTTTATTTCCTTTTTTAAAATAGAAAATTAGTTCATAGACTGACTTTTTTATGTTTAGACTCTATCAACAAGGGTTTAGCAAAATATAAACAGTTGGTTCAATTTATTCGTAACAAATTCATTCTCAGAGCATTTTTATGTCACGTCCATAGCGCAAAATGTCACGTCCATAACGCTGGAATTGCCCATAACGTAAAAACAACGCTGGTTCAATGCTGGTCTAGAAGAACTCTGTTTCATTCTTTAACCTACACAAACGTTTTAACAAAATACAACCAACACAATATTTATGACCAAAATGCTAAACGAATAACTTTAAAATGTAATTATATATGTAAGAAAATCCACTTAGTGAGGAAGATGTCCATTTAATTATGGATTTTGTAAGAAACGGAAAAACTGTTCATCTAATCAGAGGAAGTTTTATTATGTGGGAGAGTAAATTTTGCGAGAATTTTCATTTTGGATGAACTATTTAAAGTACCTTGTTGGATTGCATGTGCACCATATTGGGCCGACATTCAAAACACAACACATGCTGGTCACTGATTCGTTTTTTTATGGATATATTTAATCTGCCTTCGAAATTCAGGGCCTTTGGGGGTTTGTTTTTAGTTCAAAACTGATGCAACAGAAGATTTTTTAATTCTGCCTCATCTTTCAGTAAGCATGCTAAACGCACATAAAACACACTTTTTCTCTGTCACTCATCTCCAGGTTAATCAGACTCTTTCGGTTTTTCCCCGCAGTGCCGTGATTGAAGAATCTACCCCGCTGTTCCTCTCACACACTTTGTCGGATCGCACACGTGCTCATCTCACCCGCACCATGTTGGCCCTCCTGTGGTGTTCGCTGCTGGCTGTGAACTCTCTCGGTAGGTGATGTGTTCTCTAGCGTCCATACTGATTAGCCAAAGATCACAACCTGTAAACTGGAACCGCACAGGCAGTAACACGTTCAGATCACACTGACAGGTGGCCCCATCGCCCTGTTAATCCTTCCAGAACAAACAAATACAGATAGAAATAAACAAATGAGGTTGGAGTGCAAAACCCTGGAAAATTACACCGCATTTAAATACATATCATTTTAGGTAATAACTCATTTGCCTCTCATTTGTACAAAAATATAAGTTAGAAAATATACATTACATAAATATGCATAAAATATGAAAATAACTATATTGATAATTAAATAATAATTGTAATAAATATAAATAATAAATTCATATTAAATAGAAATATTTTATTAGGTAGTGTAGTACGCTACATGTACATGTAAATATGTCAGTGAAATTGACATGACATGATAGATGTTCTCTCTGGAAAGTTTCAGTTTCTTATAAAACACTGTCTTTTCTGTAAATCTGCGGCATAAAGGGATTCTTGCGTGACTATAATAGAAATTAATTCAGAATAAGGCGTCCTATAAGCAGTTAATATCGGTTTCTCTGCATGTAAAAAACTGAAAACCGCCCCTTTCTAGACCTTATAAAACACACACAGAATACGTTTCATTTACAACTGTGATAAAATGGAGAAGGTCAGGAGTATAATTGGAAAAGTTTCAAACTCTAATCTGTAAATTGTGAGGCTATTCCCCATAGTCTCGCATACCTGGAGAGAAAATGAGAGAAAAAGAGAGTTTTTCACCCTGACTCAGATGTTATTGTGGAAAGTTCTGTTTGGGCATGTGTTCACTTATGTTCGTGTGCGGATAAAGCCCAAGTTGGGGTGTGGTGACCTGAATTTAGGCCAGAGTTATGGCTCTGTTTTTATAGCCCTCAGTTTTGTCCTCAATATAGAATAGGTCTCATTGTACATTGTGCATGCAGCGTCCAATTAAAAGTCCAGTGTAGGAAATTTAGTGGCATCTAGTGGTGAGGTTGCGAATTGCAACCAACGGCTGACTCCACGGCTCACCCTTCTTTTTCAAAGCACTACGGTTTCTGACGGAGGGCTAAGATGTCGTTCATGTTTTTTCTCCTTTGCTGAAGGAGACAAAGTATTTACAAAACATGCTTTGTAGAGCAGTTTGTCTGTTTAGGGCTACTGTAGAAACAACATGTTGAATTCCATGTAAGGGGACCTGTGGTGTATGTAGATAGAAATAGCTCATTCGAAGGTAATAAAAACATAGCGCTTCATGAGGTAAGATCTTTATACACCTCTGAAGACGTAGTTGTGTTTATTATATTGCATTTCTGTCAAACGAAAAAAACTGGACCTATTTCTATTTTTTTAAACTGACTATAAAGGTTTTAACGCTACACTTAACCCTGGCTGAACATCTTATAAAGTCACGGGTGAAGGTCTATCCTACAGACAAGTTATGTTTCACACTTGTAGTTTACGCATTTAACCCTGGGTTATACTGGGTTAACCCCACATTGCTGCGGCAACTCGGTGTAAAATAATTTTAGTGTTTAGTAACAATTTAACGTGACAATTCATTACCTGACTATGGACAATCATGCTTAAGGCTGACATTTGCATGTAACATAATGTTGGTTGTCTGTCTCTTAAATAGTCCATAGGTGGCGCTGTTCACTCGCTATCTTTTTTGCTTCCTTCATCCGTCAGGTTACAATTCTCAAGCGTGAGTCACAAATGAGGCACATGATGTGACATGCACTGAAGAGAGGAAAAGTGTAATTTCAACAAATTTCCATAACTGAGCTGATCTCATCTGAACCCTTGAGAATGAAGACGTTGTAGTTGGGTGCACATGCGTGTAAATTACCCTCTCAGTTTTCTTTCTCTCCTCGACACACCTTTTCAAGGTCTGCTGACCACACGCTCTTTTTCCCTTCTTGACTTTCTCAAGATCGATTGCGTTGAGAGGGACATTGTTTTCACTTTGGGGATTATGGCAGTGATCGTGTTTATGCCGTCCATTTAAAATGGAAGAAAAGACCACAACCCTAAGCGACGACAAAAGTTTGTGGGGGAGATTTAACAGGCTCTTGCATGTTCACAACAGGGTCACCTCCAGTTGTGGGTGTTTGGGGGTAAAAACATCACCCGCCCCCGAAGGCTTGATGGTTATTAAAACCGAGCGCATTACCCAGCATGTGGCTGCTGATTATATCAGCAGATTTGAGATGTAGTCCAGTGGGAATCGACACGAGAACTGATGTCTCAATGTGTCGAGATTGCAGTTCCACAGTGGAAGGAGAGAGTAAACTGGATGAGCTGATGCTTTCTCGCATCATCTCTCTTTCTCTGTGATTTCCAGTCTCCCATTGTCCAATTTTAATATGCAAGCATGTTTATTTGTATTATGTACATACCAAGCATCAGCCATCATCACTCACCCTCTCATGACATCCCCAGTCAACCGCTATTCAGACCAAAAACACGTTTAGTTGTGTGTCTTGTCATCAGAGAGTTTCACAAGCAGGCAGCAGTAATTCAAGGCCCTCGGGTTGTGTTTTCCCTAAGGCTGTTGTCATTGCAAGGACATGATGTACTATCCCCAGCAGAGGCTGAAAGAATACAGAGATACACGCGCGCAACCATGTAACTTCTCTTTGGTAATTTAAAGCTCCAGGCAGGATCCTCGGGCCCTCGCCCAGATTATCCAACCTGAAATGAAGACCATCCTTCATCCTACGCAAGGGTTTAGTTTGTCAGATATCACCAACAGTTCATAGCCTTGCTTCACTAATAACAAAGAAAGTATCAAAGCACGGTTCGCTGCCTGTTTTATTAACATAATTGTTTCATGAGATAATATTCTGTGGCCTTTATTTCAGGCTGTGTAAGCAGGTCGTGTGAGTTAACATCTCTCTGGTTTTTGCAGTGCTTGCATTGTGTTCTATTACTCAAACCATCTGGTTAGTGACTAAGCTGTGACAGAGAAAAGTAAAAAAAAAATTGTGCATTTTCCCAATTTTCCATCTGTTTCTATTGATCTGAATAAGAGCACTTAAAGTAATGTCATCTTTTGTAAATCTCTTTTTCATTGACAGTTTCAAAGCAACAACATGAACAAATGTTACTGCGCATGCACACTTTTGTGGCCCAAACGTAACTTCTGCTACAAGAGCAAGTTCTGCGAGCAAGCTAAAGAAATAACAAGTAAATGACATTAGCTAGCAAGTTAAAACTATGTCTAGCCACTGTAGCCAGTATTGTTTTGGGTTACCAGTAGAAGAACCGTTATTTGGCTAAACTTAAAAGCCAAGGTTACAAGACCCATTCAACAAATTTTTATAAAAAAAAGATATGCAATTGAATTTAACTAATTGTTTATTTACTAAAAAATGTATACATTCAAATATTTATAGAGATTAATATTAAAATACAAATAGTTATATTATTAGCCACTAGCCTGAAAGAAAACCAGGCGTGTGCGTCTGATGAAACCGTTTACACACATACAGTACATGTCTTTCGGTTTTTCACCCGTCACAGCTTCATCTACGTCAGCCTATTTACACCAGGAGGGAGAGCTGGATATTTATGAAACGATATTAACACAGTGAATGTCATTATGTTTTGACAATATCGTCCTATCAGACCAATAAAGCCCTTTCAAACAGAACTTAATCTCAGCCGTGGACAGAAAGAGGAAAAGGAAGTTTCGAGAGAAAGAAGGAATAGTGCGGGCATGTGACACGGAGAAATGTTATTATGTTTTGACAATGAACTGACATATCATGACCGTAAATCTCATAGAAATGGAAATCAATCTCTCACATACACAGTGTGTAAAGGGGAGAGAAGCGCGAGAACAATAAGGGCAACCGGAAAGAGCAAGGAGAGAGAGAGAGAGAGAGAGTGAGATATGATTAAATCTTCTCTCTGTCAGTGCACTTATGTATGAATGTGTGGTCTGGTGTTACCCATGATGCATTGTGATGGTAATGTCATAGAAAGTCACAGAGGTAACCCTCTATCTCTCCTTCAGAGACTGATACGTGCTCTTGCAAATTACTTCTTTTGTACACCGGTGACAGTGAGAATTGAAAATCCAACAGAGATTTAGAGCCCTCAGAGTTCATGTTTGAGGGTTATTCTCTGTTTTAAAGCTTTATGGCGTCTATATGTCTATAAGTCATGTGTCTATATGTTGACGCTGGGTGTCTATACTGCTTCTAGTGTTGTCACAACAGAGCCATATGGACGTGCTGTACAAACCCCATACATTTTAACAAGTGTTGTACCTTCATACGTACAGTGTGTGTGCAATGTATGTACAATCATCAGAATGTATGATTTTGTCACCTCAGGGCTGGTTTATGCTATACATTTTAACCAAAGCAATTGTAATTTCGATTGATTTCATTTGACACGTCAAATTTTGTATGTAATTGACATATTATGGCCAAGTAAAGCACCAACCACATTCACTTCACATAATGTAAAAATCTAATTTGGTTGGACGTTTAAAACGTGCATTTATTGACTTTACTGGTATAGTTTTTCATCCCGCCACTAGGGGGTGATAATGTCTCACAAGTGCCGCCGCTCAGATATTTTGGCTCGCAGCAAACCTCCCAAACCTTATTCATTTCTGTTGCTGTATCATGCATTGAGTTTTTTGTTGACTTTATGAATCTTAGCAGAAAACAAACCTTTAAATTGTGTATGCGTGCGACGCCCGTCAGAAAATGTCTCACGTCTGAGGCCGGTCTGTGTGAATAATTTGAGCGGTGGAGTTCAGAGCTGAACTGATGGTGGTCTGATAAACCTCCAGTCTCTTATCGAGCTCTTTAAAATGAACCTGCATGTCTCTCCGCAGGTAGATATTGAGCACTGTGTTTTTCAATGATATTGAGCGATGTTATTCGAAGCTTTGTCTGTTTGTAAGTGTGCGCATGTGTTGTGGGTTCTCTTTTGTATGTGTGTGCTTATTGGCCTTTGAGATATGGCAGGGCTGATATTGGTCTGAAGAGTTTGTTGTATTAGCAGAAGAGAGGCAGGACCCTCTGTTATTGAACAGAGCGCATTGAACCTTTACAGCTCGTGTTATGAAAGACAGATAGCGAGCTGTGAGGTATTGAAGCTCGGGACAGACTGAATGAGAGATACGTGTGGAGGAAGAGAGATAGATGAGGAAGGGTTGAAAAAGGAAAAATGTACGGGCAAGTTCTGCTTAAAGCATATTTTTTGTTGTTTTTAAAGCATAGTCGGGTAACTTTAGGCTTAGTGAATTGTCACATTCCTCATAAATGAACAGGTGAAAATTAAAATAACTGTTTTTTGGTTTATAAATAGACACTTTTCCATTTGTTAGGTATTATTGAGTCTGTTTTGTATTTTTAATTCAAGAAACCCTACAAAGTATGTCATACCTTAGAAATGGTATCACCGAATTTTCTTTGGGGTTTTGAAACCTTGACTCTTTAAAACTTGGTATACCTTGAAACCGGTATCTGGCCCATGCCTAGTTTGGACTCTATTAACAGGGTTTAGTAAAATATAAACAGATGATTCAATATATTGGTAATAACATTCTTTGAGAATTTATAAGTTTTGACTAAAATGTCACCTCCATAACACTGGAAATGCCTTACCATCATTATTATAGTACTTTTGACCAGAATACAATAATTCCTATTAGGGCTACATTAAAAAGGTTATAGCTAGATCTGATGTCAGTTGTGTTTACATTCTTAATGCAAAATTGTTGTCCCATGTGTTTTATGACCGGTGTACGTTTTTCCAAATAATTTTTTTGTCTTTACCGCATTTCTCTGATGAAAATAAAATGACTTGCTGTGCTTCTGAAATGTCTTGGGTCAAGTTTGGATGGTTGGCATGGCCCCAGTGGCCCTTGCTGGCTATGGCGTAACCACACCATATGCTTCGGCTATTTAAAATAACCTATGTCTGTGTTCTGACGCAAAACTTTTTTGACTCTATTTTGGTTAATATCCTGTTCCTTACGGAAATATGTGACATAAATTGCTGTGAATGCCTTTTCATGACGACCTAAAATAAAATAAAGGATTCTGAAGATTGTCTTACTGTGTTTTAAAAATGGACAGTTTTTAGGGCTACTGTCTTTGACAAGGAGAGATGGAGAAGGGTGTCAGGGATGCTGACAAATGGAGGGATTGTGAAAGAGAAAAGAGAGCAACAGAACAGCATTATTGAGTGTGTCTGATACAGCTCAGTCTGTCACCTATAACATATACTCACCTCTGATCAGATCCGCAAGCACAGAGACACCACAGACTGATAAAGTGAAGCAGAATCTCCCCTGAATATTGTTCAACTTTGTGTAATTGAAATATTACGTTTGTATAGTATTTTGGATGTCTAGACTACATCTAAAGTTAATTTAAATGTAATATACTCCAAGACTATAAGGTAGTGCATTTGGATTCAGAGTATAGAAGTTTACTCATTTCTCATGGGGATGCACAGCCAGTTGTATTCGGAGATATTTTTATTATCAAAATTGCTTTATGTAGTCTACAATAAGATTACAGCAAATGGAGACTTTGGCTTAAGAACTTTAATGTTTTTTTTCAGAATCCATTTAAACTCACATGTCTCCTCACAGTTTTGGTCGCTGATCAAATTGCCATTTAAAGAAGTTATAGATATGAACCTCTCAACTTATTAGCGTTTTTTATAGATTTGTATTATTTGTTTATTTTGCTTCATTTGTTTTTACTTCGCTTTTCAGAATGTGTGTTGTTTTAAAGCAGCTTTACAGAAAAAAGTTTCACGTCACCATAAAAAATCTGAATGATAAAAAAATATAAAATGTCTTACAATAGGTGATATCTAAAAGTATAGTTGTAAGAGTAAAGTATAAATGATGCTTTTTGTGTTAAGGAATTTAAGCACATCATGAGTCATTACTTTTTAATAAATAAATTAAAGGGACAACACAAGGTAGTGTTTAAAGTATCACAAAATGTGTGGTCCTCCTGAAAGCGAACATATGGCGTAAGTAAGGTGGGCGTACCTGTCAGCACAATTGCTTGGAACTTGATGTTCAAAATATGGAAAGAGGCGTTCCATTTCCATCACACGCTTGCAGTATTCGACCAATAACTACGCACTGGTTAACTGGCCAATCATAGCACACCTCGCTTTTCAGAACGATGAGCTTTGTAAAAAACCTGTGCCTTTCAGAGAGGCGGGGCAAAGAGGATATACAATCATGTGGAAATGTGGAAAATACAGCGTTTTTGAACCTTAAATCGTGTATACACATGCAAAAACATACAATGATATTTATTTTAGCCATGTCATATCACCCCCTTTAACTACTTTAAATACTTTAATGGGATTTACATTAATGGTAGGGTTGGGCCGATATACGATGCCATCGGCTGACAGGCACCACGATAGGCAGCCGGCATCGTGATTGCAACAAATGTTTCACTTTCGTCACGTGACTCTCGCTGCTCTGTGCTGCAAATCACTTTGTAAACAAATATGAACAAGGCTAAGGGGCATTTAAGCTTGCGCTGTACAGACTGGCCTGACTTTATAACTGTGGAGCTCGCGCTGTATAAAGAGGGCGCATAATTTGCGCTTACCCGCCTGACCTCATAACTAAGACGCCTGTCTGCGCATCCCGCGTTGTATAAAGAAGACTCGTGTCTGCGCATCCCACGTTGTATAAAGAAGATGCATGTCTGACTCGTGTCTGCGCATCCCACGTTGTATAAAGAAGACCCGTGTCTGCGCATCCCGCATTGTATATAGAAGACGTACACATTTCTGCGCAGCTCTGATGGCTGCTTTACATCGTTCCTAGTGGGCAGGAGCTGTACTGCGGACCCAATCCCCGCCCCCCGCCCCAATTCCCGATGTCATCGTCCATCACAATGTTTTAAAGGGCCTGCAATGTAAAAATAGTAAAACAGCGTGTCTCTGGCAAGGTGGGAACTACGCGCTCATAAGGTGGAGTCTGTGAGCGGTCATGGGCAGGCGTAAACAATGTGACATCAGATTGTTAGGGTTTCCTCAACAGCCTGTTTTGTGTCACTGTTGTGGTTTAAAGGAGATTACAAAATTAAGAATAGATGGATTTGTATAATTACAGGGTGTTCCTGTACACATGCTGGCGACTCAATTCCTGGTAGATAAACATTTAAAAGTGCATTTTCTGGGATAGCGGCCCTTTAAATCTGTCTTAAAGCGGTAGTTTAAAGCTACGATTTAATGCATGTTTACCTTGAACAGATGCTTACTGAACGCATTCTTCTTTTTTGGCAGGCAGGCTGGCTTGTGTCAAGAGGACATACCGCCACCTACTGTCCCTGTGTATTTATACAGTATATTTGACCTTATATTTGACGTCTCATATTTTACTGTTATATATGGAAAACGTGTGTGCTTCGCTGTAGCGTTAAGAGAGCGGGTTTAGGTTGCAACCATTTGACGTCACAATTTTGTCGCGATAAAATGGCGGCCTCCGAGTAAATCTTTTTTTCAAAGTTTATGAATACTGTGACAGTTACACTGTTTTTTTATTTCACATTTAGAAAGTCAATACCATTGTTAATATATTAAGCCGTACATCTCTCTATACCCAAGGTTCCTCAAAAGTGCAACCTCCGAGGAATAAAACTTTACTCCGGGGATAGACTTCCCAGCAGGTCTTTCTCCTGAGCGAAGTCTACGACAGTTTAACTGCTCTCGATTGCCAGCGTTGATCTCTCTCTCCTTCTCTTTTTATCTCTCTGCTGCTTCACCTTGGTAGATCTGTTACGTTTTTATTCAATAGCTGGTCTACTGAAAGGTTTGTGATCTTCAGGACCGCCGCGTGGAGCGGGAGCGCTACCCCTGACTCTCCCGAGTAATGCTTTGGTTCAGAGAGGTGGCAGACTGAGGGGAAAACGTTCTGCTCTGCTGAGGGGATTTGAATGTGTGACGTGTCTCTATACACGCTTGTGTTCAAGACTATAGCGTGTGCAATCAAAAGAGCGACTGAAGGGAGAGAGAGAGAGGCTGAGAAGAGGGTGTCGATGGATGGGCATGAGGAGCAATTTAGAAAGACACAGTCAAGTCTTTTTCTGAGCAACAAAGCACTCGCTGAGTGTCGAGGGAGTGCGGGGTAGAGGAAATGACAAAAGAAAATAGGACATGTAAATAAACAACATAGGGGTGCGTGCCAGCATTTATAAGAGTTTTAATGAATTTATTTGATTCTGATGGCACATGTACTCCCGTTTCATGATTTGTCTTGCATATATTTCTCTCTCTCTCAGCATCTCAAATGTTGCCCATCGCCATTTACAGGAAGTGCTGGATGTAAATTCAAATTATCCCACCTTATTTCACTCCGCTCTCCCATATTCCAACATACACCTAACGTCTCTCTCTCCCAGATATTGTCCTGTTCCTGCTAAAAGCGTTTCTCCAGATCAATCATCTCTGGTATTTAGAATGTTCCAGCACCCTTACATAATTCCTAATCCTGGCATTCACCGCAGACATGGGGCAGATTCACATTTAAAGTGTTTGAATGAGGATTTGGAGCTCTTTTCAATGGTCTTTCAGTCCTTTAGTTAGCAGCTATTGAACCAGACATTCTATGTATTCAGCTGCTGTTTCTGCTGTGGCGCATATTTTAATCTTTTAATTGTTTTCATACCTCGGTCAGCTGCGGGAAATATTGAAATAATGTTTTTGGATGCAGTTTATGTACATTATTAAGGAAAGCTTTAGAAATTCTGCAAGTAATGTTTGGCAAGAAGTCCATAAACGCGGTCCAAAAAATGTAAATTTTGTAAAGTGATTCAGGTCAGGTCAGGAAGAACTAGAAAAGTGTTTTACACAGAAAAACCAATTGTGCACGCTATATCAGTGACCACCATAAGTAATATTACTAATCCTTGACTATTTTTAATCACTTGCTTCGGTTTAAATTAAATGATATTGATAGCTGGGTGCATTATATTTCCGATTAGATTATGTTTTGGTCAATGCCAAGATACAGTATATTTTTCATGTATATCCAGGGCTGGAAATGGGGGGCCGCAGGGAGACCGAGTCTAGGTAGTAGGGGGAGTTTTATTTTGAAATATAGATGATCCATGTAATAGTCTCTAAACTCTATGCGCATTTAATGCATAGTGCCATTTTTGTGTCCGTGGTATCAAAATGCAAAACATTAAAGTCTAGAGATTGAATCCCCCAGTGAATCTCAACCATGTTCAGCGCTGTGTACATCAGTTAAACGGATAGTTCACCCAAAAATGACAATTCTGTCATCATTCACTCACCCTCTTGAAAAAACCCTGCATGAATTTTTTCCTCGCAGAACACAAAAGAAGATATTTCGAAGAAAGTTGGTAACCGAACAGCGCCTGCACCCATTCACTTCTATTGTATGGACACAAAACCAATTCAGTGGGTACCACCGTGGTTCGGTTAACGACATTCTTCAAAATATCTTCTTTTGTGTTCTGCAGAAGAATGAAAGTCATTCAGGCTTGAAACGACAAGAGGGCGAGTAAATGACGACAGAATTGTTATTATTGGGTAAACTATCACTTTAATGTATAAAAAAAAGAAAACAGATTGTATATACTGTTTGGCTAAAACACTCTCAATCAGCATCCATTTTATTGTGTGACAGAATGAATAGGACAGCCCTGAAGGTTCAGTGTTTTTAGCATTTTAGCATTTCGTTTCACACACACACTTTCACTGTCCCCTGTGTGGAAGCAGATTGAGGTTGATTTGAGCATCATTAATGATTGTGTAAGCAGCTCAATGAGGACAGACGCATTCCTGAAGAGTTCAGGTTTCCATGACGTCAATCCCTCCTCGCACTACCATCCCACAGCGCTCTCTTCCTGGCTGGCACACTTAAACATGCTATTGCAAACGTAATACAAGAGTTTGTCATGCATAAAGTGATTTCAGGGGTTGAAATAAATATCAGTTTAAAATATTTATAATGTATAATATGAAACATTTGCTATCAGTATTATTTTTAGATTTTTGGATTCACTCTTGGGACCTGTTGTCAGGGGCCTTTGGCTCTATTGATGACTGAAGGGCCAAAAAGGTGCCAATGTGAGAACAGATGTCTATTCTTGTATTCTTGCTCTCTGGTGCATTTGGCATCAAACACACTTAGCAGTGTAGTTTTGATGTTAAAATACTGTCTCCTAAAGCAGATTTATATGTAAAAAAAACTGTGACGCTGCAGTGTGATCAAAACATTGCTGTTCGTTTGAATGTCACAAAAGTGTAAGCTTTGCTATACAGTAACTTCACTGGTAAGGATGGTGATAGCACCACCAAGGTCAAGGGTTTGATGTTCAGTGAATGCGTAGAATAATAAAATGCATAGATTTAGTCCACTGTAGGTTGTTTTGGATAAAAGCATCGGCCAAATCCATAGATGTTATAAATGTTAGCAATGTTAGTTTAATCAATGGTGAGTCGGGGTGAGTTTTCCAAACAATGGCAGTTGGGAAACATTTCAGCTTTAACCCTTTCATGAAAGAATGTATGACCACCTTAATCAGGATTTAGTTTTGTGTTTATATTGCTGGTAAAGAATGTATGTATGTATTTTTAATGTAATGTATGTATGTATGTAAATGTAATCTTTTTTTATAAAAAGGTTGAAAACAACTAATAGAAGAATATTCAGCAGCTTTATCTCACAGTACAACAAAATTATATATTATATAAATTGTAGAAAAAATAAAAAAGTATAATTCGTCAAACATTCAGAAGCTTCACATTTAGAATATCACTTATTAGTTCTCTCAAGTCTCTTCTGCTCCTTTGTTTGGATGAAACACCCTTGTGTTAGTTTAGATGGAGAGCTGACAGACAAATTAGCAAATTCAAATCATTAACACATGGAAATGATGTTTATGTTTATTCATCACAAAGATTCTTTGATACTCCATCACTATGACAAAAACATAATTGTGTCAATATTAGTCTGTTTGTGTTTTCAAAGTCTTGAAGGGCTTGTCAACTGTAAATGGATCATATCAAACCATTTCTTTCTTCAGTCCACTTCGAGACCATTTTATCAAAATATAAAGTAAAACTTTTTTGGTGTTTTGGTGAAATCAAAACTAAATGAAACTTTTTTTCTTCTTAATGTTTAAGATCCACCTGACCATCTTGGTCTTGCTACGACACCAGATAACCACCTTAGGATAAAATAATCGCTCATGAAATAACCTCTCTAATAAACTACTTTTCTCCGTCTCTACCTTCCTTCTGCAGCTCTGAATCTCCACGTCCCAGAATCCCCTGTGGTGGCTCTATTTGGGATGGACACAGTTCTCAACTGTTCTTTCTCAGGGGTCACAAACTTTAACCTGTCCGACCTGAGTGTGTTCTGGCAGCTATCGGACACCAAGCGCAACGTGCACAGTTACAGGCATAGCCGGGATCAGCTGACCGACCAAGATGAGAGATTCGCCAACCGCACGAGTCTGTACCCAGATCAGCTGATGGCGGGAAACGTGTCGCTCCTGCTGAAGAAGGTGCGGGTTGTGGATGAGGGGAGCTATTCCTGTTTTGTCAGGGTTCAGACGCACAACAGCGCCGCCCTGCTGATGCAAGTAGCAGGTAAGAGGACGAGTAACAGAGAAACAACACACAAAACTCGGTCAATATAGATGTCGTATTAAAAGTGAGTCCAAATGGTAGAATTTTAATTTGTATTTATACGATTTTATGAGTTGTTGGCCTGAAGGAACGTTCTTGTTTCAATACAAGATAATCAAGTCATTCGTATGTGTAAAGTTCATTTTCTAAAAGCAGCTTCTTGTGTTTCAAAGCAATTTGGCATGCAAAATCAGAGTTATAACAATGGAAGTAAACAACCTGCATTCTGTTTTAAAAGCAGAAAAGTACAAGAAAACTCACCAAGAAAGTGTCATAAAAGTGGTTTAAATGACCTATATTCCATCCGTAATCGACATGATGCCATCGATGCTGTGGATAGCACTTAACTTGTATTGAGCACAGAGCGTTCCTTAAATCTTGAAAATCGTCTGTCTACAAAATCTACTGCCGCTCCATACAATACATACATATACTGTATATGATATCAATATTTGAATATCTGAAAACTGATATATCATTGCTTGCGATGCTCCAGGCTTAAATGTAATGACTATTATGCCCTTTATACATATAGTAGTTTGTAATAATGTATGTTATTATGGACATCACTTATGGATATTGGAGGCATCTTGTATGATTGATATCTATGCACATCTCAAATATTGGTCGTAAAATGCTTAGTGCTTTTGCAAAGGCCCAATAATGAGCGTGATCATTTATATGCGATTCTCACGAAGACCCTGATCAATATACAGTAGTATTGATTGTTAGTATTTCATGTGATTGATGGTCTGCCTCCGTCTCTGGAGAGAGTGCTCAAGTGAAGCTGGCTATATGTGTTATTATTTTTATGGTTGAGTGCACTCAGACTTACTGGGATACATCATTATTTATGATCTATAGAAGCCATTTGCCCATTCTCCAGTCTCTCTCTCTCTTGCTCTCTCTGTCTCTCTCTCACTCACTCTGTATCCGTTGTCTTGCTTTTTCTCTGTCTGTGATTTGAATTAAGTAATATTAATGCTCAGTATTGTTCCACTTTTCTCTACGACTAATGAAGATTAAAGAAACAATCGTGCCACTTTCAGTGTTAAAGATCGGAGCATTGTTTTAACATTTGCTGCTCGCCATGAATAGGGTACAATGTGATGTCCCATTACTTTATTAAAGCATTAGAGACACAGTGCTTTGTGTAAGACGTATTTGACCAATTATTTAACCTGACAAGGAAAGTAGCTCATTTTAAACAAGTGTGTTTGTCCTCCTTTTTAAACTAATGGTTTTGGTGTGTCCCATTTGAAGATCTTGGCTATCCAAAGTATTAAAATGATATTTGTGTCATCATTTTTAGACATTGTAACATTAGCATTTCATTAAAATAGATTTCATTTTAATTTAATTAGTTTTTTATTTTTTCTAACATTTTGGCCCTGTTTTTTACCCTAATAATGGAAAGTGCCATTTATTTTTTTTCCAAATTTTTTATTGAAAGAAAATGCATGGTCAGACAAGAAAGTGCCATTTCTTAGCCATATAGTTTTAAACTCACATTCAAAAATGGTTAAATGTATGATCTCTTTCTTCTGTCTTGTCTTTGGTCAAGCTGGCAAGAATCGGCACGGGTCCCCACAGAGATCTCAGTGTCCGTCAAATGGACGGCGTCAGAGGTCACAGCCTTGTTGGCATCACTGCCCACTTTTCCGCTGCAAATGCTGTTGCTTTTTTTTGGGTTGTTTGCCGAATTATGATTGGCTCTGGGAATAATGCCGGCTCTACTTTTCCGTCTGGTTGCTCAAGGGACGGTGGTGCAATGATTTCTTCATCTGACACCGTAGTGCTAACCCCCAAGAAAAAACACTTTATGGCTGCCCGATTTCCCAGAAGCCCCAGCAGCTGCTTTAGCCCCCTCCCCTTCAGCTGTGGTGCTAGTACCCTGTTCAGGGAGACAGCATTCCCTCCTGAGGAAGTGGGCGTAGATGAGTGTGTCAGCAGATGATTTCCGTGTGATGCTGAGCCATGTGTGTTTTATGCTAAGCTCCTAGAATGTAATTAACAATTTAATGGAAATCATGTCAAGCCGGTCCCAAGGTGGCACGCAGCGGTGGGTCGCTAAGCTAAAAGCTAAGCGCAGCCACTCAGATTTTCCTTTTTTCTCTGTCACCGTAGCTTTTTCTTCCCTCAAGTTTCGACGTAGGTTCACTGAACTTAATGCTGTTGTAGACAGGTGTCAATGTCAGCCAATGTACACTTGTACCTGCTATACCAAGACTTACCACAAGGAGGGCTAAATGACTCTCTTTTCATCGACAGCTCCGTTCTCCAAACCGCTGGTCACCTGGGATGCCGAGCCCAACCTGAGGCCCGGTGAAAGGGTGGCCCTCACCTGTGTGGCGTACGGAGGATATCCTGAGGCTGAGGTGCTGTGGCAGGATGGGGCCGGGCACAACCTGACGGACAGCGTTATAAATTCTCAAGTAGCCAATGAGGAGGGGCTTTTCAGTGTGAAAAGTGTTCTGACTGTCGTTCTGGAGCCCAACAGCACGTATAATTGCCGACTGACCAATCCACTGTTAGGAGAGGAAGGACAGGCATCTGTTACAATCACAGGTGGGTAACTATAACGTTTGATGAGAAAAAAGCCAGATTTACTAACTCAAATTATTAATGTTAACAACTCTTATAGAAATGTGATTGATGGTCTTTTTGAAACTTGACAGGTAGTGTACATTCACTTTATAGAAGAGCTGCCCGGACTCTCTGTTATATGGATAGTTCACCCAAAAATGAAAATTCTGTCATCATTTACTCTTGTCATTTCAAACCTGTATGACTGCAAAACTGAAAAGAGGATATTTGGAAGAATGTTGGTAACCAAACAATGGCGGTACCCACTTACTTGCATTGGTTTTGTGTCAGTTCAATAGAAGTCAATGGGTACCGCCGTACTTTCATGGTAATCCTTTAAAGGAAGTTGTTGTTCTTGCTTTATGTGACAAATAAATAAATGAACAAGAAAGCCATCATGTATACTATCTATACAACATTTAATAACATACACAAAAAGCCATAGGCTTATTTCCATTGTTTTCCTCTAAATGACTGGATAATTGTCATCTTAGGGTGAACTATCTCTTCTAAACTCCTTTATGTTTTTGTATAATTCAAAAAGAACCTGAAGTCTATTAAAATCTTTGCATTGATGGCTTAAAGGACGTCCCCGTCTTTCTCATAGCTGCTCACCAACCCAAATGGGGAGAAACTAATGGATTGTCCAATTATGGTCCAATAAGCATCGCCATTCGTTTTTTTCCCATGGTTAAATGAGAACAGCGCACGATTATTTCACAGATTATTTCTTTGAAATTGGAATGGGCTTTCGTTGGGCCTTTAGTGCTTAGCTGGAGTAATGAACTCAGTTAGGAGCGTTTGGATCTACAGCACGTAGCACATTGAAACACAAAGGCCTCTGACTGTAACCTACTGTAAGCGGTTATTAAATCCTCAACAGTGAGTCACGTCGATGGATAAAAACCATCATAATGTCTTCAGCTTTCATCATCAGCTTCGTCGCTTACAGTTCGCACAAGCAAACCCATGGGTCAGGTTCATCAAAACGTCCCATATCCTATTTCTCCTTCTTCACATGAGATACTTCTGGAGTACCTGGCCTGTCATACAGAATGTCACCCTGATCAGCTGTGACCACAGCAGCCGGTAACAATAACGCTATACGCGGATCAGCTCGACTACGGTAGCCTTACAAGTTGTTAGTAAACAAGCGTCAGATTCTATGTGTGAGCTGAGGGATCATGCCGACCTTGTTTGATATGAAAATGCATTTGCATTTGTTTACAACAGCTGCTGTATGCTCCACAACTTTGGTAATTAATTTTGACCCAGCCGAGCTAGATGCAGTTTGCGCGGTTGTTTTTATACATTAAAGCAAATATACTATGTAACCAGACTTTGCTTTGAACCAAAGCGCCACATGCGATCACATTAATATCTGACACTAAAACTAAAACAGATGCTTTTCCAGAGTTATAACATGCGACAGTTTTAAAGTTGATATAATTTGCAATAATGGTTGCGTTGAGCCAGGCACCTCTCTAAGGCTTTACCTAGCACATTCACGAAAATCAATATGCCGTGTGTACAACGTGCGGTCTTTCACAGCCGACGATGCTACTTTATGTACTTCTTAACCTTACCCTCATTGCATTTCTTGTTGAAAATACGAACAGAAGTTGGAGAGAAGTTCTGTGTATAAGGGCTCAGAACGTCTTTCTAAGTGAGACGTTTAGGACGTCTATCAATGAAGAGAGGAAAATCTATTTAGTATTCAAAAGAGACTTTCACGGGAAGAGCACACCGGGGACGAGAGTCTGAACCGACCCATTAAAATGTCACACTTCTCCCCAAATTCCCAATGAAATATTACAAAGTAATACAGATGTACCCGCAAAAAGAATGAAAAAGGAAGAAAAAACGATGGCTGTCGGAAAGTCTGTCAAGGTTCACGGTGAGAAAATGAACAGCGGGAGGGACGGGTTCTTATGCCGTGGCATTGAAAGAGGTCAGAGAAACTTAATCTCAATCTCAATTAGACACAACATAATTCATCAATTACCTTCTGTCATTTCACTTGAACTTCTCATTATCCACTGAGGTATTATAGAGATGTATTATTTATTGCAGAAAGTGCATCATCTTTTGTGTCATGAGCTTAGAGTTTCTGTTTCTGTACGCAATCTATGCTTTTGAGGGCCTACTGTATGTCATGGCTGGGTATTTCTAGGTATGATATTGTCATGATTGTTGGAATATAGTTTTGGGTAAGTTACATTGTACATTTTTATTAACGAACAACATATTTCCTGAAAGTTCCATACCAATACCAATGTCTATACCTCGTGAGCTGTCATCATTTAAATATTTTAGTGTATATCAAATAATTGTTTTGAAGGTCGACAGCATAATAGACAACTAAGGCAGCAACAGATGTATTCTTTAAAGAGAAAGCAGTCCCATAATGCTTAGCAAACGTAGTTATAAATAATGATAAAAAAATTGAATGAATTTCATTTATTCACCCTGTCATTTGAAACCTGTATGACAATGAAGAACATTGACCCCTATTGACTTCCATTGAATGGACACACATTTCTCAAAATATCTCTAAGAGTCATAAATGTGTGTGGGTGAATGATGGCAGAATTGTTTTCCTTTAAAAAGTATATTAGAAATACTTAAGTTTCAAATAGTTGAAACATGCGACCACCAAATGCAATAAAAATTCAAACTAATGAAACTATTTATTCATTATAGTTCTTATCTATTAGTTTATTTTAGTTATGAAGCTGCCTTAAAAGACAGCTGCTTATGTTGGTAGTAGACAATTCGCAATACTTTGGAACAGAGCCATTATGCAGATTTATGTTATGTTGATGATCTGTGTAAACAGCGAATGAAAGATGACAGGGAGAGAATCTTACAACCCTCCTTTGCGTCATGTACACCATTAACTGCACTGTAATTTCCTGGATGCTGTTTATGATGACAGGAGCCCGAATTTCATCCATTTGCATAACCAACATTTAAGAGCCGAGTTATATGATGGAGATGGTTGACCGAGAGACGCTTGCTGGAATATCTCGCGGAAAACCAGGAAATTGGAAAAAAAGAAATTGAAAGCAAAAAGCAGACCCATAGAAATTGTAGGGTGTTGGGTATCCATCCTTTGGTCAGGTAGTGAATGTTATTCTTATTGTTTTGTTGGATGTTTATCCTGAGATGATCTGAGCTCCGCTTTAACTTCAAGTTACGTAAGAGTGTTTTTCAATCAATCTGCAGCTATCGACCTTGAGATACTGTAATAAGCGGAGGACTGGAAAATGAGTCGAAACCCTGAGAGAGAGTGAAAACAACAACATTTAAAGATGGAGAGACCAGATGATGGGTAGACCTCTGACACCGCCTCTGAAGAGGGAGAGCACACTCATATGAGCTAATGAGCTAGTCGTGATCTTCCACACCTGACCCGACGCATGCAAGTTTCTGTTTCACTGTGCCTGTTTAAAGACTTCATCAGAATGTGGAGGTTTCCTTTCTCAGGGCACTTCTTTCAGACATATGATATCTCAGTACAGTGGCCTCACTGGAAAGTCCTTCAGCATGTCGAGAGCTCAGGAAAGGGGAAACCTGTGTGTGAGTGGCTATATGGAATGGTTTTATTGCATCACAGGGAGAGACTGATACTGTCCGTCTCGCTTTGCCTGTATGTATTCTGGGTTAAAGGTGAAGGGAGTCAGAAACAAAAGGAGAAAAACCAGCAGCAGTCAATAGACTGATAGAGAGTCAGGGAGGGTGTATCCGAGAAACTGGGATGCTTAGAAATGTAGCCATGGTAACTGGTAACCACGGCACCACAGAAATGGTTATAGTAAGTTGTAGTTCTGTTTGTTGAAAAATGCTCTCAAGATGTGAAATTATTGAATATGTTTGTAATGCATTCACAAAATGTTCATTCTAACTGTTTAACTGTAACACTGTCTCTACACCAGACGCGGCGCGACACAACAAAAGACAATCCAATGCATTAGAACCCATTATGATTTTATATTTTGTTCACACTGGATGCGGCGCGACATGACAAACGCAACCTGGTCTCATAGGAAATACATTCCTTTGGACACTTTTTGTAGCCACACAAAATACGTACCATCAGGTACATATTGCAACCCGGTATCACAGTTTCCAACAACAGTAACGTTAACAACACCATATTATATTTTATTGGGGTGTAATGGTTTTGAAATTAATCAAATGTCGTATTTTGTGTACGTTGTTTTATTTTGTACGCACAATTTAGTCGTATTTGAGCACGTAACCTCTAAACCTAACAGTTTCTATATTTTACAATATAAAACATAACATGTAACAGGAAGATACGGCTACATATGTTGTTTATTCAAAAAGCAATTATGTTCCGAGGCCAACGAACACACCCGAAAGTGATCCCCTTCTCTGTCTGCCGTAAAACTCTGGTGTGTTAACCGTAACGTCAGCATCGTCGGGTGAAATGGCATTGGCCCTCGTGTGTCTTGTGACTAGTTGCGTCATTACGCAAGCTTACGTTATGAAATGGCATTACTGTGCAGTCACACCAACGCCGTCGAGAGCGTCAAAGTGGCCGGAAGTCATTCATTTTCAATGTGAGCATCAAGCAGCAGCGCGGCGCGACTTGGCCGTTGAGGGCGTCGAGTATTTATAAAATACTGACACGCATTTTTCTAAAACAGTTCTGACAGCGCCCTCAGTGGACTTAAAACTGTGGCAATATGTACAGTGATAGTTTGTATTTTGTGGTGCTGCAAAAAGTGTACAGAGGTACGTTTTTCCTAAGACCAGGTTGGACAAACGGCTTGTTCCTAATGGGTTTGTCATGTCGCATCCAGTGTGAACAAAATGTAAAATGATAATGGGTTCTAATGTCACGTCTGGTGTAGACACGGTGTTAAAGTCCTCGTGAAATAAAAAATTTTTTTTTAATTTTTTTCATGGAATATTGAAGTGTTTATTATAAATAGCTTGTCAGTGTGGATCATTCTCTTTTTAAAGTTCACATCATTTTCTATCAAAATCTGGAAATGCACCTCTGCCCTCTAGTGGCTATCTATCTCCGATGACTTTAGTTAGACGGCTTGGGCGGAGCATCTGTTAACTCCTCCCCTACATCTGTCAGCGGCTTCTAGTTCCATTTCAAAATGCACCGCTGATTTTATATTCCATCAATTAAAATGTCAATTTTGCATTTTATACAGCTGCATTGAGTTATCATCAAGCGCAGCGCGTATTTAAGTGTATTTTTAAACGTTCTTAGTTTAAAACTAATTAATTATGAATTATTGCTTCAGTACTGAATATTACTGTGCCTAAGCCTAAATCTATGTATATAAAACCGACCATAAACTTCACAGAGCCATAGTGTCGACACGTTTTGAGGCGAAATCAACCTATAGCACACATGCCTGCCTACCTATAAACGTCTCTGCATGTTAAGCTAGGATAGTAGTATTATAGCGTTAAGAAATTACACCCTGTAGCTTTAGTAACCCTTCAATATTTCACTCACACAGCCAACATTAGTAAGGTCGTCTTACTGTTTTTTTCCTTTACCCCCCTCTCTCTCGTTCTCTCGTCCCTGTGTTATCATCTGGTCCTCCACTTGTCCTGGCAAACGTCGCCTACTAAATTGCTACCTGTCACAGCTCGGTTGTGCTCGCAGTTGCCTAAAGAGTCAAGTAAGCAGAGAAAAAGAAAATGAGAAAGATGCAGAGAGAGAGAGAGAGAAATCGAGAGGCGGACAAAGCTGAAGACAGAATGATAGCAACAAGAATGAAACCCTTTATTAGTCCTTGTCTCTTTCTCTTCCTCACCGGCCTAATTTGAATGTAATTAGCGCATGCATTGCTGGGAGAAACAGCATCTAAATGAGAGTGTTGTTCAAGCCTGCTTCTTGATGGGACCCTGTATTCATTACTGTCGGAGACGCAAACAGCACTTTTCACGCTCGTCTGATTGGTCTGGTCACGAGACCGCGGTGCTAAGCAACCCAAACACTGAGAAACAAAAGCTGTCCACGGCGATTTCATAGTAGTTTTTGGGGATGGATCCGGGTTGGATTATAGAGTTTTTCTCGTGAAATAAGGTTACATTTGGATTTGGTACACTGAGCCTCTGTTACCTCAGTATACAGACCATTTGAAAGGTGTAAACAATACTGGTCCTGAAGCACTTCCTGTTTCAGTATTTGATTATCTTTTATTTCAAAAATGTAAGTCTTTCTTCGTGGCTAATTTCTGTCCTACATCATTTCAAACAGAGATGGCAAATTACAGCTTTAAAGACAAGGAACTAAATGATGGCCAAATGTTGAGGTTTCAAGTTTGGAGCTCATTTGAAGCTTTTCCACTCCATGCTCTAATTGTGTGTGATCAGGGTCAGCGTGCGCATCCTACTCCCATAACAAACGGCAGTGCCAAAGCATATTTTACCTCTCATTAATATTTCAGTTTAGCTGCTAATGGGACATGTGTCATTGGTAAAGGTGAGCTTTAGCTAATAGTTCCAAAATCAATCTATTATTGTAACTAATCAATTGTTCATGAATGAGTCGTTCTCATTCAAGGGCACAGCAGTGGTGGTCCGGGCATTTTTTATTTTAATATCTACAGCAGGGTCATTGCAGTTCATATAGAAGAAAACATGCTTGTTATACGATGTTGCCTGGCAGAAACTAAGACAATTATTTATTATCATTTTATTTTATTATTATTATTATTATACATTTTTTTTGGCCTTTTGCATCTTTGTATGGATAGAACAGTGGAGAGTGAGCCAGGAAATTGTGGGATGAGAGAGATTGAATCGGAAGCTGGGAAAAGACCACGATCCGAGATTCGAACTCGGGTCGCCGGAAGTGCTGCTGCACAATATGTCGTCGCACAGTAAACTGGACCACTTGGCGCCACTTATTATTTTATATTATATACTGTATATATATTTTTTTATTGTGATTAAATTAAATATTTATGTTTGTGCATTTGCTGTAAAATCATGTGTAGAATTTGGTTTTGCGCAGCCTATCATCTGCCTTGGCTCAGCGGTATAAAATCATGTTAGTTTCAGCATTTTTAGGGAACACTAAACAGTGAATAGCCTTAAAAACGCTGGTCCATACACTCCTGAAGCTTCCTTTTCACTTATTTACATCCTGCCCCTCCCCTGGATATACACACAAATTACTGCAGCACAAAGGAGGTGTACAACCTCCATAAACTGCTTTTGTTCTGGCTTTAGAAGCACTTTAAATCACTGCTGGCTTTGTTGAACAAAACGTTGTATTTGTGTGTAGTTTCAAGTTTGCCTGAAAATGCTCTGAGATTAGTCGGCTCCTGCAATGTACTCAAACTGATAGGCCACCATGATATAAATTTGGTATGTCCATTTTTTATTTCAATTTAAGATTTTGGCATACAGTGCGTATATGTTTAGGGTCATGAAGTTGGGTGTGTGTGCTGGATGTAATGCGGTAGTTTAAGCTCAGAGCAGGTAAGCAACTGTAAGGTCGCTGGTTTGATCCGACTTGAAGGGAAAGAAATATGAAGATTTCGGAAAACCCTGGACAGAAAATGCCTCAGAGGAGCAGAACAGTACCAAAGAACTGATACTTTAGGTCATTGTAGCTAAATTCGACATGTTCGATAATCCGCTTGAACTTCGGCCAGTTGTGCCGCTGTCTGTCATGAGTATAAAATATAGAAAGGAGGGACACTTTGAAGTCGACCCAAATGTGTTTGAAATCTTGAGCTCATGGGTTCTTGGTTTAATCCTTTAAATGTTGTGGTTGTCTTTTTAATCCCACTCTGGGCTGCTGTATTTAATACTGGTCAGGAAGGAAGTCAACATTAAGCTGCCTGATGTGCTAGACATAAGAAAGTATCATTTATGACCCCTCAGGTCACGTTAAACATTTTGTCTTGCTTCTAGCCTGTCTGACACCTGCATGTTTTATTCTGCGTGACAAAAGCGATGACAAAATAGATGTTGATACTGATGATTTCGAAACATTACGTCTAATATATTGTTTAGTAAATATATATGTATGTAATCTTGGGGGAGGTTAAATACGGTTGTAAGATCTGTCAATACAGTGTCCCTTTTGTGCTGTTGTCTGCACAGCAGAAATGACATTAGAAGTGAAGAATTGAGACTAAAACCAGCATTGTTTTGTAGTGATGTTAAAAAGAAAAATGGCACGGCCTACAAGTGCAATTATGCGTTGTGTCTCCACTGACCGCAGATTCGGCATTGCATGTTTAATCTTTCTTTTATTATTTTTCGCCCATTCACGGGAGCCGGTAGGTGCAGAGAAGCGTTAGGTAATCAATTCTTCACCAAAGTGCAATAAACTGTAATTCCGTATTCATAAAACATAACGTTCCACTCTCACATCACTTTGCAGGCACTTTAAAAGCGGTACAGTTTCAATATATGTATATATATTGTTTTCTCTTTGTTCTTCTGTAAGAAATGCGTCGAAGTGTCTACGCTTAATGAACATCTTTGTCTTGTTTTCTAATAAAAAAATATCTAAACATCCATTAGACAAGACCATTTTACCTGTGAAAGAAAATTTGCATATGATATTCCGTTCAGATATTCAGAGAATCTATCTTGAATTGAAGAGAATTTGCTGTCTGGTTTTTAGCATAAACATGACCAATGGAATACGACAAGATACTGTTATATAAGAATATATTTTCTCTGAAAACAAGTCTTATGCAATCTTATGCAATTTTGCATCTTAGGTAACTGTATCCTGTTGTTATGTATTTACTGAAAACATGATAAAGATACTGGTTAAAGGGATAGGTTGCCCAAAATATATATCATTTACTTACCCTTATGTCATTTCAAACCCAAATGACTTTCAGCAGTAAATGAGTTACTGCCTCTCTTTTCCATACAATGAAAGTGGATGGGGACCAGGACTAACATACGGTCACTTTCATTTTTGTTTATTAAGAAGCACAGCTGGGAGTTTCTGATGTTAGATCATTTGGTATTTCATGGAGTAAAGAAAGTCATAACATAAGAATAGCTGCTGACAGAATTTCATTTTATGCAAACTGTCCCTTTAAAGGGAAAGTTCATCTGAACAAAGAAATGTATACGGATCTGGAATGATGTAAACGATGACAGAATTTTCATTTTTGAGTGCACGTCAAGTTTATGACTATAAAGTCCTTGTATAAATAAATCTAGGATCTCTTATTTTTACAAATACAACAAAAGCACAAAGCATAAAAAGACTACTCTGTTTATCTGAAGTGCTTGTCGTTGTGTTTTGAAAATGCCATTTTTTCAACCATAAATCTTCTCTTATACCCATAACATACATGCCGTCTGTCTGAGTATGTGTTTTAGATTTTTCTGCCTTTAGATTGGCAACGGTGCGGCGCACATCCTGTGATGATTTGATGATCCATCTCTGTTTACTTGTGAGCGTCTATCATCTGCCCTGTGTGGGGAGGAAATGCATTGCATCATTCTTTTACAGCGAGGCAGGCGGTGCTATCCCAGATCTGCTCGGCTGTCGAGGGTGTTTTGTAAAGCCATTAAAGATTCACATCTGCTCCCTTCATGCGCCCATCCTAGAGAGTATCTGCTGGTGTAGTAAACACAAAAAAAAGAGAGCGAGAGAGAGAGGAGAGAGACAAAAATCTACTCTTGCGGTAAATAGTGTTGGAATTTCCATTCTTTACTGCCTGGAAATCTTTTTAAAGGTTGCATTGATTCTCACAGAGAGAAAACATTATATAAGGCAACTAAACAATCGTGGAAAAAGCGTCGAACGCAAGGGTCTCTTCTGTCTGTGCACAGTGTTGTGAACTAGTGTAGGTTGAGCACTTAGCATCACCGTCGTCTATGGTTTGGTCTCTAGGGATGGCGAAAAGACACAAAGTCCTTATTATGGGTGAGTTAGCATTCAGTGAACCATTAGTCTCCAGAGTGTCTAAAGATGGATTCTTCCGAACACAGAGAAAAAACATCATTGCTTGTTAATCCTCATTTTTAACCCAGCTGTCGAGTGCCGTCCGGTCGCGATAGATCACTGGAAACGTGCACGGTCGACCCAAAGTGCCGCAATCGCCCGAAGACGCACGCATTTGCATCAGCCACTTAATTTTAGCTGCTTGCGAAGCTGCGGATTGTAAATAAGCAAATGAGTAAATAAATAAATAAAGCAAATGCAAATGCGCGAGGCGCCGCTCGCAGGATCACTTGTTTGTCTTCATCTAAGCTAGTTAAAGATGGAGGTCTGGAGGGGAAGGTGGTGGTGGCCATTAAGTTTAATTGATGGTTTGGGAAGGAGAGGGAGAAAGACAGGTTGCTGTCACAGGATGAATGAAAATCAAGGCCTTCAGCTCCACCGCAGTTAAAAAACGTCTCGTCTGCATTTCAGCTCTGAACGCAAATGACCAAACATAAAAGTCCTTGAAAAAAATGAAGCGTTTCTTTTAGGTTGATTTGCGTTAACACTTACACACGCACACACAAACGGATGAACATATTTCAAACTTCAACGTTCTTCAACTAAGATATCTCTGATCTCTTATTTGTGTGTAGTCTCCTCTGAACGATCAGTCGCTCGTCGTTCAGCTGGATGCTTGTGGACTTAAGCTTGATCCATAGCAGAGCACCTGATCTGTCCATCACACCATCCAATCAAAAACATTAGTGGTGGCATTGGTGACATTGAGGTGAGGAGAGCATGAAAGAGCTGTGAGGAGCTGAGAGAAGGTGGGAGATGACAGTTGCTGTATTTGCATTAGCCCGTCGCTCCGTTTTTATTATTTATGTTCCATTAACTTGATTGAACGCAATCGCAAAGCAGATGCTGAATCAAATAAAACGTTATTGGTACATTTATTGGCAAAGTAAATACTAATATACTGTCGTTTACAATGGGGATGAATCTAAAAAGACATGACGAAGACATTTAAAGGCACAGTTCACCCAAAAATCATTTACTCGCGTCATTCCAAACCAGTATGACTTTCTTTCTTTTAAAGAACACAAAAAAAGATATTTTGAAGAGCGTTGGTAACCAAGCCACATTGAGCCCATTGACTTCCTTTGTATGAACACTGAATCACAAAGACCGCTTCCACCGAAACAATATATACAATGTGTCCCTTTAAAGGTGCAATGTATGAGGATCGTTTGACAGAAATGCAATATAATATACATAACTATGTGTTCAGAGGTGTATAAAGACTTTACATAAGGAAGCGTTATGTTTTTATTACCTAAGAATGAGCTATTTCTGTCTAAATAAACCGCAGGTAACCTTACATAGAATTCCCCATGTTGTTTCTATAGTTGCCCTAAATGGACAAACTGCTCTGCAGAGCGCATTTTGTACGTAATCTCTGTTATGTCCTTCAGCAGAGAAGCGAAAATGTGACAACTTCTGATTGCGATTTGCAACCGCACCACTAGATGCCGTTAAATTTCATACACTGGACCTTTAAGTGAATTGCAGTAAACTTAAAACGTACATTTATAATATTAAATAATAATGATATGTACACAAATTGATGATATGTATAATACATTTGCTTATGTTTGTTGTATTTCCCTGTGTGGTTTGTTTATTATTTCATGTTCTTTTATTTGGTGTTTCCATCAGGAAGTCTAGTGAATTCATTCAATCTGTAGGCTTGTTAAGGTCCTCACCTTAAGCTCGGCGCTGTCACCTTTGACTCATTTAATTCTCATTTCGAGTGCCTCAAGTAGCTGTCCATTCTCTGTCGACACCCTTACATCCCTCTGATAGAAAATGATTCCATGTACTTCAAATGCATGGAGCGAGTATATTCATTTTGTTGCGTAATTCTAATCAGGCTGTATGGGTACAGGTGCTTTTAAATGTATGAGCTTTCTAATATCAATGGCTGAGTCTGACATTACACCATCAAACGCGAGCACTTTTAACATCAAGGACCGTATTTAGACACCACCACACATACAAATGCACACTTGGCTGTCTCTAATCAGCCCCTGCTGGTTGAAAGAGCGTCTGGCTAGCTGAGAGTATCTCACCGTGGTGTTGATAGCTGTCACTAGTGATTGTTCGCTACTCCTTCTCGCCTTCTCCCAGCGACTGCTTGTTTTAGAGCTAATTAAAAATTTAGAGCCCAACTTTTTAAACTGATTATGGCCCCCGAAGTTTGCCTCACTTATGTCCTGCGGCCTTAAAAGAAAGAGAGAAAGATAGATAGAGAGAGAGAAAGAGAGAGAGAGGGGAGCGAGCGAGCGAGCAAATGGAGGAGCCGAAAAATCAATAGCCCAGTCTGCCTCCGACATCTTAATGTCAACGGCGTGGGTGAGATGTGTGGAAATGATGGAGCTCATGTCAGTCAGAGGCTGACCATTACACCACGTGCTCGGCCTCAGTTTCTTTCCCGCCCCTGGGGGGGAAGCGCTCGCTGCAGGATGAAGTGACCACCTCCACCCTCCAGGGCATTTCCATCAGCTCTGCAGGGTTGCCCTACATTTCCAGTATCATCTTGTGCTTCTAATGAGCATGCTGCAATGTGTTTGCTTTGAACTGTACACACACTCTTAATGAGCTGTCCTACCCGGCTTCACACTTATTTCTTTCCTGCCCGCCCCCATCCTTTATTCCCTTTTACCTTAAAATGAGAAAACGAGGTTAACCCTTTAATGGAACGTACACACGTAGAAAAAAAAGAGAAATTATGTATTTGCATTTTGTGTTTTCTTGGGGGGCAGTAATAATAAGTAGGTTATTAATTACAGACCACATTTATAGACCCATAAGAGGACAAACAGGAAATATTTATTTTTAATATTCTAATAATTTTACCATTAAACTAATTAACAAATTAAAAGTAAACAAACTGATAACAAGTTACAGTGAAATAAATTGTAAAGAAGTTAAATTAAATTACATAATAAAATCAAATACTTTAGCAAATATAGGGCAGTATTAATAACATTTTAATGTAAAAAAATAGAAAAAACGTCAGATAAAATAAAATAAACATATAATAATTAAAGTGCATATTTACCATCAAATGTCATTTTAACTCTCTGCTTTAGCAAACATTTATTATAATTTAATAAATGTCAACATATACAGACATATACTTTTAAGAGTGCCAAGACTTACATGTACAAATATAAATAGTAGGTAAACATGACGATTATGTATTGTGAAAAACTGTGGATACTTGTGAAAATATTACAGAGACTGCACCTGAATAGTAGAGTTGCCTCGATTATGTTAAACCAACTGTCAAAAGTATATTTCTACTCAAAATGTCCTCTTCTAAATGGTTTATAAGCCTGTTTAAAGGTCAGAAAGAACAGCATGATCCTGCTGTCACATCCACGAATCCTTGTTTATTCTTTGTGGTTGTACATTTTGCTGAAAAGCTGTGAGACCGAAACATGAATGAGTTATATTTAAGTGCTTTTATGCAGCTCTGGCTTTTTTTGCTACAGTCTCGGATATGGATCTTTTAGCATCTTCTCGGTAAGTTCGCTGCTCTGTTAAATACGTCAGACATTTGTCTGGATGTATTAAGAGGTGCTTTATTGATCGGTGTGAGGAGGACGATGAGTTTAAGTGTGTTTACATGGTAATGTCTTTGCTGAAAGCTCGGTCCTAGACCCGAGGAATTAGTCTGCCCTTTAAAGGAAGCAAGCCAAGAAACGTCCATGACCCCAATACTTCATTATGCTGTGCTTAGCTCATAAGGTTTACATTTATTTCAAGGTGAAAGGTGAGCTTTTATTAAAAAATACTTTCGTCTACATTATAACAATTCGATTTTTTCGAAAACTGTAAGACTGTGGCTCAGTCGTACCAAGGAAGAATTTTATGTGATTTGTATGCAAGACGACAAAACTACAGTAATAGTACTATTGGTTGGTAATAGTCATCATTTAAATTGTGTTTTTGTTAAACAATATAATTACAGGACAATTCCCACACGAGTTACACAAATTTCAAGTCAATGTGAGCTACATTTCAACACAATGTATGGACTAGATTTGGAGGACTGAAAGTCAGGAAGCATGTGCTTTTGAGGAAGCTGAAGGTCAACTTCACCTCTGAGAGCATCTTGATGTATCCCAATTAGGGATGGGGAAAAAATCTATATTTCCAAGTATTGCAATATTTTACCTACATTCTCACGGTATTTTTAGTAAAAAATTTTATATCAATATATCTGACACTACCATTGACTGCTTTCAGAGCGAGTTGTAAATCTTAGAGATACAGAGAGTTTATATGACATATTATTATTTTAATGAAAGATTTCAAATACATATTTCATGAACCAGACACAATAACACCAGAAACATGTTCGGAGAAAGTAATTATGGCAACTTGTGCTGTCATGTTAACTTCAATTTTCTAGATCAAGAACACAATGTTTCAAACCTACAACCTTTTCGATACCATCCCAGAGCTATTATCCCTACAGCACCGGCCTCTATACTCTGGCTTGGAAACCAGCTGCATGATCAGTTGCAGAAAGCACCCATGTGTTCCTTGCAGCTGCAGCTGTCTGTGCAAGGCGATGATGTCACTTTTAAAAGCATGTCAGTGAAGGAATGAGAAGCCGGGTGTCTGGGGTTAAGGGATGAGTGCCTCTCCTGAAAGCTAATAAGACAGCCCTTCATTTTCTCAGCTTTAAAGTAATTCAATCAAACTCGCACGAGGAAGTGTCTCCAGGCAAATATGCTGATCAGTCAAAAAAAAAAACGTTGGCCACATCAGCCTTTCTCACCCTCCCTCTCACATAGGTGCATGCAATAAAGCCTTATCAAGAAAAGGAAAAACAAAAACTCATGAAGGCGAAAACAAAACAAAAACACTGATCACCTCCCCCTCATTGTGATGAATGCTTTACGTCAGACACCAGCCTAAAGTCATTTATTCAATCCAAATCCCTCAGAAGGGAAGAAATCAAATCTTAGCCCGTCGCGTGTCTCCCTGTTTAGCTAATCCCTGTCCTCTGACATTTCTAGCTTGCTGTCTTTGTGATTACATTTATTGTTATTATTGCTAATCAGAATTCATGGAGATCCCTTAGCGGGCATGTTGGAGGGGAGGACAATAAATAGATGGATAAATAAATAAAAATGAATAATCTTTGAAATGTCAGGGAGCTCTGGGAGGGGCAGATGGCAGTGTTTTGGGCGAGCACACTTTTGTCTTTTAGCGTTGATGGTAAGCTGCTGTGTAGGGTGATAACAGAAACGTCTATAAGAGTGTGTTAAAGGACTGACAAACTTTACTTCCATGAAATGCTATACCATGAAATGAATATTGTTTGAATTTGCATTTGCTGAAAACTATCAAAAACGATGTATTATGCATGCCAGGCCAGTGGATGGTGCTGTTGCTAGGTAAAGAAACCTGGCGTGGCTGAATGCATGCACAGGTATAAGCCGAACGTGCTTTTTAATACCCTGGGTCGACGTATATTTGCTTTTAAAGTCTGGCGAATGTAAAATATAGTGTGTCTCTGCTGGTGCAGTAAATCCACTTTTTGCTGGAGAAACATGAATACATTGTGGCGACGAGTAGCACCAGCACACGCTGGAGGCCGCCATATTGTTTTGGGTATATTCGCATGACTTTTATTTAGCCTAGTTGTGCAAGCACTGTCGAGCTTGTAGAGATGCAGCTGTTTTTGCCAGGTGGGAACTTGTTCCCCTGGTTGGGCCTGGGTTCTCCCAAGGTTTTATTTCACCATTGGAGATTTGGGTTCCTCGCCACCGTTTGCATACTGTTTTGCACTGTTTGCCTGACTGGGGGGCTGCTGACATCAGCTTTGAATTTTGAATATCACTTTAAATGTAAAATTCTGCTTAATTTATTTATTATTACATAAAGGAATTTATAGTCAATAGTAAAATTTGACCTGTGTTTCTCTCTCCTTTATCTTAAATGTGTGCTTCTCTGTGATAACCATTGTGTGTGTGTGTGCCTGTGTATTTTGTGTTTGTGTGGAGTTGTGAGTTCGTGTTTTGATTTTTTTTTTTATGTTTTGCTTATAGTCAATATGTTTCATGTACAGCTGCTTTGTAACAATGAAAATTGTCAAAAGCGCAATATAAATAAAGCTGAGTTGAACGCGTAATACGCTTGTGCATGATGTCATCGTTTTCAGAATGTTCCGTCTTGCAGTTTACACAGAGACGATATCGGTATAAAAAGTTTTTGGTTTTCAGTAGAAAACACTGTTGTGTAAACAGCCTCTAAAGTCTTATGGTTAAATAACACACAAGATGTATGCACTTACACATTTTTTACAAAGCTTTTGTTAAAAATCCATTAACAGTAGTGGCCAAAAGTGATGTTTGCTTTTAAAGGCGGGGTAACCGATATCCGAATTACGCTTTAGACAACTGAGTCGGGCCGAGTACCAAAACAACCTTGTAGCCAATCAGCAGTAAGGTGTACAGAAAGATGGGGGTAGGGCTGTGTTTGTTTTGGTGATTTGAACATTACCAACGGCTAAGAGAAATCGGACATCCCACCTTTAATGCCCCCATGGGTTATATTAGGTGTTTAGTACAAATTGACAAAACAAAGGTATTTTTGAACAAGATTATTTGTCAAAAAGGCTAAATACAATCTATCAGGGAATATGTTTTTTTATCCTATTATACAAAAATGCATAGATAACCAAAAAGGTAACATAAGCCAAACAGTAACTAAAAGTTTATCTGCTTTTAATATTTGTTAATAATATATAATCCTCTCTTGTGGTAATATTTTGAAGTCTTCCTTAAATTCTTCTCAAAGCTGAGCTTCAGTTTATGATCCAAACACACCAATGCAACACGCATCTGAAATATTTGAATAAAGGGCAAAGATGTCAATTGTCCAAAGTTGGACATCACTTTTAACTACCACTGTATTTTTGCTGGTACAGAAAGCAAAAGATGTGCCATTCTACTTCATTTTCCCCCAGTGAACTGTTCTTTTGAACAGCCTTACCTTCATTTCTCTAAATGCATGTTCTGTCATGCTCCAAACGTGCTTTCCTCTCACCTCATGCCGTCTAAGTTGGGCTGTCTTTTTGCTGGCACCGTTTGTATTTGCCCCATAAGACCAGGTCTGTGCTCAGCCTGAGGGAAGTGCCCTCAACTGAGTCCCTGGTTCTTTCTGAGCATCAGCAGCCCAGAGGCTCATCTGGACACACTTCTCCTCAGTCCTTTCTTCTCCACATGGCCTCTCTATTGTGATGAGGCGACTCTCTGTCACAGGTAAAAGGAAATAGCGATAGCTTTGATCAGAGGTATCGGGAGAGGAGAGCGAGGTTAGGCAGGGGAGGTGTTTGAACTCTTTATTCCAGGAGATGAAAGGAGTGCAACAGCAGAAATCCTGCTGAAGTGGAGCTGGTATGTTAGGCCTGACCTGTGAGGGGCGGGGCTTGGAACTCCCCAGGTTGCCATGGGAGACATCGGTAGTTGAAATTCAGCGTCGTGTGATAATTGGTTATTTTTATGACTAGGGTGCCATTACATTTTTCTGCAAAACACGAAAGAAGATACTTTGAAGAACGTTGAAACCGAACAACATTGGCTCCCATTGACTTCCATTGTATGGACACAAAATCACTGAGACATTCCTCAAAATATCATCTTTTGTGTTCCACAGAAGAAAGAGTCATATACAGGTTTTGTATAACAAGAGGGTCAATAAATGATCATTGAATTTTTATTTTGGCGTAAAATATTCCTTTAAGGTTAAGCACCTCCTTTTCCTGACCATGTGTCAAAAAATAAATGGTTTAATGCTATGTGCTCAGTGTTGTCTATTAATGGAAAGTACCAAATGAATCTCACGATACACCTATATCTCCTGGAACATGTTGTTCACAATGTACAGGTTTTTAAATACTTGCATACACCTGCCCACAGAATTCAGGCACTTGAGACTGTTAGCGTTGAAAGCCGAGATGTATGTCCTTGTATGTCTTTGGCAACTAAAAAAGAGAGCGTGAGAGAAAGAGATGAATAAGGGCTCGCAGTGGAAGGTGAGGAAGATGATGGGTGATGAGAGACATTTGGGATATATCTATAACACAGGGAAACAAAATCACATCATCAAACAATGGTAAGAGAGAAATATGAGCCTACAGGCCTTATGGGACAACAGCGCTGGAATGGTAGACTTTCATAACATTTATCTTCATCAGCACACCTTCACCCAGTCGCAGATCCAAAGAGAGAGAGAGAGGAAGAGCGATGGAGAGAATTCAATTATTTGGATTAGATAGGAATTCGTGGAGCCAATAGAAAAAGTGCAATAAAATTTTTTGTAAACGAATAGTAACACTAAATGAATGCCTATGTAGGCGGTTGTTTACATAAACAGAACAGTAACCAAATCAGAAGGTCTTAAGTATGGCCTTATACAAGACACGTTCAAGCGTTCGTCCTACATTATTATTATTATTTTTTTAATTGTTGGTCTATGTATTCAATGTTGGTAACCGAACAACGGCGGTACTGATTCACTTGTTATTGTATGGACACAAAACCAATGCAAGTCAAGTCAATGGGCGCTGCCGTTGTTCGATTACAAGCATTCTTCAAAATATCTTCTTTTGTGTTCTGTAGAAAAAACAAAGTCTTTCAGGTTTGAAATGTCAAGAGGGTGAGTAAATGATGATAGATTTTTATTTTGGGAGAACTATCCCTTTAATAATTTTAACCAATTTAATCAGTTTTTAACTTTACAAATGCATCTTAAGAACACCACCCTGCCCTGTTTCATTTCACTCTGTCTAGATGTTTTTGTAAAAAGTGCAACACCGTTAACAACTGTTCCCACTTGAAAAGCACTCCAGTTTCTTTAACATTCACAGTTGGTTATCATAATGGTAGCATGTAGCTAACCTAATACATCCATTCTAGGGATGCAACGATTCACTCAGCTCACGATGTGATGCGATTCACGATACTGATCTCACGATACGATTCATTCACAAAGTGAGTTGAGACAAATTAGAAATAAACAACTGCCCTTTTATTATTAAACACATTTCTTTGTTAAATAAATATATATTCTATGTCACTAAACTAAACTGCAATTTAATAACAAATTCCAAATCAAATAAAAAATTCATAATACAAAAGTCTCTTTAAAATAAACAAAATTTGTCTGTGCTTTTCTAGGATTTTTTTACGTTTAAGAAATAGCATATCCCCGTTTCCCAAGTTTGCAGTAAACACAGTGCCCCCGCTGTTCAAAACATGTATCGCGATTCAAATAACATCTCAACCGGCTTGAATCACCACCAGTAGCGTTGTTAACCCGCAAACTTGGGGGCCCCTAGTGGCTACAAGCGGTAAAATAATTTGACACTTGATTTAGACACTCAGATATACGCAATGAAGCGCACGTATCAAAGCGGTGCTAAAAAACGACAGAAAGCAAAAGAATAGAAATCTAATACTCATTTTACGAATATAGCAAAACAATTCTATGAAAAGAATTTACTTTCTTATACTGTTGCTAAAAACATTCTGTATTATTCTGAATAAAACAAATTACACTTTTTCATCCCACAACAGAGAAGGTTTATTCGTATAACAAACTCTAGAGAATTTTGTGCTGTTATGTGGTTCAACGTAAAATAAATCCGGTTTATATTTGTTATAAATTTATGTCTCATTCATTCCATGTACTCAATACTGCCGTGCAATTCAAACCAAAATGTTAGGCAATGTTTGGGGGGCCTCAGGTCTTGACTTTGCTCAGGGCCCCCAAAATGATAAACAGGCCCCTGATCATCACATATTATAATGGATTTTCATCCCTAGTCTGTTCTCTCCTGTATGCACCATACAACAAAAGTGACGACACAGCCACCGTGAGAGACCATAGATAGTGGTCAGACAATCCAATTTTGTTCCTTTCTGTTGCTAAGAACAAAGATATTTTACCTCTATCATTTTAATAGCATGTTCATGAGGGACAGAGTTCAATTACACTAAAGTGCATGAGTTTTAGAAGCATCCGTGTGCGACGTGATTTTGTACGGCTTAAACTTTCTCTGACCTTCCTTAATGAGCACAGCACCCAAGGCAAGACTGAAGACGACCACCCCATATTCACCATGCAGACCATCAGCAATGTCCATACAAACCCAAAACAGAGAAATAAATAGAAATGCATTTAATCGCCTGTCTTATTAACCTTTACAAGACGTTTTAAACATATCGGCTATGGAGAATGGAGGGTTGCGTAAGTCCAGCACTCTTATTCAGTATTCAAACACCTGCTCTTTAGCAACCGAGTGTCTTTGGTCTCACTTCTATAAATTACAACATATCTAATGCGTGTTCTGTTCTGGGGACTTGCAGCCTCGTATCTTTTTGCTCGATGCATCGATATATCCTCTCTTGGCTATGCCGTCCGGCGCATATCATCTCTTTACCTGTCTATGATTTACCGAGGGAAATAAACCATTTCTTTTCCTGCTTTGTTATGTTATTGACTTTTTGGAACATGGTATGTTTGTATCGATACTTACATGTATAGCACTCAAAGACATTAATATAATACTAGCTGTCATATTGATTTTTAAGCATACACAATTACCGGCCTTCACGTTGCGTGCGCTGAGGAGAATGCGCACGCTGGCTTTTTTCTGGCTGCAAGGACGGTAAGAAGTTTTGCAAATGCTCATTATTTTTGCGGTCACCCACCTGAAAGTTCAAGAGCCGTCAATCGAACAGCAAACTTACGTGCCGGTTTTAATGTCAGATAGGCCCGCGTGCGGGTTGTTCGGGTAATTTTCAATGGAAGACAGAATGAAAAGAGACTTTTCTGAAGGCTCGGTTACTATTTACAAAAATTGTCCGATTGAAAGCGCAGAGAGGGATCCGTGAGGCTTTCGCGAAACCGAAGTTAGTCGTGGTTTCATCTGCTCATGGCTCAGCGAATGCAGGGTAATACTGTGAAACGGTTTCAGTTGGAATCACTGCAGACCTGTACACATGGGCCTAAAAGCATCTGTTGTGTACTGGCTTACCGTGGCAGATACTGAACCCTGCTGCCGAAAACCAGCTAATGAGGAGACACAATGCTGCCAGCCAAATCTGTTATTTCCCCTGTAAATGAACATTTTATTTCTGTTTTGTTCACCTACACACACATCCCAAATATCTCTGGTGCACAAAACGAACACTGATGCATCTCGACCCCTTTTTGGCTCAATGTTATCGTTCCGTCCTTTAGGGCCCAGCTCGAACGCTCTAGGTGATTTGTCATTTTCCCACCAAACGCAAGCTTGTTTTTATAGACTTTGTTTTTCAATTATCTGGGCGGAGCGTGTGCCGCCATAGTGCATCTGCTCCGGTTGGCGTCTTAGTGTCGTTTGCTTCCCTGTTTTTCACTCTGTTTTGCTCCCCCACAATCTCCTTCACGTTAATCCCTCTGGGAAATTTGGGGGATGTAATATCTCTCTCTGTATCACTGACCGGTTTACTTTTCTCGCCCACCCAGACCCTGCCTTTCACATTGACTCGCAGTTGTCTCGGGGGTGCTGTGTTTGTTCTATGCAATCTGATGGACAGTTATCCACTTTAAGAGCCGAAAAGATAGCAGTCTGCCAGTGAACTTGGTAGAAAAATAAAATTAAATACTGTCATGACAGCATAACACAGTGTTTAGATAGTCACGTGGGAGCTTGTAAAGGGAAAGAATCACAGTGAGGGTTGGGATTGCGGATGGTTTTATGATCCACCATACTGAGAGGGAATTCCAACGGGACTTGATCGGAAGGAGGGAATCGGGCTGCAGTTTTGGACCCCCGGCTGGGATGCAGCCTTCGGCGTCCTCTTAAAATAATTTAAGTACCCTTTTAAGTCGATATAGGGATGGGAATCATAAGGAATTTAATGATTCTGGTTCAGATTTTGATTCCACTAAGAAACAATGCTGGGTCTTTAATGATATTATAAAATAAAAATATAATTGTGCCAACTAGACGAAACAAATTAAAAGAAATATGATTAAATAAATCAATTAAAATGAGTTACAATTAATAAAAAATGAATGTAATTAAAAATCAAGATAGTTGAACTGATAGCATCATTTATTTGTAAATCATTTCAATACCATGATAATATCGCTACCATAAACTATTTCGGGCACGATAACCGTGTAGTGAAAATATGATATCTTCACAGTCCAATATGTACATTTCTTTAATTACAAAACAAAACTTTTCTTTTAACAAAACTTTTTTGAAATGGATGACTTTCAAAAGAAAAAGTGCCGATCATATTGTAAATTGGAACACCTTCAAGAATGTAAAAAAGAATTTCAACCTGAGATTCATACCTCAAGAAGCTGTTTGATAAAATGGCAAAAGTACATTTTTGCGTATTTAAGTCAAAAAGTAGCTCCTTTAAAGATGCTAAATGTCCTCAATTCCCATATGTTCATATGCGTTATTTCTATTCACTATTATCCTAAAATGTGAAAACAAATATAAATAAAAATGCCCCTACATATTTGGATGGTTTTGTAAATATATGTATGCTTACAAATTCGTTTCAGGTACTTTTTAAGAACGGAACCTGTCCTGTATAATAACCTGTTCTCGTTTCCAAACCCTACCAGTCTATCACCAGAGTCATTCAGAGTATAGACTAACCGAGCACTGTTATTAAAACAAAATGAGATCGTGATGAAGAGTTTGTTGTTTAGTACATTTGGTAATGGTGCTACTGTGTATGCTAATGAAGGTAATGATGATGATGATGGTTGTTGGTCTGCTACAATAATGAAAGCAGAGATGCCATAATTCTAATACAATACTGCTGTCTTTGTTTCTCCCCCTTTCCTTCTCTTTCTCTCTCTCTCTCTCTCTCTCTTGCTGTCTGTCTGTCTATAGGCCAGAACCTGGTGTTCCCACCTGTGGCACTGTGGGTAACGGTCGGCCTGGCCGTGTGTTTGCTGGGTCTGCTCATCGCACTGGCTGCTGTCTGCCGGAGGAAGATCAAAGAGAGCTGCGAGGAGATGAGAGCCGGTAAGGGCACTTCCCAGCAAGTATGTCCTTAAGAATAAGGTCTTGTACTAAATCACTTCTTCAGCTGTTTTCTTAGGTCTCTCATGAAGATATTAGATAATGACAGTTGAGGACTATACTTTGTGTGTCTAGTAGTCCTTCTGTTTATGTGCTGGACATGGATGTCTGGAGTTGTCATGGATGTCTAGGCTTGCCTAGCAGACCATATTGCTAACAAAAATAGAAAGCAGTTTTGTTAGCAAGTGCTTTCTATTTTTGTGTGCAAAACTGCAAGCTCCAATCAGATATTCTGTGGTAATATGCTTTCAGGAAGCAGGGTGCACCCAAAGTCCATATTTTTGTTCATATTTTGATGAAATATTAAAGCGATAGTTTATGCAAAAATAAACGTTCTGTCATCATTTCAAAACCTGTATGTGTCATTGAAAACCTGTACGTGGCTCATTTTTATGCAAAGTGGACGAGACTTTCTTCCTGTACTGAAAAACGTCTGACTGTGCAAAGCTTGTTTCTTAACAAGTGTTAATAGACGCTTTGGTTTCCTGTCATTTACTACGATTGCTTCCTTGCTGCATTAGACACCCCTTTGCATCTTTAAACTCTTTCTAAGCAAATGCATCAATCCTTGCTCCCCGATAATCGCCTGCCTGTTAATCTGATGCATTTTGATATTTTGTATTAGCGTTACATCACAACCAAAGCTAATAGCCGGATCCGTTCAGGCAATCTGATAAAGTTCAATGAATATCGCTGCTGTTAAGGCATGACTAAGGCCCGGTCCTTCTCGTGAGAGCAACGTGCCGAGCAATAATTCACGCGGAAGACCCCGAAGCTCTGCCGTGGCAGGCAGTCTGAGCAGAATGCTAAAAGCCAGACAGAGTTTGGAACAGTAGTGTTTTTGCAGAAGCCCTGTCTTTCCTCCACTGCTGTGGGAAGTTCATTAGCGCCGGCTAGATAATGAGTTGGTCGTGTAACCAGGGACTGCAGAACGGCAGAAAATAACCGAGAATGATGTGCGGAAGCAGAAATAGTGACAGAGAGGTAAGATGGATTTTGCAATCATACGGAGAAAAAGCTAGATAAAGAGATGGATGGAACAGCCGGACGTCGCTTTCCTGGGTACGAGAAGGTACCACCACATCAACTGTAATGAGTTCTGTGTGTAGTATAGGAGACATTTAAATAAAGGTCATTCCAGCGTTGCACGAAACCCCTGGGCTTTTAAAAATACATCTGCAACCCCCGTATTCCGAGAAAGTCACAGAATGAGTGAGAGAGGGGAAGAGTGAAGGAAAGAGTAAATATCTAGCTGTATTTCCACACCAAACAGTGGAATGGAGTGGAAAGAACACACAAACATTGCCCAGAATATCAGGACAGATAGTCAAGACCAAATAACCTATTCTTTCTCCAGTAACCCGTGCGGGAATACTGGGATAAGATTCATTGAACGGGTCAGTAACCTGTTAAAGTAATTGAGTTGTTGAGTGAGTCAGATACTTCACTTTTCCACTTCACTCCTGCTGATCTTGTACTTGCCAACATTTGTTTGGGTTTTTTATAATTGTTTTTTTTATAATTTTTATAACCCTGTTTAAACCGGTGACAACTTAGTTACATTATGTGTAAAAAAATTAAAATTAAAATTAAAAATAAAATTAAAATTAAAATTAAAATTAAAATTAAAAGTAAAATGTAAAGTAAAAAGTAAGAGTAAGATTAAGATTAAGATTAAGATTAAGATTAAGATTTCCACGTCATCAATGTAACTAATCCGAAAGGATCTCTGTGTAAGATTAAGATTAAATTTTTTTTTTTTTAAAAAATTAAATTAAAATTAAAATTAAAATTAAAATTAAAATTAAATTAAACAAGTTAAGAGATTAAATGTAAGAGTAAGAGTAGTAAAGAAGTGTAGAGAAAGAGTAAGATTAAGATTTCCACGTCCTCAATGTAACTAATCCGAATCTCTGTGTAGATTAAATTAAGATTAAGATTTCCACGTCATCAATGTAACTAATCCGAAGGATCTCTGTGTAAAATTAAAATTAAAATTAAAATTAAAATTAAAATTAAAATTAAAATTAAAATGTAAGATAAAGATAAAGATAAAGATAAAATTAATTAGAAAAAAAATTAAATTAAAATTTATTAAAATTAAAATTCAGAGTCCCGTAAGAGTAAGAGTAAGATTAAGATTTCCACATCATCAATGTAACTAATCCGAAAGGATCTCTGTGTAAGATTAAGATAAGAAAAGAAAGATAAAGATTTTAAAGGAAAAAATTAAGGAGATTAAAGTAAAGAAATAAAGGAATTTTACAAGATTAATATTTTGGGAGACTTTTATTTTAATGTTTTGTTTTATTCTAGCCCACCACACATTCTAAAATTAGAATTAGTATTAATACAAAAGTATTAAAAGTATAAAAAGGAAAGTATTAAAAGTATTAAAAGTATCAAAAGTATCAAAAGTATTAAAAATAAAATTATTAAACTTAAAAGTATTTCTTACCCTTACAACTTAAATGACAGTTATAACAATTGATCACTTTAATATTATTCTATTTCTTCCTATATTACATTGGAATAGCAGAGGTTTTTATTTGCATTAGTTCAGTATATATTGTAACTATAGATTAGGATAAAAATACTCAAATCTGCTATGTGCGTTGATCTCCAGCAATGCTTTCACAGCACATGCTTTTAATTCAATTGGTTCCAGCCAGCGACCCAAACTGTGACATCAAACAGGCTCGAGTCTGAGCACAAAAACTATAAACTTCCTACAGCCATGTGTGGACGGGAGGCTTAAAATGGAGCAGAATATTCAAGCTCTTGTGGAGAAGGGGTGGGCCAAGAGGTGAAGGCCTAATTGATGCTGTCTGCTCAGCTTTCACTGTGGGTACAGTGGAGGAGATTGGTCTGGACACTCCTCGCCTCAGACTTCACAGCGCAAGGCTGAGAGGGTCAGTCAGAGTCTAGAAGCGAGAAACTCATTTTTCTTAGCTGTCATAATGTGTGTGGAGAGGTTGAGGGGGATCCTGACTAAAATGAACAGCTTCTGAGATTGGCCTGTTAGCTCAGATACCGGCGTGGAGAGCCACCAGAGAAGGAAATGAACAATGTAGCTTTGTTTTTTTATTTCCTCTCAAGGTGTCTGATTCACTCTCCGCCATTGCCATAAACTTATTTCCTCTTCTCCCGCTTACTTCATCTCACCATTTTCTCTTACTTATATCTTCTGACACTTTATTCTGTTTTTATTCATTTTCAAAAAGAACACAAACAGAATATTTCCACGTCATCAATGTAACTAATCCGAAAGGATCTCTGTGTAGCTATACTATCACACTTGATCCAAAATTCTATAAAAAAGATGAGTTTCATGAGGTTGTTACAAGTAGTCTCGGTTAAAAAGACCAGGGGGTTGCACCAGCTGGATGTAAAAAAGTTGGGTGTAAGCCCAACGTCGGATTTATCTATGTCCAGACTTGTGATAAATATTTACACCTGTTGCACCATCTAGAACTACGACCAGGCGCAGCTATGCTCATCTTGGACAAAGGGCGTCTCTGCGGCCACATTCTACCGCATTGAGAGTGACATTCTGAGTGAATGGTGAAAATGTTAAAGAGGAAAAATAATTTGATAAAAGAAAAGAAAAAGCACAGAAAAAGCAGCGCTCCATTCCCGGTGGTGATCATCAGCTCCAACTGCGGTGATCATTTGTTTTGTTTAATAGTAAAACTCAGCGCTGCTAAAACTAAACCTTCCTGTAAGTTATCTGCAGGGCAGAATGGTTTTAAATGTGTTAAATTGGACCATATTGAAACTGAAAAGACTACAAATAAATTCTAAAACATCACTTCCAAACTTTTCTTTACATTTCTGTACATTAGAAAATTAGATATTTTAGTTAGTTTCTTTTAATTTGAAAAGAGAGTTTTAACTCGTCCGGTTAAAAAAAAACTTTAACTGCATCTTATACTTCCGTTATTTCCCATTCTATTTTATTGTACCTAAATATCGCCCCTTAAAAGGATCCGTCTTCGTAAAATGCAGTTGACAGCAGATGACAGCAGATTTGGTTTTGTTCATGTAATGTTATGTAAATATAAATTAAAATAAAATAAAATACAACTCAACTTAAAGGGGTCATATGGCGTGAATACATGTTTTTCTGTGTCTTTGGTGTGTTATAAGTTGCCCATGCATGTATTAGAAACGTAAAATTGCAAAAATGAAAGTGACGGAACAAAAGATGCATTCTATCTAAAAGCAAATGTTCACCCAGACCTGCCTGAAACGCCTCGTGTAACTACACCCCCACAAATCAGTCAGTTCGTGGTATGATTTCACTCAAATCCGCCCAAATGTATACGCAAGCAAGGTGGGCGTACCTGTCAGTACAATTGCGTTGGAATATGATGTTCCAAATATGGTAAAAGGCGTCACATTCCGTCACACGCTTGCAGTATTCGACCAATCACTACTCACTGGTTAACTGGCCAATCATAGCACACCTCGCTTTTCAGAGCGATGAGCTTTGTTAAAAATCTGCACGTTTCAGAGGGGCGATGCAAAGAGGAGATACAGGGTTTTTAAACTGAAACCGTGTATACACATTGCATTACATCTAAAACAAACGATAATATTTGTTTTAACTGTCATCTGACCCCTTTAAGGAACATACACAAACAATATATATAACCATCATTTGTTTGTTTTCTATTTGATCTGTCTGTCTGTGTTTATGCATGTCTGATTTCACAGTTACAGTGTTTATCTGCATTTTGAAGCACATAATAGACCTTCTGACACGTGTAATTTCACAATTAATTGGATACTGTAAACTAAATTCTTCTATTATCTCTATTTTCTCTTTACAGAGGAAGAAGCCAAAGAACTTGAGGAAGCCAACGAGTTAGAAGAAGCCAATTCAGGTCAGTCACTCACAACACAGGATATGAATCATGAGTTCACATGATACATGTGATGGTGTCAAGTCATCAGTAATAGAAAGTTTAAGTGTGACCAGATTTAAGAAACATCATCAGTACTTTAAGGCTCACACAAACCTTTAGACCAGTGGTATGTTTGGGACCGATCTAAAGCTTTTTCAGCAATGTGCTTTTTTTTACATACTGTAGATATATCTGTTCTATTCATGTTTTTACTATTTTGGTCTCTGGCTCGACTGTAAAAAGCCATGGTTCAGTCTAATAATGGCCCTCAATGGCATTACAGCAATTATGATATTTAATGCAACTGGGTGACAATAAATCTGAATGTGAAGAGCTTAATAAATTAACTCTAAATAATTTGGTACTAAATAGATTTGATCTCTGTCTACATAAATCCAACTGTAGGAATTTTGTTTTATGCTTATTCCTCCGTGTGATATGTGACTCAAAATATGAATCCCTGTGACATTCATGAATGTTTCTGTGTAATTTGCCGCGATTGTCAAGCAGAACACCCCCCCAATTCCCCCTTAGGTGAAGGCCAAAGTAAACGCTGGCAGAGTCCAGGTTTTGTTCCCCCTGTGGCTTTAATGTCATTAAAGATTCATTTGACTCCTTTAGTCTGATTGAATTATTCAGCCTGGCCATGAGCAGCAGAGTTAATACTATGAGATTTTAATAAGCAGGCAGGTGAAGAGGGTCAGGGAGGGAGAGAAAGAGAAAAAAGAGAGAATGGCTGGGGGCAAAGAGATAGAAAAAAGGAAGGCAAAAGAGACAGACAGAGATGGAGAGAATGGGTCACAGTGTGTCAGTGGTAATAGGGGTCTCATGAATATTTCACATGTGATGTGTGTTCACATGATATGACACAAAATGTTGACAGTGTGGGAATCCTTGTACATTCTAGTGTTGTCACGGTACCATAAACATGTGTTACGATACTATACCAGCTGAAGTATCTCGATATCAAGCAGTATCACGATGCTGTGCCATATAATTCAAATCTATACAAAAAACACAGATTTAGATGAAACATTTTTTACTATAGGAAACTGTATTATACTTTGCATTAGAATATATATAAATTGTAGCAAATACTGTAGTATACTTAAATATTTACTATGGTAAGACACAAAAACACAGTATCTATGAGTTTTAATATTTTACTGTAGTAAATACTTAAGTAAACAAGACCATTTTTCATGTGGGAACTAATTCAAATGTGGGACAAATTTAATTGATGCAGCAGTCTTCATTAAGGGAAATATTAGGCTTACTTTAAATGCAGAACTATTAGCTCCACTGAGCTAATATGAATCATTATCTCGTCCGACTCATTCAAAACACACATTCATTTAGGAGATAAACACCGGGCAGATGTAAGTGTTCAATTGAATATTAATGCGCATATGCAACATTAACTACGGTACTACGATGCTACCGTTTAAAAAATAGAGAGGCGGGTATTTTGAAGCTTTAGCATAGCGATGCTACCGTAGCACCGGTCCACCGTGCAACCCTAGTACATTCAGCCTGACGGCTGCTTTTAAAGGCACGGTTCAACCAAAAATTCATTTTCAAACTACTTTTTTCCTTTTTGTGAAAAACAAAACAATATTTTTGAAATGCTATTTTATAGTATACTTTAAGAGAAAGGAGGATGGCAAGCATTGAAGCAACAAAAAAATGCAATGACATTTTTGTTTAGGACTTTTCTTTTTTGTTTTGGAGCTTGGTAGCTCAAGTTCCCATTCACTTTCTTTATGTGGAACAAAGTGGCCAGTAAACTGAATAAACTTTTTATTTTGAGTTCTGCTATTTTGACATTATATTGTTATTGTGGTACATAGAGATGTTCTTCTCCTCTTTAATTGATTTTATGCCAGGCTTTGACATTAAACACAGAGATGGTTGAGACCAGACATTTCATAGAATTTGAGTGTATGCAGTTTTCTGCCATCAAACTTTCTCACGCTCCATCTGGCACCTTCTCTCTGCAAATTGATAATGATCCCCATCTTCCATATTCATTGAGTTAACTCTTGTAGTTTCGCCTAGAGGAAAGCTTTCCCATGCCTCAAGCAAAGCATGATTAAAGCCTCTTTTCTCTGGTCATTGATGTCGCCAGCAAGGTGTCACTGGTCTCGTAGCCTCGCTCAAGGCTTTACCTGAAGATAACTGGTTTTATCACAGCAGCGTATAAGGATTATCTGAATCTTATCATGTTGGTCTTGACTTGAAGAGCTGATGAGTTGAGGTGATTCTTTAAAGGTCCATTGTATGGAATTTAGTGGCATCTAGCGATGAGGTTGCAACCAATGGCTCACTTCATCCCTCCCTTTCGAAGCTATACGGTGGCTGACACAGGACTAAGATGCCGTCACGTTGTCGCATCTTTGCTGAAGGAGATAATGTATTTATGAAACGCGCTCTGTTTAGCAGTTTGTCCATTTAGGGCTACTGTAGAAACAACATGGAGAATTCCATGTGAGGGGACCAGCGGTGTATGTAGATAGAAATATAGCGAAAGTGAATTGTACTAAATGCCAGTTAAAGTTTACACAAGATTGTCATTGTTTTTCATATACAATCATGGCCAAAATTGTTGGCACCCCTGAAATTTTTCCAGAAAATCAAGAATTTGTTGCATTAACACATATTTTGCTATACACGTTTATTCCCTTTGTGTGTATTGGAACAAAACAAACAAAAAAAAGGAGGGAAAAAAGCAAATTTGACATAATGTCACACAAAACTCCAAATATGAGCTGGACAAATTATTGGCACCCTTTCAAAACTCAAGAATGTGATGCTCCTTTAAACTCACCTTGGCAAGTAACAGGTGTGAGCACTATAAAAAAATCACACCTGAAAGAAGATAAAAAGGAGAGAAGTTAAAGTCTTTGCATTGTGTGTCTGTGTGTGCCACACTAAGCATAGATAACAGAAAGAGGAGAAGAGCTCTGTCGGAAGACTTGAGAACCAAAATTGTGGAAAAATATCAACAATCTCAAGGTTACAAGTCCATAAGTTTATTGATGGTTTTAGGAAGCGATTGATTTCAGTTATTATTATTATTTCAGCAGGGCAGTGTTGGCTTGCTCACCGGGAGACTGCATTATTTATTTATTTATTAGATATTATCTATTAGAATGATCTTGCTTGTTCTATAAATACTATGCACTGTGCTGTGTTTTACCTCTGTGTTTTCTTATTTGCTCCTGTAAAGCTGCTTTGGAACAATGCACATTGTGAAAAGCGCTATATAAATAAACTTGAATTGAAATTGAAGGTATTTGTTCCAAAGCGTGTGCAACCAAATATTAAGTTAAGGGTGCCAATAATTTTGTCCAGCCCATTTTTGGAGTTTTGTGTGACATTATGTCAAATTTGCAAAAAGAAATGTTTTGTTCCAATACACACAAAGGGAATAAACATGTGTATAGCAAAACCTGTGTTAATTGAATACTTTTCAGTGAGAAATTCTTGATTTTCTGGAAAATGTTCAGGGGTGCCAACAATTTTGGCCATGACTGTATATTGCTGTTAATTTTTAAATAAAACTAAGAAGCTTTCACATTTTTTCATATAATTCTCATTATTCATATAATAAGGTAAATAGGTCTGAAAGTGGTACTAATTCTTCCCCTTTCACTCTGATGGAAATTGTCAAGAGAGCCTGGACTAAAAAACTGGTGCCATGAATGCATTATCAAGAATGCCTGAATACCTTAATGTATTACGTCTATACAGACTTCATAAGAATTAAAGCCAAAACACAGTTACGTGATTGCCCTTTTAAATGACATGTCTGTATCTGATAAATTCTGTTTACCCCCACGCGAGCCTCAAAACATTAGTAATTTAAGCTCCCTAATGAGCAAACATTACAAAAATGCTGTTCTGGATTCAGCAGTTGTGTTGTTTTCTAATAACTACGTAATTATATCAACAAATTGAACTGAACATATATCATCTCTCTCAATTCATGGCACAGCCCATATAGTTCATTTTCATATTGAAACTTTATGCAATTTGTACTACCAGACATATTAAGTATCATCAGTTTGTTTGTCACGTTCACAATTTTGGTGGTTTTCAAAGAATCAATGTATTCGTAACAAGTGACCATAGGTTATAGGTGCATCCCAAACAACCCTAAAAGGGAATATTGTCAGATTTGGATTTAGCATTGATTATCTCTCTCTTTTTCACTTTCTTCCTCCACTGACGTCACCATGATATAATTGTTCATGCTATTCAGGCTCTCTCTGTCTGGCCGGGTATTGCAACCCCTGGCAACTGAACCGACCACCCCAGGATACTTCTATTCATCTGACTCTCCCATTAGACTAGCTTTGTATGCCCATGCGCTATTTTGTTTGCATGTCTTTGTGTTGCTTGCTTACGGTTAAATGTCACATACCTTGGCACCCCCCCACAAAAAGAAAACAGAAAACAGAAAGGGGCAGAAAAAGCAGAAGTGTTGGGCTGGTTGTAATGATGTTGGCTGTATAGACTGCAGTTTGCACTCCAGGGAGTATGAGCTTGAGATGGTTGTTACTAGCCTGGCTGAACTCAATACTGCAACACTGTTTTTTACTAGCCGTGAGTTGTTTACCTCTTCTTTTTTTCTTTAAAAAACTCTTTTGTTCCCTTCTTGTTTCAGCCGCAACACCTCTGAAGAGCTAAAGTTGGAGAACGCCGGTAAGTCTGTTTAAGCTCTATTAGCTGGAGGTTTCTGTATATTCACAATTATGCGCCTTGGACTTTCTTGTGACCAGGAATGGACAAGCTTTAGAATTTAAGAGTTAGTTTACTTGTAATTCATGAGGCGGACTGTGAATTTACCATAAGGGTTTTAATTGGCTGTTGAATTGGAATGACCGGAAATGGAAATGATCTGCCGTGCAATTTAAAGAAATTGAAATGATCAGACAACATCAAGAAAAATGAGAACAGATAAATTCACAAGTGTCTTGGCTCATTTTTTAAGTTTTTATGTTAAATTGTGCAGCTTTGTTCCTTGGAAATTATGTGTTAATTTAATTATTTCATTTATTTTATTTTATTTAATATGATATAATAGGATACGGCATATCCTATCAAATACCGTTTTTAATAAGTGTCATTTTAAATAGTTTTTAATGGGAAATTAATTATTCATTCTGCAAAATGAAATGTTTTAAACGCTACAACTATAGCAATTACATGCATAAAATATTATTCTATTTTAATTCTGAATTTCTTCATTTCTTAATCAAAATTCTAATTCAAGGCATTCTTAATTCACCCCTGAACGGCATTCAAGCCAAACTGTGACATGTGTTTTCAAGCAGTGATGGCCATTTTAATAAGGCGTCATTATCTTTATTCCGTGAAGGACGTCCAGAAGTTCCTGAAGTCTTGACATTCTGGTTCCATAATATCCACTAGGTCAATGGTTGCCATGACGAATTCATTTGAGTGTCAAGTCATTAAAGTGGCCTTGTGGACTTTTCTGCCCTACCGTACTAAGCCTGATTACTGCTAATCACCAGCGCTTTGAATCATTAAAAAGCCACAGTCAGGTGCAAACGTATGGAGATGCGCGTGCTGAAAAAATGTGAGAAAAGGAAAAGTTAAAGAGAGGCGGCTTGTTGCTAAGGCAAGGAAATAAAACACAATATTTCACTTTGCCAGACACGTAGGAGGCAGATTGACACACTGACTCCGACCTGTCGCGCTATTTTTAACCCCCACTCGCACGTCTTAATTACAAAGTAAAGAATAAGCGAATCTGTCTCTCGTGTGAGAAGTTGGCTCTGTGTTTTTAATAGGGGGTCCGTGCCAGTATGCCATCCAGGGACATTAGCTAATGTTCTGACAAAAAACAAACATCGTTTAGATCAAAGGAAATTAAGTAGACGTGTCGATCGCATTTCACGTAACCGGTTTGCGGAGATTAGGGATACTGCGTGAATGTTATCATTTCTGTGGAGTGTCATCGTACCCAGACAGTGAATTTTACTGAACTCTATGCAATCATTCTAATATGAAAGACTGCTTCTTAACTGTGGTTTGGACTGACTTAAAAATAAAAATTGAATAAAAAATTATACAAACATTTTCGAGTAAAAATCTTCATGGTTTCTGTAAGTATATAGTGGTCAACAGTGATCAATATCAGCATTGATATTCTTCCTGAATCAGTTTTGAGATGAACATCATTAGGCGTCTTTATGAGTCTTATCTCGATGCTGTAATGCAGTCAGAATCCAGATGGAAAATTGTCCACGTAGCCATTTGATTTTAGGAATTCATTCAGCTGATTTGAAAACAACCTTCTCAATGATCTTGTCCATAAAGGAAAGATTTCAGATTAGCCTGTATTTGTTTAGGATGGAGTTATCCAGATGGCTCTTAACAACTGCAGGTTTCAGGGACCTTGGAAAGATGCCTGATCTGAGTGAGCCATTTACCACTTTTAATGGTTCGGTTTTTAGTCAGTTGAAGACATTTTAAAGAAAAACGTGGACCTATTTCATGACATCAGGTTGGTGGTTAAAGATATTTCCAAAGTTTTGTCAATGGCTTTAGAATCACACTGTGAATATCTAATACTGTATATTGTTGTTACAAGGACTAGTGCTATATGAGGACATGCTGGGTAAAATGAGGGATTTTCCCAGAATTGGATGGGAAGGTATCTTGTGATCTGTAGCAAATAAAGTCCAGGTTAATGTTCCTGTTAATTATATTTGAGAAGAAGATCCGTCTAGCTGTGCTTAGTTCCACATTGAAAGCGTGAAGATCGTGTTTATAGATGTTATAATGGATTTCATGTTTTGTATTCAACCGCATGCAGCTTTTCTGCATTTCATCTCATGCTTTATGCTTCTGCTGTGTTTCTCTATGCGCTATGCCTGCCAGTCATTTTGTCTGACCTTTACAGGGACGATGTTATCAAAAGCTGCATTTTTAATTTGTGAGTTAAAGAAGCCTAGAAGCACATCAATAGAGCCTGTGGATAAACTTTCGTGGACACGAATGATTGACATGTCATAGAAAATACAAAACACTCAGACTGTGATATTTTCTCAATAACAGTGTTTAAACTCTTTCTGTCGTGTGCCGGTTCTTTCTATTGTTTTTAGGGTTATTTATATGAATTGTTCATTGTTAGATACAAATATATAGTTCGTCAGGAGAGGTAAAAGAACATCTTTGTGAAGAAGGATTTGTGACATACAGTAAGCAAATGCTGGCGCAACTATTTGGATAAAATACGTTTTGGGAATGACTGGGAACAAGCGTTAATAAAGTAAAGTTGAGTCCACATTCACTTCAACAGTTCACAGTTAGCATTCGGGCCTGTAGCAGTCGTGGTTGGATGTCTAATCGTCAGAAGATTAAATAGATTTGCTTGAGAAGGCCCTAGACTTTCTACCACTTATCAAAAGAGACATAAACCAAGCCACAGGCATACTGGGTCCCCGCTTGTTCTGGGAACATTTGTGAATGTCACTGCTATTGTAGCAAGGACTCGACACATACTGTATCACTGAGAGCTGTTATCAGTTGTCAGTCGAGTAGTGCATGTAACCGCTCTCCAGTGTCTGTGCGAACTATAGACAGAAAGCCAGCGTTCAGCTCTGCTGCTGCGCCGCTTGATGTCTTCACCTTGTTCTTTTCTTTCTTCATGGCCACTACCCTGTTTCTATGTTTAATACTTTTATTGCAAAAGAACTTGTGAATGCGAAAAAACTATAACTAAATCATCGGCTAACATTTGTTAGTTGTATTTATTTCTAATAATAATACATTTCTAAATAATGAGTATAGTCACTGTTTAGATTCAGATTCAGAGGTGTTGTGTCTGACGTATAGTATGCAGGATAAAGCGAAGTTTGGTAGGTGCATCTGTTTGGTTATTGCTCGTCTGGACCAGAGCCATTCAGTGTTTTATCCCTCAACAGGTCAACCAGATAGGTCTTCAAAATCTCCTGGTGATATAACTAGATTCTGAGGTTTACCTGTTTTCCAAGATTTCGTAAATCACGGTCCACAGTGACATTTCTACTTCTGACAAAACTGCTTTACCTTAAAACGTCTGTTTAGCTTAACTGTACTGAATAGTACTTCATAGTCTGAAAAATATTGATAAACATTATTTTATCAAAGATGTGTGCTTTACAAAGGTGCATTGTCTTTGATTATGATGGAAATGCCTTTTAATATGATTTAATTCAAGCCTTCATGCATGATAACATGCCCGCTTAAGCCGCTTACAGGAAAGCAAATGAGGTTTAAAGTGGGGGTTAAATAAAGGGCTTATAGTAGCAACAGATTTGTTAAGAGGATAAAGCATACACAAATAAAAACATGATTTTTACAATGTGTTCATTGTTTTAAAAAACTTTGATAGTTTCCCCGTTATCATGAGACTTAATAACTGGAGCAAATAAAGAAATAAAGTGGCAGCTCACTGACACCGTGTCTAGACCGGACGCGACAGGCGTGACGTGACATGACAACCTGCTTGTTCCTAATGGGTCTGTCGCGTCGCGCTGCATCCAGTGTGGACAACATTTTAAATTATAATGTTTCGAATGCGTTTCTAAAGTCTTTTGTCGTGTCGCGTCGCGTCGAGTCCAGTGTAGACACGGTGTGACTTGTCAGGTGTTATGTCCTTCTGCATTGGTCCATTCTTTTGGTCCCCAACAATAAAATATAATGGCCATTACTGAACAGGTCTGTATTCTTCAATATTTCCACATCTTTAATTAAACAAGATCTCTATAAAGACAAATTACAATAGATTTAAAGTGACAATGCTTAAATAATTTTCATTTTATGTTGAAATTGTACTTTTATTCCTCTTTGTTTAACAGAGACATTTTCAATCTGACGGCCCCTTTACTTGAATGACAAAGTTAAACCGAACAAATGTTATATAAAGTATTCATCGTACATATATGATTGTTTATGACTGTTACTTGTATTTCAAGCCAGAATGATCCATTCATGCTTCATGCAGATGCTTGGTGTTCTCATAAAATCCCAAATCAATACAGTGTCATAACATTGCAGAAATCTTGAGCATGCACTCAGTGTGATGTTGTCTAAGAACACACTGTTCTAACTGCAGTAGAATCACAGAATATTGAATACAGACACGCAGGGACACCTTGTTTACAGCAACCAATCAGATAATCCGGATTTAGCGAAGTCTGTGTTGCCCATATTGACAAGCCATGCAAGCATGACCGTCAAATTAAAAAAGAAAATCTTTCGTTTATGTGCCATCACAGAAAGAGAATTCAGGCAATAATTTTAGTAGCAAAAACATGGGCCTTACCAGACCATGATCCAGCCCTGGGCAAAATACTGTAAGCTTGTTTAGTTTATAGATTGAAGGTTCTTACCGAAAGACTATGGAAAGGTCACGACTGAAGATTAGAGGCCGTGCTGTAAATATGAAAGATCAATAATTGAACCATACCCAACTCACTTCCCATTAAAATGATTTAATTCAATGGTTTTTGCTCTGTGTAGTTTGCTTAGACATCCGAACGTCGAATGTGCAACATCACACAACACTTCAGTGTAACTACAGTTTAAATAAGCAATGACATTACTGATTAATAAATGTATAATTCATACTACACAACTGGTAGCTAACATTTGTATTATACTGTTCATACGTACATTTTTTTTAAATGTAAAATGTAACTATAACAGATATCTTAGTTAATATTCCTTTTCTCAGGGGTTGCAAAAATATGATTAACGGGAAAATTAAATTAAAGTTTAATGAAGTCAGATTTGGCACAAATTCTGAAAGAAAAATATCTTTTGGAAGTGAAATTGCTTACAGTGTTTTCAGATTTGTTGGCTTGGTAAACCAAATTTATAAAAAAAATGTGCTCTTAAAGTAACAGTTCACCAAATAATAAGACATTTGGTCATCTGTATTTTCCAAACCTGTATACATTTCTTTGTCCTGATGAACACAGAGAAAGATATTTGGAAGAATGCTTGGAACCAGACAGTTCTTGCCCACCATTGACTACCATAGTAGAAAAAATTGCTTTATAAATTTCTTTGTTCTGTTGAATATATTTTGAAGAATGCAGGAAAGCAAACTGTTCTGGGTCTTATTCGACTTCCATTGTCATTTTTCCTACTTACGGAGACCAATAACTGTTTAGTTACTATCCCTCAGATTTCATCACAACAGAAGGGCATGTGATATAGTGACTTTTCTGGATAACAAAGGCAGAACAGGAGTAAACACATTAACAACAATGTTGTGTTCAACCAGCTCACTAGCTTTTAATGGTGGAAATGACAGTGGAATTATTCATTCTTTAGGCAGGCAGAACACAATCATGCTGCACAACCTCCCCTACAACCAAGCAACACAGCCCAACACCTCTATGTTTACCTGAACACAGTTAGCACACAGCCCAAAAGTGCGACCCCAACCCCAAGAGCAACCTTCACTTTCAATACAAAAAAAGAATTTCACAGCTGCAAAAAAAAGTGAAAATTAAAAACAGCTCGTTCGCACTCACAATGCTCCGCCCACTCGCTCCCAGCATGCACTCTGATAGAGAGAGGGAGAGAGATATCTTTATTGCCAAGCACCGGGAGTCTAAGAAATACATCAAAGTCTAATATAAAAAACAACCAGCTCCCTCCAGCAGTTTAGAAAACAGATGATGATTGGAAGAAGGAAGATAGAGAGGATGAGAAAGAGAAAGAGAGGTGTAATTGCAGTCCCACACAAAGTGTTTCAGACCAAATAGCCTTGCAATTTTCAGGACGAAAGATGCAGCGGCTGCAGCAATTCCTCCAGCTCTCTGTTTTAATCTGAAGTCATTTACACTCATGTTGATCGCCGCACGCTTGATATTTTTGGCTTTGATGGCCCTAATCATACAGCGCTGAAACTTTATTCTCGATTTGTGTCCTGACCTTCGGTAAAATTTCCAGAGTAGGCAAACTCAGCCTCCTCATACTCAGCTGAATATCGAATGATCGATTCATCTCAAAATTGTATGACAGGTCGTGTATTGACTGATTAATATCTTTTATTTAATAAAAGTCAGTGCAAAAGTCATGTGAACCAGTCATGGGATTTTATTTCTTCCAGAAATCTCTATAATGTTTACATATTGATATTTTCTGGTTATTTAATGCCGTGTTGCAGCTGTTTCTTTTATTTGAGATGTAAGTTTTTGTATAGCATTCACATTTTTTTGACAGGTAACGGGTAAAATAATCTGGACTTGGGTAAATTTGATGAGATATGTTTAAATTCATATTGAAATCTTCAAAAATATTGCCATTTGATAGCTTATTTGGGAGTTCTGATCTAATGCTGTGTTCACAAGCGCTTTATTACTCGCGGGAAAGTTCATTTTTAAATTTTTAAACTTGCGCGGAAGACATTCGCATCGCCTGCCACCGGTTCACGTCTATTTGCGTCCTTGCATTGACTTTGTATGTAATTTACTCGCGCAAATCGCTTACTTAGCGAACCCAGCAATAGTCTATGACACTGTTGAGATGGTGTCATTTGTTATTTTTCTTTATTACGGGACGTAACCAATAAGGACACAGATCAATATTTATTTTCAGAAATGATCCGATCTGACAGCAAAATTATATGTTTGCAATGGGTTTGTGTGTGTGCGTCAACTGCAGATTGTAACGCTAAAGTTCAAAAGGCTCATACGCCTTCTCAAATTTGAGAATATAGCCCTATTTCCTTTCATCCTGTGAGGAAAAGTAATGGCTCACCACGGTGGTTCAAGACTTCATATGAAACTTAATGGCTGTCATAGAGATCAGTTTCAACAGACCGGCCCGATAGGGGCAATTAGTGGCAGATAATGGCTCGTCCACCCACACCTTAAGTACTGCACTAAAATATTGATTTAATTCCCATCCTGTATATTCCCCTTAACCATTTGCTGTCGCTCTAAAAATATCTCATCCTGGCAGGCTGTCCATAGGACATGTTGAAACAGTGATGCTGAGGGAGGTAGAGCGAGAAAGGGTGAGAGAGAGAGAGAGAGAGCATTTCTATGAGTGCCTGAGGAGGACTGTGGTTTCTATCAATGGTGTGATACACTGCAGGAGGAAGTACTGAATCGTGAGGGGTGTAATAAGGAAGTAGGGTCGATTTCGGACAGTTTAAGAATTCCTAATCTGAAGTGAATCCGATTGGGAGATTTTTTCGAGCAATGTTAAAAATGCCTTTGTGTTTACACGGCAAAAAAAGACAAAATAAAGCTTGTTATTGCTGTGTTGCTTATTGTTACATCAAGCTGCCCAGCAGACTCATCGACTCATGAACTTTGTGGACCAATCAGAGTTGTTCACTGTTGACCAGTGCCTGGTTAATGACTTAAACCTTAAAATCGTAAATATTTTTTAGAAGCTACTCATGCTACCGTTGCTCTCTTGGTCATTTTGTTTTACCTATTTAAGATATTTGCATTCACTCATTTTTGACGTCGCTAAATTCTGATACACGCGCACGCTACATATATACACAACAGACAAAAGTGTTCATCCATCTCATAGGTGGAAATGGAACTGAAATTAGAAGCTACAGTATTGGCTGTACTGTTCTTGCATTATTAATGGTTGTTCTGACATGGAGCCCCCAAAGGAGGGAAAGAGGAGGGAAGAAAGAGATGAAGATAGAGGAAGAGGAAGGAGGCAGTAGATCAATGACGACTAATGAACACGCTAGGAGTTTCTCTCCACTTGACACAGGTCGCCCTCCTCCAGTTCCTTTCGCCTATCATACGTTTCTGCATTACGTACTGTTGCCGGCCTAAGGGTTCAATTAGATGCTATTGATTACCCACAATGCAAAGAGATGACAATGTCTGCCTTCCAGTACATATTACCACAGTTATTTTTTAGTGGTGGCTAATTACCAAAGCGTTTTATTTTTAGTTTAGCTTGGTCACATAAAAAAGGAAATTAGATTTCGCGTTAAGAAGATGAAGTTTAACCCCTAACTCCATTAATGTTTTCGTATTGTAGTTTAACAGACAAGCAATTAAAGCTACAGTTTGTAAAAACGCCTCTAGAGGGCGCATGATCAAAACAACAACAATCACGTAGCTTGATGACGCTGTAAAGGAGCGAGGAATGATGCGATCTGTTGTCTTCAACTCCACCGCTAATGGCCATCAATGAGACGGGAACAGTGGCGGCTGCTGATCTTTTAAAGAGGGGAAGCTCATTTTCGGCCTAAATCATAAAAATTGTCCATTTATTTATATGTAAATTCTGCCCTACGTTCCTTTTCAAGAAAATGCTCTGTAACCCTGTCGTACCAACTAGGCGTCTTTTCCAGTGACTTGACCAGTGTCCTCTCAATGGCCAGCAGAGCTAGGCTGCTTAAACGGCCTTGGCCCATTGTGTTACGGGTGACTATATGAATTAATGAACAAACGATCTAATATATATATATATATTTAACTCAACGGGAGGAAATGTGGGAATTATGTTAAACTGAAACAATGAATGTGGTGTGAAATTGTGTGAAATATACGATGAAGGTTGCAGCAGTTTGTCTTTCGACTACACATGCAAAATCCGCGATGGGACTGAGTTGGAAATGGAGACACAGAGTGATACGCGTCATAATCTGAAGACCACGCCCACACCAACCGTCTCTTTGCATTGCGAGAAGCTGCCGCCTCCTTGTCATTTATGATTTATAAAAAAAAAAAAAAAATGTCTAAAAGCTGATATGTGACAATGTGTATAGCAAACAAGCTAAAAAAAAAAACAAGAAATACGTTTTTATAAGCTGTCGACCCCAAAAAACGAGCGTTTTAGGACATAAAAGTGGATTAAAAAGAGATGACAGACCCTCCAATCATCACGCAGACGCTCGGAGTCCGGGCCAGCCCACTCCTCCATTCATCCCAGAGACGCTGAGCGTCCGTGGGCGGGACATAATCGCAGCATTATCCAATGACCGTCTTGTTTCTAAGCACTGAAAAAAACTGTTTAAAGCAGCCCCATTGAAGTCAATGGACGCTGGGCTTCAACAGAGTAATGCACTGTACGCTACGGGAATGAATGAGAAGGAAATCGAGTCAGCCGACCTAAGTAGCTGATTCTGAACGAAATTGTTTTCGTTCGAGATGAACGTGTTTAACGCATTTTTAGTCAATAAAATGTTAACATAATAGTACATATATTTGACCATTCATTTTTTGACAATTATAGGGGAAGCTGAGCTTCCCTTGCAGTCTTAAAGAAATCGCGACTGGACGGGAACCGAGAATCATGTTAGCGGATGACGTAAAGTAATAAAGTTTTATAAATGTTACGTATTATTGTGGTCCATAAATAAGGGACTGCTCGAAACAAGCTAGTGGCTTGCTAGACGCTAGACACTACTTACGCATTTGGCCACGACACTGTTGTCATGCGGTTTCTACGTCAGTAAAGGTGGTAACTAAGGGTAACGCGGTTATGACGCCAATGACAGGCGACTGCACAGCCCCCGTGTCACTGTTTAGAATGGCGATTTTCTCACGATATTGTAAGTACTCAGCTGAACAAAATATTTAACACTGTCCTCGTGGTTTCTGGATATTTTAAAATTGTTACAAACTGTACCTTTAAGTTAATCTGAGAACCATCATTGAAAGTGATATTAAAAACAAAATAGAATAAAACTTAAGCTTAATTAAAAAAGTATTTACCTTGCAAAATTTAAAGACAAAATTAAATCTTCAAAATGGTTTGATTTTCTTTGTTCAAAATAAAAAAAACAATAAAGTGTTAGATTTCAGTATTAGTTTTTTGGATGAAATGTGGCCCAAATGTTATCATGACATCCAGTGATCTAAATGCTTGTTTGCATGTCCCGCATGCATGTAAAGAAGGACGGCTTTTTTCCATCATTCTGTCAGGCCGCTCGTGAAATGGTCAACAACTCTGAGCCTCAGGCTTTCTCTGTCAGCAACGCTAAATATCTTCTCACACAGTGTCCCTGCAGATTCCCTCTGTCTGTTAAAGCGTCTCCATGAACACACGCTTACGTACAAACCCAACACTCACCCCACATCTCACATGGGGTCCGATGGGACATCACGACTTCGGCTTGTCTGTTAAACTTGTGCTTTGTTCACAGGAGCGCACGCGTACGCTTTTCTGCGAAGTGCGGCTCTTGTCGTCGGTCTCTGCTGGAAATTGGCCTGGGTGTCTTGGTTGTCATATGATTTATTAAGATGTTTTATGCGCAATTCATTTGTGTAGGTGTGAATCATTTAGTGGTGCTAAATATAGTGTACCTGTGTTTACTTATTTAGTTGAGTAAACTTCAAACAGAGGACATCTGTGAACATTGTTAGAAAGGAAACACGGTGGTGCCGCATAAACAATGTAAATAATACCACAGTACTCATAATATACTACTGTAGTGTATGCATCGTTGCACTGAAGGATTAATGTATTTATGTATTGCTATGTACGGTATCAACATGGTACTTTAAGGTCATTTAAAGATCATTGTTCTTGCATGACAAAATGTGGTATTAGCATGGAATTCTGTCTAAAAAACAATCGAAGCGCTGAGGTATTCTCTGGTGCTTGTTTATTATTGTCTGCATGTATTTTGAGTGCATTATATTGCTGCTCGTGCATATTAAGATTTGCTGACTCTGGATTATTCAGACAGTCAATATCAGCACTTTTACTCTGAGATGCTCGACATAGATCCCAGTTGGGTTAGAGAACAATTTGCTTTAGATTTTGTTTTGTTTTGTTTACTCTAATATCCATAATAATGCATAATGATGTTTAAAACAGATCTCTTTAACAGTGAAGTGTGTGATTTCTGGGCAGCCAATTGGAATCGCAGTGGGATGGATACGGCAACAAGGACTAAACCAATGGGTGTGCCACTGCCACCAGCAGCACAGACGTTACACACTTAATCATTTTAAACTGAATCATTTTGAACTAACTGACATACTGTATATATATACAGATGCTGAAAAATTAAGACACCATTACACATTTTCATTAAATCAGCATTTCTAGATGTATTGTGTTCATTCCAGTGTCTGTTGAATTTCGACAAACCTCAGGAGTGACAACGTCATCCAACAAAAAACTGTCAGCATGACAAGACACATGAAAACTGGTAAAAATCAAGGTTATCACATGAAAAATATACTTTTTCCTAAATTCATGTATCAATATTATTGGTGTATTGCTTAAAAGTGAATATGTTTGCAGTATTTGAGGTTTGAATAAATACCCTTTATCTTTTCTGTTATTTTCACCTGTTTCTCCAGTTTTCATTTTCTGCAATGCAAATTGGAAAAATATTTTTACTTTAAATTTGGTAGAAATATAGTACACAGAATGTAACAAAAATTTTAATTTTTACCTAAACACATACCTTTAAATAGTAAATTCTGAAAATAATTATTTTAAATGTAGCTGTATGTATATATATATATATATATATATATGAAGAGTTTGCTTTAAAAAAAAATCAAAAAGAGTTATCTCATTTTGGAACCAAACTCTTCATATATATACATATATATATATATATATATATATATACGGTTGTTTGTTTTGTGAAGCAGAAACAGAAAATGTGTTATGCATCAAGTGTGTAATTAAAGTTTTTTTTCAATGGCGATAAACTGCTTTGTAGTTGCACTTAAGAATTTGTTGGCCAGATATGATTCAGGCCCAATATGATTCAGTGTGCTCACTGACTGACAGGAAGAACATCAAAGAACCTGTGACTCAAGCGAATCACATGCTCTTTGATGAATCTTAGAAGTGCTCTTCAAATCAACAAGTATAAAAGGCAGACAGTTTTCACATCATTTCACGGGGGATGTGTGATGCTTTCTAATAACTGAATGAGCTACAAAGATTCTGATCGGTGCTTTATATCCAGCAGAGACCTCCAGGCCTGAGAGAGCAGTGAACTGACTGCGTCTGTGCATACCTGTATATGAGCCATTTTCAGAATTGACTGGTCAATTTATTATTAAAGATGGTGGATTTGTTACCCAAGTGATGCTTTGATATCTGTAGTGGCAGTGAAGTCTGTTATCTCTTCACTTTGTCGTTTAGTTTAGTTCACATCCATGTATGTATTAGCATGATATACCCTTAAAAATTCTGTAAGTAAAGCAGCATGATGTTGTTAAACAAGTACGTCCTTCTAATGATAAAACGATCAAACTTGTTTAAGAATTGACTCATTCTCATGTCGTTTCAAAACTGTATGACTTTCCTGCATCAACACCAAAGTAGATATTTTGAAGAATGTTGGTAACCAAACAACACTGACCCCCATTGACTTCCATGGTATGGGAAGAAAACCACTAAGACATTAAAACATCTTTCTTTGTGTTTCACTGATGAAAGAGTCATATACAGTTTTTCAACGACATGATGACAGAAATGAATATATTTTTGGATGAACTATTCCTTTAAATCATGTGTTCGCAGTAAATCTATAAAGCTGTGTCTTTAAAATGATGTAATGCTTTCAAGAGCACAGAGAATGTCATTTTAGGTCCAGGAACACATTGCTCGATGAGATTTCTTAGCGTTGTCAATGCGCTTTGAATCTGAAAAAAGTTCAATTAAAATTCTAAACCGGAGCCATCATTTCTGATCTGTAACAGCCATGTGCACACAACACACGCTGACCTTTGAAATTCCTGAGAGACCTCAGTCAGCCAAATCTGACATAAACACAGCTAAGTGCTAATGGCTGTTGGAGTCAGCAGAGCTTTGTCCTGTAAAATTCATTAGAGAGTGTGCGCAGTTGCAGACGCAGAGGATGGGTGCCAGTGACTCGCGTGTGTTGCGAGACGCTCGGGTTGACTGAGGAAACAGAGCTGTGTAATGTTTTTTCACTCTCTCTCCGTCGTCCCCCCTCATTCTCGTCTGAATCACCCTGCCTTTGGGGCTTCACCAAAGGAGACTCTTCAAACACTGCTTTGTACTGGAGTCGAGAATCAAGATTAATGCACTTCCACCGCACGACTCGCTTGAAGGGAGAGAGACCCGGTATAATTAACACCACGGGGCCCAGAAGGGAAATTGGGAAAGGGAAATCATACAAAATCAGAGAGAATGATGACACGGGTGATATCTTTTGTTAGTTTTTTCTTTTTTTCTTTTTTTGTGTCATGTTTTGATTACATGGTCACATGCGAGTCAACCAATAGCGTTACAGCGTCCAACAGCAGAAACAGCCACCACAACTAACAGTACAACCGGTCTGTGTGGACGCCCTATCAATGCACACCAAGGACGATAGACATAACTTTAAAGACAAAGTTTTAAAACCGTATTACATTTAAAAGAATAGCAGAGCCCGCACCACAAATATACCAGTAACAATGATGGAGCAATATGGCTAGCATTACTTTCACAGCACTTTTTTAATATGCAGGCAAACAAAATTCACATTTAAAGGGCTCACGTATCGAAAATGTAAAATTGTAGCGTGCAAGATTGGAATAAACGTACAGCAACGCTGTCTTCCATTGACGCGGATGCTAATTTAGTTATCAAATCTACAGCCATACATGTTTCATAAATTGTTCAATCACTTTTCATGGGAAGTTTGTGTATGGGGTTTAAGTACAGATTTAGTAAATACTTAACTTGTGACATTATAAGCATTTTTGAACATACTCCACACTGGTTCATTTGCATTGAAGCAATAGAAATGCTCACCTAAAAAGCAATTTTTTTAAGGATGTAAAGAAAGGAGGAGGTAAAGGATGACTGTTTTTTTATAATATGAATAACATATTCTATATTTAAGCAGTGACTGTTAATCTGGTCACTTTCTAGTAGGTGTTCGAAATGGCGAGAAACCTAAGCATTTAGTAGACAAATTGCCTGGCATGTAAAAAGTGAATTTCGAACAATGGGTACAGTTTATAGTTATCATTCTTGGTGTGAACAGACCTTTAGCAAAGTCAGTTTACGGAAGTCGTGCCACTCGGTGGCCATGTTTGCAACACCTCTGGGCAGTTGTTTACGTCATAGCAAGTCAACAGTCCTATCTCAATTGAATGGTGGAAGGCAGATATTTCTAAACTCGCTGGCATAAATCACAACTCAATAGCATATTTTCCGATCAATGACTAAACCTGATATGGACTGTACCATAACTTTGGTGTGCTACGTTTAAATTGCGCTAAAAATCACCTTTTTTAAGGTCGCTACTGCGCATGCACAAGAGCCCCGTCCCAGAGAATCGTCAGTCTTTATCGATTGATGATTGGATCTTTTTACTGGTAGGCGGGACTTTCTTTGCTAAAGCGGCTACATTGAGCGTTGCTTTCCTCTCAGTTTATTTTAATGGCAGTGGCGCATCTTGTCAATATATATTAGCTTTACCGTTACTCAGCCAACTGTGGGGATGTCACCATCCACTGGTTAACGTTTACAGTCACATATTTTCCACATGTTGTTGTTTGTATGTTTCTAACATTTGCCAGCCGAATTTCAGCAGTGTTCCACAGGCTTTTTCTGGCATAGAAAATGCTTCCGGATACCAATCACCAGTCGAACTGCATGAAATGTCCATCCCTTCCTTCGACATTCAAACTTGAATTAGTAACGCCGTTTCTCGCCCAATTCAAAGCCCCAGTCCAATTTTGCTGCTCTGCGGAGAATATGTGTTCTAAAGTGATGCTTCAGCAACTTAATTGCACAGAGGTGTTGGAGTAGGTTTACAGACCCTTCAACACACTGCGACATATTACACCACGTTCGGCTAATCTTCAAAATACGGACTAAGCGTGTAGCTCCCTGATTATTCCCCACTCCCCCCGTCTGAATTTCATTATCATCACAGCTATCATTTACATTGGAGCGAGTAGAACGGAAGGAAGGTGTTGGGCACACTGTAAATATATAAATAAATATAAGTTAACCAGGGACAGGAATGAAATATGGCATTCCCATTTCAATGCAAATGAAGGAGAGAATGAATGCTGCTTTGGATTTACAGAGCTACATTACAATGAGAAGCGTCGCACCAATGTTTCTCTGAACTCAACACTTTCCTATAGGATGAGGAAATTAGTGTTCAGGGCTCTGCACTCGACACAAATGAAACTGTCTGTCAGCATGAATCATTTTTCACGAAATAAAGCAAAATGAAGGTGTCTTCCCTCTCTTTAAGATGAGTTTCTAATGCTATGGAACAGTTAGGGATGTTTATTTAAAGGAACCGTTCGCCCAAAAATGAACTGTTTTGTCATAGCAAACCTATTTTTTTGTTGAATACAAAAGGTGAAGTGTAAACCTCCAAAAATGTAGTAGTCAGGAGAACACTGCCGTCCATGAACGTTGTTTTAGAGGTGTGTCTTTCCTTTCACGATCTAAATACGCCTTCCTTATTTTTCCCTTCCATCAGTTAGTTTTTCCTTGTTCGTCTGTCATATTTTCACAGCGCTAAGTTGTGTCTATTTAGATGTATCGCGTTTGCAATTTGCCTCAGTCATTTCCGAATGCAGATTGGTGAGGAGACGTGTGGGTTCTGGGAAATTGTCCAGGTGTGAAAATATTGTGCGTGTTCATTTGTGTGATAGATTACAGGAGGGTTCTGTAGGCCTTAGAGACGCAAGAGGGAAGCTGGAGTGAGTTTTTCACACCGTTTCTTTCCCATTGATGTGTTTGTGTGGACTTTCACATAAAACTGTGACTTTGTACAGTATGTGCGACAATCTGTCTCACTTCAATTTCATTCATTAAGAAATTCTCTCTGTCAGACTGATTAGAGGTGAGTTTGTCAAGTGTTTTTGGAGATTTTATGCAATAGATCCGGATAAAAGCCAGTTTTGTGAAATGCATTAAATGGAAATTATTAATGACAATTATTTTGGCTTAAACATTAAAAATGATCAAATGTTTGTCCTTTTTAGAGCCAATATGATCTGCGCTGTATAATGTTGCTTCAAAATGATGTAGAAGAAATGAAGAGTTTGGTTCCAAGATGAGATTTGATATCAATCAAAGTTCAAGCTGCAGTTGGTTTGTTTTGATTTAAGTCATGATAACTAAAAATACAGCTAACTTACACAATAAAACCCAATAGAAACATGATTACATAATCAAAAACATGATTTTTGAAATAATGGAGTTATCTCATTTTGGAACCAAACTCTTCAAATATAAGAGCATACAAGTTTGTAATAGTGATAGAATGTAAAAACAAAAATCTTGCAATAAATGACAATAACATTACGATACACTTATTAATCTTTACTCTAAAAATGCTGGGTTATTTTTAACCCAGTGTTGGATCAAAAAGGGACAAATAGGGTCAAATTATCCCAGAAAAATTTTATATTATACCCGATAATGGGTTAAAACAACCCAGCATAGGGTTACATTACAACCCTACCGTTGGGTTCGTCCCTTTTTTAAAGTATAATCGTTTTTAAAGGTCCAATGTGTAACTTTTTGGAGAATATTCCGACAGAAATGCAATATAATATACATGACTATGTCTTCAGAGGTGTATAAAGACCTTACATAACGAAGCGTTATGTTTTTATTACATTAGAATGAGATATTATCTACACACACCACCATTTTGTTTCTACAGTAAATGGACAAACTGCTTTACAAAGCTCCCATGTGATGACATCTTAGTCCTGTGTCAGCCACCGTAGTGCTTTAAAAGGGAGCAGGGCAGGGCTGGACTGAGCCATTGGTTGCAATTCACAACCACACCGCTAGACACCGCTAAATTTCATGTACTGGACCTTTAGGATAATACAATTTCCGTTTGGTGTGTCAAATTTTACAGCACCTTCATACAATATTCCGTGTTTACTCTATTGTTTTCAACTTATAACATCCATCTTCACAGCACTACAGAGATGGACGCTTGTGACACCATGTATATTTTAAAGACTGAACATACTGTACATCGGCTGACCTTGTTCTCGACACCTTCCACTGTCTGTGTGTGACACCACGATTCTGCATTTAAGTCAGAGTAACGCGTCGCAGTAGAGACAGATATCCTCACGCACTTCAGCAAAGCGTGTAGAAAAACTTCACGTCACCTCCTCTCTCTGATCTTTTGGTACAAGTGAACAGAGGACCCGGAATAGATGCAAGTCGGGAATCTCTCAAGGCGTCATAGCTGACTTGAACACGGATGACGGGCCAGAAAAAGAGTTACTGCCTTGTGCACGATTCGCTCGATATTTTGTTCTGCCCGCCATCAGATCAAGTCGAATCAGAATCAAAATGTGCAGCAGGGGTTTGACAGTTACAGCTGCGAGTTTAAGGGAAAGTAAATGACTTCTAAAATGCATCCTGTTTTATTTGTGCAAAGCGTTGCGCATTTGAAAGATCTCAGCAGGTCACGTAATACTCATATTTCTAAGAAAACCATGTGTTCTCATTGCTATACTGAAAAAAAGTGATGCTTGCAACAGCTACAATGTGTACCTTAAAGGTATAGTTCACCCAAAAATAAAACATTCTGTCATCATTTACTCCCCCTACACAAAAGAAGATATCTTGAAGAATGTTGGTAGTCGAACACTGGCAGTACCCATGACTTGCATTGGTTTTGGGTCCATACAATAGAAGTGAATGGGTACCGCTATTGTTCGGCTACCAACATTTTTAAAAATACCTTCTTTCGTGTTTGCAGTAGAAAGTCATACAGTTTGAAATGACAAGAGGGTAAGTAAATGATGACAGAGTTTTTATTTTTGGGTGAACTTTCCCTTTAAATGTGATGTAAATCACTTTGGATTGAAGCATCTGCCAAATGTTAATTCTCCAGCATCACCAAAATAGTTGTTTTTGAGGTGGTCGGGAATTAAACATCGAGTCTTGCCATAACGATCGCTATACTTAACGCTGAGAAAACAAGTTTGAAGATGAAATGTTGTCTCATAACATCTGTGAGGCATCATTCATTCCCCTGAACTTGTTGCTGAATGCTGCCAAATGTTCCCTTTTCAAAAGTTTCACAAAATGCTAGGCTTTAGCGATAAAACGGCACGCACCCACGCCTTTTAGTATGGAAAATCTTTCCGTTCTATTTACTAATCTAGACCCACTGCCAGGTACATGGCTGATTGACTCTAATTATGTATCTAAACTAACCAACTTCATTCTCTAGCCAGCAATATTGGTTTTCCTCAAATCTTAAACTCGCAGTGCCTTGTGTGTGACATAATTAAGTTCTGTCCAAGTTAATTCTCTGGCAGGTTTAATGATGCATTTAAAGTTATTCCTCTAGCAGCATTAGCAGCAGGGGAAGAGGTCCACAGGGAATGAAGTGTGGAGCCGAGTGCATTAAAAGTTTGGACTTACCTGCTGTAATGGTTTAGGCATTGGTGATTGGATGAGATTGGAACATTGGTGCCTAATGAAAGCTATCTAAACCAAGGCCGTGCAACAGTCTTTTAAAGGTGGATCATTGTTATAGGGGCGGGAATGACGAGCCATTGTGTTGTACGGACTTGCGTGTGTAATGACAGACCGCCCTTGATGTTTCACTCCAGGAACGCTCCAACTTTTAAAATAGTTTGAGGTTTTGGTAATCGTTGTGGTTTGTGTCACATATTGCACAAGAAAAATGAAAAGCAGAAAGACCTTCAATGCCTGATGTAGTGGGCGGCCAGTCATAACAAAATGAATGCGGAGGTTAAGAATAAAGTCAGACAGTTTTGTGAACAAGGCACAATATGTACAGTAAGTTTAATTTACATTTTCATGTTTAGGTTTTGCTAAAATAATTAAAGTTAAATAGTGTTCTTTCAGTGGTTTATGAGCTAAAATATAAAGTACAAGTGCTTAGGAGAGTCAGTCCTTGCAGGACTGGAGGATCTATTGACAGAAATGCAATATAATATTAGGGCTGGGCGATGTATCGTGCGATTCTTATGCTCTCAGTTTCTCAATGAATTACGGTTAAATGCCGGCACATCCGAAAGCCAGAGGGCGCTCTTGCACAGAAGCTCTGAATATGAGAAACAGAAGAAGAACGATTAGTTCCAGGAAATGCCTGTGGTCATATTCTATCGCTGTTCTTCAAACCTTTTCAGGTATTTTCATGATAATAAAGTATTTTTATAGTGATGATGTTTGACGAGTGTTGCTTTTTCAAATGTACGTCATAAACGACTCAATCTCATAGTGATTTTAGATCGAGCAGTACTTCCTACTGATCAAAGAGCCGTAGTTCACGGAAGAGTTGTGCATAAAACATCGAATCGATTTCAGAATGTATAATTATCGTGAATCTCGATACATATCGCCCAGCCCTATATAATATACAGTAACTATTTCTTCAGAGGTGTATAAAGTCCTTACATAATGAAGCGTTATGTTTTTATTATCTTAGAATGAGCTATTTCTATCTACATAGACCGTGGGTCCCCTTACATGGAATTCACCATGTTGTCTCTACAGTGCACGTTTTGTAAATGAGTTGTCATCTTCAGCAAAGGAGCGAAAACGTGACGACATGTTAGTTCTATGTCAGCCGCCTTAGTTCTTCGAAAAGGGATGGAGTGAGCCGTTGGTTGCAATTCGCAACCTCACCGCTAGATGCCGCTAAATTTCAAACACTAGACATTTAACAGCATTCACTATTGTTTGAGATTTCATTGATCGTTATGCCACACCATATTTCACAAAAACGACAGATGTGGTTGATAAGACTGTAATATAGTTTCTGTAAATTTGTTTTTGTGTTTATTGTGTTAGTGATGTACCCCTTCTGTCTTTTCCACTGTCGTTGTTTATTTCTGAATTGAACTTTGTTGCCTTCATATACCTCTGATTTCCCTTTTGTAAACCTTTTATTTTTGTTTGTGTTGCAGGGTTGTGGCTGGGCAGTCTAAGGGGCCGTGCACAGATTTTACAGCATCGTCATCCCATCCCATTCTGCCTCATCTGATTCAGGAGCATTTCTTGAGCGCCGGTCACGAGGGATTTAAACTTGCGTGTTTTTCACGCATGGATAGTATATGTTTGATATTTTGACATTTCACTCCATTTATTTCTGTATGCACAAGGGAAGCGTATAAAGAGAAACAATGCAATGGCTGATTTTACGTTACGTGACTGACTTTATAAGAGTTCTTGACGGTTGTACTTCTCCTGGATTCCTCCCGAAAATCGACCCATCGGCTGTGATGAAACTCTTTTATCATTCACAATAGAGCGTTAGCGGTGGGGTTTTAGAAGTAAAAAAGTCCAATTCATTTTCTCCATAGAGAAATTCATTTTTAACGATAATATATTTATCTTTCAAGAGAGACCCACCATGAGCTTTGAGTTTGTTATGCGATAGCATATGTTTCTCAAGAAATACGAGTCAATAAAAACGGATGTTTATTTGCTGGCTTCATAGTAAAACCTACAGTACATTAGTCTGAAAAAAGATCTACAGATCGGAAAAGTCCATAAAAATGCAGATATTTTAATATTTAACAATATATTTTAAATAAAAATGTTTTACTTATAATTAACGACAATAATATTGGGCTGTGCAGTATTTAGTGCACACATTTTCCCCCAATTTTCAAATACAGTTTTGCTTTAAACCAAACATTGCATGCCCCGATTCATCCCAGAGCTGGTTAGTTTTGATTTACTTTAAATCCCAATGGAAGAAATGAATGAGAACAATAGTTCTGGAATCCAAGCTGTGCGGTCGCCCTCCATTGTGCTTTTAAAATTTAAATACACAAGTATGAGAAACCAGACGTGAAGGGCAGCCAAGAGCAAACAGAACCTTCCGTCACATCATTTCCTGCTTTATATTCCCTTCACTTTTCTGTGGCTTTTCTAAATTACATCAGGAGTGATAAACTTAGCCATTTTACAAGCCTGTCCTCTTTCCTTCTTCCTCTCCCACCTTCTCCGTTCCTCGAGCATATGAAATATATGGCATGCGCCCATAATTGCATGCAGACGTGTTAAAGGGAAAATCTGTTTGAAGACCATCGGCTCTGACAAGTTGGGAGCTCCACCACTGTCACCAGCTCCCATCTACTCGGCATTAGGAGAGAAGCCCCATGCAACATCTCTGGCCTAATAGAAAGTGAGTGGTTTAAGAAAGCAGCCGGCGAACCGCTCACCGTCAGCATCTCAGTCGGCACCCTATTTCTCTCCTGGCCTCTCTCACTTTTTCTCACTGCATCCTTACGATCGCTCCATCCCGGCCTAATTAACGCCTGCCCGTGAAGTAACTTGTAGCTGTCAGCGTCTGCCTGCTCCGCAAAAATCCAATAACTTCAGGGAGCAATTTAGATGGAACACCAGCTAAGCTCCAGCAAACTACAAATGGTGCATGAGACACGCCCAACTCCCTGCCTGACCTGACAGCACTGTGTGCTGCTGAAATCGGTTGTGTTAATGCATGCCAACTCATTGACTGCCAGGTGGAAAGTACAACAGACTGGAGTGCTGTACCTTAAAATTGTTGTTGTTGTTCATGTTTGTTTTTTATTCGTTTTATCTGGTACTTTGAAAATGGGATGTATTGGAATGGGATATGTGCCAAGTCTTTTTGCAAAAAAATGTTTGCCTGCCATTTATTACGTTTGTAAATTAAAGTTTTTGTTAACTAGTGATTGTGTGGTTTTTACTTATAGACGTTTCCATGACAACCTGCTTATCGTTTGGTTGTGTTATATCTGTAAACAGGAAATTATCATTTTTTTTACCAATTACACTTCACTTTTCTTGTTACATGAGATGAGCTTGTACCAAAAAGCATTTTGTGTGTTTTGGTTAAAACAATATCATATAACATTTGGTATAAAGCAATTACATTTTTGCTTAAATTTGCTTGAATAGGCACACACGAATTTGCTTATTCCAGAAGTATAGCTGACCTAGAAATAGCGCAGAATTCACATTTCACATCTTTTTTCGTTAAATTAATTTACTATTTCTGAGTGTGTTGTCACAATTTTATTAACTTTCCAGGTTTAAATTACTTTTCTCAATTTTTACAGATTTCTGTGCCATTTTTGTGATTTTGGTGTCTGTTAGAAATTCAGTGACATATTTGTGGAAGCAGCCCCAGAAATCAGTTTATTTGACTAAATCTTTCATGCATGCTTTATAATGTATTTACTTTTAAACCAGGACCAATTTAATAAGATTAAGAAGACAGAAATGTCATTATTTAAATGCGTTGAACATCTCCACAGCTTCATCATATATAAGGTACATAAAAGGTCTGTTAGTCAAAGGCAATACAAATGTTGTTTGTATTAGTTGATGTAATATTCCTTTTTATTTAACAGCTGGTCAGCAGCTGGAGTGACTTTACAAATTTTGGCCAAACATATACAAAGCTGATCAGCTCACTGACTAGAAGACCGTGTTTCATTTGGTAAAAGCTAATGTCCTGAGGTTCTTTAGCCTTGACTTTTATTGTCACTTGCATTTCGTTGAATCTGTTTGGAGTGATGTCATGGCCCAAGAGCTGACCAATTTTAGAGGCTGTCACATGTTGATGGATAGCAATTTTGAGAAAAGGCTCATTAAATGAAGATGCAACTATTTCAGCAAGATCAGAATCAATTTAGCTGAGGGTGGTTGGCAAATGGACAATTTATTAACTTTTTTTAAATAAAGATGTTTATTTTTTAGATGTTTCAACATGGTTCTGTTGTATAGGGCTGGCATCTTTTATGTAAAACAGTTGTAGATTATAATCAAAATATGGTAAATTTAGGTATTAAGTTTAGGGGAAACATTAACTTTTCAGAGATGACTTCGTAATCACAATTCAAAGCAAGATAATGAAAACGCCATTTGAAAGAACTGGTAATTAAAACAAAGTTGAATACTTGTTTTGTAGGTTTATAATAATATTTAAACAATTTACTTGTGGCTTGTGGCTTTTTATTCTAAGATTTTTATATTCATTTATATTTCTGATAACTATCAAAAGAAACCGAGAACAACCGTTACTTGGCTAAACTTGTCTCTCCAATATTTAGAATTTAGACTGCGATACAAAGCTCAACCGCTTGATGTCAATGTACCTTACAGTTTCTTTAAATGCGACCAAACTACAGGACCCGTTCGACAAATTGTTTATTTAATAAAATGAACATAAATCAAAATTCAACAAATCATTTCTTTGAAACAAGTTTTATTAGTTCAAAAAATATAATAGAAATTAATATTAACATAAATATAATAAAATATAAATAGTATATTGACCGTTTGGACACGTGCAGCTAACTTCTGGTCTATGTTTTGCTAGTGTATAATAATACAACTATTTATTTTTTATTTAATTTATAAAAATAATCTACAGGCACTTATTGTTTGGAAATGTGTACCGGAAGCTGCAGCCCACGAACGCTTGCATTCGCAGTAACGTTTGTTTATTTTGTCACTTTGAAACCATCTTATGCATTGAAATGTTAAAAACATTTTAAACACTTCAAACTGTATCCAACCCTGGAGGTAAAAGGCAAATGATTAATAAAACAAGCAGTGGTAAGGTCCTGCTATATTCTTTAAATATGCAGCAGATACTTTGAGATCCTCATGTATGTTGAAATAATGGGTGCTGAACTCCTGGCTAACAAACAGCGACAGACAAAGCAATACCTTTCAGAAATGTGCTTCCTCTTTAAGAAGTTTTCTTAGAGACAGTAACTTTAATGCCCTCAAATGCGACGGTACTAATGCTTAATTGCCACTTGCCATCAACCATAACATTTTCAAACACATTTTCTTTTACTCATTGGCCTTTGGCAATTTACAACAATATCCAAGAACTCTGACGTCCCTTTAGCATGAGTAGGGTTCGGCAATAGTATCATAGTGGTAAATATGACAAAGAACTTAACTTTAACTTGAAAAGAAGCATACTAGCATATTAAGCATATTAAACCTAATTGTTAGTAATCACAAATGATTAGTGTATTTAATTATTGTATAGTGGATGTTATTTCTGATTTAGACATTTAGAATGTAAATCATTTTTATTTACTTTTCAATCAGAAAAACTGTTTTGTGTAGCACTCTGGTGTCTGGTCCCATATATTGCAGTTTTTAGAAAAGTGTTGTATCAGTGTTGTGAACCACTAGTATTTTTTGCATTTTAAGAAGCTTTGCTTAAATCTCCTGCTAATACAATTTGAATTTACTTAAGGTTAGATGTATTTGCTCTCCTCATGAATATTATTAACATATTCAGCTTTTAACATTAAAAATTCATCTGTGTTTGAATCATTAACTATGAGTGTGATGCCATAAGATTTATTTTTTTATCTAAAGCTCTTATAATTTGGAAATACAGCTGGCATATCGTTTAAGTTGTATGATAGGGTCTTGTTAAAAGCTTGATGACCTTGTTTAGAGATTCACATCAGAATGACTAATAATGGGGAAATATTGGAGAGAGCTAGAATTAGAGTGATTGCCTTGAACATCTGCCAGATGTAAAAAAAGGTGTACAGAAAATGTATAGTAGGTTTAAAGTGAATTTGATAATAGAGGTACAGCAAACACATTGAGCATATAAATACAGTACAAGTGTTAGATGCCTTATGGAAAATGCTAGAGGCGTGTGTGCATTGCTTTTGGCAATTTGTGTTAATGAATAAATCTGTCTGTTTTTCATACTTATTAATTTAGTGTTTGCTTTGAATTTATAATCCCATGCAGTGACTCACTGCCAGTGAGAATATGAAAAAATACATTCAAGATTCTTCAATGGTCGTCTGTAAATGGATGCTTTTAAATTTGTAACATTTAATATTCAGCTGTGCCAGAGAGGAACACATTGTACCAAGATGCCAGACAGGAGCAGACATCCAACTGGTAAAACTGCAACCCACTATGTTGCCAACGGGGATGGTATTGTAGTAACACTTTTTGTTTAGGCATCAGTAACTCAGTAACAAACTGGTGGTTTGCACTAAATCTGTCAAACTTTGCACCCATGTTAAATGTACATTTAAAGGGACTGTTCCATGTTAGGGGTACAAAACATTCCACTGTAAAGGTGGACAGTAGGTCTTTAGGGTACAATTATGTAACTAAAAAGGTACCACATTGTATGTTTTGTATACCTTCAGAGGTACAAAAAGGAACTCTTTAGGGTCACATGCAAATGTAGATGACTGACCATGGAGTGCAAGCCTGCGAGTGAAAGTGTGTCTATTAAATTTGCATGAATGATTCAACGAAAGGAACTGCTACTTCGGGGTACAAATTTCAATTCGTAAGCACTTCTGCATTGCATTGTTGCAAAGCAGCTATACAATACATCCATTGTAGTACAGGCAGTGGAGACCAGATATGAAAATAAACAAAAAACAGAAAAAATATGAAATAAATAGAATACAGGGTATAGAGTAATAGATTAAAATACATTAAATTAACATTAACTGCACTCTTTAAAAGGATGTGATGTGAATTTTTAACACGTTTTTTATTCATTTGTGTTGATTTTGTGCTAAAAAAATAAAGGGGACACTTCAAAGTTGAGTTCAAAGTAACACAAAATTAAACACAGAGATGTGTTCAGTTCAGGACAACACAATTTTTTTAAACACAAGAGTTTGTAAAATAATTGTTAAGAAAGTCAAACTATATCTAAAATTCAATAATGTCAGGCTAAAAATAATCTCGCTTAACGCTTAATTTTCTGAAAATCTCTTTTTATTATAAAATCCACAATGTTAGTCACAAAGACATGTCACTTTTGTGAGCTCAAAAAGGAAACAGGAGCGTATAGGCCTAATATTAATGACATCACCGCAGCTCTCTTCCGGTCTCTCTTACTCAGCAAATATTGATATGCCATTAATCAACATATCATGATAATTCATTCATTTGAATCAATTGACAGCCCCAATATTGATATAAGTCAAAGAAAAATCAATACATGAATACGACACTGCGTTGTCAATAAAGTAGAATATGGATCAGTTAATGAAAAATATTCAAGTGCACGCATTAGCACAAAGCAGAAGGAAGAGACAAACATGACGATTTACTTTTGCTTGATTCTGATTCAGCACTGCTCGAGCAGTCTGGCCCTAATTAAAGCGTTCCGGTCCGCGGCACGGAGGACGAGATGGCAACCAGAGGCTGTTTCATTTCCTCTAGTTCTTTTAGACTGTGATTACAGCTGTTTACAATGGGGAGGAAAAAGAAAATAACAATAGCAAAAACAATGGGCTGATGGAAGTTTACAGAGGAGATAGCGTATCTGCATTGCTTTTTCACAGTCATGGTCATAGGACTGCAATGTGTCCTATTATGCACTTGATGTATTGAAAGATATATTTTAAAATAAGGTCGCCTATAAGTGTCCTTGCGTTTGGGGATTAACAGCACTTTAATAAATAAAAAATCACTTGAGTTAAAAATAAAATGATAAATGAAGTGTTTTTAAACCATTGCATTAGGTTGGTTGAGAAAGGGTTTTGTAAAGGTTCTTTACAGTTAATATCGTGGTCCACGGAAGCGGATGCACACGCGTTTGGAGCAACATGAGGGAAATATAAAATGTGTTAAAAATCTAGAATGGTAAATGAAGTGTTTTAAGAAAATTGCATTAGGTTGGTTGAGAAAGGATTGTGTAAAGGTTTTTACAGTTAATATAAGGTGACAAACTTAACCCTCGGTGTCTGAAAAAAAGACTGCAGGACTGCACACAATGTGCGATTATGTCACATCACTGTCACCGGTTTGAAATACGTTTTTTCTTTTCCAGATCCGTCATCGAGGATATGAATATACGTCCATCAATCCGGTGTCAGTGAGGAGAGTTTAAAAATCGTGTGCGGCCACCTAAATTTAAAAAGTTTCAGTAATATTAGCTCTTGTGCTACCTGCTGCTTAGACTTTCTTAACCTTCATTTACCCACGAAGATTTATCCAGCCATTAAACACTTAAATTCAGAAATATTGTAATTAACCTTGAGTGAACGCAGATCGTACTATAGTAGCAGCCACGGTGAAGTTCTGTCCATCTGGGCCGAGGTGCAGCGGCCAAAAATGTGATGAGGAAATATATAAAGTGTGGAGAAATCATCCCGCGGTTTCATCTTCACTTTACACAACCATTCATCCATTATTCAGAGTGTCTTCATGTGCAAATAATGAAACTCAGAAGAGTTGCTATTAGCTCTCTGTTTGCACAAAACAACCCCCCCAACCTTTCTGCCCCAATCACAATATCCTATTGCACCATTATACATGATTAATTATCTGCCTGTAATAGGGCCCAATATTGGGTTGGGGTAATTAAAAGATAATGATGGGCCAATTTGAGCTTTACGAACAAAGATGTGGTAACCCAGCATGTGTGATATCAGGCTGTTCGATAATATTTCAAACCCAGCGTGTAGAAAGGAGAAGGATCTTCTTTGTTTCTCTGTCTGTTCATGTCTTGCTGATCTTTTTTGTTTGCGTTTGTCTTTCTTTGATGCATGTTTCAGTCTATACTTTTGGTAATTCACAATCGAATCACTGGAGATGGATGTCATTTGTAAACTGGTTCAACAATACCAGAGTAATTTTGATCCACACCAACCGAGATCAGATCAGTTGTTTTTAAACACTAGGAGAATGTCTGACGTAAACCGTGTGCCCCTAGACATCCATGTATCCCAAAAAGACCCAATGTGAGGCTGATGCAGTGATGTTTTTTTTTTAATGCAATTGAGGCTACAATCCCATTAAGATTTCTGGATAGTAACCAGAAAAGAGTCATGTGACTTTTTACAATCAACAAATTAAGTGTGACAGGTAATCACACAGCTTCTGAGTGCAGTCGGGCGAAAGCTTATTAATAATCACAGTTTGACCACAGATGATTGGTCCTATTACCGAGCATGCCACTCCTTGAATAAGAAATGATTGCATGTGATGCAAAGAACCGTTCACCTTCCCATGCTTGGACATGAATTGTTTCACAGTTATTCTCTAAATGCTAAAAAAAAATGTTAAATCTCAAATTTTGTGGTTTAGAGCCCAGGCTGTTAGATTTGAAGCTTTAAAATAAAAAAAAATATATATATATATATAACTTAATATAATTATGTTTCTGTTATTAACAAACATTTTTGTTAAAATAACGTGAAAATATTGGAAATAAAATCTACTAATTTTGATTGCTAAGATTTTAATTATTTTGTTTGAGTAATTTTAATTGAACAAATTATTAAGTAAATCCAACTAAATTTATTATGTTAAACCCATTCAAATTGGTCAAATTACGTTTACTTGTTAATTTAGTGTTGAGACTACATACATCATTTTTGTAGATATAACTACATTGGCAGTTGATCTGTAGTTCCCAGCATGCTTTGCATCTGACTGCATTAGGAGATTAACATTTTCAAGATTAACTGTCATTTCAAGCGTTTTTCGGTAAAAAGAAAAACTTGTTCGTGTTTTTTGTTGATTTATCTTTGAGATTAAGGAGAGTTTTGGTATTATTTTTAAGTTTGGGTTTTTTAAGTTGTTACCGATGTGAAGAAGAAGACTGAGGGAGGGAGGCACTGACATGAAGTGTGTTATTTCACTTATTGAACAGTAATTGTCCTAATGTCAGTACAGAGACCACCATTCTCTTCTTACTGGATCATCTGTGTTAAAAAAAAGTGAACCATGACGTTTGAGACAGACACATGTTATTGTTCAGCATATATATCTTTTTTTACTAAAAGTAACATTTACTTGATATTTCAACAAAAACTAGATGTATTTAATAAGTAGAATTTACTTTATTCTGGATAGTAAATTATACCTGAATTATAGCAGCAAATTTAACTTCAAAAAAATTGGTGATAATTGTTTTGAGGATTTTATTAAGTAAAATCTATAAGTTATTTTTTTCATGTATGCTAGTTCACTCCTAAAGCTTTGATCTATTTTGCCTCTATATCACCATCTCTGTTTTACAAATAAATTCATCCTTATCTTTACATGGGTTAAAGGAGACAACGACATTGGGATGAACTCCAATGAAATTTGACATACAAGGTTTTAAAATTGAGGCCAATAAAAAGTATTAAAAAGTGCCTGTCAACTTTGACAAAACAGCATGTAATCATTAAAAAAGTAGTATTTTTTCCCTTACCTGAAAAACAGCAAATTTGGATTAAGAGGTTTTGGAAGGACAGCAACGATATAATAACTTTCAGGCATGCCTTTTGGCAAAACTGTGGGGGTTTTAGCTCAAACCTGAGCTTCAGCCTCATTTTCAGCCCCCAAAACAATCCCAACAAAGGTAAAACACTGAATCAGAAAAAGCACAGAAGCCCAGGCAATAGAAACAAAAAGGAAATAGGTTTGATTACTCAAGCTTGTAGCTTGTTGGCTGTTCGGAACAGGGCCACTGCAATTTTACATATTTGACTTTCACAGCTGACGCAAATGACACAAAACAAGGCACACTTGTAGGATGTACAATACGACGCTGTGACAACGGTCACAATACCGAAGCACATCAGGAAGAGACATAAAAAGACACTTAGGTGAAGTGTTATTTTCTTGTAATGTGACGATAAACGTAGAAGATATCGAGAGGATGGAAATGATAAGGCTGACTGTATGCCTGAGGGCAGCAGAGCTTTGGTTTGTCTTTTCAGCTTTCGGGAGGAAAATCTATCCAGAAATGGCCTCAATTTCCACTTTTTAATCTTCTTTTCTCGCTCCACAGACTATAGATTGATTCCTCTTTGCCATCAATCCATTTTGGTTCAGCTCATGGCTCTCCACTTGCTAATGATGATGGCTGCTATATTTAGTGAGTGAAAGCCTGTTTGTTTTTTCTCCAAAGCGACAGATTAAAACATTATATTGAAAGGGTGTTGACGGTAATTACACTGTGGAGTTCTTAAGGGTAAATAACACCATCGTGGACCGTGACATGATTCAAGATTTCTGTTGCATTTTGTAAAGAAAAAGTTTTATGCATGTGACCTTTTCCGTCAATACATACAATGTAAATGATCAGAGAATCTATTTATTACCAATACACTGAATCATCTGTTTAGATTTTATAAACAGAGTTTAGTATTAAAAAAAAGAGAGAATAATTAGTGTGTTATGAATGTGACAAAAAAAGAACAGTTTTCGAGAAACAGTTACTTTAGGATTTGTGTGAATGAAATTGTACAAACCATAAGCAATAATAGGCTACACAACAAATGCAGAAGGGATGACCCTTCATAGACCACAAAATAGCTGTTCCATGTGCCCATTTATGAGGCAACCCATGGTTGGATCAAAAAGGGACAAACCTAACCGATGGGTTAAGTTAACCTAGAAAATGCCTATTTGACCCAATCATGGATTGAAAACACACAGTTAAGAGCCTATACTTCAATAAAAAAGAGAGCCACTTGGTTTATCTAAAGTGCCCTGGAAAGACAAGTACAGAGTGGTAGATTTCCTCTTTCATTTACTGGGGAATTGGTCTGCCACATTAAAATGGAAAGCCCCCTGCTGTTTGTTCCTTACACAATGTAAATGAATTACACACTGGCCTCAGTACTTTGTACCCTTCGTAGTCTCCAAAAATACTGTGTTTACACACAAGTCTTTAAATGGAAACGGCAGGATGTTCCTCTGAGGCCTTCCGAGTCCTTAAACAACCCTTTTCTGTCCTTCAAATGAACCCCGTCCATCCATTTTACGCACCTAGTCCTCACCTCGCCACAAGCATCAGTTTCTGCTCCAGTTCTTCTCAGCACTTGCAGCAGAACTGAGATCAGCATTCCTAATCCATAGTCTTAATCTGACCCATGATGAGGAAAGCACTACATCTGATCCGGAGTCAGCACTTCTGACATAATCTCCCAACCCCAGCAGTTTTCCTCTCAGGCACTTCAGTGTCATCTAACACTCATTAAGAGCGCAGGCTCATCTCTGCCCCGACCGGACCACCTCAAACAATCTTCACGAGGGTTCAAAAGCTCAGCGTTCTCCTATCCAGTGGCCATTCACTACCTGCGAACAGCTGGCCTACTGACGCTATCTGTGACACAGGGGAGCCGAGTGACAGAGTGCATTGTGGGTAATTAATGAACCTGTGTTAGAAAAAGGCATTTTTGTTCTGGCTACATTCATCACCTCAGAAAGAGAGGAAGCATATGCAGAAATGTGTTGCAGACACAGACTGTTCTAATTAGCACATGGCACATGATGCATCAGGATGACGGGCAGAGCGCAGCTCAACTAGTTTGAGGCTAGTTCAGTTCTCCGTCATACATCATGAACCAGACGTCGCTATCGGCCTAGAAATCTCACAATCCAATGACTCGCGTATGACATCACTGAGCTGCATCCAGATATCCCACCCTAAACCATGTTTAACTCTCTATACAGAGCCATGGGAGTGAAAAAAAAGCGAACATATTTTTCCCATGTTTTACTCATCCTTTCCGGCAAATGACGCAGGCGTGTCGTAAATTCCGTTGACGAACACTGCATTTTTTTCGGTTTGTTCCAATAGGATGCCGTCTCTTCTGTGCGGGAGCTTTCGTCACCGTCATTTGCCGGAAAACAAGCCTCAGGTTCACGCGCAGCAGAGGGGTAACGGAAGCTAGACATCAACGTTAAAAGCGCTGTCAGTATGGATGTTTCATCGATTCGCTTCAGAAGACCTTTGTTTAATACCACAGAGCAGTGTCTAGCATTGCGTTGATCAATGGATGCGCTTTTTGGAGCTTCAAAAAATTACTTCCCATTCTACTTATTGGAAGAAAACGTGGAATACGTGGTATTATAACTCCGACTGCATTATTCTTCAAGAAGAAAGTCATATTCAATCATGATGCCTTGAGGGTGAGTAAAACATAGGGAATTTATTTTGCCTCTGAAATATCTCTCTCAAATAAATAGTAAATATTCACATTCACTCGTTTTTCTAGTCTTTGCCTTGATTTTTTATTTCTTAAAGGGACATTTCAACCAAATTGAAAACTATCCCTTATGTCATTTCAAACCTTTCAAAAAATTTATTTTTATAAATGTATAAAATATACATTTATATTTGTGTCTGTACAATAGAAGTCGTTGGGCTCAAATGTTGTTTGGTTGCTCATGTTCTTCAAAATATCTAAAAGTCATACAGGTTTGGAATGACATGAGGGTGAGCGAACGATGACAGAATTTTCATTTTAGGGCGAACTGGCCCTTTAAATTAGTTTGTGTGACATCACAGCTCACAACTGTACTTGTAGCTCAGCCGGTTGCACATTGTGTTAACGACACAAAGTTTGCGGGTGTGGATTAAAGCGTCTGCCTTTTACCCTTTAGAGAAAAGCGTCTGCCAAATGCGTTTTGTTGTAAAGGGTTTGGGATTGTGCCATTAGCCAATCAGCACTGCCATGACATCACTTTCCTGCAGCTTCAGGGTAATAAGTGCTATGTCCTTTAGTCTTAGACGATTACCTTAGCTGCACAAGCCTATGAGCGTCCTGCAACTGCCATCGAAACCAATGGGAATAGGAACTATCTCCAAAAAGGAAAGACCCCCTTCTGTTCAAAACTCGACATTAGAAAAAGTAACAGTGAAGATTTACCTCAGTATTCATGGAAACCACCATCTGCTGTTGTTTTCGGAAAAGGAGGTCGTGTTGTGTTGTTTGTACTGTTTCCTTTCCACGGGAACAAGAAATAAATCAACCTTATTCGAGGAATATGCAAAGCACAAATAACTCTTTTGCCAAACACGAAATCAGAATATCGCAGAAGCCATTTATGAGGTAATTTATCTGCATGATATGGGACGTAAGTGGCGATAGAGCTGGCGTAGAGGATGGCCGTGTGTTTGTGAGTTGCAGCGTTGAGATTACTGAGCTATAATAATTAAAAAAGGTCTTAATGACAGCGGCTGTAATGATTCCCTGCTGACTGCCGCTGGATAAATATTGAATTATTCAGTCTAATTATAATGAGAATTCTGTGTGCCAACCACTTCAAACAGGGATCTGTTAACCTATAGACTGTCTCTGCTAGATAAGATAACACCAATCAAACAATTTTCAACTGATGCGCTTATTTGCATTTGTGAAGTGGATGAACTGGAGAAGAGCAGTTTGACATGAACTTCTTGTTAATATTGTTGTGCATAAATATCATCAGACCGTAGACTAGCATTTATATAACAGACGAGCCCGATACTGACTGCTGACTTTATTTAGTTACAAAAAGCGCACGCAGGTGTAGGCAGCGATGGAACTATGATGTTCGGGCCTTAGTGCCAGATAGGACAGATACGTCTATACAACCCAGTTTCACGGCAGTTCGTGGCATAGACACGGAATTTGGAATCTATTAATTCATGTTCATGGACACGAATTTCCCCATTTTTTAATGTCACTCAGCACAACTTTCTTTTCGTGTGACTTTCAATACACAGACTGTGTGTGTATTTACAGGTATATATTTATAACCTGATATCAAAAGAAGTCGTACATATTTTAGGGTGTGGCTAACCAACACCTTACTTCACCCAAACCCTAAAATCACAAACCCTAAAATTTGGCTAAAAACATTTCGCAAAATAATGATAAATAGCTCCCCTAACCCCGCCCCTAAACCTTAAGTCACAGGGGAAATGTCAAATCATAGCAAAACATACCAACGGGATCGTAGGAAATGGGAATTCACAAGAATGAGCCACCTTGTAAAATAGGTATGAATTCACATCAGATAGCATTTATATATATTTATACATATGAAAGATACCGCATATTAAAATACAATGAGATTGAAAGTCGTGCTGCATGGGTGACACGGAAAAAGGGGGAAATTTGTGTCAGTAAACAGTTCATGACAATGTCACAAATTCCCGTGAGACTGTGTTGGTCTGTAATATGTCTGCTAAAGATCTGGCGATCTGAAAAACATCTACTGTGCAATTACATCTGATAAACATCTTGGAAAGAGCAGTTTTACACACAGTCTACATCATAAACATCTAATGGACATCATCTTGAATAGATGACATCTGAAAGGAAACGTCTCAGAGATGTATTTTAGATGAGCAAAAAGTAAAAAACCTATGTCTTGCATATGTTAATGCAGACATCAAATAGATGAATATGTAAATGCAGACATCAAATAGATGAATATCATAAAGAATGAGCAAGTTATATCTAGACACCCATTGAAGGAGGGACCTAACACTTATCGGGACCCGAATATCAAAGAATGGAGGGTGAAGCAAACATTAGCCCTCATTTATTAAATGCTGCATAGATACACACACACACACTCAACTCTGATCTGATATGATCAAATCTGTTTGTACACAGGTTTTATAAACGAGACCCTAAACTTGGGCCAGTAAACATTCACCCGATACAGCGTAGCAGTACTCTATTTAGATTTTTTAAGCCCCTTTATTGAAACTTTCTCAGCTAATATGCAAAGGCCATTTATACTGTATTTATAGTTTCCTAAAAAGTGGCTTTGTGATGTCAAAACACAAGAACATTCTTTCAAATCCATTTAATAATGCTAGTTATGATAACTTTATACATTTAACAGATCATTAGTAAATGTACATTTACATTGTTGTTCAAAAACTGATTCACACTGTATTTTTATACATATTTATATTTCATTGTTTATGAATTACTAATCTGATCCATTCCCATTAATTGTATGAATATTGATTTTATTAAGAATTATTGTTTTGTCCATTATTCAATATTTGTTGACTTTTTTATTCCAGATTTAACTCGGGTTCATTTCTCAGTCCCTCTATTAAACAAAACCAAGACAAACAAACAAGTGCAATAAACACTAGAGTGATTTGTGGATGATTATGAAAACATATTAGTCAAGTTGTTTCTACCCCCCTCTTGTTTCTTCATGCACACACAGATCCACACATTGACCTGCTGTGAAATCCCAGTTCAATTTCTTCTCTTTCAAACAATGTGAACGTTAGGGGAGGTTAAGATCAATATGGCACATTTTACCATCATTATTACAATTTTATATCCTCCGCGGCTCGCAGCCTATTTAATCACAGGGTCGTGTCCTGACTGCCTGCTCTTCTTTTAAACTCCCTTAAAGGTGCTGTCTGGTTTTGTCCAGGTGTCCAGCCTTAATCAGCTGACAGCGCCAAAGTGAAAACCTCATCAACATTGAGGCGTCGGGAAACAGATGGGAAGTTCATCTGCATGATGTAACAACTTGTATCCTTGAATACCTGCTTTAGTTATTGTCACAAACACAATGGGTACACTTTGTTATAACATTACTGTATATAAAGCAGAAAGTGTATGACAACAACCTGTAAACAAAATTGTTCTTATTAAAAGTCATTGGTTTGATGTAATACAGACAGTACTCATGATGTTTGCCTTGTATGGATTGCGTATAGGAGGTGTGTTGACAGAAAGAGTGGTTGTTTTATATAGTAACTTGACTTAGGTCAAATGAAAGCATAAATAAGATTTTATTATGGAAAAGATAATTTTTCCTTTTATTAAACATACAGGCCATAAATGTTTTTTTCAGAAGCATTTGAGGTGGGGTATTTACTAAAATATGTTGCTGGTCTGCCTTGTTCTAGAACAAATTTGAAAGATGTAAACCAGTGTTTCTCAACGGGGTTGGTACCCGCCCCAGTGGGCGTTCAGAGAACGTGGGGGGGGGGGGTGATGGAAGCAAGATCTTTGAAAGGGGGGCGTTCAGGTGTTCTTCGGGGGCGTTCGCAAGTTTGCACCAAATATCTAGGCAAGACAAGTGTAAACATTTAACTGCGAAATATTACGATCTGCATCAGGAGCAGCTAGGGCGCAAACTGTGGTTTTAATCTAGCCGTGAATGTTTTTGACCACACACACCACGTGATCCACAATGCACATTAAGCGCACAGTGCTGGTGACTTGCACCCAAAATCCAGCCTCTTCACCTGGAGTCCGTCGGCTTTAACCAAATATTTAAGAACATATGAATACATTTGTATTCTCCCCAAGATGCGAGAGCACCACCTTGACTTTACAGAACGTTTTGGCCTCTACAGGAAAAAGGGACAGCTGAGGCTTCGCCACATCGCGTGTGAAAAGACACTTCAAACAGTCCACTTAAAGGCCATGGAGAGTCGAAGAAATTAAATGGGTAACCTTTCTTTCTTTGGTAGAACACGAATAAAGGCAACTATTAGCTGTTCTGAAACGTTAAATCCAAACAGGGATTACAGCGAGTGCGAACACAAAATGTAATTTGGATAAAAGCGTCTGCCAAATGCTTAAATGTAAATGTCACGTGAGAGCTGTAAACATGACGTCAGCTGACTGTAGGGGCAGTTTTAACTGATGAATAGTGAGAGTGTAAAAATGTGAAACAAATAGGCTACCTACAAATTTCTCCATTTGCTGTAGGTAACATCTGTACCTTTCATTGCACGTTATATGACAGTTGAGTTTGCATGAACAGAATTTCGCATGAAATACTTATTTGTAAGCCTTTATTATAGCCTTATAATATTTTCAATTAATTATAGTCACTTCCACTCTAATGACAGCATTTAAAATGTATTACATTTAACTCTATTTACCATGTAGAAATGTTTATGCTAATATCTTATAATCATCTTTGGGTAGGATATTAATTCTCTACGTATCTAATCATCATCATATCTGAGGCCCAACATGTACACTGCTTGGACAGTTTAAAGATAATAAAAAATAAATACATCCAATAATTTTTACATTGTAATAAGTGTTTATTCTTGTAAGAAGCTTTTATTGTTTTCATTTACCCAATTATGAACACAAATTATTCATGACAAACCTAGCATTATACCTCAGATGGAAGCACACACCGGCACACACATTTAGGCCTATAACTTACACACGATTACACACCTTAGTGAAGTGAATATAAGCAGCTTTTTCTTATGCATTTACTGTAGGAGAGTATTAAAGTTGAAGTTAAAACATTCTACTTCACATAGTTCTTGCTCCTTGGGAAAGTACGGTTATATTCCAACTGGCCAATCAAATCTGTTATTTGACTTTGAGTGACATGCTTTTTGTTTATTTTTATTAGAATTTCACGAGACAAACAAATATACATTTATTGAGATTACCGATGATCCCTAATCAGTGACATGCGTTTTCAATTATATTTTAATAACAAATAATGTATTATTATTGTTTTTATTATTATGAAGACATTTAGCCCATTATTTTTGTGGGGGGGCGGTAAGGGACCTGGAGAATGGATAGGGGGGCGCTGGCCCAAAAAAGGTTGAGAACCACTGATGTAAACCATCAAAACTCCTTAAAGGTCCAATATGTAATTTTTTGTAGGATCTAGAAATGCAATATAATATACATACTGAATGTGTTTAGAGGTGTTTAAAGACCCTACATAATGAAGCGTTGTGTTTTTTTTACCTTAGAATGAGTTATTTCTATCTACATACTCCGCGGGTCCTCTTACTTGGAATTCTCCATCTTGTTTCTACAGTAGCCCTAAACGGACAAACTGCTCTACAGAGTTTCATAAATACGTGATCTCCTTCGGCAAAGAGGCAAAAACGTCACAACATCTTAGTCCTGTGTCAGCCATCGTAATGCTTCGAAAAGGAAGGGTGAGCAGTGGAGTCAGCCATTGGTTGCAGTCAGTAACCTCACCGCTAGATGCCGCTAAATTTCATACACTGGACCTTTAAAATGTGACTAATTGTAGTGAAGGTTGAATGGCAGTCAACCACACTTTAAAGAACTAGTCTGGATCAAATACACTGACATCAGCCATGCAGGCACATTTATTCAAAACTACTTAAAATGCATTTGAGGTATGCTTTTACTCCTTCCATGCAATTCCTAGAAATCAAACATGACCTTGGGATTATTAGCACCATGCTACCAGTTAGCTTAGAAATAGATAGACAATCACCAAATCACCAAACCACATCGTCTCCATCATCTCTGTTTAGGGTGTAATCCATTCCACGTACCACGGGCTGTTTAATGAAGCGTCATGAGGCAATAAGTCGTTCCTGTAGCAGCGGTACCCAGAAGAGCTTCTGGATGTGGAGCAACGGTCACTGTCAGCCATTCGTTTTCTCCGTGCAGAGTTATCACGGTGAGGATCAGTGTAATATCTGCCGCCTTGCCGTTACAGTGAGACGCCTGATAACTTGCATAATAACCAGATTAGCAATATGTCACACTAAGCTGGTGGCAAAAGGCTGGGGAATCGGGAAGATTCTCCATTCCTACGGAAATAAGGAGGCTTTAAATAGAAAATGCTGGAACTCAATTTGTCTTGTGTTAAGGGTAGGGATTGTATGTCGCTTGCAAAGCAGGGTTGTTGTAGGCTCATTTATTGCCTGAACTGTGTTTCTCTCTCTTCCGCTCTCTCTCTCTTTGTCTGCTTATGGATTCTGACTATCGGTGAACAGCTGAAGGACTGAAATGGTCATGTTGAATTAGTCATTGTATTTACATTTCACTTTACTTACCACGGTTCATCGACTGGGTAGGAACTAAATGAATATTTTTGTCGTTCAATAATTTGGATCTTCGTTTCTATGGTGAAGCGGCAAATGACATCCTGCATCTCAATTAAAGGACGGCCTAAAAGCAAATCCGTGGTGGTTTTTGACCAACAATAATAAAAACAGTGCCATTTAGAACGATGAAGCAAACAATCAAGTTCAAAATTGAATAGCCGGGGCTTGGCTATTTGGAAAGTAATTACCTTGATGTTTGGAGCGGGGGATATTTGCCACATGGAAATTGCCACCCCTTATACATACGACCCCTGTGAGGCTGTTATCGGGCTCTGCCGCTGGCTAGCCAAAGATTCACTCGGCCTCTTTCACACTTTAAGTAATTCTCATTACCCTACTGTCAAAGTCACAGGTTATTTGTGTGCCGGTGTGTATACGCCGAGAGTCGTGCGGGGGAAGTGCTAAGAGCTGTCCGATTTTCCTCTCACTTTCCCGGGACGTTAGATTAAAATTAATTAGATTAAATTACAAGTGCGACCTATTGCCAGCAATCTGGATTAGAGGTGCGTTCACACGAGTGGGGTCAACTCACAAGTTGTGATCCTCCAAACGGTCCGTTGAATTTTACAAAATGCTGTCGCTGGGGTAATGAATGTGAGAAGAGGGCTTTTAATGCTGTATATTCCACAAAGGGTAATAGAGGCTGGGCTTTTGCCAACTGGTGGAAAAATTGCTGCGACACTACAAATATTTGCAAATGGGATGCAGAAAATCGTCTATTGTATTTTGTGTCTGGAGACTAACTAACTCAAATTACTAATTGTATTCTAAATACCGCCATCATTAATTAAACATAGAGCTGTTTGTGTTGTTTTTGTTTGCGATCCGAAGTTCAATAGCTTTAACAGCCAGATAGTACTGTGTAATTTTATTATCATTTTAATACTTTTTTATAGTTTGCGAGGAAGCAAAGCAAACACCAGGCGATTGTTATATTAACCGACTAAGTAGAATTTTTTATCTTTTCGCCTATATATTATTTAATAGATCTTGGCCTAACATCCCCAAAAATGTATATGTGTCAACACATACATTTTTTAAAATCAGAACAGCACATTTCTGCATGATGTGTCGGGACACTAGATGCGGACAGATGTTCTCTCTGGGGGGCAGTGAGAGGAGAGGGAGGGGAAGTGAGAAAGAGAGGTGCATTGAGCATCAGTTTCTGAAAGACCCCGCTGCGCTGGCTGTAATTGTTGCATGTGTCGTATGAATTCCCTGCTGAGTTTTTCCTTTCTGTTGGGTTTTTTCCTCTACCAACCCCTCTATTTTAGTCACTAACTCCATCTCCCTCTCTCCCTCACGCCCGCTCACTTTCTCTCTGCCATCTCTTTAGGGGCCGAGACAGGCTGGCTCATTGCAGATGCATGTGACACATGTTACCACAAATGTGCTGCTTTTGAAGAAATCAATCATGTTTTTTTTTTTTATCACAAAAAGTCTAAGATGTTCTGCCTAAGAGTTCAATCAATGTCTTGGTCGAAGGTTAACATATTTTAGTTATTAATGTGTCGCTGTTATCTTCAGCTTACATTTACATTTCATAACTCGTATTCAAAGCAGTGCCTTTTAATGGTGACTCCAGGTCCCTTGTGTTTTCAGAAGGATAAGCTAAGAAAAAATCAGAAATGAGCCCAAGGATAAAGTTAATAGGGATGTAATGATCAGGTAAGGTTTTTTTTCTGAGACAGTAAAGCTCTGTTTATTTTATTTCTGAATATGATCATTGCGAGCAAACATTGTGTTTTTAGCTTCAGGACGATTTGAGCTCAGGCATCAGCAAATAGGAATCACATCAATCATGGTACTTTTTTCATACATCAAAGGCAAAGCACGACTTGGCTCGTGGGAAAATAAGGCATGCGAGATGGAGTCAACGGTCTTGTCATATTTATCTTAATTCTTTCTTTCTCTTTTTCTTTCTCTTTTTCTTTCTCTTTTTTTTCTCTTTCTCTTTCTCTTCTCTTTCATCAAGGGACCTTTGGCGTGCAAATGGCTGAAGTCTCGCAGTTGGAAATCATCCTCTAAATGAGATTACTGATGAAGGTTTCTGAGAGGCAGCAGTATCATCAAATTATCCTCCAGCCTGTAAGTTCCACTGACAGCTCAAAAGAGAATATATCGCTCAAAAGAGAACAGCTACGGTTAATGGAATTGATACACAAATCTAATTAAATAACCATAAATTCATATAACTACAAGGCTTTTTATAGTCAATAGAGGTGGACAGGTTAATTGTCTTTTTGGTGAAAACAGTGACATAAAAACACCTGCAAATGTTGCTGCAAGCAGTTTTATGTTTACATTCTCAGAAAACTGACAAGATTTGAAACACCCCATAAATCAAAATTGGAGTTTTGTGCCTTTTAGTCTGTAGTATAACTTTTATGCCATTTGTAAGCTTATGGACACCTCAATGTTACATTTTTAATGTGCATCTTTCCTTTTAACACCAATAGCGAAGGCAAATTTAATTCACATTCAAAATAATCCTTATCTGTTATGATCTTTAAACACTTTTGGAAATTTCAATTCTGCGTAATCCAATAAAACAGAAGCTTTTCTTCTCACCAACATACACGCTATCAGGGAGATGGTGTCAAAAAATAATCAGTTTATTATATTACAAGTTCATTCCTGTTGAATGAACTAATGTACTTTTAGCTTCATCAGTACAGTGGGGAAATGAATGAGTCACTAATATTGCAGGTGTTCATCTGAATAAAGCTTATAGGCAATACAACTGGCAAAACCCCTGATGTGTTTTAAGTCATTTCATTTATTTTAAGTAATCACTGTAAAAAAGCATTCAATAAATTCACAGAATATTAAAATTGACATGGAAACGACATGTCCTGCTACTCAATTGTCATTGGTCAGCTGTGAAAAAGGCACTTGACATATAGAGGCACTTGACATATAGAGGGTATCTGACCATAGCCGAGGGAACATATTTTGAGCAGGGGGTGCAGTAAAGCAGGGCTTAATTTCAGCGCGGGATTGCAGGGATTTCGCATCATTTAAATAATGCCGCAAATCAGCTTTAATAATGCTGGAAATTCCTGGATCGGTTGTATTTGAAATAATGTAATAAACCTACTGAGGAAAATGAAAATACGCGAAACACTTATAGGTTGAACATATTGTTTTTTTCAGCCCTGTTGAACTAAACCTTTCTGAATCAATTTGTGCCTTTTTCCGTTTCCACTTTGAGACATGTGTAAGCTTTTTGTTTTTTACCTACATTTTCAGTGTCTTTTTATCGTCTTCTGTTTTGCTCTTTTGTTTTCTTTCACATCCCTTTAACTCTATACATTTATCACTTGCGTTTTCTCAAAGTCTTATAGATCCTCTGCAGCATGCCCATTCTACCTCTTCGCTATGCTATCAGTGGGAGTAGTATGAATACATTTGGGACATACTGCATCCACTATGTTTTATGGTCATGTGACCTGTATGCTCTTTGACCTACTGACCTACTGTTTTTTGCATACTGAGGTTTCGGACATACTATTCATGACTCATACTCTTTTTACTATATAGAATGGGAGTAGGCGATTTTGGATGCAGCGAATGTGTCATGGCACTGAAGGGGACGTGTCCAGGTGTGTTCACGTAAGAAAGTGAGATCAATGCATACCCTCTATAGGGCTATTTTTCAGAAAAGCTGAACTTCAAAAGACGCTGTGAGCTGCAGAAAAAGTCGCCAGCGGTAGCGTTTAAAAAAGTGCTCAGGACTTGTTTGAAAACACGGTTTACTCCATAGGATTATAATGTAAAACAGATGCTGTCAGCCAAAAAAAAGAAGCCAAATGTGAACATAGCCTTACTGGCGAAAGTAAAGGGCCATTCATATAGAGCATCTTTTTGGTTTTAAAAACAGCTACTGAAGCCATAGCACAGTGGAATTACATATAAAGCAGAAGGCTCAAAATGTATTTTAGTTGAACATTTTAAAATGTAGCAATTATGGCATCAGACCATGAAAAAAACTGAAAAAAGTATGCATCTAATACATGCTTACATAGATCAGCAGTTAAATATGAACAGCTTAAAATGCATTCTGTGTAAACAACCTCTTATGAAGAACCATAAATACATGCAATATTCATCTTATAAGCTTGTCATTCAAAAGAGAGTCTGATGTTCCACAGGCAGAATATTTTGTACTTCAAAAGGTAATTTAAAGGGATAGTTCACTCGTAACACTCCATGTAATGGAACTCAATAGGGGCCAATGTTGTTTGACCACCAACGTTCTTCAAGATATCTTATTTTCTGTTCTGCAGAAAAGAGAGTCACAGAGATTTGGAATGACATAAGGGTGAATAAATGATGACAGAAGTATCATTTAGTGGTGAACTATCCCTTTAACGTGTCATTTTAAAGAGAATAACAAGGTGGTTTTCACATGGTCCTCTCTCTCTCTGTCTACATTTCATCTCTCTCACACTGGAGGGCTATTTATACTCTACTAATAAGAATTCATGGGAGGGAGGCACTTTCTCTTGAAATAATGTGTGCAGAATGGCCAGGCTGGTGGAGACTAGAATAACAGCCGGGAAGATAAACAAAGTGATTAATTGCTGTGAGATCCTCCTTGAATGCAAGCAAAACCCTCATGTATCATAAGTTATTTGAATTTATATTCAGTAAAAAGCATAACTTTCTGCTGCTCTGCGCAGTTTCATTGTGTAAGGCCACGGTCACTATCATCTTCTTGATGTGGAGGACTTAAGGGTTCAGGCACAATAGGTCTTTGCCTTTCTCTCTCTTTCTCTCGCTCTACTGTATCCCTTCATGTCTCACAGAGAAATGTTTGCAGTTTTTTATTATTTCTACTGCTCCTGCACATGGGTTATTTAGCATGTCGGAAAGTTTTCTTTCAAAAAGGAGATTTTGCTTGGTTAGTTAATACAGTTCTTCCTTTTTACAAATACAAATTTCTTACCTTGAACTTATTAACATTTATACAAGACATCTCAATGTGTTTTCGGGTAATATTACATGTTTAAGGTTTTTATTATTTTTATTATTTCAAGCTAATATAAATAAAAAATATGTTTAATTATAATTAAATAATAATATAATTAATAAAAAATAATAATATAATTAATATAATTAAAAATGTGCAGAGAAACTCTTGCTAAAATTGCAGAAAAAGACAAACCAGCTTGGGTGTCTGAATGGAGAGGAAGTGAATCGGTTTTCTTTTCTCTTTTTTTTTTTAATAGTGAATCATTATTAACAACAATAATGCTAAATATTCATTATAACAGGAGAATCAGATTTGCACTTCCATTGAAATGAGTTCAAATAAAGTGATTCTTCAGCAGACACATACTATTGACTTGCAAATAGCCATAGTTCACACTTCTCATATATTGAATAAAGTGGCATTGAGTGGATGTGACAGAGCTGTGATCACATGAGGGCCTGTAGCGGTCTGTCTGAGCTGGACTGACTCCACACGCCGTCTTCTACTTTCTTTTCCAGAATTCAGCAAACAGAGGCCAAATCCAAACATTATCTGCTGCTTTCCAAAAGACAAAAGTATGTTCTACTCTCTCTTTCCCAGGAGGACGAAACTGCTGCAAGACTTTTGTTCTGTTCTTTCTTTCTACTTCTTTTAGCCAATATGTGAAATACAGCCTTGTGGGTCCCCTGGACATTAGATATCATTGCATGCAGTGGAAGTGCCTGTATTCTGTACATCCTTCAGTGTAATATTATTTGAAGACGCCTTTCTAAAATGATTAGAACAGACAGTTCTGAATATTTCTATGGGCCTTTCTCAAAGAGGTGATAAATAGATGCATAAATAAATAACAAACACCTTTAAAATCACCACAAGGATGCTAGTCGCAAGCCATTATTCGCTGTGTAATTAGTGTTGAATTTTAATTGCTCAATTAGGCTGATAGCACTGTCTGTGGCATTGCAATCCAACTAATCCAGCAGATAAATCGAGTGTCCTTTGGTCTATTGTAGTGCCAAAACGCAAGTTTTACACAATATTGCAAACAATCTTCAATGAGTGGCAGAAAACGCGAAGCTCTGTTTTATTTAATAAAAATAGAAAGCTCCGTGAGTACCTGCGGTCTTCAATAAAAGATGCTGTAAGCGTTTTTTTATGGAACGACATTCAGAAAATGCCCCTATTACTTCACAGATATCATAGGTGTCACAAAATAGAGTCTTTTCTCAGAAATATTGTGTACACTGCAAGCAAAGACGTGGCTGTAAGATTCTTTGTTGAGTTCATTAGAAAGCTTTAAATATTCTTTTAGTTATTTTGCGAAAGGTGATGGGTTCTTATGTAAAAACTGGTTTAGATGCTTTGAGGCTTAAAGTGATGTTAAAGGATAGTTCTCTCACCCTTTGAGATGTTTCAAATCTGTATACATTTATTTGTTCCGATGAACAAAAATATATTTGAAACAATGCTTGTAACCAAACACTTCTTGGTCACCACTGACTACCATTGTATGTAAAATTACAATGGTAGTCAAAAGTGCATTGGGGAAAATAAATCAATAAAGCAATTTTTCCTAATTTGGTAGTCAATCAGAGCCAAGTACTGTTAAGTTACAAGCATTCTTCCAAATATCTTTCTCTGTGTTCAGCAGAACAAAGACAATACAGATTTGGCACAATTGGGGGGTGAGAAAACGAAGACAGAATGTTCCTTTTGGGGTAATTGTTCCTTTACTAATATGTATGACTGTATATTGTACTGTAGATGAGGCTGGTTAGTAACTTACTGTACTCTGTGTGCTCAGTAAAGACAATTTTGATGTACAATTGGCACTTGGAAGTGTCGATATTGGATCATTATTATATCACTTTGAGCATTTTGCTTAGTTTTAATGCTTCCATATTCTTTTAATTTTGGTTACACTTTATTTTGATAGTCCACTTTAGACATTATACTGACTATAAGTAACTTTACATCTACATAACTAACTCTCATAAGAGTATTAGTAGACTGTTAGGGCCAGGTACAGGGTTAGGATTTCTAGAAGAAGTTAACACAGTTGCAAAGTAACTTACAAGATAGTCCGTTTAGCTATAGACAAAAGTTACTTTGTAAAGAGGACATGAAGTGTTACCTTAAATTTAAATCCCACCCCAATTTCTTAGTTATTTTAACTGTGCTTCTTTTATAATCTGTGCTATAAACATGATCTGTGTCTTGCCATGTTGTCAAGTGACTGCCGAGTGCACTGTGCCACAGCTCCAACACAGGTTTGCCGGATACAAATCTGCATGTAACACACCAGGGCCGGCCCGTGGCATAGGCAACATAGTCAGTTGCCTAGGGCACAAAATGACCAGAGGGCCGCCAGACAAAAGTGCCAAAATGTGACATTTGAACAGCTTCTTGCATCATGACGCGATAATGATTAACTATGATTGATAATCTTAATGCATTAATTATGCATTTGTGTCCCTACAGCATTTGCACGTAGCTTTACAAAATGTTGACCTTTATCTAAATAATAATAATAATAATCAAATATTCGTTTTATAAGCTCTATTTTTCAACTACACTATTATTGAGAAAGTTTTGTTTTATTTTCAGCGTTATTTTCAAAAATGACTATGTAATTAGAAACATTTTTTTTACAAATATTTTTTAGTTGTTATTTATTTACTTCCTCTTGACGTTGATCACAATTAATGTTATATTAAAATAAGTTTCAAAAAAGTTCATTTTCTGGTATTTTTATTTTGTATAGTAGGTGCGCAATCTAAAATCTAACCTAGGGCACCAACTGAGGCTGGGCCGGCCCTGTAACACACAAAGTTTATAACCTTGTAGGACAATGAATAATTGACAGACAGGTGGTCCGCATCACTACATCACTGAGGTTCGAGTGACTGTGACCTGTAATTACCTCTACCACTTTACATCTACGTAAATACCAGGTGTGAACAAGAGTCATTCTGCCATCATCAACATCCATTCTCCTTACCGATGTGCTGAAAAGGTTGCGCGCCAATTTACCACGATCACTTGAATATGTGATGTATCTGACTTAGGCGTGGTCCACTGAGAGCTCTTAATGCCCTGTTAGCAGGAACACAGTGTCCTCTCCATGTAATTAAGAGAAAGGAGAACAGGTACAATAACAGGGCTTTGATTCCTTAAATAGACCTACTACACTGTTACGCTGTCACCAACCCTGCACTTTATTCAGACCCACTGAATGCTCAATTATGTCTCCTTCCATTGAATTTAACATGGTATTGAACAACCTTCTTTATTTCTCCCTTACGTGCGTTTACTATTCGCAGATGTGCGTGTTTACAGCCGGGATTCGCGGTTAACCGTCCTCTCGTTCGTGGCTTCCTCTTTTGAAGGACGGCCGGAATAATTAGTTACTCGAATTTTACTAACAAATAACGTGTCCATCCTCACTAGGACAAAAACCTGAATTGGATCCAGATGTGATTAGATGCTCTCACGAGGCCTTATTCCTATTATAATAGTTTAATCCAGGAGCAGGATTTTAATACGAAGTGCTGGGGCCAATTGGAAATGCCTCATAAATAAACAAATGGAAGCGGCGCGCAAATAAAGAATTATAATAACAAAAAAGGTTGGGAGATTTAACGCCGCAGTCATCTCTAAAGAGAGGTGGTGCCCATGCATTATGGAAATGTTGCTAATGAGGTTGCTTTCAAAAGGTTTAAACCAATGACAAGCAACATGTTTTTCTTTTTTGACCCGCGCACGCTCTGAATCTGATTTATGTCCGGTCTGATTTCTGTCTCCGCCGGATCTAGGTCACTGCAAATGTGCCAAGAACCAAAATGATGGGGGAAAATAATGTCATTGAGGACAAAGCCGGGAGAGGATAGAGAGCAGTTGCCATGGTGATAGGATAGCCACACCTGGTGAGACCTGAAGCTGTGAATGTGCGTGCTTGCAGGAGCAAGAGAGGGACGGACAGAGATAGAGCCACGGGGTTTTAAGCCCATGCTGAATAGACCGTTCTCACATTGAGCTGTATTGGAGGCGATCAGCATGATTTCTAATGGAAACATTGTGCGAGACCTGATTCGGTGTTCTGGGTCAGAGCAGACGTCTTCATCTTTGGCGTTCCACCTTCTCGCAGGATCAAAACGGGCTGTGGCCCTGTGTTCGGCGAAAACTAGAGGCTTAATTGTCACAATTGAAGAAGAAGAAATGTGTACTTCCATGAAATATGCAGGACTGCTGATGAAATATTCTGTCAGATTTCTGCAAGGCAGCCAATCTGAGAAATCTGCACTCGTGGATGAATAGAGTTTGGATCATTGATTAGAGAGGTTGTGTTATAGCTTTGTGTCCTCTTCGTTTGGCTGGCACATGCATTTCCAGGAGTCTGGATGAACAGGTCCACTGGGAAATGAAGTTGTGTTTACAAATTATTCAGCGATTCAGCAAGCATTTTGCCAAAGAAGTAGATTTGCCAAAGTTTTCTCGGTTAGTAGCAGCAAATCTTTGAAAGATATTATGAGTTTTGCTTGAGGTGTGCAGGTTAACTAGATATCTAGAGATTTGACTTTGTTTGTTTCGTGTATCTATGTGAAGTAATCTGTATTTATTACTTTTAGATGGACAGAAATTCTGAGTAGCAAGTCTTCACAAAGCTGTTCAATTCTTTAGTGTTTCATGTACAGAATCACAGTGTTTTTTTCTCATGACAATGAACACGACAGTACTGTGGTTGTTGCCATTTTCTGAGGAGCAAATAATGTTAGATAGCAAAATGATCCATTTTAAAGGTGTCCTTTTTTTCTATTGACAGAAATGCAATATAATATACATAACTATGTGTTCAGAGGTGTATAAAGACCGTTCATAATGAAGCGTTGTGTTTTTATTACATTATAATGAGCTATTTCTATCTACATAGACCTACATAGGTCAACTTACATGGAATTCACCATGTTGTTTCTACAGTAGCCCTAAATGGACAAACTTCACTACACAGCACGTTACGTACAAGTTATCTCATTCGGGAAAGAAGCGCAATCTTAGCCCTCTGTCAGCCACCGCAGTTCTTCGAATGGGAGGGGGGAGGAGTGAGCCATGGTTGCAATTAGCAACCTCACCACTAGATGCCGCAAAATCTCATCCACTGGACCTTTAAAGCTTTGAAAACATGTTTGCGTGGGTTGCTTGTCAGCGCTCCATTTATTCAAAACCCATGCGCTACATTTGCATGTAAAATATTACAGTTAAGCCAAAATCGTTTCTCATTACTCCCTTATTTTTTTCATAAACAAATTTAATTTGTGTCAGTATGCAGTACTGTATGTGAATTGTTAATGACAGGAAAGTCCGATTTTCCCTTAGTCTCTTATCTCAGTTACTGCTGTGAGAATTGTGCCATGAACTACTTTTGCTACTACAGATACTACTATTAATAATAATTATGATTTGAATATTTTATCCTGATACTATTATTTACAAGAAAGTGCTTTAGCCCTTTTTCATCTTTAAATATAGCATTTCTATCTCGAACCTTTCCAACCTTTGCCTGAAATACCTCAGCAATTATTTTGCGTTAATTAAAAATAATTATGCACTATTGTTCTGAATCATCCCCAATTTTCATGCACAAACAAATATGAAAGATAATATCAGAAGTTAGTTACACTTAATTACTGGATAAACAGAAATATAATGGCAAAAGCTCATTAAATCAAATGGCTAATTACTTCAGTGACTTCCATCAGTTCACAGATTATATATTTATACATTTCTGTCGGGTTGTGGGATATTGCGGTGCGCAATAACCGACAGAGAAGAAAATGGGAAAACATGCACGTGAGGCAGATGTGTTGTAAGTGTTGTGTTGTGATTGCAATCTTTAATGACCTCTGGAATTCAATCCTCTTTCCAGTCATCTAACATTTAAATCAATGCGGTTTTCGCTCTTTAAAGTGAAGGAGAACCTCACCAACAGTTGGACTCTATACAATAAGAGACTGGATGTGTGAAATATTAATCATTTCATGGCACAGCATGGTGATTTTCTAACTATCCAAATCTTTAATATTTCCTTCCAAGGACGGCAATGACAAATTATGCATGAACCGCAACAACTGTATTGCCCTTTCGGAATGATGATCTAGATTGAGGCAGTAATGAGCTTTGGGGGTAAGTTTATGCTTTTTAAACTGTTACCCCTCTAAGTTTAGTGAAAATAGTCTTGGACATAAATGATGATTATCATAAAGTCATACAACTGCTACATATCGAGTATTTTTTTTTACAAAACAAGACCAAAAACATTATCATGATCAAAGTTTCAAGGTTTCTGCATGTTCTTATAACACAATTACACTGGATTTTAAGTATGTGAAATTTCTATGCATAAATGAGCAGCAACCAGAAACAATGTTAATACAAAGTAGTATTTTATTTACACATTACAGATTTCGACTGTTTGTCTGTTCAATCGGTTTTATTCAATTTTAAGCTGTATGGCACTAAAATTGGATTGCGCGATATAACTACAATTTAGAATTTCCTCCAACTGAAAGGTGGCGCCATCGCGTATAGATCTTCTTTTAGTTCGCCCAAATTCGCAGGTCAGAGTTCACCAAAATCTATAACGCTTTGCCTCAACGCATCAGATCTGCTCAGATCATCTCTACTTTTAAATCTTTGTCGAACAGCTTTTAATCTCTCGGACTATTAATTGATGATTTGTGTTTCTTAAATGTTCTTAGTTTTATACTTGGGTGTTTTATGTCTGATTTTGTTTATGTTTGTCCCTTTCTGTAATTTTATTCATTATGATAGTAAAGAACATTGGACAACCTTTGGTTGTATAAAATTGTGCTTTAGAAATAAACAAACATTACTGAAACTTGACCTTTGGAAAGCAGCGAAATGTATCCGCAGGATTTTGGTGTTTCCGTTCTACCGCAATCCGTTAGTCAAAGGAATAAAAAGACTAGCGTGACCGCAGAATTAGGAGGAAATACATGTGAGATGTATTTATATTTGCATATGTGATACACGTAGTCCTGAATTATCCGCTTCAGGTATGTCGCTATTGGCTCCAGCCTTGTTTTTATCACCAGTTCATCCTGGCTGGAGTGAGGGGGTCTTCAGAAGATATTCATGAAACTCTTTGCAAAATACATATCCATAAAAAAAGCTGAATAAATTGAAGTCTTCATTCATGTAAATCACACCTTCATTTGACCACAGGCAAAACCGGCAGCTCTTTGACGTTCAATAAACTCATTTCAACGCCTAGTTTCTTAACTGTCTGTCATCATTTTGCTTTTTTCCCGGTGCTTTCACACTAATGGTGGAGTGAGAAAGAGAGAGAGAGTGAAAGAGGAGATCTGGGCCTCTGTGGCTTCACAGCAAGCAGCCAGAGACTCAGCGTTTAGAGACGAATCTTCAGAGTCTTCAGCCTGACATTGATGCACCTTTTGTCTTGTCGTATGCAAATACAGTGGGTTAAGGGAGAAGCTGGTTTGAAGTGCAAATTGTAATTTAAGACTCCAGCACGACTGTTCTTCCTCCGCTCCATTCCATTAATTACCTCTCCCCCGGCGGAGAGAAACTTCATTAAAGCGCAGATAGAAAGAGTGTTAAGGCAGGACTGCTGAAGGGCACGCTACAACCCAAATTAAACTCAGTTAAAGCATCATACACAAAGAGATTTCTGTAAATGATGACGCTCATGTGACAAGAGCCCATTGTTTAGACATGAAATAGGGTTTGTTTCATTTGAGCATCGTGTTAACATGGCCTTTATCAATTTTGAGAGGACAGTGGAGACAGAGAGGAAGTGATGGGGAGGAGAGAAGGCTGCATGATTTGGAAAGGACCATGAGCGGTACTCGAACTTAGGTCGACTCAAAGCGCAGTTGTGCTGTGTGTCTAGATCGCTTGTCTACATGGCCACAGGTTTAGACTGCATGTTTTAACATTAAAGTTTTTTACCTTTTAACCTTACATAAACTGTGGTTCCCCTTAAATGAAATTGGCCACGTTGTTTCTAAGGTAGCCATCGTAAATACGTTATCTCCTTCGGCAAAGAAGCGAAAACAAAGCAACATCCTTGTCCTGTGATATCCACCGTGGTGCTTCGAAAGAGAGGGGTGAAGTGAGCCGTTGGTTGCAATTCACAACCTCACTGCTAGATGCCGCTAAAATCTCTACATTGCTCCTTTAAATAGTAGTTATGAGAAAGTAATTTTAGACACATGACTTTTTCTACATAATTGATATTATAATAAACTGGTCAAATGTGTATCCTAGAGGCGTATACTGTATCTTTCCAGTATTATATAGTTTGTCATGAATTGATTAGAATTGAACTGTGAAAGTAAAGTAAACTTAACAGTATAAACTGGAGGAACAGCGACATCTAAAAGGTTAAAGAAAAATCAAATAAAGGCTAAGTATACGAAATTGAGAAGAATTAAGTAGAAGGAAATAGAACTGAAGAATTATTCAATCTGTTACCATTTCTAATTCACTCAAAAGTAAGCAACAAAACATGGTATATAAAACAATAAAAAAAAAATGTAAACACTAGTCCAGAAGCACTCCCAGTTTCTGAAAAGTATATACTGTATATTACATATTAATCAAATCTTAAAGATATTTTTTTCTATTCATTATTTTAATTTGGTTTAAAATGTTTTGTTTGTTATTTATTATTTTAATTTGGTTTAAAATGTTTGTTTGTTATTTATTATTTTAATTTGGTTTTAAATGTTTTGTTTGTTATTTATTATTTTAATTTGGTTTAAAATGTTTTTGTATTTATTATTTTTTTTGTTTTGTTTGTTTTTTTTTTAATTTGGTTGTTGTTATTTATTATTTTAATTTGGTTTAATGTTTTGTTTGTTTTTATTATTTTTTGGTTTTTGTTTTGTTTGTTTTTATTTGTTATTTATTATTTTAATTTTGTTTTAAATGTTTTGTTTGTTATTTATTATTTTAATTTGGTTATAATTGTTTCGTTGGATGTACTGTTTTCTGTTCAAACATTTATGCAGTGTTAAAAAACTAAATCAGGAAGGTCTTCTGGACCAGCGTTGTTAACATTTTTCAAAGTGGTCTACAACACACATCAGGTTTTGCACTTGTAGCTCTGCCAGTAAACGTTGTAACTCTGTCTTCATGACAGCTAGCAATGTTTTTTTTTTATATTTCAAAATAATTCAATTTCACATCATTTCAATTACAGAATTACTGACTGTAAAAAAATGTCCAACCTGTTGAAGCCCACAATGTATATTTAGTTACAGAATGTGTTTATTCTTTTTCAACAAGTGCAATTGTCTGGTTTCATTCCTCTTCTAGCACTGGATGAGAAAGAAATCTCTAAATGTCTTTCTCCCCTATGGATTTTCTTGTGGTATTTTAATCAAGCAGCAGCTGAGCAAAATCTTTGCATCATGTTAATTTTAGTCAAACCTACATTTGCCCCCCGGTGGAGCCGCGTAATTGAAATTTGCCTCAAAGCAGAATAATTTCCATGTTAAATAAATTATCTGACAACACCTGAGCAATCCAGCGACTCCGTTATGACAATGCTGCCTAGCTCAGCACCACAATATAAATCCTCCCGCTGAAGTAATTGTTTGGTATCTCTGCCAGACACGCACCGGCCTCTAGTTTCAATGATGAGAACCCTCACAAAGAGATGTTTGTTTGCCGGATGTTATTGTCAAATAATGCCATAGAGAATGATGTGTAATTGTACGCCACCAGGTAAATCACGCTGTGATTTGCATCTTTTCTGGGTAGAGATGGCTCGAGGTTTCCTCTCCCCACTGTGACTGGTTATCCAAATAGCTTAGAATTTGGTACCAGTCTATTTATATTCATCGAAGGGTTTTGAAACACTCTCCTTTATAGCTTTTTGTCTACAGGCTCTGTTTGTTAAAGATGTAATTGGTTTTAAGTATACCAATGATAATATTGCAAAATTGCCTGGAAGATTGCCAAGAAATTGTCGCGTTAGAAATGTGGGATAGTTTATTTGGCTCGAAGAAATAGTTCTTGTGTGCGTTTACAGCCTGAAATTGAACACCCGGGTTCGTCACATATCAATATGAATCTTCACTTCCTTTTAAAGATTGTCTGCAAGAGAACTATTAACTCCAAATTAAAACATGCTGACCTTTTTCCAGGTGTGCTTAATCAATGCCTCATTTGAGCCGAAACTATTGAGCACGCTATAATCACTTCGAAGGCCAAAATTCTGACATTTATGGACACCAGGCTGACTGCCTAGAATATCACTTTCACTCCAAATAGCACCCGTGCAAGTCATCACTTTGGAAAGCTGATAAACCAACCTGCTGGCCCCTGACGGGCATCTTTAAATCCCTCTGTGACATGTGACTCTAACATATTCTAAGTGGCTTGAGGTACTGGAACATAATGTTAGGGCCGAGTTTGTTCTGAAACCCGTTTTTCCTTTTCCTCTTTTCAGCATTTTTTTCTCTGTATCTATCTCTCTTTGTGTGCAGCATGTGCCTCAGCCACCACTGCAGGGGGCTTATGGGTAATTCTGTGCTGGAGCAGAGTTTGATCTGTTAGGCTGAGATTCAGAAGAAACAGCAGTGCGCGTGTTACTGGTTTTCCGGGCGTGTAACCGACTGAGTGAGAGACTACCATCTCCCGCTGCCGCTGTGTTTTCAGAGCACTTAAAATTGACACGCAGCCCCCCATTACTTTTTATGTGCCTGTGCAAACTATTTAATTTGTGAGTGACTCTTATTTTTTAGCACGGAGGTCCTTGGCTCACAGCTACCAGAGATTGGAAATGGAGATTGACAGAAGAGTTACGGTTTTGTGAGCGAACGGAAAACAGGAGTTTTAAGTAATGTAGTTTATGGATGTGAATTTATTCATTAATTCAGTTATTTATTCTTGAGCTGTTTAACAAAAACACTTTGATGCTAACCCCGTTAGTTTAAAATTGAACACATTTTTTATGCCCCAATATAAATGTCTGTGTCAAAGTCAACTATTTCTAAATAAGGCTCTTTATTAGCTTTTTTGGGGCTTAGAACATTCGCCCCGATGTGGCTTTTTTCTGCTCGATAACTGGATAATAGCATATTTCATAAACATTTTGGGAGACTGAATTTGCCTGCCTGCCACTAAAATGCTCAAATCTCATTTCCACCCCCAGCACTGTCATCTTGAGTCAAAAACAAACAAACAAGCAAGCAAAAGAAATACTGTTTAAATAAATAAAGATTCTACAAAGTATATTTGGTGACAGCGACTCTTTTTCACTGATGATTTTTGTGCAAACTTGCATCATTCTTTCCATCTCTCGCAATAGTTGATTTTTACTTATTCATTTTTATTCTTGGAACCGGTTTGCCGTTTGAAAGAAATTGGGAGTAACTAAAACGAACAATTTCAATGTTTATTATCACAACAAACTAGCAAAAAAAGTAAATAAAAATAACACAAAACAATTCCGGCTCAGACTAAAACACGGCAAAGCTTACAAAAAACCTCTTTGAATGGCAAGAGAAATAAGCTTTGTTATTTAACCCAGCTTTCCAGCTTTCTAATGTTTTTCTTGCACAAACCATTGCTTCGTTCTGCCATTGAAGTTTATGTGTGTGAAAGGCACTATGAAACTCAAACACGCACACTGTGCTGTGTGCTTTAAGAATACGTTTGTGGCGAGGTGGAACATGAGGTTCACTGAGGACACAGTTCCAATCGAGTCGTGATTAAAGACGCAGAACACTGTCGATTTCACCATGTCTGCACTGAATCTTTGGGACGGGACCCAGAGGAACATCGCTACCACCAATACATTAAAGGGAATATCTCAGAAAAAGGAAGGCGTGAAATTACACATAAATATCCATTGTTAAATAATTCAGAGCCCATTCAAAAGGAAAAGAATTTCTAGAACTCTGCACATGTAATCTTACGCCGGCAGTAAATAGAGCGACAACAGAGAAGCAACAAAGAAGAATTGCTTAATTCACTTCTCCTTGGACCTACTTAAATTAGAAGACCAGCAGAATTACACATTCAGCATATCTTATATTAAGGATCTGTGATGTGTACATCAGTGAACAGCTTTTCTCTGATAATAAATTCTAGGGCTATATGCCTGTAAGCTATGCAGTGGGCTGAATTAAAATGTTTAAGAGATAGATCACCCGAAAGTGAAAATTCTTTCAGCATTTACTCACATTCATGTCATTTTACACCACACAGGAATTTGATCTGAGGACGATTTCATATGAATATGATTATTTGACAATTCAATTGCCATGAGATTGTGCCATTCAAAATGGGAATTTGTGAAAGATTCTGGCCGTTTTTTTATTGAATAGATTTGAAGTTGACAAAATGCACTATAACGTTTTTACAAAGTTTTGTAAAAAAAAAATGAAACCGTAACCGAGCCATCCGAAAAATTTAGATTTTACTGGCCACTAGAAAATTTTGAGTTGGGTTCATAATTTATTGTGCATGTTCCGTTAAAGGGTTAGTTCCTCCCAAACAAGTTGTCATTGTCTCTCAATGCCTGAACTATGTAATTTTGTTGCAGTTTAAGAACGTTCAGTTTAAGAGGAGCAATGTGTGAGATTTTAGTGGCATCTAGTGGTGAGGTGGCGAATTGCAACCAATGGCTCACTCCACCCCTCAATTTCGAAGCACTACGGAGGCTCCCACAGGACAAAGATGTCATCGCGTTTTTGCTTCTTTCCTGATGGAGATAAGGCACGAAATACGCTCAGTAGAGCAGTTTATCCGTTAAGGGCTACTGTAGAAACAACAGGACACTTGTGATGCAGTACAGCACATGCTTTTTGAAGCTTGTTATCCACTCATTGTAAAACAACACATGGAAGCCATCAGGGGTCTGAATGACATTTTTATTTTTGCCTTAACTATTCATTTACTGCAGCTTGTGTAAATATAGTTATTAGTTGTGCTTGTATGAAATATGAAATGAACAGATATGCAGGTTGGTCAGGTGCCCTCATTTCACCCAACGGCCCCTTCACAGGTGACCTTGAGGGCCACTTCTCTGAGTTTTCTCAGACGCTGACTGTTCCAAGGTCATGCTGGGTGATAATAGCTGTTTCCTATTATGGGATTCAACACTGGACCCTCATCTCCCCTCTATTAGAACTGCAAATATTTTTCTATCACCTATAAAATCTGCTACTTCCTGTGAAATCCCACAGCATGGCTTATACAAAGTAGAGTGAAAAAAGCACCTTGAATTTAATAAAATAGGCCTACTCCTGGCATAGTGAGAAAATACTTTTCTTCCTCCCAGTGCATTATGCGACGCAGAGACAAGGATATATAGATGGAAACCCAATGATTTGAGTGTTAAAGCCAAGGTGAGAGTTTTTTGGCAGTATTGTATCCCAGGGTCTCAAGGCAGGGTTTGAATCCTAATCGGTTCCCCGCGGAGACAAATGCAACAGAAGAGATTGCAAAAGCATTTGTGATATCTTATCCCACCACATCCAGAAAGGATACGTCCACGCGCACGCCCGCCCGCGATCAAGACCCCACAGTTACTCGTCGCCGAGCTTCATTAGGGTGCTGTGGCACCTTCACTCCAGTGGCCCGGCCCATTTCTCCCCTCTTCATTCTCATCAAACATTGCAGATGAGGTCTTGAGCCCAATTAATCACAGCACAGTCCTGCTTCACGGGCCCCCCATTAATCAACCAGACCACCGGCGCACACGCAAACAGCCCCTTCACTGCGGCTGGCAGCGCTGTCAGCTAGCGTCAACACACAGGCCCACTCACACACACATACATAGACATTCACTAATTGTGATGCTTATTCATGATGTCCGTCACACACAGTCTCGCTCACTTTTTTTCTCTCTCACACACACAGTGAAACCTATGAGCAGACTGTGACACATTTAGCAACATTTCATTTGTCTCCCGAATCTCGCTTTCCCACACACGTCCACACCAGCATTATTATATACATTTAGAGCTCTACGAGATTGCTATTTTCTGACTTCTGCCAGCACGTGGCCCATAGCAACTACATCTCATTCCCATCCGCAGGTATCCGTACGTAAAGTGTGGCTTTGGCAAACATCTTTATGGAGTTGAGATGGTATGTGAATCAATTCTAGCTTTGTGAATGACAGGATTAAAAAGATATTCAGGAATTAAACAGACTTAAAACATCATTCAAATTTAGCCGGACCAACAATGCAAATCATTTTATTTTTTGGAGTTCAATCTGGATTTGTAAATAAATGTCCCTTTTGGACAAAGTTTATAATGCATTCAAACTAAAGGAGACGTTTTGTTTGTCCAATGCGTCCAACGTGCATATGTAGAAGTATTTGTATTCTGTTTGAATTCTGTTCGTTTGTCAGTAAAATCTCCTCACCAGCGTTTAAAAAAAATGTTGCCAGCCAACATCAGCATTTTTGATCCTATTTACAAAACTTTTAATGTTCCTAAAATATTTTGTAACATAAATGCAAATATAAAAAAGAACATATCCTTTGCTTATTACAACACATAAATACTGTATTTACATAGATATATATATACTGCCGTGTAACAAATTAAGAGATCATTTTTTAAACTTGTTCTGAGTTTTTCTGAATGTACTATGTATAAGTATGTGTCAATGAAAATACATTTTGTTTCATTCTGTGAACTACTAACAACATTTCTCGCACATTTCAAATAAAAATATTGTTTCTATTCATTTGCAATAAATGAAAACGGGAGAAACAGGCCAAAATAACAGAAAATATTGTATCTGTATTGTATTAGATCTTAAATACTGCAAAGAAAACAAGTTCATATTCACTTTTAAGTGATACAACAGTAATGTATGTAAAAACAGTATGTATTTAAGAAAAGTTCAAAATATTTTTTTAGGATTTTTATCATAATTTTCATGCGTCGTGTCATGCTGTCAGTCTTTCACGTTTCTGTTGGATAACTTCATGCCACTGATGAGGTTTGATTTTGTTGAAATTCAACAGACACTGGACTGGAATGCCCACAATACATCTAGAAATGCTCATTAAATGAAAATTTGGAATAGTATCTTTTTTTCTGCGGCTGTATGCTTATGCATATGCATCTAGCTTGATTCTTTTTTATAAAACACTTGAAAGTGGATATGTTTTATAAAAAAATGAACCATGCGAGAAATGCACAACAGTTGTTGGATTTAGAACGATGAATTGTTTCACTAGTTTTTTTGGTCTATAGATGCTACAGTGAAAACATGGAAAGCTGGGAAAACTCTGCCATGAATTTTTCATGGTGTCATGTATGATGGAAAATCTCATCAATGGGGGGTTATAAAAAGGAGTTAATGTTCATCTGAGCATTAAAAATGTTCATGGATACTTTAAGTTACAGCCAGGGAAATGAAAAGATCCCCCAGCACTGTTAAAATCATGTAAAGAGAATGAAATCTTTACTCTCCCTTGAATCTCCGGCTATCTGCATTTTCGATTTCTCATACATGCTCGCTTGACGGTCCTGTTGAGGTTTCATCTCATCGCTTCTGAACCGCTGAAGAACAGTGAAAACAGGCCAACTTTAGGCCAGCATCTAATTTCTGCCAGCTTCATGCTGAGGCATCTCTCTCTCAAGCATTAAACATCTGTCTTTGCTTCACACGACTTATTGGAGCTGAAAAATAGATTAAAGAGCTCAGAGAATGACCGTCCCAATGGACTACCACTTCTGCTTTTTCCAACTTTGCAATGCCTATGGGCAGCTGTTTACGTCGTAGCAAGTCCACAGTCCATCTACTTGAATGGGGGAAGGTATATATTTCTAAAACCGCTTGCAAAAATTACAATTAAACAGGATGTTTCTGATCAATAATTAAACATGACATGAACTGTATCGTGACTTTGGTTTGCTAAGCCTAAATTGCGCTAAAACTCACCTTTTTCGAGGTCGCCTCATCTACTGCGCCTGCGCACAGCCTGGCAAGCGCCTCACGAGAGCCCCACTACAGAGAATCGTCAGTCTTTACTGATTGACGATTGGCTCGTTTATTGGAAGGCGGGACTTACTTTGCTAGAGCGGCCATTTTGAGCGTTGCATTCCATTAACGGCAGTGGCGCATCTTGTTAATATCAATATCTTTGGTTCAAATCCTGTTTCAAGGATTGCAAAGTAAAACCAAAGCCATATAATGACCGCACTGATGACCTAGTTCATTCATTTTTGCATTTTAATATAAATTCTTCGACCATGCATTTGGCAGACACTTTACCCAAAGTGCAAGCTTTCATGTGATAGAATCGAACCCATAACGTTATGGGTTATCCGTTAAGACTCCACCAGTGGAAAGCTGCTACAGGCAAGCCGTGCTCCTGAAGCGAAACATGTACAGTATTCTTAAAGAGTGTGCATGTGCAGTAATAAAACATCTTAGGAGAACTGCAATGAAAAACTACAGTGAAATTCTCTGTTATAAGAACTTTGTAAGCAGGTGTCTTTGATAGGCTGTCAGTTTAACATCAGAATCTCTCCTGCCCCCTGTGTCAGCGCAAAGAGAGGGAAAGCGTGCGGTGTTAGCAGGCTAAGGGCTCGGTGTGTGTTTGAGGGATGTGTTGTCATTTCTGTTCAGCTTTGTGTGAATTGTATGTGACAAGCCTTTTAACACCGCTGCTGTTCTTTCCTTTGCTAAAGCAACAATCCGGCGCGTTGGTTTTGAAGGAAGCAGGGATGAAATGAACAAGGACGATAGACGCGTTGGAAGCGAAAGGCACATTTCTTTCTTCTTCCTCTGAATTTTATCTAGGCGGCCCGTAAAGCCTTCTCAAAATGGATCCAATTACGGAGGCGCCCGCACGGTGTGGCTCGCGGACGTCAATGTAATTGTGTGACTCTCATTTGCCTCTGTATCCCCACACTGAAAGAAACTTGTCATTGACCAGACAGCCTCGTCTTTCCTCCATGATGTTGAAATGAGATCTTCTCTTTGCCGTCTGAACATTGAAGGAAAATTGCGGGCAGTCTTGCAAACATGAAAAGCAGCCTCGGCCGTGAAAAAAAGAAAAGAAAAATCCATCGGAGAGGAACGGCTTTGGAATCAATTTATGTCATTCTCTGGACGGCAATGATGCAGCGAGGATCGTTGAGATGTGCTCGTTGTTGAATTTTGTTATGGTAGGTCAGCGCTCATTGCGTTTGACGCACTTTTTGCAGTGTGAGTGAGGACAGATATAAATGTGCCAGATTCATCAAACGTTGATCAAGAAAAAGGAAAGGAACAGCTTGTAGTTGATTTGCTGGAGATGCCCATAATGAGCCCGTCCACCCCACTTGACACTTCACTGTCACGTGTCGGTGGCTTCTGGTACGGGTACCTCGTGACTCATAAATAGTTAATGGCCATGCTTGATGATACAATGACATCTGGTTGGTCTGTGTGGGCCTGCAGATTGGCCACTCTGAAAGAGACCCTTGCTGCATGTCAAAATGTTTAATGACTCCTTAGATTGCACATGCTGCAGCAATGTCATCGACAACATGCTCAAATCTTTAATTCTTGTATTGTGCAATGAAGGGTTTCACGTATCAGCACACAGTACAGCGCTATCTGGTGTTCACTTTTAAAATAAAGGAGCCACAAAACGTCCTTCCCAACCATGCCATAGAAGGACCATTCACTCCCAGGTTCTCGTACAAACCTTTCCTTTCTTACATTTTATAGTCTAAAGAACAGACTTTTGTGCTTTAGAAAGGTTCTTTGTATGTTAAAGGTACTTTAGGGAACCACTCAGCCAAAAAACGTCCTTCCATGTCATCTCAACACTATACATTTAACTTCATTTTCTATCAAGCTCAAATAGTATTTTCTTATCTTTGCTCCAATTTCACATCACTATATTTACAATATGTGTACCAATTTCGGTAACACTTTAGTATAGGGACCAATTCTCACTATTAACTAGTTGCTTATTAGATGCCTATTTTTAGCATATTGGCTGTTTATTAGTCCTTATAAAGCACATATTCAACATGACCATATTCTACTTCCCTAATCCTTCCTAATACCTAAACCTAACAACTACCTTACTAACTATTAATAAGCAACAAATTAGTAGTTTACTGAGGCAAAAGTCGTAGTTAATGGTTTATTAATACCGAGAAATGAACCTTAAAATAAAGTGTAACCCAAATTTCTTTTCATTTTATCATATTACCTAAAGGGGTCACATGGCGCAAATACGTGTTTTTCTGTGTCTTTGTTGTGTTATACAGTAAGTTGCCCATGCATGTATGAGACACGTGAAATTGCAAAAACTTAAGTGTCGGAACAAAAGATGCATTCCATCTAAAAGCAAATGCTCACCCCGGACCTGCCTGTAACCACACCCCCACAAATCTACGTCAGTGGTATGAGTTGACTAAGACCGCCCAAATGTATACGCAAGTAAGGTGGGTTTACCTGTCAGTACAATTGCTTTGGAACCTGATGTTCAAAATATGTTAAGAGGCGTTACAGTTCCGTCACACGCTTGCAGTATTCGACCAATCACTACGCACTGGTTAACTGGCCAATCATAGCGCACCTCGCTTTTTGAGAGCGATGAGCTTTGAAAAGAGGAAGAAAGGCGGGGCAAAGAGGAGATAAAAACATGCACGGTATGTGGAAAATACAGAGTTTTTGAACCTTAAATTGCATTACATCTAAAACAAACGATAATATTTGTGTTAAACAACACATCTCATTCACAGTTACAACTCAAATGAACTATAACTTTGTTAACTCTATTAAGTCTCCTGCATTACGAAAGAGCAACATTAGGACATCAAATAACAAAACCCAAGTCAAACCCGCACAGTTTAAAGGAAATATAAGGAATGGCTTGATCCCGAACAGGTTATTGGCTTTGCTAAATGAGTGCCGATAACAGCCCTGCCACAGTGTGTTATTCTGTCCGCAAGAATTAGAGTCAAGCCTTATAGTCTTGTACTGAGCTTTCCTCCACATCCCTTTCTGTGGTCACAAAAACCATTCATGTTCTAAAAAAATCTTAAAAAGCAGATAGGAGAACTGGGGGTGACTACAAAAATTACTGCAGATTGCTACAAATCCCTGTCTTTGATCTTGGCAGCCATCAAAGGGGTGCACACTCCAAAACGGAGCCGCCCGACCGCCTGTTCACTATTTCATATTCCTCAAGAGAACAGTCAAATAACAGTCTCCAGTACCCCCCCTCCCTTGCAGTCTCTAATCCCCTTCCAAAATACTGTCACTGATCACAGCCCTGTGCCTGCAACTGGGCCTCTCTTTCACACCCATCATCTTTGATGTCACATAAACTTCACGGCTTTGTGTGATGGTTAGGTTATCGTACTTTTTATGGGGTCTCTATCAAGTTGCAACAGTGTATTGCAGCCCATAAACTGCCCAACAACTCTCTGTCAGCTGGGCGAATGATGGATTTGCCCCGTGTGAGCCGAGCTCCTGTAAAGAGAGTTTGTTTTGGCATATTCCACACTTCAGCATCTTTCTCTGTTAATAAAACTGCAAATCTGCTGAACTGAATCAGCAGTGCAGCAGATTACATTGTAAAATGGGGGCCGCAGTGGAAAGAAGCGATTAGAGACACACTTTCTCTAGAGAAGACAAAGAGAGACGCTCCTCCGAAGATCCCCAGATATTGAACTGCATTCAGGTGTGGCAGGTGCGACGCGCACTGCATATGAATGTTACCGTTTGCAGGCCAATCCTTTAGTTTTTTCGCTTAGTAATTAGATGTTATGGTCTGGCCCATGTAGCTTTAGTTATTACTTTTGTGTAGCCAATGGAGACAGGAACACTTGGAAATGCCGACAGTTAGTTGTTTTATCAAATAGTCTAGATTTGAATCTTTTTTCAAGTTGACTTTTTATGAAATGTCCCCTGCTACACACTGTCCACACTGTACAATGTAATATTAAGACAATATCACCTGAACAAATGTGCTGTTGACCAGGGGCGGTTCTAAGGTGAGTGGATATCCGGGGCTTAGCCCAGAGACCTCCACATATGTGTTCGCATACAGTTGCGTCCCAAGATCAGGTCAGGGCCCATATGCAAAAACTTTTAGGCAGCGGCTATTTTAAAGGTCCCATTCCCCGCATTTTTAACCTTTAGTTAGTGTGTAATGTTGCTGTTAGAGCATAAACAATACCTGCAAAATGATAAAGCTCAAAGTTCAATGCCAAGCCAGATATTGTCTTTAACAGAATTCGCTTTTCAAGGACTACTACAGAGAACGGCTGGAATCGGACTACAGCCCTCTACTTCCCGGGTACATGATGTCACTATTCCGAGTGCTTTTAATAACCTCCGCCAAAAGGAATACGCCACAAAAGGGGCCTTTCTTAGAGAAGAGCCGCTGGAGTAGTGTTTGGTTATCAGAGATTGTAAACATTTGACTGAGCTACACACTAAACTACTTTCAGTTTCATCACAGTCCTACAGCTGATAATAAGAATTCAGCTACACACATACTAAGATAACCAACAGTCAAATAACAGCTTCCATGACTTTAACATCGGCTGTGAAAGCTGTTCTGTGTAACTGATATTGTGTGTGTGTGCGCATACCTCTAAAACACTTCTATGAAACATACTTTTGAGGTCCTGCTTGCAAATGTCTCCTGGTCAATCTGCTTGTTTTATTATCCATCTCGGGTCCAATATAAAAAGGCAAAACTAACGCTGCTGTTATTAGTGTTAATTAACATAACCGGTGTCATTTCCATAGTAGGGAAAAAATTTCAATCTCTAACAAAGATTGACGTTTGCACATGCACTAGCAAGACCTCCGTTACACTTTGATCGATCCGCATGTTTTTAACTGATAAAGTGAAGTTGACGCCATTGTTACTGTTTATTGCTAAAAGCCTAACTTCATGAATACACGTTCACCGACCGATAAAGGGGCATCGACAACATCACAACAGCCTGAGAAGCGGAAGCTCGATATACTTTTTGTTGTCCTTATGTTGTTCCAATTGCTTCCAGTGTTTACCTTATGTAAGTCTCCTTGGATAAAAGCATCTGCTAAATGACTAAATGTAAATGTTAATGTTTACATTAAAATATTCGGCTAACGATGCTTTATCAATTGAGCTACATGAATATACGATTGTCGCACAGATTAAACTTCACAAAACATTACGATTAATGTTTCTATGGTATTCAAAAGCCAAACTCAGGAAGACTTTGTGGATGTAAAAAAAAAAATTCTGTAAGGACTTTTCCTGTTTGCCGACTGGATTTAAACTCTCTGCAGTGTTGCTTCCCCTATGTCACTCTTAATAGAAGACACTCCTAGCTATATCTGCCAATCAATACAATTTTAATGGGAAAAAGGCCATCTCTTCAGCTTACCGTGACAAAATAAATTGTCAGTTACCAATGCATTGAAGTTCAGCATCAACTTTGTAGTTCAGCTAATGATACGGGCTCATCGACCAGGCGTGATTTACCAGATTTGTGTCAATGCGTCCACACATCATCATTCCAGGAAGCAGCTCGTATCAGCTAGAGGTAATCATACATGTAGACAGCAATTACTTGTTTATGTCATCGCAGCAGATGGACTCAGTTGGGAGGCACCTGAAATTGATCTGGGTGCTGACTAATGGATATCAGATCTCTATCAACTGGAGAGAAGCACTCTGATCTGGCCAGTGATGACAGGTGAATGCAGGTATTGTCTGTTGGATCTTGATTCTTCTCAGACTTGATAATGACCCATTGGATTGAATAGCTGTTTGTTAAATGTTTTTTCTCTCTATTCATGCTGACTTCTGTTTATTGTGAATGAGCTTTCAAAGCAGTGTGATATGCATATGCACCAGGGAAGATATGCACGGCTCCACTGGAGGAATACTACCAAGCGTATAGAGGGTGGGTCCAAAGAGCCATCTTGATCGCCTCCTGCAGTGAAACACAACTGAAGAGCCAGCGCCTTGAAGGCCTGAGTCCTCATCACTATAAGGATACGGAGAATGCCATGATGAAGCCTCCTCTGATGGTGTAAAATCACCGTGTTTCTCTGCCACTAATGAATCCGAGGCTGCTATAGACAGCACGTATAGCTCCTTCCTAGGACCCTCAGCTGCTTGCTCAGACCCAGGCGATGAGGGAACGGGTCTAGACGTCCCCATTTCCTCAGCCATATTGCTACCAGAACGAAAAGACCTCGCCAATAAGGCCTGGATACCCTGTACAGCATTAGATAATTCAGCCATCTGGTAGGATAGAGATGCAGGGGGATGCAGATGTTTCTTCCATGGAGGACCCTCGGTTTTGCTAGCTGGGCGCTTGCTACCGATCTGAACGTTAGATCTGGCTGGTGCAGCAGAATTTTGAGCTTCAGAATCAAACTTTGTTAACCTCTGTTGCATAACGTCCAAGGACAACATAATATATTCTGGGCATGGGTCCGTTTAGGCCTTCCTGAGATGTTCAACGCCTAAACAGGCAGGGTAATTCTATATGTGCATCCCAGAGATCCATAGAGCCTGAACATGTGGAGCATGAAGCGGCCATGATGTTAAGGACTTCCGGAAAAAAATTGGTAAACCAACGGGTTAAAATAAGTTGAAAACCACTGTACACAAGTGCTGTTTCGTAGTTAACACTGCAACTGCACACAATAAATGATACATTGATTCACCAATGGGCACAAGGAAAACACTCGCTGTAAGAAAAGAACCTGGTTAACCAATGAGTTCCAATGCAGTACTCAAAATAGTCCAACATATCCAGTACATGTTGCAAATGCAGTTTAAATGCTCGAGACACAACTATAGAGGGGGCAAACGCCAACCAATAGAGCTGTGCCAGCTCGAGCAAGATCCTCAGCGAGAATGACAAAGAGACTGACCATGACGTAGTCGGGGGTTGATATAGCTTCCGACGCATCATCGGTCAAGGTCACGTGTGACTGAATTAATACGGGATTCTCGTTGTGATGCGCGAGACGTGATTCTTCCACCATGTACTGTCCGTCTCTGGCGCTCTGGAGCAATGAAATAGAACACCACGAATCTAGAGTTATATTCCTTTTTTTCATTTACTTATATCGTTATAGTACCATATATTACTTATACCCTTTCTATACCATTTTTACAGCAATATATTCTTTAGCTCAGTGGTGAGAGCGTGGCGCTAGCAACGCCAAGGTCATGGGTTCGATCCCAGGGATAGCACATACTCAGAAACAAATGTATAGTATAATGCAATGTAAGTCACTTTGGAGTGTCAAGACAATATGAGAGTCTGAGTTACAACTTAAATAACTACAAACAACATTTGGTTCCAAACAAGCTAGCCTTGAATGATAGCCTAATTTAGACTGAATTGCAATCTTGTTCAAATGCTCTTTTAATGGCATTTCATTATTTTAGTTTTAGATTTAGTATATTTAATTTGAGTTTATTTAATGTTTATCGTTACAAAATGTAATCATACAAGTCATGATTTTAAACTTTATATCCGTAACAAATACTAGCAGAACTGCAAAGCTCATTTCAGTTAAAATAAAGCTTAATATTCAAGTTAAATGTTTAGTATAAATTTTATGAACATTTTCAAGGTTCTTGCATGTCATTTTATGCCTTAATTTGTGCAAAATTCATGGTACCAACAAACTAGTTTTCCTCGACAACAAATCTGTGTTTCTTTGTCATCACTGATGGATAGTTAACATGCATTCCAGTTTCTGAGTAGTAGATTGCAGTAATGCAAGTGCTGGAACTGCTCCCCTGTTTCTGGCGTGTCCAGTCTGGAGAACGATTAATATTGCCATTATTCTGGAGATTTGTGGCTGATCAGTTTGGGATAATGATCCTCTGGTCACCACTAGAATGGCATTGCGAATGAAGCAAAAACCTCATCATTAATTCATAACTGCCCACTCTATGCAGATCGTAATGTTTTCCTCTTCCCGCACCAAGTAGTTTGGAATTAGTTATTTTCCAAAACTGTTAAATAGGACAACTTCGCCTGTTTAGACCCTGAATTTGACAACTTTACCCAATTGTAAGTCGGAGGTGGAGACAAACTGCTCCATGTTTCTTCTTTTCTCAGACAGACAAAAATTATATTTAAATGCACCAGATTTTCTACCCACTTCCCATTTCTACAATGTGTGTTGTATAGGTTTCCAAATATGCTGGAGCTCACCATCATTACACGGCCAAGACGAATGTCCTTATATTTAAGCCACAAAACAAATATTGCAACTTGCTGTCTGGCAAAGTTAAACACTTTGTTGCATTTTAATGACATATTTGTTCATTCCAGATCTGGACTACATTAAAGTGATGTTTGATAATAGCAGAGGTAAGCCATAACCTGCAATTAATTGGGATGGACAGGGCTCATTGCACATGATGGCAAAACAAGCTCAATCCTATTTGACCTTCGCCCTGTCAGTTGGCACCTTTTACGCCCGATTGTCTGTCGGGCATTAAAACACAATATCTAGTTAATTATAATGATTAACTGTTTGTACAGAACCTGCGAGGAAGTGAGGAGTAAGCACAGAGTCTGTTGTGAAGGCAAGCGATTCCTACAAATTCTCTTAGGTGAGTAAATAATAAGTTAGATGAGGGAGAGAGATTCTATCTGGGAGAAATTTCCCATTAAGGAAGCAATGATTTAATATGCCGTGTAATTGGCCCATCAAATTAAAGACGTCCTCCTCCCCTGTGACACGGTAATGTCAGAATGTGATTGGACATTATTGTTGTGACGGTCATGTGATTTTGACCGAAACAAGTCACCACACTAAAGTGTTAAACTGTTTTACAATCGGTCCAGATCCAACAAATCTTCAGACCACTGGTGCCACCGATTCCATCTCAGCCTGTTTTCTACCTTATCCTATAATGTATACTGTTAAAGGTGCTGTGTGTCATTTTTTGGAGGATCTATTGACAGAAATGCAATATAACATACATACCTATTTCTTGAGTTGTATAAAGACCTTACATAATGAAGAGTTATGTTTTTATTAAATGAGCTATTTCTATCTAGGTCCCCTTGCATGGAATTTGTCATGTTGTTTCTATAGTAGCCCTAAACGGACAAACTGCTCTACAGAGCGTGTTTCATTGTTATCTCCTTCGGCGAAGAGGCAGAATCGCAACAACATCTTAGTCCTGTGAGATCCGCCGTAGTGCTTCGAAAGCAGTGGCAACCTCACCGCTAGATATGGAGGCAAAGTAGGGTCACATATATTTGCAACAACAAAAAAAGTTTTGCTAACAAAAAAAAGTTTGCAAACAAAAAAAAAGGTTGCAAACAAAAAAGTTTTGCAAACAAAAAAAAAGTTTGGCAAATAAAAATAGGCTATTATCGCGCCTTTAAATTCGCGTTTCAGCCAATCGCTTCCTTGCGACACTGTTTTCTCTTTGCTCTTCACTTTTCTTTGCGCCTCGCTTTGTGTCCCTGATTTGACGTGGGGGAGGAGACAAGAGATTGGGGCGTGTACAAGCGACCTGAACCTGCCTCCCCTTACGTAGCGCCATCAGTGTAAACTGCTGTGCAGACTGACGCCTGGGCCACACATACTCCGTGTGCATTATATATGCGGTGCGTAGAGCAACACGTAAGCAGTACAGATCCGTCATGTGCCATTGTGTTTCCACACATACTACGTTACGTTTGCGTGCAAGCGGTACGCGTCTTCGGAGTGATTCAGTCAACAATGGTTAAGTAACTTCCCAATGTTTGGAAGATTATTAGAAAAATAAAAGGTTTATGAAACGCTATTTCCGTCATTGTGATTCTTTCTTTTGTTTAGTGCGAGTTGTTGATAAAAGAAAGGCTATCGCGTTTATCTGTTGCTAAGAATGTTGCGGAGAAGAACGAGGTGCAGACTTTGAGTTCACTTCACACTATGAACCAGTGCAGAAGTCAACATGGATCATATTACAACATGCTTGTCACCTGATTGTCACTATCTGCGTGCACCTTCCCCTAAAATATAAACACTGTAGGATATTTGTACGACACAACATTTTAATCCGATTTATTGTTTTTACAACTCTTGTTTTTTTTATTGCTTAAAAAGGTCAAATAAAAAAGGTAGTAAACTTAATTGGTATGCATTTTTGGTGAAATTATTGCATTTCTATGTCAATTCGTGTTCATTTTGGGCATGATACGTGTGCTGCTGTACAGCAAAAATAGACTCGATGCGTAAACGATCGCTGCACTAACGCAACGCAACGCACCTGCAACGGACGTGCCGCACTTCATACGCGCGCTGTGTGAATGATCTAATCCGTTAACATGTGCACGTAAAAAAAAAAACGGACCGCACATGTGTGGCCCAGGCGTCAGTCTGCACAGCAGTTTACGCTGATGGCGCTACGTAAGGGGAGGCAGGTTCAGGTCGCTTGTACACGCCCCAATCTCTTGTCTCCTCCCCCACGTCAAATCAGGGACACAAAGCGAGGCGCAAAGAAAAGTGAAGAGCAAAGAGAAAACAGTGTCGCAAGGAAGCGATTGGCTGAAACGCGAATTTAAAGGAGCGATAATAGCCTATTTTTATTTGCAAAACTTTTTTTTTGTTTGCAAAACTTTTTTTTGTTTGCAAACCATTTTTTGTTGTTGCAAATATATGTGACCCTACTTTGGCTCCATAGCTAGATGCCGCTAAAGTTAAAACACTGGACCTTTAAGTTACCTTGGTTAACCCAACTTCGAATTGCATTGAAAATGTCTCTATGTATCAACACGCTCTATGTATAAGTTATTCTCAGGCACAGCATGACTGTATGTAAATGATGTAACAGAACAAAATAAGAACATATCTTCAAGTAATGTTAACCACAGACCTTTTTTACATACTGATTGAACACATTGCTTGAAAATGCTAATTTTCTAAGGAGGCCAACTGGACCTCATAGGCCTGCTGTCCATGCACTCATCTCTCTCTCTCTCTCTCTCTCTCTCTCTCTCAGCTTTAAGCTTATTGGTAAGTCCATCCAACTTGGGACATTTGGGAGACAATGGGCCAAAACCGAGCTAGATAAGCCGAACAATATATTCCTTTTTCTATGACATGAATACTAAATAATCCCCTCTCTGAGAATTCAGCTCCATATTTGTTGTCGAAAAAAATGTGAGAATGTTCAAGCAAATATTGAATCATAGAATCAAAAGGGTTTCGTGCTTCTGATAGATTGTTTTAAAGATGGAGGAAGCCAGAGAGGAGATGCGAAAGACCAGATAAACATCATTACATTTAGCAGAAGATGGTGATTACAGACAGAGTAGATCTATTAGTGATTCTCCTCACACGATCTTAAATGCTGCTCGGCACACACCGACCCAACCCCTCCTCCCCCTGCATCATGCATCCCACGTTAAACAGTAACAGCCATGTTTAAACCTACTCCTGTCTAATAAGAAAGCAATGAAATGGCCTCGTAAATTTTTTTTAAATCTCTCAGAGTGCTCATATCAAGGTCCCTTCAGGCAGTTTGAGCGGTTGTCTTTAATTGTGCAACACTAAGCATTACTGTTTCCTCCCTTACTTTTGGAAGATTTACCATAAATGGCTGATTTTTCAATTAGGGGCACTTGATACAACATTAAAACAGTGTTTCTTACTTACATGAATATAAATGACTTCACTTTAGTGACATGTCTGATCTTCAGTCTGTCGCTCACTGCTCTGAAAGAGATGTGCTGCCCATCACGTCCTTTTCTAAATATGAATTGTGCCTGAAAGTCTCAATTGTTCTTTTAAAATGCTTGCTGTGGGCAGCAGTGCTTTGTTACGACAAGTTAAATGCAATAATTATACACAATTGTCATGTATTATTATACCTAACAATTAACCCTAATAATGATAAGTTAATATGAAATGAAGTCAATACTACTTTGGGCTTTTTTCAAGAAGTCTGGGTACGGACCATCACATTTAGGCCAATGTAAGCCAGTTTTAACCTTTCAGCGCAGCTAAAAAACAAAGGAAAAGTAATTAAAAACAAACAAAGGTTAAAAAGGTATAATCTATCCTTAAAGTTAAAAGGTTAGGGACCATTTTAAAATTCCTCTAATTCAAGAATTATCATTATTATTGATAACAATGCAATGTGATTTTTTTTGTCTTGTCTTGACAACTGTCAAGACAAGACGGTCATTTACATACACATCAATTTGGAGTTTTAATACCAGAGCGTGGTGGACACCCTGGATACAAGAAGAAAGCAACTCTCAAAATTGGATTTATCTACAGCTCCTTTTATGTCTTTAGTGGTCACTTTATATTTGATTACGCTGATTCATGACACACACCATCACGGGCTGTGAAAGCGTTTCCATGACAACTGCTTGCAGAGGTGTCTGTCCAGAAAAGTAGAGTAGGATTCTGAAATCTGCACACCTCATTTCCACCAGATAGAGAGGGGAAAGCAGATAGAGATAGAAAGAGAGACCTCAAGCATTTACAGCAATGATGGCAATTCTACTTCAAATTGCTTCTGAGAAAGAAAAGCCACGAACATACTGTATTTGACCAACAACTATAGTTTTGTGAAAAATAAGCAGCCCTGAACCGTTGGCTTCTCTGCAATTGGTTAAAAAACCATCAAATATTTTTCAATTTGTCGATGTATCAACCATCTTGATAGCTTTCAATATGCCGGAGTTATTATAGTTTTGCTTTTTGTTTTATTCATAATTTAAATGAGCTATTATTTTTATATTTTTAATGTTCATTTTAGTTTAGTTTTTTTTTTTTTTATATGCGCTTTTATCATTTTATTATTTATTCGTTCATTTTTCATGCTGCTGTAGAGGATTCGTTTATTTTATTTTTATTCATTTTCTATTTATTCATATTCATTATTTCAGTTTATTTCTGAGGCAACATTTCAAATAGCCTTTTATCGTAATTCATTTTGAAAATAACATTTAGGCCCACATACAGTATTTTGGATTAACAACAAACGTTTTAAAAGTTTTAGTAAACTATAATACCCTTGTTCTCCGCTCTTTACACTGTAAATGAACCTCTCTCTTTATGTAGTTGCCGTTTTCCTGTTTTGCCTCTTTAAAGATTCTGTAAATTAATGAATTGAAGATACAGTACAGTAAGGAACCAATACTATCACGAGGGCTTTAATAGAAAATAAAAAAGGGCATTTCTGCATTTTTAAACAGATTTTGGAATTTGCAACGTTTATGTTTCTTCTTGCACAGACTCATTAGACTCGACATGTCCACTGGTGCTTTGCTAATATAGATTTTTTAGCTTAATTTAAGTAGTTGACCCAGTAATAATGAGCTGAATATAGCCTTATTAAAGTGGCAAAAATTACATAATGATAGATAAAACACATTTTCTTTTTGGCAGAATTCAGAACTTTATGTTGTGGATTTCTTTTCTCAACATTAATGTTTTAACAGTGCACTGGAAATGGCCGGCCTGGCTTCCACCTCTCCCACAGGAACATCACCGGCCGTGTGGCTTTGCACATTTGTTCCATGTCCGATAGTTACGGTGTCTTGGGATTACTGTAATCAGCTCAATCATTAACACAGGTGAAACATTTAAGCTTATTTGTTTACACACCATCTCGTTTCATCTGACCACAGCTTTCATTGAAAAGCTCTTTACAATTAGCCTCTAATGTCTATGCACCGGCGTAAATTACCTAATGATTACTCCGAACGCGTTACTGCTTACATTAGCACCCCGAGAGTAAGTGTTGAATTAATGGTTAAAGATGTCATAGGCCAGCTGGTTGGGAATTTCTCTGAGCCACAGTAATTAGCCGGGCAATGCGCGTCATGGGGAGGCTCGCGTAACCTTTTGCCCTTTGACCTGCGGGAACTTGGAGACTCTGGTTTCATCAATTTGTACACCGAAGAGAAAAAAGTACTGCAGTATCAATATTTTGCTAGAGCCGGAGAGGGCTGGACGTGTTAATAATCCATAGCCTAATGCAGCTGGCCCCAGTGCGAGTCGGCGCGTCGGTCTGTAATCTGCAAATGTAACAAGCATAATTTAGCTCATGCTCAAGTGAACATCATATTTTATGGTTCAACAGGCCATGTGGAGGGGGAGTATAGGTGTTGTTTTACTGCTCTGTGCTGACGAATGAATAAAGCACAGCCCACAATGTCCGACACGGCCCACTTTGAAAAGGTCCTGTATGTACTATTTAGGTACAGATAAGGGGTGTCACAACATACCGGTATGGTCAATAACCGTGATAAAAAAAGACATGATGATCGACATCATATTTATTGTACACTGATAATCATGACAGGTCTACTACAGATATGTCCACACTCTTAAGATGTTGGGTGATTTCAACCCATCCTTGGGTCAAAAATGGACAAACCCAACTGTTGGGTAAAATTAACCCAGAATATGGTTATGTTAGACCCAACAATGAGTTAAAACAACCCAGTATTTTAGGTTGAAACAACCCAAGCATAGGTTCATTTATAACCTAATGATTGGGTTTGTCCATTTTTGACCCAATGTTGGGTTGAAATAACCAACATTTTTTTAAAGTGTACATTTGATACCAATATGCACTCTTTAAGTGCAAAGGTGTACTTTTTGAAGGGGGTACCACCCCGGTGACAGCTTTTGTACTATTTGTAGCCATTGTGTAGCCTCCGTGAGGTGTAACGGCCAATCACATCCTTATCTAGTTGATTGGGAGGATAAAGAAAGGCAAGTTAGATAAATCCGACTGACTTGGCACCCAAAAGTACCACACAGAGTGAGAATTAGACTCCATGTCAGGAGTCTACAGAGTGAGAATTAGACTCCGTCTTCTCCCCATGCATGCCATGCCTCCACTAAATCACCAGCAAGGAGATTTGCTTTATTGTACAAAATGTTCACATCTTTCTAATAATATTCAGTGAAGACTCGCCATCAATGAACTTAAAGCCTAGTCTTTTTTATCTTGCTGGTGTATTATTCATATCGTTTTCAGTGCCTTTAAACAAGATGAGCACGGTTAATGTAGGAGTCAGTAATGTGATTAATTATTTATTTATTTGAACCCATCAAACTCGATATATGAAAGTACATAAGCATATAATGAACATCCTGAACATACTGAACCCAGAGAAGAGCATGAGAACATCTGAACACTGTCACGGTCGCCAGAGTTAAGACCACTAATGGCTTAGATGTATATTTACATTTATTTGAATATATCTGTTGATATGAAATTGATTTTTTGGCCACTTAAAAAACTGAGGTAATGCATCTCATTACAGTATTAGAGCGCAAACCTGATGTCTGATTTTGAACTTGACAGATTCAATAAAGCAGGATTTCTTTAATGGTTTGATAGCATCAGAAGAATACGTAAATGTAGCTTCGGGTGAGTAGGGTATGTCTATAAATAATCGGCTGTGATTTCAATAGATAAATAACACTAACAGGCTGGAGCGTGGAAAGGTTTTGCCAGTGAATAAACAGTTTGTCCCTCAGTGACTTGGCGAGAAAAGACATTGTTCAGGGTTTCAGCAATGGCTGGCTAAAATCTGGCCTGTTCTGCTGTTTAAACCCACCGGAGAGTCCCGTCTCCATCATCCCCAATTATCTTTTCAACTGTTTGATCAAATATCTCTGTCAGCCTTGCATGCTCCTCTTTTAAAATAACTCTTTGTTTTCCAACCTTTGCGCATTCAAATAAAATGAGCTGCACAATAGTTCAGCAAGTAAAGACGTTCTCTCAATTCTCGATGCAGCCATTACACACAATAGTGACCCTTTTGTTCAATTTCTCATACACTACTTCACATAAAGGTGAATTGATCTAATAGCCTCCTTTTGTTATCTGAAGTAATATGGCAAAGCGCAATTGCAATAAAGATTCGGTTTAGTTAGAGGAAAAGCATAATGCAATCTCAGAGGCTTCTTTTGTTTAACCGATGTAGCATGAAATGCGCGTGATATCTGTTCTCGCCGAGCGCGGAGGCAAAGAGGATTCAATGTGAAAGCTCTAAATGGAATTTACGCTAAGCAGTTCTTTCTAATGTAGCATACTGACTGCAGATGTCAGAAGCTGTTAGGTGTTACCCTCTCCACGGCCATTATCACCAGCGGGTGCTCTGTGTGATACAGCTGGTTTGGTGGTGGGAGGAACTTGCTCTAATAGGCTCATACACCAGTGTTCTACGCAGGAGTCACACCACAAAAGCAGAGTCCAACAGAAATTGGTACACTTTTCCAAACACATATGCTGCTGTTGGAACACTATGTATCTGGCTCTAGACTCCCGCTGGCAGTTTTAATAGGCTGAAAACATGTTTTTGCTTTTTGACTGTGTGCCATTATGGATGTCATTAGGTAAACCAGTAACTGGCTCAAAAAACCCACTACTGTAATTTACAAATCGGATTGATTCTGAAGGTAAAACTCAATTGACAGTAAGATTATCAGTGACATTTCTTGGTAAATATATTAAATAAAATTGACAATAAACAAGATAAAGTCAGTCAGCTCCTATCAAAACAAATGTTTATTAAAGTGTGTTATACTAAAGTCCGTTATGGAAGTCGTGCCACTCAGTGGCCCTGTTTGCAACTCCTCTGGGCAGCTGTTCACGTCACAGTCCTATCTATTTGAATGGGCTAAACAGCATATTTTCGATCAGTAATTAAACATGACATGAACTGGAACATAACATCGGTTTGCTAAGCTTAAACTGCACTAAAAATCTAGTTTTCGAGGTCGTCACATACTCTGGCAAGCGCCTCACGAGAGCCCCGCTCCAGAGAGTCGTCAGTTATTGATTGACGATTGGCTCGTTCTGAAAGGCGGGACTTCCTTGGCTAGAGCGGCCATATTGAGCGTTGCATTTCTTCATTCATTGTAACGTCAGTGGTGCATCTTGTAAATGTACATATCTTTAAGCTGATCTTCTTTCTACACAGCCAAAATAGGAATTCACTACAAATCTCCTTGAAGTACACTTAAATCGTGGGGCATTTGGGGAAATCGTGGCCTAATGGTTAGAGATTCGGACTCGTGACCAGAAGGTTGCCGGTTCGATCCTCAGGGCCGCCAGGTAATGATTGAGGTGCCCTTGAGCAAGGCACCTTACCCCTACTTGCTCCCCGGGCACTGCAGTGATAGCTGCCCACTGCTCCGGGTGTACGTGTGTTCACTACTCACTGGATGGGTTAAAAGCAGAGGTATATTTCGGGTATGGGTAACCATAACTGACAAATAGGTCACTTTCACTTAAATGTATTCTAATTAAAACCTAAATGGAACACAGTACGCTATACTTAAAGTACATTGTATATTTGAAGTAACTAAGTAAAAACATGCAGTAAAAAAATATAGTATTGAACTATCACCATAAGTTCATTCGTAGTAGTTGGAGCACAATTGAAAGCACAGTTGTAAACTGGTTATGTACTCACAGTTTACTCCGTGTATATTTTAGTTATACTTTCTTACAGTAAACTAAAAAGTGGCCCAATTTACTCAAGCAGTACTGAAATAGTACACTTACAAGGATACTATTACAACTAGTACATTTGAAGTATACCTCAAAATGCATTTCAACTTTACTTAAGAATACTTATGCAAGTGATTTTGAAATATACTTATTTTTGTGAGTAGGGATCCTTACAAAGCTTTCCTAAATTTAAGTTTCATCCGTTGTTTACCATCAAATATACGTAAAAGCGTTTTTAGATTTAGATGCAGTCGGTGCGTTCATTCTCCATGTATTAAGTCTGCGCACAGACACCTATGAATATGAATTAGATCACCCTACGTTTTCAGCTACTGCGGTGCTTGCCGTATACACGGGGAGTATTTTTTTATTAACTTTTCTTTGCCGCGGCCGACTTTCTATGTAAAATTGATTTGATTAGGCCATCTCAGTTCCAGGAAGAGCATTGTTTGCTGTGGCTAATTCTCTCTACTTAATGCCCGTCTCTATTTGGCTGCATCAGTTCTCTGGCTTCCTAATACACGAGACTCCAACGTTGGGTTTTCTCATCATATTTGGTATAGCACTCAATATGTTCTATTGACCTTCTGCGCTTGGGCCCTCAGCACAAATGGATCGCATCGCTCTGGCTAAAAGCAAGCTAATTCCAAACACCATTGCATGAGTAAAAGTTTAATGAAGCTACTGAACCATACAATGAGAGAATAATATAAAGCTCTCAGTGAAGACGGCCCTTTTTAACACACAGCAATAACGGGGGGCGAAGCGGATCGCGTGTTACGTGCCAGAACGGACGCGGCGTTTGGCTGTGACGTGCCGTCCAGGTAGAGGAGGTCTCAGAGCAGACCTGTGTTTGCTAATGAATAAACCATAAAGCCCAGTCATACATCATCTTGTAAGACACGATCAATGCTGTCTTTTGCAGGGGCCTGGCTTCTGAATATTTTATACCTATCAAAGTAGCCCGGGTAAAAAAGTGATGACAGAGTGGAAAATCAAAGTATCTGACATCACAGTAATTTACTGTACGAAATGTGGTGATGAGAATAGCTTTAAAGGGATAGTTCACCCTAAAATGAAAATTCTGTTATCATTTACTCACCCTCTTGTCATTTCAAACCTTAATGACTTTCTTTCATCCGCAGGACACAGAAGAAGATATTTTGGAGATAGTTGGTAACTGAACAGCACTGGTCCCCATTAACTTCTATTGTATGGACACAAAACCAATGCAAGTGAATGGGGGCCAGTTAACAACATTCTTCAAAATATCTTCTTTTGTGTTCTACGGAAGACAGAAAGTCCTACAGGTTGGAAATGACAAATCATGACAGAATTTTTATGTTTGGGTGAACTATCACTCTAAGACTTTAAAGGAAGAGCGTGAGACGTGTCGTCTGAGGCAATCCAACATCTGATCACATTTGTATCCACTGGTGCAAATTCATAAGGGTGTCTTTATTGTTAGATTGGATAGACATCTAAAACATAAATTATTTGACAAACTAGTGCAAATATTGAATTCTCTGATGACAGGTCAGTGCCAGAGTGGATGGAGACACAGGTGACTGGGTTCAATACTCAAATCTATAGCAGGACAGACATTTGAGTAAAGCATTAAGAAACCGGTTTGAGAAAAACCTCTTTAAAAGAAAGTTTTTTTTTAATAAACAAAATACAAACGTCATGGTGTGATATTAAATGTGTATAATATTTCCTAAAGCAGGGGTTTTCAAACTGGGGTGAGGCCTCCAGAATGTTCCCCAAATTTTGTTTGAACAAAATACAGCAAAAGTTGTAAAATTCTACTAAATATTATTACAGTTTGATTTCTACAAAAATGTTAATTATAATATCACACTGTTTGTCTAACAGTATAAAGAGGTATTCTAAAATAAATAAATATGTAGGCCTATTTTAGAAAGGGGTCCATCGCAAAAGGTTGATCGTAGTTAGGGGTCCTTGGCGTGAAACTGTTTGAAAACCCCATTCCTATAGGACAAAGTTGTACTGTATGTAAATAAATTTACATTGTAGCAGCTGTCCATACTGTCAGATTCTATGTTTTAGTGTCTATCCAAAAATATAAAATTGTATGTGTCCTAGAACCTCACATTACAGGCTACAGTATTGATAACTAATGAGATCACATTAACATAAACAGTGATAAGATGTGTTTCTTGTACGCTACTTTTGCTTTTCTTCCCACTTTTAATCTAAGTGGTGACCCGGAAACGTCTCCATAGTTCTTTTGAAATAAAAAGCCATAACTCATTTCATGTGATAGACTTGGCGTAATAGAATGTGCAGGCACACATGGATAATGTTTCATACGTCTGTGCAGATAAACACAGCAAATGACACGAAAGGACTTGTCAATTACGAACGAATGGCACTATTTGATCCGCGAAATCACGGCTGTGTTGAATTCTGATTGCAGAGCCCTTTAAAACGTGTAATAAAATCTTCCATTTGGAGCACGATCGCCGTCCACAGGGAAATCACGTACGCACGATGATGCTTTCAACTATATTGATGTGTCAGTGGGTGGAACCAGCACAATTAACATGGTTTCATATCACAAGATTAATACTGCGTTTTTGATCCCGTTGCTTTTGATCCCCTTCTGGTCCCGGCATCCTGACATCATTACGATGAAGAGATAAGCCAACTTTGTTGATCGGGGAAAACTTATCATTGTCGGTGTAATATAAGCGGTATGCTTTATGACAATGTGACGTTCGGCTTCCTCAAGGTCATTTTAGTGGTTCGTACAGTGCTGTCCATTTCCGAGACTAAAAGAAATTGAAAGCATTAGGAAGCGATTCCTCACTCGGGGAGGAAATAGGCTTAGGCTGCCGGCTGTCATCGTAGGCAAGCGCAGATTGACATTTGGGTTTATTTTGGAACGGAGCGAGTCTGAGGTTATCACAAAGAATCCATTTAGTGCTTCTATAGGCCTACAGCTCACTCCGGTCTAAAACGCCAGCACCAAGCAATATTCTTCCAGAGTACAGGACGCTTAGAAGACGAGAGAAACGGCCTACAATCTTTTCCGATTTCTTTTCTTGTTCGTTTCGATAAAGAACTCTGTAGTGCTGATGTTTTTTTTCTCAATGGCACACCCACGTATGTGAACACACATGTGAATAGACGTGTATTGTGTCTCGGCGTGAGTTATAATGTGTTCCAACTCTATTAACAGCTCCTCTTTCAGTTAATGAATTCCATTAGTATGCGCCGAGGAAGAAAACAACAAGGCAATGTTTAATCAATTATAATCGCTTCATCACGTCAGCCTTCGCGTCTGCTTTGCGTGTGGGTGCACGACCGCTTGTGCTACCAACCCATTTAGCTGTTAACACACTCCATAGTTTTCCTCATGCACCGTTTGCAACTTTCTCTGCTTGTGCTGAAAATCAGGCCATGCATCAACAGCCGTGATGAATAGATTTGAGAATGTAAGCAATAACGCAGCGCAGCAATAAACTGGATTATATATACAAAGTATGCACACGATGCGCCTGTTGTACAAGGATTTTTCTAGAAAACATCAAGCACCTAAAGGTTTGACTTTACTAGTCATGGGAAAGATTTTACTGATCCATTTCAGAGAAATGGCAAAGAAGAACTATTTTGGGTTCCCCGAAGAACCTTTTAGTCTGGGGAGGTTAAAGGTTCTTTGCAAAGAACCTAGGCCTTTTTTAACAGTGTGGCCAGTTAATAGTATCATTTATAACACGACTCGTAGGAATGCTTGATTCTGTTTGGCCAGTCGCGACATTTGCAGGCTTGTTTTTCCCAGATTCCCAAAAATTATTTTGACAGGTTTTTGACAAATTAAATATAAATATATCTTTTAATAACGTAAATGACATTATATTTACAATTTAATAAACCAAATTGCCTCTTCGTATCATTTAAACGTCGTTTCTTACCTTAAAACTGAAAGTAAACGGCTTTTCCTTGTGGAAGGTCTGCATCTGGTAAAAATGAGCTAAATCATTTTTCAAATTCACATTTCATGTCCTGTTTTTTTCTCATGTGACCAGTAGCCGTGTAATAAGCAGGATAATGTACAAGCAGCCAGCTTTTATCGCAAAATAAGCCCCTTCAGTACAAGTCCTGATCACACTGTCGGGACTTATTTCTGTGATAACAACTGGCTGCCTGTACATTATCCCTTACTTATCAGTATACCCAAAAGTTCCAGCTCTACATTTTCTTGTTTGTTTTTGTTTTGGTTAGTTTTTTATTTGTGATATCTTTTAATTTTTTTAATAATTTGATTTAAAATTGTATATATAGGCTAGCTGCGGAAAAATTAAAAGACTATTTTCTGAATTTAAAATGGAATTATTAGATATATTATTATATTATGTTAAATTTGACAATGCTTTTATGCCAAATAGATTTTCCAAATAAATTGTCCGATTTGATAATTATTTTATATTAAATACAATTATAATATAATTATATTAAATACAGCTTTCCTGTAGCTCAGTGGTAAGAGCATTGTGCTAACAACGCAAGGTTGTGGGTTCGAACCCAGGGGATTGCAAATACCTATGTAAAATGTATAGGATAAAGCAGCAATGTAAGTCGCTTTGGATAAAAGCGTCTGCCAAATGCAATGTAATAAATACTGTAGCTTGATAGTAACTTTTTAACTATTTCTTTAATATATTTATATTTGCCATTTACGATCATTAATTCTTTTCTGGATTTGTGTAGTGTAGCTGTAACTTAAAATAGTATCTTTACTGCATAGCTAAAAAAGAAAAAATGGAAAATGTATCAATACTTTTATGGGCATTTCCCAATACACCTTATGATTTATTAATATTATATATTATGTTATGTAATATTATATAATACATTACCCATTAAAATATAGACCCCATAAAACAAAATTCTAAATACATGTGAAAAGGAAAATTCCTTCATATGGTACATTGTGCCCCATTTTTATGTTTATGTTTTGTAAAGTGTGTGGTAACTTACTGTAGTGACTAAATTAATAAAGTAAGTTCCTCAACACTGGGCTTTACAACTTCATAGACTCCAACAACTTCACTCAGCTAACACATATTCAGACACATAACTATTATCAACTTATTTCATCACTGAAATTGTTAATGATCTCTTGAGATCATCAGCTTAATGGAAATGCTAATTTATTGATTGCTGCATTTCTCTCATTTGTTCACAAGATTTTTCCATACGCTCGCATCCTGTGATTCAAGTACCGCACCAACAGGCCACCGTACCCCCACTGACTTGAATTATTTGCTTATTTTGCTGCCAAAACACCAAACATTACAACCCATTTCCTTAAAATTTTACACGCTTCTCTGCCACTAAAAGGATTTGTCCCACAATGGCGACGATAAAAAGGAACCATTAAGGATTTTTTGCTAAATTAATTAAAATCAAGAGGATTAAGCACAAAAACACTTGTTGAGCTATAAACAGGAATCGTGTTCCAAAAGCCTGACTTATGGTGTGTCTTCTCTCTTCAACAACCGCCAAACCAGATCTTCAGAAAATGAGCGTGCTTTTAAATAAATATTCATCATATCAGAGAAGGCTGATTCATTAGATTTTTATACGGTGGTGTGCAGTAATCTAAAGTATGTGCGCAAGCAGTTGGGCAGGAAAATGGTACGATGCGCTGGATGATGTTCACATGATTGCAGTTTCAAAGGCACTGCCTTGGCTCAAAGATAAGGGGAGTGGAGGTGGTGGAGGAGGACGGGGAGGCTGGTGGACGGTGACGTGGCTGTGCATCATCCCTCCATGACTGAGCTCTTTCCCCACAGCTTGACTCTAACAGAGCGTGGTGGGAGAAATCTAGCCCATCAGGAGAAACTGTGTAGGTGCATGGCCATGCGTCATTGGAGGGGATAAGGAATGCAACAAAAACGCTGTGTGTTAATAACTACAAATGTAAGCATGAGGAGAAGGAGAGTGAGTGGGTGAGTGTGTAAGAGATGTGGATGCTCAAACCTGCAAAGGTTTGATAAGGTTTGAGGGATACCACATGAACATTTCTTTGAGTTTTGGGGGAACATATCTTCACATCTTTCTGGTTTAAGGAAATCAAATGCGACGGTGTGGTGTCTTATATTTGAAAGTCAACAAGAGTCGCAGTAAGAGAGGACATCTTGATACATGTGACAAAACATGTTGTACAACAATTTTACTTTACATTTTTAGAATAGCAACATCTGCTAAATTTCTCGTTCATCTTTTCTTAGTTTATACTTAGATTAAAAGGAAAGTTCATCCAAAAATGAAAATTCTGTCATCATTTAGTTACCCGTATGCAGAACATAAAGGACGATATTTTGAAGAAAGTTGGTAACCAAACAATGGCGGCACCTATTTACTTCTATTGTATAGACGCAAAAACAATCCAAGTCAATGGGTACTGCTGTTGTTCGGTTACCAACATTCTTCAAAATATCTTCTTTTGTGTTCTGCAGAAGAAAGAAAGTCATACGGGTTTAAAATCACAAGAGGATGAGTAAATGAGTGACGACAGAATTTTCATTTTTGGGTGAACTTTGCATTAAGATCATTATTACTCTTGAAGTTCACAATATTAAGATTATTATTAATCTTACTCGAGCCACAAATGAACACTATTACCACCCAAAAACACTGGATAAACAATAAGCCCGCATTATGCTGTACAGTATGTGACACGCAAAATATGGTTAATACACAGTAAGTTGTCAACATGGCAAATTTTCTCTAAGACGTTAGTGACAGTTCAATAGATTACGCTGAGGTCCGTTTGATTTAATCAATGCTAGATTTGTCAATATTATCATACATAGAGTATTTGACACGATATACACTTTGTTGTATCTCATATTGAGTGGTCTTAAGAAAAAACACACCGAAATGCAACTGAAAAAGCACCTCCAAACATTGCTCCAATATAATTCTTTAATACAACTTATTTGTTCACTGCTGTAGGCCTATAGCCTGTTTTTTTTTATCCCTGAAGAATCAGTGCAATAAAACATGGACATTTTAAATATAGCTCAGTTATGCATTTTTATCATTTTAATATGAAAGCAAAAACTGTCTTTTATCTGCTTCTGCATTTCTTTTGTTACAAGTCAAATTTGAGCTGATGCACTTAAGCTTAAAGTACACTTCACCCACATCCAACTACAAATGTGATCACATTTATTTTCATTAATATTATTAAAATGACTATTACTACGATTCACTTGTCATTTCTACTTTGCTCTTTGTAAATTACACTGGTAGATTCATTGACCCATGCTGACTAGAGCTGTTGAGATGTCCAGTTTTCCCACTTGACATAGTGCTGTCACACCTACCTTGGCGCGTGGGTAACACAATAAAGAGTTAGTCACACAATGACACAAAGTGTGTGTGTGACTCACAGGGGATGAGCAGCTCTTGTTGATTGATACACTTAATTGATTTTGCATTTGTTAACACAATGAGACAGACCCATTTTGATGATCAACCTCAATGCTGTCTTTCTTTCAGCGCCTAGAAAATGACAAGAAAAAATACTGTTCGAAAAAAAAAAAGAAATCTTGCCAATGATGCACGAGAAACAATGTTGAGGTCAAGCAGTTAATGCTGAATTCATCTTCGGCACCTGAAAATATTTAGGGGGCCGGCCATCAGAGACGAATACACTGGGAATTAAAGTCTTCCCTCCAAACTAATTGCAAGTTAGTGAAGGGCAAAAGAGGCATCTGTAAAACTGTTGGCAAACGGAGGAGTTTTAAATTAGACAACGGAAAGAACAAAAAAGCACATTACAGCAGAGGAGATTATTAATGATGTTTTGCATGGCGGCTCTGAATCCAGGATATTTAGCAGATTGTAATTTCACAGATGGATTTTTCAATTGCCTCTAAAAGACTTGCATTTGTGTTCAAATTACAATATTTGAAGCCTCTGCTATGGGGCAGGTGCTAAAACATATCAACATCGCAACAGAGATAAGTTAACCTCTCTTGTTCCTCTTTTCTTCTCCGCACATTATATGTTTTGTACCCCATTACTTTCAATTTCAATGTTGTCATGTTGGCTTGGTACACAATACTAATCCGACACTTGGGTTTTATGGGTAATTCAGTGCTCTGGTTGCGCTTGATCTATCAGGATGTGATTTAGCATCAACAGCACATTCATAGCACTCCAGTTCTTCAACAGCCACAGAAAGAGAGATAGAGCTTTATGCCACACAGTGGATGTTAATACAATTCAATTTACACTTGTGTAGTAGGTGTTCCTCTCTGCCGAAGTAGGCTTCATTTTCTCGCTATTTGAATAAAAGGCAGAAGGGTTTTGTTTACAAGCTCTCCAAACGTCTACAAACAAACACTCATAAATACATCAATTACTGTTTTGTATGTTGTGTGGTTTTTTGTTTTTCTGTTTTTAATGTCTTACAAGAAAGCACATAGTTCGACAGAAGTTGAAATGAATTGTGCTATTTAAATAAATTGTCATTGTCATTGTCATTTTGCGTTGACCAGCACTCAGCTGCTCCTTAGCGTGCAACAGCATAGGCCTACACACAATATCACAATAACAGAAACCTTCATTTTTAAAAGCCTTTGTTAAAAACTAGGGGTGGACAGACTTGAGAAACATACTGATACACTGATATTAGTATACATACTAAACAAAGTATACTTAAAATATGCTTGAACTTTAGTTAATATACTCAAACTTAAAGGGATACTCCACCCAAAAATGACAATTCTGTCATCATTTACTCACCCTTAAGTTGTTCCAAACCTGTGTACATGTTTTTGTTCTGATGAACACAAAGAAAGACATTTGGAAAAATGTTAGCAACTAACATTTCTGGAACATCATTGACTACTATAGTAGGAAAAAATATTGTATCCTTTTGTTTTTGTTCTGTCACAAAATTAGATGTTTTAAAAAATTTAGGAAAGCACACAGTTCAGTATCCCTTTCTTTTGGAAAGCATGCTGGACATGGGCTTTCTTAACTGAAGCACCAAGCAGAAAATGAGTCACACGCAAAAGAGAAATAATGACAGATTTACATGCTGGTTTAAAGGGGTCATATGGCGCGAATAATTGTTTTTCTGTGTCTTTGGTGTGTTTTTAGCTGCCCGTGCATGGATTAACATGTCGGAACAAAATATGCATTCTATCTAAAAGCGAATGCTCACCCAGACCTGCATTAAACGTCCCGTGTAGCCACACCCCCACAAATCTATGTCAGTTCGTGGTATGATTTGACTAAGCCCGCAATGTACATGCAAGTGAGGTGGGCGTACCTGTCAGTACAATTGCGTTGGAACCTGATGTTCCAAATATGGTAAGAGGCGTCACATTCCATCACACGCCAAGCGCTACACACTGGTTAACTGGCCAATCACAGCACACCTCGCTTTTCAGAGCGATGAGCTTTGTAAAACATCCGCTCGTTTCAGAGAGACGGGGCAAAGAGGAGATACAAACATGCACGGTATGTGGAAAATACAGCGTTTTTGAACCTTAAATTGTCTATACACATTGCATTACATCTAAAACAAACGATAATATTAATTTTAGCAGTGTCATATGACCCCTTTAAAAAAAGTAACTTCAGCCTTAAATAATCTACTACATCAGTCATGATGATCTTGAAAAGGTGAGCACAGCATATTGAACAATATGGCAAACCCGACTAAATACTGTATCTCAAAAATGTGGGCAGTGATCACACACATTCGCATCCCTCATGATGAGTCTACTGAGGAATGCCCCGGGGAGATGGGCAGGCATGAGGTTCGGCATAAAACCGGCCTGTAGGAATCCCCCCTTGAGGGACCCTATCGTGTCCTGGACATATCTATAAAAATGTATGAAAAATGATTTGGCTGTGACTAATTGTCTGTTTAGTGTCGTAGAAAGTTGTTAAATAGACCATTGCCTTTTAAAAGCTAAAGTAAGGAACGGGATTAATTATGCAGGAATCTATTCTCTGCAGCCAAGTTTCTTACAGTCCATACATTCCTGTTAAAAATAAGAAGCTGTAGTGTAGATACTTGAGGGCAATAAGCAGTGGGGTGGGGAGGGATCTTAAGTCTTGGAATGAGTCTCTTGGGAGGTCTAGAGTTAGTCGTTGAGCCAAGAACGGAGGTTTCCTTTGCATTACATCATCAAAAATGGGTCTCTAAAGATATTCTGCTTACAATATGCATAGACAAATACTTAAATGTACTTAAATTCAGCCACACAGCATCAATAATAATAGTAAGTAATTTGTTTTCCAATTAAATAAAATGACTTCTAATAAAACTACGTTCAGGTGATCTTTTGTTTGGACACGCTTGACATTTTAGATGGATTTTTATAAGAAGGTTATTAGCTTGTTATGTTTATTTTTCAATGAAGAATTTTATTGAGAGGACAAATGACTCCTCGTTTTATGATTTCTGGATACTGATATTGAAAAGCTTTAAGCTGGGGCACCTGTATCGCGCCATTGCCAATTGAATTAAACAGTCCTTCCTCTCCATTACGAACAGACGGATTTGTGGACCTGCTAGTGGTCCCGCACTAAAGTTCATTTTTAGCTCTCCACTTTTTCACAACGACAGGATCTTGGCACATCCTTTTATGAATAGAAGTGAAGTACTTTCGAACCGGCCAATAAACCAACATCCCAAGCATGGCGTTAGAAAAAACTCGGCAGCAATTCCACCAACACTTGAATGGACGCTCTCGAGCGGGCCTTACGAGTGATTGAACAGCGGGATGTCTAGGGAATCATTATTGCCTGATTTTTGAGAGTGTGTGGGACATAAAATAATATTGATTGAGTCTACTCGACATGTGGCCTTGGTACAGACACTGGGAGAAGTTGGCTTCTTGCGGCGCTCATAGCAGATGTTTCGCACACTGCTTTCTCGGGACTCGGGATGGGTGGTGCAGTGTGTCCATACTAACACTTTTACCTCGATCTCGTAGAGTCAAGAGAGCAAAACACACAATATGTAAGCCGTCACACACATTTTTAACAATGCAAAGTGCTTAAGACAAGACCTTATAAGCTATTGATGCAATAACCTGCTATAGTTAAATATTCACCTACTATAGTTCATGCTTTTATATCCAGTATCCGCAATCAAAATCTTGCCTAAAATTGTGGAGTTCATGCCAACTTATTGTCACTGCATCAAAAAGAGAATATACCAAATCCAGCCTGATTTTGGCACTATCCACTTGTTATAGAGTGTTGTGTTAAATCGTAAATGACAATGGCCGTTGGGACTCAAGACTCCATCATTTGATCCCAAAGAGGGTCATGGTGTACGACAACAGTTCATGAATTAGCATTAAGCTAGTAAATCATCCATTCTGACAATGCGTCACCCAGTACAAAACACGTTTCAGTAGCTTCAGTGGCATCAGTAGCATTGTTTACACTCTAGTTTATGGAAGTCCGTCACTATTTCTGCCTTCTCAATGACATCACATGCGTCGTTGATACAGCCAGAAATTAAGGACTCAAAATCGGCTAATCTAGACGCATTCCCCAATCGAAGTTGTTTTTGTTGTCCGTAGAGGGTTTCCTTATAACTGACACGTTATGCAGACGTGTAATAAATAAAGAGTGAAGGATCAATAGGTTCTCCTACGTCCTACAATCATTTTAAGTGATAAATGGAGAAAAATCACAACATACAGACCGAGGGGGTAAATGCCGCTAACATAAGCTTTTTGTATGATCATGTCTTGTAACAGTTTAACAACTGTTCTTTGTCACGTGGTTAGCCAGCCAACACGCTTGCGTAGCAGGTAGTTCTTTGACTTCTGGGTTAGACCCGCTCCAGAGAAGGAGCTTATGTTGCTCCTCAAAAAGGCGTTCCTGAACTAAAACTCTTCTAAAAAGTAAACAAAATTCAGTTCAACTTTCTGCTAAGCACAACTTATTTCACGTGTGGTCTTAACAAGCGTGTTACAAAATACAAGACAAGAGACTGATTCAGAGATAAACAACTTGAAGAAAAGGTCACGATGGTCTGACAACAATGATGATTTGAACAACCAACACATTAAAGTACGGCAAACTCAATCATCTTGAATATGTTTTGCTCCCGTAGGCCTGATTCATTGTTACCATACCACAGGAAACGTGTGGGTGGATCTCACTGATTAAACAAATTCACAGTACGGCAGAGCACATACAGTATGTTCCAGCCAACAATTAACCCTGGGCTGTGTCCACCGCTTCAAATGATCCCAATTTTTTATTTAATCGAGTACCAGAGGAAATTCCAACCCACACACAGTGGTCCATATATATATTTCAGTAAATTGTCTTTTTTTGGTTCAAGTGAGTACTTGGAGGGTCCGAAGTTTTAATCACTTTTTGTTTACCCTACTGTGCGGCGAGTAAATGGCCTAATGAAAGCCCTGAGCTATTAAGCTTCAGATATATCTCTAAAACACTGTTAACAGACCACTGAGAGCGCAGGAAACCGGACCTGACATTTGACTAATTGCTCTCATTTGAGATTGATCAGTACTCTGATGTATCAGAGATTGCGGGTAAATACAACATGAAAGCAAACGAAGCCCAGAGATTCTCACTGGTCTCTGCAGAACTGCTAAATATATCAAATTAAAGCCATAATTGTTTGAATTAATTAAACACGAGGGAAGCAAAGGTGAAATTAAAGAACGAATGGAGGAAATCTTCAGATATTACTAGCCGTTGTTTATCAAGGCTGGGAAGTGCTTCCGATGAGTAATGCTGAGACAGACAGATCAGAAAACCGCTTGCTGCCAGTCTATTCTTGACTCTCTATAAGTTTTGAAGGCCAACAACAATGTTCAGCGAGTCTTTTAAAAATAGAGGGAACGAGAGGGCATATACAGTATAAATAAAGTCACGAATAAATAAATAACAGCCCACCTTTTACAGCAGACCTACTGGCCCTTCTCCGCTTTCACATTTTACATTACAGGCATTTCAATCTTTATTTAGCTCTCATTTACAAGCTGGACTGAACTGTCAGCAGAACTGTAGCCCGCTGACCCTCACCTCTCATTGCCATTGAAGTGCTGACAAGCTTACAAGCTCTTATACTCTGAAAAAGGGGAATAACAGTGTTGTGTTTTTCTTTCAAGCGTATTGTGCGCTGTCAGAAAAAAGGTGGTTGCCGCTCACAGACGCATGACGCATTAGGTTTCCACCAAACCAGCGGCTTTTCATGTTTCCATTCAAACACAATGTTACCATTGACCTGAATTCAAAGAAGCATTTTACTTCTGAAAAATTACTTGTCAAACCCTTTTTGTCTTTTACTTATTATAGCATGTAGTGTGCATTTGAGTGATAAATAGATTTGAGATTATTCCAACACTGTAACCAAAGGAATTAAGAGGTAATGAATAGAGAGACTGTTTTTAAACATGAACATTTTAGTGTTTTATCTGTTGTACAGAGTGCTGTTTGTGGTATTACCTCAGTCCAAGTACAAAGAAACTTGCTCCCTCTTAGCTTCACCTGGTTCGAGACCTCTGACACGTTCCTTTTCCTGAGAGCTAAACAGAGACATCCCGTCCATGCTCACATCCCTGATCGAAATAAAACAGTGCTGTATTATTTTAAATCATACCAAATCCAACGAATCAGTCATTTTATTTGATTTTTGCATCATGCAAAAACACTTTCTGAATGTTGTAATTCTTGGTGCAAGAGATCTAAAGAGCTGACTCCTGTCAATAAATACAAATCTGACACCTACAACATCTATCATCATTCGAGCTTACACACTGTACATGATGGTCTATCAGGACAGGCTGATTTCCTTCAGTAGGCTTATAACATTTAATATTGAATTACTTCAATATATATGAGAAACCTTTTGATTCACAGTTTAATTCTTGTAAATTGTGCTGTCATATGGATTCATTTAAAAGACAAATAAGGTCTGCCAGGACCATTTTTAAGCCCAGTTGGAAGCTATTCTCTGTTGTGACTTAACTGCTGTACTTTGGCACAGTTTGCATTGTTCTTTATTTTTAGTTAAAAAAAAAAATTCTCAATCAATATATAAATTGGTTTGACATAAAATGATCTTGTGTTTATACTGTTTACCCCAAATTTCAATCATTTTATCATTTACTCACCCTCATGTCCATTCAAACCATGACTTTCTTTCCTCTGAAGAAAATAGACAATATTTTAAGGAACCTTGGTAATCTGGCATGCTGGACCCCATTGGCTTCCATTGTTTGGATAAAAAAAACATACATTCTTCAAAACATCTTCTTATGTGTTTCACAGAAAAAAAGAGTCACACGGTTTTGAACAACACGAGGGTGAATGAATGATGAGAGAATTAGCATTTTTGGTCAAGCTATCCCTTTAAATCTCCTCTATACGTTATTATTGCACACCTTGTAAAAGGACACTGTAGCTAATGTTTATGTTGTTCCTTTAAATATAAATTGTATATGAGCTTCAATACGATCTTCAGAAATTTAAACAGAAATAAAAAGAATCTAATCTCTGCGATATTCAAATAAGTGAACTATACGGTATACCTTCTACCTAAATAGTAATAGAGATTGGGCAGATAGGACAACGATAACAACATCTGTGCAAGCGGAGGGGGTCAATGCTTCATTGTCTGCTTGAATTTAACATCAAAGCATCCTTACCATGAATAACCCGCACATGAATAAAAATCACACCAGCCACTTTGCCCAGAGAAAACATCAGAGGTGGAGACGGTTGAGGGAAGAGAAATAGTTTGTTCTCGTTGCGGAAGGAAGTAAATGACAGAGATGAAACAAATCAAGTCTGAGTAGCTTCCTCGAGCGGTGCGGTCCTTAGTAATCAGTGAGACTGTATTGAGCTCTCTTCCTTATGGACTCTTATTTGCCACCCTGAACAGACAGCTGTCAGAATATCCATTTTCTACAGCCCTGTGCCGGAGCGATCCCTATACCTAGTGGTTATGTGTCTTGCTTTAAAAAATATGATTGGGGTCATATTACTTCTGCACAGTTTCACACAAGAAGCGTGGAGTGGTTTTAGTTGAGTGAAAGATAATGTGAGAAGATTAGGTTATGAAAGAGACGCACATTTATCTGTTGTGAGAACGAATTTCTCAAAGCAACGTCAAAATGCAGAGGAAATACAAGGTTAGCGTATTCCCCGGTGCGAGCCAGGAATACATATTTGACCAGGATTGGTTTCAATACCTATGAAATGTTCTTGTTTTGTTTAGTAATGATGGCCTGGGGGCAGCACGATGTGAAGTTTGAGATGTTGTCTTCCAGTAGTTAAAAATGTTCTCCGACCTTCTGCCACCTTCTCAGATTGAAAGCTTATTAGTTCCTGTCTCTTGGACTGCAGTTTCCAATACGACAGCAAATGCACTTCATTATCCTCTTTAATTGGCTAAATAATCCCGCCCTCACTCTCTGCCGAACAGGTTGTTTGGTGGAAAGACTGCATGGCTTTATGTGGCTACTTTGCCATACAGACTTTTAGTATACAATGAAGTCATGATAAAAATGCACACTGTTATACATCATACAGCTTATGTAGTGGTCGTCACGTTTCGCTTCTTTGATGAAGGAGATCATGTATTCACAGAATGCACTCTGTAGAGCAGTTTGTCGGTTTATGGATACTGTAGAAACAACACGGGGGATTCTATGTAAGTATGTAGATAGAAAGAGCTCATTCTAAGGTTATAAAAAAACGCTTTTTATGTAAGATACACCTCTGAAGACATTATGTATATCATAGTGCATTTCGGTCAATAAATCCTCCAAAAAACAACACCTTTAAAACCAACTTCATCCATGTGTTATGCTTGTTATGCCGTAGCCTGACGCGCACTCCCCGAACCCCTTACGTTAAAAAACTCTGCGATAGAGTCATGTTTCCTCAAACGCATTTCCGGATGAATTATCCAAGTAAATTATTTGTGCTTCTTTATTTAACATCTCAAATCCGCAACAAAAGTGATTGTTAACTTGCCGCTTACACTGCTTATGCTTCTCAAATGAGCTGCTTCTTCTTCAGCTCTTGTCTTGGTTACACAAGCAACTCAAAACAGACGTAGAAGTATACGTGAGAACCGACACGTAGGCTACGGCGTCCGACGCAGAAGTAAAAATCGGCCATTAGGAAGCAAAATATGTCCTGACGTGACAGTGTTGAAATGACCAACCCACCAGATCACTTAAAAGCAAAGCTGTCAATCACCATAAGGAAACGTTCATAAGGAAATGATCTGTTGTAAATTGAGTGTTAGATGTATGGCTGGTGTTCATTTCTCTCGTGGTACATGGCTTTTTCTTGCAGATGCGCTAGCTAGCGCTCTGCTTGTTTATGCTAATGTGTGTGATGACCTGGTGGTCTTCAATCTAACTGGAGCAAACGGCAGTTGGAGCAGCGGGGTGTGATCCTTTGATTGTTATTCAATTCATCCTTCACTGCAAAGCCTCACCAACATTAAATACACAAGATGAATGAAAATGTGAGCAAAATGTCGACCTCGGTTTGCCAGCACGAGCCCAAATGTGCAGTGGGCACATTTACTACGGGCAATGACAATAAGGATTAGGCTACCTGATGACTGGCATGTCTTTATAAAGTAACCACAGCGATACATTAACAATAACATTGGTTAAGTTAACCATTCGTAGCAACCTCAACGTACACTTTAGTAACTATAATAAAAAAATGGCAAGCAAATGGAGACTGGCTTCCCAAATGATTTATTCCTCAGAAAATGATTTCTTCGACCAGTTCTCTCACACGTGTCTGTTCGAGAGTTTCAGAGGAGATCAAAACTCAAACCTTTCTAGCTGAGCCAAAGTCTTCAATTAAAATTCAGAGATTTCAATAAGAACTCAATGATCATTCGAAATAGAAGGCTATGCTATTCACATTACCTTTGAAGTGCTTTATCAAAAGTTGTCTATAAATGTGGCTATTATATTTATCCTGTAGGATTCGGGGAACACATCAGAGAAAACCTGATTCTTTACATATACAAATATAAATAAGACTGTCCTGATAACAAAACGAGCAATAATATTTCGTTCTGGGAATGTACGATTTTCAGAATCTCCGTTTTAATGTTTGGCAGACACTTTTATCTAAAATGACTTCAGGGCATTGAAGGTCTGTTGTTATCAGTGTGTGTGTTTATTGGAATCCTTGTGTTGACAGTGCCAGGCTCTATTGATTCAGCTACAGAAACAGAACCTTTATGCTGCTTTGTTTGATTTCTTTTTTATGTCAGTGGTGGCTCATGCCAAGTTCCCAGAGTTTAAACTATAAAACTGATGTTACCATGAAAAATAAACGGGTATTAATGACGTGTTTTCAAGATGTAGAATGTGGATGGAAGTACTGTGGGATTGTTGGTGTTTTAGATGCTGGTTTTCTATTGTTACGATTTTATTTCTATTACTAAATGTAAAGTAGCATGTGTGTAAATACAGTACATTCTTAAAGGAATAGTTGACCTTCGAAATTCAAATTCTGTCATCATTAACTCACAGTGTTGTCATTTTAAACCCCTGCAATTTTCTTTCTTCTACAAAACACAAAAGAAGATATTTAGAAAATGTTGGAAACCAAACACCGTTGGTCCCCATTGACTACTATCGTATAAACACAAAATCAATGCAAGTCAATGAGGACCAACATTTTTCTGTTATCAGCATTATTCAAAATATCTTCTTTTATGTTTTGCATAAGAAAGCCATACATGTTTGAAATGGCGAGGGCATGTAAATAATGACAGCATTTCAAAGGTGAACTATCCCTTTAACTGCTGTACATTCGTAAAAATAAAGGTGCTACAAATGGTTCTTCACAGTGATGCCATAGAAGAACCATTTTTGGTTTTGCAGACAACCTTTTACTCAACGCTACTTCAAAAGTTCTTTCCTACTTTTTCACAGTAGAACCATTTTTCACTATTCGGTTGTTTGGTCTGGAAAAAAACCCAGCGTGACGCACCACCATTTATGGAAGGTCATATACTGTTTCCGGGTCCAAACGCTCAATAAGATGCTATAGGCAAACTACAAAAAATGCTAATATACGCTCATGGCGACCTGTAAAATCGGAAAACCCCGATCCTAACCTTTATCTTTGTAACGAAATCCCACACGGCCTGTCAGTGATTCATTTTCATCATTTATTCAAATATGGATGTGGGAGATTCCGTAAGCCCGGAGACTGGAGTGTATACTGTGAGTTAATAAATGCTCTTAAATATGCGATGTGAGTAAACACTGCTCATGAACAGCTGTTTAAGCCGTAGCCCCGCTTGAAATGAATAGATGCTTGGACCCGGAAACGGTATTCCTTAAGTCACCACTCAACAACCGAATAGAGATCTTTAAGTGCAACAAAAATGTTATTCTTCAAATAATTATTCTTCAATGGCATCAACACCTTTATTTTTTTATTTGATTTTATTGTGCATTAATGAAAAACATACAGGGGGGATTCACTAAGAATGAATTGTTCCCGATGACAGTGTTATTTATTTGCACTTGCTGTTCTGAAAGTTTGATCACCTGAATGACTAAATTATGAAAACAGATAATGTTGCAAACATGCCCAAAAACAAAACACAGTGCTAAAGGCATTTCCTTCTATTTTGTGCAGGTCGTGAAGGACAAATGAACCGGCTGTTTAATGTCTTAAAATAAATATTCATGGTACAGTACTGCATACTACTATGAATAAGTTAACAACTACAAGTGATTGCATTGGTTTGTTTCTGGTAAATAAATAAAACGTTTTCATGCTGATACACTGCACAACTGTTCCTGTCACCCCAGGATTTTGGGTGATTCATACAGTAATTGCATACGAGCTGAATTCACATCCTAACTGTCATCGATCAGCATGTTTGCTGTTGGTTCTCATATCACAAAGTAAATGTCTTTAAAATGGAAGAAGCGTTTATGAAGGGACCATAAGATGGAGGATGCTGAGAGAGATGCTTGTGCAGGATGTATCGGCCTGACCATCTCTGTTCCCCCGGGAGCTCATTCCCAGTAAATGATTACATTGAGGGGGTAATTAAGAACAATCTGTCTTCAAACACTCATTTTGCTGAGCCACTTTGGCCTTCATTTGCTTCTAATGTATAATTTCTCTTCCTCTCTCTTTCTCTCTGTGTTCCTCCCACTCACACATTTCTTGCTACCCTCCGCGCCGCCTACCACAGAATTGTTTTTCCACTGTAGGGTAAATACCAAAAGCTCTAACAGAGAGGCAGGGTTTTGTTAAAGACCCTCCAAACCGAGAGCCAAGGACTCGGCACGGAAGCCCCCTCATAGAGCCTTCAATCCATCGGATCGATTAGCTGTGCTATTGGCAACATCCCTTTGAATAAAACACAGCACTATTGAGTTCACCGTCCCCACTGGGCCCAAGAATGGGGAGACATAACCTTTTGCATCTCGCCTTTGTGCGCCGAGATTCAAGTCATCACCCCCGACAACCTTGCATACCCCCGCCGAGAGCAGAACCGAGGGAGCAGAAACAGTGTAAATGTCAAAGTGGAAAACAAGCAGAATACTTCGTTTTTCTCCACCTTTATCCAAGCACCAAAACCAAAGACTCTGTGCAAGGGGTAGACTCCTCAAATAACCAGCAAGTCACAAAGTGATCTCTTTGAGTTGTCATAAGCACACCTGAAGAATGTTGGGTTATTTTTTAACCCAGGGTTGGGTCGAAAAGAGACAAACCCAACCGTTGGGTTGTAAAGTATCCTTGCTGGGTTGTTTTAACTCAAAAAGCTGGGTTATTTTAACCCATTGTTGGGTCAAAATATAACCCATTGGTTGGGTTCATGCTGGGTTGAAAATATCCCAGCTTTTCTTTTTTTTTTTTTTTAAGAGTATTCACTGTAAAAAATGGTGGGTTATTTTCAACCCAGCGTTGGGTCGTACAGGGCCAAACCCATTTGTTGGGTTGTTAATGATCCTATGCCGAGTTGTTTTAACCCAAAATGGTGTTTAACCTGTTGTTGGGTCAAATATAAAACAATTTCTAGGTTTATCCCTTTTTGACCTGATCTCACAGGAATTCTGAACTATTTTACACGGTGGCTTATTCGTGTGAAGTTGTGTGTTTTTAATAGTACACAAATGTATGATGACTCGAAAAAAAGCAATACTGAAGCATCACCCCTAAGCCCATCCCTAACATCACTGGCGTGAAAGCAAATCAAACTAAAATGTACAAATGAGATTGTACAAATTCATACGAATTAGCCACAATTCGTAAAAAAGTTACATTTTTTTCATGAGATTGTGTTGACAATGGACACTTTAAGACCCTATCAATCAAAGGCCAAGTCTTATTTCGTGAATAGCCAATAGGCTTTAGGAAACATTGTATTTGCTTTGTTACTTGCTAGCTGGTTGTATTACTAGGAGGGACATCTCATTCGAGAGGTCATTGAATTGGTCAAAATTCTTTGAAGTGCATGATGATGCATCAATGATTTTGTTCTGTCACCTTGAAAAAAGTATATCTTTAAAATAAGCTAAAAAAACTACACAATTTAAATTGTTGATGTCATGGAGTTATTAAAGAGCTCTTTATCAATAAATCTGAAATCGCACATCCCCTTTTAAACTCTGCTCCTAACAATAGGGAAAAGACTTGAAGGGGTGAAAATTCCTAGAAGACCTTACAAAAACAAACTGCATTCCTCTCTTTTGAATATGTGCAACAAATATCCAAGTCATAAAAACGATCTTAGCAAGTCTTGAAATTTTCCCATATATAATTTATTTAGTAATTTATTTATTGTTTTTTTGTTTTTAATCTATTATCTATGTATTTCATATTAAAAAGTATAGAGTTCTTTGTAATATTTCCTCAGTTTATTCTTTTTTTATATTTAAAGTTGGGCGTTATCTCAGAGGTCCTTGGTTTTCTGTTTGGCGGGGATGTAGGGCAAAACAGTTTGAGTGCTTTTATCCGATACTGTTTGCGTGCTGCTGTTTCGCAGCAGTTTTTTCCGGCAGCCAGGGTAAAGAAGACCTTTCCTGGGTAATGTGTGAGACCCCACAACTGCGACCTTTACAGGTGAGGGCCCAGCGGAAGCTGTTTCTCGACAGTTATAAAGGCCAGACGGGTGATCGGAGGAGGACAGAGGGGGCGTGGGTGAACAAGCCAAAGGGCTGGGTTCACTGTCCGTGTCCGGGGTCCCGCAGTCCCCTTTATCTTCGTCCTCCCCGCCGTCCTCATCTTCGTCGTCGTCACAGCACAATGCGTGGTAGAGGATCTTGTCACTGAAGCGAACCCTCTCTCTCGTCCCCGAGGTTCGAGAGGTTTTTTGACTGTACGTCGAGCTGGATGCTTCTTCGCTGGAAGAATCCGGGGTGATGATTAATGGTCCGTTAGGGACGGGGAGACCCCCGTTCATCTGCGAATAGACGCTGGCGGTGGCAGGCATAGGCGGTGTTGACGAAGGTCTTTCTCGGCTTTCGTCCACCTCGTCCCTGTGTGCTTTCCGATTTGCAGCGTTAGAGACCTCCAGGAAGTTGCAGAATTCCCAGCTGTCAGAGAGCATGTCCTGGCTGAGGAAGTCCAACCTGAAGGCCTCGCCCAGACCTCGCTCACTACTGGAAGTGCTGCTCGCTGTAGCAACCGTCCAATCGTCCGGATCCAGATCAAAGTCGAGATCCGACGTGAGTTTGTCAATCTGACCCACCACCTGAAAAAAGGAGAGAGAGAGGGTGATGAAAATGATTTTTAGTTCCCTTGATCATCAAATATGCATTAGCAAAACCTTTAAGGTCAGACCAATTTTACTTCAGTCAACTCAGGAGATTTAGTGCAACTATGTAAATATATTTTTGAAGCAAAGTACGGAAATGATCCAGGGATCATAATTCAATTATATTTTTTCCAGGTAATTTGAATTTAAAGGGAATTGAGTTCAACAGATTATACAAAGGCTGCTGGTATTCAAATACAGTAGACCCACAAAATATTTACCAAAAGCCACACTTATAAAAAATGTATTAGAACTGCCTTTTGGAAAAAATAATGCTATGCTTTGACTACAAATGAATTCGATTCAACCGTTACTTTTTCTTTTACTTTTGTTATTACAGTACATCTTTTCATTTCTTTCTCCATTTTTCTATTACTAATATGATTATTTATTTTTATATGAATTCATTATTGCAATATATTTATATATTGTCTGTTTTTTGTGTTTAAACCATACAGCTGCTCTGAAATAATACAAAGTGTAAAAAGCACAATAAAAATAAACTTGAATAAAAAATCAGTCAGAATGGGTCCAGAAACTTGTTTTAATACAAAAAACTATAACAAATACATAAGAAATCCATACAGTTCAATGTTTTGCTTGAAAAGTGTCGCGTTTGATATTATTATAGTGCAACATCATTCATACAATTTAAACTGTGGTTCACTCTTATCTCACGCTTAAGGTGTGTTTTTCCTTTACTTTGTGGCATAAACACAGAAGGATCAGATGAATATGCCCCGCTAGCATGAGGGATTAAAAATCTAATTCATTTATCCAGCACAATGACTCCAAAGGAGCAATTAGGAGCCGTAAATCCCTGATTACACCGCAGTGAAAGCCAGAGGAGGGCCTGCGTTTGCCTGATCCGCTCGCTGATTTAACAGATGAGTTGCCCGAGTCACTTTTTCTCATCTCTATCTGTAATCACTCGCCGAGCACTTGATACTATATTTAAACGTGTGATGCAAAAGCTGCTTGTTGAGTTTACTCTAATGTTGTACGGTACATGCTTGACTTGATTTAAATGCATGACTTTATTTGTTTACTTCTTTTTTTTTTTAAACATGAGCTTGTATGTCAGGTAGTATTTATTAAATGTAACGGGTCTTGCTTTCTGTTGTTTTCCGATCCACGTGGGTGGAAAAACATTTTTCAAACAGAAAAAAGGCTTTTAGGTCCAGGTGAATTTCAGAAAAATAGTGAGAAATATATGTAGCTTACATTCTATGAAAAGATGTATGAATGAAACCCTTTGTAGACATGCAGTTTACATTAGAAATTGAGTTTTTACAGAGATGCCAAATGACATGGGCTGCGTTTCCCGAAACCTTCTTAACGCTACGTCGTTCTTAAGTTATACCTTAAGCTGTATCTTATCGTTCATATGTGTTTTGTGTTCTGTGAAACAATACACAATCACTCCCTTTAATTTTTTATTTTCTTGTCATGAATGAATAAGTTCAAAATACCTTATTGTATGGCATACTTTCCCTTGTTCCCCTTGATATTGTAAGTGTGATTAATAATGTTGATTATATTTTAATGTTTTAATAAATCGTGCTGTAAATGCACCTCTTGCGCATCCAGTGTCCAAGCATAATAAACATGTGAACTATACAAGTAATTGTTAGTTGCTGGAATAAACTTTGAATGCACCGCAACAGCAAGTGGCATTGCGTGACCGTCCGACCCAAAGTTTGAGAACCTTTGATATAAATGACCATACTGCCAGTTAGTGTAGCGGGTTGATAGATTTGGGCATGAGATGGCGGGTTCGCACATTCATTCATTTCACAACTAAACAATATCCATTGATGGATTTAGGTCGCAGTTTGGTTTATTTTTATCCTACGAGTCCTAATAGATGCAGCTTCAACTATTTCTAAAGTGCTTATTTTATAAAGAACGCCTCTACCTCACACAATGGAGTGAAGCAGTCCCTGTATGGAGTGAATTATTGATTGTCGAACGATCGATAGCCATTAATTCTGCACCACCGCCATGGACAGCACCTGGTAACGTGGGACCTGTATATCCATAAGGTATAGTTCGGGGAACAACGCCTAGAAAAGGTATAACTTGAGTTAAGGTGTACATTAAGAGTCTTCGTAGTGCGTTAAGAGACAACTTTATGGGGAAACGCAGCCTTGAACTCTAAAATGACTGAAATTGTGAAATTACTTTTTAGGGCAGTTACTTTTTAAACTGTTAAAGTTTATATAATTATACACACATATTATACACACACATATGTGTGTGTGTATATATCTACATATATATAAAATAAATTTAACTATTATATATATGTGAAGAGTTTGTTTCCAAAATTAGATAACTTTTTTTCATCATGTTATCATGTTTTATTGTGTTAGTTTGGATTAAATGAAAAATGGTAGTTTGATGGATATTAATTGAAATGCACAATCAATTTGAATAAATCTCATTTTGGAACCAAACTCTTCATATACTGTATATATATATATATATATATATTGTACTAGTGTTGCTTTAGGCATGTGTCTGTATCAAATTTTGATATTACGAAAATAGGGCCTTTTCCCAAGGTATATGGTATTATCACGTTGCTGCATTACATCTTCATTGTTGTTCTTAATGATGTTTTTGTGTTTTCACACCAACTGATGTTGAAAAATAGTGAAAAATTCAATAAAAAAGAAAAGCATCTTGAACATTAAAAAAAGCTAAATTAATATTTAAATAATTTCATCATAAATAATGATATGTATGTAATGAAACAAAGATTTATAGACAGCTGAAAAAGTATTCAACTAGTTATTCTACTTACGACTATGTAAGATACACTACTACTATGCTATCTAGAAATATTTGCTGCATTTTAAATAGCCTATGGTAACAATAACGTGAAAATTATATCACGGTTAACGGTTATTGAATACCAGCACAAATCTAGTCTTCTTACGTATAAAATGGAGACGTGGAATTTATCTTCCTTCTAGATTTTGAAACATTCATTTTCATTAAAGGTCAGTTATGTGCTGATGTGCTTTATCTCTGACAAATCATATTCAATATTTTTTATTCAAATCATCTTGATGTATCATTTCATACTATATTAACCTGCTATCCTAAAAGATTTGTTTCCTCACATGACATGACCCTTTTAAAGATGCTCCTTGCATCAGCACTGCTCTCCTGACCAACCTATTTTCGTCCAATCAAACGGCTCAAAACCATAACTCTACCTGACTCACCTGACCCTTCAATCCAGAGAAATAATGTTATAATCCTGAATCTCTAAGAGGGTGATACATTAGTATTCTTCAAGCACATATTATTCATCCTCAGTCCATTTGAATTCTATTCAACCCCCGCGTATAAACACCGTTTCATTCTACGCGCCTGGTTTCCGGTAAGTAATAATTGTGTCGTTGCCTGGGCAGGCAGTCTTAGGGCAGTGTGTACTTTCTGAGTGGGTAACGTAAAGTCTGTGCTATGCCAGCTCTCAATGAAGGATTGGAAAGCTTAATAACACGCTGAGGTGCTGAGGATGTGAGATGAATTGCTGGCCCAAGGGCGGATGAGATAGCTTTGTTTACGAGATTACTCGTCCTGCAAAAGTAGGATTTAATTCAATCAATGTTTTCCGGAGAGTCTGGCTCTGTGAGACATTTCACAAACCCCCTGTCATCCAAGAAAGAAACCTAATTTAATCAATATTAGGTCTGTCATGACTCACGCCATTTTTAGCATTAATTGAAACTGTACTACATCCTAGAAAAAAACAGAAGAGGATATTTTCAATGGCAGCGTCTTTTACTTAATGTCTGCGATGCAAGAGGCACCAAACGGAACTGCAAAATAAATAGGTTTTAGCATCACAAAGCCCCTCTGTTTACAAGTTTTGGGGAAGTCAAATTACAAATGGCTTACTGGTTGTCTGTCCACCTTTTTACATTATTTACACCTTTGCGTTTCTCTAAAGCAATTTACTATACATGTGATTAGTATGTGTTACATTTGGGAATCAAACCCATGACCTTTGAGCTACTACAATGATCTACCATTTAGGTTACAGAAACACTGTAGACTAGTGGAAGGTGTAGAAATAATTTATTTCTCAATAAAGTTTATTCTTAAACTACTTGCACAGTGTTATATACTGAATGTCATGAGTTCTTACATCCCAACAACTTTGGGGGTAATTCACAATTTTAACCAGTTTAACGTCCTTCTCATTGAGTCAGTAGCTACACGCGGGAACACGCCCCCTTGAGTGGCAAAGCATTCAGAAAAATAGCTGGTGGTCATTGGACCTTGGCATTTGACCAGACAACCCTTTTTTGACAGCATACACTACGGGTCAAAAGTTTAGTATCACTTGAAAAAATGTCTATTAATCTGTGTGTATTAATCTGAAGGTGTGTGTTTCAATGTTTGAAATCACTTTTGTGGATACATTATATATATATATATATATATATATATATATATATATCTATATATATATATATTATATATAAATATACATTTATTTTATTAGAAAACCACATTTTTGTTTAAAACATATTTTTGAAATGGATTATTTGAACCTAATAAAGAGTCCGGCATAGATGAAAATTCCTTTAGTACTGTATAAAAAGATTCCCAGGTTGAGACCTCGAGAAGCTGGATGATAAAAATGTACGATTCTAGTCAAAGATGCCAAAAATATTACATAGAGTTCATTTATTTTGTATGCTTTTAGCACAACATAATTCCCACAGCTTTTGTGTTATTTTATGGTTTTGATGGGTTAAATATTATTCTAAACTGTGGAATAATATAAAGAAAGAGTGACCCTAACCTTTTGACCAGTAGTGTATAAACAACACCTTATTCGACGGCTTATTGTCGATCACACAACTTTTCACAATTTTAGACATGACGGTGACGTCACGTGCATATAGCAAAACACTGAACCTTGAAAAATGCATTTTACAGAGAGTACACAAAGTTGGTCGTCTTGTCCACCAGTCAAATACTAATCACTTTATACCAGAAATCTTAAAATGTTTGAATGCTCTTGTTAACAGAATAAAATAAACATGGCTGTCTGCTAACACTGCATTTCCACAACGACATTTGTCATTTGTGTTTTGCATTATTCTGCCGTTAAGGGTCAGTTTAAGTCCAATAATCGACAGTGCATTCACTCAAAAAAAAAAAAAAAGGCTGGGTTGTTTCAAGCCATGGTTTGGTAAAATATGGACCATATGAACAAACACAACAGTTGGTTTAAATGATCCTGCAAAATGTCCATATGCAACCCAATCAGGGGCTAAAACGACCCAGAATATTTTAGTGTAAGCACCAATGTACTGCACACTCCTAGCGCTGAAACAATTACGCACTTCGCCATTAACATGATCCCCTTCAAAGTAAAACAAACTCTTAATACACAGCAGGAAAGACCTAATTTCATTGATAATGCCCATTGCCGCTGCGTAATTACCCAAGCAGCCGCCTTCATCTCCGCCGTGCGTTCCAACCCCAGCGATTGGAACAGGCATTCCTCAGGGTAAACAAAATCATTCAAATGAGCTTGCCCAGGCAAGGCCCTTACCTTCACTACAGTTCCTATAGCAATTTAACTAGATAGAAGCAGCGCTAGCTTAAAGGCCCCACCGAACCTTTCTAGGTCACAGATGGGCTCGACGCAGCTACGATGAACAGTAATCCCTGTGCCTTTTCTTCAAGATGCCACGAGAGCGAGCGGGTTATGGAGTAAATTATTGGGTAAACAGATTGCCTAAGTGTAAAGGATGAATGAACACATCGGGAAAGAGTCATTAGCGTTGGAACACATTGCGTTTTAACTGGAAGGGACACAATGAGAACCTGCGATAGTAATTACAGTCTATAGAGTAAAAATCACATCCTTTTGTTGGCCTCGGCCCTCATAATGGCAGAGATTGCAGCTGGATTATTCAACTCCGAAACGATTCCTCTTCCCACTTTCAGCGCTTTCAGGCGACGCTCGTCTCACTGAAGCTAAATTACACACCGCCAGGAACTCGAGGAAAACAGCACATTGTGACCAACATGTGGAGGTTGAAAGAGACATAAAAACCAACATTGTGGAAGAATTATATCTGGTAGCACATGAGACCAAACTGACCTTTATAGCGTTCCTTTTTTTGACAACGTGTGAAAAAATAAAAAAGCAATCTGCATTATATGTAGTGTCTTGTCTGGAAATAACATCATCTATATGTGTGCGCCTAGCGTGCGGGTACAGAAGCGCAAAATGCGAGTCAAACTTGGCTTAGGCGAGTAAATAAAACTGCCTTTCTGGCTGGTTGCCTGGTAACCTCAGTGGAAAATTTACCATCGGAACTTTATCTGAGATGCCACTAAAATGAAAACACGAGGAATAAAATCACAATGCGTCTTGACATTTTTGTGACAGGCACAGATTTGCAGTGAAACGGAGAACGGGTGATCTTGAGTGACACGATGACCTGCGCTCAGATATGCAAGGAGGAACAGCCGTTATTCCATCGATACAGAGAGAAAAATATATAGTTTAATAGAAAGTAATCCAAAATGTCAGTGTAGTATTAAGTGTAGCTCTTATGTGCAAGTGGTCACGGTTTAAATCCTGCTTCCCAATCCCACCACCCGTAACCTATAAGTTCTCAAATGTTTTGTTCATAAATGCAAAAATGATCATTATGATTATTACTTCTACAATGTTATGTTAAAAAAGCAAACACACACAAGGATTATAGTAAACATTTTGCGCTCTAAAATCTCTGAAATGTCTAGTTAAGGACAACACATTTTGTCACGTTAAACTCAAATGACACACAAAAATAACACAAAAAAATGTATTATTATTATAAAGACCGTAGAAAGAGCGATGCCTTATTTATTGCATAAAAATAAAGGGTCTGTGGATTTTAACTAAAGGATAAAAAGAAGGATAAAAGTCCTGCAGGAGCTGGGACCTGCTTTTACATCATAAAGATTTTCCAGCAGAGACGCATTAGGACCCGCAATACTTTGGTGAAGGCTTTTAGCTGAGATACTTTCCAGCAGAGAGACGTTGGAGAAAAAAATCGTCAAAAAAATCACCCCGAGGAGTTTGCTTTGATTCTGATCAGTACGTGATTAACATTTTTGTTTCATGTTTGTTAGAACTAAGATATGTTGTTATATTAGCTGTGTAACGGAGCAGTTTTAGCATCACTGTTTATCTGGAACCAGTGTGCTGCAGAGCTAGCTAACGGTAAATAGCAAGGCTGTTAAAGGCGTTTGATCTGACAGCGAGATAGCAGTTAGGAGTAAGTTAGTAGACGTTTTTCTTCCCCTTTGTAAAGTCAGGGACAACCGGACAATGTACCGCAGGGTAGAGTGAGAGGAAACGTGCTGTGTAGAGCTGTTGCTTTGTTTAGGGTACTGTACAAAACATGGCGGCACATCATGGCGAATTCCATGTATGTAGGCCCGCTCTGTATGTATATAGAAATATTTATACTAAGGAAATACAAACATAACGGTTCCTTACGCAAGGTTTTTATAAATGTCTGAAGACATAGTTTTGTATATTATATTGCAATTCTGTTGATAGATCCTCCTTGAAATCCCACATATATATATATATTAAATAATATCATTTTATATAAATATTAGTGCTGTCAAAAGATGAATCGCGAAGTTTGTGTTAACATAATATATATCTGTGTGCTGTGCATAATAATTTTGTATTTATTAACACATACACGTCCATTCATATATTTAAGAAAAATAAAAAAAAATATATTTCAATTGTTGGTAAATATAAATAAATACATGTAAATATTCCCTAAATATGTATACATGTGTTTGTATTTATAAAAACATAATTAATATGCACAGTACATAGACATATGTCATGTAAACACAAACTTTTATTCTGGATGCGATTAATCGCGATTAATCTTTTGACAGCCCTAATAAATATATAATATGAGTATATATATATATATATATATATTGGACCATTATTAGCAGTATAAGTAATATTTTAAACATGCAGTTGGGTTGTTTAGATTAAGTAATAACAAAAAACAACAGCTTTTCTAGCACAAAAAAATATTTTAGAAATTCAAAAAAATCCGAGTTATCTATTTTTGCAAATAAACCCTACAAAATGTATTTCTGGCGGTCATGACATTTTTATACTAAGCTATATGGTATTCGATAAGATCGCTCAGAACTTGATTTCTATTTAAGCTACTGTTAGCCCTTCTACTCGGACCAGACTAATGCTTTTCGGCCGTGATCTCATCATTTGCCTTTTCTACTGTTAGCTTCATCTCCCCTCTACCCGACATGCAACTCAGTCGCCTCAGAGAATGTTGGGAGCAGCAAGCAAATGACTGCGCGAGTCGTATGGCAAGCGAAGCTGCAATTGTGGTGACTTTTTCCGGGTAATTGCAAGCAGGGTTTTCTGCTGTTTTAGAGAAAGTGGAGAGCAGGTAGAGCGCAGTCAGAGAGACAAGCTTAGCATTCTTTAAAATGACAGCTGACTCTCGACCTGAGCCTCCTGCGAAATGTCATGTGTGCCAGTGATCCATGAAAAACACAAACTGGAATGGGAACACACGTCTGTCGCGGTTTACACGTGAGCTGCTGATATTTTATGTGTTTTAACTGAATGCTGTTGTGTTGAGGTCAGTGCCATTTAGACCGCACATATTCAGTCAGGAGGAAAATAATATCAATCGACTTTAAATACAGTCCAGCCCTCCGAATGATCCATTGTATACTATCCAGCCTCTGGCATGAATTTTCCTTTGAATCTGATTGAAATGTGAACTTCAGGGTAAGAGAGAGCTATTAAAACCCCTCTCTGTAGTTAGAGGACGAATGTGATGATGAGCAACTGCAAACAATTACTGCAACAGCATCGCATGCTGATTTTAAAGTGAAACGTTGATAAATATATCTTTAATGTCTTTCCCTCATGCGGTGTTTCAGCTTCTGAGTGTGCATTACATTGCTGGCGGAATAGTGTTGCAGATTTCTGAAATATTCTGTTAAAGGGGGTGAAAGATACTGAGAGCCAAGAACAGTGCCTTGGCCTTTAAGATCTAATATGGATAAAAAAAAAATATATGAAGGAAAATAAAAAGCACGTGGAATTTAATAATGGGGGAAAAAAATAATTTGACCCCCCCCTGCCACCGTGCCCAAGGACTTCCTCAAAAGCTCTTGCTGTGACAGCCTTGCACACACAACTTTGTTTCCAGGCAGACTGATACAAAAACCTGTGTGCCTTTTATTAGCCACCAGCCAATCAGATTAAAAGTGATGATTTCATACCCTACTTGTCACTACTGTGTACAATATGCATCAGACGGTCAGTGAGTTGACTGTGTGGGGTCTTTGTGAATGTAAGGTTATGTTATAAACGCTCCTTACTTGCGTGTGCTTGTGCATGTCACAAAAACGAAGGATAATCCATCCGTGTCACACGGTTAGACGCGTGTTCTTGCATGATGCTCAAGCTAGACCTCCGAGCTTTAACGGGAGCACTGCTTGTCTGATTTGGGTCGCGTAGACCTGATTGGTTAGATGTGTCACTCATCTTGTGCTAGGGCTATGAAGTGCGGCTTTGAAGTGCTCCCCCCGACTGTTAGCGGCTAATTATCCTGTCATACACGCGAGCACGGGCCCCGGCGTTCATTAAGCCCACAACGCCATGCTTTTTATCTCTTCTGAAAAATAACACTTCAAGTAGACCTCTGCATGCCATACATATCCGCAAACTCCACGAGTGGGGCGAGGAGACTCTCAACAGCTGGATAATCAGAAACAGTATAAAACACAGCTGTATAATGGGTGTCAATCAGAGCGAGCTCGAGTTCTGCAGCCCTGTGATCCGCCAAACGGATTTTGCCGCTCCCAATTGCGGTGGGATTGTCAAAACAGGTCATTATTTTGCATCTCTTACTCCAGAAACTTGGCAGTCATTTTTAAACTCGTAGGCTATGGTAGAAGAATTATGTGGGCCACAGCTATAGATATGCTATTGCTATCTTTAGATATAGGCTCGGCTAACTTTGGATGTGGGTTTGCGGGCTATTAATGGCTGCGCAAGCGGTTCTGTGATACTGACTGGGTTGATCTCCCGAGGCTTTTTACATAACTCGCTGACTGCGTTACCTGAAGTGTACGGGCAGTCGGAAGTAGGATTGCGCTGTTAGTGAAAGAGCGCATATTAATTCTATCTGCATTTTCAATAACGTTCATTTAGTTTTATCTATGTATTTTTATCACATTGCCGGGGGCTAGCACAGGTTATTTGGGCAATGCATAAATTGTTAACAGCAAACAGGTCACACATGTATTGTTAAACGTAAGAATCACTTCCAACCATCCCTGAGAGTATTGTTAACCTTTCAAAAGACAATAACCCTGCATTTATGGATCTTAAAGTGAATAACATTGTTGTACATGCTTTATAACCGTGTTATACATATGTCGTAGACAGAATTTATGATGACAGATGGCTAATATAGATTATAAAACATTTACTATGAAGATTATGTAATAGAACATGCCTCCCCCCCTTCTCTCTCTATAAATGGTGCAATTATGTGCGTGGGATGATATTCATAGAGTCTGAGTCATGGGTTGAGGGTAATCTAGCATAGACAGATTTAGATGAAGCATACATGGAAATACGCTCAATGAGCACCTGAAACAGAATGCATGTAGCTGCTTCTCTACAGTAAAATCGCAAAGCTGTTTCTTACAGTCAGACATTACGTTCCTTGGAGTACACAACTCTCTAGCAGCTCTCATACACTATTTAACATTGTTAAAGACTGCGACAATTGCGCTATGCGTGCAGCGCTGTTCATTAATGAAGGACGAGGGATAGGCGACGAATCAGTCCCAGCCATGAAAGCAGCCACCTTTAACCCATTTGGCTTCAACGTAGAACAAAGAACTCACACGAGACGTTTAAGCCACAAGAGCTGCTGCATTTTTAACTGTCAATGAGCAACAGCCTTATGTAAAGGAGCAACGTGGCGATTGCAACCAACGGCTCACTCCACCCTTCCCTTTCGAAGCTCTACAGTGGTCGTCGCATTTTCACTTCTATGCCGGAGGAGATAACGTATTCATGAAATGCGCTCTGTAGAGCCATTTGTCCATTTAGGGCCACTGTAGAGACAACATGGTGAACTCCGTTTAAGGGGGTCCGCAGTGTACTGTATGTATATAGAAATAGCTCATTCTAAGGTAATATAAACATAACGCTTCATTATGTAAGGTCTTTATACACCGCTGAACACATAGTTATGTATATTATATTGCATTTCTGTCAATAGATCCTCCCAAAAATTGCACACTAGACCTTTTATGTGTTTGACTATTTTGTGTCTCTTTATGGATGATATTTGAGCAAAATAGCGATAAAATTAAGTTAGGATGAACAAATCGGCATATTTATTTTGGGGTGAGCTCATTATTTAAAACGGTACGCGTATACTGTTACTAGCTTCTTTCCTTCCTTTCAACCTCATTATGACACAATGGAGTCATTTCATCACTGAAATAAGTATGTGTTCGCTGAGCAGGTCCTCTCCATTTACTTATGGCGGTGCTTAGACTAGAATAATTTGATCGCATACGAATGATGTTGCTAATATTTATTCTCTGCATCTGGCGAAATGTTTTCTAATACTCAATTTAAATATTTCCCATATTATCTGAACGACACAGCCTGCAATATACATCCCTCTGTAACCACCACGTTGAATAACCTACTTTTTCATCTGTTTGAAGAAACAGTTGGGAGTTTATTTCGATAAGCTGACGGTGGCTTTAAGAGAGAGTAATTTGTACATTATAATAGTGAAGACTGCTGCCTACTCTCAGTGGTTGACAGTATAATTGGAAGTGAGACGGGAGGCACATTTGAAAAGACATCATAGAAGCATATTAGTCACTAATTAAGTCACGTGCATTTTTGTCTCCCTTGACACATTCATCATGTAAATCCCTTAATGTGTTACTCGGTGAATAAGTGTGAAGTTGTGTTTATATGTGCATGTCTTTGTCTGCATGACAGAAAGAGAGAGAAAAGGCACATAGTAATTCCCTCGGCAGATATAAACCATGGGTGAAATACCGAAAATGGCAAACTGTTACGGCGATACTGTGTTTCTGGAGGTAAACCAATTGAACAGATTCACACACAACCTTTCTCCAACAACCCGCCCTCTACATCTAAGCATATATGATGTCAACGAACCAATGCATCAGGCAGAGACACACCCCTTTCAAATCTGATAACAAATGGTCACAAGAGGCGCACTTGAGATGTTAGCACCAGGTGTAAACACAAATCTGTCTTCGCTGACCACCTGAGATCAGATCACTCAAGATGGATGTTAATACAAGGTGTAAACATGGACTGAGATGGGTGTGATTTCCAAGGTCACCGATATCAGTAAAATCGGATGTCTCACCAAGTCTGGCTTTGCCTTGTTTAAAGGGACAGTTCACCCCAAAATAAAAATTCTGACATCATTTAATCACCCTCAAGTTTTTCCAAATCTGTTTGCATTTCTTTGTATAAAATATTTGAAAGAATGCTTGGAACCAAACAATTCCTGGCCACAAGGGACTACCATAGTAGGAAAAGTGCCCCAGAACTGATTGTTTTCCTACATTCTTCAAAATATCTTCTTTTGTTTTCAACAGAACAATGAAATTCATAAAGCAATTTTTCCTACTATGGTAGTCAATGGTGGACAAGAACTGTTTGATTATAAGCATTCTTCCAAATATATTTCTCTTGTTCATCAGAACAAAGACATTTATACAGATTTGGAACAACTCCGGGGTGAGTAAATCAAGACAACATTTTTGGGTGAACTGTTCCGTTTACTGTCCACAGTCTTTTCCCAGACGGTGGTTTACCCTTCGTCCCTCACAGGGCAAAATCTGAGCTGAAAATAGCATTGAGAAGAATAATCGAGGGCGACTCTCTCACTCCTGCTCTCCTGTTCTTATTCATAGACTCTCATTCTCTCTCTCTGATAAAAGTCACCAGATCAATGTATCCCCGGCCCACACTATTTCTGTTAAATAGTTTTCCCTTTCTCATGGCAAAAATCCCCTGTATCATCACCCAACAAATGTAACTCACTCCACCATACTAGACTGAAAATACAGATTGAATAAACAAAGATTTTTTTTCAATTCCTAGAACTGCTTTTGTACAACACGAGCAAGCCTATTTCCTTTCTTCATTTCTTTTCAGGCTTTCACGCTTAAACTTCACTCGTCAGAATTACCTCGACGCAGCCTGGAATCAGTGACGGCGTGATTTGATGTAGGGCATGGCAGGACCCGTCTCAAAACAGGGGGGCGTCCAGATGAGACAAAAACATTGGCTCAATTGCCTGAACTGAGGAACATGAGTCACGCTGTTGACTTTGATTAATCAGGAGAACAAAGCTTTTGATTTTCTGTATTATGATTCAGATGAATCACAGGGGGTGTTGTGATTTAAAGTCTGCGTGGTTGTGGTACAACATTTAGAGTTTGTTTTACGTTATGAATTTTTATGTCTGTTTGAGAAGCCCCGATTTCCAGAGAGTTGTATTTTTCCATTGGGTTTTTTAAGCAATACGGATTTAGCTGTTTAGTCGAGCAGGCTTTCCGAGCTAATTATTTCTTTGAAGAAGAAATAAAGCATAAATAAGGCTCTTATGTGCACTAAGCACAACAGAGAGTTGCATCTAAGGGCAACGTCTTAAGTCTGAAAAAGCAGCTGCCGAATATAAAGACAACGTACTGCTGTCATCGCTGCATAATTTACACCGTGCCTGCTTACAATCTGCAAGATGAGGCCGTTATAAAACGTGACAAAATCATACACACGCACACACAAATAATCTCCCTTTTCCCTCTATCACCCTTTTCATTTTCTCTGTCATTCAATCCATTTTCCCTTCTTCTTTAGCAAGACCTCTGAGAAACAGTGACACCTATATCAGATTAGTTCGTTTCTTAAATCAATGGCTGTGCCGTAATCGGAATGAAGGAGGCAAAGGTGTATCTATTTGCAAACACAATCGCAACAATATATCCTCAAGTCCCCCGAGGAACTACAGTATCTGGCTGCCGCTGAACATCTTAAAACACAGACACAGTCTAAATCCTAAAATGAGTATCTGTTCAGTAGTTTCGAATGACAGATGTTGACAGGTTATTAGTCGTACAGGATTTATTCTGCCATTAAGTGTTAGGACTGCCAGTTAATAAAGTTTTACAAGAAAGAATAACTCATTTCACTGGCATGTTTGAACTGGGCTCCAATCCAGTAAAGCAAGAGTTCGGCTAGATTTCTATTGAATTTGTGATTTGTTTTTATCCTCCAGTATGGTTGTGACAGATCTAGTTTTGGCTGAAACAACATACAGGTATCAACGCATCAATCTATAATCAATTATCGCTACATTGCAAAACATCAGAACATCTTATCCATGTTATTTATCCTAACCAGCCACGCAGGCAATACGAGGCAAGCTTTGAAGGATTTTATATATGACACGCTTTATGGTATGAACACGGTAAGATACCACAACATGATGTTTGGCTGATTTTAACTATATATAAAATGGAAGATGTTTCTAATGTTTGGAAATGTTGCATCGCATGTCGAGGGGATCAATTATAGGTCAAAGGGTTAAATATGAACGAGCTTTCCAGATTGTCCCATAGAACTGAGATAGAGAAAGTGAAACTGCCATCTTCAGTAAAAGAAAGTGTGCTCATACCTTGGTAAGAATTAAATCAAGATAGGCTATAATGAAGTGTGACATTTGCACCTGCTGTTTTAAAGCAATTCAATTAAACATCAACATGATTAAAAACTGCTGAAACTGTCGATTTAAATCATACGCCTTATCACAAACACTGAAAAGGGAAGCTTAATTTAATACAGTTAATGAAGTCATATCTGACCTCAATACATTTTCTAATGAATTAACAGTATTAACATTTTACTTTCATCATTCGATGTGACTTACTTGATTTGAGAGTGAATTCTTACACATATTAACCTACAGTAAACCCTCCATTGCTCAAAATGTATTTAAAGATTTGAAAAAAAGCGCAAAAGTGTCACATATATTTCTTTTCATTTTTCATTCTTCAAGGAAATATTCGTTCATATTTCTCCGTGTGTATAAACACACTCAAACCCAGATCCAGGGCATGTTTGCATGAAAACATTCAGAGGTCTAGATGTCAAAAGTGACATTTTTTTCTTGCCTCCTAGTGGGAAAGGTTGAGATTTGGTTCAAAAATAAGCAAAACAGCTGCTTGGCATTCACAGTTAGTTATCCACATCCAAAAATCCCCAATTTGGCATCCCACCAAACATGCCTACAATACTATTAACAGATTGAGTGAGCTCAGATGAGAGCTCTTAATGTCATGTCTAATGATGCCTAAAAAAAAGTGTTATAGAAAATAATGGAAATATGCAAATACAGTACAAGAAACATGCACCCTTTTAGTCTCAAAGTCGATTACAGACCCCAACACATATACTGTATGCTCATCAAGATAACATTAATAAAACAAAAAAATAACAACCATTTATCCAGCAGGGGCACTGCACATGTATTCATGCAAATACATAGTTATCAGTGATTTGCATAAACAAAACCCTAAAGAGAGTAATCATAGATACTAATGATGTGTCTAGCAGCAGTTTTGAAGCAAATATTGGAGCTATCATTGTATAGATGTACCTCTCGTATTTTAGAGAGACTCTTTAGAGTGTGTCATGCCATTTACTGGTTGCCATGTGTCATAATCATCTCTGACAGTCAGAACCAAACTGTTCAGTTGTGCTTTCCATTTCTTTAAACACATGTTGACATTTTACATGCATTTCTCTGTGGCACGAGGCTTAATTCTTAATGGAATCGGACTGGCATCAACCAATGACAATGTTAAAATGCTGCTTATCAGATGGATGGATGGATGAGTGTATTCACAGAGCCACCGTGAGGTTACAATTTATACCAATCGAACCACTTGAAATTATTAAAAATTCATTACAATTTTCTTTCTTGTGAAAAGTAGGCATTTTCAAATGTTTTTGTTACAACACATACACATGTGTTATGTTTAAAGCTAAGGATATCACATGGTTGGATTTCTATCACGATTATCGTTGCAAAAAAACAATATAAGAATGTTATTGAGAAATCGAATTAATATATCAATCAAATTCATCCCAAAAATGTATTCATCAAAATAAAATAGAGTGACTTTTAAAGAAAGCACTGTAGGCAAAAAAGTTAAATGGGTGCGTATTGAAGTATTAACAAACTACCAATAGTCCTGGTTATTAAAACCTATTAAACCTTTACTCATCCTCACGTCACTCCACACCTGTTTGACTTTGTGTCTTCTGCAGTACAAAAAAGAAGATATTTTGAAGAAGGTTTATAACCAAACAACATACAGTAGGACCCCATTGACTTCCAATGCATGGACACAAAACAAAACAAAAAATGTGTGTGTGTTCGATAAAAGAAAGAGCGTTCTTTCAGGTATCGTAAGACATGAGGGTCAGTTAATGATACAAGAAATGTATTTCCTTTATGGGTGAACTACCCTTCAAGAGGGATTTGTTACTCTCCGAGAAATCTGAATTCTTTTATTTCCAAGTCGGGTATGTTTGCTTACATTACATTTTGACGGTTATTGTCAATACCGGTACACTGCGACAGCCCTATTCGAAATATAACCTTACAAATATATATTCTTTGCAAACAAATGTTATACGCAAACACAATTAAATTCTCGTGAACAACTTAAGGATTTCGTTTTTACTGACAATAAAACAACAACTCTGCTTGAGAAATGTTTTTTAGAAAGCAAAAAAGCAGAAGCCAAGAACTGCATCTCATCAACAGTCAGAGCTGACAAAATAAACTGTGAAGTTTCATTAAAAGCCGCGTGAGAAAAGCTCTCCTTGCTAATGAAGCTGTTCTTACTCGTATGGCACAGCGACTGACCCTGGCATGTGCTCCTGGATGTGGTTTGAAATCAGCCCAGGCAGTCGCTGGATGATTCTGTACGTCTGTGAACATGCACGGGCTGAGCCGTCTCTCCGGCTCCTGCGTCTGCCGGGTCCTCGGCGCTCTCAGAAATGACTTCATGAATAATGAATAGCTCTGTGGCTGGGCCACGCATGCAAGTGAGGTCTGAGCTGGGTGTCTCCGCCTGCCTCTGACACCTCGCTCTGTGTGTCTGCTCTGGCAATTTCAGCCCCAGATGGGGAGAAACAAAGGGGAGAGGAGAGAGATCTATCCTTCCGGGAGAGGGATGGAAGGCAGGAGATAAGTGACTGGCTGTTGATGAGTCAAAGGATGGGATGAGCTCGTGGCTGACGGAAGAAAAGCGACTGAGAAAGAGAGACGGAGGGCAAGAGAGAGAAAAGGAACGAGAAGTGAAAGGGAGAAAGAGAGGGGCGAGCAAGGAAAGGGGAATGAGAGACAGAGTGGCTCAGGCAAATGGGAAAGACAGGCCTGAAAACCAGAATGTTGGGGGGTCACGTGATCAAAGCGTGATCCCACCAATCACTGAGCGGCAAAATGATGACATCATGCCACACAGCAAGCCTGAGCCTCAAGCGTCTAACCAACCCACTGGGGCACCAGGTGAACACAAATTCACGTGCTTGTGCCACGTCAGACTCACGAGCGCACACATTAACGGCATGTTAGCTGCTGTTCACGCAAACACATCCCCGCGCTTCATCGGGGTGGATTCAAGCTTTCATTGTAATGCGCATGATTAGATGCCCACAACATTTACAGTAACGCAACACTCAAGTGCTTCCTCGTGCTAATCAGACAGCTGATAGGAAATTACTGCCTCCACTCATCTTTGCTGTCTGACATAATTGAATTGTGTGTGCTGTGGTGTGTGCGAGATTGAAGTTAAGTGAGGTATAGTGATGCTATTTTACGCCGCGCGCTTCTTGCGGAAGGAAATAAAGATGATCGGAAAACTCGGAGTGCTGCGGGAAACATGATCTAGCTTTCATCCTGTCGTAAAAAAACTGCACGAGATCACTTTGGAAGATTAAAGTCAACATGATATGGAAATTGACAGAACCGGTATTATCCGGTAGCGTTAATAAATAGCCAAACAAGTCGCATAATGGGTTGCGAATGCAATTGGATGTCGACGTTTGAAGGTAATGTCAACCTATTTTGATCTTTCTAAGCTGGGTAATATTAAAGCGCGTGATATGTGAGCATATTTATTTTTGTGAGAGAGGGAATGCAGATTTGCATGTTGGCCTTCCAAAAATAGACGTCGATTTTAATCTCCAGGCAGCCCATTCTTGACAGCTCCAGCCTGTTTTCCTCCCTTAGCATCTTCTTTATTTAACTGTCTCTCATTCTTTCTCTCTCGCTCTTTTACGCTCTCCCTCTTTTTCTCTGGTATTCTGACCGTTGCTCTCTGGCCCCTAAAGCCGCTGTCTCTTCTGCTCTGCGTCTGCATCTGAAAAGCCCAGTGGATTTACAAGGTTTACTGTCAGCCCTCTCTCTCTCTTTTTCCTCATGCCTCCCGCTCATCCTCATCTCCTTCTCGCTCTCTCTCCCCGTGCCACATGCTATTCCATTTTTCACGCCATTCTTTCCGTCTGGTGACACTGTCGTTATTCTCATTATGATCTCCGCGCTGCCGTTGTCTTAGCTCGCTGAAGCGCAAGCGGCCGCCGGGCCTCAGATGTGTCGTTTTCTTTTTTTGTTCGAGCGTGAACGTGCGTGCGTGCGTGCTTGCGATCTGCATCCTCACAAGGACACGTTTACTAGACAGTGGCGGCCGAGTGTTATTCGCTAACCTCACAATTCAGTTAAACTAGGTGCTAAAAGCGGTGAAATTGCAGGCCGCTGGATTTAAATTGGTGTCTTAGAGGTTGACAACGGTATATAAAAAGCTCACAAGAGACTTCAAAAATGAACAACCGGAGAAGAAAGGTGACTATAACTGAAGGAGATATTCAAGATGGTGTCCAATTTACAAAAAGCGTTTTATTTATTTATTAAAAACAAGGTATGACATGTTTTAAAACATTATAAACTTTTACTGAGAGTTTAACACAATTCTTTTTTTTTATTACTAAAAAGGGCTTTAAAAATTCTGTCAATCCCATAAACAAAGCCATGCCTAAGCCAGTTTTTATCAATCATACAAAATAAGGCATTGAAGAAGTATATTTTAGTAGAAAATTATACATGTTAGATCTTTTTAAATGCGGAAAACTATCTGAGAATGAGAAAAGTCGCATACACAGCGTGACGAGATAATATTAAGCGTTTAAATAGAAAAATATAAATGAATCTGTTCACATCTCTTCACATAAAATAAAAAATAATGTAAATATCTTTGTGTGTGTCTAATATTCTGTCGATGGTTTTGTTTTGTAATTTCTTGGCATTTGAGAACATCCGATTGTTTTTATCAGAATATTTCAATTTTACTCCGTTTCAATTACAACAGATAATGCACTCAGACAAATGCGGATGTGTTACGGTAATGAGAATTTCAGTTAAAAAAAAGAATAAAAAACATACAAAAATCATTCCCGTTACAATTATACTTTGTGCAAGGTAGAGAACACAATTACGTTTATTAAGATCATTTTTTGTGTTACCGAATTATGTTTTATAATTAAAAACTTTACTGCCATGAAACGCAGGTACTGTTTGAGAAAAAAGTGAAGACGGTTAAACTCAATGTTGTGTGTGTTCTCGTGTGGGAGAAAGAGAATGTGTGTGTTTTTTGCGTCACTGTATAAATCATCAGGCTAAAAATCTCTCATCTGCGGCGTGCATACAAACAGTGTAAACAGTAGGTCTAGAGTTTCATCACAAAGCGAGACATGAAACTGTCGAACGCTCTTGAACAAACAGCTGCGCTCTCACCTTACTAAAGAATGATCTCTTTACAACAGCCTGTGAGTCATCCTCACCTGCCTCGGGCGCCTCATTTAGCTCATATTAGCTAAGCACCCCACAAACAAGCTATTTACATAGGGATGAATGTCTTTCACACACAGGAAGTCCTTCATCATACGGTAACAGCAAAGATTACAGAATGAAACAAGGTGAGTATAATAGCAGGTCAGCATTATATGGACGTTGCAATTGTGTTTTCTTTCGTATAGTGAGTGAAATGGCTTCCGGAATGAGACAAATGTAGGGCGTGGCTTGATTTTGCCTTTTGGGAATTTATTGGATTGTTGGGAGCTTGGCCATTGGACAGTCAATATAGTCCCACCCTTGGACCGAGACATACTGTGCGTCATGCATATTACAGATTTTGTATTTGAAATGCGAGGGGATGTTTCTGATTTTCAGTAAAGATTATGAGGGCACATACATTTAAAAACAATGGCAAGCACGGATCGACCATTTTAAAGAGTAACTATGACAATGTCCTTAAAATTACATTTCATTCCATGTGTAATTTTGCTGTGACAGCTGTGAATTTAAGCCGTCTGCCCACTTGTAAAGCATTTGAGAGTCAGTCAAGAAGTAAGGTAATAATAACTGGCTATTATTAAAAATGAAAGTGTTTTACACGTATTTACTCTTAAAACAAAAACGGCAATATTTCATAAAAAAATAAGAGTTTACATTTTTGATGTGATGTTGTATAGAAGTACACTAATGCCAGTTTCTGTTACTGTATATTAATATTTAGCATTACGAGTCACAACATTTCAGTGAAATAATTAATACAGCCCAATATTTTCATCTTGCAGTAAATTATCGAAATTGTTATACCAACATACATTAGAAGCAAAATTATGCAGTCAGCTCAATTGCTTGAGATTGAACTCTTATTTTCTTCACCCCGTTGGCACTGTTTTTCTCTATTTTAAGCACAGACCTCCCTAAATGATGTTTTAACACAAAAGAGACAAAAATGCCAAAGGGTAAGAAAGAAACACGAAAAGAAGTCTCATGCAATATCACTTCTCAAGGTAATGTATCTTGTTTTAACCATGTTGAGACATTTGTATCGGAAAATAAGACATTTTTAATACGAGTTTACATGAGAGATTATATTGTATAATATTGCTCTATAGACCAAACCGTATAAATCTGGTAATAACACTGGTCCAGAAGCACTTATTGAAGATATTCGTTTAACATTTTGATTCGGTTTTAAATATTTAGTTGTTTGTTTTTTATTCAAACGTTTGTATTATGCTTAACTAAAACAGGAAGTTCCTCTAGACCAGCATTGGATAAGCGCTGCTTACGTTTTCCGAAGTCGTCTATACTCCCAATATGTTGGGCTCAGCAATAACCTTTAGACGTGGTAAAGCATCTTTGCAAAAAAAAGTATTCAAAGCACTGGTTCAACTGTATAGTTGACATTTATTTGAGGTGAAGTATTCCTTTGACGCTTGTTTACAACCACTGACTCAATTCACGATTAAAAATACATATTTGTTTGTCACGAATATTTTAGGCTGTTGGGTTACAGAAACCAATAGTGAGAAACTGCCTTATTAAAGAATCCTTTTTCGAGACATCCAGGTCAGGACCCAAAGGGAATATGTGTGCTTACTGTGCAAACTTGAGATACTTTTACCGTAGTCCACAGGGCCATGTTTATGAGAGTGTGTGAGAGTGTTTGCCACAGATTTTAAAGAACCTGACCTTTTCTTAACACTAAAGGTGTGTGAGACTGTGAAGTTGCTCGGAGCATAAGCCCTGTCCTTACTCAACGGCCTATTCAAAGTGACACACACTCTCACACGCTCACGAAAGTCGCCAACTGTTATTTCTGTTTGCTGTCCTGTCTTTTAGAATCACGCAATTCCTCACTATAAGAGCCGGCTATCTAAGCACGCACATCATATGCTGGATATTTTTATTCCTGAGTTTAGACTATCCTTATGTTTTTTTCTAACATTGAAACTGCTATATCGGACAAGATAATGGCCAAGATACATAATGTTATGGTGGACATAATGGTCTTTCAGTATTTTAAGCCACATAAGTTTCATTTAGGTGAGTGCAAGCAGATGAACACATCATAGAAAATCATTAGTTGACTTATTTCAAGGGCCCTGAAGCAAAGATCTTGCTTTTCTGTCTCCCCACTTTGCACAAATTTGTGGTAATGCTACCTAGCATACTTTATAAGCTTGTTGGCTTGTTTATTTTGTGTTTAGCTTTTTGTCAACGTTACTAAATAGGCTTTGTTACCATGAGCTGTCCAAGCAACAGTGTGCCAAGGCCAAATCTACATTATGAGTCTTAGGAGTGGATCTTACTGCCCCAACAAATGCCAATAAACATGCCAACAGTTTCTGGATGTTTTTTTTACAATTCATACGTTAAAATTCATACATGGCCTTGTTTCATTTCAAGCATTCAAGCATTAGCTTTTACTGTATGAGAAACACATTTAGTAGCACACAGCAGCTCTACTGCACTTATCGCATTTACAGCGTCTATAAAAGTATTTACCTTGGATCATTACAAAAAAAAAAATTTAGGTTTTCAAATGACGTTCCTTTTTTCGTCCAACAACCAAGAGTCTGTCACAAAGGCTGATCTAATAGCGTAAGTGTGTTAGGTTTGCACAGGGGCTCAAAAGTTCAATTTTGGTCTCATCCAACCATACACCTTACACACAGTTGAGTCTCACATGCCTTTGGGCCAGATGCAATATGAGATTTTTCGTTCCTTCATACCAACCTTCCGTAGCAAGATTCAGGAAGTGTGTGTTCTGCAAGTGCTGTAGGGCTTGTAACTCTTCTACAATGATTCTTACTGCACAAACATTCATTCAAGAGATTCAAATGCTACACATTTTTCCACCTTTATGTGAATGCCATATACTACGAGGAACTATTCAGTGCGTAGTTAACAAATATACCGCACATGTATCCTATGATGTGACAGCTAAAATGTAGAAAACAAACTGTTTGTTATATATGAAGAGTTCATTTGCAAAACAGATAGCTCTGTTTAAAAAGAAACATTTTTTCCAAATTGTTTCCAAGTAAAAATGTAGTTTGGTTGTTTTGATTAGGTAATAACGACAACAGCAACAACAAAAATACAGCTAAATATGACAGTAAAAACATAATTGAAAAACATGAATTTAGAAAATTTGTGAAAATTGATTTACCTGTTTTTGCAAATAAACTCTTTGCATTGTTTTATATTATTAATATTTATAATATAAATCAGCATAAGACAGATTCAACCAATGGTTCTAACAACCCAGAATTTCATTATTTAAGAGTTGATATTTGCTTTTATTAATTTAATTACGTTGTTTACTTTTTAAAAGAGTTAAAACAAATCAAGTTAACCTGTATACTGACTTTATAAAGAGTTCACAAGTTGTGGCAGGTAAACAGGCCAAAATTGCTGTTTATTAGTCCACCAAATCACCAAAAGCCAGCAGAACAACAGTTCTGGTCTATGTTTTCACCAACATGCCTTCTCTCTTTATTAACCATGCTTTTATATTAAGCAACCGCAGCTCTTAATGGGCAAAAAGTTTTTCCTAAACTTGTTTTAGGGGGTGGTCTCACGTAGCCCACCCTAGCGCATTACATTCACTGTTCCCATCAGAACATATGGCTGAATCTAAAACAGCGATGACAGTCCACATCCTAAAATGCTAATGAATTTGGTCCAATGCCTGGAGCTTCAGCAGAGGAACACTTTACATCCCGTGGCTGAAATCTTACATTTAAATCTCATTAATTCTAGACTCTGGTTGGGTGTCTCAAGATTACCTAACCATGATTGGCTGTGTGGCTGGGTGGTAAGGCCAGTTGTGTTGACCTCCTCGTGATCTCTCCAGCAGTTCCCATGGTGACGGTGTTTCAAGATTTATAGTGTAAGCCACATCCAGATGGCTGGTTTACCTACAGTGGCACGAACACGAGTCCGTGAGGATGCATGTGGATGAATACATCAAGCCTGAATCAAGGTCATGCGCCGAAAGAAAATAATGGCTTGGTTTTCCTCCTTTTACACCTCCTGTGTGGACTAAACATAAAGGCCTAGGTCAACCTTGTAGCCAGACAGTAAGAATGGATCAGGTACGGAGAGGAATCCTGGATAGACTCCAACGGCTGGGAGGAAAATGGATCTTGGCCAGACAGTAGTGAGGTGACCGCTGGACATGTTGCTCCGACACACACATACACTCACGCTCGCCGCACGACCGCTGCGTACTTGTCACTTGGAATGATAAAGCACCTGGATGTTCTTGTCTCTCATTTCGGTCTGACTCATTCTCTTTCTCTCCTTTATGAAATCCTTTTAAATTTCAATCTCATATGCCAGACCTGCTATGAGTAACAATGCTCTTACTTTCTCCACATTTCGCCCTTGATGCTCTTCCTGGGGCGAACCGAAGAGTTGTGCCAATTTGGGCCACAGCACTTCAACACAAAAACCTGCGTCTTATTCACGATCCACCCACAATCCAGCTTTACCAAACACTGCTACTGAAGTTAATGTAGAGAACTTCTGTCAATCATTCAGTTTAATGTAAAAAAATATGTACAACAATTAAGCATCAGGAACATTCCAGCACTATGGATGTGACATTTACAGTCAAAACTTAAAATATAAATTCTCGGAGAATGTTTTTATTAGCAATATATCGAATCATGTGTTTGTGTTTTACCAAACCTCTGATGAAAAAAAAATATCAGTTTATGCATGAGTGTTTTATTTTCAAAACAGGGAAGAATCAATGTGACAAAAAAGAACATGCGTTTTTGGGAGACAACATACTTTGAAGGATTTCTGTGAATTAAATTGTATAAACTAGAAGCAATAATATCCAACAAATGGAGAAGGGATGACCCTTCATAGAACATAAAATAGTTACTATACTATATTTTAAATTCCATGAGCCCATTTATGAGGAATATGGACTGTTATGAATATAACTGACAATGAAAAATTGCTTTAAAAACGCACAAAAAAGCTTTAAAAAACTTTTAGAGAGACTTCACATGGGTATTTAAAACACCAAACATTGACATCCGAGCTATCAGTATGATGAAAACCTTAGAACTGAAAACTATATTTAATTTCTTCTTAAGTTTGACATTTCCATAAAATTTCCCAAAGAATAGAGAAAAATGACTGCCAGACTAGACGTCACATTTAAAAATGACTGCCAGACTAGACGTCACATTTCCTAGATGACCACCACAGCACACATACTAACCACCAGGCCACACTTCCAAGAAATTCTACTGAAAATATTGTAATTCTTAATTTCCTACACAGAGTACTGCTCTGCTCTATCCCGCCTGGATTCAGGAGCAGCTGTGCATATACATTCATCTTAAGACCAGTGAATAATGCTGCAATTTGGCATCTGCTACATTAGCCCACCAGAGGAGGGGGGAGGAAGTTAAAGAGAAAGATATGGGAGGAGGAAACCGACAAGAGGGTGTAAAGATGGGCAGAGAGAAAGGGAGAAAACTGAAGAAAATTGGAGGAGAGAAAATGTAATGGAGGTACATTATGTAAACAGGGAAAAGGGAGGAAAACATGGAGCAAAAAGTAGAAAAAACAAAAACAAAGCTAAAGTGCATGTACTGTATATGAAGTGTTTATGGATCATATTTAAAACGTGAAAAGCTATGATTCTTGTTCAACATAAAACAATCCTCAAATGCTTTTATACTATCTTTAACCACAGCCTAAATAAAAATGTTTGCATTATTCCAAATGATGTAAATTTTAAATATGTTGAGAGATCGGTTTTGATAAATAGTGGCACGCTCAGTTTGAGTGTTGTGGATGAAGCTGGTTATTTTACAATACATTTCATTACATTTTCTTTGGTGTCAATAATGAACATTATTGGAGTCCAGTCATTAGAGCGCAAGTGTTCGTATAAGATTTACTGTGCAGAAAGATTGTAGCTCAACCCTTGCTTGGGCTTTGCAGTGTCCTGATTAGTATTCTATCTGCAGAGGAGCAGGCCAGTCTAAATATAGCCAATAAAAAACAAGACCAGTAGCATCACACTGCTAGCACTGGAACACTGACTGCTCTTTAGTCAGACACAGACCAGACACACAATCAACACCAGCTCAACACATCCCACTGAAACAGTGCCACACGCTAAAATGAGCGACTGTGTAATAAAATATATCCGCTCTTGCTTTCATTTCAATATGTGAAGCTATTAATCAAATAGTTCCAAAAATGTCTCATTTCCACATTACTGCGTGTTCCAAACCGGTATTATTTTAGATCGTTCTTAAATGTAAAAGGAGTCTGGATTGGTTGCGTGATATGCGGAAACGAATGCAAATTATACACAATGCTATTTGGGAGCTGTGGTGGATTGGAGACGTTTTGTTTCTTTCCTCCAAAAAGCCATGACAAGTGCAGTTTTGTCGATTTACGGTATTTTTTGAGAGCTTAGCAGTGCATGAAACGCAGTGGCATCTAGCGGTGAGGTTGCGAATTGCAACCAACGGCTCACTCCAGCCCTCCCTATCGAAGCACTACGGTGGCTGACACAAAACTACGATGTCGTCGTTTTTGGTTCTATATGAAACGCGTTCTGTAGATCGGTTTGTCCGTTTAGGGCTACTGTAGAAACATCATGGTGAATTCCATGTACAGGGATGATCCGACAGATGTCAAGATTTTCAATAAATAATGACAAAATAATAAATTCAGTCGGCTGCTCACACCGAGCTCTTGACTTCAGAAGACTTACAGTGCACCAGTCATATGTGCCATATTTTTTACTCTTATGACACGTTTTGTATGGATTCTGCATTGCATTTAAAGATTTAAATCTTTACTTTTCATTTGAATTACTACCCTGCTGAAAAAACAATAGAAACCATTAAAGAAGTTATTGTTTTAAAGGGATTTGTATTAGTTTTAATGGAAACTGTAATGGTTCTACTGGTATGTGATGGATTATATTGGTGGGATGTTAAATCCTACTGGTAGAATGCCCAAAACACACTACAAAAAGTATTGTTGTGATGGTTTTAATGGAAATTGCTATTGGGTTGTAAGGGTATTCTAATGGAAACCATTAGAATTTCGGTGATAGTTTCTATTAGGTTTCAATGTTTTTTTTCTGCAGGGAGGAACTTTCAGAAATTCGAATGGTTTTAATGGATTTAAAGGAATTTGTATTGTTTTTAATGGTAGCTGTAATTGTGTCTACTGGTACAGTATGTGAATTTAGTGTGATGCTACTGGAATAATGCCCAAAACACACTACAAAATAAATTTTGTAATGGTATTCTAATGGAAACCATTAGAAATTCTTTGATGGTCTCTGTGGAGTTTCTATGTTTTTTTTTCAACAGGGCAATTGTTAAAAATGTCTTCCGTTTTGTTTCAGGCAAAAAAAATCCACACGGCTGGAACTACATAAAGGTTAGAAACCGATGACTGAATTTTCATTTTGGGTGAACTGTTTCTTTAACCTCGAAATTCTCTGTAATTTTCTTCGCTGGTTTCTCTTTGGTCTGTTGGAGCGGTTCACCTTCTGTTCACAATCTGACATATGAGTCATTGTGATTCAACAGCCTCAGTACGCAGGTCTCCTTTCATCTGCTTATAAACCTATGCCCCATTACCCGGTCCACTGTATCCGTTCCTTTAGAACTGCTCTGAAATCAGGCTCCCATTAGGCATTCTTACAGCACTGTGTCAGTCAAACCGAAGCAGGAGACAGTACTGACAGATATTCTGACAGCCTCACAAAACCCTGCCAAACAAACGTTTGGCTTGTCCTTTCAGGCATCACTGTACTGTTTGTGCCATTTCTGTAAAGCTTTTCTCTGTGTTTAATAGGCTAATGCCTCTTACCGAGATGATGTTTTGGGCAGACATTTTCTTTCTTTTGCAGTTTCTGCCCAGTATTTTATTTCCTTTATAAAAGAGAATGTTTGTCTCTCCAGGCAAACCATTGAGAAGCAGACCGGCTTCCCAAAGGAAAAAGGTTTATTGCTCGGGAATTAGCTTTTTTATAGCTCAGGAGACTTATTGGAGTTCTCTGTTGTGTTTCATTTGAGTAGCGAGTATTTTTAAGAATATGCCTCCTGAAAGTGTTCGAGTGAAATAGAAATAGACAGAAATGATGCAATTGTTGACACAAAGTAAAACTATAGATCTATACAATGTATGCAGTCAAAGTTAAATTTTTTAGAGGATCTATTGACAGAAACGCAACATAATATACATAACTATGTCTTCAGAGGTATATAAAGAGCTTACATAATGAACCGTTATGTTTTTCTTATCTTGCAATGAGCTATTTCTATCTACATACACGGCGGGTCCCTTTGCATGGAATTCGCAATGTTGTTTCTACAGTAGCCCTAAACGGACAAGATGCTGTACAGAGCACGTTTCGTATGTAATCTTTTTTAGCAAAGAAGCGAAAACCTGACGACATCTTTGTTCTGTGTGAGCCACCGTAGTGCTTTCGAAAGGGAGGGGGAAGCGGTGGAGTGAGCCGTTGGTTGCAATTTGCAGCCTCACTGCTAGATGGTGCTAAAACTCAAACACTAGACCTTTAAGATAGTTCACTCTTTGATGAAAAATATTTTTATTGTATTACAATCTCATGACATTACTTCAAGAAAACACAATCATGTTAAATCAAGAGATTTGTGATATGCTTCAATTGCGTTCCCTTACAAGGAAAATCCCACATGGATTAAAGCATTTCCACACGAAAAGAATTAAAAACGTTAAATATATTTTCAAAAATGGGCTCAGACTCAGCACGTCCATGTCCAAAGGCTGTGTCTCACACATATTGGCTGAGCTGGCATTGATCATTTTACAGTTGGCTGGCGAAGGTTTGCGGCCAGCAGACGTGCAAAACAAATTCACTCAGTAGGAGCCGCCTGCCTCACTGCCCTTTATAGCAGTGCTAAAACACCGGCCGTGGTCTTTACCTCTAGTAATCACTGTTAGAAGCTAGTTCCAAAAGAAACCGTTTCGCCGTTTTCTTCCCCTGTTGCGAGCTCGTGTTTTTGGTTAAGGTTGGTTAAGTGCTTTCCTGGGGTAGTTTAAGACACGTTCCAAGATGTTAATGAATGCAGGCAAGGCTGAATTTCAAAATGAATAAAACCTGTTTAATTGGCTCCCATTACAATGCTTTAAGTCCCTTCGGCACAGCCAATATTTTTCAGATTTCTGACAGAACAGTGCTTGCGTTCTTTAACAAAAGGGCTGAGGTTTTTTGAAAGGGGTGCTCGGGAGTTCAGCGGGATCTATAGGAACGTAATGATTCTCAACAGCGCTGCCAACAAAACTCAGAAGCTGGGTTTCCTAGAAAGTAGATTTTTTCAAGGTTATCCAAGTAGTGTTGTTCAGTCAAAGATCAATACTGTAGTCTTTGCCAGCCCAGGGTTTCCATAAAAGAGATTCTTTGTGAATGGAAAAGTATCTTATATTGATTTGGTTAGCTTGTTGTTGGGTTTTTTTGGGGGGGGGTCTTGTCATTTACAAAGAAAAGCCATAGCTTCAGTGGCAGCGACTGTCGAATTGTTTTCTTTCCGACTGCAATGACACATTCATAACAGAATATAATATTGTTTCATTGCAAATATATACGTAGTTTGCGAGGTCGGCGACGTTTCCAATATGTCATACATATTTATTACGCGTTGAGACAGGTATTGGTGGCAAAATTAGCAATATGGGTTGCGCTCAGCGCGGTGTCTCCCTAATTGCATGATTTTGGTGGTTATTGCGTCATTTCACAAAGTCAAATTTCCTGAAGCGACAACTCAATCTACCTCCTGTCATTCTTAAGCAAACATCCACAATACCAGAAACTTAAAGTCAAAGCAACCTTGAGGACGCTGCCGGCCAATATTGCCACCTGTCAATCGAATCTTGCAACATCAGTGGTAAAGTGTCACTAAACCTAAATAACCAATCGGCTTCTTTGGTTTGTCCTTTCACATTTGCAGGCCAAAAATGACAAATGGTCGTGTATGACCATATCTTGATTATTTGGGGGCTTTTTGTCACTTTTTCATTCACAGAGGCAGCGGAGAAATAACAAAGAATGATTGTGAGAGGGATTGGTTTACGTCCAGAATAAAACGCTCACGCATCTCCCACGCGAGCGCCACTGCTAGCCGCGGACTATATTTACTGCGAGACTGTATGGATAAAATGTATACCCCTTATTTAGGTTTGAACAATAAACATAATACAGATAAAGCGTTCCAGTAAACAAAGCTGTTATGTTTTGCCAGTTTGATTTAGCAAATGTGTGAGTTCTTCTTGCATTTCTCCCGGTGTTTTGCTGCTCCTGACCTGTCCAGTTTGGCTAAATCATCCGTCAGTGTGAAATTCCCTGCAGGTGCATCTTTAAAAGCATGAGGCCTCTTACTGAGCTGTCAGAGAACGAGACACATTTTGTTTTCCTCTGCCGGAGGCATCAATTAGTGCTGGTGCAGAAAAGTGCCGGAGACATGGCGATGCTCGGGCGGGCCGGCAGAGCAGAGTTGATGTCAAGGTAAAGTAGCGTATGAAAGACTTCCGCAAACAGACTCATTATGGTGCTTGCTAATTCCCATTTTAGCGAATTAGCACAGCAGTTAAAGATTCCCTGCATCCATCTGGACCATTATGGTTTCCTAGAGACAGAGACGGTGCATCAGTCACGCTCGAACGGTGAATTTATTGTGGTGTTGTTGTGGATTTTATTTTGGTTAATTTTTTTTGCTTTGCTTCTTTAGCTGAAATCATTTAAAGAACAAGGTAACTGAGAGTAATGAAATAGGTTTCGTTCTTTAAAACAGTTATCGTGTTTTACTTTTGGTCTTTTGCCATCTTTAATCATGCAGGAAAAGTGAGAGATGACTTAAGAAACTGAGGGGAGGAACGGGACAGGGAATCAACCTGCATGCCTTCACCTATGCAACACAGTAGGAACATCACACCTTCCTAGACCACGTTTCTTATACCTTAACTGTTTAATTCTCTTATGAGAACATGTGAAGTCATTTGCATTTTGGGAAGGGGGATTGATGATTTATCATCATCAAAAAAGGTATAAACTATCACCACTCGTAATGAGAACACAGGTGGTGAATGTGCTAAGTGGCAAAAAAAATGATTTTCTTTAACTTGCTTCGCCTCTAAAACAACTTTTCATTTTGGATGACATCACAAATCCCTTCCCTTCCAACCACAGTTTCCAGCACACAACACATAAGCCCGGCACATAAGTCCCACGTTATCCTAAAAGTACATCAGATCATGAGGTTTGTGCATGGTATTCTACGTTGACTTTAATCGCCAAAAATCATGAAATGGTCAGAGCAAAGCATAATAACAAGACTGGTCCCAGTGAAGTTTTATCTGGAGCTCAAGTGAAGTCTCTCATGTTTTCCTCAAGGGTCTGACTGAAGCATAATGATACTAGATACATAAAGATCAAAATAAATCCCAGAACAAATGCTGCAACTGTTTATCAAAAACACAACCAAATAAAATTGTGTATAACTGGCTTCTGATGCTCAAAGCATTTAAATGATCAATGGAAAGATCACAACCAAAATACACATGTCGATGTTTTTTTGTGGGCCAAACTTAACTTTCGGTACACATCTGCAGATTCCCTGTAGATTATTTCTGATAGCAAGCAAAAGAAATAACAAGTAAAGGACATTAGCTAGCGAGTTAAAAGTATGTCAGTTTTATTTTGGGTTACCAGTAAAAGAACAGTCACTTGGCTAAACTTAAATACGACAGTTATACAACCCATTCAACAAATTGTTTAATTAATACAATTTATAAAAAAAAAAAAAAAAAAATCAAATATAAATAGTTATATTATTACCCACTACCCAGACCGATCAACAAACACAGACCGGAAGTTAACGTTAGGCCAGACACGTGCTTCCGATGAAACCGTCTATAGCATGTCTGTACTTTATACACACCAGTGGCGGCTGCTGATCTTTTAAAGAGGGGAAGCTCATTTTCGGCCTAAATCATAAAAATTGTCCATTTATTTATATGTAAATTCTGCCCTACTTCCTTTTCAAGAAATGCTCTAATATCTAATATATAATATATATATATTTAACTCAACGGGAGGAAATGTGGGAATTATGTTAAACTGAAACAATGAATGTGGTGTGAAATTGTGTGAAATATACGATGAAGGTTGCAGCAGTTTGTCTTTCGACTACAAAATCCGCGATGGGACTGAGTTGGAAATGGAGACACAGAGTGATACGTCATAATCTGAAGACCACGCCCACACCCACCAACCGTCTCTTTGCATTGCGAGAAGCTGCCGCCTCCTTGTCATTTATGATTTATAAAAAAAAAAAAAATGTCTAAAAGCTGATATGTGACAATGTGTATAGCAAACAAGCTAAAAAAAACAAGAAATACGTTTTTATAAACTGTCGACCCCAAAAAACGAGCGTTTTAGGACATAAAAGTGGATTAAAAAGAGATGACAGACCCTCCAATCATCACGCAGACGCTCGGAGTCCGGGCCAGCCCACTCCTCCATTCATCCCAGAGACGCTGAGCGTCCGTGGGTGGGACATAATCGCAGCATTATCCAATGACCGTCTTGTTTCTAAGCACTGAAAAAAACTGTTTAAAGCAGCCCCATTGAAGTCAATGGACGCTGGGCTTCAACAGAGTAATGCACTGTACGCTACGGGAATGAATGAGAAGGAAATCGAGTCAGCCGACCTAAGTAGCTGATTCTGAACGAAATTGTTTTCGTTCGAGATGAACGTGTTTAACGCATTTTTAGTCAATAAAATGTTAACATAATAGTACATATATTTGACCATTCATTTTTTGACAATTATAGGGGAAGCTGAGCTTCCCTTGCAGTCTTAAAGAAATCGCGACTGATACACACTACACAGAGTGAAACAGACGAAAAGGGCTTGGCTCCGACAATAGGCAGAAGTGACATTTCTAGACCATCTTTCCACTTTGAGTCATCTGTCCTGCCTTTCCCTCTTTTCGTTTTATCACAGCAAGGAAACGGAACAGACTTGGAGATCTCATTGATCTTTTTGGAGTGATATTTTAAGTAGGAAGAGATTTCTGTAATTTGCATAGCAATTGGGGAGAAATAATGTTGTGGCATACATCAAAGCGTACTAAGGAATACTTTAATGAATTGTAAAATGTGAAAAGCAAGTCACAGGACGCATAACGTCTATAAATGAGAGTATGTTTACTCAAGTCACGCAGTGGAAGCTGGAATAGGACGCGGTCTGGTTATCCTCACTGCGAACCAACCATCGCAACATGGATTTTCTGATGATTCATTTTCTGAAATAACAGATTGCATCAGGTTACAACTGCATTCGGTTACGATTTAAAAGGTTTGAAAGTTAGTAATAATATCAGAGAACACCGGTGTACGCAGTCTAATTGTTTGGATTTAATTCATAGTGTTTTATGTTTTTCGTTCCTCAGCATTTCAATTTCATTTTTCATTTCTTTACTTCTGTTATATATACCCAAAACTGAAACGTCTTTGATCGTTTATTCACAATTATTGTCTTTCCTTCTTCCTGGGGACAAAAAGAAACAACGTATTGCTCTTTTATACAGAATAAAAGTGAATGGGGACTGGAGCGTCCAAGCTTTGAAAAGCATGCAAAAGCACCAATACGGTGTCCTAAAATGTGTCTACAACCTGTACACTATACTCCAAATCCTTCCTTGAGTGACAATTAGACGAAAATGTAAATTTGACTCCCTGTAGACTCATTGTCATTTCACGGAAAAAGAGGATGAGTAAAAGATGACAGAAGTTTCTTTTTATATCTAAATGAAGTCGCTCGATGAGTATTAACTGTTATTATGTCAATTCCCCGTCCACATAAAGAACTGTATCATTGACCTTGGTTTTTGACCTGAAGGTCACAGTCATCCACCATTTCTTTCATTCTTACAGGCCAGGCTTTTAGTCAAACGAGCACAGGAATTACTGACTTTACCCATTAGTGGTTTAATTGCCTCTAGACGAGTGACATGCATACAGAATTAGAGAGACAGTGGGGTCAAAGGGGATGAATTTATAGCCGTTAATGTGACATGTTGATGGTGCTTGTTCAACCTATTTAGCGCAGCGAAAATAGCAGAATTTTGATTTAGGTTTCTTGCTAAAATGTTGTTTAAAAGAGTGATTAAACTCAAAACAACAGCAACAACTATTATTACTATTATTATTATTTATAATTATAGTTGTCATCATTATCATGTTAGTAGTCAATAGTGAAATACCAATGCCTCCTATTAATACTCCTTTCTCACAAAATCTGTGGTTCTAGATTTCACTCGTTAATATACTGTAAAAATGCTCTGAAGAATCAAATATAGCTTTTAAAGTATTTTTTTTAATATTTAATAAAACAAATGACTGTAATTCCTTTTTAATTTACGATAATTTACTGTAGGTGTGTGCTTATATAAAATACCAGACTTGCACATCCCCATTGTGCACTAAATGTTCACAGTGCCATTTCTCACAAATTTCCTCAAATTTTCAACCTCACAGGATGTCTCGCACTCAACTTCCAAAATGAATCCGTCTCATTTTCGCATGCGTAACGTGCTGTCAGAAACAGTTGCCACCGATGACTGATCTGCACACCACGTGACTGAGTTAAGCTGAGGACACAAAGCTGTTTTCTCACGTCACGCCCAAACCGTAAAGTATCCGGAGAACGATGTGATGCTAACATCAGCTGTTGATCCCCGAGGAGTTGTAAAAACTGCCTGCCACATCACCTGGAAGTTAAAAATGTGCGGAGAGACACAACTATGTATGCAGAACGGCAAGCTCATATAGTTAAACAGATGTCAACACTAGTCTGCGAACAGGTGGCGGTATTTAGAAATATTTATTGTTGACATATTTTAACTCAGAATGTGTATTCATTATTTTTGTGATTGAGTGTTGTTCTGCTTGTGTATGAAAAGTGATAAAACCACCAGGAGCGTGTAACATATTATTCCAAAGTACTTCAAACAAAGCGATGATATTACTTCGGTACATGACAGAACAAAAAAATGAATTCCATGGCACCATCTTCAAAACCCCCGTAATACTTTTATGTCAGTGGCGAGTTATAATAGTTTGCGGACATTTTTCTCTCCCTCCTCTGGCTACCACGCTGCAGCTTGAATAATTAATCTTGGCTCTGGTCAGCATCTCTTTCATCACGCTCCGCCTGAAGCTGACACCTGTGATCCAGAGACAGTGACGGGAGCAAGAGCAGAGACAGGTGAGGGGTGGCAGTCATGCGTACAGGGCCAGCTGGCCCGCTCCGTCGGCCAGGCTGCACAAGGTGACAGTGACATCGATTTGTTACAGGTAAGGGCTACATCTAGCAACGCAGTCAAATAAGGGCACACGCGCTTGATGACATCATCGCAGAGAGTGGCAAGAATTCGCAATGAGGTATCTGTGTTTCTTCCTGAACAAATGATTTTTTTACACGACTACTGTTTTTCCAGTGTAAATTCACTCACAGAAAGTATGAACTTATTTTGAGCGAGTTTTAAACCTCTGTTATCACACTTGCTATTGTGCCTGTGTGTATTGATGTGTATTGTGTAACCTACTTTTAAACACAAGCTAGTTATTTACTCTATTTTGATAATTCACTGAAAAAGTGAATTCAAAGCTGAATCAATCATATGGCCAAGCAACGCACAGGGTAACAGCATATCTAGAACTCCATGAACACAGACAAGTGTAATTAAATCTAATAAAAACATCGCATTGCTAGACTAAACACCCAACACAATCTAATGGCAAATCAGAAATGAAAACTTTAGCGCAAGTTCTGCCAGGAAGACTACGTCACTCATCACCTATAGTTCTAGCAAATCATCCTCCAACACTAGAAGTATATAAGATCTGTACCTACTCAACATGTACCTTTGCAGATACTGACGCCGACATTCATAAATGGTGAGTGATAATAATGATTTATGGAATAAATACAAGGATAAATACAAGGAGGTTTCAGAAGGACAGCAGCATCATGCGTTTTTGCATGATCTGCTTTCGCCACCGTGACTCTTATATATATAGGTGGACCCTCACGCGTGCTTTATAATTTAATGCTTTTGGTATGATTCGCATCATATTATAAATGTACACAAAATCGACATCTTGTAAAAATAGTTAGTAGTGATAGATCAGGTTGAAATATCCGCACTCTCTGAACAACACTTGACCAATCACATTAGACATACAGTAGCTGGGGCAATGAATTCTAGTAAGTCAAATGGAGCTTCCTTGAGTGTTAACACTTGTTGCATTTGACGATCTATGATTTGTTCTTCATTGATATAAAACGGAAAACCTCCGCTGATGTGTTTTATGACTCAACCCCCCTCCACACGACCACAAATTGGTCCCAACATTCGCGTGCAGCTCACATTAATCTCGTCCACCTCTTTCCGTTGGCGTTGATGTAATAAAAGACTCAAACAGGCGATTGAAAGTCTTTAAAGGTTAAAGGCAGCTTTCTGCCACGTTACTTAAGCTCTGGCTATTACAGTTCACTCTCGCGGCAGTTACATTATGAGATCATTGAAAACTGGGTCACGCTGTAACATTCCATCCTGAGATGCTGTTTCACACCGCTTGTTTCTACATTTCAGGCCCGCGTGTTATTTTCAGGGGCGTTGCCCAAGCTGTTGTCCTACGCGTTAGATGTTACAGAGTGAAAAAATGTTTGCTCTGTGGAGCCCGTTACGCATTCAGTCCCAGTTGTAGTTAAGGCTGACAAAGCATTTGTCCCTCTCCGTGTGCTAAGCATGCTTGCAAAACAATTAGCCCATGTAAAGAGCCAGTCTGCCATTTCTCACCCCATTAAATTCAGCCCAGTGGTTTAATTCATAGCACAGAGATGCGCCAGGACCCGTCCCATGCATGCCTATCAGAGCAACTGCTGTAAATGATCAGAGCGCTTTCACGAACCACCATCAGCCTGGGTAGCGAGAATGAGAGAGAGAGCGAAAGAGAGATAGAAATAGCAAAGAGGAGAGAAATGCAGAGTGAGAAAGCAGGAGAACAGCTAGCTTGAGACACAAGATGTTTTCACTTTCAATGCAACAATAGTATTCTCACTGGTAGAGAAAATGGGGCGCAACGAGTACCTACGCTGTTTAATAAGGCACAAAAGGGGTTTCAAGACTTTTATACTCAAAATCCAACAAACCTAGTCTTGAGATCTCAAAGCATTGCATCATTTCAAACGAGCTTCATTGTAAATATCATATAAAGGTTGAGGGATTACATCAGTGCAGAGCTTAAAGGAAAAGTTCACCCCAAAACGAAGATTCTGTCATTATTTAGCTACTCCGCATCACTGCTGTTCATTTTTCATCGAAGCACAGAAGAAACATTGTTGGAGAATACGTGCCTGTTTTTCACAAAAGCTTTTGTATGTTTTCAGAAACCGAATGGCGCTTTTCCACTACATGGTACCGTCAGGTTTAGTACGACTGGGCTCGGTACAGCTCACTTCACTTCGGTTCAGTTTGCGTTTCCACAGCAGTTTTGTATCACTTCAAAGCGGGTGGGGATCATAAACTTATCGTCATAGTTGCCGTAACATCATTGTGAGCGCGACATTAACACACGCACAACACAGGAGTAATGGAGCATGTCAATGGCGGATGGCAGCAAAACAAAATACCGCTAAAATACCACAGAGTTTGGGAAATCTTACAGCAAAGAGCAGACAACGATCATTTGGCTTGTTCGACGGCGCACAAGGGTCATCTAATGTACCATATAACATTGCGTTTAGGCAGTGATCCTAAAACTGGGGGCCATGGCCCCCTGGGGGGCCCCAAGATAAATCCTAGGGGGCCACAGACTTTCTGGAATTATATAAAATATAGAAATGTATAATCAATTGTATGCAATTAAACATTGGAAAAACAAGACCAGCAACCAGAAGTATTGATGTTCCAGCATTGTATAACAGTATTTGTTTATGGTTTCATATATAATGAAGTTCATTTCATAAGTTTTTATTTGGGGGGCCACAAAGCGATGCACTCTACACAAAGGGGGCCTTACAATGAAAAAGTTTGAGAACCACTGCGTTACGGGTCTCAATCTCTGTATTACTGTCACGAAGCATATAACCAAAAGCCAACATTTCGTATTAAACTGCGTATTCATATACAGCCCCCGGTTGCTATGAACTGGCGTTGCATGGTAAGAGATAAAAGATTTTTCAAGAATGTTTTTTTTTTCCAGAGAAAATAAGGGTTTGAAATGACACAAGCGTGAATTATGTGGGTCCACTAAACCTTTAAACTCAACTGAAGACATTTGAAATCTTTTCCTCTCACAGAATCGGCCTCAATATCCAAGAAGCTTTTAATGGCCACTAGAGATTGAGAACTTGAGAAGTTGGGTGTGAGCCAAAGTGGGACCTAATCCACGGCTTTTACCAGCATGATGAGCCGGTCGATTTCACCCTGAACAGACTGGCAGAAGGATGGAATGAAACTGGAAGCTCGCAGTGTTTTGCACCTAAAGGCTTGGCCGCCACTGATCTTCAGTTTTCACCATCAAAAGTGCAGGGGTTGTTAAAGATCACAATATGATATTTTGTGAGAATAAATTTCGAATTTGGCAACCGTTCGTCATTAGACAGGTAACGTCATTTGACATTATTGAGTGCTACGTCCTGAGCCAGAGGTGTCAGACTGCTTTGAAAACTGGCTGAGGCCGATGCACTCTTTCCTGCGGTGACACTCATTAATTTAAGAAATTAATTTGAGCGGAGGAAATGAGGTCAAGGGAAAATGGAAATGGGTCTGTGAAAAAGGATAAAGTAAGATAGACGTAACAGAGTTGGGCTGTCTGTATACTCCAGCAAGCTGGATGGTTTTCTAACTTGACCACAAGGCTTATTTATCCTGCCCAGCTTGGTCGAGCTGCCATGAGAGAAAGAGAGAGAAAGTTAACAGGCCTCTGGCTTTACCAAAGCCTACCCATAATCTCCAGCAAATTGAGTCTCCTGCTGCCTGCTGAGGGACCAGGCCAGAGTAGGCAGCTTTGGATCAAAGTGGGCAGTCCACACTGAGCCTTGATGCATCGGCGATCGAACGGGAGGGTGCAGAAAGGTCTATTTTCTCTGAGAGCGCGTAACAGGTTTTGTGAGTCGGCAACTTCTGACAAATGATCGAAACAGTTCTCGATGTATCAGTATCTTTTTCAATTTGTATTATCTAGCGGAAAGGAAATCTTACAAATGAGATGTTTTTAATATCTCTATTGTTTTTTCCTAGACACCAATACGATTAAACAGTGAGTCCAAATGAAAATGTCTGAGAAAAAATATCCTTTTTTCAGATTTGGCTCCTGGGTATAAAAAATAAAAGCTGATATATCTGTCTGTTTTAGAGTTTCAAAAGAGATGAAAAAGTCTCAAATAGTCCTAAAAGAGTTTCCTGAAAGTGTGCAATAAAAAGTATTAAATGATTCAGATATCAGGATGAATTCTAAATATCTGACTTTCTGGTTATTTACATATTTTTGATTTACCCTGTCCTACCGTGTCAGCAAATGTCTCAAATTTCCCATTAAAGTGACCCCAAAATGAAAATTCTTTCAGCATTTACTTGTTCTGCAGAACACAAAAGAAGATATTTTGAAGAATGTTGGTAAATGGGTTGTTCCCCATTGACTTGCATTGGTTTTGTCTACAAACAATAGAAGGACCAACTTTATTGTGTTTACCAACATCCTTCAAAATATCATCTGTTGTGTTTTGCAGAGGAAATAAAGTCAAATATCAATAGGGTGAGTAAATGAAGATAGATTTTTGTTTTTAGTTGAATCATCCCATTTAGTTTCCTAAGCTATGAAAGAACAACCACTGGGTATTTAAACAGAACATGATTCACAAGTAAAACAAATTCTGGAACAAGAATCTTAGTTTTACCTGAAAGGAGATTTTAAGAGTAAGCGTCGGGTCATGAGTGACCATTCTAGGAAAAACAAACATCTACTCAAAATCGCATTCAGCATCCAAAACCACAGACATAATGAACCACTTTCTATATCCCTCCTGTGAGATCCGTTAAAAGATAAGATTTTAAAAATGACCATCTCATCTCACGTATCTGCATGAACTGATCTCATCGATCCTAGCGCCTCTAGTGGATGACGCGCAGCTGTACGGCAGTGACAGCCATGCGGTCCTGTCAGTGGCCCCGTGCGGAGGGAAGCTGTGCAGGGGTAGATAGTGTAAACAGTCCCAGCGAGAGAGCGGCAGCCTTTGATTCAGGGTTTAAGCCCCCCCGCGGGTCTCTGCACGTCGTGAGCCGATTCGCCCGCGCTCAGCCCCATGGCTAGGCGCTGAGAGAGGCTACCAAACTCAACTGATAGGCTGCCTGCCTGGATCCTGCCACACACTCTTTCTGTCTGTCACAGACTAACACTGTCTCACCGCACGCTGTCTCTTCTTCATCACTTGCTGCTATCTCTCCCGCTCTCACTCATCTCTCTATCTCTCTCTTCATCTATCTAGCCGGATCAGACAGGATATAACACGGAATGCTGCGTATCTGTTTACAGTTGTTTACATTGGAAAAAAACATATCGCTTGTCATTTCTGCACATCAAATATAAGCCTGGGACTTAAACATATGTTTCAATATGAAAGCAAATTTCACCCATAGCTCCTAAAATTGGCTGTTATTTTCTAAATGCATGTATCTGATCTTAAGAGACGGTTTCAGCAGCCAAAAAAAAGAAAAAACGTTACAGTATGTGGCCCAAACTTAACTTCCGGTAGACCTCTGCAAAGAAGCAATAACTGTTGATTAGTTTTAATTTATTGAATACAATTAATATACAATCAAATATTAAGATACATTTATATAAAATAAATTGTTATATTATAACCGAACACAGACCGGAAGTTAACTTCAGGCCAGCCGCGTGCATCCGATGAAACAGTCCATAGAAGTGGAAACTAGCAGGTAATATAATTATTTCAATACATATTGATCTGGGTCTCGATAACGTAATATTGTAACTACTCAAGTCTGTAAAATGTATTTTTGTGCATATTGATGTATATATTTTATGTATATCATTTTTGCCATCCATTTTGATTTATTGAAGTAGTCACGTCTGTGTTGACTCAATGCAGACTTATTCCAAACTGTGAACTTATTCTAAACAAGATCCATCGATCTTGCCAAACATATGTAAAAAATGTAAACTAAAAAATATTACACATATAATTATCATAAAATGATCATAAAAAGTATCCTAACTAATAATTGAAAAAAAATCCAAAGTTGTTTGACTACCAACATTCTTCAAAATATCTTCTTTTGTGTTCTGCAGAAAAAAGTTAGTCAGAAAGGATTAAAATGACAACAGAACGAGTAAATGATGACAGAATTTTCACTTTTTGGTGCACTATCCCTTTAAACATCCTGTTTCTGAAACACGTCAGATAACAAAAGTATACATACAGAGTTTAATTCCGTTTCATGTTGACTTTAACTGTCTACATACAGGAATGAAGGCCACGTATTAACTGAACATGCTGTGTGTGGTACTGTAAAAGAATTAGCCCAAGGCACTGTCATTGCAAATGGGACTGGTGCTATTTGATCACTGGCGATTCAGTGAAGTCATTTCCTGTCTCTTTTAGCTTGATTGTGCTTTAAAAGTGATGCCAAAAAGCGTCCAACACGCCTGTCTGATCTACCGTTACCAGATACCTGATGGATATATGCAGATCGCTTCTTGATGAGACGTCACATGTTTGTTTTAGCGAGGAAATTATAACAGACCGAGCAATTCCGTCTGAAATAGACAAGTTTTAGGAAGCCATGTTTGCGGTTGCATCACACTCTCTGCTTCCGTGTGATAAACCAATCTCTCAAATTACCGAGCACAGGCGCAGACACTTAACCGAGCTGCAGACACAGCACTGTAGCACAGATAAGTACTCTTTGTCCAAATGACACTCGTCCCTCTCATTACATGCTGTGAGACACAGTCTCCTCTTCGTTTCGTGTCTTTCCTGTCTGCCCACTTCCCTTGACTCTGCAAGAGAGGGTGGAGCTTTTAACCTCTGACCTGTGTTATATTTCCAATGATATAACTAACCAATGTTTGTTGATAAAAGGTTTTTTGGAAGGGTAGATAAAACGATGCATTTAACTGCTTAATGTTGGGTTACCACTTTACTATAAGCTTTCATTTGATAACATTAGTTAACTATATTTGCTTATGGTCCAGTGTATGACATTTAGTTTCACCTAGCTGTGAGTTTGCAAATTGCAACCAATGGTTCACTCCACCCCTCCCCCTTCCCTTTTGAAGCACTACGGTGGCTGACCCAGGACTAAGATGTCGTTCACATTTTCGCATCTTTGCCGCAGTAGATCATGTATTTATGAAACAAGCTCTGCAGTTTGTCCGTTTAGGGCTACTGTAGAAACATCATGGCCAATTCCATGTAAGGAGACCCGTGGTGTATGTAGATAGAAATAGCTCATTCTAAGATAATAAAAACATAACGCTTCATTATGTAAGGTCTTTATACACCTCTGAAGACAAAGTTATGTATATTATATTGCATTTCTGTCACTAGAGCCTCCAAAAATGACGCACTGGACCTTTGACATAAACTACCAACAAACAATACTTCTACACCATATAAAAATCTTGGTCAATTTCAACATGAATTATTTATAATGAATAATCTAAAATAACTATCTGATAACATCAATGAATCCACAATTAACAAACATGAATGAACGATAAACATCTGTATTATGAAACATTAACAAAAAAAATCTAGAAAATATATGTTGCTTCACTTTATCTAATGCAACTTATGTTAATGAATGAGTCCTTATGGTAAAGTGTATCTCCACCATGCATCTTCAAAAGAGAATGTTGTAAAAATGCTTTTCTGACTTAAATTTTTGACTAAATGTCAGTCTGTTATGCATCAGGGGTTGTTTAACCGTAATGCAGGCGTTTATGTTATCGATGGTTTTCGCATGTTGCGCTCGGTAAGCTTTCACAGCACTGGGAATTCAGACGCAAATCAGCACGCCTGAGGACAGAGCCACCGAATCGACTCATTAATGAAATATATTGATCATCAAATTCAGTGCAACTACTAGCTGACTCCACAGGGAGCGTTGTCTGTTTCAATCACCATATTAATGTAACGCTTGAAGGCCAGTGTTTGTCTCTCACCGTTTGAGACGGTGATCATATAACAATATAATATAATGCCCGTAATACGCACTGATATTTTGCCCAGATCAACTTAAAGTAGGATAATCTCAACGAGTCCCTTTGGAGCAACTACGGGTTAAGTGGTTTGCTCAAGTACACAAAGGCGGTAGGACAGGAGCAGGTTCTCGACAGTTCTCCAGTTAATGGATCAACTCTAAGTGGGTTCTAACCTGCTGCCTTTGCGTTAAAAGCCTACAGCCAATGAGGTAATTGTATGACAAAAACACATTCTGCTACCAGAAGCAAAAATAAAATGTCTTTGAATCTGGGTTACAATCTCATGGCAATTCACAACGGTTTTACAAGGTGGCTCATTGGTACAGTATGAATTTATACGATCTTATTCACACTTTTAAAGTTAAATTCTGTCATCATTTACTCACCTTCTTGTCACTTCAAGACGAGAATGACTTTCTTGTGCAGAACACAAAGAAGATATTTTGAAGAATGTTGGTAACCAAACAACTGCGGTACCCATTGACTTCAAGAGACGCGCTGGTTTTGTGTATATATAATAGAAGTGAATGGGCACCGCAGTTGTTCGCTTACCAATTTTTTTTTTTCAAAATGAAAATACCTTCTTTTGTGTTCTGCAGAAGAAAAAGTCACAAAGGTTTGAAATGGCAAGATGACGTGAAATAATGACAGAATTTTCCTTCAAAAGAAAATTCTGTCATCATTTACTCACCCTCAGGTTGTTCCAAATCTGTAAAAATATATATGTTCTGCTAAACACAAAGAAAGATATTTGGAAGAATGTCAGTAACAGATCTCATCCCTCATTTACTGCCATTGTAGGGAAAACAAATACTATGGGAGTCAATGAGGGACGAGATCTGTTTGGTTACTAACATTCTTCCAAATATCTTCCTTTGTGTTTATCAAAACAAATAAATGTAAACAGGTTTAGAACAATCTGAGGGTGAGTAATAATGACCGAATTACAATTTTTAGGCGAATTATCTCTTTAAGTACGAATTTAAGTGTGGGGCTTCATTCCTACATTTTAATATGCTTGTGTACGATGTACATCACACTACATAAATATTTTAGTTTTCGTCCTCTTGCATATCAATAAAAACTGTCATAAAAAAGATGTCAGCCTGGTGTTAAAATAGTATATTTATTATTTAATTGTATTACATATTCAAACATTCAATCATTGCGAACCACAGTGGATAACGTCAGGCTAAAAAAAAAGTAACTACTTGACAGTAACTACAACACAGTAATTGTTTGGCTTCATTTTAATGCAAGATTGCATATTTTGTTGTTGTTGTTGTTGTTGTTAAAAAAAGGAACTATTTCGGTTCGTTTGCATGAACATCTCCTAGTTTAAGACTAAAGGAGAATGAATGACAGCATTTCCCTCAGAGTTTGTTTGCAAGGATGATCTTAGCCCGAGGCAGTTAGCATTAATTAAAAAGTGTGCTAGCAAAAGCTTGGGGGGGGTTGAATGAGAGTCTGAATGCATGGGAGGAGATGTGAAAAGATTTCAGGCTCATGTGAGCTTCTAAATTCCTGCAGAATGACAGAACTGATGATTAATTCAGAACTGTTTGTGCAGTTTTATGTAAGTTAGTGAAGAGTTACATAAGTCTTTCTATCTAAGCAGAAACTTGCTGCACTCTGAAGTCAAGACAGGTTAAAGGGTATTAATGCGTATCTTTACACTCTTACGTACGCTCTCCACATGCGGTCATACGCACTGAAAGACCAAGAGAAATAATTCTATGAAGGATAGAGTTGAGTTTTGACTTTTTTCCCCAAACGCAGAGCTGTCTCTGCAAAACACTACTATACAGTCCGCAGCCTGGTCTCATTTCAAGCGATGTGACCTTATTATGGCAAATCCCAGAAGTATCATCCAGCACTGAGTGTTACCCATCAGATACTCGTATAATATGGCCAAAAGAATTAAAGATTTTATCTGACATTCGCCATCTACACATTCTTCACAAGACTGAGGATCAATACTCCTTAAAGGGACAGTTCACCTAAAGATGAAACTTCTGTCATCAAGTCCAAACCCGGATGACTTTCCTCTGTGAAGCACAAAAGGGGATTTATGGAAAAAAAATCTATAATCCAAACAAAAAACTAAAATAACAACAAAATCACTATAAAGGTATCAAAAGTCCTATAATGGCCTAGTTATCGTATGGCAAAAGACTTATAAGAGTAATACAAAAGACTGTTTAGGGAAGTGGTGCCACTCGGCGGCCATCTTTGCAACGTGCCTCCAGGCAGTTATTACGTATTTCAAATAAGAAGTGAATGGGAATACTGATATTTCCTCAAATCGTTGTTTTAAAAAAAAAAAAAATGACGTAAACTGTACCATACCTATGATCAAATTGCGCTTAAAAAAAACATTATTTTTCATGTCGCTTTAGATACAACACATGCGCAAAGCTTCGCCAGGGCGGCCATTCTTGTAAATATTAATATCTTCGGTAGTATGGACCATTTTAATAATACTTTGATGATGCTTCTTGTAATTTTGGTGGTTGACAGCCCAACCCTCATTTACTTTCATTGCTCTACACGAAAACTAGTGCCCGGGATATTTAATCCACCTTTCATGTTCTGCAAAGAAAGCCAATAACCAACACGATGGGCTTCAAACAACACGCACGTGAGTTAATAATGACGGAATATTTAATCTTCCGATGTAAAGCTCTCCAACCGTTTTCTCTGCGGTCAGCGAGAAGTCCACAGTCAAAAAGAAAGCGACGTCCTCCTCTCAGAGCTTTAAGATATCTGACTTTATTTTTAGCTGGATCCATATGTAGTGTGGGCGTAGAGCGGTTTACCGGGCCGTGCCGAGTCTTGGTGTTTATAAATAGCCGGAGCGGGTATTATTCCCACATCATCAATCACGTTTGTGCACGTAGAGCGTAAGCTAGAGACTTAAGGGTGAATATTCGGGCCTCCCCTGGCTTTACGGTACACGGTCTGAAGGGAGGATCTGGAAATTGAACTACAAGAGAGAGACTTGGATGAAGACGTTTGTGTCTGGGGAGCTCGAAGGGATAGTCTGAAAGGTGCAGATTTGTGTTGGACCGAAATATCTAACGCTCATACAGCACGGAGAGAATGACATGTATTAAGGACATTCTTGAAACATTTAATAAGTCTTCTCTCTCATGCTCCACGGCTTTTGACAGGACTGATGACAAAAATATTTCCCACATATCAACACACACACATAATTCATTTCTCTCGGTTCTCATTAAAAGAGAGCTTGAACGTGCAAGCAAACCTCAAACACACACACGCACATACTAAATCCTCTCTCTTCCACATCCTTAAACAAACAGTATCTCGCCTATTTCTGCTCCGTACCTTCATATCTCACGCACACTCAGGCACACACACGTACACAAATCTATTCAGCTGAAATGTGACATTGACGCAGACACACATTTGTCTTTTTTCTCTCCCGTCAGCTCCTCTCCTAAGCACACAGAGAGCAACACACACACACGCTCAGTGGAATCTTTTCATCGTGTAACCATGGCAGTTGGTAGAATACAGTAGGAATCCAGCCGATAACAAAGTGCTTACATAACTATTGCATTGCCAAGCCCAACTCCTACCTTGCACACCTCTTTGCCTTTCTTTCTTTCTTTCTTTCTTTCTTTCTCTTCTCTGCCTCTCATTTAAGTTCTCCTCATACCTGTTTTATTTCCCTCTCTATCCATCTGGAAAAGCAATCTGGTCACATTCACATCATTTGGGATTTCAAAGAATTCCAGGGATGTGATGTGATGTCACAGGAAAAGTCATGTTTCCTCTGCTTAAATCTACACTCTCTCTCTCTCTCTCTCTCTCTCTCACTCGGCTCTTTTTATGACCCATTTACAGTAACCGTTTCTCAATCAAAACCAGCAAGTGAGACTATTCAGAGAGTGTAACGGCTGATGGATAATACTTTTCGTGCAATAATAGGGGGCTGGGTTTGTGCGCAGGGTCTCTCGGTGAAATGAGGTTACTTTCACTCTAAGCCACACTTGTACGTTTTCAACCGACCTTTTCAATTCTAAACCCCAAAACGTTCCTCATATTTTCACTTATCAGTTCGCGAAATGGTAACCAAACTATTCACACAATGATTAAGTCTTACCTCCCGCAGTTCGTGCGCCACATCTTTCAGCTCTTTGAGGATTCCTTCCAACTGCTCGATCACCATCTTCATGTGGCTGCGGATCTGTTCTCTCTGACTGGGGGTCTCAGAGGGTTCCCGGGCCGGAGCTCCGCTCTGGGACATCCTTCACAGGCTGCTCACGGGCCGGGTTGCGGAGCGCTGAGGGCAGGGGCAAGCCGAGCCACGATCCATGTCTGGGGCCACCGGGAGCCGCAGTGCTACTGATCCGATCTGGGGCTCGGGCCGCGCAGGGAGGGTTCAACATCTTAAAAACGCCTGGGCAGCCGAGAGACCTCGCTGGGTCTGGGGTCAAGCCTCCTCTTGCTGTGTACCGCGGGGCATCTCGGGGATGTGGTTGAAACAGAAGGTGCTGGAATCATTGAAGGACGGTTAGGCTGTTATATCCAAGAAACATACACCAAACTCCGGGGAAAATAAACAAAATGCGCACGATGCGGTGGTTCATTTCATTGTATCTGCGAATATGTGTGGGGTCCTTAGGGGCAATCTGGGACTGAAAGCTGTTGTCTATGAAGCAGAAATCTCGTCCATGTAGACATGTGGAGGATTGCATTCATTTGTGCATGGTGCAATAGAGAGACAGATCCTCATGCTGCGAGAAGGTCCATTCTGACCTATCGTAAAATCCAATCCAGGTGAAAAAAGAAACCTCCCAACATTGCAATACATTCAGTGTTTGAATACTGAACAAGAACACCTCTTTTTAAAATCGGAGACGTTTTGGGTAAATAATGTTTTTCTAAGTTAAAAGTCAAAACCAAAACGTGAACAAAATGTGTCCAAATATTCCAGCTTTCCTCTTCCCAGCACTGGATCTGTAAGAGAAAAACAGGCTCTATTAGAGTCAGATATACTTGCCAAAAAGCCTTTTGCACCAAGAACTCAAATTTGTCCATCGGTTTTATGTGTTCTCATCTTTATGCATACATGTAAGTGTGTTCTCGTCCTTGCTTATTTTTTTTTATGTACAACTGCAAGAATAAAATGAGATACCAATACATTTCAATTAAAGCTATATGAGAGGTCAAAAATGCAGTCATACTTACAATGTGTTGTGATACATTCCTTGCAGGGAATTAAGTCAGATTAAATGGCACATCCCATCCATTTCTAAACCGAAGGCTTTACTTCTGGTCATTTCTTTTCAAATTCTGCAGCAATGGTTGACAGGAATGGCATCTCAATCTAGTTCCCTTTAAAGATGTGTGAAATCCAGACGGTACGACTTCATAATAGCTGTGCGCTCTTCAAAAGTCACGAGGAGGTAAATTCCACGTCTCTTGCGCCGGGGAATAAGGGAAGAAAATAAAAGAGCAGAACTTGACCCTCCAAAATCGTTGCTGCCAATAAGTGGCACTAGAAAATATCACCCGACACCTGGAAAGACACGAGGAAAGAGCAGTTTGCCCATGTATGTCATTACTTAATCGTAATTGTAAAAATCTTTCTCAAGCACTTACAGTATCTTCATGTTTTCATCAACCCCGTTTTTTTCTACAGTTACATAAAATCCATTACAGACGGCAAAGAACGAAAACAAATGAATGTGCTCACCAAATTTAATCGTATCAGCCTCAGTGGGAATATAGAGCACTTTATAACACAGAGTTCTCTCTCTCACCTCTCCTCTGGTCAGTAGTAGAAACAATGTGCTGGTTCGCTTCTTCTCTTTTCCCAACAGAGCTGAAGGGAAAACAGTTTACGGCTCGGCTGAGCTTAGATCATCCTGTGCGTTCAGTAGCCGCGTCACTCACCATCATACAGAAACATACCAACTCACACACTCATTTCTCTCTCACACTTTCCCTCACGCACAAACCCACTGATTCCACTCTTTTATCCCTAGCCCTGTCCGTTCATTCACGCTCGCCCACAGCTGTCCTTCACTGACAAAGTGAAGCAGCAGAGGAGGTGCGAGGGAGGAGATTGGCCCCACGTTCCCTCTCCGAGCCTCCAGCCGAGCAGGCAGCCTTTTTTCTTCCACAGTCCAAGAACTCCTCGGATGCTCTCTTGTTGCTGCGGCGACCACCGGCTGCCGACGCTCCGTCTCTACAGCGGATGAGACACCTCCTGTCGCCCGTGACGACAGACTCTGTCTGAGAGAGGGATGCTGGAGCTGCCTGTGATTCGAAACCCTGTGGACGCACACGCACTGTTCTCTCTCACTCTCTCTCGCCCTCCTCTCTCTCCTGTACGCACTGCCAGATGGAGGGAGGAAGAGGCTGGAGTTTATGGACAGGCTTAGGCTGCTAGTGGAGACGGCTCTCTCTCGCTGTTTCTGAGGAGGGGGGAGGGACCATGAGGTTTAAAGAGACAGCAGCGAACATCACATTCGAAATGTTCATGGGAACATTTGTTCTCACTTTTATTATTGTTCCCTTTTCTTTTACTTTGTGATGCGTGTGTAAATAAATTTCAAGCTTGTGTTGGGAGCCCTGCTGGGAAGGGTTAGTTTTATGTTATTTCACCACTCGCAGGCTTCTGAAACAAATTGAGAAAATGATGTGGCGTAAAATATTCCCTGTTGTATCTTCATCCTTGATCAATAAAACATTTCCCCCTTAATATATTCAGCACATTATTACAACGTGCACTTTTGGCTTCGAGCATATATTTAGGATGTGCTGACTAGCTTGCTTGATAGTCTTGATATAATACTCTACTGTATGTTCCTCTGTAATGGAAATTTCTGCAATGAATTTTGTGGAAGAGCAGGTTCAATTTATTTCCGTTTAAATAATCTAAATCTATTGGAGTCGCAAAGCCATGCTACTTTCTAGTTGATGGTTTTAGTGAGAGATTAAAAAAGTGCAGTGCAAGATGTGTCATCAGTAATTTTTTTTTCTTTTTAAATATCTAAAGGGTAACTTTGAGTTTTATGAATATAATACAAATAAATGATTCAAAACTGGACTAAAACCACACAACTTAAATGTCAACAGATTTTATTTTTAAGTTTGTTCTGTCCATAATTTCCAATCTGTTTCTGTGCTGCTCAAATCTTCAAATTAAATTTCAATATTGATCAGCATAAAAAAATGATGTACTCTAACATTTAATGATGGATTATATTCTATCATTGGTATTTTTTTCTCACATCCATCTATTCATCTGTCTCAAGACATCAACAGCAAGGTGACCGAACCAAAGTCTTAAATAAGACCTAAAATATTTATTTTATAGCATTTACTATGTTTATGCGTTTACTATTTTATACAAATCTTTCACAAAAGAATTGCGTTCCATCTGTGCTCCGCTGATGTGTGAAATACATGTAGAGAATGCTTAGGGTGCATGTGAATGTTAGAGAGGGTCAGGGTGAATGTGTGTGGGTCTCTGCGTGTGGGTGGAGGCTGATGTGGCATTCTCACAAATCTATGCAGAACAGTGTAGGCTTGGAACGCTTTTACTGCTGAACGGCAAAAACCTTCCTGTGACACCCTTGCGATATCCCCGTTTGACCGCGTGCCTCCTTTAAAAGTCACAGATCATTACGAATGCTCTTTAAAACCCTTTACAGCCCTCCATAATGCTTTTTAGCGCAATTTGGTATCTAATGAACACTGATAACCGAGTTTACTGTAACACATTTTTAATTATTGAGGATTCATTGAAACACATGACGGGATGTTTGACTGCCATCGTCGTCGTCCAGTAACCCCCCCCCGGTTTGATATATCTTCAACGCTAAGGTCATTCTGACTGCTGGTTTTTACTAGCAGCGCTGGAGAGAGGCCAAGGAAATATCAGCCCCACTTAATATTTCTGTCCTGGATTTATTGCACCTGGCCCGATTATGGAGAAGTTTTATAGTACGCAATATTTTTCTAGCAGGGCCGCACGCCCGTGCTTTCACAGGTGTACCTCCAGAGGAAATCACTCGGGTAATGTGGTACTACAGCGAGAGGGCGAGGGATAAAGAGAGAGAGACATAAAGAGAGTGAAAAGAAAATGGGAGTCGACCGCCCTGTGGGGTTTATTTGAGCATTTCTGTTTACAGAGCAATGAGCAATCATACCCTTATTTGAAACTTTAAGATCGAGTATCCTTTCAATAGATCAGACAGTATTTGGCTGCTTCACCAGGCCTGCATATGGACACCCTGCCTCTGTCTGAGAGTACATGTAAAAGAATTTTGCTCATTTCTCATAAACTAACATTTGAACGACCCAGATAATCCATAAAGGTGTTTTACCAACTTGCATTGTTAAAATAGGCATAGATCAATCAGAAATGTAGGCTATTTTACTTTTGGTCAAGAATTCTGTATTACAATGGGCTTTACTCTGCAATAAAACAATGAAAAGGTGGAACATTTAATGTAAAAGGAACTTCTTTAAATGCACTTTCTTGATTTTTTTTACTTATTGCAAATGTGTGATTCTCCTCTCCACAGGGTGGCACTGTAGTGCAGTTAAGTCCCTGACATCTCACACAAGAGCAACAAAGTGGCCAGGGGGCCTGTGGGGTTTTGGCTAGGAGGGATACAGCTTCCTCCACAAGGCATCCTCACTTCAATGCCGCATCATTTAAGTTTCTAACTATTTTTATCATTGTAAGGTTGGGTTACGGGATGGGATAGGTTTTAGCTCATGTCATTTATTGTAATTTTATGGCGAGATTTTGCATCACTTTCGGCCGTGGCTGTATCCCTTCCAGCAACAACCGGCCTGCTGTATAATTTGTGTGGCAGAAATTGTATTGCACGTCTTTAGAATTCAAACTGTAAAATAATATAACAGACTTTTACTCATACAGTGAATAAATGACGGCATTTTGTCAGATGTTCTAGTTCCTTATGTGAATGATTTACTGGCCAAAAGAAAATGGGTCATTAAATCAGCCCTGAACATGCTGTAGTTTCATTTTTTATTTGAACTGCTGTAAAGAAGACCAGATCTCTTACTCACAGATATGTACAGTTACAGTATAATCATTTTAATTCATAAAGTTTTATGAACAGAATACTGTTCGTTTAGAATGGATTCTGCACCGTTCTTAATATAAATCCCATGAATATGTTCTGTGCTTTATTACCCGGTTGTTTTAATACAATTATTTTTAAAATACATCCAGAACAGAATATTTCTCAAATATAAAGTCAGCTTACCGCACTGCTTTGCAACTAACAACCTACGGTTAGAATAACAAATCGTTTTACTTGTGATAAGAGCAATTTATTCTGAATATCACTAATAAACGTATCATTTTTATTGGACTTTTAATGCAATTTGTTATATTGCTTTGCTATCATTTAAAAAAGCAATAAATCACGTTAGTGATTTTACAGAAGTAAAATTTTGAGAATGGAGCACATAAACACCTCAAATCCTACAGCCTCTCTTTATAAATCTGACATTTTCAGATGTGAATCTCAGACTTAACACCCATCCCTCCCTGTGTATGCTGTTGAAATGTTTGTGAGTGAGTGGCTTGCTGTGATAGATCACAGCTGAGCTATTCCATGTTTATTTTCAGGACGGTTAAAAATGAACGTGATGATGTGATGCATCACCCTTCATTTATTCTTACGACAACGGTCATACGGCAACTGTGTCAGCAGGGCATTTACTTCTGCCTAGTGCCCAGGCATTTCTTTTACCATATCGCTTTATTTTTTCTTCAACTACGCCAGTGTCCTTGACATGCTGAGTTTTCTGTATCTCTTTGATCTTTCTCCCTTTCAAATCTTTCCATCGTCCTTAATTCATCCTTGCCGGGTGCTCAACATCCCTAAACCCAGCATCCCTAAGCTCGGGCATGTTTGGTCTGCTGTTTGCCAAGGGCTATGTGTGCTTGCCGTGGAATGTGCTGACAAACTTTGAATATCCAATCATATCCGGTTTCCCCACCGGAGCATTAATGAGCCAAAGCATCTTATTGGTTATTCAGGAGGAGTACGACCAATAGGGATCGGCGCATTTCTCGGCCAAATTTCCTCTCCCCTTCTGTCTAGCTATGAAAGTGTAACGCTTAAGAACCCTGCATTAAATTGTCATTCTCGGAACTGATGCATGCGGGATTAATCACGACACAGGTTTGACTGAGAAGTGGAGATTACTTGTGTTGCCCGCCGCTGTGCGACTGTGACAGCTCTTTTGATTCACTCGCAGCTCCCGCAAACATAATCAAGGGCGAGATGTCACTCAATATCATCGCTATGGAGACGAGTGCAGTTACAGTGCCGTTCTAGCTCATTCCTCTTAGGTAATGTCTAAGTTTACCGTGCTTGGCTTTAGAAAGTATAAAGAAAACAAATCGTGGGAAGGCAATAGGCAATGTGGGTTATTTAATGCTAGGAGCATTTATCTTTCGCAGTTTTATTTTGCTTTTGATAATCTAATCCAGCCCTTTATATTTGACCCTCTCCACTTAAGTAGTATTGGAAATTTCAACCATCGGCCTTTCGAAGCACTACGGTGGCTGACACAGGACAAACATGTTGTTGCGTTTTTGCTTCTCCCTTTAGGGCTACTGTAGAATCAACATGGTGAATTCCATGTAAGGGGACCCGCGGTGTATGTAGATAGAAATAGCTCATTCTAAGATAATAAAAACATACGCTTTGTTATGTAAGGTCTTTATAAACCTCTAAAGACATAGTTATGTATATTATATTGCGTTTCTGTCAATAGATCATCATACAATTAACACACAGCACCTTTAAAGGCACCACAGTGAAAAATATGTTTATTTCAAAGGGTCACGGAGAGGGTACAAGAAGAAATAAAAACTAGATGATAAATATTTTAGCCACAAAATCACCTTTTCTAACATTATAACCAGATATTGGGAAGGAAACATAATATTGCCCTTATAACTGGGCAATAGAGGAACACAGAATACTTATTTTTCATGTTTAGCAGAAAGCACATCCACAGTAAGCAACCATCTACTGTAATAACAGCGTTTTAAAAAGCAAATCAGATACTTAGCTCGTAGCATAATGGTAGCTCATGAGGGTTATTTCTGCAGTATTGGCCCCTAGGATATTCTCTGTAATGCAGGTCTGGGCAGCAGGCAGAAGGAAGGGCAACTGATCCCACTTATCACTTGAGCAAAGTGGCTCTGTAGGCGGCCACAGTCACGGACCCATCAGGCCCTTCTCAAAGCCTGTCATCATTGCTACAGCCAGGCATCTGTTAGCTTGGAGTCAGCCAGCTATACCCATAGCCCTAAGCAAAGGTACATAAACACACAAACACACACATACAGAGGAAAATCCTCTCACAACAAAGCATATAATGCCTTAATGGAGTTCCTGCTTGAAACCGAGAGCTCAATTTAGAGAACGGGAACTAAGTTAGGTAGGTAGTAAGCTGCCTTACAGAGAGAGTATGAGGAGATGAACCACTGTGAATAGGAATATAAGAAATTAGATCATTCAACATGGCTAGGTGTACTATTAAGATAGAGACCAGATAAGAAAGACCAGCAGCCATATCAACCTGTAGCCCAAGACTGGTTGTCCACTGGAGCTAAGCATTTTCTTCGTAACTTTGTCTCTTCTCCACCACTAAGCTGGTGTGTGGTGGGCGTTCTGGCGCAATATGGTTGCCGTTGCATCATCCAGGTGGATGCTGCACATTGGTGGTGGTTGAGGAGGAGATTCCCCTCAATTATTCATATATTTATTTGTTTTGCGTGTATGTTGCCAATATACAAGCTTTACCTTGAGAAAGCTATTTCTTTGTGTGCCATCAGGCATTCCAACATCTTTATTTTTTATTTATTGTAAATAAAAAATTTAAAAAGTCTTTGGGAGAACACACCAGCAGCTCTAGTGGTGTTTGCGACATGATCAATATTTTTAAATCTAATAGAAGATATAGCCGGTGAAATCACACCCACAGCAGCTGCTGCGCAACTTTCATTGTATATTGCATTGCAAATAAAGAAAAGAAAACTTGAATGAAATATACATTACTTCGCTTTATTGAAGGAGGCAGCTGAAGGTTGGCTAATGATGGCTGAAGCTGAATACTTGTCAATGCATCAAGGCCAGAGCAGTAAAAAAAAAAGGAGAAAGAGAGAGATAGACAAAGTTTGTCACTCCTTGACAGTGTTGGGCACGTTACTTTAAAAAAAGTAATTAGTTATAGTTACTTCTCACAAAAACTAATGAAGTAAGTAACTGAGTTACATCATTATAAAGTAACTAATTACCAGGGAATGTAACTATTGCGTTCAAAATATGTCAAATATGTCAAATAACTCTGATGCCCCAATATTAACATGTCTATCACTTAAGTCTTTAAAGTCATACAGTTGTTTGTCATACAGTTGTCTGTCCAACTGCATTCTACTTTGTATGGAGTACGCACCCAAGACTTTTACTCACCACACGCGGTGATGTAACAAAAAAAGTGACTTAAATTGAGTTAAATATGTTAAGTGAATGAAATGGAAACTAAATAGAATCAATTATTTGTATAAAACATTGTACACTAATCTACACTATTTTAATGTTGCTGTGGGTCACCTACACCTATTAAATTCAATATTTTATATATCAATATATTATAATATACACATTATCATTACTATACTGGAACAATAAAACACAATAGAATAGTTAAGAACTTTAACTCAATTCACAGACCACAACTGGTCAACAAATAAATGATGCTTCTAAAGCCATGTACCAACTTCACAACTGCTAGACGCACTGTACTAACTGTACTACTTTCGTATGTTATAGTTTTGTGTTACCCTCAGCAGCATCCCTGCCTCATTCCATCCATTTAAAATCGTCTCTGTGCTCTGCTTCACATTGCCGTGACATAAAGGCAGAATGTAAACAAACACCCACACAGGCTGAAGCGTCATATGTTTTACTGCGCAGCATGGATGTGTACGTTTTCAGCATGTTTCAGTGTGGATAGGCAGCATTTGTAAAACACTTGAGAACGCTGGTGTGGTCGGAGACCGTTTTAAAACGAAAACTCAGTTTTCAAAGGGAAACGTATGGAAAGGTCTCAGCTACTAATTTTGTGGCGGTCTGTGACGTTGTGAGGTGCTTCATTACTTGCCACTGATGTGGAGCGTCTTTCTTCCTGGGCATAAGTTGCACATTACATACACACTATACCACAAAAAAAAAGACGTTTTAACGCATAGATGTTTTAGTTTCAGCAGAAATGTAGTTACACAAGAATCATAAATTGCAAAGTTCACGAAACGTAAACCGTCCCATGTTAGCATGTTAAATCTTACGAGGTTCTATTGTTGTTCTATTTTGCGTTTCATATAGTTCTACTGCCTATTTGGAGGTAAACAAGAACATTTAATTTGCTTGAAAAATGTCCATTATTAGCTCTAAAGGACAGCAACACAAATATCCATTCATGAATGTGGATGAAGCAGGTATGTATGCTAGCTGCAAATGTCCATGCAAAAACATCAACAACATTCTACAAAATGTACATAATGTTGATGTGTAAACACAACTGTTGCATTCATTAAAATGCATGTACTGTCATTTTACGATGTGAAAGTGTCAAAGATCTGGAAAACGTCTGCTGTTTAAGAACATGAAATAAACGTCTTACGTTTCCTGTCAGACATCTAGAAAATGTCTGAAAGATGTTTATGATTTAGAATGTACTGTACATAAAACTGCTTTTTCTAAGACGTTTATCAGATGTTATTACATAAAAAATATGTTTTCAAGGTCTCCAGATCTTTAGCAGACATCGTACAGTTGTACCTGTGCTATTTGGGAAGTGTTCATGTTTTATGAATGAAGAAAACTTACTACTACATGTTCTTTTGGATCAAAGTAAAGTTCAATCCATTCTTTGAGTACTCTAGAAATACATTTGCACATAAATATGTTAATCATGTAAAGCCATGATTTACACTCACCTAAAGGATTATTAGGAACACCATACTAATACTGTGTTTGACCCCCTTTCGCCTTCAGAACTGCCTTAATTCTACGTGGCATTGATTCAACAAGGTGCTGAAAGCATTCTTTAGAAATGTTGGCCCATATTGATAGGATAGCATCTTGCGGTTGATGGAGATTTGTGGGATGCACGAAGCTCCCGTTCCACCAACATCAGAAAAAGATGCTCTATTGGGTTGAGATCTGGTGACTGTGGGGGCCATTTTAGTACAGTGAACTCATTGTCATGTTCAAGAAACCAATTTGAAATGATTCGAGCTTTGTGACATGGTGCATTATCCTGCTGGAAGTAGCCATCAGAGGATGGGTACATGGTGGTCATAAAGGGATGGACATGGTCAGAAACAATGCTCAGGTAGGCCGTGGCATTTAAACGATGCCCAATTGGCACTGAGGGGCCTAAAGTGTGCCAAGAAAACATCCCCCACACCATTACACCACCACCATAGTTGCATTAATGAGAAATTGAACAGGTGTTCCTAATAATCCTTTAGGTGAGTGTATATCAAAGTACTTAAACACACAGAACTGGCTGTAATACTGCAATGTGAATTCAACAAAACGTTCATCCTCTCTTCGCGATTTAAGCTGATCTCATAGTACACACTACTGCCCCTCCTGCTTGACCTCTGTAGAGCACCAGGTGTGTTCTGAACCCAGGGGGCATCTCCTGTTCGCCTGCCTGAAAACGAAAGAGGGATTTTCTTCCTGATCTGCACCCCGTGAGTTGTGAGTGTGATGTCCCATTCCAGTCGGCAGAGCGGGTGACAGAAACGCTTTCCAATTCGTTGCGGCTTTTCGGGTGAACCTGCCACATCGGTGCAATCCAACAAATGAAGAAATGGCCCTCGTATCAGGTAAAGGGAACGCGTAGAACCTTAGCTTAGACTGAACAATTTATCTTCGCACGCAACTCGGTCGAGCCTCTTTGCTTCACCTGTCATCTTCTCAAAATCACCCTTCCTGATTTTTTTCCAGTTTGTTTTATTTTCTACAATGTTTTCGATTTACTGTAAGACGGATTTACAGTAATATACATGTCCCACCTCACTATCAGCAGAGACGTCACCCTTTCTTCTCATAGACGTCACCCTTTCGTCTCAGTCACACTGAATGAAACACAAAGACGTCATAGTCAACGGCGATGCTATCGTTTTTTCGATTTCACAGCACCTCTTACCGCTGTATTGTGAGGTGGAGAGGTTTGCACACAGGCAGACAAAGAGATAGAATCGCTCAACTATTTGGAAGCGTGCAGATACTTAAACGTATCTATTTTACAGAGCTCGGGATCTCCATTAAAGAGTTGTCCTCCCTCGCTCTGCCTCTCCCTCTCTCCGTTTCTCGTTCTCTCATGTGGGGGTGTCACCGCGGTCTTTTCTAACTCGCTCTGACACGAGAGAGCATTAGGCCTGGAGCTGTTGATGGAGTGGTTGATTGGACCTGTCACCTTTTATTGTGGCGGTGCAGCCGAGCCACGGCGGAGTCGAGCTGTCACCAGCCCCGCACGCTTTCCCGTGCTGCCCCTGCGCCCCCTTACACTGCATGTGCACTTTCACCTTTGACCTCAGCCTGGCGCGAGCAGTCCCTGAATCTCACGGTCAATACGGGTGACAATCAATCTCCAGCGTTATAAACTTCAGGGGCCATTTTTAAGCACGTGCATGGCACATTTGCTGAATGTGCTGTTGTGAACGTCGAAAAAGTATGTGTTGTACACAAGGGTCAGGGTTTGCCTGGTTAGCACGGGCCAGTTAATGCCCGCTGGTAGATTTACCAGAGGTGGACGTTACCCAAGTATTTTTACTCTTAAGTACATTTATAAATGTCTGTATTTTTGAGAGTGCTTTTACTCTGGAAAAACCATCATACTTTTAACTTCACCACATTTCATAAATAAGTGTTGTTTTTTTACATTTTAATATTTAAGTACAAGCTCAAATCTAGTACTTTTACTTCTTATCTTTAAAAAGTAGGAAAGAACTAAATTTAAATGTACTTAAACTCTGTATTAAAGGTAAAAAAAACATGCAAAAATGTATTTATGAAAAGTACAACTATGACATACTGCTTAATAATCTAGTGAAGTAATTTTTTTTCAAAGTAAAAACACTCTCATAAAGTACAGATACTTGAAAAATGTAAGTACTGTCCACCTCTAAGATTTACAACTTGGACCTGAAAGCTTCTGCAAAAAACGGAATGCTGATGCTCTTGTAAAATTACTTGAAATGTACAGTAGTTAGTAAAGAAACGTGATATTATAGAGGTGCTGCAATAATGTGTCATGCATTCTGACTTCTTCATCTTCAATGTTAAACGTGCCGTCTTCTCGTGCTTGGTCAACTTGTCAAAAATTATTACATAGTATTACATAGTATTTCTGTGCTCCCCCAGCGATCGTACAGGTTTCTGAAAGTTTTTTTCTAACATATTAAACTGTTTCGTAACAATTTTTCTTAGTCCCTTATTGGACAATTCTCCCAGAAAAGCACGCGGCACGCCCACGCGGCAGCAAGGAGAGCAGGAGAAGGATCATGCGCAGACGTCACTTTCACTTGTAAGCGGAGAGAGAGAGAGAGAGAGAGAGCATATGTTCGCAAAGTTCAGGTGTTTGTTTGTTCACTGCATTTGGGTGATGAATGTTATATAAACTGTGGATATAACACTGGATTTGGAGATCGTTTGAAACTGATATATGGAGCCGTCCCAGCGCTAAAAGATGCCGGACATGAACCGCATGCGGTGAGTGAAACTGATGTCTGTGTTTTGTGCTTTAGTTCAGCCTACCCCTCCCCCCCGCACACGCCGTATGATTTCAGAAATAACCGTACAGCTGTATTTATCTTTTATAAATGTGATCAAACTAAATACTCTTCGAATATACAAAGTACGCAATACTACTTTATAGGTACTCAAGATTAATATGAGATTGGCAGAAGCCGCATGTGTTAGGGCCGCTTTAAGTCTTTTTTTATTAATTTATTTTTGTAGTTTTACCTGATTTCTCTTTTGGAGGATGTGTAAAGCACATTCTATTTTTCACTGTTAGCTGCCATTCCTATCACATCAATTCTGGCTAATGAACTCAAACCGTTCAAAAGTTCAGCATTACTTTTAAATGAATTGAAAATAATAGTACACTAAAGCTATCATTAGTTCATGGTTACCACCTAATTCTTTCAAAATAGCAATGGTTGTCATACTTTGTAAATTGTATGTTTTAACTGATTTATAGGGGTGTGACGAGACTCTTACCTCACAAGACAAGACGAGAAACGAGACTAGGTTCACGAGAACAAGACAAGATTTTTAGACATTTTTCAAGAAATCCTCAATGATGAAATACTGGGGAAAATAGTAATTATTCACCTTAACACAAAATGCAAAAACTGTAGGCATTATAAAATCAACTTGTACTTTATAATATAATTCATTAAAATAGAAGATTAATGTATTTCATAAAGTAATAAACAGTAATGCAAAATGTTTTGTCACAAACTCAAATGACAGGCAGTAATTGCACAATATGCATGCTTTGTTTTCTTAACAGTCGCAGCTTTTAGTAAAGAGCTGTTATCTTTATATGCTTTTGCATAGTGCTCGTGTTAGCAGAGGTGGCGACCATTTCACACTGTCAATCCTCCTTCCTCCATTGACTTAACCCTCAGAACCATCAGAGAAACAGTTAAAACTACATAAACACATCATGTTATATGCTAACATTGCACATATGTAAGTTAATGTATTTAAAATAACGTAATGTAAACTTGCAATTGTTATACTGTACTTCTGGTACAGAGAGTTCAGCTGCTGTTCAGCCGCGCGCTCCCAAAGCCGTAGGGGCGATTCACATTTTGCATCTAAAACCGCTCAGAAACGCTTTCTCTAGTCAAATGACCCGCGGCACTCTGAAAAGTTTAACTATTTCCATCTCGATGCGGCGCCGACGCGCCTAGAAAAAAAGTTCCACAAAAATAACTACTTTTCTACACTGACATTAAATTCATGACAGCTTGATTTCCATTCTTAAAACATAATTGATGTATTGTTAATGTGTAGTAATTGGGGGGGGGAGTAATTTAAGATATTACATCTTGTAGTTTTTGTTCTTTGGTTGGTTGGATCCTTTTTCTCATTTTCCTTCACATTTATTTTCATTCACACTTTCTTCCTAAAATTCTCACATATCTGTACATAAGAGTTTCCTTATTTTTATATCGTTTTTATTTTTCATGTATTTGTTGTTCTCTTGTTTTTTTGTTTAACATTGTTGTATCAGTTTTACCCTTCACACTGAAATAAATAATAAAAAAATATGTTTGTGTCATTACTGGTAACTTTGTAGATAAGAAAAATATTTATTTTTATATAAGGAATACCAAACCAGTATTCTGTTTAAGAAATTAAATTAGTTTTTTGTAATTAAAATAATAAAATAAATATGTTGGGAAAACTACATTTCTGTCTTTTTTTGGTCTATTTGTAACATTCGAGCTATTTTTAAACATTCGTGCATATGCCTTAATGGACAAAAAGTCCTTCCCAGTTGTCATAAGCAGAACTGTCAGGTTTTTAATGGCATTCTTCTGGGTGGATCTGCCCCAGCCAGTCAACTATCATTGAGACACTAACAGACAACTTTTCTTCAGGTGTTACAGAGATGTAGATCAGTGCCACAGAAAAAAAGAATGATCGAAGAGAGGATAATGACCAGTTTGATTTCCAGCACTTGTCGAAGGTGATAAAGTCCAAGAATGCTAATGACTTATAAAGGTGAGTCATATCTGTGTAAACCCAGCCGCTGTTCCAGACTGGCGTGTTGGTTAATGGAAGTGATGTCTTTGTTAGCTTGAATTTCACTCTCATACCTCTCAGCACAACATAAATGGAGCTGTCCTTTTAGCTCTGGGTCAACTAGCTGTCCATCACATTCTCTACCATCCTTTCTGTCTCTTCTCCTTTCTATGATCCCGTCCTCCACAGTGTCTGTGTCCTTTTCATTTTAGCCTTATTATATGGCTAGCGACGGCCGCTAACAGAGTAGCTTTGCCATTATATGAAAATATGACCCCATCTTGCCAGGGGTCAGCGGCAATAAACAGAAGACATGGAGGTGGAGCCATGCCGCTGGAGATTCTAATCCTCCGTCTGCACTTTGAACGGTGGCTGCGGGGGCCAGGGGTCACACTCCACTTTCTCTGCCGTCCACCCTCTACCTCCTGAAGTAATGGGTACCGTGTCTCTCTTCGCCAGTTCTTATCTTTCCTTATCTCTTTCTCTCTTTCTCCACCTCCTTCCTTACCTTCCCTTCTTCAACTGGATTTATTGATGTTGACCTTTTGCTGAAATTAAGCTTGCCAATCCCCAGGCAGATAGGGCAAAGTTTAAACCAATTAAAGATAACTTCACCAATCAGAAGCTCGAGGATGGGCGATTCTGCCCCGTCAGGGGCATTCGCATAATTTGTTGGAAGTCACGGACGGGCTATAGAGGACCTGAAGTAGAGCTCAAGGATAAGCCTGAGTAAGGCGGTGTGACTCGGAGATCTCCAAAAAAAGCATTTCCTGCAAAGAAGGCGTGGCTTGCACCTACACTTGGAGTCAAATATTATATGTTGCTTTTTGATCTCTGAGCGCTAGTGTGTGAGAGAGAGCGTTCCAATGCGCTTCAATGATCCAAATGATCATTCGGTAAAAAACATGCCTAGGTTATTTTTAACCAGGGTTGTGTTAAAAACCAAAGGCAGCTGTCTTGCTGCCTCACTGGCCAGCGCTTTGAGTATGAAGGTAACTCACAAGGCAGTTGTTTTAGACAGACATTTTAAGGAATACTTCATGCAAGAAACAACATTTCCCCATGTTTTACTCACCCTCAAGGCATCCTAACTGAATTTGACTTTTTTCTTGAAGAATACTGCCGTTGGAGATATTTGACCACATATAATTTTACTTCCAAGCGGTAGAATGGGAGTGAATTCCGGCAAATGACGGTGACGAAAGCTCCCACACAGAGGAGACGGCATCCTTTTGGAACAAAACTGAACTTACGACACGCCTGCGTCATTGCCGGAAAAACAAGCCTCAGGTTCACACGCAGCAGAAGGATGACGGAAGATAGACATCAACGTTAATAGCGCTGTCAATATGCATATTTATCTTAAACAAATGCATTGATTTGGTTCAGAAGGCCTTTGTTAAGACCACAGAGCCGTGTCGAGCAGTTATTCGATGGATGGATGCTCATTTGGAGCTTCAAAAAATCGACGCCCATTCTATCCCATTCTACCGCTTGGAAGCAAAATAATAGGTAGTATTCTAACTTCGACTGCATTACTCTTCATGAAGAAAGTCATATTCAGTCAGGTTCCCTTGAGCGTGAGTAAAACATGGGGAAATTTAGTTTCTTGCCTGATGTATACCTTTAAAGCATCTGGGCGTCACATCTAATGATCTGAATCCAATATAAGTAAGCCAAACCAGCACATATTAAGCAAATACTATGTATTAATAGATTAAGGGTTTCAATCGAATATTCTGAATCTACTTGAATCTAAATGATGCTTCTTCCATTTCAAGCCAACACATGGCTTGAATATTGAGATGAACAAAAAGCTTGCATTTTGGAGTTCAGCTGAAAGCTAGCTATATCCTGCATACTGAAAAAAGGGTTGTTTTCTGGAACGCAGGCCCAGGTTTAAACCAGCACATGCTGTGAATTACATAAAGGGGCACCTAATGTACATTAGGATTTCTGTGACATCTAATGGATCGCGCATGATTATGCCCTTAAGAGATAGAGACTAACAGGGCGTGATTAAATCTCCATTCAAATGTGCTTTAGTGAAGCATGTGATTATGAAGTTGTCACCCTGGGCTTTCATGGATTACTTAAACGCAGACCACCACAGCGGTGTCTGTGAAATGAAATGTTGTATTAATATTGCTTGTATGAACAATTCATTTTTGCCTCATGAGTAAACGGACTGTAATTCAATATGTGGTGTATGAACGTGTTTACGCATAAGCTGTAACATGCCATTTGTATTATTGTATTTGAGTGATTTTTCAATGCATTGTGTTTTATAAGAAAATATTATGTGTAATTATTGGGTGTGGATTAATTTGTATGGATTCATCTTGTGGAAAATATTGCTGCTTTCAAGCCCTCCTGGAGATTCCTACGTTCGCGTTTGGAAATTGTAATTACGACGTGATGTGCACTCAAGTTAGTTTAACTTTAATGAAATGGGCGCCTTGTGCAATATTACCCACAAAGACAAAGTCATTTAATGCAACAAAACGAAGCACAAATAATGGGCGTCATAGGAATGTAATTGTTGCTGTGTGTTTTATCACTCTCATGCTGCCAAAGAGCATGACGAAAAACACTTTTGTTTAACAAGTGTGTCATAAACCAGCTATATTTATGGTAATTGTTCATCAACATATCGCTGCTGTCCTTCTGAAACTACATAATTTCCATATTTCACGATTTTTTTGCCGTAAATCATTATTATTAGTCACCCTTCATGTTTGTCCCTGGGCTTTGCAAATATCTGAACAATAAAAATAATTTAAAAGTGCTTGCCAACAAAATACAGTGTTTTTCTTTACACATCCTGAAACTCAAACCTGCATAAAATAATAAGAACAAAAGTTACCCCTTTTGAAAATAGGTAAAATTCCTAAAAGTGCATTAAAATGAACCAAAAAATGCAGATTATTAACTCAAAACAAATGTGTCACTAAATCTCTATTGTCTCCATCATTCCACACTTCTGCTTTTAAACTAGGAGCTTGGTCCCATACGAGCCCAGAAAACCATCAGAGCAGAGTTCAGAAACATTATTTAGAATCTAGAAATATACAGTGACTATTCTTACATATTTACGTATTTAAAAGCTTAAAGCTTTTCCTCTCGTGCAATGGCATCTAAGCAAATGATTTTCGGACACTTGAGAATATCATTCAGACACTCTCATTGCTTACATTCAGCCCCTTTCTTAAGGTGAGTCTCCAATTTGTTTACAGGCGCCCTTGTAAAGCATTGATGCATTTTTCCGAGAGTGAATGCGCTGGGCTTATGGCATCCACTCGGTATGCCTCATACAGGGTATCTCTGGCCACCTATCGACAGCTTTTATGCCCAGAGTCACCTTGGAGATTAATTCAACCTCTCAGAGAGGAAAACCGGAATGCCATTATCTCTCCTGGGAATGGACATGTACTGTATGTCAAAATCCTCCTATGCTTATGATTATTAGGGTGGGGGGTATGCAAGGTGAGGTTTAAAAATCTAATTGTCCCCAATGGAATTGATAAAAGGCACAGAGGCATAACGTCAATCAAAAACATAATCTCATAATCTCCTAAATATTTGTTTCATCCCACCTGTCATCCATTTGAATGCCCCGCTTATTCTCTCTCTCTCTCTGTCTGCTTCTTTACTTTCTTTTTTCACATGCCAGTCATAGCTGAATGTTGTTTTATTTATTTTATTTTTTATGGACACTACAGTACATCACCACCATTAAACAATAGATGATTATCTCTGCAATTCTCATCTGTCAGGCCTGTTCCTTTGTCCTGTGTCTAATCCTTCAAGCGTGTTTTTTTCCCACAGTGTGGTGATGCTGATACACGCTGGAACACATTTAATCTCCGTAGCACTAATGTCAATGACTAAACGCAGCAGCAGAATGAATGACGGTTTCTAAAACCCCTCTCAAAACCCTATCTTTCATTGGTCGACAGATCATTTCACCACTGCTTGCCCTACAGCCTTGTTTCTAGAGTCAAATCCCAGCACAATACATTACATCCATGCAGTCGCGATTTCTTTAAGACTGCAAGGGAAGCTCAGCTTCCCCTATAATTGTCAAAAAATGAATGGTCAAATATATGTACTATTATGTTAACATTTTATTGACTAAAAATGCGTTAAACACGTTCATCTCGAACGAAAACAATTTCGTTCAGAATCAGCTACTTAGGTCGGCTGACTCGATTTCCTTCTCATTCATTCCCGTAGCGTACAGTGCATTACTCTGTTGAAGCCCAGCGTCCATTGACTTCAATGGGGCTGCTTTAAACAGTTTTTTTCAGTGCTTAGAAACAAGACGGTCATTGGATAATGCTGCGATTATGTCCCGCCCACGGACGCTCAGCGTCTCTGGGATGAATGGAGGAGTGGGCTGGCCCGGACTCCGAGCGTCTGCGTGTGATGAGGGTCTGTCATCTCTTTTTAATCCACTTTTATGTCCTAAAACGCTCGTTTTTTGGGGTCGACAGCTTATAAAAACGTATTTCTTGTTTTTTTTTAGCTTGTTTGCTATACACATTGTCACATATCAGCTTTTAGACTTTTTTTTTTTTTTTTGTTATAAATCATAAATGACAAGGAGGCGGCAGCTTCTCGCAATGCAAAGAGACGGTTGGTGTGGGCGTGGTCTTCAGATTATGACGCGTATCACTCTGTGTCTCCATTTCCAACTAAGTCCCATCGCGGATTTTGCATGTGTAGTCGAAAGACAAACTGCTGCAACCTTCATCGTATATTTCACACAATTTCACACCACATTCATTGTTTCAGTTTAACATAATTCCCACATTTCCTCCCGTTGAGTTAAATATATATATATATATTAGATCGTTTGTTCATTAATTCATATAGTCTGTCCTTAAAGTCCTTAAAGACATGGAGTTGGACAGTGCAATGCCTCAGCTTTACAAACTGTTCTCATTAGTGGCAACAATTGGCGCGTCCTTGTCCGTGTGCGTGTTTGTATGTGTATGCATATATATATATATATATATATTGCTGCTGTCCTTCTGAAACCTTGTATCTCCATAGTTTGTGATTTCTTTTATTTTCCGTTAATTATTACCATCAACTATGTTTGTCACCGGGTTTTGCAAATATCTAACCAATACAAAGTATTTGTAAAAAGTGCTTGTCAAATTTGACAAATGTTGTGTTTTTTACTTTCCTAAAAAATTTGAATTTAGACATCCAAGGCTTCTGAAGGACAGCGAAAAAAAATATTTATATACACATATGTATATATACATTGTTTTTATAATCTAATAAATTAAACTAAAAAATATAGAAAAAAAATGTATATAAATGTATTTAAAAATGATACATCTTTAGCAACACAGAATAATTGCACATAGCTAGAGAAAACCCTTCACTACTGACGTTAACTGAGTCGAGGGCCAAGACCACAACCTCCTACAATCTTTGACTTTTGACTTTTCCTTATGCACCTTTACCTTTTCCCTCCCAGTCAAAACATGGCCCAAATTACCTGACTTCACCCCACGCACTACTTTATGTGAACCCAATTTTGCTCCGCAACTCCGTGACCTGAAAAATCCTCCCCTGCATTCTGTTGACATTTATTTTCAGCACATCCTTTCTGAACCCGCACCTCCAAACATCATATTTCTATCCCCTCTTTGAGAGACACGCGTCTCTGCTGAAGAGGCCGGCAGTAAGCCCACAGCTCTGTGGAATTATATATTATTTGTTCCTTCCATGCGTTATTAATGGTGATTCTCTGTGCCCTGCCTCTGCCGGATTAACTTGTCGGCAATGAACCTTGCGACGCAGTCAACGGCACACATCAATCCAAGCACGCCGTCTGTGTAAACACACACACGCACGCACAAAGGCATCAATCCAAGATGAGGAGAGAGGTGACATGGGATGGAGAACGGGATTGATGGGTAGAGATGAGCATGTGTACTCGGCGTTGACCTGATGGAAGTGAGGGATCAAAAGGAGGAGGTTGGAAACTCTTGGACCTCCTTCACCCAAACTAACTATGATGACACCAAAATAAGAGCCAGTAAACACCACAGTTTCTTCACTTCAGTACTGCTATTCGTTGTATTTAACATTCGCACCAGGCACGTGCACAGATAGGGTTCTGCCCTTTTTGCCCTTATACTCCGAAGTGCCCTTTTATGGTAGTGTTTTTTTACATTAAATCAGTGCTTTTGGTCGCCCTTTACGTCTGTCTGCCTGTTTTACAAATATTTAGCCAACGATAGGTTAAAAAAGAGCTTGTGACTAAATCTTGTTGGATACGCATACGCTCAAACTGTCAGTTAAGCCTCATGGCTCCACCACCCTCTGTCTTGTCTGAACTGCAGTTCTTTCCACAGCAGCTGAACGTCTTGCAAGGGTAATGTTGTCATTAAATAAAGATTTTCTTTACGCAAGAAACATTATGTATAAAATGTTCATTTTTATGTATTTGAGGTCTGAGACATTTGGGACTGGAGAGGGCTAGCATTTGCCTGCACAATAGCCTGTGCACACAGCAGCATTTCATCTTTTATAAATTAGATTTTGGCCAAATGTATTTCACAACAGGAACACTGAGCACCCATATACAACAACGTTGTAACCCGTTGATTAAAACGGTGGTGTCTGTGTTTTTATGATGACGGACAAAAAGCACATTTGCACACATTCGCTGGTCAAAAACCTTGTAACGTTAACTGCATTTGAGTTTGACGCAAAGTCCCTGTGCGATCCTCGTCACCTTGGTCAAATATATCGAAGACATTTATTTTTTTATTTGGGATTGACGATACACTTCATTTATTAATAAATCGTATTGTATGGTTAATTCATGTTCACGCTGTAAAATTTAGGATTTGGAAGCGGCTTTAAAACCAGCTTTTTTATATGTAATCAAAACGTGTATTACGTAGCCTACAGTTCCACCATGTGATGGGTTTTCCCATATGGCATCACCTTTTCAGAACAACGCTTAAAAATATTCGCCTCAAAGGTTCTGTGCACGGCCCTGCTCTCCACGGTAGTTCGGGTGAAAGGGTTTGGAACGATGGTCAGAAACTGGTGGGGAGCTATTATTCATGTATATTTCGCAGTCAAAGGAGTGACTCTTGCTAACAGGGATGCTAAATATTCATGCGTGTGCGCTAAAATTGTGCGTGTCTTCCAGGCTTACACAGAACAGATTGTAGCATAGTTTCTGTCACCCCGCTCATGAAACTCTAACCTCTTGCCAGTATAATTATCCCTCGGGTCCCTCTGGAGGGTGTACAAACTCCTCCTGTTGATGATCTGTCAAAGTTTTACTGTAACAAGCTTCTGCTTGCTGGCCATTCGGATACTGCATTATTGATGTTATGGCCTCATTCGAGATAGAACACAGTGCTTTCAAACTACAGAGAGAAAAACGCAACAGAGGATCCGGTTCCAACGCACATACGACACAGATATGAGAGCCCAAGGGCTTATGGGTAAGGTGAAAGCCGTGCGCTTCTGACCGGGAACAGTGCCGACACATTAGATCCGATACCTTTCATGGCGTCTCTTTAATGTTCATGAAATGTCCATGTCGTCTGTGCGACTTTGCTTTTGTCCTGGATCTTTAGGGGTGGCATCCTCGGGGGTCTCTTTTCTTTATGCCCATATTCTGACTTCCTGTGCTCAGATTGATTGCATTCACACTCCCCTCCACGACGCTGGTGAAAATCTGGTCTCTTTCTTTCTCTACCTCCATCTCTCTCTCTACACCTGAGTTCTCCTCACAGCTGGTGTTTACGCCGTACCGGGGACGGGTGAATGGACAAACAGCACTGAATGCTAATGGGCTCCTCAGCCGATAGCGCAACTAGTCTATGTTATGTTGTTTGTGTGCGTGTCCAAAGCATGCACGCATGTACGTACAAACCAGAAAACCTGTTTGCATTTAACAAGTCGTGCGCTTCAGATAGCTTGCGCTGTGCGTGTTTGCTTTTGTGTGTGCGTTTCCCTACGGCGGGTTAAATACTAAGTGTATTTGAAACCCTGTGTGTGTTTGGCTTATGTTAAACATGTTTTTCAAGTCTTGGATCTGTTTGTTCTTTTTGAGGTGGTAATTGGTCCAGATTCAAAATGCCGGCTCGGGCATTTATATTTCCTTTTAGAAAGGTTAAACAGGGTAAATGTTGAAGGAAATGATTCGTACACATTCTGCAGTGATCTGGTGCTGTTGTTACCACATTGTTGACATGTATTAGTTACTAAAAAGATGACTAAAGGCGCGTTCACACCAACTGTGTGTTCACCCACACACGAATCATTGCATTCCTCGCGGGATTTTTTGTTTTCCGCATCACTGCCGCAAATAAAACCTCACGCTACAGGGAATGTCTTTGGGCATCTGGACGTTTCCAACCGTAGTAGTCAATTAGCTTTTCGTGTGAATATGCCGCTCGAGTTGAAATTGTTCAAAGCAAATATCACGCATCCGCTGCAATCGCACCACGCAGTTCGCATAATTTGCGTCGTCTGCCGCAAATTCACGCCTATTTGCATTTTTGCATTGCCTTTAATTTACTTGCGCAAATTGTAAAATTCGCTTTTGGTGTGAACCCACCATTTTTTTAAAATTGCCCGACATTTACAAGCTTTAACAATAAAGACTGCTCTAAGTAATATAATAGCATTCTCACCAATGGACAATGGATGTTTATTCAAAGTTAATGCTATGCATTTTTTATGCAAATCTTAAAAGTGTGAGCCATTTAAATACAAATGGATTTCGACTGGCTGACAATGTTTGATCGATTATAAACTACTAAAACATGGACTTGAACGTGACCCCAATAACATCATTCCCCGTATCTTTTTTGTGCCGTTTTACAGTTACGGTGTGGCTGAAAACACGGAAAGCCAAAAAAAACTCACTGTGGTGGGGAAGCCCTGCCGTTCTAACTATGTGCAATCATGTGCTTATTTGTGTCTTACAAATTGCATCTAGCATTTTTGTCTCTGCTGTCCATGGTTCAGTGAGAACAGATCTCCAATCATTTTTCTACTTGACTCAACCAAGTTGAGAACAACTGCTATGTGATATTCTGGTCAACAGATATGGTTTCGAGGCCCCTTCCAGGGGTTATACTTCCAGTGAGGAGCAAGTCAGATTCCTTGAAAAACAACAGCACACCTTTTTAAAAAGCACCCATACCACGAACAACGAAGAACGAGTTTAATACTTAGGACATGACTTATATACAAGGAATAAAGATGCTTTCCTTACTCTTCAAGAGCTGTGGAGCGGCTGGATCCGTATGGATTGTCAGGTGACGTGTTGAAGCTCGGCTGTACCTATCTCTGAAAGCGAGTGACAGAGAACAATTTGCTATTTAGCCGACTCGTGTGTGCTGTCCGCTGACTAAATTCCGAGTTCTCCTGAGACCACACAGGGGCGGTCCTATTTTGGTGATCACTCGATTGATTTCATGCTCTGCACAAATAACTACCGTCTTCGAACAGTTTAATCCCCCTCGACCAAGAACTCCCCCCAGAAGTAATTAGATGGAACAACCCGACGATTTTGCAATTATCTCATCAGTTGAGTCTGGACGTGTGTGTGCGTGCATGTGTGCGCTGTCAAACATTCGGGTGATGATTCACGCCAGGGACTCTTTCTCCAGTCCTGAGGACACGAGCTTCTTCTTCTATCCGTGTCTGTGTCTTTCCATCCCTGCATATAATCTGTCTAATCTCTTTCAAAAGGTTCGGACTCAAACATGGGCTCTGTATTTGAAATGTTTCCCAGTTTTGTTATTCCTCTCCATCTCTACCCTAGTCAGGCCTCTGGAGTCCTCAGCCTCAGTAATGTGTGGAATAAGATGACTGTTGTGGAAGCTTGGAAAGGTTTAGAGTAATTAGTTCATGGACTGGAGAAACTCACCAGGGACTTCCAGCAGCACAAAGATTTCCCCGCGATGGTTGCTAGAAAAACTCGTTTCGGTGTGGGCAGGAAATAGAGATTTTTTTAATTATGAACAGTAGTAGAGAATTATTGTGTTATTGTGTAAAGTGATGCATTAGTTAATAAGCAGTCACTGAGTGTGATTATATTTGGTCCCCGTTTACATGAAGATCGCACCTGCAGACCTACTGCCGGTGTTGTTGTCGTCTCTCTCACACTCGTTCAATCACGCCTTTAATTTCTGCTCTTTCTGTCAATCACTGTTTGTTCTTCGGCCCTCACAAAACACCTATCATGCATTACTGTTTACCTCAACAGACTTCATATCCTGCAGATTAACAGAATGATTAGTTGCCTCAGAGTCGGCCGATACTGTTTACTCCCCCCGTTATATTAAAAACTAGAAAGCATGAAATGAATGGGGAGACCAAGGGCAGATCTATCAGGACTGAATAAAACAGCTCCTGAAGCATGTGCGCCTTCAATGATTGAAAGCAGCAAAATAATTCATTACAGGACAGCAGCCTTGAGCTCTTTAGGGCAGGAAAATGAGCCTAGAGTGTCTCACACTTAAATAAGCCCCGTGATGGAAGCGGGATACAGAGTAGAATAGAGTCAGTCACACAGGCTTTGATGTGGCAACACGATGAAATTCCCATCCATTGTTTTCGCTTTTCAAATGTTTTCATATTTTCAAGCACCCACACTGAGAAAAAGGTGCATTTGCATTTACATACACTTGTAATGTACCATAGTAAATGTAACGTCTGGACATTTGCAATACCTTTTATGCAATATAGGAAATGTGTACAGTAAGAACGGTAGATACTTTTCTGCTTCGTTTTAACAGGTTTCTCTATCGCTACATTAGAACAGAGCTTCCCGAACTTACTAAAAAGAAGCTATGAAGCTCCCGTATGTTTTCTGGCTTGGTATTAAAAATATATATGTGACCCCGGATCAAAAAACAGTCTTAAGTAGCACGGGAACAATTTTAGCAAAAGACAAAAATACATTGTATGGGTCAAAATGATTGGTTTTCTTTTATGCCCAAAATCATTCGGATAACAAGTAAAGACCATGTTCCATGATGATATTTTGTCAATTTTATACCACAAATGTGACCCTGGACAGCAAAACCAGTCGTAAGTCGCACGGGTATGTTTCTGGCAAAAGACGAAAATACATTGTTTGGGTCAAAAGGATCAATTTTTATTTTATGCCAGAAATCATTAGTATATTAAGTAAAGATCATGTTCCATGAAGATATTTTGTAAATTTCCTACCGTAAATATATCAAAACATCATTTTTGTGAGTGGATCCCTCAATATCGCGAACAAAAAATGGTCGGAAACATGCCTACAAACTTAACTCGCTGCTGTCCGCTCTATGAGAACTACCCATTCAAGTTTGGTATCTTTGTAAAGTTTAGAGTTTCCGCTTTCAAGTTCATCTACTCTCTTTTATGTCATTACAAGGGTAAGCCAATAGAGAGTGTTAAAACAAACCTGTTTCTTCTTAGCAACGGCCTGCTATAGCGTCTCTAATTGGCTGCCAATTTGTCACGTGCGCAGCGTACACAATCCGTAATGATCGCGATTCAAAACATGGATTCTGAGATAGCGCGTTTGCTTACTCTGAACGCTAATGACAGCAATAATTTAACAAACCTAGTAAATTATTTTTTTGCAAATCATTGGGAAGATAATACAGAATGTCCAGAGACCGGCTTGACAAAAGAGGATGCCCCGGAAGACGACGAATTCAATCAATGTTTGGATCACTTCGACTCCGTTATGGAAAATGACACCATGAAGGAATACAAAGTTTTCACTGCGGGCTCAGAATTCGAGCTTGAGTGGGAAAATTCCTCAAAGTTCAGGTGGCCGTGGTCAGTCACCGAGAGACAGGAGTCGAAGCCCTCACTAGGCCACTGGGACAATGGCAAAACAATAAAAACACTTTGTGGACAATTAAGGTCAGATGTGATATGAGATTTATATCGTATTTATAGCATATGAAAGATATGTGAGAAAATGTGAAAAAGTCCATTGTAAAATTTTATATGTTCCTGGTAAATTATTTTTATGAAATTTTGTGTGTATAAAGTTTTAGTTGTGGTAAATCAATGGTGTAAGTTTCATTTATTTCCCATCATTAGTAATATGCGTTGCTAAGGACTACTTCTGGAAAACTTTAAAGGTGATTTTTTCAATATTTTGATTTTCCCCACCCTCAGATTCCAGAATTTTAAATGGCTGTATCTCGGCCAAATATTGTCATATCATAACAAACCCTATATCAATAGAAAGCGTATTTACCCAGCTTTCATGTGGTGTATAAATCCCAATTTTGAAAAATGTACCCATAAGACTGGTTTTGTGGTCCAGGGTCACAAATATATAAAAACCTTTATGTGGAGGGCCTGCAACAGTGCCTCTGATTAACAACTTCACAGGCAATTTTCTCAATATTTTGAGTTTTAAACGGTTGTATCTCAGCCAGATATTGTCCTATCCTAACAACCCATACATCAGTACAAAGAACAGTTTTTATTCCGCTTTCAGAGGATGTAAAAATCTAAATTTCAAAAAATTGACCCATAAAACTGGTTTTGTTGTCCAGGGTAACATATATTACAATATATAAAATATAATACAAATGTTTTTTTAGGAAATGGATTACACTTCCGCGTTGTTAAAGTTGATAAGCATTTCAATACTTCATATTTATTACACGTTTCCAAATCCCAGTGACAAACATAAACGTTGACTAATAATAATGATTTATGGCAAATAAATATGGAGATAAGTCCTTACAGAAGGACAGCAGCGATGATATAGTTTGTAAGGGTTTCCTATCAATTGTGTGCACAATTGTGTTCAACAGTATATACCTCTATATTTTACTACTATAGTACACTACAATTTACTATGGTAAATACTACACTATGCTATATTACAGTATTTTTTCATATAGGCTACCACAAAATTTGCTAATAATATTCTGGTGAAGGTAAATTACAATACTTATTTTTATACTTATTTTTATCTAAAATCCTAACAATGCATACCAAACAAATGACATCAAAGTTTGACTTTGTAGTCATTTGTTTAGTATGCATTGTCAGTTCATGAACCATTTCAGTCAATTTACAACTGTATTTCTATGAAATGGTCATAAAACCACATTAAAACAATCCAAAATTTTGTTGTTGCAGTTTTTATTTTGTTTATTAGTTGCTTAGTCCTAAGCTTTAAGGATATAAATACAATACAAGCGTCAGGCCTACATATATCATACGTGAGATGCAGAAATTAATAAACCAGGTTCTTTATGAACATCTGGCGGCTGGGAATAAACCCCATGTCCTACCATGAATCAGCGTCAGGCACACATTGCATTAGAAACAACCATTAGCTCATGGAATTTGCAGCATATATTCTTAAAACATATGTGCATTAAAACCAAAAGTATCTTGCAGACAATTGCATATTTTTTTGATGACAATTTGCCTTCTCGAGTTCTCTGAAGCCGTCGGCTGAAGTCACACGGCCTCCTGTCTTTGCATTTCAGACTGCTGCATTAAGCTCTTTTTGATGCACGTATCAGCTCCCAGGGCTCAGTTTGATTACTTCCATGTACCTTTTACCCAGAAACAATATGGATGTCCAATATAATTTAGCTTGCTGATATTTAAAAAAACCCTGACTGGTCTGTCAACAAAGCACACAGGAGTGTGAATGTGCATCTCAATAAAAGGTCTCCGAGCATTGAGCGCAAACTTATAATTCACCGGAGCGTTGCTAAGCCCTTATCTTGCACTTCTTATATTGCCAGATGAGGCTTTTCAACCGGCCTGTACGTCCTGGAAAATAATGCTGCCTTTAATTGTTTCCGGAGGCAAGATGTGACCCCGGCGTGACCTCTGATGGGAAAGAAATGCCTCTGAGTTGCAAATTTAGGCAGCTGCCCTTTCATTCATTTTGTTTCTTCAACCAGATAGAACTGATTAATATGTAAAAGCTGAAACATCAATAAAAGAAGTGTGGAGATTTGTATGCAATTACAGCAGGGCATTTTAACCATTAACTTGTGATAACGTGATGATGGTTCATGATTAAATAAACAGTGAAACAAACAAATAGCGCTAAACGTTTCACGTCATTACACAAACTCATTGGAAGTATGTGAGGCGTTCACGCTGGTTTGATACCGGAAGAGAGGACCGAGTGCTGGTATTTATAGATGGAACGGTAAATAAATGCGTTAGTTCCAAGTCCACGAGGCTTGGAGGAAATCCCAAACGCAATGAAAAGGGAATCTAGGGCATGTAATGAAGAGGTCAGGGGTGTGCATGGCCGGGCTTACCTTGACACACATTTGCAAATGTTCATCTGTTTTAATGACTTGAGATGAGATGAGATTTCTGGCATCGTTTACTCACCCTCGTGTCATTCCAAACCTGTATGACTTTCTTCCGAAGAACACATGAGAAGATGTTTTGAAGAATGTTGATAACCAAACAACATAGTCGCCCATTGATTTCCATTGTATGGATACAAAACCACGAAGACATTTCTCAAAATATCTTCTTTTGTATTTCACAGAAACAATGTTCAAGTTTTGAAAGATGAGGCGGTGAGTAAATGTTGACAGAATTTGTATTTTTTAACGAACTATCCATTTAAACTTAATGAGAGTAAGTTTTGACTTATAAATCTTTCAGCGCTGGGACCGCACCATCTATCAGTTATATAACATTCATCACCCAAATGCAGTGAGCAAACAAACACAGCTAAACTTCCGTCAGCCGAGTGAAGCAGCATAGATGGGCGTGTTCTTTCTCACACGCGTGGGCGTGCGTTTCCGAGAGAATTGTCCAATAAGGGACTAAGAACCCTTGTTACAAAACGGGAATCCATTTTCGGAAAAAACTTTACGAACCCTGCCGGAGTGAATCGAGCACAGAAATACTACGTCATACGTTCAGCTCGTTTTTTGACAAGTTGACCATGTTAAGCGTGAGAAGCCAGCACGTTTAACAGTGTAAAGAAGTCAGAATGCATGAAATAGCTTGTTACCTCCGCTTTAAAGGTTTGTGTGGCTCTGTGGGACTATCAGAAACCTCATCTCATCCTCAATCCCCATCTTCAACTGACTATTTTCCCCAAACCAAATCTTGACACTAATTGACACTTCAGCCTGAAATAGCAACATTGCCTCAACCAACTGCAAGGGTATGTTTATGTTTTTGTCTGACCAATGGCAGCCTGACATAAAAGTAGAGGCTTGTAAATGTTCTTAACTTATTTTTGCAAATACACTTTGGATAATGTTTCTGAAAGGAAATATATTACACATTCGATTTGCTTTTTTGAATCCTGAGAACATCAGGACATGTTGAAGCTGTAAATGCAATGAATGTTGCATCGATTTGAAGCAGTCATCAATACCGACATCAGGCAATTCTACGCAATCTGAGGAACAATGCATGTTGTGCTTTTTTACCCAACTATAATTACAGACCACCGTCAGAAATGTTGCCGCGAGACAACCGAAGCGCACAGATCCCTTCCACGCGTCTGTCAGCAGGCCTGCTTGAGCCTCATCCAAAGAGCTGTTTTTTCATCCATTATAGAGAGCGAATCAAAGTGCTCTCCTCTCAAAACTCAGCACCCATTACACAATGTAAGTCTGGCTGCAAAACCTTTTATCTCACTCCTTTGCTCTTCTCTCCTCATTTCTTCCCCTCTCTCTCTGTCTTATTCTCTCCACCTCTCCTCTGCGTTTGATCTCTGTGCTACTGATAATTAGAGCAAGGTCCTGGCAGCGTACGGCTCGCACGCTAAAAACAAACACGTGCCGGAATACGAGGTGCCTACGCGTTTCATTCCGCAACAAAACGGCGGTCGGCGAAGATGAATAGCTAATTCCACCCGCGTTTGCGTCTCTGCCCTGAATAAGTATTTACCTGAACAAAGAAAAAGCAAATCAGCAACTAATCTTTAGACACAATAGAGCTATAACATACAAAGAGGGGCCGAGAAATATTACGCACATTAGGGGGTGATGCATATTCAAGTCATCAGCAAGCCCGTGTCGTCTACAGGGAATAAATCACTGGCATGGTGAACGGCTGAATGGTTAGGAACACTATAACGTAGTGACTGATTTATTGTTCGTGACGTGTACAAATCTATTGATTGATGGCCATCCGCTAAAATTTGCCGCTAGTTCACGCTGCACCTCCTGAGTCATTTGTTACATGTAATGAATTTGTTGTAGCAAAGACCCACTGCTGAGTTTGTCTAATCCAGAGGTTCTCAAACTGGGGTGGGCCCAAGATGGATCCAGGGGGGGCACAGATTTTGTGCCATTTTATGAAGTTTCATAGATGTTATGCTCTCAGACATCAGAAAAATAAGACCACCAACCAAAAGAATTGATGTTCCAGCAGTGTATAACTAAATATGCTTTTGGTTTAATTTAAATTCTAAATTTAGGATTAAAAGTCTTTATTTGGGGGGTCCACAAAGTGATGCACTCTACACAAATGGGGCCTTACAACAAAAAAGTTTGAGAACCACCGGTCTAATCACTTTAAGACCAACATCACACATACTGCAGAGTTTTGAAATCATTACTATTTTCTACATCAAATCATCCTACATAACATCAACAACATTCTGTGAACTATAACCTTGATATATTTCATACTGACTGAGTAACACCATTTAAAAAACTGAAACCATAGTGAAATGAATTGTTCAAATCAAACTTTGATGCTTGTTATCTTATGAGATCGTGAGACCTTAGCAGATGTGTTTTTGATGTCTACAAACTTCTGACAATGTAGTTTAGATACAGAATACGTCACTCTCTAAATGGACTGCAGATGTCAACGTGAGATGTCAAGCTCGAGGTAATACATCTCACTGAGTTTAGGGTCGACACGTGGGAAGAGCGAGATCGCCGGGCTCTGCGTCAACCGAGCGCTTGTGTGGGTTCGCGCGTGTGCGTTAAATCTCTAACAAATGCTAATCTGCGAATTCCCAAAGATCAGCGTGTCTCCAGCGGTGCTCTACACAGAGACACAGGAAGATGGCAGAGAGCCTGGAACAGTCTCCAAAAGGCCCTGATAAAGAGAAAATCAGACACCATTGTGATGCATTTCCTGTTTGCTTTGAATGAACCTCGCTAGCAGCAGCTGATTTCCTGTGCTCACAATCTGCCTTTTTTTCACTGGGTGAATAATGTTTGATTCTGTCCCCCGACAGCACATCCATGTAAGCCATACATCTTTAATGTGACAGGAGATGGATGACTCCAGGAAATATAAGAGAAGAGGCATGATCCTGTTGCCAGCACAATGCTGATGTATAAGCCGGGGACTCATTTAAAACATCCAAACATACGTGCATATTTCATTACAAAGAAGGTAATTCATTTAGGACGATCCTTTATGACAATGTTTCCTTTATGCATTATCCTAAATGCCAAGGGCCTTGTATAAAGTTGCATACATGCAAAAAGTGTTTATACTTTTTTCCTACGCACACAACCGGAATTTAAAAAGCAACTTGATGAGAGAAAACACATACCCTTTGGCGAGCATTTGAACACGTATACACATATGTTTTATAAGTTCCTGTAAGTTACGTCTCTTTGTTACAGAATGCACAACATGCCTCCAATATCTTTAATACTCCTTTAAAGGGACAGTTCACCCAAAAATGAAAATGATGTCATGAATAACTCAACCTCTAGTTGTTTCAAACCTGTATACATTTCTTTGTTTGGTTGAACACAAAGAAAGATATTTGGAAGATTGTTGGCGAGTAACAGATCTGAGGCACCATTGTTGAAAAATTATAAAGGTAGTCCTAGAACTATTTGCTTTCCTACATTCCTCAAAATACCTTCTTTTGTGTTTAACCGAAGAAACAAATGACACAATATATTTAACTATTCTTACTATGGTAGTCAATGGTGCCTCAGAACGGTCGGTTGCTAACATTCTTCCAAATATCTTTCTTTGCGTTCAACCAAACACAGAAATGTATACAGGTTTGGAACAACTTGAGGGTGAGTAAATGATGACAGAAATGTCATTTTTGGGTGAACTGTCCCTTTAGTAGTAGCTAAAATAGCTATAAGCTGTCTGATATACTACTAATACATATATGCTACTTTTATAAAAATAATAATAACAGAACCATAACAATAAAAACAAGCGCTTTGAGGGGAAACATCTGTGCATACCTCATTTGCTGTGGCTTTAAGACATTTAATGTGACTGACATGTCAGCAAAACGTTTTAATGAACAAATCCACTCATTTGCCTAAACTAGAAGTGACGCATCGATCCTAAATTTACACATGAAATCAACTGTAAGAACATCGTCGAACCTCATTCACTCCCCCCCACCCCTTCACAGCAAAACCGTCGTAATTAGCAAAAATCATCATTCTCATGCAGTCTTTTAGGAATGAAGACAGGTTTTTGATGGCTTTCGTAAACCTTTCCACACCTTGAAATTTTACATTTGCAAAACTAATCAAGCGGCTTGGCACTGGTACCCAGTAACTACATAAATGAGTTGCTAATTAGAATACTTGCCCCTAAGATGCTTCATAAATTAAAGCAACGCTTCAGTTACATGTCAATTTTACTCAGAAATGTTGTCGGCATCACCTGCTGTCTTCCGTTTTAAAAAGTTTTAAAACGGAGGTGAGAAAGTTTATTCCTCACTATGAATATGCGATAAATCACAACATACGGTAGCTGTATGCTTGTATTCTCAAATATGATATATGTTTATTGGGTTTCTAGTTTTGAGGGAGATTTCAGTGGTTTATATAATCCTATCACAGTTTTGTATGCAGAGACAACTGTAAATAGCCACTTATAAATTTAGAAACGTGTAAGAAATATCTTTGTGTTGCTATCAAAACATTGCTTTCCTAGTTTGAGAATCATCATCTTGCAACATTGGTGTAACCAATCACATGCGTCTGGGGCGGGGCTGTGTTTGACATGTCCGTCTTTTATCAAAGGCAAAAATCCTGATAGGTGAGATGTTCATATTTGGAAGTTTAAATAGCCACGTGAAGAATCAAAGTTTTTAAAGCATGTCACTTCCACAACCGAATTGTAACATCCATAATGGTGGGCGGATGAACATTTTAATAAAATAACTATTTTGTGGTCTATGAAGAGCCATCCCTTCTCCATTTGCTGGGTATTTTTTGTCAATTTTTTTGTCACATCTATAACGCATGCATTTTTCTCTCTTTTAAAATTTAAAACTGATGTCTGGACTATATAATCTGGGGATAAGTAAAAAACAAACAGATGATTCGATATGTTCTCTGTACAAATACATTCTCTGACCAGTTTTGGTTGAAAACATCACATCCATAAGGCTGGAATTGCCCAGATGGAACAAGTGTTAACTACCGTAAATTTACAAATCTCAAAAATCCTACAAAAATCTAACCAATCCGGCCTTAGTTTATAGCATGTTATCCAAGCCAATGAAGCTATGTCCACCAAACATCCTAACAACACCCTAGCAACCAGCCAGAACAACCTAGCAACTGCTAACCACTAAAACATTATTTCCTAAAACTGTCAAAGTATATCAAGTGCCAAATAACCTTCAAACTTCAAACTAACCTTCAAGTTGTTGAAAACGGGCATGACTTTTGTCAAACCAAAAATTCAAAGCTAGTCTTGACAAGTATTTCTTTTTTAGTTATTTTTGCAATTCCGTTCGGTGATGCCAGTGACTCAAAAATTACCATTAAATCCTTGTTTTAAAGACTAAAAGTTTGAAGTTGAAGTAACCTTCAACAACTTCAACATTTGATATGCCTTTGTACACTATTAAAGGTTGTTAAACTGCTTATGGATTGCTCATGTCATGTCATGATACAATTTAACAAGAAATAACACATTAGGATGTTTGCATCCCAAATGTGACATTTGTTGTGAACTTGGTGTGAGGTCTCATAGATGTTGACAAGACTATAGGTGTCACCTTTGTTATTGCGAGGTTTAAAATGATGTTAATTCATTCATTTTTTTAAAGTGTGCTTTGCCTATATACAGTACCTTTGTAAAACATGTATGTATATGGAAAGAAAAACATCACACAAAAGTAAGCAGATTAAAGTCTGTCCCAAATGCAGGCTTTCATAACCCGAGCATCCCCATGGACTTACTGACGTCACTAGAGTTTAGACTGGAGGAGGACCGCTGGGGCTTATTGTGTCTTATGGGAAAAGAACAGAGTCATTGTAACATAAGTGTTACGTGGTACGTGGTACACTGTGAACTGGGACCATTATGACACTGATGGATCTTCAATGGGAGAAACATATAAGAATATAAAGTGGAAACCAAATTCTGTCTCTTTGTTAGGGATGAAAGAGCTACATTTGGTCCTAACACGATTATGTGGATATCAGAAGTAATGTAAGATCAAAGGAGGTCTGGTGGTTTGACTGAAGGGTCTGGGACTTAATGTATTTATAAAGGCAGATCTGCATACTGCAGCTGCATTAGGGAACACTGTCGATACTGTTTTGCTTCTAAAGGCTGGTTGTTCGCCGTTGTTTAATGTCTGAGAGTCTTGATTGGTATTGGCAAATGCTTTGAGAACACACACAGAGAAGTCTTGCCACTACTGAGATTCGTCACACAATGACACAATCACCAATATTCAATAACACAATTTAAAGGACATGATAGATTCAAAAATATTTATAATGGCAGATTGAAAATATCAAATCAGCTCACTGTGGCATTGAGTGTTTTCCAGCGTAGAACATCATGCACTAGAGCTCATGGCGGTGCGAGCGTCATTATAACTGCTTATATACATACAATGCCTTTACTTCTGCAAAACACAAAAGAAGAGATTTTGAAGAATGTTTGTAACCGAACAACGGTGGTACCGATTGACTTGCATAGGTTTTGTGTCTGAACAACGGCGGTACTCGGAGCCATTGATAAACAGAGTTACGACACTCGATCTCGCCACCATGTGGTCACGTGGCTCATGCAGAGCTCAATAGTTCCAAACAAATTTGTGCCGTCAACCTATTTGAACGGATTTTAGCGGGACAGACAACCGCAACTATATTTGCATAAATATATTAGCACATTGTGTACACTGAATACTACACGTTGACTACATTTATAGAAGCATTTTGTCTGGGGGGTAATATGAATATAAGATATGTACGCAGATTCGTTTAAATGTATAAACATGCCCTGAAACATAATTCAGTGCAGTGTTTGGAACTATTGGTCTATGCGAGTGTCGTAACTCTGTTTTTCAACGGCTCTGGCGGTACCTATTAACGTCTATTGTATAGTTACCAACATTCTTTAAAAAAAATCTTTTGTTTTAGAAAATTAAGAAAGTCATACAGGTTTGTATTGACAAGAGGTTGAGTGAATGATGACAGCATTTTCATTTCAAAGTATTAAATAAAAGATAAGAAAAGTTGTTCCCACATTCATTTTTACAGTAGCGCCCTCCGGAAACTTGTGGATAGTATGCAAGTAATAACATGCAAAAACAACTGAGCTTGCACACAACAATTACAAAAACGCATGAGAATGTTCAATAATATAATCACATTTACGCATTTCCCTTGCAAAGGTTAACCATGGTTTAAGTAAAATTTTAAATATAGTTCCTGTAAATTAAATAAACATACTGTAAGTAATTTGTGTATTAGTAGTAAAACTGTGTTTAACCGTGCTTTATTTTCCATAGGACAGATGCTTGTATCCAAACCAACTTAGTCTATTTACGGGATCAAAGTCGAACCCATGAGCTATTCGATGCCAACGCAAGACTATCAATGCATCCCAATAATATGTTTTTAGCCTGGGCGCTATATTTATTTCCACTCAACTCTTCAGTTAGTCTACAGTCATGTTGAAGTCTATTGTAGCACACATAACCACAATCAACAGCAGTTACATGCGAGAAATAAATGGCAGATTTGTTTGGATAGCACATTAATAGACGAAGCAACATGGGATGGTGTTTAATAACTCTCTTCGGCATGTGGGCACAAACACATGGCCACTGAATGAGTGTGATCTCACATTTGTGCATCTTTCCTTTAGAATCAGCTTCACTATCTCTCCTCATTGGCCCAAATAACAACACTCGTGTTTCATGCAACAGGTACAGCGGAGCAATATTTTGACCGAAAATCTAATGCGATTAATAATCTTGCCAGTTCGCGTTTCTGTTATGTTGACATTGTTGCGGGATTAGTCATACCAATGGCATTACATAAATGCGAAGGTTGTCAAACTCCAAGCCACTGCATCTCATTATTTGTGCTCTAGATTGGGTACATAAACTTGGCTGTGTTTATTCTAATCATATTTAAATCTTGTTTGCAAGCAATTTTGACAGGGTTTGTATGTAAATGTTTTTGCGAGTACATAGCAAACAGAACCATAATTAAAAATGTCGTTTATGTCTAGTGGAGCGTAATATAATTAAGATTTAACTGCGCAGATAATTTTATAAGGGGTAACTTTTTAACAGCTTAGCGAGAACAAAAACGCAAATCTGGGTTTATTTTGCATTTGTGACCCTTGACCACAAAACCAGTCCTGGGTAGCATGGGCGTATTTGTAGCAATAGCCAAGAATACATTGTATGGGTCAAAATGATCTATTTTTTGTTTTTATGCCAAAAATATTTAAGATATTATGTTAAGATCACGTTCCATGAAGATATTATGTAAAGTTCCTAGCGTAAGTATATCAAAACTTTCTTTTTGTGAGTGAACGCAGCAAAATCATGAACAAAAATGGCCAGAAACAAGCCTAGAAACGTTGCTCGCTGCTGCGCGCTCTTTGAGAATTATCCACTTAAGTTTGGCATCTTGTTAGTTTCGAATTTCAGCTTTCAAGTTCATCTACAACGCCATTACACCAGTAAGCCAATAGAGAGCGTTGAAACAATCTGTTTCTTCTTAGCAACGGCCTGCTACAGCGGCTCTGATTTAAAGGCGCGAAGCTCGGGCACTAAGTTACTCTAGGCGCTGTGGACTTCACATGTTAGCCTGGACATTTACCGATGGCTACATCAAAAGTAACTGTATAAGTGGTAACTAATTACTTAGTACTAGCTGATCCTAACAAACCATACATCAATGGAAAATGTATTTATTTAGCTTTCAGATGATGTATACATTTCAATGTCACAAAATTGAACGGTATAACTGGTTTTGTGGTCAAAGGTCAAATTTTGCCCTGGAAAGAAACATAGCAAACATCAACCAAAGACAATATGATGGATTGTAAAAACAGGATAAACCATTTATAATTACCTTTTTTAGCTTGGTCACTCAACAAATGTACAGTAAGACAATTTGTGGTTCGGTTATGCTTCATTTAAATGTCAACTTTTTCTTTGACGTTTCAGAAACAGATGAGAGCTACAAAATATTTGTGTATAAACTTGCTCTGACTAAATTTAATGAGAAATGGTTGACAAATCCAAGCACGTTTTAAGACCTGTTCTGAATCACTAGAACACATGCATAATGAAATGACTGGAGTTATTTTGGGGGGAGGGGGATATCAAAGAAAGAGACTTCTCCATTGGCTCTCAATGTTATCTCACTGTTGAGATAACCACTGTATAGTTCACATATATTTGTCTTTTTTAATAACCATCCATTTTTGTGACCTTGACAGTGAAATCCACGCCAAAGTCTCGTAATCTTACTAAGAGTTGGAACATCAAAAGTAGTCAAAGCCAAAAAAAATACTAAAACAGGTCACTGCTTATATGATAGATATTGGCATACAGAAAACTTTTTTATTCATGATTTTGCATAATGAAATTAATGATTTAATTGAAACTACATTGTATGCACACAATTTGGCTTCCTAAACATTGGTTTTATCATTTGACTCAATCAAAAGATGTTCTTTTCTTTCTTTATAAAAATATTGATGTGGAAAAAAATGATTTTCATAGTCAGGATCACATTAAATGAATGGCTCAGAGCTCTCATAGTAAACAAAGGCTTAGACTGCTGGATGTGGAAAAAAACTAATGGAAAAATAACAGAATACAAGAAGTACAGATAGAAACAGGTCAAATAAACTCTTAATGAGTCCAAGAGACAAAGCTTAGATATATGGTCTCATTTTGAAGATAGGAGCGTTGCAGTGGCCAATTCTGAAAAAAACAAACACAGAAATCACCATTAGGCGTCATTTAAAAGCAGGACGCCTCAAAAACTAGGGCAATTTGTCTAGACCGGAGAGGCTATTTTCAAAACTATTGCAAGTCAATACTTCTCTTGATGGCACTATCTGCTGACCTGTTGCATTTCCAAGGTTTGCCTCCTCTCTAATCATTGAAAAAGCTGTCAGAAAAAAAGACCACTTCTATTCTAAGGACACATCCCAGATACCGAAGAGTTTAAAAACAGCTGCTGTAAACAACTTTACTTTTGATTAGAACCTTCCTTTCGGCTGACAAAGTAACAATTTCTTAGAAAACTGGTCCGTGTATTGTTCACAGACCAACGGCTGTTAAAACGACTGAAATGTTGCAATTGCACCCCTCCTCTATGAACAAGCACACTTGTTTTGCAGTCTGTGATGCGAGTCCCAGTGGGGAAACATTTCCACAAGACTTCTTTCTGTACTTAGGGCATCTATGTCATCGCCAGAAGTGTCTGATTAAGTCAAATTATGTAAATAGAAATAGACTTGCATGAGGCTTTTTGGCTCCATTTCATAAGACCATAAGGCTTTTACACCGCACTTAACCCTGGGTTGATGTCTTTTAAACCCCAGCTTGAAGCATCTTTTAATCCTAGGAGAAGCAACATTTCATGTTTGTAATTGTACACTTGTAACCTTTATGAATTACTGTATGAGTTATGAAATGGAGGTTTGGCTGCCAAAAACACGAAAGAATGGGATGCAAGAACCTTATGGGAAGTTGTCATAAACTGCCTTTACTGCTTTATTCATTAAATGTGCATATGCTTTCTATAGTCACCGAATTATTGCAACATGTTTAAGTAGAAGGCTAAAACGGTGATAAAAATGTATTAACTGGAATGATAAATCAACTTTTGTAGTTATAAAAATAAGACAATCAATGTGAATTTGTTTCCACAAATAGACACAATCGAACAGGTTCAATGTTTTTAGCATGCGGTGCTTTTTAAGTCAATCCTATATAACTTCAAACGCAAATAAGAACATTAAAATGACAGTTTACCCGAAAATGAAAATGATTTCACCCTCATGTCATTCCAAACCTGTATGACTTACTTTCCTCTGCAGAATATAAAAGAAGATATTTTGAAAAATGTCGGTAACCGAACAAAATTAGCCCCCATTGACTTCCATTGTATGGACATACATCCGCTGCGACAAAATATCTATTTAAATATCATATCTTATTGTTAAAGAAGTGCCATTCTGGGTTAAAGGGATAGTTCAACCAAAAAATATTTAATATATCAACTGCAAGGCCTATAAGGGTGTGTCAGGATTTTGATGGCTGCGTATAATTTATAAAGGCCAAAGTAATATATCTGACACGTCTGTAATTACTACTCCATTACCGTACAGCTCAAAAAGGTTTGAGGATTGCTGTCTTCCATACATTGCTAAAATGAAAAACGCCCAAAACACAATTTACATTTTGATGGCGACGGGCCGTCTAAATGCACCATCCTCCCACCTGTCAAGGCAAGTTTTTAAACAGCACACAGCAGAAGTTTAAAGTCGACGTGTTGAAGGATTCAATCATAAATGTATTCTCTATTTTCATATTTTGTTTATTAACTGTGGCAGTTGTCACTTGACGTAAAGGGTGAACTGTTGCGCTCTCACGAAACTCTTCGTATAAGCATTTGAGAACCAAAAGTGCTGCTGGATGTGTGAACACATCTTGCTAAGAACACCCTTGTTTTTTATGTTTTTGGGCATTCTTTCTCTGTTTCACACTGTCAATGATATACTGACCCATATTCTAATCCCTGCGCCAAATCCGATTTTTTTCCCCACAGATTTGCTCAGCAAACACAATGTCCGCTCCTATTTATGTGTACTCGTGCTCCCTCCTGTTATTAAAAATAGATCAACATTGATTTTCGGACTGGTTTTAATCTAACAGCTTTTAGAAAAATCAGCGTGACTGAATATATATTAAGCCGTTCCATTATGCATGCGGAGAGCTGAATGAATAATGTGGACTGCTTTGCTCTCTGTGTGTTTTTTGATCTGGGCCACGGCTAATAGAAACCCTAACGTCAACAAGAGAGAGAAAATACAAATCACTGTGTCCTCTGCCCATCCACATCTTGCGGGCCGGCCTCTTAAAACAAGCCGTCCACTGTTAATACATCAGACAGATAACAAAATGTCAACCGCTTCTGATTCATGTGCCACTGTTGTTGCTGATGAGAGTTTAAGCCTTTGGGTTCCAGAGCGCGTGGAGTGTGACGTTGGATGTGCGAATGGGAATCAGCATGCGGCATGCGTTTCTGCATGCGAGGAGCTGTTATCGGTGGATTGTTATCTTAGCTTGACGTAAAAGTGAATTCTTTAGAAGCGGAGGCGAACGCTGCAGATGCTCCGAGCCTCAGTGGTGACAGGCTGTAAATTCGGAGTATGCTGAGGTGAAGCTTAAAACCAGGTCATAGATCAGCGTTACTATTAAATAATATAGTGATGTATTCTAATATTTTTAGGGCACACAGCGAGTTAGAGAGGGAAATAAACGTAAGGATCCTGCATATAAACTTTGTTTGGCACAAACAATCTGATGCAGATTGTGATCAATCTACATTTCGTTTTAAGTTGAACACACTCCACACAACAGCGTCTTATTTTATAGTCTGAAAGCACCCTGTAAATGTGGCACACAGACTCGTAAGCATCCCTCGAGTGTTTGGTGTGTAAGTGGAGTAAGCCTACAATCTCGAGACCACTGTTTAGATAGCTCTCACCACCATTGTGACAATCCAGTTAAGAAAACACGGCACACTGTTAGTGTGACACAAATTGGCTGAAAGTGTGTTGGCAGCTTTCCAACTGTGACTCAAGGTGGAGGCACAAATACAAGGCTTTAAGAGGGCATTCGGTGGACAGATCGATGTTGACATGCGTGTGCGCGGGATCATGGATGTTCATACCTTGAGGTTGTTTTAGTGTCAGTTTTTTATATTCTAAACATTTTATCTTGATAAGATGTTACGGAGAGAGAAAACAATGGGATCGAATGCAACATAGGCCAGCGTCGATCATGTATTTCTAGCATGAGAGCCAACATGCACGGACAGATTTCAGACTTCATGTGAATTGCCATCATTATTCTGTGTAGTGTTTTTTGTACGCATCATGGGTCTGAGAGTAACGCAATTTCAATCCTCTATATGTATGTACTGTACATGTGGCAGAATTGACAATAAAGCAGACTTTGACTTTTGACTCTTCCTGTGTGCTTCAGTGCAAGCAAGAAAGTCTGAACTTTTGTCAACATTGTCAATCTCACATTTGATTAGTGACCTAGAAATATTATTGGAAAAACCCACTAAAGCATCACTTTTATCCAAAGAATGTAGCACAAGCAACACAGATACACAATGTGGAATAAAACAAAAAATGTCTTAAGACGCAATGGGCAAAGCCAGGGGGGGACTGGCCAGGGGGGGGCTTGCCAGGGGGGAGTACCCGGTGGGCCGATAACGTATGGGGCCGGAATGGACGCTTGTGCCAGATAGACGGATGTATTATAAACACGAATGCACGCAAAGTGAAAGCAGTAGCTAGTCGGACAGATATGTATGTAAGCAAAAACAAGTATGCAAGCCAGTCCCCCCCCGCCGCCGATTTTGCTTCCCAGTCCGCCCCTGGCCAAAGATCATTAATGGGCATCTAGGGCATTTTCTAGGAAAAAATATTACAATTTACAACAATTAATTTCAATTCATCAGCATATCAAGTAAAACATTAAATTAAAAACTGAAATCATTTCACAGCCATAACATTATATGTAAAGACTACCATCGCAATGATTTTAGGATCGCTCTTTATCTTTAACTGTAAACGCAACCGTAAACTATAACCGCAATCTATTGGTAACATACAGAGCAGTAATATCAAATGGAACTATAGAAATTATGTTGTGACCAACAATAAAATATATAAATTATATAAAAGCGCTTAAATCATCTATGTCTAAATATAAACAGCATGTTATCGCTTAATGCACACATTCAGTCTGACACATTGTATGATGTGCCTAAAATTGCATCTTTTTGATGTAATGCCCAGTATTAACGCATGTGAGAAACAAGAATATAAAAGTAAATGTGTATCTATTGCAACATGCAGAATACAGTAAAACAGCTTCTAGCAGCCTACTGATATAACTGATAAGTTTTTGTTTTATATTTTCGAAATACAATTTTCTTTAAAGGTGCAACTTTTAATGCGTGCACCTTTAAGAAAAAACTTTGTAATGAAATGTGAATAGCTAAAAGCTTTGTAAATGCGGTTACAAAAGGTACTAAGTGTGACAAACTGGCATAGCAGATTGCTTTGACTTTCCATTTGATTTCAAAGTTTACTTTAGATAGTGATCAGTTTGCCATACCACTTTATCTCTAAAAACTAAGATGGTCTCGCAATCTCCTTTGGTGGCTTTAGATGGTTCTGCTCCACTAGCAGACCCCAGTCAAACATATTTGTCCATGTGTAAAATTAGATTAGGCACAAGTGCCACAGTTAATTTATCCGTGATAGCTATGTATATAATCTATAATTTAAGCAGCTTTTTAATTTCATTTTATATTATTTTATGATTAATTTTTATCAGGCTTTAGATTAACAGCGAGCCTTGAAGCAGAAATTCGAATTCTCAGCACTTTAGTGGGTTTTTTCAGGAAGTACGTGACTTAGAGGGCTGATTACAGAGCACTAAATGCGAGAGGACGTGCGGAGAACACACATTAAACCGTTATTCTTATCGGCTTCTGCTCACAGAGTCCACAACATCTTTATTTACTCGTCTCTTTGATCACATTTTCTGTGTACACTAACAAATATATCTTGATTTTTGCTTTGTCGTCTAGGAACCGAGATTAAAGAATTGATCCATAGAGAACCTGGTTTCTCCAGCCTGCTGCCGTTACACTGTATATCTTCAACCAGCCCACGGATACAAGAATATACGCAAGACATTCAGAAAATAAGTTCTCTTATACCCGTTTATCATGTGATCCGATCACAAGAGGTCAGGGAAGATAAACAGTTTACACCTACAGTTACTGTGACCAACCATATTTCAGAGAGATGCTCTTTTATTTTGTAACTACTAACCTAGTTTTAGGACAAAAATCAATTTGACTTTAAAATATTCCAGAATAGCCCATGCAGAGTTTATTTGAATCCCAACCGAGTCCTTTTGGAATTTAGTCAGATGCAAAGTTATTCAGTCATCTTACTGTTGCTGAAGTCTCAGGTGACATGCAGCTTCAACACTTCCAGTCTAGTCAACGCCATGCGCTGTGAAACCAAATACTTCCAGAGAACCCAAGATAACATAACAACATTAATAACAGAAATGAAAAAACGATGTGCTCTATATGCATTTGGAAGTTAAATCTCCCCTATGAATTAAACAGTGCATCTGAATGTAGGTCTGTACTTGTTTGATGAAAGAACCCAAGGGTCCCAGCTTTACACTGATTTCGCAATATCCATGCATTAACGCAAGAGCCATTAGCAATTCAGTTTATCCTCTGTGGGGAAGATTATTTTAAACACACAAGCATGTTCAGTTGATTCATTTGTACAGTTGATTTCTGTAAATGACCATCAGAATGCACAATCTATCCCATCTTGCAGCATCTTCTGTTATGGAAAAATGTTATATATCAAAACAATATACTTTTATGGAACAATACGTTTATGAAATAAATATAGCCGCAGAAAAAATTAAGACACCATTTCAAAATTATTTTTAGTTTTTGTAAATTCACTATTTACTGGTATGGGTTTAGGTAAAATGATCATTTTGTTTCATTCTGTGAACGACGAACAATATTTCTCCCAAATTTCAAATACAAATTTTGTGTCTATTTGGATTTATTTGCAGAAAATGAAAACTGGAGAAACAGGTCAAAATAACAGAAAAGATGCTCTGTATTTTTTCAGATCTCAAGTACTGTAAAGCAAACACGTTCATACTTACTATCAAGCATTACAACAGTAATATTTGAAGAGTTTGGTTCCTAAACTCTACAAATCCATTTTGATTAATTTAAGTAAAAATGGGTTTTCGTAACAAAGAAAGTGGCAAGATAAAAACCACTATTTTCTGTTTCACAGAGGTTCTAGTAACAAAAAAATTCAAATCCAGATTTTGATTTTAAAATATTTATTATAAAAACTGATCCTTTTTTCCCCAAAATGCAATAAATCCATGACATTTTTTTCAAAATGCAATAAATCCATTAAATCAATAAAAAAGTTATTTGAAACTGTTGAAAATACAGAACAAAGTGAGTTGATCCACATATGACAGCCTCTGAGTCAATACAATACTAATTTTACAGGCACTGGAGTAAAAATACATTCAATTAGTCATCGCTCCTAAAATGAATTCAACGGGTCATCATTGCCGTCAAAATTAGTCATTTTTTGTTTGTTTGTTGAACACAAAGTAGATCAGGAAAGTAGTATGCCAACCGTATTCAGAGCGCCGCCATTACGGTTTACAATGCGTGGAATGGTGTGCTGTTATTGGTTGAGCGGATATATCGCATTCTGCAGAGAAGTGAGATTGTATATTGCGGTTTGGAAAGAAAGGGAGAAAACATGACAGAATAACACCGCGGTAAGGATGTAACGATTCTCTCAACTCACAATACGATTCGTCACGAATCACGATTCCTTTTTTACCAAAAATGAGTTGACAAATTAGAAATGAACAAGTGCCCAGTGCCCTTTTATTATTAAAAAATAAATCCTGCACATTTCTTTTTAAATTAATAAAAAATATTTTATGTCAAATAACAAAAAAATCCAGAAATGTACCGACCTGATACAATACTGATTTCGGCAAAAACTATTTTTTTTTAAATGCCGTTTATCGCGTTTAGGAACCAAACTCTTCATTTGTACATGTATTTAGGAGAAGTTCAAAATGTATTTTATGTGATAACCTCAATCTCTATCACGGTTTTCATGTGTCTTGTCATGCTGTCAGTCTTTCACATTGCTGTTGGATGACTTTGTCACTCCTGAGGTTTGATTTTGTTAAAATTCATCAGAGCCTTGACTGAAATGAACACAACAGATCTAATAATGCTGAATAAATGAGCATTTGAAATGGTCTCTTTATATTTTTTTGTAAAGTAAAAGTCCACTAGGAGACTTCTATGAGTACTTCTTCTTGCTCAGAGTTTTGGCACATCTTTTTTCCCCAAAATAACAGCATGCTATGATAAGCCTGAAGCATTAGCAATGCAAACTGTATAAAGCATTTAAGTGATTTATAGCACCTAAACCGCAAGGAGGGTAATACATTTTGACAGAAGCACTTTATCAAGTCTGTATCAATATTATTTGGAAAGAGAGTGAATGGGAAAGAGGCAGACTGTATTTGTGTCTTTTGTTTTCTCTATGGAGTTGTAATGCATAGCATGATTAATGTGTGTGTGTTCCCATTCAACTTGGGGGATTTTTTGTGCGTTGGTGTGTGTGGAAGAGCAAGCAAGCAAAAGAGAGAAAAATAGAAATAATGTGTGTGCGAGCATGCACGTGTCTGCGGTTCTCCAAAGATTCCAACATCTTTTTAAAATCAATGGACCTCCACTTGTCTGCTTGTGTTTAATTCATCTGTCAGTATTTTGTCACATCAAATGATCTCAACAAACAAAGCAGAGGCCATATTTTATTTTCCTGTAATGTAAAGGCCGAGCTCAAAGCACACAGTGGTCTCAGTCGAGAGAAGCAAGCACTTTGAAAAGCTCCTGTGGTGTCAGCGTATCGCTCGTGTTAAACTAATAGTATCAGTTAATTGATTGGCAGTGACTGACTCCTCCGGTAAGAGGCTGAAAGATGAGCCTACAGAATAAATGAGCAGTATTGTCGGTCTCAGCGCTTGGCTAATGAAAGAAAACGAAATTTAAAAGCTGTGGAACAAGACGGACCAAATCTGTGAAAAAGAGCGAGAGAAAGATCAATAAAAAGAGATGTCTGAGATTTTCGAGAACATTGGCAATGTTCGGTTTTATTGTTAGACTCTTTTGATAAACTCAGAAAGCGGGATTTCAAACATCTATTCATTAACGTCTAGAAGGACTTGGGGGGTGTAGCAGAAATGAGCTCAATCTCGACATTGTTCAGCCTTTTGATGATATATTGATACATCTCTTGATATTTGCATGTATTGAGAAATGAGATAAAAGGCTGTTTCTCATGCAGACTAACTAACATTTTTGAACAGCTGTTGTGACCAATTGATGTTTAATGGAAAATATAGCAACAAATGATTTATGTTTTTTAATTATATTATTAATACATGTAATTATTTTTCTTGAGATTATTATTATTATTATATAAAAAATGCTTCATAAATATATTTGTCCTGCTGAACACAAAAGAAGATATATCGCAGAATATCTAGTTCTGGGGCACTTTTGACTACCGTTGTCATTTTTCCTATGGTGGCCAAGAACTGTTTGGTTACAAGCATTCTTCCAAATATCTTTCCCTGTGTTCATCAGAACAAAGAAATGTATGCAGATTTTCAACAACTCGAGGGTGAGTAAATGATGAAAGAATTTTCATTTTTGGTTGAACTGTCCCTTTAATGTCTAATGTCCTAAAGATGTGTATTAAAATCACAATGTTAATTGTGAAACAATTGTAACATTACATTTTTGTAACTCATCTTATTTCACCAGAAATATCATTGTGAATATACAGGGACCACGGACACTTTTATTACCTTCTAGTGAAGATCAAGAAACTAATTAAAAAGTGCCTTGAGTTAATATTAACCCGACGACTTGATAGAGATTTAGATGAAAATTGTATAACCTTTCTGTTCATCCAGACTCTCAAAGTTTGATCTTAACCCATGGCAGCATGTTTTTCTGTCATTAGTTCACTTTGTCTCATTTTTCTTCCTCTCAAACCATCTCATTCATCACTGGACGGAGGCTAGCCTGAAGCTTCAAACATTCCCGTGTAATTAGCATGTAGATAAGAAAGCCACCAAACAGGTAATATGTCACTTCAAAAGCTCTTTTTTAATGAGACAGCGAGATTGGCATTCGAATTTACTAGCAGGTGTGACTGTCAAATTGTCCTGTTTACACAACAACTTCCAAGTCTGGTTTGAACAAATAAGCAACCAACATCAAGCGTTTCTTCCGCACTTGCAACAGCCTTGGATAACACCGGTGACCATATGGTCAGTGACGTCAGTTTTAGAAATCACGGTCATAACATCAGAGGTCTTATCACAATTAACAAGACATTTAATAAACAAGTCTGATCGAGGTGTGAGTTCATCCGTCAAATCTTAATTAAGTGATGTGGCTTTTGTGTGTGAAGCACAGCATATGGCTCTCACCCGGACCACAAAACTGATGCGAGCTGTTCCAGAAAAACAGGTAAAACCTTGACATGAAAATAAATAAAACTCGTCAAGACGCACAGGTTGGCCATCACATAACATTGAAAAACTAACCATAGTTTCATTTTGGTTTTAGAATGTGGTTGTCAATCTGATTTATAAACTGGATTGTGTGTCAACGTTACCGTACTTAAAGGGGTGATATGACGAATATTATCGTTTGTTTTAGATGTAATGCATATACACGATTTAAGGTTCAAAAACGCTGCATTTTCCACAAAGCTCATCGCTCTGAAAAGCGAGGTGTGCTATGATTGGCCAGTTAACCAGTGCGTAGTGATTGGTCGAATACTGCAAGCGTGTGACGGAAATGTAACGCCTCTTACCATATTTGGAACATCAGGTTCCAACGCAATTGTACTAACAGGTACGCCCCCCTTACTTACGTATACATTTGGGTGGTCTTAGTAAAATCATACCACGAACTGACATAGATTTGCGGGACTCTGGTTACACGAGGCGTTTCAGGCAGGTCTGGTGAGCATTTGCTTTAAGATAGAATGCATCTTTTGTTCCGACACTTTAATTTTTGCAATTTTACGTGTTTAATACATGCATAGGGAACTTCTAATACACCAAAGACACAGAAAAACACGTTTTCACACCATATAACAACTCAATTCTTGGCCATATAACAACTCAAAATACATGATGTGCAAACCCGAAAACATACATCGCACCAGAAAAGTGTGAAATCTGAATTGATAAATGATTCTGAACTGATAAACGTATGACGATTTTTCTAGCAAAAGAAAAACCTGAAACAGAAGTGGGCATCAAATGTCCCATGTGAAGAGACACCAAAAACACAACAGGAACGATTTTTCACATTTAGCAAGCATCTGCTCTCTGCTTTTCAGGTGAAAAAGAGCATTATTCACCAGCCAGGTCACTGTAAACAAAACCCCCAGTGGCTGGTGAAAAATACCTGAAGCCTGTCTTCACAGTTGAAATGCTATTTAGGTCCAGCTCTGTGCCATGGCTGTCCTATGTGGTAGTCTTAACTAAAACAAATGGTATTTTATTTCCGGCCTTCCTGTGTGCTAGCTCAGCTAGCCAAGCTGTAGGGCGGTAAACAAGACAGGCCAAAACCGCAGACAAAGATATATTTCCTGCACGGACAGCAGAATCCCAATATATTCAGCAAACAAAAGTATCCAAGGAAATCTGTTGTGTGAAGCGCCATTGGCACAGTCTGGCTGCGAAGGTTTGATCTCCTCACCGATCGCGTCTAATAGGAACTAAAAATCATTTAGTTCTAATGATACTTCCATAACTCAGAAGGTCCACTCATTATCACTGACCTTGCTGTGCTGAGCATATCTAAAACTGGCTGGATGGTCTATCAGGGTTACTTGCTAGAAAATGCCCAAAACCAACTCAAACCAGGCAAGACCAGCAGTCCAGCTTAGGCTGGCTGCCTCATAGCACACATACATCTTGAAGACATCTATTTAATGTTTGAATTTACATCTGCAAGATGTATTTTTTTGATTGTTTGCTCATCTGCAATACGTCATACACTGTCTGTCATATTGACCGTTTCGTCTACATTGACATCTAGCGGTTGAGCTTGGTATCGGAGTCTAAATTCAAAATATTGGAGAGACAGGTTTAGCCAAGTAAGTCAAGTTTCGTTTGATTGCTATCAGAAATAATCTACAGGCACATTTGTGAATGTGACCCGGAAGTTCAGTTGAGGTCACAAAAGTGCGCATGCGCAGTAACGTTTGTTTATGTTGTTAAGATGAAACCGTCTATCGACGCCTAGAAGATGTGTATGATTTAGAATGTATGTAAAACTGCTCTTTCTAATATATATATCAGATGTGTTTACACAGCAGATGTTTTCCAGATCTCCAGCAGACATCTTACAGACGTACCAGTGCTATCTGGGCTTAAGCCTATGAGTGATTTTCCGCAAGTACTAGAGAATATGCAAAACACATTTACCAAAACAATGTGTGACAAAAAAGATATATTAAAGCGTGTTTTGTAATGCAATACGTTAATGGTATGTAGTTAATCCAACCCAACCAAGCCCCACTTCTTAATCAACCCCATCTTTACTCATCCTGTAACACTCAACGGTATTAATCATTCTCTTCTCGTGCTGACTAACAGTAGGATACTTGCAAACTTGAGAAAATCAACATGCACTTGGGCAGATTTGATCAAGGTCATTCATTGGCTAGCGAGGAGCAGTGAAGACGATAAGCCATCTTCTATAAGTTAATTAGCTTTTTATCGCACAACACAATTACGAAATTGTCAAGCCATTGGTTTAAAGGGGGCGCAGAAAGCGTTTTGAAAGGAATACAATAACAGAAAGGTCGAGAGCAGAAGCAAGGGGAATGTCCATTCTGCAGGGGTGACACTAGCTGTAATTTAGAGGCGGTGCTAAATCAGTGCCGGGAGCTTTACTCTACCTCCATTGGTGAATGGTGGCCTCATGCAAAGTACACAGTACAGGGGACTTAGCTCTAACTGCCATGCTGATAAGGAAGATTAATGGGGTTGTCGCACCGCTTGGCATACGATCAGGGCTCGAGCGATCCAAATGTGACTGCTATCGCAGCCATCTGTATCCCCGCGAAGCGGCGAAGTGGATGAAACGAAAGGACAAGCAGTCTCACGAAATCACGAGAGCAAACTGTACTCGCCGTGAAAGAGCTCAACAAAGTATCATCCGGCACGGGCCTTCAGCGGTTGTGGAGCGAACGTGCAAATCATAGAAAATTGTGAGGTTAGAAAAGAGCAAAGGAAAGGGTTTGAGGAACATGGAAAAATATTTTCTTGAAGATATTTGCATGGAAATTACATCTCTTGCTATTGGTGTGATGTGAATCCGTGCCATTATCAGTCTGGTAATCTCAGCTTTCCGCAGCGTCGAGTCTTACGCGCTGCTATTTTCTCAACACTTTTCCTTTCTGCATATCTCACAAACCTTCTCAAAGCAATAGATATGCTAAATGGAAAGCGCTGACTGAAAATAAACAAAAATACGGTCTTGAAATAAAGTAGCACGACAATCAAACATGTCCAGATTTGTCTTTAACGGGGGATAGACAGGAAACGTGAGGGAGATTTTTACCCTATAGTCAGACTTTTGTATCGCACCACGTGACTTGCCCACCACTTTAGCCATTTTAAGAAAATCCCAAATTTGTATGCAATTTAGGTTTCCATCTGTCAGTCTATTCTAGCACAAAATTGTGTGAAGCCCCTTTAGCCTGATGAAGTGTCTGTTAGCTATGGGTTTATAAGCTGCAGTGGCTTACATCGTTCCAACCTAGATTTTGCCTTGAATGGCATTGTTATAATTAAAGTGCCATTTTTTCGTGATTACAGACAGAGACAGCATCACCAGCAAGCATTCTGGTGCATTCCTTGATTTTGACGGATGGGCACAGCACAGGTTCCTGTTGAAGCTTGAACCATGATCCTCATGCACGTATTTGTCATTAAACAATTCTGTAAGATGTTCTTGTTTAGGAACGTTGATTTATTATAAGCAAGACATCCCTTCCAAAAAAAGTATACTTCAAGTACATTTTAAAGTACATTGAACTAAATTATATTTGTAAGCACATGTAGTAAGTATATCAATACTGATTGCATAATTCTAAGTGTACTTTTTTAAAACTACTGTTCTCGTGTACTTTAAAGGTACAGTGTGTAGTTTTTTGGAGGATCTATTGACAGAAATGCAATATAATATACAAACAGTAACTAAGTCCTTACATCATGAAGCGCTTTGTTTTTATTACCTTAGAATGAGCTATTTCTATCTACATATACCGCGGGTCCCCTTACATGGAATTCACCATATTGTTTCTGCAGTAGCCCTAAACAGACAAGATGCTCAATGGAGCACGTTTCATAAATATGTTATCTTCTTCGGCAAAGAAGCGAAAATGTGACAACATTTTAGTTCTGTGTTAGCCACCCTAGTGATTCGAAAAAGTGAAACTGAAGTAGACTTTGATTTAAGCCTTTACCTAACAAAGAACACTGAATGCCAGGTCTATCGACAGACTCTGTGCAAATATATTAATAATAACCATATGCGCCACTAACGTTACAATGAATGGCGAGCAATGCAACGCTCAATATGGCCTCTCTAGCGAAGGAAGTCCCGCCTTCCAGGAAAACGAGCCAATCGTCAATCTTTAAAGTTATGATACAATTCATGTCATGTTTAATTATTGATTGGAAACATGCTGTTTAATTGTGATTTTTGCCAGCAATTTGAAAAATATCTGTCTTCCCCCATACAAGTAGATAGGACTGTGGACTTGCTAAGACGTAAATAGCTGCCCACAGGCATTGCAAACATGGCCGCCGAGTGGCACAACTTCCGTAAATGGACTTTGCTCTGGGTCTCATGGGATTCCACTGTGAAAGACCTGACGCCACACCATAGTTAAGATCCGACCAATTACACAAAATATTTTAATAATAACTAACACAAAATATGAAATTCTAGAGGATTCTACGATGTTTCTATAATACAGTCCTAAATTAGCCTTTTCACCCACCAAAATAACACAGACGTGTATACCTTATACATATTTTGGCATAGTCACCTCTAAAGTGCAGTCGCAGTAAGCAACAAAGCTTTCCTCCAAACCTCTGCTAAGTTTATCACCATTTCTCTGCCCTCCGTGTCCAATGTGAGGTCGCTGCAAAGCCTCATGAATAACTATTAGACTGTGCCATAGTTTCTCCCGCTCAGACACAGAGCATGATATGAAGGGCACAGCGGAGGAACGATCCGGGGCCGAGCTGAAGACAGCAGCCCGAGGACCTACGTCAAGTCGAGACTCTCCCCTCCGCTAATCTGCATGGCATTTATCAACCAGATCGCCCTAATGGAGATGTCAGCGGAGAGAGGGAATACGGGAGAGGGAGAAGAGGAGGCCATTGGCGGCACTTTTGCCTTCTGAAAGGCATCGTGACAGAGACGAAGAGCTGTGTAAAGATTAGTGATGTCTCCAAATGAGACCTCAGGCTACTTTAGTGAGGAGGAAATTGTAGCTCTTTAATCTTTGTGGCGCTGATCATATTAAAGCGATAGCCATGACCGGGCAAGGCAGGCTGATGGGAGGTTGGTCAAAGCAGAACTAGATTTGGGGTCAATTCATTCATCATCCTACAAACTCTAAAACAACAGAACAATGTATTGTGGAATGACAACAAAAAATGAAACGCGGCTAAAAAAGATTTTAACAGAGATGGTGACCCTTTGGAAAAACCGTAGGGCAATTTTATATCCTGACACATCTCGGTGACATATCTTTTGGAGAAGTCATATTACAAGGTCTTCAAGACAAACGATTCCCATCAAAGGTCAAAAACAAAGACGGACCTTTGAACCAACGTTTAGCTTGTTATCATGCTTACAACTCCTCTGTTCTAGTTACGGCGCTGTCAAATGATCCTGCCCACCTCCTCCATCATGTTGACCTCACACAGACATTTGTCTTTTCTCTGTTTGGGCTTCTCGAAAACCAGGGGAACTGTTGCCACTTTGGCCTTTAATATCTCTCACGCATCCACTATGATAAAGGACGGTCGGTGCCCGACTTCTCATTGCCGTGGAGCGAACGGACGGGCGGACCAACAGATGAGGCACAAATATGCTGAGTCACTTAGATGGAAAACTGTGGGTCACTTTGTCTATGTGAATGTCAGCTGCAGTTTTTTTGGAGGCAACATAGCTCAGTATATTCTGCAGTTTTAAAAATCATTATTTTTCATTGGTGGAAATATTGTTTATGTCAACCACCATGCAACTGCCAAAAGTTCTTAAGAGCAATGAACCAAGGCTCCACTTTCAACCTCCAAAGAATTTACAAAGCATCAAAGTCATTTGTAACGGAATTTAAAGGGACAGTTCACCCAAAAATGGGAATTATGTCATCATTTATTCACCTTCTTGTCATTTCAAACCTGTATGACTTTCTTCTGCAGAACACAAATTCATATATTTTAAAGAATGTTGGTAACCAAAAACAAATGCAACCGTTGATTTCCATACTATGGACACAAAACCAATGCAAGTCAATAGGCACCACCATTGTTCGGTTACCAACATTCTTTAAAATATCTTCTTTTGTGTTCTGTTAAAGAACTCTCCCTTTAAAAGACATATTTCTGTGATACCAATACCATCACGTTGTGACTTTAGTTTAATTATAATTTTGCCTCTGCAGGGGGGGCCAAATAAACTCAGGTGTAGGTTCAGACCCCAGCATGAGCCTTGTTAATGAGTCTTCTATTATACAAATAAAGTTCTTAATGAGCTACGTTTAAAACACCAATATAATGAACCTGTTCTGTGCCCATTCGCCTCAGTGGAAGAAAGCTCCATGTGGCTCAATGGTCCCTTAGTAGAACTCCATCTCTGCAACATCTTTATCTCGAGCAGATATTGAGGATTAGTGTGAACCCCTCTTGCACAGCAGTTCTCCTTCAACGTTCCTCTGTGGATTTCAATTATGTAAGGCCCATCTCCTCTCGCACAGCTCAAAGGACCATGCCGTCTCTGAAGTCAACCTCAAACTACCATCTCATTATATTCACACCTCCTGAAAAAGGCTCCTTTTATCTTCTATGAGGTGTTGCTTAAATCAGAAGTAAAGAAATGGGTCAGACGTGTTTTGGACAAGAGAGACGCAAAGCCCTCTAAGCGTTCTGCTAAATTTTCGTGTTTCATTACAGTGCTTTTTCATAAAACTACACCTTAATGAAATTTTAATTTTCTGGTAACTTTGAAAGTTACCAGAAAATGTTCAAAATCAGCTTTGGTAATGAACTGGATGTAAATTCCAATGGTCTTCTTTCTAATATCTACTTAAACACATATTACACTGCAAAGATGACATTGTACTGATTCTTGTGCATTACCAGAAAACACAACAACTAATGATCCAATAAAACATACCAGTACAAAATGTACGTTAATACTATTCTATATTGCCTTAAAGGTGTAGTTCACCCAAAAAAAAACTGTTATAATTATTCCACATGCTGTCCTTTTGAAACCTTGTATCTCCATATTCCGTGATTTTTATTTTCAGCATAAATTATTATTAGTAGTCACCCTTAACTGTATGCTTGACACTGGGTTCAACAGTTACCAATAATAAAGTATTAAAAACTTCTCGTCAACTTTGACAACTCAGTATGTATTCATTTATAAAGTACAGTGTTTTTTCCCCATTTCCTGAAAAACTGCTGATTTGGATATGTGAGGTTTTAGCAGGACATCAACGATATGACTTTCTTCTGTGAAACACAAAAGATATATTGAGAAAAGTCTGTATTTTGTGTCCATACAATGAAAGTCAATGTAGTTCAGTGATGTTTGGTTACCGACATTCTTCAAAATATCTTCTTTTGTGTTCTGCAGAGGAAAGCGAAACAGGTTTAACATAACATGAGGGTGATTTATAGATCAAAGAATTCTCATTTTGGAGTGAAATACCCCTTTAAAAGCGCTGACATTTCCTTTAGCATATGCAAATCGCGTTTCATTTGGTTGCGCACAGCTCTGAGCATTTCTAATTTTCTGGACAGCCTTGAGAAGTTTCATGTCTCTTAAGATATTTGGCGATTCAAGAGAACTTCGCTGTGGATAAAAAACATGTACAAAGAGTGACTGAACATCAGATCTCGCGTATGAAGACACACAAATGCACACATACACGAACAGTCGTACAAATGGATTCAAGTGGGAACATTCTGTGAGGAAATGACGGGACTTTAAATGACACACTCCTCTGAGCGACCTTGTTTATTCCCTGTGTTTCATGCGCTGTGTTTGGCTCCGTGTGAGTTTTCATTAATGTCAGTCAGCCGGGCTGTGAAACAGAGGCAAATCACTGTCTCACTTCTGTCAATCCTGCCGCATCGCCTTCCTCTTCGCCTCACTGGATCTCTCGCTCTCTCGCTTTCTTTCAATTCTTGCTCTCTCACCCACCTCAGTCACCTTACAGGGACCTCCAGACACCGTCTACTTGCCATTCAGCTGACCTAGCAGTATATTTTTGAAGTGCGATGAGGACTGAGTTTTAGGATGGGACAGTCATTTAGACATGGAAAGAGAGTGAAATGTGGTTCAGAATTTAAATTCTGTGAAAGAGATAAAGGCCACAGCTGAGTGAGACTGACTGATGTACACACACAGATTAAAGTGAAAAGAAATGAGTGATAGTATGAATGTTTTATCGTTATAGATTAAATGATTCGCTAAACTGTTGAATGCGGAAAACCAGTACGTAAAATATTAACCTCAGATTCAGCTTAAAGTCCCTGTGAAGGTGAAATTGCGATCGTTTTTACTTCCGTATTTTGATGCATTTCCGAGTGAAATATCGAATTAGAAAAACAGTGGGCGTGGCTTTCATTTTTTCTGCGATTTGATTGGATGTAGCAATAAAAACAGCTGTTGCATTTTGAAATGGAACCGGCAGTTGAAGGGGAGGAGTTAACAGATGCTCCGCCCAAGCCGTCTAACGTCATTTATGATGGATAGTCATTACAGGGCGGATGTGCATTTTGAGACTTTAACTGAAGATTATGAGGGCACAGAAATTTGTTAAAAAAGACAATGAACCACATTAATAAACAATTTACAATAAACACAATATTTCATGAAAAAAATAAGCATTTTTAATTTTCACTGGGACTTTAACCACAACTTTTTAAACTTTTCCATAACCTGATTTTCATAATTTTTATAGTAAATAGGGTGCTAAAACTACTTCCCTCCAGAATGCATCTCTGAGGAGAGAGGGGGCACGTCACAAAAGCGTATTTCCTCTCCCATCTGACACAATTCTTTTATCCCTTGAATTCAAACACATGAATTTACATTGAAAAGAATCAGACACCTCTACATAAATGCATACAGCCCAAGTTGCAACAGTGCCGTTGAAAGAGCGAGTTACATCAACTCCGTTCACATCAATCAAATGTTTTTTTCACAGCAATGGTGGTTCATGGAGCCTCTCCGTACTTCCCGGAAGATACTAGAAACGCATGGAGCTACAGCAGAATGGACCAATTAAGATTAATATTTATTCTTTAAATGTCTTAAAAGAATGACCCTTACGTTCTTGAACTCTTTAATTTCTTGAACTTTTAAGTCTTCATGAATCACGTGACGCTCAAGCATCTAGAACTTAGGTTGTCGCGACTCTCCCTCTTAACGGCTCTGGTTGCAGCCACGCAGCTAAATCTTCAACCTGGTAGAACATCTTAAAAATTAGTGCGTGAAAACCAACCCGAGATAAGCGATGAGCTGAAGATCCCATGGGCGGCACAGGCGTGACCAGCGGATCTGCACGAACGGCTGAAAAGCAGGGCAGCTGCATGACAGGGATCTAAATCAAGGGAAAATAATGTCAGAAGAAAGTGGTCCGGCCAACTGGCACTAACTTCCATCGAACCTCAAATAGGCAACAGCTGCTTGCTAAATCATCTGTAAAAAGAAGCAGTGCCGCCCAAACTCTCTTTAAATACCACACCTTCATACCACTCATATTTAATTGTTGGGAGAACAGCTGGTGGCTTGTTTTAATTAAAGGACAAGCAGGTTTCATTGTCTTGTGGTGCATTCAAGTGCAAGGTCCTCCATCTCCAGAACTGCCGCAGGAGGAGATTACCACGCTTCCACCCAGTCGAATGCGGCCACATTTAAGATGGATAATGACCCATTACTGTCGCAGATCTTTATTTTATTGTCTTACACAGCACCGTTGGCTTTTAGACAACCATAGCAACATTTTGATTGTTTGGACGAAAACTCAAACATGGCCGCTGCATCAAAAGCGAACTAAACTGTAAACATTTACGACGCAACATTTTTGCATGTTTGCGTGAAAGTAAAACGGAAAATTTAAGTAGTACATTTCACAAATAATATACCAAAAAAATGAATTTGAAGTGAAAACAGTAATGTACGCCATTATGACAAGGAGCCTAGATTTCTTAGCATTTCAGTTGTAATATAATCTGTGGCTGTGATGATTGTATTTGATGCGATGTATACTGTTAACTAGCAACGTACAAATTATTAAATAGGTAAATGGAATGATGTTTGATGGCGATTCAAAAAGAACGAACAAAAACTGTTGAAGGTTATTCATCTGCATGGTACGCAGAAAATTTGTGCCACCCAGCAAACACAATGCTGAAGATTCAAGGTTAATTCAAGTGAAGGACATTTTTTTACAAATATTTTGTGAACGTATAGTAAAATGTGTGTTTATGCCTGCCTAATGCTATAACTCATATGAACTAGTTTCTCCTACTGAAATTTCAACAGAACTCATAAAATAATAAGCCAGCCTTTTAAAAGTCAGATTTTTATAATTGGACTGAACGGTTTAAAATAGTAGGATGGTAAAAATGCACTTGCACAAATGCTTGTTTTCTCTGGGAATGATTTGTTATGTTGTTTCAAGTACCTAGTTCAAAATGGTCTTACACAAAAAGTCAAAACTGTAGATATATTCATGCAACTACAGTATACTATGCAGTAGCACAACGCTGTAGTATTTAATACAAGGTTAAATGTGTGACTCTGTAAAAGGCTTAACTTTTAGGTTTATGAATCATGATTATACAGAAACTAACGGCGAGCTGTGGTACCCCCAGTATTACTTTTGGCTCAACGACATGTTCCCTTTATCTAATCTGTAGCCAGAGGGCACAACCACCTTATACTTTATTTTATTCACTTAGTCCACTCAAAACAGACAAGAGTCTGTGAATTTGAAATCGCCGAAATATTTGATGTGTCTCACTGTTTGATTTTCTGAACCCCAAACCCCACCCCCCCATGCCTTGTCTATGGCCCAGTGACTCTGTCCAGTTGGGCTTCCTCTCTCTGCCTAATCCCTGTACCCTCCAGTGCAGAAAGGGGCCATGGGTGAACACGGCCTGCCGCCGATCGCTATTAGTACAGGGCACAGGCTTGCTGGAAAAAAATCAAGTCATTTTAGAAAGATTACTTTTTTAAGCTTCTCTGCTTTTCCATTATTTTCTTCCCACATCAGGGGCTTGAGTCCATCTTCCTCTCCATCCTCCCATTTCCGTGTAGATATCCTCTTCTCGGAGCCCACAGTGCTCGCCATCTAAGATAAGTTCTATTGTTTTCTGCGCTTCGAAATGGACCCTGTTTACTTTCTTAATGCGTATTTCTGCTCTTATTATGCATGATTAATCTATGTTATACTGTTGCTTTTGTAAACTTTTACAATTACTCCAACACCAAAATGACCTACTAAACCCTTTCTCTTCACTCGGAAATATGCCAGCTGGCTGACACCCAACAGTAAGCTAATACTATAGCATTTTGCTTTGGCTCTTATGTAAATGTATCATTTGCAAGATCTCCATGTCATGGATTTGTAATATTCAGAGTCCTTTAAAAGTTCAAAATCAGTCAATTTTCCCTGCATAATCATTTGCATAGCTGATATTATATTTATCAATGACTTTATGAAATAGGTCAGTGATAAAGTCAGATCACTCGATCACAGAACAAGACTCATGCTTTTCTGACTCAGCGTGGCACTTTTGGAGATAAAATATGGGTGCAGGAGTTGATAAGGAAGTACAGCGTCATTTCTTGCAGATAAGAAAAACAAAACCGAGACTGCATTCTTATATAAGTGAGAAACACCATTAACAAAAGGGTGCACACCTTTGGTCTTGCACTAGGTTAAAATGTGGTCCACCTCTGCCATCTACTGTTCTGGATGAGCAGCTGGAAGTCCAGAAGAATTGCCCTCAAACACTCCAACGTACTGAACAGATCCTCAAGTGGTATTATAATAAAAACGATTCCTTTGCCCACCCCTAAAAAGCAGTACTGTCAGCCATCCCGGCTTGCAGGTATCTCCCGCCTTTACTTCACAGCATATCAACTTCAAACTATCTTAGCAGGAAGCCATTCGTTACAAAAATCACGCATAAAATCACTGACCATCTGTTTTCTTTGGCAAATGGCTTTCCTCACCGGGGAGAAAAATGTGATTCATTTGAAAGGCATGAGCAAACTGAAAAACGACTGTTGCCTTGCTTTAATTGTAACCACTCAAGTGGCTCTCGCTTCGCTTCGGCGAGGTAAGTGTCTTGATATTTGGAGCGCTCGCTGACTGCGGAGTCGATGTGGAGGTTTCATGAAGCAAAGACATTATCCTAATCTATTATAATGTCTCTGAGTGAACAAAGAACTTGTTTATAAATGAAGGTAATGATGCTCGGTTTGTAAACATTTATGACCTAACTCCTCTATTTGAATAACCCTATAATGATTGCGTATTATCCATAGTTTTGAGTCACGTGACCAACCAGGGAAGTCTTTTTTTTTCATTCTTTTTCTACACCGGTTTATTATTGTGGTACATTCTACCTCACATAAAAAGATTCAAACAAGTAAAAAATGTTCTTACATGTCAGTCAAGATTCCTAGCCAGCTTCAATGTGGAAATTGGCATTACCTTAACTCTAAAACAAATTGATACCCCAAACCTGCCTTCACCTCTGACCTTTGCCCTCTAACCTGACCTGTATCTCATTACATGTTCAGCTGAAGGGTCATTATTGACAAGAAGTTGTTGTGTGAGCACCACGGGTTGAGCTCGATGGCATCACTGTACCCAAGGGAAAGCTGGAGAGGTGCTGAAGGGAAGAGCCATGGCCGATGTCTACAGTGGATTGTCCATTCAGGCCTCCCCCGAGTGCAGTCGAGCCCTTGCTTTGTGCTTTATGACGTGTGTCTGGACAGTCGCTTTTCCATGCATTCAACAGGCTGCCAATTAATCAGCTTCTTCGACCCACTGAGAGTCACTCATGCCTGCAGTCTTTCCCTCCAGAGACGTGACACCTCTCTCTCTCTCTCTCTCTCTCTCTCTCTCTCTCTCTCTCTCTCTCCCCCTCTCTCTCTCTCTCTCAAACATGATTAATCTCCAGACAGCAGCAATTTTTCACCAGCGGACACTCAGTCTCCCAAACATATGTATTACCTTAGGTGTGCATTATCAGGACCCTACTGATTAATTGGAGCAACAAATGTTACAAATTGAAGTCTAAAGATTAAGAGGGAACATATCTTGGTGCCCCGAGCAGCCTTTTATTCTGACAGAGATGTAAAGCGGCCACAGAACCACCTCATCTTATTATAGACTGAAATCCAGCGCAGATTAAACACGCCATATCACGAGGACTCAAATGATGCTTGGTTTGTTGAGATAAAGTTCCTATTTTCCAACTCAAAATGTTTAGTCATCTTACTATTTTGAAATCAAACAGATGAACACATTTCTTTCCACATTCACACAGAGTGAGGGCACACATTTAGCTATCAAATATGCAGCAACATGGTGAGCCGAGAAGAAAACCGTGGCTACTGTATTATTCTGAAACACAAGAGGTACCAATGAGAAAAAGATAATAGATCTAAAAATGGGCCATTGTCATTACTACAGTATGAATGGGGAAGGGAATGCAACGCTCAAAATGTCCGCTCTCGCAAAGGAAGTTCCACCTTTCTAGTAAATATCAACAAAGTCATTCAATAGAGACTGCAGACGGTCTCATGAGGCGCTTGCCAACCTATGTGTGTGCGCAGTAGCTGATTGGAGTAATTGGAGTTTAATAAATAAAAGTTATTGGACAGTTGATGTCAGGAAATCTGCTATTCAGTTGTGATTTTAGAAATATCAGGACATATAGACGGGACTGTGTTCTTGTTGTGACTGAAATAGCTGCCCTCAGGCGAAACATGGCCGCCGAATGCCATGACTTCACTAAACGTACCTGGATTAAACCTTGGGCTCATAATGGTTGTGTGTGTCTGCTCACCAATGCTAAGGATACCAGCATTCGAAAACCAGTTAAAGATAGTAACATGCTTTAATATGATAATATAACAGATTGCAAAAGAAACCGTTACTGAATAACGAATCGGATAAAAGTATCCTATAAGGGTTGATCGCCCTGTGTTAATATAAATTGAGGCGTGTGCAGGCATGAGCTGCGCAGAGACACATCTTTATACAGCGCGAGCTGAGCAGTTATATATTCAGGCGTGTGATCTTTACAGCATGAGCTTCAGATTTATAAAGTGAAGCTTGATTGTATTGTTATGCTTATGTTATATTCAATAAAAAAGTTAGAAAGTGAGGCACGTCTTTATACAATGCCGGCTGCGCATATACCTGTCTTTATACGAGGGCTGCGCAAATGCGCATCTTCTTTATACAACGCGGGCTTGCGCAGACTGCGTGTCCTGATTTGCAGTCCGCAGCACAAATCAGCGAGTGTCACGTGACGAAAGTAAAACATTTGTTGGCATCATCTATCAGCCAAACAATATATTCTGTTCTAAATGTGGAAAAATATGAGTATGCAGGCCTAAGTGTTCCAACACTTTTGACTGGTATAGTGTCAATCAAAAAGCATCTCAGTTCAATGACTGGGAAAAAGATGGTAAACATGAGCATTTCTTTCTTGCAAAAATTGTTAAGACCCTAATTAAATGTAATATCTGGTGGTATGGGCAGTGCAGAAAGATGATGAGGGAGCACATTTACCAAACTTTACCAAAACCAAATACCTCATCACCAAATGATGTCACATCACCATATGAGAAAACGGAATCTGAACTACACAGCATTTGTTTAATTACTTTAAAATTGTATATCATGTAATTTAGTTTTTTAGACACGGTATTATGTTTTAATTTATTAAACAAAATATCATGTATGGGATTGAGGGCATTGTCACAGGTTGGAAGACATAACTTAACCTAATTTGACTAAATTAAAGCTGTGAATTCAGGTATGAATTCTATGATGTACTATTCATCACCGAATATCATCGTCTTTATAAAGAAAATCTTGCTGCATGAAAAAAAAAGAGAAATTGAGTTACTTTATGAACTTCCTTGCCAGTCATCTACGAGAAAACTAACTGCACACAGTAAATCCCCATTATAAAGCTTCCCATTCTCAACTTGCCTCTAGACATATAAAGAGTCACTCTCGGATAGCTGCGTGTATGTATCAGAAATATGCTCCTGTATCTCACTCTTGCCCCAAAGATGGATTACGTTCATTTCTCACGCACGGGTCCTGCCTTTCTTTACCTCAGGGCTTTAAAATGAATGTATCAGAAATCTGATGAATGTAAGCTGTGAAGGTGATGTGAATACTCTATAGGTATGAACTTGTGTAATATTGTCTATATTGTTGTCTATACTGTCAAACCATGAACCTTCAAGCAAATTTACATTTAAATGCATGCAATTTCAATTAAACAGCTGAAAGTATTAGGGAGGAAAAATTCAATGAAAAATTCAAGTCTCACGTGTTGCTAAATAATAGACATTCTCCACCTAGGACCCATTATCTGCAGTGAGTGTATATGTAAGCAGCCTGCATCCGCAACCTACAAAAAAACATCCCCATACCGGTACTACCAACTAGCTCTCTGTAAACAATTACGTTAAAGTCGGAGACAAATGTTTAGTCGGTGAGCTGAGCGCAGTTGGTTTTATCTCAGCTCAGCGACTGGGTGGATAAGATCAGCGCTTGGGCCGCGGCGGCCTCGGGTTTGGGTTCTGGAAGACTAAATAAGACTCTGGATGACAGAGCTGCACCTCTGTGTAATGAGTAAACACATCACAGCGGTCAGTGATTTATAACGCAGCTCGTAGTGACATTTTTGCGGCGCTGCTGGGCCAGCGTGCATCATCCTTGATCTCTCTTTTACTTCACCTCTCTTATACCCCTCTCTCCCTCATTTTCTCCAGTACAGACGAGTGTGGAATTCTGAGTGCTCTACTTCAGCAGTGAATAAAGGACACTGCCCTTGTGTGTGTGTTAGAGGTGTTGGCAGTGTGCGTGCTGTGGGAGGGTCTGAGAATGCGGTGTGCGAATAGTGATGTGCATTAGACAGTAATAAAGACCACAAAATAAAGGGGAAGAATAACGTTCGTATCTTTGACACCGCCCTCCATCTCTCGTGTCTTCTGAAGGACGTTCGGCTAGCATGTGCGCATATAAAACCTCTCTCTCTCTCTCAGTCTCTCTCTCTCTCTCCGTCTCTGTCTCTGTCTGTTTTGTGATTGAAAGTATGCTAGTATCTACACTCCACAGGCACCTTTCCACAAGTCCTAGATTTTCATTGCAAAAAACTAAATCTTGATTTGTGTTTAAATTCCAGGAAAATAGTGATTAAAACGTGATTCATTCATTAATTAAAGACTTCAGAAACAAAATACCACAGTTAATAAGTCTTGTTTAAAAAAATCTGCATCTTGTTATTGTATTTCTAAATCATTGGGAAATAGTTTTTGCATAAATATGGCCAGGCTTAAGCTGGAATCAATTTCCAGTTCATGACTGTACAAAAGGTAAACAAAGAAATCATTTTGAAATGTATATTTGGAGACAACGGCAAAGTCATATCGGTGGCACAACTGACGCATTTTAAAGCTGAACACTAATCTATCATGGGTAAAATTATATAGCCACTTACAAATGACTTTCATTCATGTTAATTGGTAAATGAAAGATGTATAGAAGCTGTAATTCTGTGTTCTGTAACTGAGAACACACACACTCAGTCATCTCTCGGTTTACATTCATATGCAATTAGTTTACAGTATTACAATACACATCCCATGAAAAAAATGTTGATATACACAAAGATTATTAGCGCAACAAACAGAAAATTTCAGTTTCATCCAAGTACATTTTGTTGGGAAAAGTGCAATAATACAATGTATTAGAATGCTATGCAATTAATATTTCTATTTTAATGTAAAGACGCTTTGCAACAATGAAAAACAACGATGCTATATGCTATGCCAAACGCTATATAGAAATACAGGAACTGAACACTTTTAGACGCCCAGTTCGAAAAAGTAATTATGCGATGCATAATCGTCAACTAATATTTGCTTTACATGATGTTACCCTTCAACAACACTAACTGTCAGTAAATCCAAGAAAATCATCATAAAGGTGCTTCACGATGCCATAGAAGAACCTGGATGTCTAAATGGTTCCATAAAGAACCTTTAACCTTGGCATCAGTGTGAAAACCCTTTAAGCACCTTTATTTTGAGTGTATGGTAATACAAACGGTAATCAGTCTTCTAAAAATACGGTTACAACACTTACTACAATAAAACCGTGGGTTATTTTCCTCAATGTTCAAAAACATGTTCAGACCATCATCTATATCTGGACTGGTGTACTTTTTTAACACAACAAAAGTGTTGACTTAACACTGCCTGCAGTATTTCTATGTTGTAGGTGATGTATTGTCCCCAGCACAGCACTGCCCAGTCAGGAGAAATTGTACATTATGAGGAAAGAGCGACATGTGGGCTTAATTAATGAAGTAGCACATTGACTACAGGGTAAGACTTTGATGGTTAGTTGTCCAAAGCCTAAGAGAGAGAAATGAGGTGATGCTCTCCTCCTATGAGAGTAATAAGAATGAATTAACATGCCGACATCAGCCAGTTTTAAAGCACTTCAGAGCTGCTCTTTCCTGTCATCTGTACTTTTATTTTCAGAGCAAAGAAACAGCCAGCTCAACACTTCCACGTGCAAAGAACAGAAAATGTTGGTCTAAAAGATGCAATGGGGTGCTTCTTCAACAGAGGGCATTTTTATGTCTCAGCACTTGACTTATATTCAATCAGATTATGTTACATAAAGATCACATTAAACCTGGCTTGTTATTCATGCTCATTTATTTTTGTTAAAAATGGCTTTATATTTTGTATAATGTTATAGGGCTGTCAAACGATTAATCGCATCCAGAATAAAAGTTTGTGTTTACATAATATATGAATGTGTACTGTGCATATTCATTTTGTATTTATAAACACAAAAGCATACCCTTTTTTTTTTAAATAGTACATAACATGAGATCATGAAAATTACATTTCATGCAGTGTGTAATGTTGCCGTGTTTGAAAGTAAGCAGTCTGCCAAGTTAAAATCTGAAGGTGAATCGACTCAATCACGCAAACGAGTCGTCCCTCTTCAGATTCGCAAACCGCCGCAGATGTACGTCACTACATATAGTCCCCGCCTACGTTTTGCTAGGACTGCCCTTGAAAACTACCCCAAACACTGTAACTCGTTAGCCTTATTCGCGGTAGACCAATCACAGCAGACTAGACCATCTGACCAATCACATAAGACTAGGCTAGTGGAAAGGAGGGGGTTAGACAGATGAATCGCGGAATGAATCATTTGAGAGTCAGTCAAGAAGTAAGGTAAGAATAACTGCCTATTATTACACCCATGTACATACACTTGTTGTTGGACACTCCATAAACCAAAGTAGGACTTTAAAAATCCATAGTTGTGTACTCTTTAAATAAGTCCATCCCAATAATTATTTGCATAATATATATTCATGCATGATGTTTTTGTGTTTAAAATACACAGACATATATTATGTAAACAAACTATTATTCTGGATGCGATTCAACTGTTTGACAACCCTACAATTTTATTAAATTACACTTAGATATAAAAATCCAACATAAAAATCTATATTTAAAAAACAATAGATTAATAATACGGCATGTGTAAATAAAAATGTAAAATCATTTGTGATTATTTTATAGATTTTATTTTAGGATTATTTTATATAAATGCCGGCTACATGAAGGAATAAGCCTTAGCCAGTAAGAAAAAAACTGCAATTCTATTAAAAAGAAATTTCCATCACTATACCACTATAGGCAACCCTCACGAAAAAAATGTAGTGATGTGGAAATTACTTTGTTGAAAATATAATACTTCTTGCTGAAGTGTAAAATGACTGCTAAAAAACAGTAAACACTCAATTGTTATCACACTAAAAAAACTACACACCAGGCAATATATGTAATTTTACATAAGCAAGATAATTGTTCTGAAGATATAAAGTTACAAAATATTGTGAATATAAAATATTATTGAAAATTAAGATACTGTATTTAAATCATCCGACACTAGATGGCAGAACGCTGCATGTATATTCACATTTTGAACATCATTTTAGCAATGCTAATAACAAGTAAAGTAAGTACCAAAAGCAAGACAATCTTTTTTTACCAAAGAAAAGCTTAGTGGACATGCATTATACACCGTGGTATACTGAAGTAACTTGGTGTTCCATACAGATCACACTGTACAGTAAATGAATATGATAATCAATCAGTAAATACCCAAGATTTTTATTAGGGTCATCTGCATATAAGAAAAAGTGTGTGTTGTGCGTATGGGGGCTAACAATGTGTTTGAGTATTGAGGTTTGTTTAGCACTACAGATGTGTTTATGCAATTTTTTCGTTGAGCAACTGCACTGTTTACTATGGGTGTTTCCATGCCATGGTTTCCCCTCAAGAGAGTAAGAAACTGAGGTAAACATTCAGCTCAAAGTAAGAACTGCTCTTAACTCCAAATAGCTGACTGCTCAAAATAAGAGTATGAACGTCTGTGTGATATCCATTTGTAAAAACTGTGGGTATATAGTTATACTGCAGTATTATTCTTGCCAGAATGTAGGCTATTACAAGCCTGGAGAAAGAACAAGAATAGGGCATTTTTACATGCACAAACATAAAACACTCTCATAAAATACAAACTGCCTTTGAGCAGCATAAGATACTAAAGACGTGTCAGAAACTCTTTTAACATTTATGTTTTAAGAGGCATTTAGAAAGCAATTCAGAAAGAAAACTTATTTCCTCTGAGTGCAGTAAAAAAGTGTGTTTGTTGGAACACCCAGAGTTATTATCTAGCAGAATGTTCAATCTATACTTTGTTCTATTATATGAAAGTGAATGGTGACTACAGCCATTCCAAGTCCCTATCCACCTCCATTGTATTGAAAAACAGTCACATCAACTTAACAATGGATAGGGACTAAAGTCTAAAACAATGGCAGCCTAAACATGTGCATTCAAACTAATGACTTTAATTTTTCCATAGGAATTCATGGAAGACAGCATTAAGAATCTTGACTGAATCCCTTGACCTCCATGACCTCTTGAGAGTAAGAGAATTTCAAGAAGGGCCACTACATTCAACACCCCCTTGAAACACATGAAATTCATAGAAGCTTTAGACAAGGCAAAATTCTGTCTGTGAACCCCCTTGTATAACCTTCCTTTCATAACACGCTGATGTAAATGCTTTTAAATCGTTTAATCTGACAATAAAATTACAAATGTGTCTAGGCTGGAACTGTGCCATACTGTATCACATAGGCCATTTAGATCTAAAGCAGAAGGACTTTGGAAATCTGTCTAATCATGTCGGATTGACTTGTATGTACACGAGCCAAGAATAAGCAGGAGGCATTTATGATTCAGGGGGGACGTGTTGCTTTTGTGAGGTAACCTCCTGAGGGAATAGCTAGCTGTGTTTGACTATAATTAGCCATTCGCAGTTCACCAAAGGTTCGGTGTTTGTTGTGTCAACCTGCATAATAGAAAACCACGGTGGGTGACTTAAAAACATAGTAGTACCAAATTACATCAGATGTACCTTACGGTTTGCTGCTGTAAAATACCAGGGGTCAGATTTACAGTACATTCTTAAGAAAACTCTGCTTAACTGCAATATTTTTTCTTAAAGCGATAACGAGAAACTTTTTGACCTTAATTGAATGTCTCTAAAATTATTTTAGTGGTAGGACAAATTTTAACCGAACGAATTTCACTGCCGTTGCTTCCTAAGCAGCCTCCTATCGGCTGAAACTGCACTTGTAACTTTGGTTTTCGGGCCGGTACAAGCTTCGCCTATCCCCTGCTTTACGGCATTAGTAAAACGTGACGTTTTACTCTTAGCCTGGAGAAGTTAGCCAACAGCTAACAATAAGAGGAAATGTTCTAGTTCAACGCAAGTCTCCAAACCATCACCATGGCAGAGCCAGCAAATAAATCAAAGAGGAAAAGAGAGAGAGTGACGAACACGAATCAATATCTGACGGACGCTCGGCGACGCAAGCTGCAAGAGGCAATGGGTTGCAGAACAGATGGAGACCCAACGTTAGCCTTCCTGCTACAGGATTTGAAAGTGTTATTTGTACATTTTTTCTTACTGTGCAGTACTTTTGAGTTCATTAGTAATTTGTCTGTGCTCAGGTTGTTTATTGGCGCACTAACGTTACTGGTTCACCATTTATAACAGTAAGGTAGACTTGAGATAATGTAATATTGCCAGGTCTCAATAGCTTACGTAGCATGATCATGCCTCCTCTTCACGAATTTAGTGTTATGCTTGTAAATGATGACTACCAAACCACAATAAATGATTTATGGTCAAAAGTTGCTGATTCCTCAGTTCATGCACGTAGACTAATGTTATCGGTATCTATAGTTACTATGCTAGGCACTATTCCCATAGCGAGTTGAGTGTAAGTTATTGATTGCTCCTATTACACAAAGCACAACATCTGGTTGCGAGTGAGTTTCTGAAAATATAACTACATATATTACTGCGTTGGTTACTAAACACATGCACGTCCATGTGTTGTGTTTTGGGTGACTGCAAATGTGTTATGTAGCTAACGTTAGCTGCAATGTAGCTAGCACGCTATGCGCTAACGGCTAACAACAAACAGCTACCTCAGAATCTAGTTTGAACTATTAGTATAGCCCTGTATTATATCCCGCAGGAGCCAAAAGAGTGCTTTAGTACATGCACAGTTAAGTGACGTGATGTAACAGCTGTTTCTGCCTAAACAACAAATTGCGCTGCCCACATGGAAGCTTATACAGCGGCAATGTGCAATGCAATATTTACGACATTTATAAGAGACAATTGGGCTTATCAACCACATGGGTGGAACCATACACCAAAACGGCTTGTTGTCTCTTTAAAGTCTCATTTACAAGAAAAGTTGGGAATATTTTGTATTTCAAATGTGTATTCCCTAATTTTTTTCTCTCGATTCAAGTGAGAAGAATCCAAATTCTCCAAATAAAAGCTGTCGTAAATATCATCTTAAACTTAGGACAACCTCACAGTTGTCTTAAATCTCAAAAGATAAGATGTTTTATACATGTATTTGGTTGTTTCACATGTGACGTGTATTGCATTTAGCCAGAATCATAATTTTGACATTTTATTTTTTTTATTGATGTAATAAAAGTCCTTACTTTAGCTTTCATTATGAAAAAACTGTGATTTTTACATAAATTCTGGGACAAATCAACTCGAAACAGAGAAGTCACAAATATTATGATGTCAAAAAATTAAGAAATAATATTGGAATGCGTAGCTAACAACATTTGAGCTAATATGCCAAAGGTAATGCCGTTGCACATCACACGCTAATATATATATACATGATAATGATGTATATGTATTTTTGGATAGATAAAAATACCGTTATCTCACAAGCAGGCAAGTACATTTTTGACAAAGCTAATCATGTTTCTTATAAAAAAAATCTAAAGAAAATATTTACTTGTATAACTTAAGAAATGTTCGAGAATCGAACTTAGGAACATTCTTAATGTAAAAACTTATTTTAAGAACAATCTTATTTTCTGTATGAAGGACAGTTTTGAGAATCCGGCCCCTGGTGCCATAAAGTAATTTTCATATAACGGTATTAAAACAAACACTGCAGCATTAAACCACTCAAGTACATTTTCGTACAGTATATCTATATTAAAACGTACAGCAGTGCCATTTATAACGTTGTTATACACAACAAATTGTGTTTGAGACCATGGATGTTAATAAAAACTGCCCAAATACAAAAATTACCCACAGTTTGCATTAGTGTACAACCCATTCGGCTTTAAGTCATGTCTGGTCAGTATTATAAATCATTCTCAGAGGATGAATTGACATAATAGTTTCTGAGCACTTGTTCAATTGTGTAGAGCCAGATTTCACACCTGGCTCCCCTTACCCAACACAATCAATGACTATAAGGGGAATCAAAATTGCCTTTTTAAGAGAAAACATAAAACCCGGGCACTTGCCGCTGCTGTAAATGAGCACATTGTCAGCTCTAGCTGTGGCCTAGCTGCTAACTAACACGAGCAAATTTGAGGGTAATTGCTTTGGACTTGTAATAGGTTGCGCAAGTGAATGAAAGGTTGTTGGCATTTTAACAGCACGCCGGGGCTGCTCAGAAAATAATGAGCTTTGCATTGACAACAATGGTCAGGAGAGAGAAGTCTGGCCGATTAATCAAATGTTTTTGGGGCAGGAAATTCTGGAATACGGAAATCACGCTGCGCAGGTCAAAGCCCCGTCTATTTATATTGTGAAAGCGCTCCTTATGTTGGGTCGATCTGTTGAGAGTTTCCTCGGAGCAGAGCTGCCCCAGGATTTGTTTTGCTGACCTGGGAAATGTAGAACTGAACATTGCTGATGAATATTTCTACCAAACACACACAGATAACAGGATGTCGGGACATTTGAAAACAGCAGGATATTGTGGCACATTTTCTGTTTCATTCTCTTGACTGTCTGTCGTATTACTGATGAAAGCCACTAACATATTTTACAATTCCTAAGAGGACTATCAAAAGCATAATCGCACATTTCCTCTTCATTGCACCTAATTCCGTCTCGCTTCAGCTTGTTTTTCTCAATTCATTTTTCTCAACAAACCAGCGTGATTTTACCAGCACCTGGAACTGATTTGGGACCCGCCAGCGAAGTGTTCGACAACACTAGATGTACTGTAACAATAAACATCCTCCACATGCATATTGATGCCCTTTGCTGGAAGAGTGTGGCTAGTTTAATCTCCATCTCAACCTTCTCTCCCTCTTTCATCCTAAAAACATCAATATAAAGCCTCACTTTGAAGCACTTGGCTGTGCTTCTGCCAGAAATGTGCTGCTAAACCGGTCGGTTATCCCGTACATGTCTTGGTTAGTTCGATACCGATGAGCGGACTTGAAACGATTGCGTGCAGCTCATTAGTTTAAACATAATCTGACAAGGAATGTTGTTGTGCCCTGTTCTCTGGTACATTCTGGACGATACCCACAACGTGCACGGCCAATGCAAACAGCTCGGCGACTGTTGACACTGATAACAAGTGATGGCGAAACGTGATATTTGGGACCGTTTGAACTCGCTGTCCCAGAATTCATTCCAATGTCATGTAGTAATCTAATCCTCTCTGTATCCGTATTTGGAAAGTAGTTACAAAGTAAATGCCTCTTTAGCTCATCTGCCTTCAATGTGTTTTATACAGTACCAATAAGACACAATAAAGCAATAACAAAGTAATGTAGTATATTTTCATAATCTGCAAATATAACCTAATCAAACTGATATGGCACTGCGAAAGACAATGTTACAGCAACTTATGTTAAATGTACGTACCCAAATTTAAATCAATTTCTTATTAATGCGCAAATCAGTTGCCAGATAATGTGTTTTTATTTGAAATATTGGTAACACTTCACAAAAAGGTTGTATTTGTTAGCATTAGTCAATGCATTAGTTACACTTACAACAAATCAAACTTTATTAATCTTTGTTTACTAATATATTTTGTATTGTATTAAGTTGTTAACATTATACAGTATACATTTTGAACTAACATGAACAATTGTATTGACATTAACTATCAATAACAAAGATTCATAAATGCTGTAAAATCGTTAGTTCATATAAGCTAATGCATTTTTTGTAATGTGTTACCAAATGTTTCCCTTTCATGTAAATGCAGATACATGCCATAGACAGTTACCCAATATCCCATCTGATGCATAAACTGTCCAATCATCATAACAGTTATGCAAATGAGAGAACAGCATATATTTTATAACCATTACTAAGATATGAATTATTGTTTAGGAGAGCATTTCTGATCAATGTTCATTTTTACATCAACTTTCCTGGAAAGTTCTTAAACAAGCTGCCAATGCATTCCAGCATGTTTCAGACCTTTTCGCTTCGTGTGTCAAATACCGAAGTGAGATCACAGCCAATGGTTTTAAAAGCAAATGCACAATCCTATAAAATTGTGCACAGTTGCCAGTCCACATGATGGTGGTGAACAGGTTTACAAGACTTTCTCTTATGCTTTATAGATCCCTTAGTTATAAGACAGTCAGTGCCAGATGAGCACTCCTCCCTCTTCAGATGTCAATTAGCAACTCTTAAAGTAAACAGACATTTAGACTAGATTAAAAAAATGCATTCACTGTTTCCCAAAATCAGCCACAGTTGTGTTCAGAAAACATACTGTACAATGTAAAACAAGTGATTGTGTACAAAACATACTGAAAAAAACTGATGACAGTTGTGATGTGACGTTGCAACAGGTGGCGATGCATCTGGTGAAAACACGGGGGCAGATGAACATTAAAAAAATGCTTCGGATATAGAATTCATTGCTGCTTGTTGCATTTCGCCTACATGGCTTGTCAGGACCAAAACTATAAATAAAATGGAAAATAAACCTCCTCTAATGTGTTGAAATGTAGCGTCTGTCTAAGTGCATTATAGATTGACACACCGAGTGTTCCACGAGAACAATAAACAACATTTCAAAATCGTATGACTGAACTGAAAACAGTGAAAAACAGTAGCATTCATCTATAAAATTATTAATATTTTCTATTTACATTGCTAAAAGAAATAAATACAATGCAGCGCTGTATTCACATCATAAAAATAAAGCAAACTTTTCAATGATTCAACTGCCGATAAAAAGAGAGGACACATTATGGAAAAGTGAGTTGGATTATTTCCTCTATCCATCCAGTTGTAAAGCTATGTACCGCTAAACCAATAGCTTTTCACTGGGGAAGCTTTGTTTTAAAAACAGACTTAAAAAATGTTGGGATGGCAACATTACTGTTATTTGCATGATAATCAGTTTACAGCTTATGAATCCTACTAGTACAAATGGTATTGTTTTGTATTGTAACAATTTCATAATATTACAGTATGTTTGTGTAATTAGTTTTCACAAATTAAAAATACAACTGTACAATAAATCAGCACTCCCTCTGCAAAAACACTACCAGCTTTATTTGAGTGTGCAATGTTATTTCACTCATTTAACTTGTTTTGGTTTCTGTTTACAGGAAAGCATTTTCCTATTAAATTGAACTCTGTTCCATATTCTGGCCTATTGGGTCCTCCAGAATGTTTTAATCTCCTGCCTTACTGATGCTACGCTGCTGTATGCTTACTAAATGACGATGGGTGCAAACGACACCTGGCTAGGTGAAAGTAGGCCATGCACCAGACATCCCTGAATGATCAAAGGAAGAGGAAGTCAACACAGGCACGCTAGATATTCTGTAAAGTGCCTTCACAGATGGTGACGTTGACTCTGGAAGTCTGTGTAAAGATCTGGCATTGCTGTAGTTTCGGAAACAGCTCTAGCACTAGGGCCATGTGGGATCTCACTTGATGAAAAAAAGCATGTTAGAATGAGTGAGAGAGAGAGAGGTAGAGAGAGGAAGGGAGGGAGGGAGAAAGAAAGAAATAGAGAAGGAGGGGGTGAAATGAGAACATTTTTCTTTTTTTCACTGACCATTGTAAGCAGTCAGAGAGGCAAACAGAGAAGCGGAGACGAGAGCAACAGGCAGTCGTGTCCTGAGAGAGCTTGAGCGCAATGCTCAGTCACCTGACAACAGCTCAACATCCAGACAGTGAGGAAGAGGAAGGTATTTCATACTGCTGTCTGCCCTGGGGCCTCAGAAAGAATCTGCCTTCACAGCCATGTCTGTATCACCAGGGCCAAAGTTTCTCTACTGCATGTAGTATGATTTGCACACGGACACTGTAGTTCATCTACCTAACCATCTTTAACCTGCTGGATCAAAGGATACAACTTACAGTTCATCACTGTCCAGTCCGTTAAACTTGTGGAAGTCACTGTTGCTGTAATTCTTTTTTAGGACTCTTCCATGCGAGTCTTGTCAAGATGCTACCGGTTGCTTTCGTGACATGGTGGGTGTTGATTGGAACCACTGGAGGTCAGTCCCAATCTCAACAACAGCCTCAGACAGAGGACTCCAGCCCCTGGAGACAGATGATTCAATGGGAGAATAACGGACGTGTGTACAGTCTTCTGAACAGCGGGGCTGAATACGTCCCAGCTCGGGCTCAGGAGCGAGAAAGGAACCCCAGGGTACTTTTGGCTGACACTCCCAACCGCAGATCACAGGGTGGAAATGTACGTAGACAAGCACCTTCAAGAGGAACATCAGAGACTGTGAGAGGACAAGCACCTTCAAGAGGAAGCTCAGAGACTGTGAGAGGACAAGCCAGGCATCCCTTCGGATTTGGGCAGGTGCCAGACAATTGGCGTCAAGGCGCTGTAGGGACAGGTGAAACAAGTCGCTTCCAGTCGTCTACAGGCACTCGTTTTAGACAATCCTCTGGATCAATCTCCTCCTCCTCATCATCATCATCATCATCAGTCAATGTCCCACCTTATCCACAGTATCCATTGCCTCAACAGCCTTCTTATGGTGCTCCCTATGATACCGTATTGGACAGATCATATGAACCTCCCTTCCGTGGAATAGGGTATTCCACAGGCACCGGTGGTGGCCTTACTGAAGGAGGGTATGGAGAGGGGGTGGGTACCCTACTGGCAGTTTTGGAGGAGGTAGCTACAATGGAGGGGGTCCCGTGTCTCCCGATGAGAGATATCGCTACTACCCCCCCTACGGTCAACCATACCCTGCCGTTCCTCCCCAACCTGCACAGCCACCATTCTCAGATGGACTGGACCACAGATATAGACACAGTCTGTACAATGAAGACTCTAGAGACTCTGGCAACATTGCAGTACCTGTCCCTAACGGTGCATCAAGAAACACTGGGTCGGCAGTATTCCAGCCTGCAGTGCAAAGCCCACAGTATGAGCAATTCCCACCCTTCGGAAGGCCCCAACCACAGCCTCCATTCATGCAATCTCCTCCACGGAACCCTCTTGCCTCCAACAATGCAGAGAACCCTAACACCAATGTCGGAAGTGTTTATCGTCCTCAGCAGAGAGGTATGATGTATTTCCAAATCACTCACAAATATCTGTATATTTAAGAACATTGGTTTTCTAACAGTATGTCTTATATACATTTGCTTAATAGCTATGACATAGACCAGAAAACCAGAAAGGTCACTTCTCTTATTGTTTTTAGCCATTTCTCATGCCCTAAGTGTCATGTGGTACTATTGCAATGTATGCTACAGCTAGGTTGAATTACCTAATTTCACTTTTTATTACTGCACCAGACTTAGCAAACTTGAGCTCGCCATTTATGTAATGTTACGCTAAGTAAAGTTAATCACAGAGGAACTACAGAAGGTACTTAAGTTCTCACACAACTGGAGATTTAGCGAAGTATATGCACGTGTGAAGCTTGTTCAAAGTCTCCTTTGAAGGAAAGGAAGCAAGAAAAAACAGAGCCATCTAAAAAATGTGTTTTTTCTGCCATCTCCTTGTGTTTTCTGGCAGTCACAACCCCTTTGGATTTGACAAATGTGAACCCAAAGGACTCACAGCACAAAAGCTATGTGCTTGAGCCGCTGGTGATAAGTTTAATATTTTTAAGCATGTTTTTGTTTCTTCTTTTTTTTTATTACAGGCAGCCTGCAGGAATAACTCTCTAATGACATCAAAAGTCACCCCATCATAATTTCTTTCCATCCATTTTCACATTGTGTTTCAATTTACAATCAAAGTTCAAGTTCATATTTTCAGAGTTGGTGTTATTGAAACCAGGTGTTGTGAAACGTGAATGTGGTAGTCTGTGTGTGTAGCTCCCATGTACACTCATTCTGCACAAAGAGTGTTCATTGTTTAGAGATTTGGTCTGGTTTTGGTGATGACTTAACTGCGGGGGCTAAGGGGTGAATGATCCCAGGATTTGCCACATAAGGTGGGGTGAAGGGCTCAAGCGACTTGGTTGTTGCGAGGTGGGCCATGCGAGTAGGGAACATAAGGGGTGAAAGGGGGATTGCAGGGTGTTATTCCAAAGCAACTTTGTGGAGTGGGGAGAGGGAAGGTTTCCAACACACATGGAGTCCCGTGGCTCAGGGAACAGAAAAGATTTTGCAAGGTCCTAAATAAAAGTGTGAGTGTGCATATGTACAAATGTGTGTGTGGATGAGTATGCGGGTGTGAGGAGAGTGGGTGTGTAGAGCCTTAGGGACAGTGACGGTCACTGCTAAGTGTGCAGCCTCATTTTGTAACATGAAATGCTCTTTGTCTCACAGCTAACCATCTCAGTTTATCAAATGCAGACATAAGGCAAAAGCTCAATTCACTGGAAGGTACAGATGTGGAAAGAATGTACATAAGCATTTAGAGAAATGATGCAATCACTCACTGACATGTAACAAGTGAAATCGGAGCTCTAGTCTGTAGAAACATTCTTTTCAGATTTCAGTGTAGCATATTAGCATTGTTTTAAACTACATTAACTCAAAATAAGATACAGTACACACAGGTTTACTTACAGTAGCATTTTATCATATAAATAATTGTATAATTTGTTAAATAATAAAGGTTAAATACTTGTTAAAGAACAGTTTACCCCAAAATGAAGATTCTGTCATCATTTACTTGTTCCAAACCTCTGTAAATTAATTTGTTCTGATGAACACAGAGTAAGATATTTGACAGAATGCTTGTAACCAAACCACCACCGACTACCATTGTAGAAAGAATTGCATTGTAAATGTCTTTGTTCTATTGAACACAAAATTTTCATTTTGACGAATGAAGAAAAGCAAACAGTTCTGGGGCACTTTTGACTGCCATTGTAATTTCCCCCCTTACGTTCCTAAAAGGACGTTTCTATTCTTTGTTCACACATAGCACCAGATTGGTAATGTTACAACTTGTAATGCCAGAAAATGCCAGTACGGACTAACTGGTGTTTTTGAAAAGGAAGATATGTTCTTTTAATGACGATTTACCAGTAATTTACTATGTAACTGTAAAAATCTATTGTCTCATTTAAAAGGTGAGCGTTTTTAAATACGCCAATCTGTTGGAAGTGATTTGCACAAGGACAGTACAGAAACCAAAGGAATTTCAGTGATGGCTTTCCATTTCGAAGATCTGTTTCACACCAGCTCTCTCTGAGCACGTGCAAATCCATTCTAGCTGGGTTCATTTGGACCCTCAGTGTCGTGCAGGCGGCCAAAGAACAGAGAAAAGTGTAGACTGTGTGAAGAATTTGCCGCTGGAGAACCGCAGCCATTCACACTCTCTTACCACTGTTTACAAGAGCTGACCAAGGAAACTTCCTGAGGCCACAAAATCTACCTCAGAAAGAACTGGCCAAAGTACTCAACAAACACCAACATCTCAGTGGAGTGAAGAAGTGGTACTCTAATGCCTGAAATGAGAATGACCAGCGCTGTCATGTTTATAGAGTGAAAGTTGCTCCAAACATGCCTTTAGCATAACTCAGATTAGAGCTGCTCTCTAGGTTGTTATTTTGAAAGCCTCTCTTCTTTTCAAAAGTCACTGCATGCAAAGCAGGAAACCAGATAAACAGATTTCTAAAGTGAACACTCGTCACTTTGAAGAAATGTTAATGTCCCCAAAAACACATGTGATGCCAGAGTTGCTTTAAGTTTTGTGAACATTAGATGTCGTCACAGCTTCTATTTTGCTTTTTTTAATTTATTTATCTGTTTTTAACAGAGTTTGGATCCAGCAGGGAAATGAGATCATTTTTATTTCTATGTCACCCCTCCCTCATTCTTTGTACACTCTCTCTTGCAGCGACGTCCAATACTTGTTCTTTTTTCTTATTTTTGCGTGACCTTGAAACCAGATGAGAAACAATTTGATCGATTTAAACTATGAGGCTTTAGCATTACCTCATCAAAAACACTCTTCATCTCCCGTGTATGCTCACAGTATTTGGATCCATGTTCAAATATTTAACTTTATATACAAGAACAACTCTGTGATTAAAAAAAACATTTTGTCCCCAAGACAGCATGTTTTGAGAACTGACCTTGTGATTACCCTGCTGAAAAAACAGTAAACCGTTATGCTGGTTTGCTGACCTGAGTTCTGAGCACTTGTGTGTTCAGAGAGTTTGGGGGTTGCAAATTGTGGGGATGTGCCATGTGACAGATATCTGGAAGGGCTTTTGTTTTAATGAAAATCTGGCTAGATAAGTTGACCAACCAGCAAAAATAACAGATAACTAGGTTGGCTGAGCAGGGAGTTCTATTTTAGCCAGCTTAGGTTGGGCTTAAAGACTTTTTTTATTTTATGTTGCACGCTTCAGCATCTGGTTCTGGAATGTGACTCACATGAATTCTGTCTGCAGGTTTGCCTGACCTGGTTCCTGACCCGAACTATGTCCAAGCCTCAACATACATTCAAAGAGCCCACATGTACTCATTACGCTGTGCTTCAGAGGAGAAATGTTTGGCCAGGTGAGAACTGTCAACTATAGGGCCTGTATTATCCAATTTATTAAATGGCTAAAGGAAGTTGGGCAGGCTATAGTTTACACAATGTGAATCTAACACTCACTTGTGTAAAACACTTTCAGAATTGTTTATACCACAAAATTCGATATTAATTTAAACAGCCAATGAGAAGGAAGCAATCTGGGAGAAAATAAGTTCCTTATATAAATTTGGGTGGCGTCTCGTCGCATAAATTCCAGGCTGCTGTTATGAGATCATTTTATATACAAAGTGTTTCATCACTCAATGCTTCAGTACCTTATTATTTGTTTTCCCTATTCTCAGCTCCGCCTATAATGCTGAAACTACAGACTATGATGTCAGGGTTCTGCTGCGATTCCCTCAGAGAGTGAAGAACCAAGGAACGGCCGATTTCATGCCTAACCGACCTCGTAACACCTGGGAGTGGCACAGCTGTCACCAGTAAGTCGAAGTTCCAGACCACATGACTCTATAATCTATACCTATACTATCACTCTCTATGATGTACATGCGGTGACCTAACAATACACAAATACAATACAAGGCCACTTTATCCTTTACCGAAGAATTGAAAGGATATAAATAGGAATTTGTGTGTTTCTCAAAACATAAAATATAGTACACTCGAAAAAAAAAAGATTAATATTCATTATTAATATGAAGGAATTTTCCGTATTCATTTTTACAGTTGCTGTATTTTACATTTTGCACTGCATTAAATTTAATTTTAGCATAAACGGAAATGTCCGTAAAATAAAGAAAAAATATACTGGTAATTTTCTGCCTGTACTTTATCTGTTTTTTTAAAGAATTTTTAAGCTTTCTGAGCTTTCCTGTAGCTCAGTAGTAAGAGCATTGTGTTATCAATGCAAGGTTGTGGGTTCGATCCCAGGGGATTGCAAATACTTATGTAAAATGTATAGGATAATGCAATGTAGGTCGCTTTGGATAAAAGCCAAATGCGTAAATATAAATGTAAAACGGGGACCTACAACCAGTTCATTCATATGGCTCTGAACATATTTTAAATATAGCTTAAATCTTTAGCATTTAAAATATAGACCTTCAGATAGTGTTACAGAAACCCTTCAATGCTGTCCCTAAAATAGCACTTAGCCTACTGTAGAGAGAACATTAAAAAAATCTGACATTTGGCTCTCAAGAACATAGAAATCGTAACAATACTAACTAGTTTAAGTACGGATGCTCATTCAAACACTACCTACATACTTTTCATGTTATTCACTTCTGATATTATAATAAAATTATTACAAATATCCTAATTGATTTGGGATATTCCACAGCATAAACCGAAATGTAAGGTAAGGATTTAGTAGCATTAAAACATTACATGTGTTTATTTACATTAAACGCCGTTCCAGAAATTATTTCCTGGTTGAAATATTCAAAATCCGAGGCATACCAGAAAACAACCACCTCTGACCGCATTGCATCCCATAAGAAAACGATTTTGTCATGCTCACAGACGATTTATCTGACAACTTCTTTGATTCACCTTGATAGTAATGACGTCGCAATCTTTGCGCTCACGGACTCAACGTAAACAACAGGCACATAACGCGAATGAATGTAAAATATAAAGTTGACTTACCAGCGGTGCGTTACTCCATCTTCCGATTCTTTACTGTAACAACTTTAGTCTTTTAACTTAGTTGTTTTGATATCGACATTTGACTAAACCTCTTCATTTCTACACCTATTTAACCGTTACCCGCGTTTAACAAGCGACTTGATGACGCGCTGAGTGGCTAAAGCTGAAAGATGATTGGCTTAAAGTCACCAGGAAACGGAAGTTGCGATTTACGTTTTTGACGTGTTAGATATTTTATATTATTCGCTACAGATTGTGGAGGATGAATGTTAATTTGGCCTTTCTGTTGTTAATCATAAATCTTAATAAAGGATAAAAAAATATATATTTTATATAGCTAGATTAAAAATGTTCTGTCAGTTTCAACATTAATGGCTAATATTAAAACGTATATTTGACGTTTTTAAAACTTTTTTAATTTGAGCAGCAATAAAACACAAATGTTTACAATATTTAACCAGAACCCAGTTCACATCATTTCCCAATCTCATTGTGTCCTCCTCCACATCATGTCCTGTCCATCATGTCCCATGTCCATTAAATCAATCAATAAAATGTCTAAAAGACCCAAAATATAAGGTGACTGCAGGATGACAGCAAGTCCTCTGAGCAAGTAGTAACTTCACAGTTTATGATTGTCTTCCCAACATAGTTTCTTTTTTTAAGTTTTCTAACTTAAATCTCTTTGGGAAATAAATAAGTTTCAGTTACACTAGTAGAAAAAAAATACTTGCCTTAAGTGATTAACTGGCCCAATTTCTCTGTTGTTAGCATTCGTCTGTGTATTCTCTGTCATTCAAAGGGTAGTTTGCTCATGCTGTTGGGATTTGGCTACAGGCCTCTAAAATGTCTGTCATCCCCTCATCAAATGGGATTTTAATATGGCTGGCAGTAACAGGCATAACTTATGGGAAATATACTATCCCTGTGGAAAATATGAACTCTTTCTCTGTCAGTGGAAAGTACCTGTGTTTTCCCTGCCGCAGTCCTTCAGGTATTACCAGAGCTTTCCAAGAAAGTGCTTTTGCCAAAAGACCAAAGAGAAGGTAAGGAAAAGCGTTGTAGACTGGAGTTCTGTCGGTCCGATGAAGAAGTTTACCTCACCAACTGAAATATTCATTCTGTTAGAAAGAGTTTGTTTGACAAAGAAAGAAAAATTGATGCTGAACTTCAGCTTGGTCACTGACACGTGTGTGACAACTACACCATCCTTGATTTAGATTTAAGATCGATGTTCATTCTCTCTCTCTCTCTCTCTCTCTCTCTCTCTATCCCTCTGTTTCTCAGACATTACCACAGTATGGATGAGTTCAGTCACTACGACCTGTTAGAGTTGAGCACCGGGCGCAAGGTGGCAGAGGGACACAAGGCAAGCTTCTGTCTGGAGGACACCACCTGTGACTTTGGCCACCTAAAACGATACGCTTGTACTTCACACACCCAGGTGGAGTACCACACACATACTGCCCTTCTGTTTTCACATACCTGTTTGGAAATGTTGTTTAGTTCATTTATTAGTTTCATGTTTTCAAATTTTCCAGGGTCTCAGCCCGGGCTGCTATGACACATACAATGCAGATATTGACTGCCAGTGGATTGACATCACAGACGTTCAGCCAGGAAACTACATTCTGAAGGTAACGATCTGCACAAAGACCACAACATTTACAACCCGTCTCTTATTTCAAGTTGATATCAGAAATAATAATTTGCGAAGACATTTTTCATAATCCTACAAAGAGATGTCTTCACAGAGGGTATCTTGTATCTAAGGCGTGTAAATACATCATGACAAGTCTTGCAAAAGGTTTGGCACAGGGAGCTTTTGGTGTTCGGTGAACCAGCGTGCAGCTGCATCAGACATGCCATCCAGCTCTTATGTATTGTATTGTTGGTGCTGGTGCAATGTGTTTGGTATGCTTCTGTTTTGTACGGTACACCCTGTACTCATTAATAAAACAGATACAGACATGCCCTACTGCCATTTCAAGCAGATGCTATCTTCCCTCTTTTTGACCCTTTGAAGAAAGTCAACACAATCTCTTGATAGTTTAAAAATGTTGCCTTTTCCGAACGCCGAATTGGCAAAATACTAGTGTCGGTGATGTTGATGTGCTGTACAGTAAAACACATACGTTATAATCTTTACCAAATCAAATAATATAGTGTAATATGTTAATGTGACTCTACATGTAGTTGGACTCAATGAGAGATATTCCAATGACGTCTGAATTCTCTGTCTTTTCCGGTTGTATCCAGCTCCAGGTCAATCCCAAATACTTGGTGCTTGAATCTGACTTCACCAACAATGTAGTCCGGTGCAATGTCCACTACACGGGACGCTTCGTCAAAACAACAAACTGCAAAATCTCTCAGTAATTACTTCATATGTTTTTCTCATTAATCTCATGCATTTGTTTTCTCATTTTTCTCATTGTATAACGGTATTGCTCTGTTGTTGTAGGTCATGATCTGCCAGGTCTGGAGGCAAAACGTGGATGAATCTCCAAGCGCTGTTGCATTGCAATGTGAATGTGTTCTTATGACTGTTTATTGTATTCGTCTTGGTTCCTTTTTATGTGCTGTTCCCGGCATGTGAGTCCATTGTGAACCCGGGTTCAGCTTGTGCCAAGATGAATAAACACCCCCACAGACACACTGAACCAACTTCCAAAGCATATGGCAAACCAATGTCTATTTTCCTTCCAGCCAACTCATTAATAAATACACACGTACACATTGCCCTCAATAATTCTGAAATCTTAACCATTTTTAAAGTGATTACATCTGGAAATTCATGTAAAACGCCACCCAAATGGCCAGGTATGCCGCTATCAAAGTATAGGTCTATAGTTCAATACTTTTTTTAAGGAGTAAAAATAACTGGAATGCATTCTCTTCTTTCCCCGAGCTTCTCTCCTTTGTACAGTTCTGTACTGCTTTGGCAAAGGTACAAAACTGAATAAAGCTGAGTGAGAGAAAGACCAACTTCGTCAATCATCATCCAACTTTACCTAATAGGTAAAAGTGGTTTCAGCAAAATAAGGGATCCGCGAAAATGGATTAGGGAGTAAGGCACTTTGAATAAAAGCCTTGGATTCAAAAGTCTAAAGAGGTGATTAGCTTGTAAACCTTGAGCTATACATCTACTGTGTTAATGTTGACGTCCATTATGTCTGTTGAACTGCCAACACTGGTCAGATGCCACAAGTCAGCGTTTGTTTTCTTTAATACAGTTAACCCACTGATGCATGCCATTAGCTAAACAAAAGATGCATTTATTTAATCTGATTGAATTCATATACTCCGTTTTTATGTACTGTGTAGGGGGAAATGCTGTTACATTCCAGGAATTCGTATTTGTATCTGAAATCTAGATGTATGGCTTGATTTGTTAACTAGAATAAAACTAAGATTATACTACTGTTGAAAAGCTAACATTGCATAACTTGATGTTACAGACGATCTTAATACCATCCGTACCTACCTCGGAATAAGAGACATGTGACTTTAGTTTAGCAAACAGTGAGAAAGATTCCCCTCGTATGCTGCACTTGAAGGGCGTCACGCTTCCATCTCCATATTCTGCATCATATGCTAATAATTAGTTACTCTATAATCATAAGCTAAACATTTGGTGAAGTGTATACAAACCTTAGCAGCAAGTTTTTTATGACGGTTGTTGGAGATATTCACTGCGAGTGGAATGTGTGTTATGTCTTTGCATGGCGTTCCTCGAACAAAGCTAAATGAATTCCGTACTGTAGTAAGCAGTTCTGTTATTGACTCCACCTGGTTTCTGGAAACAATGACAGAGTGATTTCCATTATCAAGATACAGATCAAATGCAGAACAGAATTTCGGATTTATATTCTTTTATATTCTGTATAAATGATTATCGTAACATTGTTTATAATGTAGACAGTAAATCTGTGTCCGTCTGATATCTGGATTGTGGTCCAATACAGGTGCACACATCAGACCACACATCGAGCTCCTTGTGCTGTTTTTATTGTTGTGATTTCTTTATTTGTGTAGAGTTCATACGGAATCTTTAAATAAAGACTAAAGTGTATCAAGTCATCTGAAGTCCGAATCTGTATGTCCATATCACCGCACAAATGTGTATTTGAACAATTTACAGTACATGATTTTGTCCTTTTGTGTTTTGTATGGCATATCTCTTTTTCCCCTGTAGGCGATCAAGCTGGTTTGTGGAAAACCCGACGATCCATGCTATACCAACGCTGACAGTGTTCCAAAGACATCTTTATGTGCTTCAATGAAAGCAAAGAGTTATGATTAGTGTTGCAAATTGGCTTATATTTGTTTCGTGATCTAGAAATGGTCTCAAATGTTTCTTTGTCATTTGATCTAATGTTGTTTCTTGTCCAGGATTTAAATTATAGTAGATTTCGATGCCCAGATTTCAATGTGGTCTCAGAGTTTTGGACACCGCTGAAAAATATAGCAAGTCAATATACTCTCATTCAAACAGTTTAGGGAAATTTGCCATCGGTACAAAGCGTGTATTGTACTGTATACCAGCAGTTTGGATAACCAAGAGAAAAACACTTTGTTTTGTGAGCGGTTAAGAATTATGCCAGCAATAGGAACTCCTTTGTATCTCAAGACAGAAAACAAGAGAACACTATACTGGGTCTCCACCCTCTACAATCTTAAAAATAAAGGGGCCTAAAAGGTTCTTCACAGCGAAGCCGTAGAAGAACCATTTTTGGTTCCACAAAGAACCATTCAGTCAAAGGTTCTTTAAAGAACCACCTCTTTCTAACCTTGTTATAGTCTAAAGAACCATTTTTGGTGAAACAGAAAGGTTCTTTCGATGTTAAATGTTATGGAACCATTTAGACAAAAACTTTATTTTTAAAAGTGTAAACACACAAATGCACTCACACACACATACACACACGCAATGGTTTTTATACTGTACAAACTGTAAATCATATTCCCTGCCCCTAAACCTAACAATCACACAACATTTCTGCTCTTTTAGATTTTCAAAGAAGTTAATTCTGTATGATTTATAAGCTTCCCCACAAGGACATTTTGTCCCAATACCGTAGGGTTCACCCTACCCACACACACCTACACAGACACGCACAAACAAAACATTATTGGCATAGTGATCTTTGTTGGGAAATTTGGAGTTTTCAGGATGGTGAACATGATTTTCTTTCAATTACAAATTAATAATAGATTTATGTTTTGCATCAGTTGGCCTGCATAATAGAATAACCAATACAAATGTAGTTTATGAAAAACATTGATAGCAAAGTTCACAAAAGCAATAGAGCAGAACACAATAATATTTAGTGTTTTACATCATTAGCATTCTAATGCTGGCTCAGCAACTCAATATTTTTGGCATGTACATAGAATATTCTAAACTTAAAAAGCGTTCATTGTACTTTTTAATTGGCTTATTTGTGTAATAAAAGTAAGGTTTTTGAACTTTGTCTGAACAGATTTTTACAGTAATCTAAAAGTTTTAGGGAGTGTGAACAGTCCGCTTTATAGACTACATGCTTGTAAGTTTTCAGTAAGCAAAAGTGGCCAAATAAGAGGGGCAAGATCAAATCATAGACCTATTAGGAAATTCCAGCAACATGACATCAGATTTAAAACAGACCGGGGAGCCATAGTCAGCAGAGCTTCAAGTCATCTGTGTAGTATTGAATAAACATGTGAACAGTCTTAGCGCGTGGTTTTACTGTAGGAGAAAACGAGAAAAGAGATAATAAGAGAGAGAAACCAGCTCTCATGTGGTGACATGTTGAACAACTAGCTTTTTTCGAGTTATTTAACATTACAGTAAATCGACCTGAAAATATTGGGTAGTCATTTTAAAAGGTCAGATCAAGTAGCAGCGCCTCCTTAAGATGACAACAGCACTTATTCCTTATCAGATCACATTCAAACGGGTGTTTTCAATAGGAATAGTGCATTTCAAGCAAGAGCGTGACACATACTTTTCACATTAAAATAAAAAGTAGGCCTTGAATTCTTGTAACTCAATGTTAAAAATCTTCCATTACGAGTTACTGGAGAGAGGAGTGTGCTATGATTCATTCATTTTCCTGACCGAATGATTTATTTAGAAATCCAGTTACTTGTTTGATCTGTTCTTCATTATTTCGCGGAGCGTGACTTGAAATGTTTTGATTTATAGTTAAAGTTAAGGGAAAACACATCGGCAGGCAGTGGACCTGAGATGTTTGTGCAGTGACAAAACACAAGCCTGCCTGTTCTGCACCCAAACAGCAACGCGACATCAAAGTGGCGGTGGTCCTGATGTCTCAGTGATTTATCTACAGGCTAGTGCTGTTCTTCACCATTAAATCAAATGATTAACAACTTGCACTCAATAGGAGATTAACTTGAACTGTTCAGATGTGAAGAGGAAAAGCGAGAGGGGGAAAATGATGGAGAACGGAGAGGCCGTCGAGCGCTGTGGTAAATAATTTAACTATCACTTTGCTGTGAAAAACAAAAAGCTTGAAGATATTTCACTTCAACCTCAGCGGCCGGCTTGTTTACTTTAATAATGACGGTTGCTTGCGAACGCGTCTCCTGCAGCGCGGGGCCCGTTCGGCTGAGCTAATGAACTTCTCGTCATCCTTATTCTGTGCGCCATTAGATCTAAGTCTGGGAATAAAGGAGGTGAGTTGTCATTTCAGTCAAACTCACACTGCGCTGCCTCACAGTTAAACGCCGGGAGTTCACTTTACATGACATCAGTCCTGTGTTTGGTGAAGATGACTTTACAGTCTCAGTCTTCCACTCCTGCGTTTCGCTTCAGCTCTCGTTTGAATGCAAACGCCAGCTCCTGAGGCAACAAGGGAGGCCATACGGATGCAGCAATGGGGGAATAAATTCTCATTACAGAGGTGCTGCTAAGAGAGGGCAAAACTGTGGCAGGAATACGCTTGTTTATAGACTCAGACAATTGGAACAAATGACTGGGAAAGGGAGAAGAGCGCGCTTGCAGGTTTTTAATCAGTGTCTTGTTAGTTCTGATGACACAAAGGTCTTGAGTTCACAGATGCTGATGTTGACAACAGCGAGGCACTTAATGTATAGCATTAACACCGTTGGACTGCCGTGTCAATCGGCTCACTTGAAAGGGGCGATCAAGGACCAATTCTCATGTTTTTAGATATAAGGTGTTGAGATGATCTTCTTTAGGCTTCTGCATGAATGTTTAATAAGAATAATGACAAAGGTCCTAGAGGCCTTGTCCAAATCCAACATCGGTCCAGAAGAACTTCAGTTCAAACTTTATAAAATACAGAACAGAACATTTATAACTGAAGCAAAATGTTAAACGAATATCAAATTAGATTGAATTATATCTGTAAGATTAAAAAAATGATATAAGATAAAAATGAAACCGGAGGGTTCCCAGACCCAGACTACTGCTTACATCTTGCGAAGTGGTCTATAAGGTGTTATTAATTATTTTTAAGTGAGTTTTATTGTAGTTTTATTGTTATTTTGAATAAAATGTTTACTTTTATTCTAAAATATTTGTATTTTCATTTTTGTTGAATTTTTAGCGCATTTGTTCTGTGCTTTTGTCAATGTGTTGTTTATTTTTTTTTTTGCTCTATACATTTTATTTTCAGCTCATTTAAACAATAGATAAGAATTAATTATCTTAAGAATATTAATTACTCGACAGTTTATTGCTAGGGCAATATTTGTGATTTTCATATTTTTAAAATAAAATATAGTATACATTTTATTTATTTACAAATATTAAAATATTCTGTTTATAATATTTTATTTTATTTCAGTAAACAAAAAATTGTAATAGTTTTATTTGACTTAACTTTAAGAACCTTGTTTAAAACAAACAAACCAAAAACATATTTAACCGTAACATTATTTCTGTCTCTAAAGACATGATCACTTTCATTTCAAAGGAGGTTATAGACTTCTGGCGACAGTGACTGTTTGTAACGGTGAGTATAGAGCTATAGAAGCCATATAAATTTATGTCAGGTTATCCCTGCCAAGTGTGTATTTAGGTTTACTTAAACCAACCAGAAAGACATTATTATATTTGTGTACTATCTTATTAAACAGAGTTTAAAGTGTAAATAACCTTGATTACTTGCTGTACAGTAAAAATCATTTGACCCCAAACATGCAGAATGTTTCACCATGTTTACTGAATACACTGTAAGCATTTAGCCACTTTGGCTTTTATGTGCTGCTTGTACGGCAGTCATAGCAATAGTCAATAGCTGAAGTCAGCCAGAGGCATCAGTTAAGAGTTGGTGATTACATTATCTGTCTGCAGGTGTTCGCAAGAATTTGATGAATTTTGCATACGAGTGGAAAATATGAGATGAACAGCTGATGTAATGTAACATTACTACAGGCAAACTGTTTGTTTGCAGAGCATGGAGTTACCAGATGTCTTGGTCCATCAACTGTAAACAACACAGCACTTCTCTGGAATCCACTTTAAAACAATATTATGGAAAATGCATATCAACATGAGTAAAGAAACATCAAGGAAAAATCAATAATTGTATACAGCAAATATATTCCAATCAGTATCCCGACACTTAAATGAATAGTTCATCCAAAAATAAAAACATTGTATTATTTATTCACCCCCATGCCATTTCAAACCAGAATAACTTTCTTGTGTGAAAAACAAAAGAAGATATTTTGAGAAATGTCTCAGTGGGTTTCTCTATACAATGAAGGTCAGTGTTGGACAATGTTGTTTCGATACCAACATTCTTCAAAATATCTTCTTCTTTGATACAGGTTTGAAACGACATATGGGTGAGTAAATCCTGACAGAATTTTCAGTTTCTGGCGAACTATCCCTTTAAAATCCTTTAAAATAAAAAGGTATGTACAATACTGTGTGTCATTGGGTTTGATAACAAAATATGATACAAAGTGCCATTTACAAACTAAAAACTTTTCTAAAAACACACTTTTCTTTGGGAATTACTTTTAAACATCTGGTCCCAATGCGATTTTAAGTGGATGTATGAAGTCAACTTCCTGCAAGTTTACACAGGTGCCTTAGATAAGCATGTTCCAGTCATATCCAGTCGTCCAGAAACTGTTTGATTTTTTATTTTGAAATTACAACCAACAACAAATGCATATACATATATATATATATATATATACAGTTGTGCTCAAAAGTTTACACACCCCTTGCAGAAGACAAAGCTGAAACTTTTTGAAAATTAAGGTTTATTTTTAATTGAGTCCTGCCCTGAGCAAGTTATATTTCACTACTGTTAACATTAAGTTCACACTAAAGAATAATAACAGAATTTCTAAAAATAGCCCAGTGCAAAAGTTTACACGCCCCTGATTCTTAATACTGTATGATGTTACCTAAACAATCAATGAGAGTTTTATGTTTAGTCATAGTTGTTTAAGGGTTTCTTGTTTTCATGAGTCATTAGACCGTCCACTGATCTTCAAAACAATCACCCAGGTCCTCCACAATCTTTGCTTTTTCAGCATTTCTGGATATTTGACTCATGTCCAGCAGTAACTGTATGATGTTGAGATTCCTCTTTTTACATCGAGGACAATCAAGAGACTCATACACAACTATTACAATAGATAGAAACATTCAGTTCTGCCATCAAAGTCAACACCATTCATTTAAAGTCAGGTGGGTGTAAACCTCTGAAAAGCTTTACTGTAGCTCAGTGGTAAGAGCATTGCGTTAGGTTGTGGGTTCAATCCCAGGGGATCGCAAATACCTATGCACATATGTATAGGATAATGCAATGTAAGTCACTTTGGATAAAAGCGTCTGCCAAATGTAAACTGGTTTTCATTTAAAAATATATATTTTTAATTTCCTGATAAAACATTTATGTATTTTTAAATCTTCTGAAGAAGATTAGTAAATGAAAAAATAAGATGTATAAATGAAACAATAACAATTTACACCAGTTAATTTTTCAGAAGTTTACACCCACCTGTCTTTAAATGAATCGTGTTGACTTTGTGTTATGTTAGATAGAAACATTCAGTGCTGCCCACATTCATACTGAGCACACTTCTCAGTCATATGGTTGTGTTAAAGAGAGTTTGTGAGTGTGCATGTGTTTTCATAACACAAGGATAAACCTCTCTTACCCTTGAGTGAGAGAATATAAACCCCCTCTGTGTTCCCTGGGCTCTGGGGTGGAGGACTGACTCCCCCTGTGTACCCCGTCGCCCCACCTTTTCCTGCCACTACACTCAATGTTTGCCCTTCCTCCCCTATATCTGACCTCTCCGTACCCTGATCACAACCCAGAACCATGTTTACCATGTTTTACCACGATCATGTTAATCACATCAGTGAAGTCGTGAGGGGCAACCCAGTCATTCCAGAATAAAATGTAGTTCCTTTGAGTAAAGTTGTAGACGTAATATTCTGAAATGGCCAGCTGTGGTCTGAATCCTCACGTTTGCCATGGTGACCCAAAAACCAAAACAGAGGGATGAAGTCATGTCCCAACCACTCTGCTTTATCATGCGTCCATGCCTGAGCCAAGAATATTATACGGAATGTCTAACGGCTTTCTCAAAAGCCAAGAAACTGCTCTTTGAAGAAAATGTATGAATAAGCTGTTGGCCAACTGATAAGATACATTTATATTTTACAATGTATAAAAAAATGTCAATAAAATACAATGCACTGTGCTGTGTTCTAGGATTCAACAATAGGGAATTTACAAGGGCCCTTGCACTTGAATAATTGAATTTGGATACCAGAGGATGTCATAATAGATGTTAAAGGCAAAGTTCACCCAAAATTAAGATCCGTCATCATTTATTCACCTTCACGTCATTCACAAACTGTATATGAGTCTATTTTGCTGTGGAGCACAAAATATTTTCTATCCTTACAATGGAGATCAAGGGGGGCCGATGTTGTTTGGTTACCAACATTCTTCAAAATATCTTACTCTGCAGAAGTCATTTCTTGTCATTCCAAACCTGTATGACTTTCTTCTGGAGATCAAAAAATAAGATATTTTAAAGAATATCGGTAACCCGTTCACTTGTATTGAACAGACACAAAATCAATGCAAGTTATATATAAAAAAATATTTTTTTGCTGTGTTTCTTCTTTTGAATTTATAGATTTTTTATGTAGTTTTTAAATGAACGATGGATCATAGAGGCCTTTTTGTAACAGGACTGAAAGTAACAGGACTGAGTTTTTAGCAGAAAAACAAATACATGAAATATAGCCACATGAACATGCTATTAGGAAAACAATCTAATGACTTCCAATAAATAATATAGGTAACAAGACAGCATTTTGAGATTTAACCTCTCCGGTCATCTTAAATATCACAAAAAATACAAAAAAAGAGAATTAGAAAATTAACTTCACGTTGCCTTCATAACTTTTTGCCTTGAATGTCTTGTGGAATGTTTTCAGAGGCGAGGATGTGTAAGGGCAACAGGACTGAGTGAAAACAAATGTGTACCATATCTAAAATATTACACTTTTTTTTCAATGAAAAATTTAAGCATGGATGGAATATGGAATTACACAAAAAAGCTAAAAACACATTTTTGAAGGATTTAACCTTTAACCCTTAACCTAGGGATGCATAACAAATGCTTTTTTCAGTGTCCTATGCAGTTAGCTTAATGTGCAGGGCACTTTGTTTAATAATAAAATGTATTTTAAAGTTATTATTTATGCATTTTTACACGTATAATGGGCTGGGGACAGAAATGTGACCAATTTGGTGTAATGGCTCAAGGAGATGCGAGCAATTTCCACCATTTGACAACCTTCAGCTATGCCCTCTACAAACGTTGATTCCTTTGGCAGGCCTACTATCTAAAGCAACTTTGTTTTTACAAGTTGTATAGTTTATTACTCAATGTGCTTACTTGAGAATCAAGCCCATGACCTTGGCGTTGGTAATGTAATGCTCCAGCACCTGAGCTATACGCTTAACAAACAGTAGTTCTATCTTTCGAGAGAAATTGCTTTAGTAATATACAGCACTTTCACAGCATACAGCTTTGATAATACACAGTAGTCGGTGCTATAAGCAACATATGTTTCACTGTGATGGTCTTGACTTTATTGGTTATACTCCATAAAGCAGTTTGATTTAAGTTGGAAGCTGGAAAATATGTTCATCTTCATAATACAATCTCTGAGTTTTATTACGTCGCCTCTGTGTTAGTGCAAATTAAGTCCCTCATCTTGCTAAGGCGGCGGGTGTCAGCGATGTTTATGGCTGTGGTGTAGCACTGCTTTCTTCTGGGATGCTCGGTGTGTCTAACTGAGAATGATTGTATAACCTTTCTGCACTGAGAGACAACACAGAGACAACACAGCGGTCTGAGACCGAGAGAGACAGAAACAAATACATTATTGTGTTCAACCATCTGATCTGGATTCATGCATGTGCTCGGCCAGATGTCCAAGGTGTAATGGGATGCTTAAATGTGTGTCTAACTGAGAATAAAGTTATTATCCCGACAATGTAGTGTTGTTGTCTTACTGCAATCTGCAAGTCAGGGCTATGGGCCCTCTGTTATGTCTCTAGGGAAATCCCAGTTTGGAAAGGAAGAAAATGAGAAGCTATAAAAAGTTGATAAGAGTGTTCTACAGTCCTCACATTGAACAACACTGCACCCTGCTGGACAAAGAAGAGATTTCATACAATAATACAAGACGCACAGTTAAAGACAATGGTTTGCTTGTTTTATATCGTCCTGTTGTTAAATTGTAATGTTCAGTACTTTCTTTTTGATTCAGTGTTGTTGTCAGGAATGTGTAACAGTGTTTCGCACCACGTTAAACATTTTACAAATAAAGGTTTTTCTTTGAAATGTAGTTGCATAATTACAATTATTTTACAAAAAACATGAAGCATGTGATGCTGCCTTTTTACATTAAATTGCTGAATCTGTGGTTCTACTTTTCAGTTCAGATAAACATTCAGTACTGTATTTATACCAACAAATAATTTCAAGTCGCACGAAAAAGACAAACGAGTACCTCAAACTAAATACTATATTTATAAATTAAACTATACATATTAAATTATATATAACATGAACATTATATATTACATAAAAATAATTCACTTTACAGCCTGTTTACATTCTGTCTTGCATAGGGTTCCCTCACTTTTCAACTAAGGGTCAAGGTGTTCATGACAGATAACTCGATGACTAAATTAGAATGTGCTCACAAAGTGCCAATTCTAGCAAAAACGATTTGAAAGACGAGCATAACTAGAAAAAAACACACACTATAGAAATGATCATGACTTGTTTACACCCTGTTTACAAACATTTACAGTACATACACTTCTAACTAAAATATTTATAATGTCACACAAATGACACAAGTTCCCTTAAAGGGACAGTTCACCCAAAAATACAAATTCTGTCATCATTTACTCACGCTCGAGTTGTTGGAAGAAAGAAATTTATATAGCAATTTTTTCCCTGTCAAATATTCCCAAGAACTTTTGCTTTCCAAGAAATGTTCAAAATATCGTCAGAACAAAGAAATGTATAAACTAATTGATCCTTTTATGGTAGTCAATGGTGGCCAAGAACTGATTGGATACTAGCATTCTTCAAAATATCTTTCTTTGTGTTTAACCGAAAAAAGAAATTCATACAGATTTGGAACAACTGTAAGGTGAGTAAAAGAAGATTTTTATTTTGGGGTGAACTGTTCCTTTAATCATGTATTGACATAAAAGCTACAAAACAAAGACGGATCAGAAATATTGAATAAAAAAATACTACTTGGTTTTTTCAACATCACACGGCCAATTTACCGTTCACGTTCATTTTTCAGTTGCATCATCTCATAACCCAACAAGAAGTTTCAATTACTATGAATTATTCTTACTGTATTACACTGTATTATCATAAGTGGGTGTGGAGTACTGAGGTGACGGAGGGCCCTGCATGGCCCCTGTGGCGGTCCCCAGAGCTGCCTGTTGAGCTGCCTGCTGAACGTGAGGATTCTTCCAGGCCCCAGAAACCCACTCCTCCTGAGCTTTATTCATACTGCCCCCACTGCCCCGGTAGAAATTATGAACCTGCCATACACAAGAGACAGTGAAGGACAAAACTAAAACAACTAAACGTTTTTATTGATATTTATTTATCGAGTCAAGAACTGATTACATCAGCCAATCAAATTCTTTTGAGCTTGTCAGGCTCACTGCTTCGGTAAACACTTCCCTAAAAACTGTTATCTAGTCTCTTATCTAATAAAGAACCACAACATGCTCCAGCATCACAATTAATGACACATCACATGACAGACAGCAAACCAGACTCAGTCTTCTATATAAATGTCGGCCAAATGAGCTGTAACTGCTGCCAGACAGGCCGACCGAACGAGCAATGAGGCAAACAGAGGCCTGTCCCGGTTTAATAGATGTGCCTGTGTCAATCGGTAAAGGACTTGTACCTTAGTGAGGACGATGAATGAAATGCCAGCAACTGCGGTGAACATGATCGTGGGGATTAGCATAATGATGGAAGCGAAGATACTCGTGCCAAAGAAGGAGATGGTGCCCAACCAGCCGCTGAAACCGAGTTGGCAGAGGGAGATATATCGATACGTGTGAATAAAGTAAAGTACAATTTAATACAATAAAACAAACCGTATGTTATTTTAGCATTGAAAGGCACAAAAGCTTTCCTGTGGCTCGGTGGTTAGAGCATGGCACTAGCAACGCCAAGGTCATGGGTTCGATCCCAGGGGATTGCACATAGTTATAAACAAAATGTATAATACGATGCAATGTAAGTAAATGCATGTGACATAATGAACATATGGGTTAAAAAGGCTCTTACCAGACGCCCCATCCTGGAATACCAATGGCTTGTATTATGGAAATGAAAAGTTGTGCCATGAAGACAAAGAAGAAAGCCATGAAATAGAACGAGCTGTCAGTCCTGAGAATGCAACAAATAACATATAATACAAATGTAAATGAAACACACATTAAAATAACAGATGCAAAAATCTACTAGTGGACTGATGCTCACTTGAACGCATTGTAAATGGGTCGGAACCAGCAGACATAGGAACACGGGGTGAAGAGAATGACCCACATGATAGACATGCCAAAGTTAGTCACTCCTCCACCACCAAACATCCACGCCAAGCAGCCGACGAAAATTCACCAGCAAGGTGGTACAATACACTGAAACACAGAAGCAATAAGAAAGAGAAAGCTCTTAGGCGTTTGGAAGAAAGCGCAACTGTCAACAAACAGAGTAAACGCTTCAGCAAGCGGCGCAACCTGAAGACCCGCTGTGCACGACAGCTGAAGTGGTGCGTTGCATTTGCACAAAGGTTATAAATGCAGACTGCCATACAAGCTGAAAACGTATTCTTTCTGAGGAGATAAAGCCACAAAAATAAAGAAAGAAGTGTTGACAGAAAAAAGGTTAGAAAGTATAAAAATACAACAACAGTGACATGCAGTCTATTCACGGAAACCACAGAAAGAGGGAAAATAGACTTCATGCCATGGAAATGCCATTTCACGCAGATGCAACACGTGTTTTAAAATACCTTTGGTGGAATCAGCTACAGGGAACATCTACAGCAAGAGACGACAATAATTAAATGGATAAACATGTTAGCTATAAAAACGAACAGTTTTAGCCACTGTAAATGTTGACTGCTGATTCACAGACTCACAGATCCACAAGTAGTAGAGTCTCTTGCACACGGTGCGGTGCTGGTCGGGGATCTCCTCAAAGTCCTGGTAGAAGCATGGCTTCAGTGGAACAAAACCAGGCAGGGGAGGAAAGTTGTTTTCTGTAGACAAATAAACAAAGCAAGACACACCGCCTGATATTGGTGCACTGTTAATGTAATTTATTATATGTTATGTATGCACATGGATTCATTGGAGGTCTTACCAGCCATTGGGAAACTGGAGGTGATTATTTGTTCTTCAAGGATATGAATCTACAAACACAAAGAAAACACTTAAAAAAACAAAGAACAGTTGATAAGAGGTGAAGCATAGTATCATCACATAAAATACCCTTAAAGGAGGAGTTCACTTTCAAAATAAAAGGAGGTATCATTTAAAGCCCTTTGAAGCGACACTGAAACTGAAATTTTGACCTTCAACCGTTTGGAGTCTATTGAAGTCCACTATATGAAGAAAAATGTGGACTGGAATGTTTTAAACAAAAACCTTAATTTCTTTTCGACTAAAGAAACAAATACATAAACATCTTGGATGACATGGGGGTGGGTAAATTATCATGAACATTTATTTTGAAAGTGAACTACTCCTTTAACCTTGCATTTGGTTTATATGCCAGAAAAAAATTGTTAACACTTTACATTTTAATGTTCAAATTACACACGTTACATTATAACATAAATGTCTATTTCCTATATTTGGAATGGGTGTGGGGACCGTTTGTGAATGTCATTTGAACTGTTAGTATGCAGTTTAAAGATATCCCACACTCTTGGAAATACACAAACACATGTAATGTAAAGTTGTCCATCTACATTCCACATATTCCATTGTTTTAAGCGCTTAAGTATAGCTTACATTTTCAAATGTTAAGTTTGTCCGTTTGTCATGTACACAAAATGTCAGTGACAACTTGTATATTATAAATGCTTGATCTAAGGCATTCTACAGCAATACTGTGTAATACATTATAAAAAGCAAATCAACACAGAATTAACATAAAACAGCAATGTAAGCCATTTTAAGTTACATTTGAGAAAACGTTCAATGTCTTAAGAAAGCCCTTTAGAAAAGTGCAAATGTATTAAGAACTCCTGGCTCACGATTTATGAGCTTTTCTGTGTTCACCCTAATTCCGGGTATTATGTATAACTGACCCGTGTTGACATTGACGTGCATTTCAATGCTTAACGCAACATTTATCTCTGGACAAATGTACAGTTTACAGCAGTTTTGATGCATTGTCTTTTTTTGGCCTTTCACTGCAAAAATGAATAAAAGTTAACATGCAAGTCGACCTAAGGCTTTCGGCTTTACAAGAGACTTTGATGGATAGGGAAATAATCGCCTTACCTTACTCACGGCGCGCACACTTCTCTAAAACACCAAGCCTTTCCAGTGCATGTGCACGCGCACGCTTCCAATAATCATCTACTGAATAAAACACATTTACGACAAAATCGGACAGAAAACCAACAATGTTTCTTAAAATTGTCTGTGGTAATCCTTACTGAGGGATCACTTCCGACTACCCAGATTTATTCTCAACGCTGTAATCTCCAATAGAAAGGCTGGGTTGTACTGAAGACACGCCCTTTTCCGTCTCGTAAGCCAATCATCGCTGTGAATCGTGTTGCTGTCCCAGGTGCTGAAGTTCGGTGGGTGTGTTAAGACTGTAAGAGTCAACGAGCCATGTGTGGACATCAGAACGTTTCCCACCACATCAATCAAACACTTTTCCTTTAGACTACAAAGAGTTCTAGTATCGAAGTTAAGGAATTGAGTTGCAAAATTTCACACAAATACGTATGCCTGTATATTCTTAAATACAAACCTTTTTGATGGTTGATCGATTGCACAAAAAAAGGTTCAAGAGATGCCACCGATGGCACACCAGAGGGATCAACACATTATTACTCTCCTAAGAACGATGGCGTTATAAAGATTTGAGAGTCAAGAATGGAGCTAAGGAGCTCTCTTAGGTGTTATTGCAGTTTTTACCACTAAGGGGCAGAGTTTGCTCACATGAAGCTACAGCTACTAATGGTTTATATTTGATCTATTTATAGCTTTAACGTTTACAACGTACTGTATGAATTCCCTTTGTTTGTTTTTCAGGTTGTTTTACTATACACACACACACTTATTCTGTAGAGGTATAAGTGATATGTCAATTTAGTAAATTATCTAGTCCAAGGATCTAAAAGTGACTTTACATACAGAAAGAAGGCTTTGTCTTTATTTTTAAATGATTTGTTTGCTTATGTTGGGAAAAGTATTACCTGATCACAACGAAATACTCATGGTGGCGAAAGGGCTAAAAATCACACTGGACTTCAGCGCCATTATTTAGAATGAAAGGCTCATGCTCATAATCTCGCGCGCAGATCATCTCATGTCAGTCACAGAGCACAACTGATGCAGAGCGCTCTGTCCACAATGTAGACTTTACTACTACAACCCATACAAAATATCACTGTTATCGTATAATTTATTTAAAACATTATTTTTATTGATAGAGAAAAACAATTTTAATAGCCTATTTTGACAAATCCGTTTTGTAAGGAATGTGGGAAAAGCGAAATCATCTCTTTTCAAAATGATGCGAGGATACAGACCGGTGAGTTCATTTTTATTGCATCACCACTATTTAAATATACGCATAATTAACTGTTATAACAAATAACTGTTTTGGCATATCGTCAATATTTTCTTAATTGTTTTTTAACTTGTTTAGAATTGCATGTGGTTAATGAAAAGATTCAAAACTTTCTTAAACGTAGTAAATGTTTGCATAAATAAACATAAACATAATTTTACCGATGAAAACCGAGCTTGGATTGATTTCATAATATTTGTGTGACAACTAAAATCCAACAGAATACACATCGTGCAGGAACAGTAAACCTCATAGTTGTTGTACTGATGACGTCATCTCACTGCTAGAGTAAACAAGGTGAATGACATATGAATAAATACAGATTTTTGCCTCAGTGCACAAAATAAATAAATAAATATAGCTATATGTGAACAATAAAATACAAAAATCGATTCTTATAGACTAAAACTAATAAAGTGGATGGTGAAGGTTGACTTTAAAGACGCACCCAGCGAAAAGGGCATTGCATTGTTTGTAATATGACTCTGAGGATTATATTTGTGAGCTCCACCTCAGAAAACCCCAGCGTTCAGACACAACAAATCCTTTAACGATTGCTTTCATGCAAATATGTAGGCTTGCGACATTAAGTGGTCAAACATCATTTCTGTCTCTCTTGTGTCTTCAGTCTCCCGTCTCCAACAGCACTCTGTCCTTCTGTGGCACTGATAACTCCTCAGCGTATAAAGTTGATAATGGTCTACTCAATAACGGCTGCTTTTTGGATGCTCTATGTGTCGTTCCACATGTATTCTTACTGTTTAGCACTTTCCCCATCCTCTTCATAGGTGAGATGTTTCTTTTGAAAATATCATGAATATTTCATAATGAATGTCACCATGATTTTACATTCGTCGCTGTCCTTCTGAAACCTCTTATGTCCAGATTCGCAGTTTTTCAGGAAATGGAAAATACACTATACTTTTTAAATGATTACATAGTTTGTTGTTAAATTTGACACGCACTTTTAGAAATGTTTAATTGATCAAAAATAAGCAAAACCCATTGACGAACATAAAGGGTGACTAATTGATGATTTATGGCAAAAAATAAAAAATAAAAATCACGAAATATGGAGATACGTGGTTTAAGAAGGACAGCAGCGATATGTTCCTGGTATAACATTTATGTTAAAGAAAAATACCCTACCCTAAATCCAAATTATACAATCAAAATAGTATACAAACCCAACCCAGTCTTAAAGGGGTCATATGACACGGCTAAAACGAATATTATCGTTTGTTTTAGATGTAGTGCAATGTGTTTACACGATTTAAGGTTAAAAAACGCTGTATTTTCCACACACCTTGCATGTTTGTGTCTCCTCTTTGCCCCGCCTCTCTGAAACTCGCAGATTTTTAACAAAACTCATCTTTAACAAAGCTCATGGCTCTGAAAAGCGAGGTGTGCTATGATTGGCCAGTTAACCAGTGCGTACTGATTGGTCGAATACTGCAAGCGTGTGACGGAAATCGCTTCTTTCCATATTTAGAACATTATGTTCCAAAGCAATTATACTGACAGATACGCCCCCTTACTTGATTATACATTTGGGCGTGGTTCATACCACGAACTGACGTAGATTTGTGGGGGTGTGGTTACACGAGGCGTTTCAGGCAGGTCTGGGTGAGCATTCTCTTTTAGATAGAATGCATCTTTTGTTCCGACACTTACATTTTTTTTTGCAATTGTACGTGTCTAATACATTCATGGGCAACTTATAACACACCAAAGACACAGAAAAACACGTGTTCGTGCCATTTGACCCCTTTAATCCTAACATGGACCAAATGGCAAATCTAATTATGCAATCTGATTGAGATAGAAAATGTTTTTGTGCTGGATGAAACACATTCACCCATAACAAACATATGGCTGAAAATAGTTCGGTAGCATTAAATAGACCTAGCAAATAAATACTTTGAGAGGGGATCACAAGGAAATAAGTGGATAAAATAAAACACGAGGGCATCATTCTGTGTTTATGTTGTTTAGGTTGGGGTAGTCAGAGCTCTAAGGTTCACATTCACCACAGTACATGGCTTCATTTCCCTGGACATAACTTCCGCTGGCTTCTCACAACCATTCTGTTGGTCGTGCTGGTGTGTGAGATCGCTGAAGGAATCGTCTCAGATGGGTGAGAACTGTAGTTTACTGATTATTTGTGTGTCACTGGGTTACAGGCACAGTTGGGTCCACATAGAAAATCATGTATTGAAAAGAAATAGATATTTTTCTAATTTGTACACATTCACCTTAATGTAGATTTACCTTTTTTACCAGGTTCAATCAGTCCCGTCATCTCCATCTCTACATGCCAGCGGGGCTTGGAATACTGGCTGCTATAACATCGATTGTCTATTACCATAACATAGAGACATCCAACTTTCCCAAGCTGCTTATAGGTACTGTAAAGAAAAGAAAAACACGATTATTTAGTAAAAATCAACGAAGCAAACATGCTTTTCATAAAGTGGTTAATAACCATGAAAGATGTCTCTTTTTATCTAGCATTGCTGATCTACTGGATCTTGGCCTTTGTCACCAAAACTATCAAGATCATAAAGTATGATGATCACGGTATCGGCCTGAGGCATATACGCTTCTGTATCACAGGACTGCTGGTGCTCATCTACGGGCTGCTGCTGGGCGTAGAGGTCAACGTTATATTGCGGAGGGTGAGTGTGGGATTAAAGGGATGTGTTCATGTATATAAAGCTCTTTCAGATTTCTAACACAGAGAGAGGATTAATGGAGACATTTAATTAAACTATCTATATTAGATATACATTTATTCCTTTTTTCCAAGCCTCTGATATCAGAAATGCCCATTCAAACTGGTGAAAATAACCAAGATGATTGTGCATGCATCACTGTAAAAATCACGTAAAAAATTGAAATTTTCTGGCATCTGGGGTGCCAGAAAAATATCGTAAAATAACATAATGTGAAAAATAACAAATACGTGAAAAATCTGTAAAAACAGTACGATTCTGTAAAATGATTTAACAGTGTACGTGCACTGCATATAGACAATCATTTGTGGTCATATTCATTGCTTACTAACTGTTCGACTCCATGTCAAACAGGAACAAATTAAAATCGCAGGGACAAGCTCATCACGTAGGTTCATCATCATTCCCTCTGTCTGTTACATAATAGTTTAAATGCTCGGTGGGATTAAAATCCCACGAATTTGGACTATCTGTAGTTTACAGAGGTCTCAAATGGCATCACAGTGCACAATGAACTTCTGTTTGTCTGGCAGATGTTTGCTACCCTGCGTGAGTTCCTGTTAGATGGAAAGCCAAATCCCTTGCCTTACTAAGCTGTTTATCGGGGTCGATTGTGTTGTTTAGCTTCCGAGGTGAATAGAGGCTCAGTCTAGAACTTTTTTTGACTGCTCAAAAATAAACATTTATTAATTATGAGGGATAATCTGGTCTTGTAATCATTGCATGTGTAGCTTTAGATTAGAGTCAAGTTTTGGGCAGTTGCTAGGAGATGGAGAAAATGTTTTTAATTTCATTCAACTTTTGGGATAATCACGAAGTTTAGCAAAATTATCTTTAGTCTCTTTACAAAGCAAACAATTTAGTCCCAGAAAAGTTTGTCTAAGATAACAAAAATATGTTTAAATAGAGTAACTAGGCTGAGGCGGGACATTGAAGCTTGTTTGTAAGACTTTAATTCTGACATCACAGTGATACCATGATTTGCTTGTTCCTAAAAAATGACAGATGGTATTAGCGGAAGGCATATTTTTTTTAAAGGGATAGTTCACTAAAAAAATTTAATTCCATCATTATCCACCCTCATGCGGCTAAAAAAATAAAAAGAACATTCAAAACATTTTGAAGAACGTTGGTAACCAAACATTGGCCCCCATTGACTTTCATTGTTTGGACACATCACTGAGACATTTCTAAATATGTTCTCATGTGGTCTGCAGAGGAAAGACATACATAAGGGTGAATAAATCATGCAAAAAGCTTTGTTTTGGGGTAAATTTGGGTGAATCCCAAGTGAGTCCCCATCACTCAACATCAATGCCAGACCTCACCAAAGCTATTGTGTCTGAATGGATACTTCAGACTTACAGACTTACATAAGTACTTACATACATTTTCCAACATATATTAAAAGTTTTCACAAAAGATTGTCACAACAGAAATCCAAAGGGGCATGTCTCTGTGATCTGACGTTCTCCGTTTTGTTTCATCACTACATGTGGTTTCCACAGTCCACAGAGGTAAAGCCTCCAGATGATCTTCAGGATCTTGGCGTTCGATTTCTGCAGCCCTTTGTGAACCTGCTGTCTAAAAGCACATATTGGTGGATGAACACCTTCATCACCTCAGCACACCAGCGTCCCATTGACTTGAAGACCATCGGCAAGCTGCCCATATCCATGAGGGCTCTCACCAACTACCAGAAGCTCCGCAAGGCTTTCGACACACAAATGGTACATACATTTGAGTTCTGAATTTTTTATTTCTTGTTAGATTGTGTATTTTCTTTTTTTGTGTTCAATTGTGTTAAACATGTTTTATTAGTTATTATGATTTTCAATAATATTAATATAATATAATACATTTATTATAATACATATTCAATAAAAACACAATGAGGGCTTTTGAAAAAAATATTCCCATTAGATGGCAGATCATCAGAACACAAAAAAATACATTACAGTTCAATGGCAGTACCCTGTTTGCTTCTATGGTGACTGTTTTTCTGTTAAGAATATCAAAAGGCAGCACGTAATGTTCAGATTAATGTAACCAGATATTACGTGATGTCTCTTACCCTTTGAAAATCATTTTGCAAACTCATGGTGCCAGGCTAGACCTTTTCTGACTTTCAGTGGCCTTTGTTTTAATGCTTTTATTTATTTATTTTGTGGATGATTCTTGCTTTTTTAATGTAGACATCCACTTAAATTTAGTGTAACCAGAATGACCGTTCCTTATTCATCAAAACTGTGTTTCATCCCTTTCGTCCCGAAGACACAGAGGGGACTTCTTGAAACTCTTGAGATTAATCTCCTTATGTAAACCGCTGCCATGATAGATGCTTCAAAATGGGTGTTGCTTTTACATAATCTGGACATCAGTAACTAATTTATCGGGATTCAAATGAAATAGTCACCTAATCTGATAATTTTATGTCACAAACACACTGGTCATGAGAGTTTCTCTGGTTTGGTCAGCTAGGACACGAACTAATCACTCATTGCGTGTGTAGGAGAAGTGCCCTGTCCCGCTGATAGGGTCGAGGTGGATCTGGCACGCTCTCCGTCAGGCATTCGGAGGACCGCTGGTGCTGAGCATTACTTTCCGCTTCATGGCTGATCTGCTGGGCTTTGCTGGTCCTCTCTGCATCTCTGGGATTGTTCATCATATCAGCAGTGATAACCACACCGCTCTACCCTCGGTACAAATGCTTAAATTACATCACGCATTAAAGAGTGTTTCTGTAGTGTTGGGATTCAGCCTTCAACACAGGCTAAAGTGATGCTGATGTTCAATATAATGCTTGCATTTTAAAAATGCATCTTGCTTGAGATGTTGGTTATCAGCATTGCACACTAACAGATTGACGCTTACTTTGGTACAATGTAAAAAAACAACACAATCTCATGGTAAAACATAACTATTTTACGATATGGCTAATTTTGGCTAATTCATTTGAATTATATTCGTATATAATAGTATTGCTTGTTTCTAGTAATCCTGCATTTTTGCACGTTTGCAATTTTTGTTTGTTTGATTCAAAACGTACAAATTCATGCAAATAAGCCATCTCGTAAAATAGTTATGAATTCCTGCGAGATCAGGTTGAAAAAAAAACGTTTAAAAAACGTAACTCCGACAAATCCAGAAAAATGTAATTTAACATTTATGTATTACAAAATTTAGCTGTTTTTCATGTTATTTTACTCCCAACATGAAAATTTACCGTCTATTAATGTATCTTCACAAACACGCTAAAATTCTGTTCCGTTTTATTAAGGTCTTTTAAGTTGTTCTTTGATGCAGCGTTATTATACAGCTCGACCTATAGTGTACAAAGTCACATACAGTATATTTACCAAAATGTTTAAAGACCATTAAGTTTGGGACAGATGTCATTTTTTAAATAACAATAAAAAATCGAAAAGTAACACCCAGCATGTGATGTCTCACCTCTCAAGCTCATTTTTCATTCCACTTTCAAGTGTATTATCCATGAATAGTAATAGTCAATCACTTGGTGAAAAATGCTCTTCTGTTCCTTCATTCTGGGAAGTGAGTGTGTGCTGCTGCATACTATCTTACCTAATACACCGGAGATAAAAAGCAATATCATATTGAGATCTTGATGATTTGTAGTATTATTATTGTATATTATTGTATCTTTGAACCTCATTATGTGTCTTCAGGTTCTTTTCTCCTGGTAAAAGCAATACTCCAAACACAGAGGATTGCATGTGCTCCTCACATCCTAAAACACGGTTAAGAGGCTTAATGAGAACAATAATTGCTGTGATATATGACTTCAGGAGTCGTTTCTGTGCCTTCAGGTCTTAAAGGCGCATTAAATGCTATTAGATGACTAGATGCTCCAGACAGCTTTAATAATGAAATGTGTGGGGGAGGGCAGGCTGCATAATCTTTCTCTTTCTCTTTCTCTTTCTCTTTCTCTTTCTCTTTCTCTTTCTCTTTCTCTTTCTCTTTCTCAAAGAAAAAAAATCTTTATTGGTCTGTATAAGATGTTTACAGGTAATTTATGTGCTCTTTTACAGGTCAAGTTTCTTGGGGTGCACTTTATTTCCTCAGAAGCATTCTTAGCCAACGCATATGTTCTAGTTGTGCTGCTTTTCTTGGCTCTACTGCTGCAAAGGACCTTCCTACAGGCATCTTATTATGTTGCTATAGAGACTGGAATAAAGCTTAGAGCGGCCATACAGGTACAACTCAAGGATTGATCAGTTAATAAACTGTGTTTGCAAGAGGGCCGGGTACACATTTTGGGGGGGAGGTACTTAAACGGGAAATTATGCCACCTCGTAGGTTTTTATTGAAAGAAATCACTTAAATGTTTAATTTTATTGTTGTGTCAAATTCGTAAATATAAGTCTCGGGCAAGCGTAAAAAAAGGATTTATTAAAAATAACTTTTTTAGCAGAAATACTAAAATCCTACTAGCGTACACCAACGACTGGCTAAAATGTAGATTGTATCTGTTTCTACCTGTTGAAGCAGGATTTGACAGTATTAACTCTCATAATCTTCTATTATAGTGATTAATGATGTAAACTGTAATCAATGAAAATTATAAATTCATTTCTTATTAAGTTTGCCGTGGGTAATGTGTTTCTTTATTTTCCGACAGACTAAGATTTACAATAAGATCATGCGTCTGTGCACGTCTAACATGTCTATGGGTGACATGACAACAGCTCAGATCTGCAGCCTGGTGGCCCGTGACACAAACCACCTCATGTGGTTCTTCTTTCTCTGTCCAAACCTGTGGGCCATGCCAATTCAGGTTATCATGACTTTGGTCTAAATTTCACATTTTGGTTCATCATTATCTCATATTATCATCTAATAAAATCTTAAGAAATATCATTTTGGCCCTCTTTTGTAAAATGTTTTGTTGATTTTAATGATTTTTTGGTCTCGAAAAGATTGTCATTGGAGTTTTTCTCCTGTATTATCTGCTGGGATTGAGCGCTCTGATCGGTGCGACTGTCATCGCTGTTCTGGCTCCTCTGCAGTATTTCGTGGCCACTCGACTCTCACGCGCTCAGAAGAGTACTCTGGTGAGTACTGGATATTTGAAGTGTCAAATTTTTTATGTTGTTGATCACAATAGACTCGTGAAGCTTCATAAAAGCTTTACTTCATGAGCTGGCAGAGTGACCCTACAGTGTTGTTTCGTGCTGCACGTGTTTTGCAGGAACACACCAGTGAAAGACTAAAGAAAACCAATGAGTTGCTGAGGGGAATCAAACTCTTGAAGCTGTACGCATGGGAGCACATCTTTAGATCCAGTGTGGAGGAGACACGCACGAGAGAACTGACCAACCTCAGAACATTCGCATTGTATACCTCCCTCTCTAGTGAGACTCAACATCTTAGTCTTTTATGAAAATGTTCTCTGTCAAGCTGCTTGAAACCAAAATTATGTTTATTAACACATGTGAACACTTCTACAAATAGAAATGAGATCCTCCTGATATTTTGATCCAAACGTTTTCAGTAGAAAATTACAAATAAAGTCCATTTATTTCGACTTGAACTTTTCCAAAAATCGGGAAAACTTGATCTGAGGTTCATTTTTCTTTCTATTTTCTGCAGTTTTCATGAATGCCGCCGTTCCAATTGCTGCTGTTCTCACAGTGAGTTTGTCACTATGGTCATAATTCTTCCCCCAGTCACAGCTTGACCCCAAAAAAGATGATCTTTAAAACCTAAAGTACATTTTTCAAGATGACAAACAAACAAAAACGACTTACATTAAAAGCAGTACTTGTGTGATTTGTAGTCAATTGAAGAATTCTCTGCTCGACAGATATTTGTGGTTCATGTGCACGTGCACAGTTCCACGGACTTCGATCTGTCTCCCGCTGTGGCTTTCGGGTCCCTGTCACTCTTCCACATCCTGGTCACGCCCCTCTTCCTGCTTTCCAGTGTCTTACACTCCACGGTCAAGGCTCTTGTTAGGTGATTGACAGCCCTTGCCCTTACGTCTTTCAATAATCAGCATATGATGCATTTGTATTCAAGGACATGAATACCAAAATTCTGCTTCATTGTTTCTTGCGTTTTTTGTATCGCACATTGAATTGAATTCCATGGAGTTTAAATGACAGGATAGACGTAATAATCACAGATATTTCCTCTTTCTACCTTTTCTCAGTGTGCAGAAGCTGAGTGAATTTCTTGGCAGCGCAGAGATTGAAATCGATCACGATCCCACAGCCCAAACTCCAGCGAACAACAACACCAATATAAAGTCTGTTGTGAGTAAAACAGTACAGTTATAGTTTATTGACAGAGGAGGATGTCATCAAGGAACTCACTTTTGTTAGACCAACACAATGGAAAGTGAAATTAAGGACATAGTGGAAAAAAACTACAAAATGTTTGGAAAGTTGTCCATAGAACTGAGTTTATTATTTTATTCATTTAGACATTTAGTACTGAATAAAAATGTTGACTACTATAGTATCAAAGTTAGATAAATATTAGGGCTGTCAAAAGATTAATCGCGATTAATCGCATCCAGAATAAACGTTTGTGTTTACATAATATATGTCTATGTACTGTGCATATTAATTATGTTTTTATAAATACAAACACATACACATGTAAACATATTTAGGAAATATTTACATGTATTTATTTATATTTACCAACAATTGAAATGATATATAAATGTTTAATAATTTTAGATTTTTCTTAAATATATGCATGGATGTGTATGTGTTAATAAATATTATATTAAATAAAATTATAATGCACAGCACACAGATATATATTATGTAAACACAAACTTTTATTCTGGATGCGATTAATCGCAACTTATCTTTTGACAGCCCTAATATTAAATATCATAGCTTGATCATTAACCAAATTTATTTTGATGGTTCAATAGCTGGAACTCAATACAAGTATTTGTAAATGAACTGAATAATTTTCCACTCCATCTTTAGTATGCGTTACAGCTTCAGGCCAATCTGGTGAATCGTAAGAATAAAACCAAACAGGACGTTAACAGAAACTTTAAGCAAGAAGACCAGGAACTGAGACAGACTTCATCCCAAGAGGATGAAGTCTGTATGAAGGTTAGATTTGTGTGACAGTTTCTTTGTTTAATACTATTGAAAGATATAGAATGCTACATACAGTAACTGTGCAACAAATTGTTGCTGTCCTTTTGAAACCTTGTATGTCCAAATTTGCTGTTTTTCAGGAAATGGAAAAGCACTGCACTTTTTAAATGATATACAGTACTGTGTTGTTAAAGTTAAAAAGCAGTTTATAATACTTTTTATTGGTTAGATATTTGCAAAACCCAGTGACAAACATAAACGGTGACTAATAATAACGATTTATGGTAAAAATGACGAAATATGGAGATAAAAGTTTTCAGAATGACAGCAGCATAATGGTAAATAATAGTTATATCCAAATGGAAAGCAATACTTTATACTAATAAAATAAATTATTAATTGAAATATTTTAGTAACCCTACCGTACAAAGGGTTTACCTTTATTTAGCAAATTGCACATATCAACATTAACAGCGGTGCATTTTTCTTGTCCACACTTTGCAGATTGTAAACGGCTGCTTCACATGGACACAGGGATGCCCGACTCTAAGCAATATTGACATTAAAGTTCCCTTCGGTGAGGTTCTGTGTTTGAATCTGCATGTATTTTATTATTTCTGTAGTTATATTTGTATTTGTCAAATGTAATTGTTGTCTCTTTGTGTGTATCAGGTCAGCTGACCGTGATTGTTGGGCAAGTAGGAAGTGGAAAATCATCCCTGTTGCTGGCGGCACTTGGAGAAATGCAGAAGATCTCTGGAAGCATCACATGGAACAGGTGAAACAGAGACAACAATGAGCTGTATTTTTTACATTATACTCGATCAAATATATTTGTTATATAATAAAGAGGTTTTCTTTCTCTTTTGGTAATTTGAATGTTTTAAAATCGAATGCTCATACTTTTGCTTTTATCCCACAGTTTGCCGAAGACTGATTCAGAAGACAATGCGAGGTATAAAATAATATTATCTTACAACTTAAAACAACTCTAAACAATGTACCTTTTGTAAATAAATGAATGTATTGTTCTTCTTTTTGTCTTACAGAGCACGCACTATGAATGGAAGACCCACGTAAATGTTACTTTAATTTTCATTATGTACTACGTTTAATATTAAATAATATTTTAAATATATAAAATGTATATACATCTATAAATGTATATACTGGTTAATCCTAACCCGTATCTTTTTTTATGATGACAGTTTATAGTTGTAGTTGCACTCAGTTACATTATGCCTCTACGTTATCCCTGCCTAAAACATTCCTCTGTTGTTTGATATCGGTTGCAAAAGCAGTCTTGACAAAATCAGACTTAAACGGCTTCAAACAAATATAAATTTAATAGATGCCAACAGGGGCCCCCCAAGGATGTGTGCTTAGCCCTCTCCTCTAGCCACCTCCTCTACACCCTGCTGACCCACGACTGCACACCGTAACACGACTCCAACCTCTTTATCAAGTTTGCGGACGACACGACTGTGGTGGGTCTCATTAGCAACAGAGATGAGACAAACTACAGAAGTGAGGTGAGCCACCTTGGCAGGTGGTGCAGTGACAACAATCTCTCTCTGGATGTGGAGAAGACGAAGGAGATTGTTGTTGACTTTGGGAGACAACACACTCAGCATGCTCCTCTTACCGTCAATGGTACGACTGTGGAGAGAGTGAGCAGCACCAATCACTGAGGATCTCTCCTGGACTTACAACACCGCAGCAATGGCAAAGAAGCACAGCAGCGTCTCTACCTAAATTTTTATTAAAAATACTGAGAGCAGCTGTGACAAGTCAGAGGAGACCTGGCCTTCCGGGCTGAGACTGGTTTCTCCCAATATTTTTTCTTCTTCATTTCTTCATCATTGGAGTTTTGATTCCTCGCCACTGGGCCGTGTCGGCTTGCTCACTGGGAGACTGCTGATATTAGATTAGCTCAGGGTTCTGATAATGGGACGAATGGTCTTACTATTTCCACACCACGTACTGTACTGTATTTTATCTTTTTCTGTGTTTTTATTTTTTATTTTGTTTTCTTCCTGTAAAGCTTATTTGTTAAAAGCGCTTTATACCATGGTCTGTTTGAATACTCGATTCTGATTGGCCGGAAGGCTCCGCTTCTTGTCGGGTGGTTCTTGGCCTCCACATCGTGCATTGAAATCCTTTAATGCACAGCTAGCCATTGATTATCTCTTACATATACATATAATTTAATTGAATTGAATATATGTTTATAATGCAATTATAAATCAAAAATAATTTTGTATTGTTGATTTTCAGGAAGAGAGGTTCTGTCGCCTACGTTTCCCAGAGGCCATGGCTCTTAAATGCCACAGTTGAAGAGAACATCCTGTTTGACTCTGCTCCCAATGAGAAGAGGTATCCTGAAATCAAGTATAGCTCCGTAATGTCTTGAAATATTTGTACAGTCATGTGAAAGACACGTGTAAAGGAAAACATCCCTTGGTCCTCGTGTCCCCTCGCACCACTCTGCACAAACACAATGCCTCCTGCTGTAGATTACTGTCAGTCCTGAGGCTTTGTAAATAAAAATGCTACTGTATATTAGGAAAAATGTGTTTTAAAGGAATTCCTAAAGGGCAGTGTTGTCATGGGGAAGCAACAATTTTAGCTGACATGTGAGATGTTATGTAAGAGTGTGGCCTTCAAAATTCATCCCTCTCCACAGATATAAAGAAGTGATGGAGGTCTGTCAGCTACAGCCAGATATTGATACACTACCACAGGGTGACCAAACAGTGATCGGAGAAAGGGTACGTCTGGAACCATATCACCTTATGTATAGATGTATAACATTGTAAACCACAATAAAGTTATTCTGCTGCTCTGTTACATCTCTCTGGAATAGTCTTTGGACGTGTTTGTCTCCTGCAGGGCATCATTCTCTCTGGAGGCCAGCGGCAGCGAATCAGCATAGCTCGAGCTCTGTATCAGCACACAAATGTAGTTTTCCTGGTGAGTTCAGCCAAATGAAGATTCTGCATCTCTATACTGAAGTCTTTATATGTTCCAACATAATAAAAATAAGCCCACATCACATTGTTATTTGCAGGATGACCCATTTTCTGCTCTGGACATTCATCTCAGTGATCACCTCATGCATGAAGGAATTCTCAAGTTTCTTCGGCAAGAAAGGAGGACGGTTGTGCTGGTTACACACAAACTGCAGTACTTACCTAACGCAGACTGGGTGAGAAGATTTCTGATTATGATAATATACAGTCGTGGATAAAACTTCATACATCATTTCTAGAAGTATTATGGCCATTCCAGTCCAGTGTCAATAAAATTCTTGATCAAAGATCAAACCTCAGGAGTGAAACAAAGTCATCCAACAGCAATGTGAAGACTGGCAGCGTGACAAGACACATGAAATCGTCATAATCAAATTATATATATTAAATGATTATCACATGAAAAATAAATGTTGAACTGTTGTATTGCTTGAAAGTGAATATGAATTTGCAATACTTTGCCGTATTTGAGGTATATTGAGTATATTTCTGAAAACTAAAGAGCATCTTTTCTGTTATGTTGACCTTTTTGTTCAGTTTTCATTTTCTGCATATAAATGCAAATAGAAACGATATTTTTATCTGAAATTTGGGCAAAATATTGTTAATAGTTCACAGATTGATCATTTTACCTAAACACATACCAATAAATAGTACATTTTAAAATCAAGTAAACTGATTTGGAAAAGGTCTCTCCATTTTTCCATGGCTGTATATTAATATCAATTAATAATAATCTTGCAATCCATACATTTTGACTGTCAGTGCATTTAGTGTTGTATTGCATTGTTAAGTATCGTGATACAAAACAGATTGGCCAATTGTGCATTTCCATTTACTCATTTAGCATTTCATTTTATTCAAATTCATTAAACTATTGTGATGTCTCAGATTATAGCCATGCGAGATGGGAAGGTGCAGACACAAGGGAGCTTAAAGGACATCCAGTTTGCCGAGCCTGAACTGTTCGAACAGTGGAGAACGCTTATGAACAGACAGAACGAAGTAAAACTTCACTTCTTTTGTATTTAAAAATCTACTTTTTGAATCACGTCTTCATATTGTGTTGTGCGTTTGCAACATCTCCACAGGAAAACAGTACAGAACTGAAGAGAAAGAGTTTCAGGAGGGCCATGTACTCTAGAGATACTCTGGCCACGGAGGATGAAGATGAAGGTAAAACATCTCAGGGATAGGAATAATTCCAATAACATTAATAATTCATGTACAATGCTTTGGATGTTGTGGTATCACACATTATTCTTTTTGGTGTGATGGATGGTAACATCTAATCTGGACTAAATGAACATTTAAAAATGACCATGTTACAGTACATCGTAGCCTTTGTGTAATTGTGTCACGTGATTGCAATGTAACTTCTGATGTTTTTGTCTTCACGGTGACTTCCCCGTGTGGACTTGTGTGCTTTACCCAGCTGCTGATGTTACTGTTAGTGAAGTGAAAGGTCTGGATTAAATGGCATGAAGCATTTGAACAACGTCTTTGCTTGCATGCAGCCTGGGGATGTTAGGAGTTCTCTTATTCTCCACTCTTACAACCAACGAGGGCTTTCTCACTCATTCATAATGTTATGTAACAACAACAACACATTTTTTGCTCCTGTGAGCCAACTATAAGATGGGATATTTAGAATGTACAGGTGCTGTTATACTAAACAATCCTGTTTCGATCTTACGGGCATGAAATGTGCATGAACCACCCGCAAAATCTCTTGCTTTATTCTATCTCCATCCATTCAACCGCCGACCTATTGCATGCCACTTTGGGTCCGTTAAAGGGACAGTTCACCCAAAATAAAAATTCTGCCATTTACTCACCCTCCAGTTGTTCCAAATCTGTATAAATGTCTTTATTCTGATGAACACAGAGAAGGATATTTGGAAGAATGCTTGTAAGCAAACCTTTCTTGGCCACCATTGACTACCATAGTAGGAAAAATTACAACGTTTGTCAAAAGTGCCCCAGAACTGTTTGCTTTCCTACAGATATCAAAATGGCCTAAAAAAAAAAACCCCTTTCCTACTAAAAAAGCCAAACAAAAGACTGATCAAAATAACGAATTTCCATAATCTCTCATTGCATGTACAAATAGAGTTGGCCATGCCCCAAACTCTCTCTCTAGCTTGAGCCAATGTTGTTATGTACATCCTTTCCAGTCGGGTTACTCAGATATTCTGTGTGGTGCCGCTACAGCAGCTCAGAAATTATACGCTTCACCTTTAAATAATTGAATAGTCGGTTTATTCCGGCTGATCTGAGTGTCCTCTTTGGGCTGAACAGGCTCAGATCTGTTTAACCTTTTCCAGAATGAGATTGGACGGCTTGTTATTGTATTTGCAGAAGGCTCCACTACAACAGACGAGGACAGCCTCAGTGCGGAGCTGCGTCAGAGGACCACTATTCCCTGGAGCTCATTCGCCATGTACCTGAGGGCTGCCGGCCTGCTATTGCTTCTTCTGTTGGTTCTCTCTCAGCTGACCAAACACTCCCTCATGGTCACCATGGATTTCTGGCTGGCTCACTGGGCATCACAAGTCATAGCAGCACAGATCAAAAGTGTGGATAGGAACTGTACTGTAACACAGGTGAGAGAAGCTGTACATTTGGATAAAAGGCAAAAAGTGAGCTGTTGTTAGCTAAAGTGTTCTTACTTCTTTTTGTTTGAAAAGTTTAACACTGACACTTTGAAAAAACTGTGTGTGAACATTTGTTTGAGGGTTCCTGTATAGCTATGTTTTCTCAACCAATAGGGATTAGGGTTGTCACGGTACCATAAACATGTCTTACGATACTATACCAGCTGAAGTATCTCGATACTTCGATAAGTAGTATCACGATGCTTTGCCATATAATTCAAATCTATACAAAAAACACAGATTTAGATGAAACATTTTGTATTTACTATAGGAAACTGTATTATACTATGCACTAGAATATGTTGTTGTATTAACTGTAGTAATTGGATAAATTTGAGCAAATACTGTAGTATAGTTAAATATTTACTATGGTAAGACTCAAAAACACAGTATCTATGAGTTTTAGAAGTTTACTGTAGTTAATACTAAAGAACAATATATAATTTTTCACGTGGGAACTAATTCAAATTTGGGGAAATATGAGGCTTACTTTAAATACAGAACTAAGATGGCCAGTAGGTGGCGTCAATTTTCAAAACGCCAATTTGAATCATTAACTCGTCCGACTCATTCAAAACACACATTCATTAAGTAGATAAACACCACAAAAAGGCAGACGTAAGTGTTCAAATTCATACTAATGCCCATATGCAACATTAACTGCGGTGCTACGATACTACCGTTTCAAAAGTAGAGAGGCATCGCGGGTATTTTGAAGCTTTAGCATCACAATGCTACCGTAGCACCGGCCCACCCTGCATCCCTAGGGATGTGTCAATATCAAAATCTCGATATCGTGATAATACCTCGGTATTGCGCCCACAGTGCGATATTTATTGCAATATTTAAAATGACAAACGATGACTTGGAAACGTGCCATAAGCATGCTCTTTTCAGTACGAGATGGGTCAAATGACCTAAAAATCCCTTTTATAAAATAAAAGAATTGCACCAGGTAGACCTTGACAAAGGTAACATCTAGAAACACACACAGTGTCGCACAGACATGAAAACACGCACACCACACACATTTCAGCATCATTGGGCTTTTAGCCTCAAGGGTTTGCACACAGTTGTGTCCACCTCAGTTAAAGTCCCAATAGACTTAATGTCAACACTGTTAGTCATTTTTCGACTTATTGTTTTTCTTGGATAAGTTTCTTGTTATTTTAAATGATTCAATTTTATATGAAAACAACAATTATATTGCGTAATTTCTAAATGATGAAATGCACTGTAAAAATTAAACCTAAAAACTTGAACTGCCTTAAATCTTGAGTCAAATCAAATTAGCTTTACAATTCATTCAAATTTAAATGGTATGAAACTGACTTAAAACATCTAGGCCTAGTTTCACAGACAAGGCAGCCAAGACTACACCTTAGTTAAATTAGGAGATTTATGTGACTTTTATGAAAATGCATTAGAAAAAAACATGTTTGTTTTGTTATTTGAAAATGCAATTTGCTTTTGTTTTAAAGTTGACAAATTCTGCCATTGAATGCAGTAGCTTATCTTTTTTTTTACAAACTACGTTTGGCCAGTCACATGTACTATTCACATTTATATTATATTTAGTAAAACAGTATAGAGATTTATTCTTCACTAAAAAAAATCAACAGAACTTTGTGCTGATCTAAGCTGCTGTTTGCAGCAAACATACAAATAAACAAAACCAACTTTTTCACTGTTATTTTACCTTGAGTAACTTAAAGGGATAGTTGAATCTGATAATTCTGTCATGAAATACTCACCCATGTCGTTCCACAACCGTAAGACCTCTGTTCATCTTTGGAACACAAATTAAGAACGTTTTGAGATCCGAGAGCTTTCTGATCCCCCCATAGACAGCAACATAATGTACAATCAAAGCGCAGAAAGTTAGTAAAGACATTGTTAAAATAGTCCACGTGACAACAGTGCTTTAACTTTATTTTATGAAGCGATGAGAATACTTCTGTGCACAAAAAATCCCCGATGTAATGAATTTATTTAACAATTTCCTATCCAACATGTGTTCACGAGAGCACACAGCACATGCATGAAGACAATACGTTTTTCAAGTGGACCACCAGCAAAATAAAAAGTATGCTATCACAATGAGGTGAAATAAAAAATGTATGCTATCGTAATGACATTCAATAAATAATGTATGCTATCGTAATGACATTGAATAAAAAATGTATGCTATCATTATGACATTAAATAAAACATTTATGCTGTCGTGATGACATTAAATAAAACAAGGCATGCCATCGTGATCACATGAAATGTTTATCTCTTGTGTTTTTCTCTCTCAGGACTGTGAGTTCAGTCACTCCTCATACCTTCAGGTGTTTTGTGTGTTGTGTGCTCTGGGTATCGTCCTGTGTCTGGTCACGTCTCTGGCAGTGGAGCGGACGGGCCTGCGGGTGGCCAGAGAACTTCACTGCAGCCTCCTGCGCATCGTCGTCCTCGCACCCATGAGGTCTGTGTGTGAAAAACTCTTAAACTACACAACAGTTCGTAAAACGTTCACACACTTTTAGATTCGTTGACTTTTTTATCCTCAGGTTATTTGAGACGACTCCTCTGGGGAACATTCTGAACAGGTTCTCAACAGACACCAACACAATCGATCAGGTGAACGTTACACTATAACCTTAACTATTGTATATATCAAATATATTCCTTTTAAAAATAAATCCATAAGATCCGCTTTTTGTTTTATAACTCACATTATTTGTGTTATGATTTCAGCATATTCCAGTCACCATGGAGTGTTTGAGTCGTTCCACACTGCTGTGTTTGTCTGCAGTTGGCGTGATCTCTTATGTCACGCCTGAATTTCTCATTGCTCTGCTTCCGTTGGCTATCGCCTGTTACTTCATTCAGAAGTATTTCAGGGTGGCATCCAGGTTAGCCTTTCACCAAATGATTCTGTTATTCTTCTATTCTTCTTCTTACTATCCGAGTCTGTAAATGTACCCGGTGTGTTTTAGAGATCTGCAGCAGCTGGAGGACAGCACTGAAATGCCTCTACTGTCTCATTACTCACAGACCGTAGAGGGACTTACCACCATCAGAGCTTTTAGGTAACAAACACACAGAAGTATAAACAACAGAAGCAGTGGTCTGATTGAATGTTAATTTAATCTTTTTTTAATCTCAGGCATGAGCAGAGATTCAAGAAGAAACTGCTTGAATACACGGATGCAAATAATATCTCCTCCCTCTTCCTCATGGCAGCCAATCGTTGGCTGGAGGTTCGCATGGTAATAAAAAAATCTCAGACTTTATATTTTTTGGCATGAACACGAACAGTGTATGATCAACATCAAACTCATACATTTTGAGTTAAGGCTGTATAAGCGTACTTGTAATCTTAAATCTTTGTCAGATATATACTGTAGGAATTTATTTTATGTAATCTAAAGATGCAGCGATATATCGGCCAATAAGAATAATCGGCATTGGCCGATAGTTTTAAACCAGCATCGGCAGATATCGGTCTGAATAATCGGCTCTCAGTATCAGTGGAGAAATATAGTATTGTGCATCTCTAATTTAATCTATTGATTATAAATAAAACAATACAACAAATTATTTTTGTTGAAAAAATGTTTACAGTTTTATTCATTTAAAATATACCGATATATCATAATTAATGATAAAAGCCCAACATTTACTTGAGCTAAATATACACTAAAACATTGATGCTATATGAAAATAAATATCACAACAATAATTAGCACCACAGATTTGTAATCTGTTACACTGTATTATTTGTACAAAATTTAAAATAATTGGGACTCAAATGTATTTAAAACAATAGGAATTACACGACATTTAGTATAAATGGTATAATAGCAACAAAAAAAAAAAATCACAATACATTGTTCCACAGCACACCGTATAATCCCTCCATCTATTCTCTTTACGTATTTGTTTGTATTATTTTGCAGGAGTACATTGGGGCATTTGTTGTTCTCATAGCCGCTGTGGCCTCTATAAGCAATGCATTATACAGACAGCTTTCAGCAGGACTGGTGGGGCTGGGGCTCACATACGCGCTCATGGTAAACTACAGTATATACATGAACCATCCACGCACCTGCTCGCCAGGGTGCTTAACAGTCTTCAGTAGTGTGTGCAGATGCTGAATAGTATTTCACTGATACTGTATCTGCGCAGGTGTCAAACTACCTCAACTGGATTGTGCGCAATCTGGCAGACATGGAGGTGCAGCTGGGCTGTGTGAAGAGGGTCAACAGTCTGTTGCACACACAGACAGAGAACTACGATGGACTCTTGAGTGAGTGAATGATTGAAAACTACGCACCTGGGCTAAAACAATTTAAGAGAACCGGTACCACAGCAGAATGCGAATACAAATAGAAAGTTTTAATGATTCTGGATAAAGAAAAATATGCACTGTAAAAAAAATCTGTAAAAAAACTGAAATTATCTGTCAACTGGAGCGACAGAAATATACCGTAAAATAAAGTTGTTTTCTTGTAAAATTACAGGATATAAGGATATATAATTAATAGTTTTCCCTGTTTTTCTTGTACATTTTCAGACTTTTATGTAATTGTACAGTTTTTGACCATATTTCAAAATAAAACGCAAAAAAATGTAATCCTTTAAAAGGTGGGGCGCCAGAAATAAACTGTAAAACATTTTTTTCTTCGTAAAATGACAGGTTTTTCACGTTTTCTTGTAAATTTGCTGTATGTTTCTGTAATTTTACAAACAAAATCTAAAATTCCTAAAAATATTTACATTGAAAATCTTTTTTTTTACAGTGAGGTTATTATTGTTCAAGGAAAACCCAGAAAGGAGGCGGTTTTTTGCATGCCTGTTCAAAAATATTATTTATTTTCCTTATTATTCTAACGTCTATATCTTTATATAGTGTTTTCATCAGCAGATTTAATGTTGCATGTGATTCCAGCTCCAGCTCAGATTCCTGCAGATTGGCCGAAATACGGAGAGATCCAGATCAAGAATCTGAGCGTGCGCTACGATAGCACCTTAAAACCTGTTCTAAGACACGTCAATGCTCACATTAAACCAGGACAGAAGGTAATACTCCACAACAAAATTCAGAGTTGCTTATGGACCGACACATTTTTCTAGACCATAATTTTACGTTTCATTTAGGTGGGAATATGCGGGAGGACAGGAAGTGGAAAGTCATCCTTTTCTTTGGCACTCTTCAGAATGCTGGACACGTTTGAGGGTAACTAAACATTTCAAAATGATAAGACGTTTATGTTCAGGTGCTTTGCAGGTTTACGAGTAAATGTGTTTTTCTTTCCAGGGCAAATTATCATAGATGGTATTGATATCGCCAAGCTGCCTCTTCAAACTCTCCGATCAAAGTTTTCCATCATACTGCAGGATCCGGTTTTGTTCAGCGGAACGATTCGGTAAGGCACTTCATTTTTTAAACAATTTTACTTTTTTGATGATCAAAGAATGAAAAAATGCCTTTTTACTTATTGTAGAGATTACATAATTACATTTTTTTTTACCTAAATTTGCGTATTAGATCATTTTAGACAAAACAAATTGTGATTAGAAGCATGTGTGTCCTAGTCAAACCTCAACAAGGATTCACGGAGTCATTTGTTCTCTTAGGTTTAATCTGGATCCTGAGAGAAAGGCCACAGATCAAATGCTTTGGGAAGCTCTTGAAATTGCTCAGCTATTGTCTGTTGTTAAAGCTTTACCCGGTGGTTTAGGTGAGCTAGAGTTTCAAAGAAACTGTACAATTTTAGGGGTTGTGGTATTCACAAATATTCTGTCCTCTCTACAGATGCCATGGTCACAGAGGGAGGAGAGAATTTCAGCCAGGGGCAGAGACAGCTGTTCTGTCTGGCCCGAGCTTTCGTGAGAAAGAGCAGCATTCTCATAATGGATGAAGCTACAGCATCTATTGATATGGCCACGGTGAGAACAACATACTGCGTACATTTAACATTTCTTCTTTTTTCTCGTAAATCTAATGCTGACTTAAGATCTTTGTGCGTTCTTACAGGAAAGCATTCTGCAGAAAGTGGTCATGACGGCTTTTGCAGATCGAACAGTGGTCACAATAGCCGTGAGTATGGACTTGTGTTATGCGTCTAATTTCTGCGCCATTAGTCAAGTATTCTTAGATGGTATAAACAACATACAAAATACTTTGATGCATTTAAGTAAGAGTTCATAGTAACACAGGCTGTCAAACTCGAAAAAGCACAAAAAAGTTAAACAGATTAAAATAAATATACAGAAATATGCAAAAGTGCAATACATGTTTTACATAAATATCCACAGTTTTCAAACATCATTTTTTTTTGCTTTAGTGTGCCACTCTTAAATGTCAAAATTACATAGAGAAAAAAAAACATGGAGACAGAATAAATCCAGAACAACTGTGGCAAGATTTCCAAGTTGCTTAGAACAAACTACCTAGAAACTATTCAGTAATGTACAGATGGACCATACTGTCTGTCGTTTAATACCTGACTTTTATAGTTAATATCAAAGAATGTTTGGAAATCTATTTTGATATATCCACTCCAAAGCAAAATATTTAATTATGAATAGTATGTATTAAAATAGATAAAAAAAATCTAATGTGCCGAGATTAATGGACCGTACTGTATGATACTCAAAGATTTTTTTCAAATTCTCCTCAAAGAATTCTTCCTAAAACTATATAAAAAAACAGCATCAAGGAGTGGAATGACACAAGGTCAGCAAACAATAAGTTATTATTCCTTTAAAACATGTTTTAAAGCTCTTAAGAAGTGTATGCATTGCACTCCAACTAACGCTATTGTTAATGAAAGGAAGTGATCAGATTATCTCAAAAATGTACTCCAGCAAAACTTAACTTATTTAAAGAGTAACTTTTGCAATATCCGGGTCAGATTTGCATCACTCGGTGTAATGCCCGCCTACTTTCCATTTGCAACACTGCACGCGGTAGACCAATCACAGCAGACTAGACCATCTGACCAATCAGATCAGTGTGGGCTGACAGAACGGAAGGGATTAGACAGATGAATCGCCGAACGAATCATTTGAGAGTCAGTCAAGAAGTAAGGTAACCATAACTGTTATTAGAAATACTATTATTAGAAAATGAGTACGTACATAAACTTGTTGTTGGACACTCCATAAACCAAAGTAGGACCTTAAAAATCACAAAATATTTACTTAAACTTACATAAACCTCATGAAATCCATCCGTGTGATCTTCAGAAACAGAATAGATAGTAATTTATCGAAAGACTCAGTGGCATCTGTGAGAGTGATGGTCAATGTCTTCTGGTGTTCTGCAGCATCGTGTTCACACCATCCTGGGCTCAGACGTGGTGATCGTGATGAAGCACGGTGGCATTCTTGAATATGACGAGCCAGACGTCCTGTTGGAGCAGAAGGACAGCGTTTTCTCTGCATTTGTCCGAGCAGACAAATAGGATGGATGTTTGGATAGACACATAAGGTGTTGTTTATATGGCTTGTATAATATTTGTATAATACATTCATTGTAAAATAATAATCTAATTATATTAAAATGAATTAGAAAATATACTAGAGGTTGACTCTGCCAAGTGTGAATTTTATGTGAATAGCATTCATAAAATGTTCCCAACTACCTGACACATAGTAATATGAAATCACACCAGTGTTTGTGACCGCTCCAGACTGCAAAAAGAACAAATGAAAGTGTCAGGGAATCAAGCCTGCACTTCTTATCAAATCTGAAAACTAGCCCAACAAGCCAAACGAGGCCAAGTTTATTAACCATAACCCAACAAATGGCATTTCTATTGATATAAAAAAAATACAAAAAGAATTCCACAAACAAGACCTTTTGTGACTTTTAAATATTTTATTAGGTTATAATTTGCAGAGCTTAAAATATTAAATCGCTTTTAACTTAAGTATTATTAAAATACATAAAACAAAAGCCAGAACTGAGGAGCCCTGAAAAACGTCAACTAAAACCAAAAATGGAAAACAAGAGAAATAAATTAAAAGGAAAGAAGGTCCAATCTTCTCACAAAGAGGTCAGCCTGGCATTACTTTCTCTTAACAGTGATGAAGGGTGAACTAAAACATCTTTTGCTCTGTCTTGCACGCTTCGTCTCGCTCTCTCAGTCACTCCTACATAATAATCTTTGCCATCAATAACATAGAGACTAAGTTTACATTCTTTTCCATTCAGAAATTGTCTTTTCAAAATAAGTCTAGACATGATTACAAGCCCATGTTCTCCTGCATTCTACTGCACCCAAGACACTTTACTCTTCGAAATGTCAAAGCGTTTGGACTTTTCAACGGGACACATGGCTTCCCGAGCCTGAGTAGCAGCGTTTCCATTCAAAAAATGCTTCAGCAGACAAAACAAATGTCTTTGTCACTCGAAAGAAAACGCATGAACCCAGGCCGTGAAGCCACCGTGCACCCTAGGTAGAATCAAAATGGCAGGCTATTTTTGTCTGAGAGTCACCTACGACCATCTCCAGTGGTTAACATGCTAATACGCAACAGAAGTCTATGCCGTAAGAATACGGACGTGGGCCAATGGGCTGATGGGATTGTTTAAGGATGAGTAAAGTGACACTGAGAGGCTTATGGGTAAGCAGGTAGCATTGACAGCTCTCTCAGTTCCTGAGTGCAAAAGCCTTTAACACGCACGCACGCACACGCACACACACCCCTTTTAACCTATAAAATAAAAAAAGAGAAACCTTTATATCATACATGAGGCTCTGAAGAACCAGGCCAACATCTCACCCTTATAAGAACCAAGAGGGGAAAAGTGCTGCTATATTACGATAGATCTAGCATATTTGTGTTATACTAACAACAAACGCTCATAAAAGGTACTTATTGTCCTACGGGGCCGGACATGAGGGAAGACGCAAAATAAAGCACGAAGCGGCTTTCTTTCGCTGAACGAAACCACTTGTGAAACGAAATCAAAGAGGCTAGAAAGAAAATAATCGTGATGTTCTTTGTTAAAGGGTTAGGCTCACAGATCGGGCAGACACAGCTAGTGCTGCCCCCTGCAGGCCTGGCTGACCACTCCTTACTGGGTCCTAAAGAGAACAATGTTCTGGAAGGGTGGAAGGTCTATGAGTCCCAGCAGCATTGTGACTGGTGTAGTCCTTCTCACCTCCCTGTCAGGGGCAAGGGTGAACCCCGGCTTGGCAGGTGCAGAGAGCGTGACCCTGGGTCTCATCTCTCGGTCACGTGGTTCTGTGGCTGAGGGGGAAGCGGGGTGCAGAGGGCCTCCGTCAGGTCGTCCATTATGGACGTCTCCTTGGGGTCCATCAGATTGAATTCCCTTATAAAAACCATGAAATGTGTGTACAGTGTGTTCAGATGTCCGTGCAGATCCATCGCCACCGTTTCCTTGTTGTGGGACCAGTAGATGTGGCCCAGCACGTGGAAGAGATACCTGCACATTTTTTTCACCAGTGAGTCGAAAGTGTTGGGGAATTCTTTACCTGCACGGGGACGCAAACAAGAGAGAATGGTGACGTGATGAACAATGGATATTTATCAGTATTTGTTTACAAAGCAACGTGGTCTCACAAAATAGAGCAACATCGGGTTTGTACAAACTTCTTGCATATACAGAGATCGAAATCCTTTTTAAAAAAAATTCTTTGAACGACTTTTGATGTGGGTAATGGTCACTTTGCGAAACAGCAAATTATTTTCTATTTATATGTTGCCATTTAGCTATATACAGCCATTGGGAACATATCACCGTATTCACATACAGACAAACGTAAATTAATAAATGTACAGTATAAATGCAAAAGTAAATGTAGAATTTCAAAGTATTTATTTATTTGTGTCAACATTTATTTATGTTTTATTTCTGTATTTATTTATTTATGAAAGTTTAATTTATTCATTTATTTATACTCAAGTCATTTTTCGGCCTCCAAACACAACTAAAATATATATTATTTCAGAAAATGTTTTTATTATATAAAGATAACATTATATAATTAATATTATAATATAATGTAATAACTATATATCATGTTTTATTATTATATATGTAAAATATGTTTATAATACATTATTAATAATACTTAAAGCATTTTTGATCAATTTGAAATATTAGATTAAAGTATTTATTTATAATGAATATATTAACTTTTATAACTAAAGTATTCAATTCACATATTCTCTAGTTTTTTTTTTTACAATTTATATTTTCTTTATTGCCCGTAGGAACTAGAGGAAGGTTGCAAGACAGAAATGTTGCTGGTTCTGTGGCTAATAAACTTTTGTAAAATTGTTTGTGAAAAAACTATTTCAATTGCCAACACGCATGTCTGTGTCTTGTGCACCTGCTAGCCCAGCCCAGGCTGTTTATCACTTATTTACTGTACGACGGTCAACTTGCTCAAATAACCAAAACAACGTATATTTATAACACACACGTTCTAAACATATGCATGTTAAACTAGCATATAGTTATATACAACAAATTTGTTGTTGCATTAATGCAGTTCACATATTCGTCCACTAGGTGGTAATAAAGACTCACCATATTTTGTGGGAAAGATGTCCTCATCCGTCACAAGCTTCTGAACAGAGCTCATGACAAAGTCCACATACTGCGGTGCTGTGCATTTCGTCTTCTTCCCTTTTTCATCATACCAGTAGTATATACTGAGGAGGATAAAGAGATTATTAGTAGAAAGCCTCCTGTTAATCTGCTCACCCATAGCAAGTTCTAAAGTATTAAACTTTCACGTGAATGAAATGTTAAATACTTTTCTAAGTTAAACAAACTCAAGAGTTTCATTACAAAATTTACAATGAAGAAGACATATCTAGATACAAGAAATCATTTACTTCAGGGTTTTATTTGAACACTGGTTATTTTCCCAATGCAAATATAAGATGCAGACGTGACATGTTAAAAAGCAGGTGATTGGTGGAGAGTTCAACATCCGGGTGTCACAATGAGTTCACAGAACTTGTCTGACATGCTTTCAGCTCTGTGGTTGTTCATTAACCAAACCGTCAGCCTGAAGCAAGATATTTATCATGCGTTACAGTTATTTACTATCTGTAAACCGTCCTCAACAGGTGACCCAGATCTAGTGAACATCCACTGAAAACCTTATCATAAACCAAATCATCACAACAGCATTTTATAGCCACGTGATACTAATAATATTTTGAAAAAGAAAAAAAAATCATAGAAATTCTCTTTTCCACCCTTAAAGCCCTCTGTCAATACATTTGCGAGGCATTTTGATAAGGGTGAGACTTGGAGTAAACTTTTCCTTTCATTTGCAGGACCACGTGGTTGTGAAATCAGCCATCACAACATTTCTAGTAGTATTAATACTCCCGTTACCCTCATCCAAAGAAAAAAACGACACCTCATCTTCCTGAGGTCAAACACGACTGCGGTCTGTGACCTCAGCCTCAGGACGGGACCCCTGAGAGTCACCTGTCAAAGGACAGTGTCGAGTTGCCGCTCTGCATCTCTGTGCAGGCTTAATAATGGATAACAGAGCCAGGATGAATAAAAGATCACACATCCGCGCTACTTACGTATTGCAGGCCGTCATGGCAGGACACGTTTCTCCCGTGCAGAACTCTGAGATTGTGCTGTACTGTAGGTTGATGAGATTGAAGAAAGTCGTGGCTGGAGAGAATCAAAGATGATAAAGATATAAAAAGACGGTTTTTGGCAATCGTTGAAGAGTGATATGCATTTAACAAAATGACTTTATAATATTTTACGATTATAAACAGTGCATCCGAAAAGTAATCACAGCGCTTCACTTTTTCCACATTTTGTTATGTTACAGCCTTATTCCTAAATGGATTACATTCATTATTTTCCTCAAAATTATACCTACAATACCCCCATAATGACAACATGAAAGAAGTTTGTTTGAAATCTTTGCAAATGTATTAAAAATAAAAAAAGCACATGTGCTTAAGTATTCACAACCTTTGCCATGACACTCAAAATTGAGCTCAGGTGCATCCTGTTTCCACTGATCTTCCTTGAGATGGTTCAACAACTTGATTGGAGTCCACCTGTGGTAAATTCAGTTGATTGGACGTGATTTGGAAAGGCACACACCTGTCTATATAAGGTCCCACAGTTAACAGTGCATGAAGCCCAAGAATTGTCTTACGACCTCCGAGACAGGATTGTATCGAGGCACAGATCTGGGGAAGGGTCCAGAAAAATTCTGCAGCAATGAAGGTCCCAATGAGCTCCATCATCCGTAAATGGAAGAAGTTTGGAACCACCAGGACTCTTCCTAGAGCTGGCCGCCCGGCCAAACTGATCGAGAAGGGAGGGAGGTGACCGAGAACCCGATGGTCACACTGACAGAGCTCCAGCATATCTCTGTGGATAGAGAAGAACCTTCCAGAAGAACGACCATCTCTGCAGCACGCCACCAATGAGGCCTGTATGACAGAGTGGCCAGACGGAAGCCACTCCACAGTAAAAGGCACATGACAGCCCGTCTGGAGTTTGCCCAAAGGCACATGAAGGACTTTCAGACCATGAGAAACAAAATGATCTGTTCTGATAAAAGAATAGCAAGCGTCCTGTCTGGAGGAAACCAGGCACCGCTCATCACCTGGCCAATACCATCATGCTGTGGGGATGTTTTTCAGCGGCAGGAACTGCGAGACTAGTCAGGATCGAGGGAAAGATGAATGCATCAATGTACAGAGACATCCTCGATGAAAACCTGCTCCAGAGCGCTCTGGACCTCAGACTGGGGCGAAGGTTCATCTTCCGACAGGACAATGACCCTAAGCGCACAGCCAAGACAACAAAGGTGTGGCTACAGGACAACTCTGTGAATGTCCTTGAGTGGCCCAGCCAGAGCCCAGACTTGAACATCTCTGGAAAGATCTGAAAATGGCTGTGCACCGACGCTCCCCATCCAACCTGATGGAGCTTGAGAGGCCCTGCAAAGAAGAACGGGAGAATCTGCCCAAAAATAGGTGTGACAAGCTTGTAGCATCATACTCCAAAAGACTTGAGGCTGATATTGGTGCCAAAGGTGCTTCAACAAAGTAAGCAAGTGCTGTGGATACTTATGTACATGTGCTTTTTTTTTCAAAGATTTCAAACAAACTCCTTTCACGCTGTCATTATGGGGGTATTGTTTGTAGAATGTTGAGGAAAATAATGAATTTAATTCATTTTGGAATAAGGCTGTAACATAACAAAATGTGGAAAAAGTGAAGCGCTGTGAATACTTTCCGGATGCACTGTATAATCGTTATTTTCCAAAGCATTGCAAACAGTTTACTCTTAAAAGCATCTGACAGAATGTGTGCAGATGTCTGTCATCCATGAAACCATAAAGAATTAATATTAAGTGACAAATATTGAGTCCGAAATGCTGTTAAAAATCCAATAAATGAATGCTGAATAAAAGATGCAACAAAATGTAAGCAACCTCCCAAACTATATAAAATAACGTTTCATCAAAGGGAACACATTAAAGATAAAGCTGAAACGTGAACCGGATTCAGATTCATGAACGGCTTCAATTATCCATAAAAAAACAGCAATTTAGTTTAATAGGTGTTTAGGGCATTTGCAAGAGTAATAAAGTTTTCCAAATGAACTGGTATTTTATAGCTTCTCACATGTGCTTTCTTTCAAGATGAAATCGAGAGAAATGCAAACAATGGTTTGATGTGTGGATTCGTGCATTAATGTTATTTTAAACTCATTTCATTCCACAATTATATAACTTTAAGGTGATGTCATGCATTCTCTATGAAGGAACGAATGGATGTTTTCACCGCCCAAAACTAGACACAACAAAACAACCAGACCACTTTTCCCAGGCTAACAGCAAACCTCCCACAATATGACAAATCTACAAAGCATCTAAATGAAAGTTAGTTTCCATCTCTCTACCTTTGTCATTTATTCCTTTGGTTAAAATACTGATTTTGATTAATTTGCACAGATTAAAAGTGCTGGTGGTATTGATGTGTATCATACTGTATGCTTCTAATGCACAAAGATGTCATTTGCTATCAAAGAGCAGAGAATACAAACACCTAATTATGTTTCATACAGTCTCATTCTTAATTTCATTTAAGAAAACCAGGATGAGATTACGAGACACATACTGTTGCTGGCGAGCCATTCGTTCAGGTCGATCTCCCTCGGTAACACCACCAGCTCCTTGAGGTCAAAATCGACGACTCTTACTTTGGTGTACTCTGCATCTAGGTAATGCTTTTTCTCTTCTGTAGGTGGCTTCTTTCCATTGGGCTTCCCCTTGCCCTTCCTGTTTTAGGAAGAAATCAGAGGTTAGCTATACTGCTATAAGTTGGGAAGTGTCATAAAAGCAAATCATTGGAAAAGGTGCAACTCTAAATGTTGGCGGACAAGCTCCAATACATTGTACCGGGTTGGAAGGCTAGGTAGCATAAAAACCCTGCTACATATATTTAGGTATTAAAACATTTTAATAAATAAAGATTGCATTGTAGACACCTTTGGTTTTATTGTAGTGTGATGATGCAAAAATGTTAAAACAATGCTTTACATAATTATAAAAATCAACAAGTAGAAAAAAACCTATATAACTTGTAAATATAACAATCTTTAATAAGCAAATTGAACGGTAGGTAATAATGCTTTGAGGGGCCCCAGTACAGGACCGTGTGGTTCTATTTGCTATTTCTCACATCATTTTGGTTAAATAGTTATTAAATAGTTACAACTGTCCTCTGTTTCACCTAGTTGCAACAGTCCTCTGATACCTTTGATTTATTTGCAGGGTGCTGATGCGAAAATGGTAAAACAATGCATAACTTAATCATAAAATACAGCAAGTAGAAAAAAAATCTGAAACCACTATAAGCTTATATTTATGTAAACAATTATAATTGAAGCAGTCGAACACAATTTTTACGCAAAATATCAGTTTGAAGTAACCTAACAATAAAAATAAGTACAAAAAGTTACCTGCACTTTCATGTTTCAAATAGAGATGGCGATAGAGAGGCAAGTTACAGATTGCAGCTTTAAATCAAAGTTTTAAATGCTAGTACAAGTTACTTGGTTACGTAACCACATGCGAACACCTCTTGTTGCTGACTAACTTACAACAAACTCTCATTCTGCACACATCCATTTTTCCACTGCAGGTCTACACACTTGCCCTGTAATTAGCGAAGCAGACCACAGACATCCAGGCTTTTCCTTCCACGTTTATTTTTAGCACAGGCGGGTTATATTACCAGCAGGCCCACCGCCCATTTCCAGTCGTCTGCACCACACCCGCTCCCAACATCAAACGCTCCACTGAAGCCCACGTTCTGGGGGGGGAAGTAATACATGTAACAGTCCAATAGTCTCGCAACTAGAAAGTACAAGAGCTGTTTTAATGGAAAACCAGATCTAAGCCAGCAGTTACCTCACGCCACCTTTAAAACACATGACGATTTCTGTGACGATGTGTGAGACGTTTATTGTTTAAGGGAGCACTGTTAACGCCAACTATTTTAGGACTTTTTCTGATAACAGCTTTGCAATGAACAATATTTTCCTTTGGTCCAGAAAAGTTTAGTTTGTTGGTTTTAATTCCACCACACATCCATCCAATAACAGCAAGAGAAAATAAAGCAGCGTCTGTTTGCTTCTAAAAAGACTGGCCGTGCTCTTTAGCCAGATGCTCCCATGTTGTTTGACTCTGGGGCCCTCGGCCAGTTTATCCTCTCCGCACAGAGCCCGGCCTTGTCGCTCCAATGCCAAAGAGGCTGGCCCAAAAACCTCTGCCGGAGGCCAATGCTGCAAAACACACAGGACCCGACCATTGAGCCTTTTAGCCACGCTTACCACTAACTACCACCGTCAACAACCCTTCCAAAAACCTAGAGCTAAGAGCTGCAAGTCGCTGGATCCTGCCAAGTTCTCCTCACACAGTTGTGACTGTAATAATGGCGTATAATAAAGTGTTTTACGAATCACTTCACTGCTTACACCAGTTTGTCCATTCTGATTGCAGGTTCAGAGGTCAGATATGGAGTAAATGAGAAGATGGGTATAATATATAGAACGACTGTGTTTATCAAGCCATTACGTGGCTTACACAAATGCATACGGTCTACACAAAGACACTTCCCTAGAATATCCTTAGTTTAGTTCCCTTTTTCCGATTCCAGGAAAACCATGGCATTAAAGCCCGGAAGTGTAGTCTGAAAACTGCTTTTTAGGTAAGGAAACTGAAGTGTGTTTAATGGGGTGATATATATTAACATGGTACACAACGCAGTCTGTTTGATATAAGAATTCAGTTTGTTGTAAAATTGTCTTCAGAATACATACTCAAACCATGCACCCCTACAGTCAGAGAAGAACTGTGAATTGTGAAGAATATCCACTACATTTGTATCCATTCCACACTAATGCGATTTTGTTTGAAAACGCATCTTTTTATCTCCGTTTTGGCCTTTTGTCTACAATAAGACGGCATATTTGTCAGTGAAAACCGAGCTTTTCGAAAACGCACTCGAAAGTGGATACATTTGAAACACTGTTTTCGTGTTGTAGTATGGATGCAGAAAATGGAGGGATTAAAAAACTATGACACATTTTTCGTCATGTGACGCAGTTGTTTCGTCTTCTCTCCTGTTTGATAGCATTAATGTCAGTTCATGCATACTTTAGATTGCATTTTAGGAGATGGAAAACTTAATTGCTCGCAGTTATTGTTTGGCAACGGAGCGCGAGTTAAGTTTCGCTTTCTCAGCTTTATAGTCTTTATTACCTGCAGCAAAATCAAGTCACCTCATTGTCCGTCTATTTTAAAAACTGTGTCTTTGCTCCACATTGCCGCGATGAGGCAGAAAGTAAATAAATTCCTCACAGAAATGACATATGCTGACGTGTCTTATGTTTTACTCATGCGCAGTACATGGATGTAAGCGTTTTCAGGCGTTTCAGTGTGGATGGGCAGCGTTTGGGAAACGCTTGAAAACGCTAGTGTGGACGAAGAGCGTTTTGAAAACGAAAACTCAGTTTTCAAATGTGTCACTAGTGTGCACAGAGACTCATAGATTGAAGTTACACTTTCGCCTCAGATTTAAAAAGAAGAGTTTTTCCACTGAACAGGAAAGCACAATAAGCAATTGGTAGATAATTAGTGACACATTTTCCACAAAAGTCAAATCCTAAAGTTACGTGGTTCATTTGTACTATACATTCTTCACAATATGTTGTAATTTCCTGCAGTGTTTCCCATATAATTTTGATAGACTTGTGGCGCTGGTGATGTCACGAACTAATTAGCATATTTGTGACGACATCACGTCGTGTTAGTGTTAGCACATATCTGTTTTTCTTCTATTCTCTTATCCGTCACATTATACTGTATTTTACATTGGGATCCCACCAGCAGTCACCTTTAACTGCTGCTAAAATTCTCATTTATAAATGCAAATTCTGATTTATAAACGCAACATCATCGAACAAAATCACAATACAGTACATCTACATTAAAAAGCGGCTATATGCTGTTTGCCCTTTCTCGACAATGTGTTGCTATATTTTTTAGCTGAAATGAGCCTGTATCAAACCTCTTGTCGCCCGTGCATCTCCGCAAATGGACGAGGCGTTTGTAGTTGACGCATGCCGTTGTGCCATTATCCAGGCTTCAGGCTCATGCGGTGTACATAGGACAATAATTCAGCAGCAAAAAAGTAAACCACCAAGACGGCTGAGCGAGCGACTGAGCGTATATTGAGCGAGCGGAGTGGAATTTTCAGAAAGGCGCTCTCGGCTCCGCGAGAAATATTAACGCTTCGCTCACATGCTCTGACTCACACCAAACAAGTCAGGAAGGAGAGAAGACGCGTAAGCGCTGTTTATCCACTAGTTATTGGATCATAGACACAGTCAGTAGCACGGATGGATACAACATTTTTTTGACGCCAAATATATTTGGGCGGCCATAAATATATCTGCATTGTATGGGAAACGCTGTCCTATATTCATAAACTGTACTGTTCAAAGGTTTTCAGTTTTTTTCCAGTACTCCGCATTCCTGAAAAAGCCTCTTTTAATGTCATAAGATTCCTGCTTTACCAGAAACAGACATGTCTCTTAAAGGGATACTTCACCCAAAATTCTGTCCTCATTTACTCACCTTCAAAGTTGTTCCAAATCTGTTACATTTCTTTGTTCTGATGAGCCCCCCATTGACTCCCATAGTAGGAATAATAACTTTATCAACACAACACAAAATACATTTTGAAGATTGTAGGATAGCAAACAGTTCTAGGGCACTTTTAACTACCATTGTGTTTTTTCCTACTATGGTAGTCAATGGGGGGCAAAATCTGTCTGGTTATCAGCATTCATCCAAATATCTTTCCCTGAGTTCATCAGAACAAAGAAACTTACACAGATTTGGAACAACTCAAAGGTAAATGAAGACAGAATTTCCATTTTTGGTTGAAGTATTCCTTTAACCTTTCCGACTGCTTATAAAAATCCTTCGAAGCATTTGGTCTAGCAAATAAAAAGGATAAAATTGAAAAGTCACTTTCCTACAAGAAATACATAGAACCAAGGAACACAATACAGTGTAATACAATCAGTCCTCTGATGGTTAAATACCCCACAGCAGGGCGAGTGCAGTACAAACACAAGTGCTAGTATATGGAGCGAATATTAATCATGAATGAAGAAGCAGTTATTGCACAGCATCCATGACTCTACTGACCAATTCAACCACCGTATCTGACTACTGTGGTCTGATTACTGACCTGGCGGCATTTTACACCATTTATGGTTAATAAAAGAGGGTGGAGAACATCATACCATAAAGATACTGGCACAGATGTTTTCTTTTCCTCAGAATAGTCTAAGCCATGCCAGAGGGTTTCGGGAAGGTGAAATGATGCAATGAACAAGCTTAATAGCTGCAGTCTACTTCCTTTCTGATAACTATCTAAAATGAACTATAGACTGCTAAAAGAAAGATGTAGATTGCCGCTTGTTCCTCAATGGATACTACAAAATGCCTAAGCTAACCCCACCTCCAAAAAAATAATAAAATAAAAACAAAAAATCCCAAACATTTAACTCTTAAAATCTTCTTTATGGTATAAAACATTTTTTTTATCTCACTGAATGTTGTTTGGCAAAAACGTAGAATCGACATGCCTTGTGCATTATGGGCCAGACATGTTCAAAGACATTCAACCAACATTGCTGACGCTTTATCTTACTTTTTTTAAATCAAGGCGAAGATAAACTCATTCCTAAGCTTGTATATGCATTATGCAACTTAAAAAAAATGGCAACCCTCTAAAGCTAACATAAAGAATGTGTTGACGTTAAACTGCAAAAATCTGAACCACCTCTTAGGCAGAATGTTAACTATTTTAGTTATTCAGAAATAGTAGCATGCTACGCATGAGCTGACCTTTAAATTTCAAAACAAAGTAAAAATGCAAACACATTTATATCCTGACAGAAAGGGTAACAATACAAACAGCGAAATTAATAATAAAAAAATGACACTTAACATACCCAACACTTACAATATAAACATTCGAAAAAAAAGCAAGATATTTTAAGAATTGCTTTGCAAACTGTCAGCTGGGTTTACTTAGAAAGCCATCCTTTTGCTCTGTCAGATGCCTTAACAGTCAAACAGATTAAAATGAGCAAGTCTTTACATATTTTGCTTAAGGAGCCGATCCCTACATATTAATCAATCTAAGAGACCGAGTTAAGCATGCAAGCTAAAGAAACACTATTTTGTGAGGCAGACTCCAGACTGGCTGACCAGCCACCAATGCTTCACGGCATTGAAACTGCCATTTAAATGGCTATTTTAGAAACAAGAAATTATCCCTTTCCCTGCAAAGCCACAGTCTGTGGGAACACACAGCCAAAAAAAACCAAGACTGTTTTAAGGGACTACGATTAGATGGACAACTTGCAGCTCATACCTGTACTACTATTAAGGAAAATGTCAATTCACCTGTACAGGTGCAATGAATGTCTAGTAGTTTAAGAAACAGATTTATTTAAAGTCTGCAATGTCGATATATACACATTACACACACACGTGTATGAAATGAGTCTAGAATTGCATTCCAGGGTATCTTTACACACACACACGCAGACACACAACAAACATCACACATATTCACCTAAAATAAATGGACTGCAAGAGCTGGGGAAGAATTAACGGCATTTATCGGGTACTTGATAATCCCCGGCGTTATCAAACGTCTGTGAAAGACTGTTGGGAATGTTTTTAATAATAAAATGAATATAACCCATTATGTTTGTTTACTATATGCAGGGGTCCCATCATATCATGAGAAAAATGCTACTGACATAACTGATAGCTGGTTATAACTTCCCCATAACAGTCCCTATTGACATCCATTTGTACACGGGCCAACAGAACCTTAGGTTGTTAAACTGATAGGAAAGGAAGAGCTGTGTTCCTCTAGTAGGTGACTTTACAATTTACCGGAGGCCACAGACTATCTTCTCAATCTCTATCCACCGTGTCCATAAATATGAATAAATATGTTATAAGCCAACACAGTAATACAGTTGAACCATAACCTCCAGAGAGCTGTAAATCACACTCTCTCTGTAAAAACGTACATTACACAAATTTAGAGACACAGCCTTTGACATGTTATGCATGCTCAAAAAAACATATTTAAATACAGTGGGTTCACTTAAGTCTGAGACAAGGAAATACTGTAGAGCTGGGGGACGTGACGTCAGCAACGCAATGCCACGTTTTTAAATGTAGTTTTAAAATTCATGACGCAACATTTAAAAGGGCTATTCGGGATTTGACATTATTTTTCTCGTGTAATCTGTATTGTACAAAACGTCAGATTTGCCTGCTTCCCCTGAAGCACACCCGATGCTTTTTAGAGCACTCTCAAATCATGCATCACAAGTGCTGTCTAGGTAACTTGGGCAGCTCACGAGGTTTTGACACACGGCCCGCTACCCCAGTGAAGGACCACCGGTACAACAATAACAATGTTATTTACCGCAACGATTCCTCTAGAAGGACATCGCACGAGGAGATACAATCACAGCTTTGAACACGCACAGGCAGCAATTCAGTCAAACATTGGTGGAAACTTCCATTCCGTCAACGCACTCGCGCACATTCCTCTGGCAAATTTAGACTGGCGTCTGACGCACACGTCACGCACTGTGAAGACTCGAGCACAAAATCATTACAGCAGACAGTTACCTCAAAACTTTCCCGACCGCCTGAAGCACCATTTTACAGCTCAGACCGTTTTTAGGGGACCTCGGCGTGATCGCGCTCTCGCCGCTTATGCTGTGATCTCCGACCATGTTGTCAAGCTCCCGGTGGTGAAGGACCCGTCCGTGGACGCGACCATCGGTTCTGAAAAGCTGAATCCAGATTCTGCTGTAGTGCTGCACGCAAAACTACTGTGTTTCTGTCTCAGCCCAACTTCCAGCCAATGGGAGAGCGGGTGGGCGGGGCCGAGGATTAGGAATGTCTCTCCATGTGACTCCCACTGTACACTGGAGATGTGCTTGATTGAATTGTGTACAGTATACTTGCATTTCCCCCTAAAACAGTCTCACAGTTACACAGTGGAACAGACTTTTAATACTCAAAGTAGTATTTTGTGTATACTTTTAAAAACTTTTGCCTTGTTTTTAGGTAGGCTATACATTTAGTGTCTGATCCATAGCTTTTCTCCAAAGCAAAAACATTGAATATTTAAAGGGACATTACATACCTTTTTATGTATTGTCTGTTGTGTTATATTAATTTTCTGTCAACAAGTTTTATCTTAATGCATAATGAGATTTTGTTTATTCAGCATTTTAAATCAATAAATGTTTACTTTTACAAGATTAAAGGTACATTGCATTTGTCCATCAGTTATTTCATTTTCCTTTCTCACAGGGCTAGAAATAATACAGTCTATGCTTAACAGATAAAGGGTTGTGATGAACACTGGGGGTTTTCATCTGGTAATAAAAATGTGTTTGTAAGATTTCAGTGACCTATCCGAGATCGTGTGTAATTGACTTGATGTCTATCAATTATTATGAGGTCATATAAGCTCCATGTATAACTTGATAATGCTTTTACATTAGTTTTCTATGTTATGACAAAGTAATGTATATTGGAAAAAAATAATTTCCTGTAAAGCATGCAGGCATGTTCAGACTTGACACTGGACAGATCGGTCTGGCCTCAAGACTAGTATTTTCGTCATCTCTTAACGGCATGCCAAGAAAGACAACACATGGTGGAGACTCACAGGCTGCATGCATGGGCCCTCTTTAGAAATTCAGTTTATATATACATAGGTTATATATATCAGAGTGTGAATAAATAAACACAGAGAATATATATAAAACCACCACAGCAGCACCTAAACATCATCCTGTTTTTAGGCCTCCGAAGAACATATTAATAAAGGTCACAAGGCTCGATGGTTTCTATTGCGTTATCCACCACCCCATTACTTTATGGGTTCGGTTCTTCTACCAAAACACCAGCACAAGGAATCAATCGTTACTGTATGAGCCTTAAAAGGTCAGCGTCAAATAAGTGCTGGAATAAAATCAAAAGAGAGACTGCAAAAAGTGCTTTCTAAATTGAGGTCTGGACGTCAGGTTGTACGTGGGAGTGATGAAAATAATGAGGGGCTGTGTAAGCGGACAGGACGGGTGGGAGTAGATGGGCCTAACACTGACTTAGAGCCTTCACAGACTCGGGGTCCAAAAAAATCAGGGGCAGGGAGGCAGACCGAAGCAAAACAGAGGTTTCTTTCATTGCCTCTACAGGTGAAAGAAAATGAAAAGCTTGCTTGCGAAAGCAGTGACGCAAAAGCGTGGATGGCATACGGGCCGAATGTTTTCTTAGTAACTCTAATGCTTTAGGAATTTGAGATAACTCCCTGCCTTTAGTCCACCAAAAATATCTTGATTGGATATTTTTAGTCAAAAAGGATGTTTAATTCTGACGCAGTAGAAAATCGTATAACACAGGGCCAACAAGAGCAACAGATTTAAAGGAATAGTAGTATACCCCTTAAAAAAATTATTTAGTCATCCTCATGTGATTCCAACTATTGAAGCACAAAAGGTCATGCGAGACAATGCTCAAGCAGCTTGTTCATATGAAAGTGGATAGTGGTTTTTACCGCCAAGCCCTAAAACTAACAATTAAAACAGTCCAAATAACTAACAGTGCTATTTGCTTAGCATGGTGTGAGGAATTTAGCTTGTTACTTTTCTTACTTTTTACACAAAGTTATGGCATGACTTATACTGTAACACTTGTATGTAACACTTATATACAACTACGGCACTTGCCAAAACAAAACTACCATTTACTCTCACTGAACAGAAAAATAGAGGAACACTTTTTATATGAGTGAGCTATTAATTTTACAGTAAAAGTGGAACCTGTAAAACACACACAACTAAAATAAAGCTAGAAATACGAAAAATCTATAGCATTGTAAACATAGTGTATAAATGAGCTGACCCCACTGAAACCAAATTTTCAGGAGGACAAATTCTCCTTTACAAACATTCCTACTCAATGCATGAACAAAACTTAGTACCTGTGGAAGATGTTCCAGAGGAGACCACGAGGGTTATCAGGTAAATCAACCTCCGGATCTCCCTCGGTTTCTGCCATGTTGAATAGCCCTCAGAACATTCCTATAACGCGGAACAACTGGTTTCTCACCCTACTTTTGTAAGACTTTGTCAAAAATAAACACGGTGGCAAACATCAACACAGTCTGTCAAACCAGCAATACGTTCTCTGAGAACTACACAGCGCTGGGGTAAAAGAGTTTGCTGCTGTGGTCTCTGGATAAGTTCCCGTCTTGTCTGGTGGAGCTGATAAGAAGGTCTAGAGGAGGCCAAAACCATGTAGATTACCATGCCCTTGACTAGATGATGAAGAGTCAATGTGGCACTCCGCCCAACATGCAACATGATGGACGGCAATATCCAACCGGGGAACAATAAAGTGGGCAAAAGTTCTGTTGAGGGTCAGTAGTTTTTCAGACACTTGAAGGAGAAACAAGAAAACTGTGAAACTGTAACTGCAATGTTTACCACAGTTGCTACAATCTGAGGTTTGACTGGAGATGAATGAATATTTGTCAATGGCAACAAATTATTTAAAAGAAATATCCATTAGATAATGCAATAGCTAATTTGAAACTGCTAATATTCTTGTTTATATTAATTTCTACGTACACTCCCGGTGAAATGTTTAGGGTCACTTGAATATTTTTTATTAATTTTTATACAATTTATTTATTTTATTAGAAAAACAAATTTTTATTAAAACATTTTTTCATGGATTATTTGAACCAAATAATAATTAAAAAGCAGTCAATAAGAGTCCAGCTAGATGGATATTCCTTCAGTACAGTAAAAAAAGCTTCCCAGGTAGAGAGACCTGGATGATAAAATGCAAAGTTTACGATTCTAGTCAAAGTGTGGCTACTTTAAAGATGCTAAAATATAACATATATTTCATATGTTATATATGAGTTCATATATTTTCGATGCTTTTAGTCAACATAATTCCCACAGCTACATTTTATTAGACAGTTAATTATTATTCTAAACTGTGAAAAAATATGAATAAAGAGTGATACTAAACTTTTGACCGATAGGGTATATTAATATATTTCCTAATATACAAGTCTTTAATTGCAACCAATGTATTACAAAGTTCATGATCCAATGCATTTACTTATTAACCAGTTGAACCCTATTGTAGCGTTAGCGAATGTTGTGTAACATTGTTTTAAAATCAAAAGTACATATTTTGTGAATTATATAACATGTCCCTTACTGTTGTGGGAATATTTGGGGTTAGAGTTTGTCTTTTAAGGGTCTGGACTTTCACTACTTCCTGTTCCTTAAGAAAAAGAACAGCAGGAATGTGCCAATACATTGTTTGGGCCCCACGGAGCCATTTCCCGACACTCTTGCACGAACACGAACAGCTTTCCTGTGTTTATGTGCTGCGAATCCAAGCCTTTCTGTTTGATGGTAAGCCCCAAGCACCTTCCTCAAATATTATTGTTAATGAAACGGGTGTTATATGCTGTCTGGGAATGGTATGGTTTACTGGAGGAGATTTAGCTGATGGGATGGCGCACCTGTGTATCGAGGATCTATTTGATTTTAAATAACTAGGGGACTGCACATAGTCAGAAACAAAGGTATAGGACAGTGCAATGTAAGTCACTTTGGATAAAAGCGTCTGCCAAATGCATAAATGTAAATATTTCACAAATTAAATGAAAATTACCTAGCGACCCCATTTTAACAGCTCTAAAAAGTGCAAAGTTTAATGTCTTCAAAAAGCAAGAAGATATGTTTGCAAGTAAAAAAATGTTTACGAGCTTATTTAGAGATCGATTCATTGCATTTGAATGTAAACAGGACACACGACTGAGGTACATCCAAAATGGCGCTACCCGAATCTCATTTTTTCTTGCACATTTCATCATATTTGTTTAGTCAGGAGACATGCAAGAACTAAAGTGATTCAAAATTATCGACCCCTCACCATATCTGTATTTAGCGTTCGGATGTGCTTGTATTGGTTTCAATTTCCATAACCAAGATCAAAATATTGCTTTCTGACATCTCTTGTTTTATTTAAGAGGACATGTATTAACCCACTGGAGTCATTTGGATTACTTTTATGATCTATGTATGTGCTTTTGCAGCTCAAACATTTTGGACCTAAATATGTAAAGTATATAGACCGATGAAGCAAACGACGCTGGTTTAACGCTGGTCCAGAAGAACTTCCTGTTTCACTACACAAACGTAAAAAAACTAATATTTATTACAGATTTAAAATGTTAAACAAATATCTTTAGGATTTAATAATATTTATAATAAATAGAATAAATACTTCTGGTCCAAAGTTTACATCTAGCGGAGTGGTCCATAAAGTAACATATTATTTTAAATAGGGATGTAACAGTATCAAAATCTCACTGCACGATAATACCTTGGTATAACGTCCACGGTACAATAAAAATAAAATAATTGCACCACATAGACCTTGACAAAGGAAACATCTATTATTTTTTCTAACATTCTCAATGGTAGGCCCGGAAGACCTATCGTTTCATACAGTCATGTGACCACGATAATATTGAGACAATTGTGCTGTTGCGATAACAGGATATCGATAATATTGTTACATCCCTCATTTTAAATAAATATAAAGTAAATCAGACGAAGAAAGGAAGTTTAGATCCGGGTGGCATGAAAGCTAATAAATTATGCGGTTTCATTTTTGGAGAACTATTCTGTTAAGCAGAGGCGAGCTACAACCTGAAGAATTTCATTTATCAAGAGTCAATTTCCAAGGAAAAGTTTTTTTATCGTTTCCTGGCAGTCCATAGGAGAGATCTCATCAGGAAGTTATGCAACTGTCTAGGTACTTTCAATGTCTATCAACAGCTGCAAAGCAACACCCATGCAGGAGGTAGCTGGATGTTCTCTTACTGTGCAACACAGAGCACAGATACTGTACAATACCACATTACAGTAGTAACTGTATGGGCTGTTTTACAGTGTTTTTGTTTAATACGAAAACCAAACCTTACCTAATCCCTGAATAGGACCACAACACCAAGTATCAATGAAGCTACATGAAAACAACAAATTATTTCACAGATTCTAACACAATCAAAACAATATCATTGAATAATCAGTGGGGAAAGTTGGCAAGGCAGTTGTTTCCACTACATCCAACAGTCTTAACACAGACTTATACACACTAGTAGCTCAGTTCACAAAAACAATCCAATTAAGATCATTAATCTCACCGTCTGTATTGATAAGACTCAAACGCCTATGTGGTTATAGAAACAGTTTTTTTGTGAAACAAAAAACTAAAATCCATCCTCTTAAATATAACAGTCTGGTACATATGTGTTGAGCTATTGCAACAGTCAATTTCAAACAGTCTAACTCAAAGAAAATAACTTTTCAAAGAAATCCATGAAAGTACAAAAAGGTTTTTCTGGAGGTGTTGGATTTTTTAATACTTATTATAAAAGAGCTCTGAATATGGGACACACAGCTCACTTTGTTCTCATAAGCGAAAGGGAGAGGATGAGGTTTAGAGGTGTGGGCTCAGAAAGAGCTCCACCCAGACCAACTAACTGTGCTATAAAACTAAACATGGCCAAGTTTAGCATCAGCACGTCCCAAACACCCACTGGAAAGACGTCTACACTGACTGGCAAGGAACTGCAAGAACTGAGCACTGACGTGCAGAAATCGGATTGGTTGAATGGAAGAAAAATCTTAGATAACTCGGCAGCCCTGCAAATTAACCTAAATTGAATATTGCTCAGGGATGTGGTTTAACTTTGGTGCAGATTATTTTAGACTAAACATGATATGAATCAAACCATCAGCCCATCTCTGGGTCTCGGATAGCACGTCTCTCATTCTCAGTTTATAACGACACAGATTCCAAAAATAAACCCATATAAATTAATTCCACATCCTGGAAAACAACAGAGATGATTTGACTATAGCGCGGACACTTCGTGGTCCACTTAGTCAGAAGAAATATGATTTTGAAGAGGTGTACTGCTTTAGATGCAAAGTGATAGCGTCTTCACATCAACATTAAAAACTTTTTGCAAAAAATGTAACTTCTAAAAGAAAATCACAATGGATTCTAATATATATTATGTTTCTAGGTCTTTTGACCAGGCACGTAGTAGAACTTAAACTGGAAAACTACGAAGCTTTAACGTAAAGCTTCATAACTGCAGTGGAAACAGTGCTAGACCATTTGAAAAAAACATAAAACAAAGTTTAAATCTGCTTTATACATTAACACCTGCCTTAAGAGTTAGAGTATGGCGCTAGCAACGCCAAGGTCATGGGTTAAAACAATACTTAAATGTTTAAAAAATAAATGAATAGAACAATGCAATTTAAGTCGCTTTGGATAAAAGCGTCTGCCAAATGCATACACATTTTTTTCAGCTGCTAATACTTCTGACCCACTTTGATGACATCACTGGAAAGGTCAATGGCTGCACACTGCACAAAAGAGGAAGACGCCTCTCTGAATTTATGCTAACAGAACTCCGATATGACAAATGAGCTTCAGTGGTCATTCTCCCAGAATGCTTAGCGGCTCTTCATTTCCATAACATTAAGAGTAGCATCCTTCATCCTGATATAAAATCTCTGTGCACTTCATCCATCATTCGTGTATTATGATTCTCTAACTGCTGATCTAGGTTTTGAATCTTCATGGCTGTATGCTGAGTATTTTATCAGAATGTAAGGATTTTCTGAGAATGAAAGGCAAACCCCATGATATCAGTGTTAAAAGCTCTTAAATATCATAAAGGCTTATATTTATTCTGGGATAGAATGCAAATGCACGTATACAAAAAATAAACGTTTGGTGTCTTTTTAAACGCTCTCATTGCACCCAAAAAAAATCTCACAGGGAGGAAAGTGTAAGGCCTCCCTGTTACACCCACTTCCCGCTATCATGACGTGCCCACACCAAAGCCACAGTGGAAAAGATGCAGCATTTTATCAGTAGTTTGGCTTGTTTGAACAAGCAGCATGCATTTTTAAAAGCTGTAATTACTTACCACAATGAAAATAAAAAACAAATGTTACAAACTATATAATAAATATGCACCCTGTGACAAGTAAACCCAGGGCCCATTTCCGCTTATTTTCACAAAATGATAACTACCAAACCAACATATTGAAGAATGTGGGTAAGAGTTTCAATACCCAAAAGGGCAAAGATTTTGTCTCAATGTTAGAGCGCCATCTGCTGGGTACGGCCCAAAGTACATCTGCTCCACAACAAAGTTGTCACAAACTGTAGAAAAATATTTCATGGTTTTCCTCATCCATCTACAGGTCTGTTAGGAATGGCATACTCTCATTCTGTTTTGCAGCATGTACATTGTGCACAATATGGTCTATTGTATGTTACATACTGCCAAAATATATACATAAAGTATCTCACATTGCAGTGTGGTTGACTTGAGCCTCCATTTTAATATGCAAAAGACCACAGATAAAAATTTCATTAAAAATATTTTTTTGAAACAATATGTAGATGTCACTATCTGAATTAAGCTTACAATATACTGAGGTCATGTCACGTGACATATTCCTCTAAACGGTCTCATTCATTTTACATCATTATTATTAAATAAACATTATACTATTATTATAAAAATGACTGTATATGAGAAAGCCTGAATTGGTAAATTATCTTGTTAGACTCATCCATTGAATCAATTGGATGCTGGACGTGATGCTGTCTGCTGTGTCATTAATTCAAGGTAATTGACTTAAAGCAAAGTAACAGCCCTGAAACCTGCACCGACGTGAAAGCCTTTTATATAGCTTGAAGCTGTACGAATCGAGCCAACTATAAAACACGTGTTGGGAGACACCAACAGCCAATGACGTTCCAAACCCTGTTAACAGCCAATCAGCGATTATCTCTCTTCCTTTCTGGCAGGTAGCTGAGGGCATGTTGCCGAGACAAAAGCACAAGAGACTGTGTAGATATATTCCTAAATAGCAAAACAAGCTGAACCTGAACAGGGCGAGGACACCATATGTGTCTTAGCATGCCCAGACAGGAGCAGGGAGTGTTTATGGGGGAATATCAGAAATAATAATAAGAAATTGGGCATATTTTTTAGGAGAAGGTTAGGTTTCCTTTATGTCGGCAAGATGCATTGAAATGAATGAAATCGCAATTTGCATAATGATCGGTATCGGTTGAAAAAAGGCAGATAGTTTAAAAACAGCCGATTATCAGGGCCGATATATCCTGTCAATCAAAAGAGGGCAGGAAAATGTATGGAACTTGTACTCTGTAAATATATATATTTTTTAAAACATCACCAGTTTGTTAATAGTCATTATATGAATTAATAACATTCAGAAAGTTAATAAATATTAATTTTATTTTCAGAATCGGTATCAGTATCGGCAGATATCACTCTGAATAATCGGCTATCGGCCTCGGTGCATCTCTAATTATAACTGATGATTTAATACTTAATACAAAAAGTCATAGTTTCATGAATCAAAAACACATCTATGCCTTGGGGAATGCCAAGAAAAGAATTCATACTTACACTGCCTCTGTGTTATGATTGTTGATGTGCAAAAGAGATTGTGACATCATACCCATACCGATTTTTGAATTACCTGCTTTGTGTCCATAAAAGATGTTTAATGGACCGGGGAGGAGCTTTGCATTGTGAAATTTGTTTTCCATGACACACAAAAATCACAAAAGCAATGCCGTGCTCATGAGGAAAAAGAGCAAAGTCAGTGGGACTGAGACACAACGATCATCAAGGGAGCACTTCGCCCGCGGTATTGTAGTGCTGCGGACTGCTCGATTCACTAATCCTTCAGTAAAAGTGTTGGCATGGGAGCTGTGAGGGTCTAAAGCTGGAGATTGATGAAAGAGGAGAGCATTCTACATGAACATCAACAGCAGCGGTGCTGGATTACACAGGCATTAAGTGGAGTGCATTCCACAGCTGGCTAACACTTACATAACATTCATATGATGCTGCGCTCACTAGGGGGCCCTGGGTCAATATGCTTAGTATGGAACAGTCACAGTGCTACGCACAGTATATATACACGCAGTGTTTTTGCATTCTTGGTGAGTCACGCAATGTGCAAATACTTCACAAGAATTATAAATCTTATGTATCATATGTAACGCAAATGAGGGGATCTCATGTGTAAAATTATTTTGGAGGATCTATTCACAGAAATTTAATATAATATACATAACCATGTCTTCAGAGGTGTATAAAGATCTTACATAAAGAAGTGTAATGTTTTTATTACTTTAGAATGAGCTATTTTTATCTACATACATCGCGGGTCCCCTTACATGGAATTCCCCATGTTGTTTCTACAGTAGCCCTAAACTGCTCTACAGAGCGCGTTTCGTAAATACGTCATCTCCTTCAGCAAAGAAGCAAAACCCAATGACATCTTTGTACTTTGAGAGCAGCCGTAGTGCTCTGAAAGTAGGGGTGGAGTGAGCCGTTGGTTGCAATTCGCAACCTCACCGCTAGATGCCGCTAAAATCTCCACATTGCACCTTTAAAGGGGTAGTTCACACAAAAATACAAATTTGGTCATTATTTATTCACCATCATGTAATTCAAAACCCGTATGACTTGTGTAACACACAAGAAGATATTTTTTAGAAATTACACAAACCCATCGTCTCGATTCATATCACTGTTTTCATCGAATACGGTTTACTTTCTTACCGAGAGCCAATAAAGCCAAGAAAAACTTAAATAAGTTCCTCTCACAGGCTGACTGCGAGGAAAGTGCTCCGCACAAACGCAAGGCAGAGTACACTGATGGTAGAGATAGCCTACAGAAACCTTGTTTTCAGTAACTCTAGTTTCTGGGTCACCCCTTCCTGACACTCACCCTGCAACCTTCATGTCAGCAGCCCGGGTCCTTTACCATAAAGAGCAGCCAGCCACACTTACATCTTATATTTCCTCGCTGTCCTTCCAAAACCTCAGATGTCCAAATATTCCGAAAATGGAAAAAATACTACACTTTTTAAATGATTAAATACTGTGTTATCAAAGTTAACAAGCCCTTTATATTGCTTAAATATTTGCAAAACCCAATGACAAACATAAATAATATATAATAAAGTCATATGTAAGGGTAATGTACAGGCAGCCGGTTGTTATCGCAGAAATAAGCCCCGACAGTGTGATCAGACACGAAGCAAAGGGTCTTGTATTTGTCTTGTGGCTTATTTTGCGATAACAGCCGGCTGCTTGAACATTATGCAGCTTATTACACGGCTACTTGCCAGAGAAAAAAAACTGGACATAAAAATTTGAAATATTTTATTAGCTCATTTTTACCGAATGCACCCTTCCGCAAGGAAAACAATATATTCGCTATAGTGTAGAAATGGTAATAAATGTGACAATTCACCTTAATGATGTTAGATAACCTTGATAGAAAGTTATGTAATGGATTAGATTGAATAGCTGTCAGCAGTTACATTTAAATGCACAATAAGATAATATCAATGTAGGCCAAGCAGTGCTTCATTTTGTTCAGTCTGTGGTATATAATGGTCACAATATCAAATAAAAAAAACACTTATGCAAAACATGGTCAGGTCAAAGTGTCTGAAAAAATTGGTCTCAAATATTTATCAATTTTACTGGTGGTCCACTGTTATAAAGAATTTTTAGGTATTATAATGTTTCCTTAATTTTGCTATCCATACTTACATAAAATAACTACAGTCTCTTGCACCTACTAATAAAAAATATCAAAAATGATATCTGGTGTCTGAATCATTTTTGGTTTGACTTTAAATGCTTACTTTATGAGAGAAAACCAAATTACAACATGTCATAGAGCCAGTCTTATTCAACTAAAATACATGAACTGCAGTAATATGACATTCTCGGAGGGCTCAGGTCGAATTGGTTGAAAATGCAAAACCAATCAAACTGCATTGCAACACTGAAATACGGCTGATCCCTGAATAGCTAAGAAGTAAGGGACTTTTACAAGAGCTTATTTACTTCCCTTTATCCGTTCTCACAGTGAGAAGGCTACTAAAGGTCAACAACTTGTCCAACCTTCCTGCCTCTTCTTGAAACAGTCACGGTAATCTTATTTAAGACAGTTCTGGACAGTACGTGCATGTGTGTGTGTTGCTTACTTCAAATAGACAAGAATTTTAGTCTCTGGTTAGCACAGATAGATTACACCAATACCAACAGCTTTTAAATCCTGGCCGTGACCTCCAAGGTCATTCGGTAAGAATTACAAACAGGCTTTCTTGATGCACTATTATTTACCAACGATTAAAGCAACATAAATACAGACAATATTTCAGAGAAGAGCACTTCTGCCGCCAACACAAATGTTAAATTGGTGTTACTTGCCAGATCAACCATCAACGTGTTTCTGCTCCAGGTCAGAAACCTGAACAAAGCACAAGTTTTGCATGGACAACTCCCTTTTTCGTCAGGGAATGTACAAATCGAGTTTTTGCATCTTTTGTGGGAGTGCACCAGGATTTGCACAGGTAAATGCTGAGAAAATGCCGTTCATTATTTGGGTGACTCTTATCCAAAGTCATTTAAATGTTTTTCCCCCACCATGCTGTGAACAAACCCCTATGCAAGATTTAAACAGGATCTTTCAATTATCAGCCTCAAACTGAAACCAACAAGCTTCACAGGACCCATAGTGTGTGCGTGGAGGAGCTCCAGGACCGGTGGAGCTTTCCTTCAAATGAAGCTGCACTCCTGCAGAGAAAGACAGGCCTAAACTTTGCTTAAGAGCTTTTGAGATGGTGCCAGCGAGCGAAGAAACCCGGTCTTAACTAACTAGCTGCTCACGGTGGATCTGTGGGGTACAGGGAAAGCTTGCAGGAGGCCTGAATAGGGCTGTGACAGTGGCAGTTTTCTACCACCGTGGTGGTAATGGTCAAATTAACCGCAGTGGTTGGGAAACATATATTATTTATATAAATAGTATATAAATAATGTTTATATCATTATATTTGCGTGTAGCAACCATATGACGAGTGGAACAGAAATGAGGACCTTATTTATATACTTTTTGAAATATGATATCTGAATTAATGACGAAGAAATTTTGAATGCGCAAATCCATCAGTGAATCTGCACACTGACTACAGCATATAAAACATTTAAATAAACATCAGTAAATAATAAAAACTTAAAATAATATAAGAAAGTTCGATTTTAAATAAAAAAAGCTATTGTTGCAGTGCGACTTCAGTCAGTCGCGTATTAACCCTTAAAGTCCTTAACAATTCTATCTGAAACTGTGTGAACTGTAAACCTACCTTGGCTTTCCTATTCAGATTGCCATAAAAACGTTACTTTTTCCTCCTCGTTGATGGAAAACTAACATGTTGACATTGTCAAGATTAAGATGTGTACAGCTGCACTAAGTGTGCGTTCAGAAGATGTGCTCAGAGGAATAGATGTCTCCCCGCAACCGCGGCAAAACCTGTGCACGCTCCGACACCATGCAAGCGGGTCATAGCCGATTTTTAACGCACCAACAGAAACGTATGCCAATAATTTCTGTGTTAATGTAAAATCTTTTAAATAAAACCATCCACAACTGAAAGGCTACAAATAGAAATCCTTATCGCAACTGTCATTTTTTTTTACACATAACGTTATATTTGTCACAGTGACGTGCACTAGAGGTCGACCGATATGCGTTTTTCAGGCCGATACCGATACCGATTATTTCCATGTGAATTAGACCGATAACCGATATTTTGAACCGATATATATATGGTGTAAAAACGTAAATTTATATAGAAATTAAGAACACAGTCTCTGAAACATTTTAAATAAAAAAGAAATCTTAATAATAAAACTTATATTAATAACAATATGTTCTGATGACTTAAACATTGCATACATTACTAGAACTATTCAATTAATCATTTTGCTCATCATTGGATTAGCACAATTTGACTTTATATAATAAGTGTAAATAATTGAATTGCCTTCATAGCTTTATTGTGTATGTTGTTGAAAAGGCCTCAAATGTTTTCATGAAGCTATAACATTAAAAGCATATTTTAGCCACACTTAGTTAGTACATTAGCCTATTCCTTGAGTGTATTGTCTGTAAGACGGGCATTTAATCACAGCCATGTGTGTCTCTGAACATTTATGTGTATAAGTAAGTTGCGAAAAATAACTTGATCTAACATTTGTTGCGAGCAGCTTAAGAGGCGGAGTCTTTGTGTGTGTGCGCGCGTGCATGAGAGCGCTCTGACTGAAGACCGACGATTCAAGTTCTTTATGCTTTAAAATGGCTTGTATTTTTGAAATGGCGTAACTTAAAATGACGTTCAAAACGCCAGCTCGATCAATTACAAGAAACGCGTCTGCAGTGTGCTGCTCGCTTGCAGAGCAAAATCATTGTTATACTATGGATGCGAATATGTATGATAATAATGCGTAAATAATGCGGAACCTGCAGGAAACCCGCAAAGCTGCTCCGAAATTCAGGCAGTAATTATATTGAAGTGTTTTGCATCTTCAGTGTAGTGGATTGTGATTTATTTCAACGTCTGATGCTGTCTTACCTCAGAGGGCATGAACCCGAAGCAGCTCCAGTCAGTAAGTGCGTTCGGTGCGAGAGTGAAAAAAACTTTCTGTTCCGCAGCCTCCTGCGTTGATTGGCCGGACTCGTGACTTAGTCCCAGCAAATCAGAGGGGCAGTGGGCGGGCATTACTCTAGGCAACAAACTAGAGTGACGTGTTCTGACCGCTCTCACTAAATCCTTGGCTGCGTCAGAGCGAAATAGCGCATTTCAAAATTACATGACTTTATCGGCAAATCGGCTTGAAAATGACCGATATCGATTATCGGCTAAATCCTTCATATCGACGGCGATAATTGGCCAGTTCGATAATCGGTCGACCTCTAACGTGCACTACTGCAGGTGGCAGGTTCATGACCGTCATGTCACTTTACCACCGTGGTTGTCACGGCCACCGTCACAGCCCAAAATAATCAATTAAAGCCCATTGCAGCTCCATACAAGGCTTAAGTTGGCCTTGTCTGTTTCCGTCTCTCACACATTTGCTTTGCATTTTCCTCAAAAAATGAAACTTCTGTCATCATGTACTCACCCTCTTGTAATCTCAAACCTGTATGACTTTCTTTCTTCTGCAGAACACAAAATATTACAAAATATTAAGATATTTTGAAAAATGTTGACCGAATAGCAATGGCAGCAATTCTCTTGAAATTGGTTTTGTGTCAATACAATAGAAGTCAATGGGTGCCACCGCTGTTCTGTTATCAACATTTTTCAAGATATCTTCTTTTGTGTTCTGTAAAGAGAGAAAGTCGTACAGGTTCGAAATGACCAGAGGGCGAGTAAATGATGACAGAATTTTCATTTTTGGGTGAACTATCCCTTTAACTGTGCCAAACCTAGTTAAGACATTCACTTTCAATAACCCTGTCACACCAAAGTGCAAGAAACAAACTGCGGTCACCCTGAAGGACGTGTGGGGCGAGAGAGGAAAGGGAAGAGGAAAGATGAAGAGAGAAAGAAACTGTCGCTTCTGCACGTGCTGCTTTGAGGATGTAATGTAGGTCAGCAGAAGTGGTAGGAACTAAAGAACATGTGAGAGGAAGGAAGGAGGAGTGATATAAATGCCACCTATACTTAAAGTCAAAGACTTTGTTGACTTGAGTTGCACAGTTTTTTACTCTATTGACACATTTCATACTGAAATAAGTCTGGGTGGGACTACACTAAAGAGTAGGGTTGCACGGTGGGCCGGTGCTACGGTAGCATCGCGATGCTAAAGCTTCAAAATACCCTCTATTTTTGAAACGGTAGTATCGTAGCACCGCAGTTAATGTTGCATTTGCGCATTAGTATGAATTTGAACACTTACGTCTGCCTTTTTTGCGGTGTTTATCTACTAAATGAATGTGTGTTTTGAATGACTCCGACAAGATAATGATTCAAATTTGCGCTTTGAACGAGTTGGTTAAATAATTCACTAACTCAGTGGAAAATTTACGCCACCTACTGGCCATCTTAGTTCTGTATTTAAAGTTAGCCTCATATTTCCCTTTCTAAAGACTGCTGTATCAATAAAATTAGTTCCACATTTGAATTAGTTCCCACGTGAAAAATGATCTCGTGTACTTAAGTATTTACTACAGTAAAAAAATACTAAAACTCATAGACACTAGTGTTTTTGAGTCTTACCATAGTAAATATTAAAGTATACTACAGTATTTGCTACAATTTATCCAATTACTACAGTTAATACAACAAATATTCTAGCTGGTATAGTATCGTAAGACATGTTTATAGTACCGTGACAACCCTACTAAAGAGCCTATTGGGGTGCCAACAGGGCAGAGAAAATTCATTCATTTTATAAATGTATTTCTAAAATAATTTTGAATTTAAGAAATATTTTGCTATAAAGTAGAGGCATTTTGTATTCTAGATGTTATACGCCTAAAGACTAAATAGTAGAGATTTTGTTTGTTTATAGGTCCAGTTTATGAAATTTTGTTGCATCTAGCTGTGAGGTTGTGAATTGCAACCAAGGGTTCACTCCACCCCTCCCTTTCGAAGCACAACGACGGCTGACACAGAACTAAGATGTCGTCACGTTTCCGCTTCTTTGCCTAAGGAGAGAACATATTTACGAAACGCGCTCTAGAGCTTTTTGGCCATTTAGGGCTACGGTAGAAACAACATGGCGAATTCCGTGTAAGGGGACCCGTGGTGTATGGAGATAAAAATAGCTAATTTTAGGGTAATAAACATAAAACATAACGCTTCATTATGTAAGGTCTTCATACATGTCTGAAGACAAAGTCATGTATATTGCATTTTTGTCAATAGACCCTCTAAAAATTTAACACAGCACATTTAACCATAAAAATGAATTCTGCAAATTTTAAATCTAAATGTGAATTTTGACACTTGGATATAGGTGACATCAGAGCTCAAAGCTGACATACATAGACCACACAGGACATTACAAAACCAAATTAAAAGCAATTTTGACTCTCTCTCTCTCTCACATTATACATGCAGTCTGTTCTATAGTTAGAATTAACTTCCTGTCGAAACGACCACAAACTCAGAGTGAAGCACATCACTTTAACAGACAGAAGAGTACATAACAAGAAACACATTTTTATCCTCCCTTCGCTTTCTTCACCAGCATCTCCAAGATTCTTTTTTAAACGGTCTCTGTTTAGCTGGCTGTTCTATTAAAAGCACCGAGGCCTGCAGGGAGGCCTGAGCTGTGTGTTGATCTCCTCCTCTGTGCCCTGGCAAAGGGGACACATGTTCCCGACCAATGGCCACAGGCTGCAAGTGTGACATCACAGAAATGACGTCTGAGCGGGAAAGCAAGGGATGCAGGAACAGAGAGGGAAAAGGATGTCTGACTCACAGGCCAGGGCGTCACCGGCTCACATGAGCGAGATGAGACATCACATCTCTGTCTGCTAGTTTCCTCCGGCATGCCTTCATGATAAACAATTACACCACACCACATATGTTACCCTGGACAACAAAACAAGTCTTATGGGTCAATTGTTCGAAATTGAGATTTTGCATCATCTGAAAGCTGAATAATTAAGCTTTCTATAGATGTATGGGTTGTTAGGATAAGACCATATCTGGCGGAAATACAATAGTAGTATTTTTTGAGAAAATTGCCTTTGAAGTTGTTAATCAGAGGCCATCCACTCCTAAAAATAAAGTTTTTATATACTTAAGGTAGAACATCTACAAAATATCTTCATGGAACATGATCTTTACTTAATATGCTAATGATTTTTGGCATAAAAGAAAAATCAATCAATTTGACCCATACAATGTATTTTTGTCTTTTACAAAAAATGTTCCCGTGCTACTTAAAGACATTTTGTGTGAAACTCAAATTGTAGACATGTAAACAATCCGGATGTTCAAACCGTTCTTTGCAATACTAGGAAACCACATGGAGCTACAAAACTGACGAAAATGTGTAAACCACAACCAATCGCAAAAACTAAATATAAACAAAAATAAATAGTGGTGCGCCATTAGTTAACCTCACACGTGCACAACGGCAAACGCACTTCACACAAACAAGCACCTCTGTCAAAACTATATCGCACGCGTGTTACATTATTAAATTTAATCTTAGCACAGACTGATTTTTTTGTAGCACATATATATTCATATATGTCGCACTGTACAGCCCTGCTCTTATAATAATGTTATTCTTGTATTCGTACAGTGTTCTCAACAGTGTTGATGCTCAAAATGCCCATACATCCATCATTTAAGTAATCCAAATGACTCCAGTGAGTGGCCTATAAAATCTCTAAAAGATAAAATCTTGACATTAAATCTCATTTGTCCTGTGTTGTGACTAGTTTGTATTGTATTTTGTTGTGAGATACACAACAACCAATAAAAAAATGTATCGAGGATTTGGCATTTTTTAGTTTAGCACCGAAATGTGTTTTGTTTTGGATCTCTTTCACTAAATAAGCTTTATTTATAATTTTCTTGAAAAAAACAGATTTTTTTTAAGAAGACATTTTTGCTTCAGAAGACATATAACCCACTCAAGTCATCTGTGTTACGTTAATGATGAATGTGTGTGCTTTTTGGAGCTTCAATATCCTGGATCTTGATAGAATTTAATTTTAAATGATGTGTTCAGCCTATGCATCCGAGATGGCATGAGGGTTAGTAAAGTATAGGAGAATTTTCATTTTTGGGTGGACTATCCCTTTAACAAACCTATATCCCAAAAAGAGCAGAAAGATTGAATCACAAAGTGCATTCGAACCCAACTAAAAATAGAAAAACTATCTGTGAAAATACGAGCAAAAGCCAGAGAGGAAAACAGATTCTAGCCACACCTAACTGAAGTTGTTTGCTTTTACCACAAGCTCAGATAACCAGAGGTTGTGTGTTTAGATTTGGGTATGGCAAGACCAAATCAAACTTTGCATCTAAATTTGCACTTTTGTAAAGGCATGTGTAGGTTTTTCAGGAACTGTTGGAAAAAAAACGAGGAACACTAGATAAGAGTTATTCTGCAAACATTCTATAATATGAATAGGAAGTGTCGAAATGGTATATAGAATGCTATTTGTTCTGTTGTCAACATGGCAATTCAAACATATGGAGATAACAGAGAAGGAACAACTTTGCAAGTATAGTTTCACTTTCAATTCAGTAAAAACAAGCCATAAAATTTTTGCATGGCCGTCATTTCATTTATGAGATGTGAACTGATGTATAACTTCCTGGTTTATAGGTTAGAACATAAAAAACAGATTAAGCCTGATTGACATGTAGCTCTTTAAGGAGTAGTTCACCCAAAAACTAAAATTCTGTCATCATTAACTCATCCTCTCCATTTTAAACCTGTATGACTTTCTTTCTTCTGCAAAACGCAAAAGATGATATTTTGAACAATGTTGGCAATCGAAAACCATTGGTCCCTATTGACTTGTATTGGTCATACATCTCATACAATGAGAGTCAATGGGGACCAATGTTTTTTTGTTCACGATATTCTTCTAAATATCTTCTTTTGTGTTTTGCAGAGGAAAGAGAGTCATACAGTTTTAAAATGTCAAGTAAATGATGACAGACTATTTGTTTTTGGGTGAACAACTCCTTTAAACTAGTTCATCCAACCGATGGAAATGCAATGATAAAAATATGTAGGCTACAGATTCAGAATTTAAATGAACGATTGTTTTACAAAAATTCTACATAAAATAACCTTAATTGTATTAAAAATTGTAATTACGTTCAACATCAGTCCCAAAAACTTAACAGGAAAGCATAACTCAATCTTGTTAAACAATGACGCATATAGGCACTACCCAGAAGCTGTATCTAAGCATGTGTAAACCACAGCTGTCATAAGAGCACCTCAGGCCCTGACTCTTGAGTTCTGTCATGTCCGGCTCACCGCTCCAGACCTCGCTTTTGGCCAGAACAAGGGTGCTCCCGCACCACTTAGTTTTACCTGCTAGTGAAGGAAACTGTCAACTAATACCCATCAGACTTACACAGGCTCGCATCAGTGCAAAACAGACAACAGATCGGATCCACATGAGGCAACAGTATTCCTTCTGTTTCCCTCTCTGAACCAACACTACATCCACCAGCCCAATTATTCAGCCCTAGGAGGGGCGGGTCTGGAGACAGCGCTACCACAGCCATTCAGCTGGGTGCTGGGATGGGAATTGAACGCTCTCAAACTGCAGAATATACACCTACTTTCTATCAGGGTCAACTGGAGGTATAACTTTAAACTGAGTATTGCATATTGTCAGGTACTGCTGACCATCTGAGAGAAATGCCATACATTCACATTTAGTCATTTAGCAGATGCTTTCATCCAAAGCGATGTACAAAGTAGGGGAAAACAATAGAAGCAATTTGCGCAACAAAAGAACAACAATGCATTAGGCGCAGTAAAAACTGGTCTCGGTCAGCCTATCACAGTATACGAAGCAAAAATTTTTTTTTTTTGGGGGGGTAGATAAGTAGAAGACTGTACTAATGGGTCAGATGTTGACGGAAGAGATGTTTTCTTAGCTGATTCTTAAAGACAGCTACAGAAGGCGGATGCATTCCACTTTCTGTGAACTGGACAACTGGTGCTTTAAAACATCAATTTGAACATTAGCCTTATATAAGAGAGAGAGAGAGAGAGAGAGAGAGAGAGAGAGAGAGAGAGAGAGGGAGGAAATAAAACAACTTTATCTAGAGATATTGGTTTCGATTCAGGTGTAAGAGGTCCTGGCAAGCTCTCAATTAACATCTTGGGTAAATAGTTCTCTTGTGGGTCGAAGGTTCACAGCAACTACGGATCACGGGTCACAGACAGCAGGACAAAAACAGAATAAAATGTAACTAACCATATAACGTGGCATAGTTATAGGTGCTGCTGTGTGTAATTTTTTGGGGGGATCTATGGACAGAAATGACTTTGCTCATTTTCGCAACGCACATGAATGGTTTTGACGAGATTCGGGAGATTTCTAAAAGGGAAAAAGCCCCAAACCTCTTTAAAACTATGTTAAGGAATAATTCTCTTTAAAATAAGCCCCCATTGCCTTTCCATAGAAGGAATACAAATTTATATGGTAAGTCAACGAGGGCTTATTTTGAAGTGAACACTTTTAATTTGCGTTGCGAAGTTGAAAGGATGGTCTAGGCTTGCCGAAGGAATTGAAGGTGAGTAATTAATGGCAGAATTTTGTTTTTTTGCAGTGATCCCCTTTAAGGAATTTGGGCTACATATTGGAATTAAAGGGAGTTCATCCAAAAATTCTGTCATTATTTTCTCACCCTCATGTCATTCACAACCTGTGAGTGTGACTGACTTTCATCAGCAGAACACAAAAGATGATATTTTAAAGAACGCTGGTAACCAACCAAACAACACCGGCCCCCATTGACTTCCATTGCATGAACACAAAACAACAGAGACATTTCTTCAAATCTTCTTCTGCGTTGCACAGAGGGAACTGTCATCAAGTTCTGTTTTACATGAGTGTGAATAAATGACTGTTTTTAGGTGAACTATCCCTTTAATACATTTAAATGTTTACACAAATTTTGTAAAACACACAATTGGACATTAAGTGGTGACCCAACAATGTTAAGTCATTTGTTTGTCTCTAGAAGTACCAAATATTAAAGTGTGATGTCTTTAGATCAGTTCTCTGTAAAACTCGGTTTTTAAACCTGCACACATTCTTGTTGAGGAGCACTGAACTGCCCAAACCTGTGCTCTCTGGAGCCACACCCTAACATCAGAGTCGAGCTCTGAAGAACTGATAGACGGTCACTTGTCTGCCAGGAGTGGGAGGAATGAAATAATCGCTCTGCAATTCTTCTACACCAGCGGAGAGGGAGACATATTTGGGCATGGCAAGCACATTCTCTATGACCTTACACGTGCATTCATGCTAACAAAAAAGACAAACTAATCTTAAGTAGTTGTATCACAGCAAAAAAGCTGCTGCCATAATACTAAAGCAAGGTTTCAGACAGGCAGGAACGGTTACAATTTGCTAATAGTTTCCAAACTGCACGTTGAATGCTGCAACTGGAAGATGTATTTCCTTTATTAGTGCTAATTTGCTAAAAGACAAGAGTCATTGCTGCGTTTCGGTGTCCATTTGACAGCTTACTGCCAGGGTCTTTGAAGGAGATATTCACTCAGCCGTCTGGAGACAGATACAGCGAGCGAAATACCTCAAGACATCGTCATGTCGCAGACATTATCGGTCATCCGCCAAATTATGATGCGAGCTGACACAGGAATGTAAAGCTTGGTCATACTGTCGTCTGGTGGCATTCCAAATATGTTGTGATTGTACAGAGGTTTCTAGTGCAATGTGCTCAGCTCCACGCCACGACCACTTGAGTAGATTTTGAAATATAATATCACCTCAGCTTATCGGTATTACCGACTAAAGCCTAATGAACGCTGCAGTGCAAGGCGCAAAAAGCCTTCCATTAAATCCGAAGATACATAGCAAAACATGAAATCTAAAGTAAGGGTCAAAATGCGTATTTGATTCGAAAGACCAGATCGAAGTCATCCAAGAAAGAGTTGCAATTTTACAGATTTCATAGCAGCCAAACTATGGTAAAAGTTTCATTTAAACCATTGTGAAAACTTGCACAAGAACTGGGACATGACTGCTCTCCTTACTTTGGACTACACATCTAGAATACGACTTAACAGAATCGTTTATAACACTAAGAAATAAAAAACAATACAATTCATCAGATTTGGCCCAACAGAGGCACATTGTCCATATCAACAGCAAATGCAAACTCATTTTTCTGATGGAAGGTCAGCACAGAAGTAAACACTGGCCACCCCCACAGATGTCTCTACAGATGAAGGTTACAGGTCAACAACTGACGAACATTAATGCGACATCCAGACGCATGTCATGCAAATAAAGAAATCCCTCGATCGATAACTTTGCATTATGTCTAACATAAAATGTTAAGGGTTAGATTAGTGTCATAAATGTAGCACTGAAGACAATGATGCTGACAGCGCGGGCTTCCTATGGCACGCGATCGGTTCAAACGCGTTGATACAGTGTAACGTCATTGCGTCACAGTAACTGTAACTGTATTTTAGCTACTACCTGCATGCAAACGCAAGCGCTTGCTAACAAGATCAGTTAGATTTGTTTTGTGGTGAGAATGGGGACATCAAATTGTCTCGAACATCCCCGTATAGGTCCAGCGTCAGTGCAAATTGGTCACCAAATGCCATCAGAGCAAACACAGCGAGCCGACTAATCGAGAATTATCGCCATCATCATGTCTACTCACCCCATTAACCACTCCATGATTGAAAGTGATAAATCCAGCAAGAGTCGCCGTCCCCCTCTATTTATCCGGGCAGACCGAGCTAACAGTCCGGGTCTGGTCTCTTTATTCTGGCTGGGAGGTGTTCAAGCGTCTCTTGCGAATGAAAGTGTGTTAATAACGAGCGTATGAGAGGTGACGGCGGGGCCGGTGGATCAGCTCCAGCTCTCTGATCGAGGACCGCATTGACTTTGACGTTTGGCGAAGGATACTTTCTGTCTTGAATGGTCGTCTAAAGCGGCGGTAATCTCTCTGCCGATGTCCTGGAGTATGGCCGCTCTCCGGTCACCAAACCATCACGCTTCGACGGAGAGAGGCTCGAATCGGCGTTTTCGGGGCATGGAGCTCTCGCTAAGGTTGTAGGGCAACTGTAGTGGCTGTTTTCAAGCTCTGCCATAGACAGGAAATCCGGAAGTAAACACAGGTTCGAGGCCGACCCCCTCTCCCGGGATGTGGTCGGTTCGGAGGGGCATGCCGGGATATGTAGTTTACCCGGGAGCTCTGGGCTACACGCAGACGTAATGTACCCGTACGTTCTGCGTGATGGCGTAAGTTGAAAAAAAAATCCAGTTTTACAAAACAGAGCGTCTTTCTGTTCATTTTGTCTTTTGTAAATTTCACGTTTGTAAAATTTAATTTTGTTGTTAAATCACATTCTCAAGAAAGCGACGTGTTTTTTTGGCGCAAAGACCAAGATCATCGCATTACATGCTGGTTTGTTTCACTTATTATACAAATAAATTCACACTATAGATTATACGTAACCTTTCTAACGTCTTAAATGAAAAAATATATACATAAATAAATGAATAAATATATACAATCTGTAGAAATATCCTACTGCATAACGGCCGTATTCTATAAATACGAAAAAGAGTTTATTTGCGTTCCTGTGCAAATATTCTTACACATTTATGTACATGCTTTGTTTACACATACATTTTCACAAAGCCTTTGTTACAGAAAGATTTAAAATTAAGTTTTCAGTTTACATGTAATGCTGGGCAACACTCCCTAAAATCCACCAGAGGGCGTTGAGCGTCGTAGAACAAACTCGAGCTCTGGTTTCTCAGTCAATTGCACTGGATGAAGCATTGCGGCAAATGTCTTTCTTGTGCTTTTTAAGTAAACATTTACGCCATAGCTTAACTGTTTGTTGTGAACATATTCCAAAATAAGACTACAGAATATGAGGTTCTGGGCACAATATGTCCAAAACTAAAACAATTTGACCTGGTGTGTCATGTGAACCTTAACAACATTAGTAAAGTTTAGCTGTTAAAAGCTTAGTTTAGTCTCGAGCAGACTGCTTCATGTCTTTGCTCACACCACCTTTTGACCTCCACTGTTCCTGCAGGATTTCAATAACCCTGCGTCTGTGGACAGAAACTGCTGTTAAGATTCCCTCGGGGGGAATGATGACACCACGGCCTTGGTGCCAGGTTGGTGCACACAGGCAGCACAAACAGCCTGTTTGGAATGGCAGAGCTGAATATAACACCTACAGGGCAGACAAGGTCGTTCCTGAGAGCCATCTCACTTCGGATCGATAAGAACACATCTGAGCCAGCAGCATGAGGTAACTGTTGATAGAGCTCATTCAGATGTATGACCTCATCCCGTCTCTGCATCCGATCTGTCATTCTGCATCCCTTTCCGTCATTCATAAACATTCAAAGACATGCTCACGCACACAACTGCATGCTTGTTCAAATAAACACACACTCATTGTAAAGAAAAAATGCTTTTATATGAAAAATAAAACCCAGAAGTGGTTCAGGAATTAAAAACAAACAAAAATGGAATAAACAAAGTTTGTCGTACGTAATGGAAAAGCAATGGAGTGATGGAAAAGTGAGATTCCTTTCAATTGTTCTAGGTTGAAAACACTCTTTTAAAACGTAGTTTAAAAGAGTTTGAACTACCTTGAACACTTAATCACATAATAAAAACCTTTTTAAATCAGTGTGCCCTGATCCCGACTTATTAAAATATGCTGTGGTCTCTTCAGTGAGGGTGGTGACCCAACGATGATGTCTGACTGTGCATGCCGACTATTGGTCTCCACTGCGGAAGCTACAAATCGTTGAGCTAAGCTCCTACATTATTATTTATTCATAAATGGTGGTTGTTGTGCAGGGCTCCATTAAAGGACATGAGACTTGAGATGGCATTGCATTACCAACTCGTACATTATGAATGAAACAAGGAAAGATCACTCTTTGCTGTTACGGCAAAAAAGAGATGCACTTTAGAAGTGTTAAAGTGCTGTTGTGAACGATTTAGGGACTGTAACAGACTCAATCTGAAAGTGAAAGCCAAAATAAGATCAATGTTGCCCAACGCTTTCTGTAAGGAATCGGATCTTAAGTCTACATTGAATGAAAACGGGCCTTGTTTCTTGGATTAATGCACACTCTTGGTAAAAAAGACCAATATTACTAAATAAAGTAGTACTTTTATCAGTAGTATTTATTTTAGAACTTGTTCCACCTTTGAATCAGCAGTCCTTTTTACATGATGTCATACAGCCCAACATTTATCCTCATAGCATATTCTGTTTCACATGAAAATATGTTGCAATGTGGAAGTGGGTTGCGATTTGTGTCTTACTTTGACATCGCTGACACTAATCCGATACAGATCTGATTTGTATTTCATGTATGGTCATTACGAGTGACTGTCAACTCTTTCTTTTCGCAAATGCTGCAGTATGATGCATTAGTGCTTATCTACGACATATTGTGCAATCAACATGTTAAAGTAGAATAAATGAAAGAAGCTGACAGTGTGGAAACAGAACAGAAAGCAGCTCATGTCTATCGAGACATCTTGCCGCAGAGAAAAAATAAGCCAGAGGTGCATTTAATGCATTCGTGCATATATTGTGTTTGAAAATCTTTTAGTAATTTATTATTCACCACATGGAGACTGTCACATAATATGAGATGTGAGTTGAGAGTTAGTAAAAATGACAATTTGAGAAAATACTTTGTGGAATGTAATATAGCCTATGTGGCATGTCTATAATGCAGAAGTCAGAGAACTGGGTTTCAAACCACATCTGGTTTGTGCTTTTCACACTGCAAAAAGCAAACAAACAAACAAACACGAAAGTCATTTGAGTTGGACGCACCACCAAAAAAATAATAATAGGGAAACGTTTGTGTAACTTTCATAAAACTCGAAAATATGCAGAACGTTGTTATAGTCCTCATATCACAATAGCAAAACAATCTGATACTTTTCACTTCGAGTCGACTCGGTCATTACATGAGGACAAAGTGGTAAGATCTAGAAACTGAGCCAAATCATAATTTACCTCGCATCCTGTTGAACTTCATGGGCCTTGCAAAAGTAAACAAACCCAAACTACCAAACCATCTCCCCATCTATTTAAATTTTAAAAGACTTTTTTGTGAAATATATTGTGACATGTATACAGATATGCTTTAAATAAAGTATTCATTCATTTGCAAATTCATATTTTTGCACTCTCTATCCCTTGAATGGAAAGTAGATCACTGAATGATGGTTATGTAAGTCAAACGAGGAGTGGGGGGGGGGTTGTGAGAAATGTTGTTTATTTTTAAGGCAGCATTTAGTCACTTGCTCTAGATCATGGAATAGGAAAAACTGGCCTGATGACATAATCATTCTTTAACAGTTTCCATATAGAAGGCCTGGATCTGGGCGCCGGCAGGCCACATTACACAGTCACGTCTGGATGTAATCAAACATTCTCTTTATCTGCTGTTAACACACTCTCACGCACAGGCCCACAAACACATGTAACCTTACACTCCGTTTTGTCATTGTAGATTAAACCTCCTGAAAAATTCAAGCCCTCTCATGATTTGTTGAAAAACTGTTCTGTGAGTCTGAGTATTGTACATGAAGTAATGTACTTGATTTTTTTAAGCAAAGCAGATAACGCTAGCAGTAATAATAATACATTTTTGAAACAATAATCAGCAAAAATGTGTTTTAATGTATTACAAAATCCTTTTCGAAAATCATGTTTTTGTAGTGTGCATTCCAAGGAATATGAATCAATGTGCAGTTGAGTTGTTTTGATTAAGTAATAATAACTAAAAAATACTGCTAACTAACACAAAACACAATAACGCTATAAAAACATGTTTTTGAAAATAAAAAAGTGATCCATTTTTGCTAATTAACTCTTCATATATATTCCATACAATATATGTAAAAAGAAAATGCTTTTAAAAATATACATTTAAATAGAATAGCACATTGTTAATATATTAGATATCACAACATATTGAGTTATATAAAATATAAGGGATTGCAGGTTTACATATATAAATAAATAAGCACTTGCTACCATTATATGAGAGTAGTTTCCCAGACAGGGTTTAGGTTAGTCCCAGACTGAAATCAATTTTTGAGCTGTTTAACTGAAAACTGCATGCAATGGTAGTTCTTAAGATATATCAGTGCCATTGTTTTGTCTTAAGATGCACACCATTGATGTGTTTGTAAGGCATGCTTGTAAAAAAGTAAACCACTTGGAAGAAAAATGATACTTATAACTCCGACTGCATTATTCTTCAAGAAGAAAGTCATATTCATTCAGGATTCAGGAATTTTGTTTTGCCTCTGAAATATCACTTTTATACGTCCACAACAGACCGCACTCGCTTTTGACCGCCCTGACAACGTTTGCACAGTCTCTCTATTACTTAGTGTGCCTTTGCCAAATGAGGCGAGCGGATGATGAGTGAATTATGTCTCTCATACTCTCATCATTATGTCCTGCTCCTAATTACAAACTCACAAGGAATCTGGCATGCAAAAGACAATTAGGACTCATAGATTTTAAACCACTCAGTCAGTCAAGTGCGGCTATAAATTTGAGCGCCAATGGTGTGTGCAAGACATCGGATCATTATCGAGTGATTGGTCACCTTCGGTAGTGCTGTCTGCATGCACTCGCAGTTACGGATGTGAAAGTCTTTTCATCGATTGCACAAACACGCCTATAATGATGAGAACAGACACACATAAACACATCCAAAATTAGATTCTGCACATAAATCATACAGAACACAAATTTTCGCCTGTCATGTCTATAAATGGATAGTCTATAACAAAGCATCACAAATCAGTCTAGCCCAAACAACACCTACCACAGCAGTCTCTAACACTTAGCAAGGAACGTCACTTATACACATTAGATTTAGATGTTGATTGCAATGTTAATATTGGAAAATTAACCTCAGTGCTCTACTCTGTTATTGGTTATATTATTGTTCGAGTCTGCTTTGAGTGATTCAGCAGCCGTTCTTTGTTCGGTTTTTAGTGTATAGGCTAATAAAGATGTAAACTGTAATATTTTTGGGTTAAAAATATACATAACATAATATAAGTGTTCGAATTGTGTAAAGCTCTTGTATTTTTTTTTTATTGACCATACTATCGATCTTACTGTTATTTTTATTGTAAGTTTTTTATTCACAAGATTTCGCCTTTTGTAAAATCTCTTAAACTTTTAAAGTTTTTCCAAGTTTATGAAAAAAAAATGTCTTACTAATTGAGATTTCCCTTCACTTCACTTCACTTTTCTTTTCCTTTTTTTATATTTATTTCTTTTCATTAGTTTCTTGTCAGGGGCCAAGCCCTGTAGGTTCTATGGGCACTACTGCTTCTGTTGGTATTCTTCTTCTTCTTCTTAACCCATGGGAGTCTATAGCAGCCCTATGAACCGTACGTAGGAAAATGATGAAACTTGGCACACTCGTAGAGGTGATCCTCAAAAGTCAGGTGACCAAGTATGGGTCCTCTAGCACTCACTCTACAGTGAATTCACTTTTCAAACGGCTGTAACTTTTGAACCCATTGATCTACCAAAATTCTACTCGGCATATGTCATGCACTCGTCACGTTCATCGCATTGCATGCGTTACGCTAAGACTCTTCCCATTACAGTTGCGGCCACTAGTCCTAGAAATTGTGATCGATTGTTATGAAAATTGGCTCAGACGATTTTTGGACTGAGCCGCACAGACATAGTTCTATATGCGATTTTCGTCGTTGTACAAAAGTTATAAGGTCGCAAACATTTCGAAGTTGACCCAATAATGGACTGGAGGCTTTAACTCGGCCATTCTTTGATCTATCGGTACAAAACTTTGTACGCTTCATTAACACCTCGAGCTGGGGTCCTTGCCAAAATGGGGAACAGTGCCACCTGAGGTTTGAAAAATAGCTTTTTTTGCTAGTAACTTTTGAAATGTTTGTTAGAAAATCGATATCTCTGTGTCTATGGATTCCTTGTGTCATGCCGGAAAGTCTATTAAGATGAACCGTGTGTCACTATGGGATGATTGGCATGTCCGCCATTTTTAAATTTGTCATTAATTGAGATATCTTTTGAACTGTTTGATATATCGACCAAATCTGACATGCGTCACCAAATTACACTTCGAAATGTAACCTTGGAGTTTCAAGACAGCGCCACCTAGCGTTCATGAGATACAACACTTTATATGATTGATTATAACACTTGAATGCTTTGTCTGAAATTTGTTGTCTGACAATCATTATTTCTCTTGGTCATTTTCGAACATTTGTTTCATAACTTATTGTAAATCATGTGAAAAACTTTTTGTCGCTGCTCATTTGACAAATGTGGTCTATTTTTTTCCAAGCTCTGCTCGTATATCTTTGGACCAAGCCGCACAGAAATGGCCAAACTGATTTTTGATTTCTGGAGCGCTTTTTCGAGAAATTCCTCTCCAAAGTTGACTGTGCCTGTCACATTGTATCTTTCTCGTATTCAACTATTCTGACGGTATGTAATGTGTTGTGCATTACTATACAAAAATGATATTCTTGCATTCATTGTCACTTCTGATATTGTTTCTCTTGTATATTGTATTTTTGTTACTTTTGTCCTACGCTCCCATTTCAGCCCTTTGAGGATTGGCTCATGTCAATGTTTGAAGCTCTGAAAGTTCTCCTCGGGATGCTGGATCTAGCATGCCAACTCAGTGGCACACCTGATAAACCGCAAGCCTCTGGTCCAAGGTTGTGGGTTCAAATCTTGTGTTGTGTATTTCTATTCAACTTAAAGGACCGCTATCTTAGAAAATGCACTTTTAAATGTTTTTCTACCAGAAATTGAGTCGCCAGCGTGTGCAGAAGCACCCTGTAATTATACAAATCCATCTGGTCTTCTTTTTTGTAATCTCCTTTATACCACAACAGTGACACAAAACAGGCTGTTGGCGAGACCCTATCAATGTGATGTCACATTGATTTACGCCCGCCCATGAATGCTCACAGACTCCGCCTTATGAACGCGTACTTCCACCTTTCGCCAGAGACACGCTGTCAACCATTTTCAGGCAAGGACAGATGTAGCCAGCGACAAAAATATCTAAGAAACAAGGTGTGCTGTTGTTGGATGTGAAATTGAACATAAAAGTCTTTGTTCCGCTCTCGTTAGACTCGTTGGAAATATCTCCGCCGGGCTTGAATGACGCGAGTAGATGCAACCCCCAGGTCGGGAGATAGAGCTCCCGGTAGCCGGAAAGATAAAAAAATCTGCGACCCCGGCTCGTTGGTTGGGAACGCATGGAAAACCATGCTCCGGCCAGTCTCCTTCTGCCGAATGTATCTCCGGCTCCCGGGGTAACAGCGTTTCAACGCAGTATAGCATGGGTTTCGCCAAAACATCTATTTTCAAGAGTGGATCAGTACCAGCTGTTTGCGATCAAGCTTCATCTCCGGAAGAAGTAAGTATTACACATCGTTTTTAAATCGCCTTTCCTAAATAATGTGTTGCATGTTAGCGGCTGTTCTAACACCTGGTTGCTGATCTTTACATACCTGTCTGTCATATACAAGTACCATGAATGCATGTTTTTGCCTATATCCATGTTTATGTCTGTTAGTAATATGCATGCACATGAGTAATCATGAATGGCCAACATTTCATACAGCAAATGGGCGGCATATGTTGTTCTATCTATGTTTTTGTCTTTTCCATTTAATTCATATCTATGAACAAGGCATTAATGTGATTTTTATTGCAGTTAGTGTATGGTTTTGGTTGGACGGGGCTTTACAGACGTAATTGTGCTTTCCGCCATATTGCTTGTCTTGATGTCGCTCTACCTACTATTTTGCATATAGTGAGGGGAGCAGAAGCTCATTTGCATTTAAAGAGACACACACAAAAACAGCGCGTTTTCCATTGCAGCCACAAATAGCCATGTTCAAGATATTGTAATGAAAGATATGTGGTGTATTTTGAGCTGAAACTTTACAGAGATATTCTGGGGATACCACTGACTATTTTTACATTGCAGAAATGTAACCCTTTAATATTCTTGCTTTCATTGTCACTTCTGACATCTGGTTCTCCTGTACATTGTATTTCCATTACTTTTGCTCTACTGTGTCATCTCAGCCCCTTCGGATATTGGCCTATGTCGATGCTTTAAGCTCTGAAAGCTCTCCTCGGCAGGCAGGGTGGTCTAAGTCAACTGAGTGGCTCAACGCCTTGAGACCACAAGGTCGCGGGTTCGATACCCCAGAGGTAAGTGTTTTACTTGTATATATGAAGTGTGCGTTGTGATTTCATTCTCGATTGTTATTTAAAAATATATTGTTTTGTTGCTGTTCGCTGTCACAGCTGTAACGTTTGTAATTGTTACATATCGCTACTTATACCTCTGTCAGGTTTGCTCTGCAGCCCTATGGTGGGATGTCAGGTCAGTGGTATGACTTGAAGTCACTGGTGTTGAGTCTTTGGGGTCACCGGTTTGAATCCGGCTGTGGGCGTGTTCTGTGCTTGTGTGTAAATTGTGTGCTTTGAGTTTGTTTTCACATATTCTTCTCGATCTGTCCGTTTTTCACGCATGTTCTCTTTCTGCCTTTTTTGCTCTTGTTGCTTTCTGCGGCTCCACGCTGTGCTGCGGCACCTTGGGGGGCTTGGCCCTGTATGCAGCTATATTTCTTTATATTATTGTAATGCAGTGCTGTTGCCTTTTTTGGAATATTAATAAAATAAATCCTTGGAACGAGTGAGGGAGAGGACGCGTCAAAGTCAATAGTGGATGTCTGTACAGTGCTGCCAGACCAGCCAGTCACCGTATGCAGAAGTCTATGAACGTGATTCATTTCCTAATAATGTAGATTAAGATTATGCAAATAATCCATTTGAACCAATTCAGAATAAAGAAAAAACTAACATCATTCCTTTGGGTGAAAGCAGAAGGATAGCCTTCTCGTCAAAGTTTGAGCTCATGTTTGCAGAACGGAGCGCAAAATAATCTCTTGGGAATACGAAAGTTTTCTGAGGAAATAAAAATATTCTTGTGGAAACGCAACCGTTTTGCAAAGGAACGCGATGTTCTTAGGGAGAGAAAAATATAAAAAAATATATTTACAAAAAAATATTTTTGGTTTTTAGTCGTCTAGTTTTAATGAACAACCAGTGAACCCTCCAAGTTCATTATTTTAGACCTTATAAGAGGTCCCTTTAGGCTTATGAGGGGTCCAGAACTGCCCTAGCTCCCCCTCAAACGAACCCTGAACATAACTTAGTTTTTAACCCAGATTTTTATGTATGCGCTCAATATCTATCTCCTTACCTATTTTCTTAATGATAAGATTATAATAATAGTTTATAATTTTACCTCAGGTACAAAAAATGTCAGTTTGATGTCATTTGGCTTCAAACAAAAAGAAAAGTATGTAAACTGCAATTTTAGTTTTCAAACAGAGATGATAATGCAGAGGCAAAAGTTTACATTTATGCATTTGGCAGACGCTTTAAAAGCGACTTACATTGCTTTATTCTATACATTTTACATAGGTATTTTGCAATCCCCTGGGATCGAACCCACAACCTTGCCCTTACCACTGAGCTACAGGAAAGTTAAGATTTTTTTTATGAACACTTTAATCTACTTATATTTAATGGCAGGTTTCCACACTGTGGCATGTTTACACAAGTCTTTAGGATGTGCACATTTAGAAATTGACTTTTGAAAATAAACCCACCCTGAGAAATATTTAAAGTAAAAAGTATAGTATAAACATAGTCTGTTCACGGAAGTCGTGCCACTCTGCGGCCATGTTTGCAATGCGCCTCCGGGCAGTTATTAGGTAATTCAAGCAAGACATGAATGGGGAATACTGATATCAATCGCCAGCTAAATTCTCAATTAAACAACATTTTTAGAAACACCATTAAAACCTACATGAACTGTACCGTAACATTGGTTTCATAAGCCTGGATGGCGCTCAAAACATATTTTTCTAGGTCGATTCAGTTACGGCACTGCATGTGCACAGGCTGTCAAGCGCCTCAAGAGAACCCCGCCCCAGAGAATCGCCATCTTTGTCGATTGAAGATTTGCAGTTTTTACTGAATGACTGGACTTCCTGCCTCAGGAGTGACCATATTGAGCGTTGCATTCCATCCCCATTCATTGTAATGGCAGTGGTGCATCTTGTATATATTTATTATCCTTCGTATAAACAAGCCCTAGTCTAGTTCCCTATTAGTTACAGTATACATGATTTAAACATGTTTTTTTGTATTATTCATGGCATTATCTCTAAAGTTCTACCTCTAACAAATTCTAGTGCACATGTCTGAGCTACTTTCTTCATGAAACCATATGGTTCCATAATCAATTTCTGACTTCCTGCAGTGTGGTGAACTATTAGGGGCTGTGTCCACCGAGGCGTTTACGCCTGCAGCCGGCGTGTGTTTTCAACGGTAACGCTTTTCAAAAAAGCCTTCAGTTGACATTTATTTTCCGCTCAGCGCTGGTGACCCGCCGGCGTTCGACCGGGCACCCAGTGTAGGAAAATGCTCAACTTTGGACAGAGCGCTGCGCCAAGGAGCGGCGCTTTCAGCCGAGGTTCTGCCGTTTCAGCCGCGTAAATGCGCCTCGGTGGACACAACCCCTAAGCATAAACATTTCTGATGTACAGTATATCCCAGCAGGGAAAGAAAGATTTACAACAATCTCCAAATTGCAAATCTACCCAATTGCCATATGCATTTGAAGTTCAGATATCAAGACATGACATGGATATTTTAACTGTTAATATTGTATGCACGTTTTATTCTTATGCATACATACTTAAGTATGAGATAAATACACAGGGCCAGATTTACTAAACTGGGCTGCGTTTCCCAAAAGCATCGTAGCCTTAAGTTGTTCTTAGAACCATTGTCAACAATGGAGCTACGATCAACTTAAGGCTACGATGCTTTTGGGAAACGCAGCCCTGGGCGACATAGCTTGAGCGCGCAATTTAAAAAAAGCGCAGATGGGCGCAGAAATTTCTGAAGGTGATTTACTGACAAGCCGCGCATTAAAAACACAGGTGCAGTATCTCATTCTCATAATGACCAACACGAGAGCAAAGCAAATTAGTGCAGGGTTTAAGACATGCTCTTTTTGGGCATTAAATAAAGCTGCAAATACCAGTACAATGATGAGGGCAAACCGTATAGTTTGCGTCCGAAGAGGTAACTCCTACAAATGCATATGCAATAAGTTCATTTGCAAAAACAGCTGTGTCCACTCCTTTTCAGCGCTGATTTTAACTGTGTGTCTTTAGTAAATACAGACAGTAGGTTTTTTCTATGCCAAAAGAGACGTTTGCGCTGCTGCAAATCTGTGCCATAGTTTTCAGTTATGTAACTTTTTTGGTGGCTCATAGAATTCTATTCAAGCTGTTTCATAGTTTTGAATAACTGTAATAATAGTAACAGTTATAGTTCTGGATGAAAGGACATTATTATGGTCTGTTAATTTCATGTGTGTATATGTAGTGTTTGCACCAGACACTCAAACACAGGCAAACAACAGAGACTTTTTTTCAAATAATATATTATTGCTCATTGCCAGAATGAAACCCATACAATAAATTAAAGCAACAAATGCGTGAAACTTTAAATAAACCATTAAAATCAAAGTACATTTCTTTTACACATATATATGTAAATATGTCTAAATTAACAGCGTAGTACATAGTGCTGCTGAATGCAGCTTGTCTTGTAGGTAGCCAGCCGTTCTGAGCATGCTCAGTGCACAGTAGTGGTGCTGAGAGTATCTCAGCTTGATCACGCACTTCATATTTTCACATAATTATATAACACTGAATAGTGATGCCCTTTATACTCAATTTGCCCTTTATACTCAATTTATAGAACATCGGGCAGTTCAAAAAATAAATGTCACTCTCATGTCATTCATTGAATTTTAATTGTCTTTGTGTGGTGATGCTGGAAGAATATTGTGTGCTTTTATGTCCTTCATTACGATCGTACCAGTGCATGACAATACAGAATAAGGTCGCTCTGTGAGGTCTTTCGTGTGAGTGCATATCTCGCAGTCAGTCCGTCTCCAGTACACCAGCTCCATAATCACAAACTACATCACACAGCAGACTGCTTTTCCACAACTGCACTGTCCTCAGTCATGTCACTCGTATTATTGCTTTAGTGTCGGCCAAGAGCGATTTATTCTCATCTTTGTCACGATACCTCAATGACCTCCATGCTGCCGGAGAAACTGGACTGCTTCCCCAGCTTCCCAAATTCCTCACTGCTTTGCGTCGTGTTAATACCCTCTTCAAACTCCATCTGGCAGCTGCGCCGCTTGTACTTCGTGTCCACTTGCGATACGCTACACACCACCACTTTTCCTTCCTCAAGCCAGCTGTTCTGAAAGTCCCGTTGCTCCTGCGTTTTGTCTCTTTGATGAAGGCCGGAGCTGGAGGTGTCAGCTTTGCCGCCGCGGCTAAAAGCCACGTAAGCAGGACTGCCAAAGTGCAGGGAGCTTCCCGAAGCCGTTCCAGATGGTGCCAAATTAGAGCCGAAGAACCAAGGGCAGTCGCCCGTGGGTGTGATGGGGGTGGTGGCCTGATTCGTGCCTCTGTGCGTGGTCCAAGTACCAGATGTACTCAACGGTAAGCTGAGAAAAGAAGGTGTCTTTAAGTTGGTCTCACAAATGGAATCCTGGGGTCTTGGCCCCTGGTTCAGGTTCAGGGACATTGGGGTGGCAGATTCTCGCCTCTCTCTTTGCGGGCTTATTCTAGACTTGCTATACACACCAGTGCAGTGTGACTCCGTAGAGCTTTGAAAGTCTGCCGTCGAAGGGTGTCGACACACATTATTGATGTTCTTTAAGCTGTTGAGTCTGCACAGCTTGTTCTCAGAGTCCGATGTTGAGAGATTAGCAGGAGATTGCTGGTTTTGGCTTGAGGAGAGTAGACAGATTTTATGTCGAGGGAAAAGGAACACTTGAGCCTTTTGTTTTGAAGGATTCGCTCTGAAGACAGGTGAAGTGAGCTCAGGTCTTTCTGCAGTGAGGTAGGCGATGGAGGCTTTGCGGTGATCTTTGTAGGTTCGGGAGTCCTCTGCTCGGAGTGATCGGTCTTCTGCTGCTCCGTGCTTTTGACCTCCGCCTCCTCGTGGTGCTTCACTGCTAACCTCATGGGGTCACAAGGTACTGTCTTCATCTGCAAAGCTCTCTCGAACTCCAAAAGCTGACCCAGGAAGTTGAAGTTTGGAGATATCGTTGGCCGACGATCTTTCACAAATCTGATGAACATCAAATATAAGCAATTATGCCTCTGTTGAAGTCTGAGTAAAGATTATTAGTTATATAAAAATTCATTTTGTGCTGATTTTGCGATGGATTTTGATTACTAACAAATGCACTCTCGCTATACTTTAAATAGTACTTTAGTGATTAATCGCAATTAATCGATTCCAAAATAAATGTTTGTGTTTATATAATATAATGTGACGGCATGTACTGTATATGTATATTTATATGTATATGAGTACACACACACACACACACACGCACGTGTATTTATAACAAATATTTACATACATTTAAATACATTTACATTTATATTTAAATATAAATTACATTATGTATAAATATATACATATTTCTTAAATATATACAGTATATGTATGTTTGTATACCTATATATAAATATGCATGCCACACACATATATTATATAAACACAGACATTTATTTTGGAATCGATTAATCGCGATTTATCGATTTGACTAATTTTAAACCATACGGCATAGGCCTATGTGCAGTTAAACTGCGATAATGTAACAGCTGAACATGGTTACAGTTTTACTTTCATAACACAATGGTTGTTTTTCATGAGAGCTGCATAGTAATAATGCTTCTTATACAACATTTCTATTCAACTCTGTCATTCTGGTGAAACTAGTTGAACAAGGAAATCTTGAAAGAACAAGCTAGTTATAAAAGCCCGGCATCCTATGCTCATGCTACAGGTGAGCATCCAAACACAACATATGCAACAGCAATGCTGTTTTTTTCAACATCAATTGTGCTCGAATGTCAATAGAAGTGAAGTTACCTATAGGCATCGTCTGATGACAGACCCATAGTTTTCATTATGTAAGCGATGGCGATGGTTGCAGAGCGGGATATGCCAGCCAAGCAGTGGACGATGACTCTGCAGTTTGACACCTTGGCTTTGTCTGTGGGTAGACAGAAATGGCAAACCGGTCAAAAGCAGCTCGGCTGTTAAACTGCAGACAAAGCATGAGGTGATCTCATTCGTACACCTCAAATGCTGACATCACTCATACCACCCTGCACACTGCTGATGCACACATGGTTTGTGTTAACCCAACTGGCTTTAATCACGACCATACGCTAAATAGGGTCGAGGTCTAACGGAAACAGTGTTGGTATGGCATTCTTACCAATAAACTTGTTGGTTATCTCCAACCACGGAAGCAGCTTCTCACAGTAGCTGTCGTTGACGGGAATGCGCAGGAAGTGGTTGTCGCTGATGAAGTCAGGTTTGGGACAAGTGTTACTGGCATTCAGAACGTAGGTGATTCCATTTTGTGCCATCAGTTCCTGTGAAAGAAATTCCATGTTACTTCTCAAGAATATCTAAAAACTAAAAGTAGACAGATGGGGAAAAAACCCAAACAGATCGTGTCCAACACACTATATTTGCATCCTCCTTTACCCCATATTCCAACTGTATCTGCTTGGCATGCGTGCCAAAGCTCTTTTAAGTAAGAGAGATATAAAGATATGTCATGAAAAAATATTTTGCTGGTGAGTTTCATTTCAAGTTGACAGGGCTAACATTTCAGTCAAGCTGACATCAATGAAAATGTTTTTCTGGAATGCATTCGTTTGCCTGTTATCTAGCGTTGAGAGATATGATAAGTTTTACTGATTCCATGGTATGCGCAAACACCCTCCAGGTAAAAGTAAAGTATTTTCGGTTATCTAAAGATGCCATATGAGTTTGTTATGTCTTCGCGAGGAAAATCGTTGAGGAAGAGTGAAAAAGAATGCCTTTGATAGTTTTAGGTGTATGGAGGCAACTGTAACACGACAAGCCGCTTAATCGTTTTTTTTTGCTGTTGTTGTTGTACTGACCTTATTGAGAACATCTCTTTGGGAGCCCAGGTACAGGTGGGGAAGTATGCGAGTGGGACCGATGTTGGCCACAGGTAGGCAGGGCTGGGACAAGCTGAGGGGCACAAGAGTGGCTGGTTTACTCTGACACAAATCGGGAAAACAGGATGAGAAACCCGCAAAGCCACCTGGACAGAATACAGAGCAGAAAAAAGTTTTAGGGCAAATAAAACTAATGTGAACAAACTGAGGGCAAACAAAGTAACCAGAACATACAGTATGTTGTATTCCTCTTGAGCATTGTTTTTTCTATACACACACACACACTTTAATGCAAAACTCAATTACTAAGCCGTAACAATGGAAAAATAGCAACAATGAAGGGGGTTTCCAAACATCCTACCCAACTGAATTACACATGAACCCCAAACACAAACTCCACAGGGGCTGAGAAGCCTTTCCGCCATGGAGAAAACATCCTGTCGTTTCTGTTCTGACAAAACCAAAGTACAGTAGATCTAATAGAAATACAGTACGTGACAACCTCGCCAGGACAAAACATGTTTTGCTCCTTAAGAATATGTGGTCATTTTTTACTCCCTTTGACTGTCCGAGGACACACCACTGAAGTTAAAGTTATAGTTCACCAAATACAAAAATTCTTTCCTTCTTCCGCAGAACACAAAAGACATTTTGAAGAATGTTTGAAAACTTTTTTCAAAATATCTTATGTTGTGTTCTGCGGAAGAAAGAAAGTCATACAGGTTTGAAATGACAAGGAGGGGGTAAATGATGACAGACATTTTTGGGTGAACTATCACTTGAAGTCCTTTTGTAAGAAACCTGCTGTATGTAACAGATTTAGCGTATAGCTACATATAGCTCTGCTATATAGCTGGCTACTTAATGACTTTTAATGCTGGGTTGCAGAGTGCCCAACCCCCTTCATGAGAAGGAAATGGGAAAACCAATGGGCGGTGAAAGGCAAGATCTGCCGCTTTACAAGGTAGATTATGTGTCAGTATCTGGTTCTCCGGTCTTCTACTTCCTGAATGATCTCATCTCCTCTCCCTAGAACCAACAGCACACTGCGGGAATAAGGCAGACCACAGGAACACAGACACCCAACCAGATTTCAGAGGAAACACACACACTTTATGACACACATGCGCTCACACGCATTCATTGTGATAGTTTCAGGTTCTGAGCATTGGAGAGCCAGTGTATTGCCAAAAGGGCACACAAACACTTGCTTGTGTACATAAAAGTTCACAAAAAAGCCCTGACCTGTGTAACAAAATATTTGATAAAAATGAAATAAAACAATATAATTAATGTAATGTAATGTAATGTAATATAATATAAAGTAATTTGCTGATCCAGCTCCCCATCTCTGCCCTGTCAGCTCTCGTCTGTCCTGTCACAATAAAAGCATAAATAGAAAAAAAAATTATAGGAATTAATAAAATAAGAGGTTGGGATATTCAAACTAATATGCAGACCAAAATGGCTACCAATCAACAGTCAACAACTTTTCTGTAACTAACAGATTTTTTCTGTAACTAATAATGTTTCCCATTTGTTTTAATGTGGCACAAAGATATATTAGTTATACAAAGAAAATGATATAAATGTTGCATGATAAATAATATTTAAACTTTAACTTGACTCAGAACTATATTGTTGCATCTAATTAAATAAACGTTCACTAAAAACACAACTTTTAAAATAAATGAATCACTAGCTATACGTACAATAATAAATCCATAATATATTTTTTGGGTGATCAAATGTTGACACAAATGGTTCTTCTTCCATGCAAACATAGTGGCTCCTGTTTTTTCAGGGGTCTTGCTATTCGGGGGTCTTGCTTCTCTAATGCAGCCTATTTGATCCCACCTTCTTTTCATTAGCCACAGATTACATCAGACCCCGAAACAGCATCATGCAAATGCTCATTCAAATGACTCACAAAGAATCTTTGTAATTCTACTAAATGAATGTCAAGCCAAATAAAGACTGCAAAGGAACCTTACTAGTTCCAATCACGACCAAGAGAACGCATGGCAATTGGTGTCGTTTTAAACGCTTATTTAGAATCCCTACTCGTCTCAAAATCTGGGTCACGTTACCTCACGCTCCGTGAAAGGACAGCAGGCAGGGCAATGACATCATTCTGGGTTAGTGTTTGAGTTTGACTGGATCATTTGTCTTACACACACAGCTGCATGCAAAATCCCGAGGGAAACATTTGGGAGATGACTATATTTATGAAACAGAAAGAAGGGATAAAGTGACCAAAGGGGTGAATTTAGGCAAGCAGATGAGCTCAGAGACATGAGGTAAGCGCCTGTAAGCAAATGCATGTGACTGGTGAGTGTTGACACAAAAGCACACTTATTCATCCATTCCATTCCTAATTTATCATTCACGGATGCGTTCATTTGCCCAGCCACCCATCTACTGTACCCAACCAATTCGAACATATTATCTCAAATCGCAATCTTTTCCACAAAAGACTGTTCTCTTTCAATGTAACGTCCGCATGACATCATTCGGCGAGGCCATTAGATATGCTGTGTGACCAGTGTTGAGTCAAACCAAACAGACCTGTTTAAAAAACCTTTTCACACACTGACTCACAGATGACATCACGACCCGGTCTTGTCACGGAAAAAAGTGTCAGTGTTACTCAAATTACACCGGTGTAACCTCATGGCATTGGCGTCATGCCTGGAGTTTAATGAGCTACCTCAGACTAGTTAGAAGGTGAGCTTCCGTTCGCTCGGCTTGGCGAAATAAATCAACGTGATTATATGAAAGAACATCAGAACGTTAAAGGACATTCAAATCAGTGCTTTGCTTAAGAGCTCCCAATGTTCCAGTTGTGTGCATGGCCCTTTAAGGCTCAGCTCAAGGGTTGTCTGTTTCCAGCTATTAAAAGCAACCGCCAAGCAGGATGACATCATTGCTCAGCATGCGGGTGGCCAGCAGCCTGTCTCTGGGCTGCTACACTTTAAGATACACACACATGTGCCAAACTCTGCACACTACCAATTTGAACTATTATTTGGTGCACAGGCAGTATAGCAGGCTACCACGCTCTGAGCTGAGGTCCTGTGTCTGCGGAGACTGTTCCAGTTTTTGACATCGCAGGTCAAGGGGAAAGCCATTTGCATGTCCAAATTAAAACAGAGAGTTGCAGAGAGGTAACAGAGAAGACTCGTAGCAGAGCTAGCATTAGCTTTAACTGAATTAGGGCAGACCGGCATCGCGGTCCTTATGGCTAACATTCCAGAAGTGTGATGTCACTGTTCTAGTGTACAGGGCTGGGGCTGACGGACGGCCAGGAGGATCTGCTTTGAATGAAGAGGTGCATTACATGGGGCTACCTCGCTGTAAAAAAAGGAATTTGTTGTTTTTGTTCATTTTTGTTGTGTATAGCTATATTTAGGTCAAGTGAACATTTTCCACACAATTTGAACCACCTCCATACAGAAAACAGAAAGCATATATTTTGTATATTAGACTTATGCAATCATATGCAGTGACATTAAATATGAGTATAGAAATCCTAGCTTAGTTGACCAAAGTTTAACATATATTGTACATCGTATTGTTTCAAAATGTATTGCAAGGGTATAGTACATTTACGTATATTAACTGTAGCCTACTCTTAATGCTAAACCAGTGTTTCTCAAACTTTTTTGTTGTAAGTCCCCCTTTGTGAAGAATGCATCGCTTTGTGCCCCCCCAATACAATCTTAAACTTAGAAACCAAAAACATATTCAGTTGTGCAATGCTGGAACATTAATTCTTTTGGGTTGTGGTCTTTTTTTCCGGATGTTTGAGGAAGGTAAAGGAAGTAGCGTATTGCATACTTTAAATTTGTGAATTCAGCAACACACGCTTATATGCTTATGGTCATGCACAAAAATATGCTGTGCTTGGTTGTGTGATCTGAACCGTCAGTTTTCCGAATATGATCTTCGGCAAGAACTACTTTCTTACTAACCTCTCTAGGGTGCTCTGACATCCACAATTTCATTCCCCCAAAATATCTTTAATGCTCCGCATGGTGCACAAGAGTTACACTAACCCACTGTTCAGAGAACTCCTGGAACGTACAATGTGTTGCTTGATCAATATTCATGAGGCACATCCTACACACTTTTAGTGCTTCTTTACATTGTTTTAAGGAGGCCTATAATAGGATTGGGTGTACAAGCCATTACATATGTTGTGTCGACTTATTGATCACATTATTTTTTACATTGTACACCCTAGAAAAGAAGAGTTGTGCTATGGTGTTTACAATGAAATATGCATTAGCCGTGTGTGTGGACTAAATACAGACCTTTAGTATTTAGGGCCTTGCTTTGCAGGGGCTTACGACAAGCATGCTAAATTTGTTCAGGGGGACATGATACCCCAGCAAGTACAGACACTTTCAGGCTGATGGCACAACACAATGTCACATTTCAAATCTCAATGTCAACTTGTGCAGTTGATGTGCACGACGCAACTGAAGTCTGCTCAAAACCTTAATCAATCTTTCACTAAACTTACCTGCGATATTTTTTTTCAAACTCCATATAAAATATGTACTGCAACCAATTAGCTGAGATTATTGGAATGCATTAGGGTCCCACTTAGAGAAGAGCACATATTCAAAACCACAATTTTGAAATGCTAATGAAGATTAATATGCATTAAAAAGATCAAAGACAGTGACAGAGCCCTAAGGCCTATAAACAAAATACACATAGAACAGGTATGGTGAATGCTATTGTGCATCTTGATCATAAGAGATGTTCCTTAAAACGATACTTTTAAAGAAAATCCCACAAATGTTGCATTTATTTTCAGCTCTTTCTTAAGGAGTACCACAGTAAGTTCTGTCTGTGTGCATGGTAAGATCTTCAGTCATTGTGTAGCCATCGCATTAAGCAACATCACACCCTATCATATATAAAAATACACATAAAACAAGGTCAAATGTTATGAGTTACTTGACAACTGGCAACATATGAATGCAAAGTACTCACCACCACATCAAACACAAATTCATATCTAAATCACACACACCTCTCAGATCCCGTCCCTCCTTGATGCGCCTGACACGCATCTTCAGCCTCATCTCGCTCTCGTGCATGTCTGTCCACAGTGGAAGAGGGATCACCAAGTCTACGGGCATACAGGCAACACGGGGAGGCTGGCAGTCTATTTCCCACAGCAGAAGAAAATTCTACCCGACACGTCTCTCAATCTCAGCCCTGTAGGATATCAGAGGGATAGACGCTTCCTCCGAAGATCAGGGCTTAAAAACCAACAAGGCTTTCTGTCCACGCTCTTTCTGCTTGATGCGTCTGCTCACTTCTGAGTTGAGCCGAGAGTGCTCCTGCCTCTCTATTGTTAAGCCACCTCCCTCTCTCACCCTCCCTCTCTGTGAATGAGCGCGCTGGCTGTGCTCTAGTGGTGCCTGTGTTCAGTAATAGCTCATGTTTAAGGCATGTAACCACATTCTTGACTCATCAGACAGCTATGCGGCCACCGATGGGGCCAGCGCTGCACTCAGAGGGAAGATCAAGCTCCTATGGCTGCTGGACGGCACTGGGCGTCCGTGAGTGTTTTGCAGTCAACAAAGGAACTAGTTGTTTTGTTAAGAACATGTTCTCTGCTTGTTAGTAAACATCACTTACATAAGTAGCACACGATCATAGGCAAAATCTAGGTCCAGTCACCGGAAAGTCCATGTTGACTCATTTAGCGGAACATCACACTCTAAACCACAGGCAGCGTTGATCTAACATTAATCAGCTTTAATCACGGGTGACATCATAGCTCTTGATCACTCATACTGACATCATCATGAACCCATTTTCATAATTTATTCAAATGTCATTTCATGATTTCTGACCTTTTATGCTAAATTATAGTATTATCTTGTAAGTATCTTATTCTCTTATTAACATTGTATTATCTTAAAACATCTACAGTGAATATCGTTTATATATCGTCTCTTACTGTCTTTAACGTTTATTTATAACAATTAGGGCTGTCAAATGATTAATCGCATCCAGAATAAAAGTTTGTTTGAATACTATATGTGTGTGTGCTATGCATTTGAATTTTTGTGTTTATAAACATATACTCATACATGTGTATATTTCAGAAAAAAGAATTTTATAATTTCAATTATTGGTAAAAATAAATAAATAAATCAAAATATTTCATATATATACAAATGTATGTGTATGTTTTGCGTTTATAAATACAACTTTAATATGCACAGTACACTGACATATATTATGTTAACACGCGATTAATTGTTTAAAAGCCCTTATAAAAAACCTGAGAAAAACGATGTGCATGCAAACTTTTATGCTGAAGTATCTTTAAAATTAATTTTTATATTTTCTTTTAATAAAATCATATTGTCATAAACTATGCTTTCTTTTTTCTATATTAAAAAGCACATTATGTCACACCATTCCATGAAAGAGTCTTTGTCAAACTGCAGAATGAACAAAGTAGTTGTTTGTTTCTGACCTTTAATACTAAAATAAATCTAATTTATAATAACATTATGTTCTCTTATTTATATCTTACAATATCAAAATGTTCTTATCACCTCTTTAAAAGCACAATCTTTTTTCTCCCACTGCCTTTCATGAAAGAAGGGTATTTATTTGTTTAGTGCTGAAATCTGTTAAAAATGCAATCCAAGGTCATGTACAAAGTAGCTGTTGTTTGTTTCTGACCTTTTATACCAAAACATCTTCTTGTCTAATTTGTATATTCTCTCATTACCATCTTAAAATATCTAAATTTTCTTTTAAATCTCTTTAAAATAACTATATATTGTGTCTCTCTGCCGTTCATGAAAGAATCGTATTGATTAGTTAAAATGACAAATATCTGTTCAAATTGCAGCCCAACGTGCATGCAAACAAAGTAGGTTTGTTTGTTTGTTGCACGCCAAGATGCAGTTTAACATGCCTTATTCCTTCCCCCGTTTCCCCATTGGCTGGCTGCAATGGTGCAGTGACATTTTTCAAGGTTGTGCGGGTTGCCAGATCAGTGAAACTGGAGAAGGCAAATTAGGACCCTGCGGGTTCATGTTCCAATTTTAATTGAGGGGCTTTTCGCTGACCGGCCTGCACGTTTCTGTCCATCCGGAGGTCTGTGTGTGAGATTACTGCAGTGCTGTAAATAGGTGTGTGAGTAAGGTGGCTATTTCAGTACGTGCAGGTGTTGAGGGAATATACCACAACTTTACTGCAGGAACAATGACACTGAGTGCTGGATGGTTGCCAGAGATCATAACACACCCCGATGGACAAAATTCACTCCATCAGTCACACACGTCACACTTTTGCCATTTTGCAATTCTCGGCTGATTCGCACTTCTAAAAATGAGAAATGTGATAATTGCAAGAATGTGTGCAGGCTTGTGGGAACACAGGTGCTTTTTCATCCACACACTCAAGAACACATTGAGAGAGAGAGAGACTGCTTGCTGCCCAGCAACAGAGGACAATAATAAAAAAATCACGTGATGATTTTTTCCTGCAAAGCTGAATGTAAAATGTATAATAACCACTAGATGGCAGTAGACTGACACAACTGACGTCTGTAGCAACTGTTGGAGCACTCAAGTCCGGTTGTGGCTATTATGGGATACAGCTACCTCCACTGGGCATGCGCACTTCAATACCGCATATTTTTTGTCACGCTGACAACAGTTAACTACTATTTTTTTTTATTGTAAGGTTAGGTTTATGGTAGGTGTAGGCGTTAGCTAATGACATTTACAGAAACTTTATGGTGAGATTTTGCCTCACTTCCAGCCGTAGCTGTGTCCCTTCTTGCCATAACCCTCAAGTTCCTTGTAGTGACTGACTGTGTTTAAATAGAATAATGGCTCTGTGGCTGCTGTGCATCCTCTACTGCATACCACAAATAATACAATACTATCATTTAAAAATCGAATACATTAAAATAACACGTTACGCAATGGTTCTTGCTTGCAGCAAATTTAAGATGTGCACTCGATAGAAACGTATTCAGAAAAGTGCATTTCATTTGTTTATCCAGCGTTGTGTAAAATGACAGTTTTGTGTGCACTCTGCTGTATACTAGTGTACATTTTAGTCAAATCTAGCAGGTCACCCCAAAATGAAAATGATGTCATAATTTACTCAACCTCACGTGATTTTAAACCCGTATGTCTTTCTTTCTTCTGCAGAACACAAAAGAAGAGGTTTTTAAGAATGTTGACTTGCAGTGGTTTAGTGTCTATACATAAGAAGTGTGTGGGGACCAACGTTTTTGTTTACCGACAATCTTCGAAATATCTTTTTTGTGTGTTGTGCAGAAGAAAGTAAGTCATACAGGTTTAAAATGCTAAATGAGTAAATAATGACATCCTTTTTATTTTGTGGTAACCTATCCCTTTAAGGTATTCATTCAATGTAATTGAAGTACACCATTACCATTCTGAACAAAGCTAATGCCTTTTTAAAAAGAGCTGTGATCAAAAATAGCGAAAAATATTAATGCGATCCACAGCAAATTAAAAACAGCTCAAAACAAGAGCAACCCGGATGTGTGATCTTGTTTATTTCTTGAGCCGGAGATGTGGGCAGAGAGGAGGTGTGGAGAGAAAGGGTGGAAGGTTGAAGGGAAATAAATCATGAATTCTTACATAGTGAGCTAAGCTCAGTACATCTTTACATGCCTTTGCCAAAGACGCAGCATTCACGCCACCCACCATTTCCTACGAAGGACATCATTTTAGTCTGCCATAACATAATACAGAGTCAGAATGATGCATCTGGTGAGCATTAATGTTCCAGAGCTCTGTGTGTTTGAGTGAATGTGTGAGATAGAGCTTGTTTAAAGAAAACTTATTCATCAACCAGAGCAAAAATGTGTGGTGTGTGTGTGTAGATCACGTGCACAGAGAAGCCATGACAGCACTGTCACGCCCACCATCCCTCACCCCTCATAAGGCTATGACACCCAGTACCGTCTCATAATCTTTGCATGATATCAGCACACGGCCATTTTTCGCCATAACTATCCGTCTAAATAACCAGAGCGGGTTACGGTGCTCTGCAGTATCATCCTGTGAGTTCTGTGTTGACAGAGTCGGTTGTTAAGGCTCTGGCAAACAAGCCATTAATATGTAATTCCAGCCGTGACGTGCTTCCCAGACGCTCTCCTGTCATACCACAGTTGTGATGTAGTATCCCAGAGAAGTGACCCATCAGTTGAAACGCACACCCTCTTGCCCCACTAATAAAAACCCCAACAGCTGCAGAAAAAAAGATCTGAGCTCCAGTGACCGGTGAGGAGGACCCTTAGGGTCACTGACTTGGAAGACATTTAAAGTGGGAGAAATGTTATTTTGCTGGCAGCTCTATAGGAATTTTGATGTGTTTCGTCGGGCTCTGTCAGTGCTTGCTGAGGGATGTGGTCATGTCACCAACAAAACATGGCCTGAAACATACTGCACGCATGTAAACACAGAAGGCAATAAAGCCGATGCATTTTGAGCGCCCTGATAAACACATTCAGGTACTGTAGAGCGTGTCATTTCAATGCCAACCAAATCAATGTCACTAAATCAAATTGCAAAAATAGACAGAGGACACCTACACCGGTCTGCCATTGTTCAGAAAACCTATAATGTACTATGTTTGAAAATTATGAGTGATATGTTTGAGTTTAAAACTTGTTTTTTTCATGCCTAAGAGCAATACAACAGCTGCAAAAACAGTTATCATAATTCATGCATGGAAAACTAGGCTTTATTATTATTCTTTGCAAATAAATTATAATGCTTTATGGGACATAAAATGTTGCTTGTACAACCGATGGTTATAATTATCTGAACATCAGGACATAACACAGAATTTTGAGGTGGGCGGGACCAGGTATTTGGGTTAAAATGATATATTGAGAGCTTGCGTGTTTGTGTACACAGCCCTGTTACTTAGAGAAATAAACACAGCGTCTAGTAACGGTGATAAAGAATGCATTCCTCACACAGGATCCATGCACTCCAGATTTCTGACGCAATGGAACACATGGAAATAATATATATATCACAGTGAGAGGAAATGCGTGTACAGGCCTGAATGAGTGGACGCGGAAACCTCAGCTTGAAAGAGACAGAGAGAGAGAAGAAGAATACGTTTATGATATATAGCGCCTTTCCACAAGCTCAAGGTCGCTTTACAATGAGCACTTTCAAGCAAAAATACAAATACACAGGAAAAGATACAAGATTATTAATAATACATTTCAAACAAGTATGTTTTCAATTGTGTTTTGAAGATGGATAGAGAAGAAGAGTTACGGAGAGATGTGGGCAAAGAATTCCATAACCTAGGGGGGTGACCTTCCCCCGCATCTACTTTCTCATTTGATTTACCTGATTACGGTCTTTGATAAAGCCAGGTGCAAGACCCTTCAAAGTCTTAAATGTCACTAGGAGAACTTTAAACTGAATGCGTGAGGAAACAGGTAGCAAGTGAAGACTGTGTAGATGTGAAGTAATGTGAGCTCTGCGCCTGCTCGAGGTAAGTACCCTAGCAGCAGCATTCTGCACATCTGAGAGTGAAAGAGATGTGTTAATCTAGACACCTAGATTTCCAACAGAGGTTTAAGAGAGAGAGAGTGTGTGTGTGTTATACTGTACAGTATTCTGTACCCTCTCATATTGAAAACCAAAGCTTTAATAAATCATATTAATTATTGAGGTACATTGAACCGGTCATTAAAACGAGCCCCCTACAGGGTGATCAGGAGCCTGTAAAGTGTTGGCTAATTGTGCCGCCTATTGCATGCATACTTTAAGAGATAGCTCAAGCAAAAATGAAAATGCTGTCATCATTTACTCACCATCATGTAATTTCAGAACTGTATACATAACTTTGTTCTGATGAACATAGAGAAAGATATTTGGAAGAATGTTAGTCATTTTCAGTTCTGGAACATCATTGACTATAGAAAACATTAAATGTTAGTCAAAGGTGCCAAAGAACTGTTTATTTTCATAAATTCTTCAAAATATCTCATTTTGTGTTATTATTCAATTCTGTGGTAGTGGATAATGTCCCAGAACAGAAAATTGCTAATATTCTTCCAACTGTCTTTCTCTGTGTTCATCGGAACAAAGACATTTATACAGGTTTGAAACATCCTGAGGGTGAGTAAATGATGAAAGGACTTTTTTTGGGGGGGGGTGAACTGTCCCTTTAAGAAGAAAAAAAATGAAATATCGATATAAGCTGATTTTTTTCTTAACAATAAGAACACAGTGCTCGAAGAGACACGACTACTGCATCTATAAAGAAAACTGTTTTTTTGGATCGAAGAAATTCCAGGGTCAAGTATTCCAGACATTTAAAGAAATAAAATGTTACTAACATAATATAGTACTAGTATAATATAGTATAAAATAATAAAGTAACTAATATATAATCCATTGTTGCGCCATTGAAATTTGTGTGGACAAACACTCCCATTTAGGTCCCTGTGAGTCTGGTGTGGACACAGTGTAATACTTAAGAATAAAACAGACAAAATTTCACACTTCTTCTACATGTTTATCCCATACACAGGACAGAGTAAAAAAAAACTTGTAACATAAAACAATTCACATCTCATGTCTAAAATGATTATTGTACACAGATGGACTCAGCTTCTGCAGGCAAGCATCATTACGGCATATAAAACAATACTTCAAATTCTCCTAAAACTGATGCCAACTAAATGCTCTTTCCCAGCACAAGATACGTCTTCCAAGACAAGATCCGCACATTGTTTACTCTCACGTCACTTGTTGTATTTGGGTATGATGTTTAACGCCTTGCAGTTATTCACTGTGGTGTGGTAATCTTGTAAAGAGAAAAGTGTGGCAGGGTGTCGATTTACCTCAGCGCTACCGGCAGCTGTCGGGCGATTCTCGATGCTGTTTTCAGACTGATGATAACAGTGTTTGTGTTGCCCGGGCGACTGCAGTGATTAAAACATCGGCGAACAAGATGCCTTACGTGCACCGTGAATGTCAACAGATGCACTTCTATTTCAGGCCAGCAGAGATAGACCAACCCAGATTCACTTACACATAATGTCACTCTGGCCTCGACAGTTTAACAACTTGCCCCACATCTATATGAACCAATCACATCAAACCTGGAGCACGATACCTTCGACTTCTCTAAAAACGCATTTGGATGATCACCTCCAAATGAACTTCAATCTGGCAGAGATTTCCCTCTGTTCTGGCTTGCTACAAGACTGCTGTATATCGCAAGCTGTTCTTATAATGAACTTATTACACCATGCCACATGCTACGCTGTCAATCAGCAAAGTGACAGAGCTTGGTCAGCATGCCTCCATTTTTAAGATGCAATCCATTTTCAACTCGCTGTCCCACAAGATTTCGTTAGTAACAAAATACATTTCATTGCCAGCAAATGCTTCACTGGTTTTCATTTGACGAGTCAAACATTGAACCTTGATACTAAGTGGACTTTAAAACCATGACTGCGATAGTTTACCCCAAAAATGTGACCTACACTTGTCATTTCAAACCTGTATGGCTTTCTTTCTTCAGCGGAACACAAATGAAGATATTTTGAAGAATGTTGGTAACCAAACAACACTGGACTCTATTGAGTTCCATTGAACGGACGAGAAACATTTCTCAAAATATATTTTGTTTTGTGTTCTACAGAAGAAAGAGTCATAAACAGGTTTTGATTGACATGATGGTGAATGAAACAGAATATGATTTTTTGGGTAAACACACAATGAGATCTCAGCAGTGTCTCCAACCTCCTCACATCAATATCTGAACACATTCTTTCAAGACCAAATCATCATTTCTTATTTCTTTAAAAACGTTCATGTTTTATTTCATTTAAGGATAAAGAAATACACCTTAGATATAAAAAAGTTGAGATAAAAGTGAAAAAATCTGAACCTCAAAGTAGCCTACCTCTGATAAAATAAATTCTCTTTGGGATTCACAGTGTGGCATTTCAAATAAAAAACAAGTCAGTGGGTTTTTTTTGTTCTTTCGCTTTTGCTTCCCCAAAGACATCTCAACTTTTAAATATAAATAAGTTGGTGCTTGAAAGATTAAAGAAGGCAGAACATATGCTCTCTCTCTCTCTCTCTCTCTCTCTCTCTCTCTCGCACACACGTGTCTATATGGGCGTTTTAATTTAATGTCAAACAATAGCAGATATGGATGTAGGGGTTTGATTGTACTGTTGTAGTTCACTCAGGAGCACAGCGGGACATTCAGCTCAGCATGTGTTTCCCTTCAGACAGACTGAGAAGCAGTCAGATCGCTTTGGCCTAGAATCCAGTTTTTATTCGAAATGTTCACATTGTGATGAATAATGTGAAAAATATGATTTTAAGTCGGAGGGTTTCTTTCGTTCTTCCATTGATGGCAAACATGTTTAATGTTTATGTAACCTTTATGCAAATGCCCTATAGATTTGTTCTTTGTGTTGTACATAAAGGCCATTAAAGAGGCTACAGCAGACCCATCATCAGCACTTTTTAAAGCCGAGAGTTACACCATTAATATCGTTCTGCTCCAGTTGGCACGACGCCTCCCAGTTACAAGCACCCCTAATACTCTCTGAAGTGTGAGCCAGACTCGGTTAAGGAGGAAATAATAATGTAAAATGGTGGATAAATGGGCCAGAGATGACAGAAGACAGCATGGAGGTCTTCTGCAGTAAGAACTGATCCACAGCTCTTCTAAATTAAATCCAGGAAAGATCCATTGTGGTCTTGAGGAGGTGACACCGTGGCCCAGTTTCTGTGGCCGAGCAATTCTGCAAGGCTCCAGGAAACTGTAAGCAACGTAACCACGCTGCTACAAAACAATGAGGCTGACATAATGATTGTGTGTGTGTGTGTGCGCGTACGTGTTAATATCTTGCATTAACAACATAGTGTGCATTTGTAAAAACTACATATAAAAAGTAAATTAAAGAACAAAAGTTATAGTTATCACATTATTAACTATACCCTGGAGCGGTGAACTAATACAAATTCTAATGGTTTCCATTACAAAAACCATTATGAACCATCAGCGGTTTACTATTAAATCCATTACAAAATTCCTTAATGAAATGTGTTTTGTGCTTTATTCCAGTAGGATTTAATGGTCTTCTATTGGTTCCCATCTGCCAGATAACATTCCACTAACACATTAGAGACAGTAGAGACCCACAGAGACCATTATAGTTTCCATAACATCCCACCAACACATTACCAGCAGAGACTTAGGCACACCATAATAGTTTCCATTAAAACCAATACAATTCCCCTTAAACCAAATTCATTAGAACTTGGTTTCTATCGTTTTCTTTTTCACTAGGGTATTGTTATTACCAAAGCTGCATGCATCTATTCCTGTGTTAACATGGACATCTGGTGGCCACGTAATGCCACTGCACCAGACTCCATCCATAAATTGGCTGTTGAGGAATCATTTTGGGCCAATTAAGGTCAGGCCCTATTAGCATTTGTCAAGGGAGACACCCCATGACATGATAGGGACTCCCACGGTCTAAGCTGAAGCCCTCCAGACAGACAGAAGATGAGAGGAGGACAACTCCATACAAACTCATGTGATCATTTGGAAGACACTCATCAGCCCGGATCTTAATGAACTGAATCCCTGCTGTCCTGCAGTCCCACTTCTCACGCTTATGTTGTGTTCTACTCCTCCTGTTTCATTTTCTTGCGCTCTTCCTTCCTTACTGTCACTTTTGTTCTACCACACTCTCTTTCTTTATTACATCCCTGTGTTGTTGCCCATTTCTCCCTCTCTTCCTACTGTATTACTATTTCTCGTCTTCTCTGTTTTTCATTCTCAGTCTACTCACATTCTGGGGGTAATACATGCTCTTACAGCACCCTGCATGCTTACAGATACGTGTCGTGGAGAGAAATGATGAATAAGAAAAATGAGCAAAGGTGAACTGGGGGGTAAAGGGGCTTTTGTGATGTTTCCAGAACCCTGCGGTCACACCTGTGTATTATAGAGATAATATTATACAAACGGATATGACATTTCAGAAAGACATTTCTGTCTAGGTCTGGTAAGTGGGTTGGAGCCAAGGTATGGGTTTGTCCAGTGTACAAATGCATTAACACAACATGTTTATTTATAGAAAAATGCATAGGCTACTTAAATCAAATTTAGAGCCAACAAATTTTAATAATGCATAAATAAGACAACATTCATCCATCTATTCTCCAGATTGCTTCTATTGGGTTTACAGAGAGGGCTGGAGGAAACACCAGCTGCGGTCACACTTGACTTCTACCTCCATTGACTTCCATTCATACGCATGCGACAGACCGGAAACGCAAGCCCGTCCAACGATATTTCGCTGCGTAGCAAAGTAAGTTTGGTGAACTCTGACCTGCCAATTCGCGTCACGTGACTGCATGAGACCAATAGAAGATCAAAACGCCCTTTCGTGACCTCTCAGTACAGAAATGCAAAGAATTGAGTAATTGCGTCCGGTTCTTTTTCATATCACCGTCCGAACGATCTTCGCATGCTCAAAGTCAAGTCTGACAGCGCCTTTACACTTAACTGCTGCGGTTTTGGTCAAAACGGTGCATCAAAACTAAATCGCAACACGCTTCATTTATTTAAAGGGGTCATATGGCGCAAATACGTGTTTTTCTGTGTCTTTGGTGTGTTGCATGGGCAACTTGCCCATGCATGTATTAGACACGTAAAATTGCTAAAATTAAAGTGTCGGAACAAAAGATGCATTCTATCTAAAAGCGAATGCTCACCCAGACCTGCCTGAAACGCCTCGTGTAACCACACCCTTGATTAAGACCGCCCAAATCTAAACGCAAGTAAAGTGGGCGTACTTGTAAATCTCATTGTAACTGTGTGTTTCATTATGAAGCCAAAAGATGAGACATCTCAAAACAAATTGGTTACATTTTATTTACAACACCGTTCCAGAAGAGTACAATCCAAATGTTCAAGTTGTTGCAGCGCATTTCACCGACGATTGCTTCAAGAACGTGGGAGAGAGATTAAGACCGGCTATGCGCGAAAGCTTTGGTTAAAAAGTGGGGCCATTACAACTTCGCTGGCGCTTCAGATTCGCAGCCTGTAAGTATATTTTCATTGTAAAAGACTTTGCTACAGACAAACGCGAGTTGAGTTTGTCTTGTGTTTGTGATCTGCAAATGCAGACACACGCGCAACTTGAAAAAAGACAACGAGTCCTAATAATCAGTAATCATGTTCCAACTAGAGGCAACAAATGTCGTGTTTATAATGTCTTCTTATTTAGTATTTATTTTGGGTTTATTGTCTTTGTTGAGTCACGACGAGACGTGGCGTAACACTGGTTGATTAAGAAGGCTCAAAGCGCTCGCGCTATTTATTATGTATTCCATTTCCTGTTCTTGAACCTTAAATCGTGTATACACATTACATTACATCTAAAACAAACGATAATATTCGTTTTAGCCTTGTCACCCCTTTAACCTCAAGTAGATGCAGATGCGTGTTGAATTAGTGTTAAACTGCAATAACAACAGCTTTAAACAGCCGTTCAAGTGCAGAAATACAAAAGAAACTTAATTTGACTTTTGGGGCTCAAGCCACGAATGTTTTTTCAAAAGCCCCGAATCCATCTCAGGTTTCTAGAATTAATTAATTCAGTACGCTGGATGGCAGCCTTCAGCTTTCAACTCGGTCTTCCACTCCAGTAACGTTAACCGAAGAAGACATTCAGATAAAAACAAAGGTAAATTACATGTGTGCAAATTAAAATGCTGAAACGTTTGACAGTAAACACGCTTTTCAAATCGGTCATTATTACAGTGGCTTGTGAACGTGTCTATTTATAGTTATGTGATGTGAAAACTGTTAGCCGATGCAGAGATTACCGGTTAATGGCTAATGTTAACACTAGGCAAATAGTCTGCCAGGGGCCGTTGCTCATTGTGGGCCGGCCCACTGTTGGGATATAAAGAAATAATAACAGTGATCATTTTTTGCCGACTTGTTGTTAGCTGTTCTCGTGATTTCTGTGCCCTATAGTAACTTGCAGCAGCTGTAACAGCGGCTAGCGCTCGTCAATGTCAAAAAGTTGACCAATCAAAAGACAGCCTTTACGCAATTCCAGCCAATCAAATTACAGAGGCCAAGCAGAATGTCAGCCAATCAGACTGAAGAAGACCGAACTTCAGCCAACCGGCAGGCGGCCGTGTAACAGAAACCTTGCGTGAATTCCAGTGCCGAGATGACTAGTGAGACGTAAGAAGGCAGACATAACAAAGCCAACTGTTTACAATAAAAGTGTTAAATGGTAATAAGATTCAGAGATGAAAACTACTTAACAGGCTTAAAGATTCTCTATTAGTAATGCTGATTATTCCAAATTCCTAATCAACCTTTCTTATGTAACTTCATAGTGACAGGCTTACAACAGATATATTTTGCCTGTTAAGAGAAGAGAAAATGTCATTGTGAACATTTGTATTATTTGTAGTAATATAGCTGCCATAAATGGGGAAAAAATATTCTCCTTGGGGGACCATCCCCATTGATTTGGGCTAAGCCCCCCATGTCTACAACGTCTGGCTCCGCCCCTGTCTTCAAGTACAACTAGTGGTACGCGAACCACTGTTTGAGAACCACTAATATAGACGGTTTCATCTCATCCACCTTTGAAATCATACAAAAATATAATAAATCATATTCAGTCATTTCAAATTAAAGCTCTCACACTCCAGAATAAAAACAGTATATGTCACCAATCTAACACTTAAGAGTGTCATAACATAGACTAATTGTCAAACTGTTAGGGGGCTTTCTATGAAATGAGAGTTTTATCCATGTACCCTACTTATGTGGATAAGGCACTTATCGGGTTAAAGTTCAAGTGGTTTATGTCTAAGCACAAGAAAAAAATCTATCCACCGAAAAGATATGGATTTAAAACATGGTTAACAAAGATAAACAATGCAGTTTCTGTAAAAAAATGTTGCATCTATAGATAAATTGCTGCTGTAATTTGGCTAATTGGTCTCGTTTGTTTCTGGCTTCCCACAGCAATATAATATCACCAAAGGCACTAAACGAAAAGTATTAGTGTAGATCAAATAAAAGAAACTTTAAAGCGAATATATTGAAGAACATCTTTTACTTTTATTTGTGGCATTCATTAGGGTTTCTGGTGTTTCAATTTATCATCATGCGAATCATCATATTTGTATTTTACACGAGGGCATCTCTCTTCCACAACGTCTCCAGGTTTCTAGCGGTATCAGATGGAAATGGCCTCCTTGCACAAGGGTGAATTCGGGCCCCTGCAGTGACATCCTTTACACATACAAACATTCTTACACAGTTTTCAATGTCCCTGACTGCCCTTTCTCTCCAGCGCCTCGAACCTCGCACATCGTTTCTGACAGTGCAGGTGATGCCATCGAATCAATTGTGTGAGAGCAGCTCTGCAGCAGGTCCAGACAACAGTCACCGGTCACTGTGGGGAGTTTGGAAACCATTGGAAAGTTTGAGATCAGGGTCGAACGGCCCCGCAGGCCACAGTGGCCTAAGTCTTTACACCCTGAGGTTAGTGTTTATACAGCTTCAGAATAAGTGTTGGAAGGGTTTTGAAATGCGATCCATGTGAAACACACAGAAAAGAAAATGTATTATACAAGTTGTGCCTAGCTGTTCTCTAAAAGCAATAAAATGGTATTTCAAATCTGTATTTTCTTCCAATCCAATCCAATCCAATCCACCTTTATTTATAAAGCACTTTAAAAACAACAGTGTTGACCAAAGTGCTGAACACAGTCTATAAATAAACAATAACATACAGCAGAAACACAACAAAAATAATAAAACAATAATTAAACAAAACAATAAATACAACAGTAATACAAAACTAGAAAGTCAACTCTCAAACTGAGGTAAAAGCCAAAGAAAATAAATAAGTCTTAAGATGGGATTTAAAAACAGGAAGAGACTCAATCAATCTGATGTGCAAAGGCAGCTCATTCCAGAGTCTCGGAGCTGCCACGGCAAACGCACGGTCACCTCTGGATTTTCGTTTGGTCTTGGGGACGACCAGCAGTGCCTGGCCAGCTGACCGGAGCGAACGAAGGGGGGTGTAAGGCACGAGCAGATCTGACAGATACTGGGGGGCCAGGCCATGCAGACATTTAAAAACAAATAAAAGAATTTTAAAATCAGTGCGGTAGTGCACAGGGAGCCAGTGGAGGGACTGGAGGATGGGTGAGATATGGTCAAATTTTCGAGTTCCAGTTAAAAGACGAGCAGCCGCATTTTGAACTAGTTGTAATCGTGACATAAGTGATTTGCTAATACCAGTGTAAAGTGCATTACAATAATCTAAACGAGTGGTGATAAAAGCATGGATTAAAATTTCAAAATCATGTCGAGATAAAACCGGTTTTACTTTGACTATTTGCCTCAGCTGAAAAAAGCTGGTCTTCACCACTGCACTAATCTGGGCATCAAGTTTTAGCCGACCATCCAATTTGACTCCCAGGTTTGTAACAACAGGGCTAATGTCTCGGGTTAGACAACCCAAGTCAACAGAAAGCACAGCAGCTGAGTCACTAGGAGCAAATAACAAACACTCTGTTTTGCTCTCATTTAAATACAAAAAATTCATAGCCATCCATGCTTTCACTTCATTCAGACACTCTAAAAGGGTTTTTGACTGGCTTAGCGGCACATATATTTGGCAGTCATCAGCATAAAAATGGAACGAAACATTGTGACTTCTAAGAATTGACAAGAGGCAGCAGGTACACTGAAAAAAGCAGCGGCCCAAGGACAGACCCTTGAGGAACACCGCACGATAGGGGAGCCGAGGAGGAAACAGCATCACTGACCTGAACTGAAAAACTTCTGCCTTCCAAATAGGACATAATCCAGGCTAAGGCCAACCCCTTAATGCCCACACAGTTCTCCAGTCGCGACAATAAAGTTTGGTGATCGACTGTATCGAACGCAGCCGTAAGGTCCAATAGCAGCAGAGCAACAGTATCACCAGAGTCTGAAGCCAGAAGAATGTCGTTGAAAACCCTCAGCAGAGCTGTCTCAGTGCTGTGGGCTGACTTAAACCCAGACTGGAAAATTTCAGTTATACAATTGTCATTCAAAAATGTGCTAAGCTGCAAATAAACAACTTTCTCCATAATTTTGGAAAGCAGAGGGAGCTTAGAAATAGGCCGATAGTTAGAGAGCTCAAGTCTGTCTAGACCAGGTTTCTTTAACAAGGGTTGAACAACTGCATGTTTAAAACTCATAGGTACGACTCCAGTACTTAAACTGACATTAACAATATCAAGTATGCAGGGCGCCACTGTAGGAAAAACCTCTTTAAAAAGACGAGGGGGAATCACATCATTTGGGGAGCCAGTGAACTTCATTTGACCAATAATTTTTTCTAAAAGAGGCAACTAACAGGCTCAAACTGGTTCAAAACAGCAGAACAGGTTACAAAAAAGCCAGGGTCATACAAAGGTGGACCAATAAGGGCCCTAATGCTCTCCCACCTTGTGAATAAAAAAGTGAAGAAACCTCACACACTTTTAATGGGTTCTCAAAGCACTGGCGTTGTGGGACATTAAAAAAAGTTTTGATGGTATTAAAAAGAACTCGAGGATTGTGACCATTAGAAGAAATAATGTTAGAAAAATGCTTGGTCTTTTCAGCTTTTACAATTTTTTGATAAGAACACCAACTCTCTCTGAGTATCTGAAATGACACTTGGAGTTTATCCCTCTTCCACTTTCTTTCCGCCCTTCTGCACTCGCGTCTGGCAGCGCGGGTGACATCGTTCAGCCAAGGGTCAGATCTCGGTTTAGACACCCTGGTTTTTACAGGGGCAACCATGTCTAATGCTGCTAAGCAAGCAGTATTAAAACCAACGCACAGATCTTCAACAGTTTGTATAAGGACAAAGAGAAACACAATTTAGATTAAAAACAGAGGAAAACTGAGCAGCAGTGGAAGGGTTAACTATTCGACCACGGCGCACAGGGGCACACGGTTTAACTATGACACAGGGGAGGAAAATTTCAAATACAACAGGCATATGATCAGAGAAGAAAGCATCACAGACTTCAAGATTAGAAACAGTTAAGCCATGAGTTAAAACCAAGTCAAGAGTGTGCCCACGTTCCTGCGTGGGGCCAGATACACACTGTACAAGATTAAAACAGTCAATGACATTTAAAAAGGCTCTTACCATTGGCTTTTCAGGACAGCACACATGAATGTTAAAATCCCCTACAATAAGGAGGCAGTCATACATTGGCACAACTCAGCCAAAAATTGAGAAAAGTCAGTGACGAAATCCTTGTTGTATTTGGGTGGCCTATACACGAGTGCGCACAACACTGGAGATGCACCGCTCAGTTCAAACAAATCCACCTCAAAGGTGGCAAAGGATACAGCGAGTGCGAGCTGTTTACACTTAAAATTTGTTTTATAGACTGTTGCCAGTCCTCCTCCACGACCTGACGTTCTCGGAGAGTTAAAGTACAAACAGTCAAACGGTAAAAGTTCACAAAAAGCACTCGACTCACCCACAGGAATCCACGTTTCCGTTACACAAAGAAAATCCAAGTCGCGTGACTCAAAGAAGTCTTTCAAAATGAAAGTTTTGTTTGCTAGCGATCTAGCATTCACCAGGGCAAACCTAGCTGGGTCCGGGGCTTTTACAGCCAGTGTAGTCCGAGCAAGCGGCCGGAGATTCTGCTGATTCACCCCGCGCCAGCGGAGGCGAGGAGCCTGAACACGACAAACAGGTAGCCCCACGTCCAAACCAGCCACTGGAACCAAATAGGAGTCAATCGGATCCGCAGAACGCCACAGCGCAAGGCGACAAAAATCCGAACGGATTCAAGTCATAGAGGAAGACGCCAGCCTAATCCTTTCACCTGCCAACCACCGCGTTTTCCCCGGCGTCTACGGCGCGCTCTGCGCAAAGGTGGAGCTGACACACGACGAAGGTGAGCTGGTATTCCCGTAAGAAACGGAGGACAGAAAGTTTCTTGGCCATCATGCTCAAATGGCACCAAGTTTTTAATCAAGGGTCGAAGGTCTAAAAGTAATTGGCGGTCATAGACCAGTAGAGAGTTGACATTTGCAATAATTATTGACAAAAATAACATAAATACAAACAAAGTGTGCAGAGACAGACGGCAGGCCATAGACACAGGCGCCATCTTGGAATTAACCAGAAGGCATTCTTCTTCTGAAGAACACAAAAAATGTTGGAAGCCAAAACATATTGGCCCCCATTTACTTCCACTGTATGGACACAATACCACTTTCTCAAAATATCTTCTTTTGTGTTCCACAGAAGTCACACACAGGTTTTGAGTGACGTGAGGGTAAATAAATGATGACATGATTTTTTGTCGCAAACAACAGCTCTTAATCATGACTAAATACACATTTACTGTACGCTACAGTCCAATAATGCCGATTATTACACACATCTTTAGATCTCTGTTCTTTACCCATGCTTCTCCCCCCTGTATATCATGTCTGTGGCAAACACCCACGGGCTATTGTATCTCATAAATTACACTGACGTGAGGTCTGAGTCTCATTATTTTGTGACTGTCTGCATGTACGGTATCTCACGCCTTGCCCATATCAAAGAAAGAACCTCAAAGTTAAAAGTAAAAGCAAAGAATGTTTGCATCAAATGTAATGTATATATGTGACAGCGCATGAGTGCCAGAAGCACAAAAAAACTTAATCAATGTCAGGGCGGTTTTAAAAGGTCACACATTCATCAAAAAAAGGCCTGCTGGTCAGAGCTGTCAAAGAGCTTCTGCTCACCGTACGACGGCACTGAGCCAGGGGAATATGTCTCTCGACCACTGTCTCGCCATTTCTTATTTTCCTCCCGCTCTTCTTTTCCCGCATCCACCAGCCACACAAAACCTTATTATAAACCAGCGTTCTCTGACATTTCCCAGTATCTTATTTCAGCATATCCCTGAGCCTTCTGTAAAGAGAAGCCTCAGGACAGTTAGATCATTCTGATGCAGGGCAGTCGCAGTTAAATGCGCTATCGTGTAATGTATGCGCCCCCAGAACGACGCAGTGGTTAGTGTTCAATCTTCATATTTAATAAAAGCCCACTCGCCTTGCACCGTCTATGAATTCAGATTGTCCTGATGTGGGAGTGCTGCATCGGATATTTAGTGCTTCACAGATAAACTGGGGCAAGTTGACGCATGGGAAGGTGTTATATGTTAGTAAGTCAAATTTTGCATCCAAAGCCCAATAAAAAAAAAAAATAGGTTAACCAATTTATGTTAACTTAAATAAAATCAAAATTACTTTGGAATAATTTTGCAAAAGAAAGAATTAATCAATGCTAATTTTGATTTACCTCCTGCAAAATACAGTATAAAACCACACTAGCACACATTTAGAAAGATGTAGTAAAGTTTCATAACTTTCAAAACATAGTTTTGAAGCAGGTTTGCAAGTAACTTACTGTAGATTGAATTACTACTTAATACTACTTTCCTATTAGTACTGTTTTCAATTACTTTAATCAAAATGAAAACACTTTGACTTTTGAGGTTCAAAATGAGCAAGATGAGACAAAAAATGCACAAAAATGACATTCTTCTTAAGCATTTTTGTCTTGTTTTCTAGTAAAAATTTTATTTAAAAAACTTCTTATATTACGATACATTTACATAACAAGAAAAGTGACCTGAGATATTTAGTCTAGTTTTATAAAATAAAAATATAAACAGCAAAGTTTTACAGTGTGTATATTTTAAATAATAGCTTAAAGTAGACCATTTAAGGGCAGGTTGCAATTGTGACAACATGCCCCACTACAAGGAAATACTGGAGTAAAAATGTGACAACTAGCCCCAGTCTACTCTACTCTAAAGAAAACTGTAACTACTAATATTTAAAAAAGCAAAGAAAGGCAAATAATCCATGACAACGTTCCTCTGATGTGCTCTCTAGTATTCTGCGTTATCTGTTTTGCTGAAGCTCATTGGTCTCTTTATCTGTCTCGAGTAAGGCAAAACAACATTAGTCACAATGCTTGCAAAAGAGATGGAAACTCTGGCAGCTATCATTGGTCATTCGACACGTCCAGCCAGCCTTCACAAATCAACTTGTGGGCATAACATTGATCAAAAACAATGTGAAATTCCATTCGTCTAAATGTCCAGGGTAGTGCATGCTGTTCGTCTTAGATGCGTTGGGTCTGTGGTCTACATGCAGAAAGCTGGCCGGTAGGTGCGTGCTCTCTCACTCCAGGCTGAATTATTTAATGTGCCTGTGAAGTTTTACTGAGAAATGTAAATGTTGCCCTCATACTGTGGATGTATCAAAAGTTTTTAAATCAGATTGCACAAACCAGGAAAGCTATATTTTGACTGCTAGGGCACACTACACATGCAAGGAAGGTAGAGACTTGAAGCTACTTTATTTCACAGCATGCATAAGCATCCTTGAAATATGTGTGTTTAAATAAAGGAACAAATGTGATGCACCTCTGCCTCTTTTCCTTTTCAGCAAAGGGGATACGACTGCCTTTCAAAAGTCTTTCCATCAGAAAAAGAAATTGTTGTGTTAATGTATTGCTGTGTGCCGTACCAAGCTAAATTGTATTATATGTTGAGATATACTGCAGCTGTGCCTGTGCCGTGGCAACAGGGTTGACTCTTTAAAAGTAAATGTATGTGTTTTTGAAATAATTTATTTATAATATTTTTACTTTTACTTGTTTTATTCTAATCTAATGGTAGATTGTATATGTTCAATAATCAGTTGTTTACTGTACAACATCATGGTAACAGGGTTGACTATTTAACAGTAAATTAAGCCATATTATAAGAATAAAATAAGAATTTAATGCTAATATGCTAACACAAATTTATTGCTATTAAATATTATTTTAATGTAATGCTAAAAACATTTTCAATAATCAGTTAATGTACAATAATCATGGTTACAGGGTTGACTTTATAACAGTTAATTCAGCCATTATATAAATTGTTTATGAATTTAATGCTAATATGTTAATCACAATTGAATCGAATATTATTCTAATGTAATGCTAAAAAGTATCCAAAGACATGTTCAATAATCAGTTACTGTACAGAATCATGGTAACAGGGTTGATTACTTAATATTGTCATCTCACAGAGCCTATAGCAAAATGTAACAGAAACAGGTTCAGAGGTTTGCCGTTATTGGGGCAGTCCAGACAGAAGATGATGTTAGATTTCCATTGTAAAAGTCTGTGTTTACACGCATGTATGCAGTTGAAATGACCCCACTAATCTGCCATAACATGACAGCGAGCAGTGAAGACTGTGAAAACAGCTACTGTATGTTTTTTTGCTAAACTCAGCAGAGGATGATATATTCATGAACACACACAGACATTTGCCACAACTGCAAAATGAAAATTCACAAACAAACCCTCTCATACGGTCCAACAAAACAGACTTTAAAACCAGACGCTCTGATCCTCCAGATGAAAAAAAATGCTGATTGTTGACTTAACCAGCTGATGGCAGCCATAGGCTGCTCTTCACCGCAGACATGAGAAACACGCACACAAATTCAGAATGTGACATGTTAGAACATCAATGTAAATGTTTGCTTTAACGTCACAGCTTGTGTAAGGATACCATCATACGTTCCATTTCAATCATCCTGAAATAAACATAGCCAAAAAAATATGTATGATAACGTGTCATTTTGAGATTGGCATTCAGGAAGCCTGGCAGTCAGAGAATATGTCATTATAATATATCATATAAATACTCTGAGGTACTTAAAGCATTCCTTCTTCTCTTAGCAATTAACAGATCCATCAACAGGGTAGATTATACAGATGCAAGGTCCCTTTGGGTTTAATATATCTTTCTAAAGGAAAAATCTATTAAGACTTGACAGGTTTTAATCACACTGTCAAGCTTCGCAAGGAACATCAAGCATTCCTTCCCCCGTTCTCTACCATCCTGAAACTTCCCAAACACATTTAATGGTGCATTTCTGGCAGGTTTCAACTCACACCGAGCAATGGAAGAATATTGCTTTTGAGATTATCTAAATCCATGCTAGTGAAGAGTATAGAAAGCGCTGCCACTGCACAATGAGGAGATGAGCATTTGGGTAGGAAATGACCAGTTGCTTTGGGACCATTGTGTTGAAAGGACGAGGAAATTTCAGTCATTTTGATGCCAGACAGTCTGGCTTATTTATTTATTTGTGGCTGGGAAAAAGTAAATATCAGAATGAACAGCTGCTCATTCAAGGAAGGGGGAATTGGGCAAACGTTTTCTGTACATGGGAGAAAACATCACAAAAATCTGTATTTGTGTTTAATTTAACCCAGAACGCTCTCCAGATTTACACATCTCCTGGCATTGCGTGAGGTCCCAATAATTACAGGAAGATTTTTAATGGCGTAAAATGTTTATCAGGAGTGTTGCCTAAGCTAGTTAAATTTAGCACAGTGCTCGCGAGAGCTGATACCAAAAGCCGGGTCTAGAAAACATAAAATTACTCGCGCTCCTCATTTCTATTCCCCCAAGGACTTGATGAGTGACAGCAAGATGGCTGCTGCTCCATCTTAACTACTCTCATCCATCCGGTCTGTCACAGTTTCAGCCGTAATAACGAAAAACGAAACCATCTGAAAATGTTAAACAGAGTCTCAACACGGAGCGGCGTAGTGGAGTGTGATTGGATCCTTCACAGTCAAGCAGCAAGGAAATATGTGTATGATTGAACCCTGCGCTGTAATAAACACTCCTAGACTATAGAGTAACCAAACCCAAAACACATTTTAAAGGAATAGGTCAGCCCGAAAATGACAATTCTGGCATCATTTGCTGGCAATTCTGGCATCATTCTGGCATCAAAGCTTTCCTGTGGCTCAGTGGTAAGAGCATTGTGCTAACAACGCAAGGTTGTGGGTTCGATCCCAGGGGATTGCAAATACCTATGTAAAATGTATAGGATAAAGCAATGTAAGTCGCTTTGGATAAAAGCGTCTGCCAAATGCCTAAATGTAAATGTATGTAAATGTATAATTTACTCACGCTCCAGTTGTTGCAAATCTGTATATATGTATTTGTTCTGAAGAACAAAGAGAAAGATATTTGGAAGGATGTTTTTAACCAACAGTTCTTGGCCACCATTGACTACCATAGTAGGATAAATTAAAAAGGTGGTCAAAAGTGCCCAGGACTGTTTGCTTCCCTACATTCTTAAAAATATCTGCTTTTGTGTTCAACAGAACAAAGACATTAATAAAGCAAATTAAGTAAATAATAATGACAGAACTTACATTTTTGGTGAAAAGGTTCCTTTAAGTCAGTCACTCACCTAAAAGTGTAGATATTCTAGCATTGAGAATAATAAAAAACACTCTCCCTCTCTCTCTACCGTCAGCCATTCCTAAATACTAAGAGGTTTTGACCACCTCTCCAATTATTTCTCCACCTGTTTCTCCCAAACCTCACACAAACACAAACAGACAGACCCTTGGGGACACGTAAGGGGTCCTGAAATGTCAACGCAGACGGCTTTCAGGCTAATTCACCTCAGGACGGGTACGGCTTCACACCTGTGCCCATCTGCGTATAGTGACAATTTTGGGGCTGTGGAGCTGGTTAAGTCGAAAAAAAAAACTGCAGGCCTTCAGGGGAGGACGTGAGACTGTCCTTGTCATGGGTTGCAGACAAAGCGTGAGATCTAACCAAGCCCAGGGGTGTTCCTCGTTTTCAGGATGGTTGACAGGGTTTCAGGGTTGTCCAGGGATGCTGTGTCTAGAAAGCTCAGGTTACCGGCTGACTGTGATTTGGTGGAATCCTGACTGAATCTTGTATATAGGGTCTGATTCAACTAGACAGGCCTCAGTGGAAAGAATATCATTTAAACTAAAGGTGAAATCCACAGTTTTGTGAACACTCACAGCATCAACCATTGGATTAGCAGATTGCCCGAACCAAACTCATGCCCACTTTTAATTATATTACATTGCACATATGTGACGCATCATTTAAAGCTGCGACCCATTTTTTGGGTTAAAAAAAATCTCACTATTTACTTACTCTCGAGTTGTTCCAAATTGCTTTGTTCCAATGAACACAGAGAAAGATATTTTGAAGAATGCTTGTAAGCAAACAGTTCTTGGCCACTATTGACTACCATAGTAGGAAAAATGACAATGGTGTTCAAAAGTGCCCCACAACTGTTTGCTTTCCGACATTCTTCAAAATATCTTCTTTTGTGTCCCACAGGACAAATACATTTTTCATACTAGTCAATGGTGGCCAAGACCTGTTACAAGCATTCTTCCAAATATCTTTCTCTGTGTTTATCAGAACAAAGAAATGTATACAGATTTGGAACAACTTGAGGGTGTGTAAATGAACGTCAGAATGCACATTTTTGGGTGAACTGTTCCATTAAGTACGCACAAAAATAAATGTTCTTAACTGTCTCCCTATCTTACACTGATTCACAACACTAAGCTTTGAGCTGTTGGTACAATTTTGTGGAAAATGAGGTTTCATTTGACGCCATTTACTGTGTGACTTTATTTCTCCTTCAGAACACAAAAGAAGATATTTGACGAACATTGGTAACCAAACAACACTGGTGCCCAATGACTGCATTGTATGGACACAAAATCCTTTCTCAAAATATCTTCTTTTGCACTGTTAAAAACCACATAAAATCCTGTAATATCCTGGCAGCTGGTGGCAGAAAATTTAAGTTCAATTACCTTTTTTTCACATTTTTACAACCGAATTTTAAATTTGCATTATTTTGACTTTTTATTGTAGCCTATTTAAAAAAATATGTGAAAATTCTGTAAAATAAAATAGTAAAATTCCTGTTTATTAAAATGTGTGTTCCTTAGAAGAAAGAGTCATATACTGGTTTTAAATGACATGCGGGTAAACAATCATGACAGAATCTTAACTATCCCTTTAAAGCATGTAAAGATATAATAACGTGTAATTTTTGTTTCAAACAGATATGCCAATAGACAGGCAAAAGAAAGAGCAATACAGAAGGATTCAAATCATAATAACGTACCATTTACACAGAGTATCAACAGCCTAAACTGAAACTCCATTCACTGCTCTTTGTCAGAAATGCTACCAGCTATAGAACAAAAGACACCGCTTGTTGCTACCGCCCACAACAATTCCCAAGATTCAGCCCTACATACGTATAGTCTCAAATTCTCACCATTGAATTACTTCACAGAGATCTCAGGGAAAACAACTGGCAAGCTTTTTATTCCATTATTACAATGTTAAATGGAGAACCGGCACTGTCAAGGTAGCGCAGATGACGGCAAAAGATGTTGGAAGCTCACTTCAAGGACTCGCTTATCACTCTCAGCACAGGTAGTCTGGTTTCAGCTTTCTCTCCCTCCCTCTCCAGCTCTCTCGTCACATGTTCTTTCAGTATGGGGAATAGCAAATTTCAACAGGAGCCTGTGCTGTCCCTCTCACATCCACCACCACAGAGGGTGATTAAATGAGAAACGATGGCAATCTCTCTCTCTCACATTCACTCTACCCTTTTTCTCTTCCCCTGACCCAAAACGCATTAACAAATCATAAGATGGTTATCTGTCTCATTCTGTTTCTGACTGTCCTCCTGGGAGGGTGACCGGGGCCAAAATTCATTTGTAGTTTGGCTGTTTGTGTCCAAAGCCTCTCAGATATTGCTGTAAATATTTCAAAGGCTGTAACAATTTGGAGGCGGCAAATGGCAATTACACACAAAGAGCAACAAAGGGGTCTGGATCAGAGCTGAGGCGTTTGCTCTCCATGATCATTTCTGAAGGAAACAAGAGTTGCGTGTGAATACACGTGCTCAGATTTGGAGTCTAGCACCATATTAGCCCGGCCACCTGCATCCATTGAGTCCGCTCTTTCCGGAAATGATCTCATTTGAGATTCAGCGCACGCTTCGGCGGGGGAATCGCGCAAGACAAAGTTTCGCTTGTTTTATCTTCGGAGTTGAGGGTCTGAAGCAGGGCCAGATGGTTCATTAGCTTGACAGAGCCTGAAATTTGAGCCGCCTGACACTGCTTATTAACTTGAGCGCATCAGAAATTCATTTCCATATCCAGAGCGTTTGAAAACTGCTATGATTCTTTCAACATTCAAACAAATCAAAATTCACCTTGTTTCCTCTCGTTTGAGGCGCTGGATGTAATGATCTAAAAAAGTGACGCTGTCTAATGGTTCAGTATACATGTGCAAAAAATAAGCGAGGCATGAATCTGACTGGGGAGTAATGCAGCTCTGGAAGGAAAGAGAGACAACTTTGAATTTGTCTTTAATCAGCGTTTCTGCGGCAATTTTCATTCCAGTGTCTGTTGGATTTCAACAAAATGAAACCTCAGGAATGACATAAAGTCACCCATCGATGTGAACAGTTGAATTCAACATGCATGAAAGCTGTCATAATTCATTATTCATCAAACCGCAGTTGGGTTTGTCAAAAATAATAATAATTGAAAAAATATAAAACCGAACAAAAGAATTGTTGCAAAAATCTGTTTTTAATCTGCAAATAAACTTGTTATGTAAAAACGAAATGAAAGTATTTATATATTTTTGTTTTTTTAACTAATTTGTCCAATTTTTACTTTATGTTTATTATTTTACTTAAACATGTACCTATAATTGACTCCTGAGATAGGCGCAGGCTCCCCGTGACCCGAGGTAGTTCGGACAAGCGGTAGAAAATGGAATGGAATGGAATGTACCTATAATTATATATAGGTATATCATTTTCAGGCGGCCTTTTCAATTTTTCAAGATCTTTATTTGACACAAACTCTGCAAACAACATTTTCTCCATCCATTCAATTTTTTATTCTCAAATGCATGTAACCTTACATTCGATTTTTAACAGAATGGCTCAATTGGCCCAAATGGCCAGTCAAAACCAGACTAAGGACCCCAGAACCAGTGTAAAACCAGACTAAGGACCCCAGAACCAGTGTAAAACCAGACTTAGGACCCCAGAACCAGTGGCGTAAAAGAATAACAAAAGCTACCCGTAAATAGGTACATTTGCGATGTGGCCCATCAAATTTGCGGCTTTGATGGGTCCCGTCGCAAATTTACCTACTGTATTTACGGGTAGCCATTGTTTTCTTTGTTAAAGTCCTTCTGGTATTAAGAAGCGGCACTCTGTCGTGTCCCAGTATTGTTCATACGCATCATGTGCAATACCTGCGAGTTGTGAAAGCCCTGTGCTTTTCGTCCGGTGCGCCGTTTTGTTGTCTCAAGCTTAACAATTCTAAAGTCAATTTCGAAGAGCGCATTGCATATATCTTATAGCTTTTCTAAAGCTAATAAATTTGACTGATCTAAAGCATGCTGTATGAAAGACGCTGTAACCGAAAGGCTTAAATGCTTATTAATATCAACTTGAATGAAAGCAAACGTTGTATGATGTTTTGACGAAAAGAACTGGAAATACACAGATCATCCATAAAATTCAGTGGAAGTTCATAAATGAAGATTATTAATTTAGACGGGTGTCAAAAGCAGGCTTTGAAGAAAAAATGTCAGAAAAAGCAGGGGGAGTGTTCCACAGTAGAGCTTTGTGTCTAGCAAAACCATTGCATCATTATAACAACACTAAGCGAGCTCTTACTTTTAGCTGCCAACTTTGAATTGCGTTCACTGTAACGCGCTTCCATTTCACCAAGAACATGATCCAAAGCACTGATAGAAAGCCTGTACGTATCTCCATCTACTATAAACATGCGCATAAATATTTCACCGTCCGTGTAATGGTAAACAATCGGCCATGATACGTCCATTTCTTGTCAAGCAGTGCATACAGAACGTTGACGGTGGACGCAAGCCACCGGCAACCGGCAAGCCACCGGCACCGGCTTGTGTTTTTGAACAACACGTGTAGGCTAAGTACTGCACAAGACACTGCAGTCTGTCAAGTCTGTCATTTCTTTAACCTCTGCTCTTGTTGCTTCTTTAATTGATATTCACCAAATTCATTTTCCAAACATTTTTAAAAATGATTTTGTTTATCATCATTTCAAAAAGATGGCTCACCGGCCGGGCCATGCTCCCTAGGTCCTGCTCGTGGTGCTGACACTGCCAATATTAAATAATGTATGTCACACCATAAAATAAATGTGGTATTAGGCACCAAACCAAATTGAAATGATATAAAACGGCCAAGTGAATAAAATATCTTATCAAAATCTTGAAAAAAGTAGCAGTACTCTCTGCTTTTAAATGCTGGAGGCTGACCGCAGTCGACGCTGATGCCACGCCTACGTTTACCTGCACGTTTAGTTTTTTCAACTAAAATCCATCATACGCAGCCTCTCTCAAAAAGGCGACACATGAATTATGAAAGCTATATAATGTTATTGATAATTACATTAAATGCGATCGATACAATGATAATTTACTGCATGCAAAACCAGACATGTAGGCCTAGGCTATGCCTAGCAGCAGGTGCTTGACATGACATGACATCACTGCTGGTGGGCGGGTCCCCATCTCCTGTCTTGCAGGCCTCAAGGATTACCATAGTAAAATCAATCATCATACCTTACAGTTCACCCTTAAACAGTTGTTCTCATCTCTGGTCCACGTCTTGAATGCGTCTATTTCTGAAGACTTTGATAAGCTAAGTTAAGTTTCTCACCTCCACAAATCCTGTAAAAAAAAATTAAACCCATCTCTTCTGTGAATACTTGACAGGCAAATAAAAAAATACAAAAAACTACTTACAAGCTTTTGTTGAAACCATCAACTTTGTATTGGCTCCTATTGTATTAATGCTCCTGTATGACATATCGCTTATTGCTCCTTAAACTCTTTGTAAGTCGCTTTGGATAAAAGCGTCTGCTAAATGACTAAATGTAAATGTATTTGTTTATTTAGCATCCACTCAAATCATAGGCATTGCTAGACCCAATTCAGCTACGTTTTGAAAATGGCGAAGGGATTCTACTAAAATGGCGCTGAGATGTCCCCTGAGGGGAAGTGCTACATTCAGTTAGCACATGTATCTTTAACGTGAAGTGGAAAGCAGCCCCTGTAAGAATATAAACATATTATGCTCAAATAAACATGCTTGCGATCACGGTTTACTACGCTATATAAGTCTGCGTGTGTCCTGGTAATTGTACCCATGAGCTTAGCATTATTTGCTCGGCAGTTGAGCTACAGGAACCCTTAATAACCCTTAATGTTTAATTTAGACGGCATTCTTTGCTCAAATTGGATAGCGCTACAGCTGTCCTGACCGCAGGAGTGACCATTACCCAGTGTCAAGGCTTTGCCGAATTTGTTGTCCGTCCCATTATGTGTTCACTCCATGTGTTATACTCTTTGACAGCGTCTCTCACGAGGCCTTGGGGAGAGGATTATCTCTATCTGTTCTCTTTTACTTCTCCGAAACCTGTCGCGAGCAACGCCATCCGCTCTCAGACAATTATAGAACCCGGTTGACGAAGACAAAACCCTCTCCATTTAGAAAAGCAAACTGACAATAATGAGATTACGGCATCTGAGACTGGCGATAACTTCCCCAGCAGAAGCCTAAATGATGCACACTGAATTCATATTTGCTTAAGGTGTTTAACAAAGCACTGCAAATTGGAATCACACTCGGAGCGGGAAAAAATGCCTCCTTTTTCTCAGTTCTGACAGTGTTTTGTCAAAGCAGAGAGTGGGTGTCTGAACGACGAGTTTTCCCCCAGTCACACTGGAGCTAATTTAAGTGTGTTGAATCTAGATCTCAACAGAGACAGAGCCCTCTGCCAGTCACAGCGAACGCGTGTCCCCGAGGGTGATGCCGGCGCGATGTGATGTTTATTGTCTCAATGGTTCGCTCTACTCAGCTGTAAATGTCTTCAAATATGTATCAAATTAACAGCAGCAAATGTGTAAATGCTCGACTGAAGGTGATGAAGCTCTTCAACATGATCGTTTTAAAACCATCTCTAAGAGCCGCTAGCATCAGGAAAAGTCGAATTTCATTTCCTGTTAATACTGGTAAATATGTTCACACAAAAGCCATTGTGAATCAGATGAATTTAATGCAGCGGTATGCCAATCATAATACGTCTGTCTGAAGATTAAAAAGAATGTCTGACCCACATTGGTTAATCCCTTTTGTAAAGACTATATTTCATTTTGAGAAAACCTTTCATTTATTTGGAGCCTTTAAAAGTGTGATGCTGGTTCTACTACCTTTTTTATCCATTGCAATCCTTTATTCGAAGCTCTGAGCTTATAGTATTTTTGTTCAATCATCAATTCTTTGGGCTCGTAAAATCCTTGAGACCCTTGATTTCTCATAGGGAATCTTAAGCAGGGGTGATTGAGACACTGGAGACACAAACTCACAATTGAGCATTAGACACTAACCCATCGTTCTATTTACTGAAAAACACATAAAACAACAACAAAAATACTCTCCTAATGCTGTTTTACAAAAAAAACGTTCATCAATTTGATTATTAAAACAACACAAATTATTTATGTATGGTCACTACTTGAATGTGTCAAATTTGATGACAAAAATCATGTCAAAAATATGCTGCATTAACTTGTTTAATTTAAAGGTACAGTATGTATTTTTTTTGGAGGATCAGTTGACAGAAATGCAATATAATATACATAACTATGTCTTCAGAGGTGTATAAAGACCTTACATAATGAAGCGATATGTGTATATTAAAGGGACCACTTTAAGAGCTAGAACCATATCTTGGCGCTTCAAGTGGTTCTTCAGAGGTTCTTCAGCGGTTCTTTGGGATGACTGAGGTGCTCCATAGAACCATACAGGGGCTTCTCGGGTTCTTTATATGGAAGCGGTGCTATATTGCATCTCAGTCATCCCAAAGAACTGCTAAAGAACCACATGAAGTGCCAAGATATGGTTCCATATAGCACTTAAAGTGGTTCCCCTATGAGTACGAGCCAAGAACCACTTTTAGTGCGATATAGCATTTTTTTTTTCAGTGCTTCGAACGGTGGAGTGAGCCGTTGGTTGCAATTCGCAACCTCGCCACTAGATGCTGCTAAATTTCATACACCAGACCTTCAAGTAAATTGAACAAGCTAATTTCCTTTTTTTATCATACAGCTTACGTTCTAATGCACTAATTCTGTTTGTTTGTGTTCTGGTAAGTGGATGAGGTGTGGGTGGTGGTGGATAAAGAACACATTTCCTCTGTTGTTCTGTCATTTCCTCTGCTGGTTTTAGTGATATCAGCCAAAGGAATAAATACAGCGTGTGGGACGGGTTCCAGTCCAGATTGCTTTTCAGCTTAATTTCTGAGTAGTCAGCAGTTTGCTTGAAATACATTTGCATCTTCCAAAGACACAGAAAAAATGTTGCTTTAAAGAGCCAAAAAGCAATGGTCCTTTCACCAACACACTTTTAGCTGCATAGAAAAAAAAAAAGATATACTTCTAAAACTACACAAACCATGAGCTAGTTAACATGAGTTCTCAGGAAACACTATGAACTGCGGTCTTGTTTAATGATAGTGAATGCTTACATTTAGATACCATCAGCACTTTTTGCATCAGCAGATAATAGAAGTACGGTGGTGCGGTTCAGGGCCACCGTATAGAAGTGAAATACATTTGCAATTATACTCAATTAATATCAAGACACATTAATTTATTATAAAAAAAATGTATACAGTTTGTAAAGCAAAAATAATAACACTACTGGCTTTTTGGCTTATCGTTTATAGGTTTTTACATACCCTTTATTATTGCAATGATCGCTGGGATGTACGTACATATCATTAAGATGTTTGGAAAAATATTCTCACGGATCATAATTTATTTTCAATGTGAATATTTGAAAGTGGTGATGTCCAAGTGGATGAGCAGTTTACTTAATAATTAGAGCTCTGTTAACAAAAGCATGGTCTGGTGCAGCTCTGATGGTTTTTATTAACTATGACATGCCCACTAGAAATGCAAACTGACAATATTAAGATTGTGTCAATCCTTGAAAAGCCCAGTTGAATCGCTTTACCAGACGCATGACTCAAACTCAATACCTGCTACATGACTTTTTTATTGTGGAAAAGTAACACAGGTGATGCAATGAGACTTATTTTTTCTTACAAAATAACTGTTAAAAGCATCAGCCAGCTGGAGGACAGAGGCATGTCTTATCTTCCATAAGCTGTGGGGGGTATCATACTGATGCTTTAACTGCAGTTCTCTCCTCTTATAAAAAACAGCAAAAGGTTGAGTGTTAGATAAGTGCAGCTCTATGGCTTACAGAAAAGCTCGTAAAAACCACTTTAAAAGCTGGCAGGCCAGACCAGACGTGAAGAAGCTGAGCATGTAAGAAACTTTGAGAGATTCTATAAACTTTTATAAACTGAAAGAGCAGCCTAACATTGAGCAGTTCATCTTTTCCTTCTCTTGTTAGAAAGCACACTCAAAGAATAAAAAATATATATGTACGGATAGTCCTCAAAGCCTGAGTCAGGTTTTAAACGCCAAGTCGAGTCTGACCTCAGGGACACCTGTGAGCTTTAAATGCTCGGTGAGGGCGCTTGGATCTGCAATGCGCAGTGCCCGGGGGATGGTTTGGAACAGCAGGAACCTGAACTGTAAATTCACCTAGAGTCCGAGCAACAGCAGGAAGGGATAATCCTATGAATGAGAAAGAAGAGATTTCAAATATAAGTATTTTCCTGTCTGTAGAATCTCATTACTCTATCTCTTTCGTGGAAGCGGTCAAAAATGTACCTAGCAGATGAACTCAAATCCATTTTGCCCAAATGCATCCTCCTTTTTTTTCACATGATATAAGAAGTCTTACAGCTGCAAGCCTTACAGTGAGCTTTGACATGAGGGAACATATAGGGGTGGATATAAAATGTATTCTGCGGAAGCTGTGCTTTTGGTCTTGAGAGACGAAGGACTACGGATTGATCCTTATTGCAATCTTCATGGTGTGCCATAATGCCCCCGTCAAGTGATCTGAAGATGTACTTTTGGTAAAAATCAAACAGAAAATATTCATGAGAAGTTAAAAGGTGGGCGGGATCAGAAAAGTGGGACGGTACCCAGAAGGCCACTGTAATCCCTACGACACTGAAATCAGCCAGCTCCATCTGCCTCTGTTCCTCTGATGAGATCACGGTGTTTTTGCTCATCTTTATCTAGATTTAAGAGAGCCATATCTTTAACAAAATGTTTTCTTTAAACAAAATGTGAGTGGTGAGACGTGTGTTAAGAACATGAAAAGATGTTGCTCAAGTATGTAATTCTTGCCCTGTTGCCGTTTTAACATTTTGAACTTGTTTTATCGTTTAACACAATCTCACTAGAAGTATCTTGGATGTAAACTCAAAAGACTGGATGTCCGACTTTGAGCGCCACATCAAATAGAGGCTGGTAGAAAAAACATTAGATAAGATAAGAAATTGGCCGTTTCTCAATTCCAAGAACCCAAAGAACGGACCTGTGTTCTCACGGAGACCGTTCTTACGAGGCAGCCTCGGACGCGCCACAATGACTTCTGGGACTTTAAGCGGGTTCAATACGTCCAAGTCTGCATTCGATCATGCGTTCTCTGTACTTGTGTTCTTAAGTATTGGAACCGGACTTTGACGGTTGATGATGATGTGGAGCGAGAAGACACAAGATTGCTAAAGAACACATATTGAGACGCAATTAGCATTAGCATAAGCTCATTGGTATAAGATAGGGCTCACCACTTTATTGGATTTTTTTCCTCCCAGCAAAAGTTTTAACTTTAAACTTTAGCACACTACTAAACAAGATCGGTGATTTATGATATTTTATTAAAAATCCCAACCCTAAACGCAGCTGCAATAAATATGATTAATTTGTTCTTGGGATATGAAGCGAGTCTTGAGGCAGGTGACTGCTGCGAGGCAGAAAGTCATCTTATAGTCATTTTGACATTAGGAAAAATGGATTATCTCCCATTTGGTACCGAGGCATTTGGAGTCAAGCCTGAACTTGTCTTTTGCTGAATTTGGCTACCAGTGAAAATGTGCACATCTGCCAGAACTTTAAAAGGATGCTGCGTTCAGACTACGTGTTAATTTACTCTCCCTCCGAAGGGATTTAATGCGCGTTAAGAGTGCGTCTGTATGTATACGTCTGTCACACATGAGCGTGAACAAATACCACTTTATACTGTACCTTAAACCGAAACATAAGCAGGAATGACCCATGTTGTTTTAAAAACACGGCAACATTTACAGTGGAACAATATAGAATATCAGAATAGTATTTCAAACAAGACAGAAAAAAAAGAAAACATGTTTGGTTTCGATTTTGGTAGATGGATAAATTGGTAGCCGAGGAGCAGGGGCTCATGTGGTCAATTCTCCCCGGGATTCCGTTTCCTTTGAGAGTCTCAGACTGCACAGCCTGAGGTTTTTGAAGCCCCTGACTGTGTGGGCCCACCGGCCCAGTCCATAATCCATCCCTGACCCTGCACACGGTTTACTGCACCGCTTTTGAATCTATGCTGAAAAATTGTAAAAACCCTTCATCCACATTTTTTCACAATGCACTGGTGTTTTTGTCAGTTCCATCAGAAGTGTTTGTTGGATCAGCATCAGTCACTCTTTTTGTGAGCAGTGCATTAGAAGATTTGTATTTGGTAGCATACATGTTTATCTAGCTAGATCAACTGACGAGGGTACTTACTTTTAGCTTTAAATTCTTACTCGATCTGATGACTGTTGTCACATCACAGATCCGTGTGCAGGTTTGATGAAGGACCTCATCTTGATGGCAATCTTCTGGCATTGTACATCGGAGCTGCAGATGGTGGTAATGGCCATTGCTTGATTCTGTTCAACATGCTCTGAAGGAGGAGGAAGCACCTGCTGGTTCTGGGATGCCTGCTGGGGGAGGATTCAGAACAGGCTTTAATTAAATGCTTATCTTGCATCTCTACATCTGAAGGAAAATTTAAATGTCTTCTTATTACAAATATGTCTCATATATACTGTATACAAACCGGGCATTGGTCCAATTGCCAGAAATGGCTTCATCGCTCGCTGTATTGGGCTGTTTATGGTTTCAATGAGACACAGGGAGGAACCGGGGACATTATAGCTTCATTAACCGATGATGCCTCAGATATGTATAAAAATGAAGCTTACATATCAGTTATTGCTTAAATATTGCATTTAGAAAGAAAAGGTTTCTCATTTCATCACTACATAAAGCTCTGGAAAAAAAATAAGAGACCACCCCGTAATTATTTCATAAATAAATACAGGTGTGTATTTACTATTTAATAAACATTTTTGTTTTATTCTGTGAACTTTTCTCAGAAATTCCCTCTAACATAGCATTTTATTTGCGTTTGCATTCATTTGTTTTCAGGTTTTGAATGCTGAAAAAAATTATACTTATTATTCAACAACACACAGATGCTACACAATTTTTAAGGCACCCATTAACTAGCATTGGTTTTGTGCTGATCGGTTCCCAACACTCTTCAAATATCTTCTTTTGTGTTTTGCAGAATAAAGAAATTCATACAGGTTTAAAATTACAAATGGGTGAGTAAATGATGACAGAATGTTCAATCTCATATTAATCTTGAGTATCTATAGAGTAGTATTGCATACTTCGTATCTTTGAAGAGTATTTAGTTTGATCACATTTATAAAAGATAGACACAGCTTTATGATTGTTACTGAAAACATACGGCGCGTGCGGGGGAGAGGGGTAGGCTGAACACAGGCATCAGTTTCACTCACCGTATGCGGTTCATGTCCAGCATCTTTTAGCGCTGGGACGGCTCCATATATCAGTTTCAAACAATCTCCAAATCCAGCGTAATATCCACAGTTTATATAACATTCATCACCCAAATGCAGTGAACAAACAAACACCTGAACTTCACGAACGTATGCTCTCTCTCTCTCTCCAGCACACAAGTGAAAGTGACGTCTGCGCATGCTCCTTCTCCTGCTCTACTTGCTGCCGCGTGATTTTCTGGGAGAATTGTCCAATAAAGGGACTAAGAAAAATTGTTACGAAACAGTTTTATATGTTCAAAAAAACCTTTCCGAAACCTGTACGATCGCTGGGGGAGTGTATCGAGCACAGAAATACTACGTAATACGCCCAACTTGTATTTGGACAAGTTGACCATGATAAGCATGAGAAGACAACACGTTTAACATTGTGAAGAAGTCAGAATGCATAAGAAACCCGTTGCAGGGCCGCTGTTGAGCTTTGCTTTGTTGTAAAAAAACTCAAATGAAATGGCCACAATACGTGTAGAAATGTGAATTAAAAGCAATTTTAAGTGATCTCTTAATGTTTTCACTATATCTTACAAATTAATAAAAAAGTGTTTTTTTCTTAAAATGATGTGTACTGTCTTATACAATCTTAATGTAGTGACTGAACTTTTGTATTACAGGCACTTCTCCAGTATTTCATTCTAGAAGACGAATCGCCTGTTGTGTTGCAGAACTGTAAGTCACTTTCGATTAAGGCGCCGCCAAAGTGTAAATATAAAGCACAGAACGCTTTACCAGCAGATAACGTTTAAAACCATTGTTAAGGTATAATGGATGCTTGACAGGTGAGTTAGGGGAGTTTTACTGTTGCCCAGGATGCATCAGGACAGATTAGTGTGTACACTACAAATGTGATGTGATCACATGCGTCTTCTGCAAAAACGATCGGATCACAACCTTGTTTTTATCTTCCCCTCTCTCATGCCTGACTTAGATCAGATCACCTGAAATGGATGTTGATACCAGGAGTAAACAGAGCCATACCCACGCATACATACAAACAAAGCCACCCTGGAAAAGGCATTGTTTATTTTCAAGGCCAGCAGACCAAAAGAGGCGAGACAAGGCTGCAGGTTATCCTACAAACCTACAAACCCTGCACATATGACATCTATAATCTCTGAGCATACAGCAGTGATATACAACCTCCGGAGAACAAATTCACCCCGGCTGCCTTTAACAAAGTCACTCTGAGCCACAAAAGCATTCGCAAGCCTTCACCTGCTGCCACACAGAAACGCTGATCTGAGATCATGTTTATGTTTTTCTTCAGTGTGAGAACAATGTCAACGGCGAGGGATATCTCAGCCGACTTTCTTGCCAACATGGCCATCAATCAGGCCTAAATCAATCACCTTAGCTGCCTCCCACAGGAGAGAAAGTGAACCCGGCCCTAATGGAGGTCACTGGACTGGAAGCTCCAGCTCTGAGATAATCAGCAGCGGAGCAGCGAGGTGCTCTGTCCGGTCACGGACACGCTTGGCGGGTGGCTGCGCCGGTCAGACGATTGCAAAGTGCATGCTGTACATGAATAATTTTGCAACCTAGAAGGGCAGCTGTTAAAGTTTCTGTGAAATGGCGTGACATTTTATTTTGTGTTTTGACATGTTTCATATTGAAACAGAATGTTTGGGTGGGGCACAAGACAAAGATCTTGCCCCTTTTGTGTGTTTGTTTAGGCATAGGCAATGACATGTAAATCCACATCAATGTTGACCCTTTTCACGTTGTTAGGCCACTTTGCTAGTTTTGGAATTCTGCAAAAAGGTCTTTGTAATCTTTATACAAAATCTAAAAATGTACTTGAGTGGTGATACTTTTCTGACGACATCAATTGGGCAGAACATCCGTTAACGGATGGGTCTTCCAAAATGAACATTCTTGCATTATTTACTTAGCCGCTCATGTTATTTTACACTTGATATGACTTTCTTTCAATTGCAAAACAAAAAGAAGATATTTTAAAGAATGTTGATAACCAAACAACACTCATCCCCATTGACTTCCATTTTATGGATATAAAACCTAAAGACGTTTCTCAAAATATCTTCGTTTTCATTTAACAGAAGAAAAGAGGTATATACAGCTTTGGGTGACATGAGTGTGAATAAATCATAACAGATTTTGGGGGGGTGAACTATCCCTTTAGCCCCTCCAATCAGATTGCAGTGGAAAAAACAAACCACGCCCTCTATTTCCTTTAATTTGCATTTCACTCTGAAATACGGAAATAAATTGTTGCAACTTCCGGTTCACACAAACTTTAAAGGGAGGAACTGTGTCATTGTAGAGATATTTTTTGGATGAAATTTGGATATGCTCATAAGTTTAAGATGAGTCATCAATATTTCAGTACGTTGTTTTGTAAGAGAAAGACATTTTCAATTTGTTTATTTATTAAAAACAATATTTTTGTAAATGTTCAAGAGTGCACCTGCAAATAGACGCCCTCAAAGCTAACAGTCAAAAGCTAAAAAACTAAAATTTTACTGAAGGGTAAAACAATTAATCAAAACAATAAAAGAGGACATGACTATTATACAAAGTGATTTTCAGCAAATCCTCAATCCTAAAACAACTAAGCAGGGATTAGATTTTCAAGCACATGTGATAATGTGGATCAGGTCTTTGACCCCCCGCTCACGCGCTCTTCTAATGGATAACTGATAATAACAGAGCGGCCTGTAGAATAACAGGATGAATTCCATAGATGGCATTGATGGGGTTTTATTTTAACAGACATCCACAATTTCATCCCTGCTTTTAATGCCCCCGTAAATCAAACCCTTTAAATCTGCCCCGCAGCCAGGATAAAGCGTGGAAAATGGGAGACGCAGTTATAGTAAAACGTTCTCATAATGTCATCTGCCAAAACTTATTCCCAAGCGGCATAATTACCTCTTTTTTCTTTAGTGTCTGGCCTGTATTTTAATGAGAAATGCCAGGAAAGCAGATTACCAGACTGATCATTAGCATCCCCTAATTACCAACTGATACATACATTAAATAAACAAATATGACAACCAATGGTCTCACCTACCCTTCTGTTTGTCAATGCTAATGCACGAAAACCGGAGTCTGAATATTTGCCTCGTAGGGGGTAAACTGAATCTTCTTCAAAGCAAATGAACTGGCTTCCTTCCCTACAGGCTCTGCAGCGACTTGGCTTTTCATTCCAAGAGAGCAGCTGGATGCTTGGTTCTCTATACAAGGTCTATGCACCAAAAATTTGATCAAAAGCTGTTTACTATCTGGTCGCCTTAATGTAGTTTTCTCCGTAAAATCTTCAAATCATCCATCTCTAACTTGAAATTCTGCCAATAAATGACAAGCTGACATGTTTCTGGCTTACAGAGATTTACAAGGACACCTTCTGTTCGCTCTGGGCTCACGTCCGTTTCCGAGCGTTTCATTGCTGAAGCGAGAATCATGTCAAGCAGACCTGATCCCTTTTGAGTGTCAGACCCGAGTCTACAATAAAATCAGAACATTTAAAACAAGACTGCTTCTTAGTTGATCAATGTTGATCACGTTCTGAAATGAAGTCAACTGTGGGTAAAAATGGCTAAAAGCTGTAAACTTTGGTTGGGTTCATTAGCCTGTGGATATTAAATAAAGGGAGGGAAGAATAGTTCACCTCTAAAATTATAATCGTAAACGTAGCACACTAAGAAATCAGATATATTACCCCTTAAATGGAGGAAATAGGACTCCCATTTATTCGTTTCATTTATCCTATAAGCTTTATGTGCTTAAACTGTCATGATCATGTCCTTCTTGTCAGGAGTTTTCTAGTTCTGTGGACATGGTCGTGACAGTACCATGTCTTTTGTGCTTGTTGTGTTTTGTGGGGAAGCACATGGCCTTTGTTGTCACTTTGCACCATGTTCTCTCCTGTCGCTGTCTTGGCCCCGCCCCCTTGTTTCCCCGCAATCTCCCCATTAGCGATTCATTTCCTCACCTGCCCTGTGTAATTATCCCTTGTTAGTTTCCCCTATTTATGGCCCTCTTGTCTTCAGTCCTGTGCTGTTTCGTTTTGACTCTTACCCCCAATCCTTGTCCGCCTAGTTCCTGCCCCCAAAGAAGTGAGAAGTAATCTACCCTTCGTTCTTGTATTCCTGTTTGCCCCATCGTTAGTTTTCTGTTATTTTATAAAAGTATTTTGTTCCATTTGCTGTCTGCGTCTGGGTTCTCTGTCAGCACCATGACATAAACAACATTTTTGATATACTGTTTAAATAAAGATCACTTTCACTACACGTCTACATAAGGAGAGACAAGCTAATTATTTTATCTTAAGAAATGGCATTTCACCATGTAGGTCACCAGTGGCACGACACATTTGACTGGAAGCCTGTTAAAGGGTGATGTGATCCGTGTCACACCTGTAAAAGTGATGTGACACCTCTTTCAGAAAACCTAAATGCAGGATGAGAAGAAACAGCACTGGGCTGAACTCCACAGGAAAAACTTTGTAGATGGTTGAAGCTGTTATCAAAGAGTTAACCACTGTTGGAAACAACGTTTCGGTCATCACCGTCACCAGCAGACATCGATCCTGACATTGTATCTGTGTGTGAGTTGCCCTTGAGAAAAAAAACCTTTCTTCCCTCAAGTATTTGATTTATGTGGTACATTTTGGCAATGACGTTTGGAATGAGTCTGTACTAAATCGAATCTTTAAGGCATTGCTCACCACTTGTGACAATGTGTATTGACAAATGCGAATGTTGTTATTAGAATATGCTTATTATTATATATTTATTCTATACAGTATAATACTGACACTAATAGATGAATCAAAAGAATCAACTCTACTAATACTAGAACAAATACTAATAATTAGGGGTGTATCATTAAGGTCAACAATGCTGGGTTCGCAATTACGCTTGTTTCATAATACTTCAAAATTGAGAGCTATTTTTAAAAAGAAAAAAAATCATGTTCCATTCCAATTTATATTTACCAAACTGCAGTTGGTTTGTTTTGATGAAGTAATATTGAGTTTCTTTTCAAATTAATTTAAAATAATCCAACATGATAAAATTCATGAAATTCAGATAAAAGATTTATTAATATGAACCTAATAACATTTGTTTGTTTAATGTTTAGTTTAATTTTATGTAAATGTATAAAAATTAAATGGATCTGAGAAATAAAACTGAATTTGAACCAAAATTAAAAGGTATTTTATTAAATATGTAAAAGCACAAATTAAAAAACAATAATAATAATAATGTAAAATGTTTGAACAGACTGTTGGGGTCAAAGTTTTATTTAAAAAAACATTTATTTATATAATTTACATTATTTAATATATATATTTTTTTTCTTTATGAAATAAACTTGTTTTCATTGTGATATTGAGTTAAAAATACAAAATACATATAAAAAGTATTATACAAATATTTCAAAAATATTTCATCCTTAAAAGTTGTTATCATTTAATTATCATGCCAATGACTCTCAAGAATGCTGTATGAATTTATTTATTCTGTACACAAAGGGGAATATTGGTGGCTTTTTAAGCAGTCGGCTTATATGTATACTTTTGCTTTCAGGTTTTATTAGAAAGACTATTTTATAAGTCTCAAAATAGAAATACTCATATCTTCTAGTCATACAATAGCTTTGTGTGAGGATATTAAATAAATGATAACACAATTTTGGTTCTCTCGCTCATATCAAGCTATTTCTGCAGAATGGCAAAATTCTCTGTGGTGCATGAAGAAAAAACGATTTTGGAATGGCGTGGGGTAAATAATGACAGCGTTTTCACTTTTAGGTGCGTTATCACTTTAAGAGGACAAGGTCACTATGAAGGAGGTTCATCACATGATGCATCAGCTGTAACATCCTCTCATCATAAGACAGACCAGTCTGTACATGCTCTTTGGGCCATTAGGTCTGATCCATCAGAAGTCCACTGCTTCCCTGCACCCCAAGGACAGTCTTTGTAACCTCTACACCTACACCCCACACCAAAGCTAATGTTCTATATGCACAGTGACAGGAGCTAACCAGGCACATCTCCCCAGAGAAGCAGAAGACAGAATAATTAAGGTGCTACAGATCAAGTTGCAGGAACTGTCGTTGCTGCTCTAAGAGAACTGCATACCATCTGGAACGGTTTCCTGCATTTCAGCTTTGTGTAATACAGTTAACTGTGTCCTCTTGAGGTTACAACGAGTAAATCCATCACGCTGCTCGCCACCATCTGTCAAAGATCACACCTTCGTCTATCACGTTTAAACGAGACTTGAATAAAAATGAGCACTATGAGAAATGGTGAGACGCGCCATACACAGAATTCCAGGAAAGGGCTTTGCCAAGAGTTCATCTTGCAAGGTGGAAACGAGGTGGAACATTTTCAATCTAGCTTCATTTCAGGTGTGAAGTCAAGACCTGTGTGGCAGCTCTGACTTTGTGGTCTCACAAGGATGGATGCTTCAAAGACTAAAAACAAAAGTCATATTTATACCACATTTTAGATTTATGAAATGAAAGAAGTCATTCCGTGATTAGTAATACAGTCATTTTAATGACAGTTTGGCATTTAGCTAATGAGAAGCACATTCTGCAGGTTTTCTTCGTGTGTGCTTTAAACTACCATAAATATTTATCAAATCTGCTTTGAGGGTAGATGAATTGTACAGAATGATAAGCAGGATTGTCATTTCTTTAGTCCTTAAAGGAACAGTTCACCCAAAAATGAAACTTGTGTCTTCATTTAATCTCCTCAAGTTGTTCAAATCTGTATACATTTATTTGATCATTGCCATCATTGACTACCATAGTATTATGGTATTAAGTGCCGAAAAAATATATTTGGATGAATGTTGGCAAGGAAAAGTTCTGGGGCACTATTGACTGCCATTGTAATTTTTCCTACCATGGGAGTCAATGGCGGCCAAGAACCGTTTGGTTGCAAGCATTCTTCCAAATATCTTTCTCTGTGTTCAACCAAACAAATACATTTATACAGAGTTAGAACAACTTAAGGGTGAGTAAATGACAGCATTTCTATTTTTGGAAGGACCCTCTCTTTAAGTCCTCTTCAGAATTCATTGTTGGCAGCTCTATGGCACACCACAATTTTGAATGCACACGTTTGTTTTTTTACCAGCTCTTCTTCTCACCGCGTTCACGCCCATTTTAATTGCATTTTTCAAAAACTTTGAAATAGTAAAAAAAAATAACTTTGACACTTTAAATAGGACAAGAATAAAAGAGGCATAACCAAGGAATAAGGTGAAGGGTGTGAATTGATAATGGGATATTGAATAAGGAAACAAGGGGGCGTGGCTAAGACGCAGGACGGGAGAGCACAAAGCAGAATCAATGGCCATGTGCCTCCAAAACAAACACAAGAAATGGGGCTGTCATGATCCCGCCCGCCTTTACAAGATACAGCTGCTAGAAAGGCGGGATCATGACAGTATACAACAGTATTTAAGGCCCCCCTTCCACTCACAAAAATGTAAACATTCTACCAAGTAAAATATTTAAGCTGGACATTAACTGGAAAAAGTTTATAAAGATGGCCAAAAAATAAGAAAATATGTCATTTTGTCTAATTTGATTGTGTCAATTTCCACAATATACCCACAAAACAGAACATTCAATCTTTATTGAATTAATTGATTTCAGTATATTCAAATCTGTCGCTTTCCTTGCTTTTATATTGGATTTTCACTATTCATGTACAGTATAAAAAATAAATAAATGTTATTCTTGAATGAATAATAAACAAATATTAAATTAATATTTATTACTAATCCAAATATAACCAGCTCGATGAAATCCTTCAGTTCAGTGGATTTCGCGAGAAATTCAAACGAAACTCTATGAGTTTCATCATCTTAACGGAAGAGGAGGGATGCTGAACACAGCCTCGGTGAAACATAAAAAAATTCAGCCTAATGTATTTCCACAAATGTCACCTGAGGATATCATAAGAGCATCTTTGATGTTAGTTTTTCTTTATGACCACTTATGTACTAGAGCTGTAGGCAACAGGACGTCATGTAATTATGTGCCCATCACAGATCAGTAGCTCAGTCAGGTTCTAATGTCGATTTGCCTACATTCATATATTTCAATATATTGCATAAGACACAGAAATCTAATGCGTTTCATTACTTTATAGGCCTGGCCAGCGAGAAAAGGTGCAGCTAATGGTTTGGCTAATCTGACTGCTGCCTTAAAGATACTGATCCAAGGTGAGTCACCGACATAATGTAGGCGACTTTAATAACGCCCGTAGACCTATTCTAAGCAAATGAAAAGTGTGGAGACACATTTTATACCTGCATGATTTTTTTCTTCACAAATTAATGCGAAAAAAAGCCCTTATAATTCCAGCCGTGCAACCGTCTCTGGATGCATTTTTTCAGTTTAATCCAGTCCCCCATTCAAATGCACAAGCAGTTATTTATCGGTCTCCGTGGATTTACATGCTGACAAGTTAATCCTACAAATATGCTGTAGTGGAACCTGCCTAGAGGCTTGAAGGGTATGTCGTGTCAGTTTGTATCTGTCAGCACTCGGGTCACCTTCATAAATCCTTCGATAGTGAGATAATCGAGTCTCGTGTGGGACTCGGAGATGTGTATTTTATCAAGTAACCGTGTGTAGGGTCTATGTTACAGCTGAGTGTGTAGGAATATATCCAGATGGCTGAGCCATGCATTTCCAACTGGGACCAGATGCGTTACTGTGCTTAATGTACTGTATAGTAGACCCTGCATCATAAATGAACAGACGGCTTGCTCTGACCAAAAAATAAGCATACATTTGAAAATTATTAAATGACTTCCCTAGAGCTGTCCGTTTACTACAGACTACAGATTCAATTTAAACAAGACCATCAAAAGCTCAACATTTTTTTTCATATTTACTCACCCCAAGTCATTTAAAACTCTTCTTGAACAGCGGTCACAAAACTGCTTAGACAAGTTACCGAATAGATGTATTGCATTTGTTCTGGGAAAATGCCAGGATAGTGAAAGTATAAAGCAGTGCGTGCTCATGCATGATGTAAGTAAAAGGGGCTTAAGGAAATAAAATACAACCGTTTTATCCCAGCTGGGAAGATTAGTCCCAAACACAGATTTATACTGTAGACAGGCTGGCATTTGGAATGCAAATGAGAAAGAATTTAGGAGGAGAATTAAATCGTGTATCACAATGTAAATCCCCTTAAAAACTGTCAATCCATTTCTCAGTTCATTTGGTTAGTGTGAATGCTGCTTCCCGATCTGAAATCAATGGTCTCTGGGAGACAGTATGAAAATCTTTGAAAAATGTAGTGTAATGATGTAATACTTAATTCAAGTTTATTTTTCTTACTCCATTGACAGGTATATCATATTTTTAATCATAAATTCACTTTGTTTTTCTGAATACAAAACTTAATATCTTATGTCATTTTGGTTCTCAAGTAGCCTAAATATATCCTGATTTAAGAATATTTGGAAAGATTTTTCACAGTGTACATCATATTATGGCAATTTATTAAATTACTTAAGCAACAAATTTTATTTAAAAAAGATGAGATAAAAATACTGTCACCTGACAAAATAATGTCTTCACCTCTTTGCTTCATTCTGGGCAAATAATGATATGCAATAAATTTCAAAAACTCAATTCATTAATCATGCAATTAATGTTATTAAAAAATTACTCAAATGCTCAAACTACAACTATTATTTCGTAATTTGTTTACATACTCATGTGATGATGTCATTTTTGGTGTAAAGTACAGTATATGGATTCAGCTGTGTCAGTATAGTGATAGCATTGAATGAGACAGCGCACAATGAACCTGACCGGCCAGATATTGTCCAGCCAGTGTGCTCAGGGATGGTTTATCATACCAACACTGCCTGGAGTGGCAGATTCACTGAGAAAAAAAGAAAGTGGCTACAACTTTCAGTCCAGACACTCAAATACTCCCATTCTCTCTCTCTCTCTCTCTCTCTCTCTTTTCCTGTGCTCTCTCTCTTCTCAAACCTATTTGGTCACAATCCCATATCGAGGTGTGAATGGGAAACACAAGCTGTTCCATAGAACATCACAAGTCTCTCATAAATATACACAAATTCCATCCACCAACTTCAGCAAAGTTAATTACACGAGAAACGAGTTTCAGCCCAGCACCTGAGGACGTGCTACATATAGACATGAAATTACGATAAAAATGAATACAAACCCCGTCTTGAGCTAAATTAATTTCTCTTTGTGACTAAATCATTTTACCTCATTGGAAGCGCTTCACTAATACCGTGTTAATCAATTATCCATTACATCTCAGTTATATAGGCAATGGCGTTTCATATAGCACCGAGATGAGGACGTGGAAGTTCTTCTCCTATGTCAAACAAATACTCCAAATGTTTACTGCACAAAGGAGGATTCAGGGCTTTTCCATTGTCGGCTGCCACCCCACTAAAACTATTAACGCTCTCGCAAAAAAATTGCCATAGCAACCAAAAACAGCATCAGAAATTCTCACAAAAGTTCAATAAAAAATGACCAGGTCTCAAAGTCGACGGCTGCCCCATCACATTACCTATACATAAGTATACCCAGAACTACATGAAATATGTATCCTGGTATTTCTGTGCTATAACAATTCAAGTAGCTGAGAAAAAAAACAAAGTGCATTTCCATACAGTAGTTACTGCATTAATCGGGACAGGCTACTCTTAATCATATACAACATAACGTCGGCTTCACAGCTTCTGTGAAACTCGGGCAAGCGTCTCCCCCATAAATAATTTCTTCCATTGACATTTTAAGGCTCGAGTCAATATGTGAGGCAGCAGTTGAGAGTGTAAAAAGCAGTTGTTAGAACCACAGGCCCGAGGGCTCACCTTTACCCCATCAGCGCGCAAAATCGCCTCATTCATTTTCTTCAGGACCCACAGGAACAGTGCAGGGGTCAAAAGTATGGAGACTCATGCATAATATTAAAGTTTAAGCATTGTGCATTACCCATTCTCTGCAGCGAGATGAATGCCTGCACTTTATATAGAGAGACCTGATTTATTCATCAATGTGATTTCTGCTTATGACAACAAGCTAAAGAGACCATCAACTGTCTGGGTCTCTGAACTCTGCCCGTCTAATATCAAATCCCAAAGGATCTTCAGTCCTAGTGAGAGTGTGTGGGGGGGTGTGCAGTGGGGTCTGCTGGCAGTTCTGTGTGTGTTCAGTTACCTAGTAAAACAGTAATCCAGGATTATAAAGCCTGGATGCTGTTTGTTTTACTCTAAAAGACTTTCTAATTTATGTTTGTGTAGGCTACTTTAAACCTAGGCTCAGCTTACATGCCCAACAAACGCCGGCAGTTCATTCACTGACTGTCTGATGCATAATGCACACAGAACTTGAGTGCACTTGCAAGTTCAAATCAAACTGTAAGGCTGCAGTATATTATTAGAAATCACGGCTCGAAGTTGTGGTCAAATGAAAATGGGTTTATGCTAATGAGCAAGAATAATATATACAAAAACAAAGAAACTGTGAAAAAGACATGTAAATATAAAGGGGATAACCGTAGACATAACACCTCAGCGAATGCTTTGAGCTGTTGCTGTAATGCGAGACCAAAAAAATCCAAGACTGCCCCATGAACAGAGGAGAGCTGATTTCTTTTAGGGAAAAGAGCTTTGCTAATGCTTGGCAAGTGTGAGATTTTAATATTTTTATGACAAAATAATCATATTCTGACAATAAGCAAGCAAATAAATATACACAACACGTTTTAATACTTCACGTAAAATCATAAACCAATGACTTCACATGAAAATGTGAACATGGTTGTGCTTTTTATCCAGAAAAAATGACTGTGTTTATAGGGTAGCCATGCCATCACCAATATGGCCGTGATGTTTTGTGGGGATAACAAGGTGACGAGAGTATTGACCAAAAAAACAGAACAAACAATGACATGACAAGAGGACAGTAAGCAAAACTAAAACTACAAAATAAAAGTTCAGAAAAAAATAAATTTTGACAGAAGACAGTGCCATAAATATAAAAAATCATATTTTGTAGCTATGAAGTCTTGTTGTCACTCATATTCTTAACTTTAAGTGTTCAGCATCAGTGAAACTATACGCTTAGCTAGGCTTTATTTTTCAGTCGTTTATGATGATGATGGTGCTTTTTAAGAGCTTGTAACAATATACAGTAACACAGGCGTTGACTATAAACTAAACAATGTTTTGAAAGTTTATACCTTTCATGGAAATCAATTTACTGTGGATTACACATTGTATGTTAACACAGCTGGACAGTTAATACCACTGCAAATCTTCCGGATAAGAAGATTTGGGAAAAAGTGATTATCTTTGATTCACTCAAAAGGTTTCAATTTACATATAACAAAATGTTTTCCTGCATGTGTCTTTTTTAATGTACAGTAAAACATTTAACAAGAATAATCACCATTTACTGTGGGCTTAAAATGTAAAATCTTTTTTTCATTTGGTGACATAACTCAAGACGAAATTGTAGTGCTAGTTTGTGACGAGTAATGAAGCACGTAATGAAATGACTCTGGAAAACAATTCATGCTCACTTAATATTCAGTTTCCTCTGGTAAAGATTATTCATTTGTTTCTCTCCTGTGGGTGACACTTGAATGAGTCTGGTAATGGCACGCCGTTGAAGTACAGTGCACAATATTGAATAAAAGCCCTGGAGAAGTGGACTTGCTCTCTCCCACGAAAACACAGGTGATTGCAGACAAGCAGGCATGTGCAAGCACACATACAAGTCTCCGTATCTCTGTGAACACTTGAGAGTGAATCGATAGAACGCAGATGGCTCCGAGGACAAAGATATCAGCAAACGTTTTGATTGACAGCCAACTGCTCAGTTTAATGTTGAGAGAGTTGCAATGTCAAACACAGTAACTGATGGATGGAAAACTTCACCAGTAAATATATTATTCAATAATAGAGAGGCATTCGCTTCAAACTGAAATCTGGACCAGAAATGCACAACGTATAGGAAATGCTTATACAATAGTTGGCATATTTCAGCACTCTATATGTTTTACTGTAAGCGTACAAATTGTGAACTAACTGAACCATCGAATCCAAATCCAAGGGATAACTCGTATATCGCAGAATAAAATCACTTTTGCACATTCAATTCAAAGCAAAATGATGTTCAAATTCACGCCCAGATTACAGGTTGAAGGCTGGCGATGCAGAGAAGGAAAGACAAGAATCGTCTGACCGCCTGCACTAATGTCAAAGGGAAATTTAGACAGACAGGATATGAAAGAGGAGAAGATGAGGTACCTGTGATGAGGCCAATGTTCCTAGCCATTGTGCTGGAAAAGACCATTACCCAGACCTTTCACAGCAGATTCTGCAGGGAAAAACTGTGCACGTCTTATTTAACAGTTCAATCAAGGCCCATTTTAGAGCTTAATGGAGCAGAAATACCAAAAGCCAACAGTTTTTTTATGGCGTTGCATTTCTTGTATGACCTTTCGGCTATATATCATAATAGACCGATGGTCCTTTTTCACAGCATTTCACCTTGAAATATGTAGTGTATGGTTACAACAGCATCCCTACCAACTGGCATCATTATCATCATTATAACTAGGATTATATATTATTCAAAACAAAATGTTAGCCAATTAAATATGATGTTCTTTAGTGTTGTTTGTTAAGATCACATTTGTTTTTTTGTTGCACACCGCACACATTTTTGTTATACTCCTAATTCTAAGCATTTAACTGGCGCATTACCCAATGGGGGGTTTAAGATAACATATAGAAAAGGTCCATATTTCACCAATTTGCTTTCCTTGAATCAACATAGGTTAATTTTAAAATAAATGTTGATTTTTCACATTTTACCCATCGTTGGGATGAAAAAAACAGCATTTTTTAGAGCGTAAGAAAAAAAATGTATAGTATAATGCAATGCAAGTCACTTTGGATAAAAGCGTCTGCCAAATGAATAAATGTAAATGTAAGCAAATACATTTAAGTGAGGAAACTCTAGGATTTAAAGTGATAGTTTACACCAAAATGAAAGTGATGTCATCATTTACTCACACTCTGTTCATTTCAAACCCGTATGACTTTTTCTTCTGCAGAACACACACATAAAAATATATTTTGAAGAATGTTCAACAGCGTTTGTGTATGAACACAAAACCAATGAAAGTGAATGGGTGCCAGTTAACAACATTCTTCCAAATATCTTTTTGTTGTGTGTTTTCTGCAGAAGAAAGAAAGTCATGCAGTCATGGAATGACAAGAGGGTGAGTAAATGAGGACAGAAATACAATTTTTGTGTGAACTATCACTTCAAGCCAGATGGAAAGCACAAAGAAACCACTCAAAACACTCTAGAAACATCCTAGGATTTGTGTGCTTTGTTTTGCATCTCACTCACAATTTCTTTAATAAAAGTTCAAAATCTAGTTTAGTATGCTTTGCTGCTTGACAAAGCAGAGTTTTCTTAAGCTTAAATGTCAAAATCAAATTTGTTACGTGAAGTACCATCTGTAATTGCTATGCACCAATACAACTGTGCTTGCGTAATATTCTTCTCTCAGACATAAACCAGAATGTGGACACACAGTTGAATCTTTGCATCAACGTACTGCTGAGTTTTTGCATCAGTAATTTTTCATCACTTCAAAGTTACAGGAAGCAATATGCAACTTTGTAAAATAACCACACACATTAATACTGTAAATACATAAATTATTGTAAGTACACATAAAAACGGCTAACCAGCCAGACTAACAGCGTCATGTTAGCAGCTCAAAAGAATGTCAATAGGTCCTTTGAAAAAAATATGCAAGTGACAGAGAAATGTAATCATTATTAATAGAGCATAAAAATCAGTTTGTTGCAGTATAATAGGTTTATCACACCTTTCTTTCTGAGGATATGTGTGTATGAATTCATTCTATAGTAACTTGAATTACACAGATGGTACAAAACAATATAACAGTGCAAAGACATCTTTTACAGGTGACAACAAGGGGCTTATTTGAGGGAGAAAATTAAACGATGATACCAATAACAAATGACAAGAACAATAAAAGGATCATATACTTGTTGTTGTATCTGTACATCAGAGAAACAAAAAGAGCTATGGGATAATCTATAGTCCGGCATTATTTGAACAAAGGATAAACACGACAGTACTGATAAATTAGGGTCATTTTATACTTTTAATGAGGTCACGCAAGCCAGGAACATTAAACTTCATAGCTCCCTATATAACGTCAACTGGCTGGATACCATCAAGTAAAATCCAATACAGGTCTTAATTAACTTATACGTTTCTACTGAAACAACCTTTTGTTTCCAAGGGCTTCTGTGAGGATCTAGGCTGACGTTCGCTTTAAAATGCCTCACTTTGTGAGCCCGTCATTGAATTACATCATAACTTATTTAGACTGCTTTAGAATGTACATTTACCAGCTGGATTCACAAGCTTCTGGATCTTATGACTTTACAACCTTGACATTTTTCAAGAAGTTTTATTGTAATTGTTGATTTTGAGTTGATTGGTTTGCTAATGCGTCGCTAATGTTTTTGTGCCCTGCAAAATGCATTTCTAGCATGATAAAAAAAAAAGGAACCTAAGTTTTCAGTCTGTTTTTATTTCTGGTGATTTTTTAAAATGACCATTTATGGAATTTAACCATTACATTACATTTCTAGAGACCCCGGAAACTCTGAAATTGCAATATCCAAATTCCAGACTTAATCACACACGTTATTCTTCCGCTCCTATTTAAATCAACGGCCATCTTAACTTTAGCCACACTCATGTGTACTGTCTTTGTATCTGTCTCTATTTCTAGAAGATTCTAATCTATTATATCAGGCACAAAAAGGCAAAATTCATGACTGATGTTTTTAGGTTTAATTTCTAGGTTAAAATAAACACCTGAGAGTTGGACCTTGAAATAAGGTTACAAATGCACAAGTCGTCCTTTCTGAATGTCAGTTGGCTTTTGACGTAAACAATTATTAACAATCACTGCTGCATGCGTGTGTAATGAGACAAAGTGAACTTAAGAGTCATCTAAGAATTCCATTAGATTGTAGTCTGCTAACTCAACACACACACAGATACATGCAAAGTACCACAGATTTATACTTCATTCAGCCCTGCGAGACACCCGCAGTATTTCCTAATTCGTGTTCTTTGACCTGAGAGAAGAAAGGGTCTCAGAGACATGTACACAAATACTTTTACAGCTAATGTGCTCAATCAAACATCCACTAAAACGCATTTAAGATGCATCGTCCTTGCCCTTTATTGTGTCACAGACAGAGGTCACCGAAAATAAATTTACTGAACACTGTGTGGTGGTGCCAGAGGTCGAATGGTAAATAATTATCCACATTTCTGAGTTGAGCTATGGTACCACGGAGGTACTGCAACAATAACATGCCATTGTACAGTAGCATCCACTGAATTATAATAACAAATAATGCGATATGCTAAAATCATAATTCATAAATATGAAAGGTGCCACCAGGGAGAATTTTTCACATTTGAATAGCTTTTTTCTACCCAAAACAACAACAAGATTCACTGGCAGATATTTGGAACGGTTGTGCCCGGGAGAGTTTGTAAATCAACACTTCATAAGTACTGCAGAAATATAGCGGAAAGATTATTTCTACTAGACACATACATCTTAGTTTATATATTTTTCCAAAAGCTACACAGTAGCTTCAGTGAAGGTTTCACACTGAAGCTTTACATATCAAAACGATGTCATTAACGCTAACATTCTATTTAGTGAGTGCGAAGTTATGGATATATCTGGGCTATTCCAGCATGATATTTCCAGTCAAAACTTCTCGGAGAACATATTTATTACCAATGTACTGAAACATCTGTTTATATTGGACTAAACCACTGATAAAAGAGTCCAGACATCAGAAAATATCAGTTTACGTCTATTTTAAAAGAAGGAAAATGAAACGTCTTCTGGATGTGACAAAAAAGGATGCACGTTTTTGACAGACAACATACTTTGTAGGATTCCTCTGACTGAAAAAGTTCAGACTTAAATAAATAGAGAAGGGATGACTCCTCAAAGACCATAAACTTGTTATTGACTTTAATTTTCACGCGTCCATTTATGAGGAATATGGATGGCTATGAATGTGACAATTCACTTATGTGACTATATAAAACTATGCATTTAAAACTAAACAAATGCTTTAAAAACTTTAAGAGAGACATTACGTGGGTATTTAAACCATGTACTGACATCTGACCTACCAATATTGATATCAACTATAGGCTAAAACTAAAATTAAAATATCACATTGCATATAGCTATTAAAAAAACAAAGAAAAAAACCAATGTCAAGCAATATTAAAATGGTTCATTTAAAGCACCAAAACGAGAGAATGTGAAATTGAATCTGAATTCCCCAATGTTTCATGTGAAAAGGTCATATTTCAGGTTTTGGTATTGCTTAGAGCTAACAATATAAAAAGAACACTATTAAAAGTGGGATTATTAACAGATTAAATGCAATTAAATGTACCTGCTCTTTTGCCTTAAAGTTGTTATCTGGACACATTATTTATTTACTTTTGTACTTATTTATTTATTTATTTATACCTGCTGTTATTGGCCTGAATGAGGGATAAGATGGTTATTTGTATAAAGCGTCTGATAAGGGCTTTGTTCCTCTATTTGATGAGACAACAAACAGCGTTCCGACACAGCACCAGGACCGGCAGAGAAAGGACCTGAATGGAGCTGGAGAGACCTCGCAGCTGGGGAGCGCACAATAACTCTTTCCTCTGCAATCAAACGCAATTATCTTTTCAGTCCTGTGTTTTGTGTCCCCGGCGCGCACTTTTTTCTTCAAGGCCTGCTGAATTGTCCTCATGGTCCTTTACTCGCTATACAGACGTTGAGCTATAAGCTGCGTAATAAAGTAACACTTCTATGCTTTGTAGGCGACTGCGCTTCTGAATGTTTAGGCCTTTAAATAACACCTTTATATTTGGGTTTGGTCGTGAACGCTCTTGAGAAATTGACTCACAGGAATGTTGTGAAATGATGGCATCTCATTTGATTTATTTAGATTTCATTGCATTTTTAATATTTTATGTGCAACTCTCAGCAGAAAATAACAAACTGAGCTTTTAAGCGCTTCGTCAAGAGTATTTTAATGTTCTCTGTGAAATAAAGAAATCATTCAGCGACAACAACAACATGAAAAACCCTCACAAGCACATAACAAATGCACATTTTACCTCTTCTTAAATTCCACTGCATATTTTCATAATAAAATTATCACTATTTGTTTTGACAGGGCCGAGCGCATTCTTCTATTGGATTGCGTTTGCAATTTTATGTGACTCCGTTGGCCAAGTGTAAAGAAATGCCAGATTAAATGACACAGTCTACACTGAATATCCGTGAAGAGGCTCGTCTGAAGAGAAACGCTTAATGTCTGTTTACTGCAGCTCTTGTTGATTCAGATTCATGGCCCCCATCATGAGTAATTTGATTTGGAAATTCCAGCCAAAATGAAAGGTGGTGTTTTCATGGTTGTCATAACTGAATTAATATAGAAAATGATAACAGGCCAGCCATTTTATTCCATGGAGACACGGCTCATCCGAAGCTCTTTATACATCAGGGCTGGGTGCACAAAGACTCTCTTGTTGTTTCTTAAATGCTGATCAATTTCATGTTTAAAGGATTCTCTTCCACAGCACACAGCCAATGCCATTATAGCCCTAATATTTCACAAAAACACAGCCATGTTTGTTCCCATTCATAAATCGATCAGCTGACACTTATTTTACCTTTCTCAAAGGGTTTGAACCTTAAACCGTATTATTAGTGCCCCTTTTTACTATAAAGCCCCAGCTGTATATTACATAAAGCTACAGTGTAGTGTTGGATTTAATAAGAAAACAGCAATTTGCAATGGGTCTAATGAAAGCGTCCAGCCAATTACCCTATTGTTTTGTCATCTCTGTATTCATTTACAAATTGCTGAATGAACTAATAACAGAAGCAGGATGAAATGTCTATTCTTCAAGTAATAAGCATGATCAACAGATGGTTGCCTTATAATTACACATGACCTTATAATGCAGCTACTTGTGATTTGATCTAGGCAATGCTACACAATTTCAAGCAGTGCCCTACAGCAATAGGAGCTCATTAAAATGTGTAATCTTTCTTTGAATATGGCTTCAATGCTTATTGTTGTCATCCAGAAAGTTTTTTGACGTGTCATGAGCCTCAATTAGCAATCTTTATCATTGTTTTACTTTGAAATGCAAAAGAGTAGACAAAAGGATAAATATAGCTGGCTGTGACTAGAACAATTTGATTAGTCAGCAGTCAGAAATCTGACAATAAACAACCCAATGCACAAGCAAATGACACGTTATTTTATTAAAAGTGCTTATAGTTTATATAACCAGCACATATTATCACAACAAGATGGCCGCCTTGAGTTAAACCACTAGGGGTTTTCTAATGAATTATATTCCACAGTATGGAATCTAAAGTGGCCTTCCCGCCAAAGGCACATAGTGTTCCAGAAAGAGTCACATTAAGATCTCAGCTTATATGTCTGATGGGGTGTATTTGGTGCAATAAAGTTATTTAAGTCTACAAAGACTGAAATGGAAACGTGCACCAGTAATCTGTACAAAAGGATGAAACAAAGTCAACAACATTTGTGATATTCAGTATGAGAGTATATAAAGTAGGCATTTCCTTTTAATGTTTAATGAATTAAAAATTAACATTGTGATCTTGTTTTCTCTCACACCATGTTGTATGTTGTACACATTAGCTATGTTTCTATTCACCCATTTATATGCGCATTTGGGATGTCGCAAAAAATGCTGTATGGAACTTCCATGACATGCAAACATTTTGAAAGTGCATATAAAAAATTTGGCAAATTTTTTTTTAGATAGGAATATATGTGCATAAAGTATGGCAAAACTGTATTACAGGATAAAGGTATTTTATTATGAATTATTGCTATCCTTTCCAAACCTTGGATGTCCAAATTCGCTGTTTTTATGGAAGTGGAAAAACACAGCACATTAAAACATAAAGGATGACTAATAACAATAATTTACGGCAAATAACAAAATCAAGAAATATGGAAATACGAGGTTTGAGAAGGACAGCAGTGATATATAAAAGACCAGTGGCATCATACATTGCATCAACTTATCTTATTTGCTCTTATGTAGGCTATATTAAAATAAATCTTAATATTAAAGTTACAATTTTGTCAACTAACTCTAAACAGTGCAAATATTTGATGCAATATCCCAATTTTGAATTCAAACATAGCTATCTACTAACTGAAACTCAAATAAACACAATGTTTGTGAGATGAACGACTATCACTGCAATATTCTACATTTGGGAAAAACATGGTCCAACAAAAAATGTAAGACAAAATATTTAATTTGTTCAAAAACGCTTTGGAGGAAAACTGTCTGTCAAATGCCTAAATAAAAATATTTTCAATTTGAATAATCATCCAACCTCAGCGAACACCAAATATGCAGTAAGAAGATCACAGATAACTTTTTAAGAACATTACACGTTGCACAACGTTTGTGATATTTGAATGACCATGTAATGAAATAAAAATGTAATTCGCATAGTCAAATTCACCTTGCGAGACTAATAATCTTTGTCAAGTGAGAGCGGCAGGGCTTGTCAAAACAGAGACAGATGTGAGATCTGCTGGAACACAGAAATAATTCACAACCTGTCAACAGACTGAAGAATTGGTTAGAACCTGCCCACTTCCGACACTCACTTCTCAGCTAATTTATCATGCAGAATGATAAACAATAGAGCAATTTGCATGATTGATCAGTCTCACTAAAGCTGGATTTCACAGATTTTCACAGTCGGACTTTCATCAGGAGAAGAGTCCTGTTATTTAGAAGGACGGACTCAAGGGATGCTTTGATGCAGCAGGTTCCAGCAGTGAGTACTGGGAGATGGGCTTTTAGGTGTCCCTTTGTTGTTTTGAGATAATTAGCAGCAATAGCTGTAAAGCTGCAGTATAGTAGACATGAGACCAGTGTAATTGCCCTTCTCTGATCTCACTCCGCAAGCCATCTCTAGGGGTTCTGCAGCAAGCCGCAGTGCACTTGACTTTTAAAGCAGACTTTTGATGTCTTTAAATGTAGCGTGTGGATTTTCTTTAGTATGTTTGCATTTCACATATCAGAAATTAGTGATTTAGCTTGTTAACGCTTAAAAACCGAGAGGGAATCATAACAGACTGAAGAAATTGAGCTGTGCAGTTTGTTGTGCTTAGATCCAAAAGAGAATAACTGGATTTTCAAGCTTTTCAAGTTTTTTCTGTGCGTTTTTAGAATATTGGTACTGTGATCAACAGTATTGAGAGAGCCTTTAATGGTGTACATTATATAACACAAATGATTTAATCATATTATGGGCAAAGGAACGTAAAAGTCTCCTCGGGTATGTTAATTCTCATTTACGGATACAAAACACTTTGGTGAATTAGCCTCCTGGTTGGCCTGATGAGAAAGTTTTGGACATTTTGGGCAATTTAGCATCTCTTTAATTTTCTTCCTTTAAATAGGCAATGAGGCGTTTCTGGGTTTCTATCACTAACTTATATTTAATCGTAAAAAATTGTATTAAGAAACGATTGTATGTATTTTGTATGTCATAAAAAAAAAACTCAGGGCCAGATATACTAAACAGGGCAAAAAAGCGAGAGAGTGCACTTTCCAAAATGATTTACTTACAAGGTGCACATTAAAAAACACTGCCGCAAAATCTCATTGGTCATAATGACCAACGCAATCTTCCAAGAGTAGTGCAAGTTAGTGCAGGGTTTAAGATACACTTTTTGGGTGTTAAATAAGGCCACAAATACCAGTACAATGACCAGCGCAAACCTTAGTTAATAACGCTGCGTGATTCATTTAAATACTCTCCCGTCTATAAAGTTTGCGTATGAAGAGGAATCTCCAAATGCATATGCAATAAGATCAGACGCAAAAACTGAGTCCACGCCATTTCATCGCTAATTTTCAGTGCGCGTATTTATTAAATATTGACTGTAGGTTTTTTTACGCCAAAAGAGGCGTTTGCGCCACCTCAACCTGTTAGCAAATCTGGCCCTTAAAATCTATTTGGTATGCGCACTGTTGTAGATGCTCTGAAGTGGACGAATGACACAAGCCAACCATACTACACTTTCATTGGCTCATAACTCCATAAGAGGACCCCAAGTCAAGTGATAAATGATGACATGTAGCATTTCAGCAAAAGGGCATCAAGCGACAGCAGCACACATCAAGACAATTGATGAGAGTCATGATTTTTAGTGTTATGGGGGTTGGATGGTGGGCAGTGAGAATTACTGTTTTAACACCCTAAGAAACATGTAGTTTAAGAGTAGTATAGTTTATGATGCTGAACTGGAGAGCTTCTCTTAAAGCTGAAGTGTGTGGTTCAACCAATTTTTTGGAGAGCTGTTTGGTGAAAAGTGGTGAAAAATTATATGTTTTATCAATTTAAAATATTCACCAGGTCTAAACAATATAGGGGAGAACCGGGAAAAAAGTAACAAAGCGATTTTGTCAGAGGCCTGACATTTGCATCCCAAATTCGAACAGCATGTTCAGCACGCAACCCTTGACGGTGCTACCGAATATCACGTGATTTTCTCGGATAGCACGGACAGTCAATTCTGAAGCTGTGCCTTTTTTCTAACTACAAGTTGTGTTTTTTGTTTTATATGTCAAGTAATGATCCATCTACAGGTTATTTAGTGCTATAACATATCCTGAAGTTTGCCTTGTCAGAGTTTTTTAGTATTAAAGTAAATCGGGTTTAAAGGTCCAGTCAGTGAAATCTAGCGGCAAAGGATGCGAATTGCAACCAACCGCTCACTCCACCCCTCCCTTTCAAAACACTACGTTGGCTGACAGAACATGGCGAATTCCATGTAAGGGGACCTGCGGTGTATGTAGATAGAAATATCTCATTCTAAGGTAATAAAAACATAACGCTTCATTGTGTACGCTCTTCATACACCTCTGAAGGCATAGCTATGTATATTATATTGCATTTCTATCAATAAAATCCCAAATTTACACACTGTACCTTTAAATGTCAGGAGTTCCTGTCGGGATGACTTTTGTCCCTCTGCTAATGTTATTATTAAGATATATCATTTTAATTTCATTTCATGTTGTTCAAGTTTCAATTCAAGTTTGTACTATCAGGTTAGTTTTGAAACATTTGATAAAACTGAATTGTTAAATGAAATCTAATTTAAAAAATGTTTTGCAAAGACAAAAGGTGTTTGCAGTTACATATACAGTACTAACAAGGTCATAGTCAGGAACATTTAAGAAAAGCAAGAGTATCACAAAAAATATCGGGGTCGATAGTAACAATGCGCAACTTATATTCAAAGTGAAATTGTACAGAAGTCATTCTACATTGGTACAAAATACCACCTGTATTGATAGATCCCACTTGTGAGTTACTGACCACAGCAAAAATATATCTTTAAACATTTTCAAATATCAAAAAGAAATGTTTCTGAAAATGGCACTTTCATCCTGCTCTTCCCTAAACGACTTTTGAGAAGAATGGTGCATAGTTTTGAGACGGACAAATACGGACATCTACCTCACTGGTTTTGTCTTTTTTAAATGTTCATGAATGAATCATTGGATTCTTGGCAGCTATGTCATTGAATTTTCCTTCAACATCACTAACCAGGCTATGCTCTGAAAAGGACAATTTAAAAATTAAAGGACATTTTATGTCCAATTTTAGTGTTTGAATTTTCCCTTTGAGCGCCCCATCAGCACAAACACGGCATAACACCATCTTAGACCTCACAGCAATGTGTTTGCTCACTACACTGCATGTTCCTCCAAACCCATATGACTTGACAACCCACAAGTCAAACCAAATACTTTGATGGCACTTATTTTGTGTTTTTTGAAGCCTGAAAGATCTTGACTGCCATGCTTTTGTTTCATGGAATTGAACAGTATAACCGTTCTTCAGTTATTTTTACTTGGCGTGACAAGAAAGTAAGCCATGTTGGTTTGGAACGACATCAGGGTGAGTAAATGATGACAGCAGCTTCATCTTTGGGTGAACTATTCCTTAGAATTTCTTCTCAGAATTTACCAAAACATCAGGTTTATGACACATTTTCCCTCGGCAGAACTCTCACAAGTCTGGATTGTCTTTGTCTAAAAAAAATGTGATCTAGCCAACATTCAACCATAATTTTCAGACGTTTCTGTGTCAGTACGTGGAAGAGAGAATTAAAGAGTACATGGCATGCTGTATCTGCTGTCTCTGTATCTGCTCCAAGATGAAAGTGGAAGAAGAAGATTTCTGTCAGAATAATCTTGTGCTGTGTTTGACTAGATGTAACATGTCCATATTCTCTATTTTTAATAGGAGCTTATGACATTTATAGCAACAAATTAAAAAGTTGTTAGATGTGAATGTTTTCTATGCCTCGCCCATAAAAGACTCTCATGCCTGTGAGACACTATGACAGTGTGGGATCAAAGTTCTGTTTGAGGTATTTGTTTGTTCCAACACACAGCTGGATATTTACAGTAACCTTGGACTGAACCGCTCAGAGTCTGAATTAGTCAGCAGAATATATAAAACCGCTGAACCGCACAAAATCTTGGGATGGTGTGAGGTATCAGGGGTATAATCATCGGTTACACTGCAAATATTGCTTCCCACATAATTTGAGCTTTTTTAACCAAATCTGTCAATGAAATACAGCTCAGTTGTAGTTCAGCAGTTGTTCAAACTGAAAAAAAAATGGTAAGCAATATATTTTGTCGGTCTCACATCTGTCCACCTCAATGAAAAATAGTAGCTGACATTCCACATAGACTTGGTGCTTTCGTCAGCCATTTTGATTTTATGTTGCCATAAATGAAAACACAATGACATATGCGGCACAGAGTCGTAAAGAATTAAGAGGAAGAGTCAAAAATATTGAAAAAAGGATGTTCTAGATGCACCACTCCAACACTTTTAAAAATAAAGGTGCTCAAAAGGTTCTTCACAGTGATGCCGCAGAAGAACCATTTTTGGCTCCACAAAGAACCATCCAGTCTTTAAATAGACCATCGCTTTCTTACCTTTTTATAATCTTACTTTTTTTACCGCAAAGAACCTTTTGTGAAACAAAAAGATTCTGCAGAGGTTCTCTTTAGGGAACCATTTAGACAAAAAAGGTTCTTCAATGGCATCGTGAAGCACCTTTATTTTTATCAGGGAACCTGAATTGTTCAAATGGAGCTTTCTGTCCACAAGTGTGCCATGCATGTATTTAAGAGTTAAAACAAATGAAAACATGGAAAACATTAATGATACGCTAGTCCAAACTTACTGTTTTAACCCTTCATAAACACTTAAAAGCCTCCAAAGCTCTGAAACACTTGACATGTAACATCTTTTGGCACCTGTTCTCTTCCTGTTGGAGAAAACTGCAAAAACTGCAGTCCTTTGACTTACTCCAGTGTCTGGCTATAGTTCAAAGTGTTAGGCCTGTTTCACACCGCAGGCACACAGCGTGTTAGTGGCACTGCAGCGTAACTGCAACAGCAGGCTGGCAATGTGCATTAGCACTGACACTGTTTCTACTGTGGCTCTATACACGATAGCGAGATTTATGGGTTAAAGACATTGAATATGTTTGTGAACATTAAGAAATAAAACAAACTTGACTGTCATCGAGACAACTGTGGACCAAACATGAATGAAGTCAACACTGTTGTGGCAACAAGTTGTGGTCCAAACTTCCGGTACACAGCCGAGTCACTGTAGATTATTTCTAAAAACAAGCAAAATAAATAATAAGTAAATTATATTAGCTTGTCTAGCCAGTATTATTTTGGGTTACCATTAGAAGAACCGATACTAAGCTTAAATGTGACAAAGTTACATGACCCATTCAACAAATCATCCGATTCTCAATTCCAAGAACGCAAAGAACAGACTTGTGTTGTCATGTAGACCGGTTTTGCGAGGCAGTCTCGGGAGAACGAACTCAGATGGACCCGCCACAATGACTTTTGGGACTTCAAGCAGGTTCGGTACGCAAGTCTGCATTCAATGCATCCTTGATATCAAGAACACATCCGGGTCCTTTCATGCATTCTCTGTTCTTGTACTATTGAGTATTGGAAACGGACTTTCGCGGTTATTAATGACATAGAGCGAGAACACAAGGACACAAGTCCGCTAAAGAACGCATATTGAGAAACAGCCATTGTTTATTTAATAAAATGAACTTTAAATAAAATTCAACACATTGTTTATTTATTACAGTTATTATACAACGAAATATTTAAACAAATTAAGTAAAATATAAATAGTTATATTATTAGCCACTAGCCAGACCGATCAACAAACACAGACCGGAAAGTAACTTCGGGCCAGGCGGGATGCGTTCAATAAAACCGTCTATAAGAGGTCAACACAGAACAAAAATGCCGGAGATGGTAGATGAAACGATTATGAGAAAACCATGACTTCAATTTCTGTCTTTACTCACTTATTGTATGGCTTCAGAAACCCTAGGACACTATTCACTGTTGTGACACAAAAAAAGAACACGTCTTTTGTGCTGCGTGAAAAAATTCTGTCCCTTTCACGATTTAATTCTCGAATAAACCATTTCATTTAATATTGCCACCGCTTTTGCAACGTGAGATGGTCCTACTAAACCAATTTCTTCAAACGAAGTATTACGTTATTATACATGATTGTATTACAAGATGTGCTAAAATAGTACATAAATAAATAGCTTTTCCATATTACATCTGAGATGTGAATTCATTTATAGTTCATTTCAAATGTGTTTAAAGTTGCTTTGTACTCTGCTTATTGTAAATGGCATCTTCAAGGCTCAATAGCTTGCACAGTTTCAATTTAATACCCACAAATCACATGAAGCAAATTAAACAGCCTCCCGGATGTGCAGCCCGGCAATATTGTAACAAAAGGGCCAGACTGACTGAACTCTGAAGGCCTGATTCAATGAATCTCGCTGCATTTGATTATTACTGCCGTTCTTAAGACTCGCGTGTCCTTGCTTCACTTCATCAGGTCTTGAATACGATATTGATCGCCGGGCATTGATGAAATCCCTCTTTCACCAGCAGTGACACAGTTAAGAGAACTAAACTAAATGGCGTGCATTAAGACACGTGACCTCATTGTTCAAATCCGACAGTCAGGCATGTGTCACACGTGCCAGTATTGTGAATATCTTGGGTTAAAATAAACATTTTGGGAGGTCATTTGCTTATCTCCTGTGGACTATAATTAGATGTTTGCATAGTTTCAGAGCAGATTTTTTTGCCCTTCAGAAACGCAACACAAATGCCAGGTGTCTCCCTCAGTGTTCCACTACTGAATCCAGTCCAAAGATTTAAACATTTATTTCACTTCCAGAAGCCATCAACATGTGTTTACACTCTTGAATCAACCATGATTTGGAGCCACCCGGGGAAATCACCGGATGCATGATTTGAACTGTCCGCTATTTACAATCCTTCCCCGACACTTCAGGTGAAGTAAACACAGCCTGTCCTGTTGAGTTAAAGCCCCCTTGATCTCAAGGATCAGCTCTCTGGCGTGTTATCAAACTCTAGCGATCGCGGTGTTCTCGTCTAAATTCTGCTCGCGATAATTACCATCCATAAAAAACACACAATAATAGTCTTCATTCACCTGAACAGCCAGTATTGAATAAACGGTTAAATCGCCTGGTTTAAAATTTCCACCCAGACTCTCCCATTCATTCTTGTTCAAATCTTATTCAGCATCATCTTCTGCTCCCCGCAGAGAGAGAGAGCGTCACAAATCAGTCCTCTTTTGCTATCAGAGACGCCCGTGAAGAGAGAGAAAGAACACTTTCTTGACAGCTGTGCAAATCTGAAAGCTTTTTCGTTTCCTATGGGCTCATATTTTATACATTGTGAAAGCACTGTGTCACGACGTTTCTTTACCGAGGACCAAATGTCAAATGATTTCCATTCCACATGCACGGTCACGAAATGCGCTTTTGTTTCAATTGTAGGTATCTTAAAGGCGTCTGCTGACCTTCATTTGATTATTTCACTTTTTTCTTTAGCCTAAGCATCAGAAAAAGTCATTGTCTCTGATCGTTTGATTGAACTGCTTAAAGATGATGCGTGTCATTTTTGGAGGATCTATTGACAGAAATGCAATATAATATACATAACTATGTGTTCAGAGGTGTATGAAGACCTTACAAAATGAAGCGTTATGTTTTTATTATCTTAGAATGAGCTGTTTCTATCTACATACACCGTGGTCCCCTTACATGCCATTCTCCATGTTGTTTCTACAGTAGCCCTAAAAGGACAAACTGTTCGCTTCTTAAATATATAATCTCCTTAGACAAAGAAGCAAAAAAGTGGCGACAACTTAGTTCTGTGTCAGCCACCGTAGTGCTTTGGGTGCGTACCACTAGATGCCGATAAATATAATACACTGAACCTTCAAAGACTTCTATTTGTAAATTAATTCTGCAATGATTGACTAACTTCAGCAACATGTTAAAGAAACAGTTTGTCTAAAATTGTGTCAGTTTTTATTCTGAATAAAAAACAGGGCAAACACAAGATTTGAGGGGTTATCTGAGAATGATTCCACACATAGCAAACATACCGGTTTAGAATACTTGTACAGAGGACAAGATATACAGTACAGTTGAGCTCATGCAGGTCATGTTCCCATATTAAAACTACCAGAGCAGGCCAAGCTGATGAATAAAAACAAGATTTAGATTTGTATATGTGATTCTGTGGTTTGGACATCAACAAATGCATATTTTTGAATGACCCACTTTTGCTGCTTTGTTTCCATAAATAGTCTAGGAGCAGTGGGATGTGGAATTGGAGCTTTGTGAACATTACAGTATGTCTACATTGCCAGGTCTTATGTAATCATGATGCGTACCGACAAATGGAGGTTTCATGTGATTGCATCTGTTCCGCCCACTTCTCTTTATTTAAACTGAACTGTGACCTTTTTCAGAGCAACTTTCCAAAGTGTCCAAGCACTTCGTGTCAGATCTCGTCTTGTGACCACAAGATGCACAAATGAGACCTCTCGTACGCTTTGATGTGGAGTCAGACGTTCGTAAAAGACGTACTTAGACAGCTGATACAGTTGCCAACTCAGATTAGTGCAATGACACTGTAGAAAAAAACAGTAACAGATAAACATTGTTATTGTGCAAGTGCCATTGCTTTGCTGACATACAGAAAATAATTGTAAAATTAGTTGTTGCCTTTCTCGTCTTTATTGCATAAACAGCTTCGATGTCAATTTTTTTCTAGCAAATCATTTGTCATTTATTACAAATACGGTCACACTTTACAATAAGGTTGTTTTAGTTAACGCTAAATGCATAAACCAACGTGTACTAACCATGGGCAGAATCATTTTTCAGCATGTACCTGTATGTATCTTTGTTAAAGTCAGTTAATGTCAACACAGTTATTCATGTTAGTTCATTGTGCACTAACTAATGTTAACAAGTACAACATTTGATTTTAAAAATGTATTACTAAATGCATAATCTAGAAGTAATACAATAAATGCTGTAAAAGTATCAAGTTAAAATGCATTAACTGAACAACCTTTTTGTACACCGTTACCAAAATACATTTTTAAACTTAAAATTTGAATGCAGCAATATACATATGTTACTGTTTAGAATCTGGAAAAATATTGCCATCGTTTTTAATATGACCACTCTGAATTGTTGAATTGAACACAGTGCATTGGCTAGACAGTAAAGCTGCTAACATGAGAATGATTTGTACTGCGGTGAAGCTCTATAAGGAGAATCTCTTTAAACATTCACACGCGCAAAGATTAAAATGTAAAAGAAAAAATACAACAGGTGACAATGTGACCTCTTTCCAATTTTAGAGTCATTAAGCTTTTTCAACATTTATGTTCTCTCTGGGCATACTGATCTAGACAGCTAATATTTTCTCAGTCCTTATCTTCAAGTTCAATTATTAATTGAGTTGCTTGCTCGTGCTTTCATAATGAGTCGCGCCAGACGTGAGATTCTGTACCAAAACGTGAATTTTAATGCAGTTTACATCAGACAGAAACTGTATAATTATTTCCCCCACCTGGGATTTAGACACTTTAAGTCTGTTCAATGTATGTAAGCGTGTTTACCATTCAGAAACCGAGAAAATTATCCGTTAGACCACCAAATGATTTTACGTCAAAGGAATTGAATGCAAACAGCAGGAGAGTCTGTTTACAAATTACAATGCTGCAACAAAGTATGCGAAACATTTGCATATGTTAAATTAATGCAACTGGCAGCCGCTTTTACACAAAGCAACTTAAAGTGCATCTGAGCTTTAAGGCTTTTGCTTGCTGCTCTACAAATTGACCAATAGGAAAATGTTAAGTGACAACTAAAATAAGAAATAATAAATGTTATTTATTTGTGAGAAGAATTTTTTTAAATATATTTGTATGGCATCTACTGTAGACTGAATAGTGACAGACTGCAAACTGTATGAGACTTGGTCCTCTAAGAAGCGGTGACAGCGTTGGATTGAGAGTTGTGTTGAGCTCCACATCCCTGACATGGGTTTTAATTAGGAGCTGTCCAGGCTCAGCTCTGTCCCTTGTAAGCAGAGCATCTCTCAAGAGAGTAATTAGAGCTCCACCACCGGCCAACACACACAGCTTCACTTCACCCTCTTATCTCTCACACACATGTGATGCACACAAACAAGTCTATTTTGAACCTCAGGTCAAAAGTCACGCTCTCCCACGTCGTCCTCACCCCTATTTGGGGCTCAGTTCATTACAAATTTAGAATTTTTCTAGGTGAAAGTAGGTCTTTGACCAATGGTCAGGAGTAATTGTTTTCTTTTTCTTGAGCACGTTTCAACAGGTCATATCCTAGACCTTGCGTTTCTATTTAAGGTGTAGAATGTCGGGCCATGTTTCGAAGTGTGTTTCCAAGAAAAATATATTCTGTTGTGTAGGTAGTGCGCTGGCTATCCACTGATGAAAATGGTTCTTGAACGGTTTGCATTCTTCTGCAAATGAAACACCACACTAAGGCCCAATCTTAAACACTCTATGCGTTATGGTCAACCCAGCACTGGATCAAAAAAGACAACAATTCAGGGTTAACCCATTGTTGTGTCAAACTGATTTCTGGGTAAATTAAAAAAGACAACGGTCTCCCTTTCCGACTCAACACTGGGTTGAAAATAACCCAGCATATTTAAGAGCGAACATAGTTTAATTCTATTTCGCATTATCATTAAAACTGGGTCCAGTGTATGAAATTTAGCGCCATCTAGCGGTGAGGTTTCAAATTGAAACCTTTGTCTCACTCCACCGCTTTCCCCTTCGAAGCTCTTCAGTGGCTGACACAGGACTAAGATATAGTCAGGTTTTTGCTTCTAACGTAGTTGTGAACTGCGTTCTGTAGAGCAGTTTGTCCGTTTAGGGCCACTGTAGGAACAACATGGAAAACTCCATGCAAGGGCACCCGCGGATGTAGATTAAAATAGCTTGTGTAAGGTCTATATCCACCTCTGTAGTTATGTTTATGTATATTGCATTTTTTCAATAGATCCTCGAAAAAATTACACACTGGACCTTGCAAGAAAAAAACGGTTTGATTCTGATTCATATTGGATTAAAAAAAACAAGGTTTGTGCTGTATTTGAAACACACATTTCTAAAGGAGAACATTGAAAAGGATACTTTGAACTTATAATGCATGAATGCACTGTGAGTTACATATTAATGAAAATGAATGACATCAAATCGCACATTTCTTGAAGATTCACAATCCCATTGTTGTGATCCACTTAAACAGCTTGCTAGATGCTCTTGTTGTGTCACAAGTGTTCTTCAGAGATTCATTTTGTCACTTACTCTGTCCATGACTAAACACGAAGTCAGAATGTCTTCTCGCAATGTGGCGTCTCTTGGGATGCGCTGTGTGCTCTTTAATTTTTCATTAAATGTGCATCAAATTAGTCTAAGCGCTGAGGGTTGAGATTAAAGCAAAAGAGATTAAAGACCAAATGGAAACCTGCACCACTCTTATAAATAAATATTTTCAAACATTTTCCTGTGTCATACAGCCCCAATCCATTTTACTACATGGGGACTACATGCACTTTAAAGGTCCAGTGTGTAATTTTTCTATTATACAGTAGTATCTATAGTATCTATTGACAGAAATGTCAATACATAATATATATCTTTATACGTGTATAAAGACCTTACAGAATAAAGTGTAATGAGCTATTTCTATCTGCAAAACACAGCGGGTCCCCTTACATGGATTTCACCCTGTTGCTTCTACAGTGGCCCTAAATGGACAAACGGCTCAATAGAACGCATTTTATAAATATGCAACAACATCTTAGTACTGTGAGAGCCGCCGTAGTGCTTAGAGATGAAGGGATGAAGTGAAGTGTTGATTGCAATTCGCAATCTCACCGCTAGATGTTGCTAAAATCTACACATTGCTCCTTTAAGAATAGCATAATAACCATATCTAAAGAGACAATGTAGGTGTGACAAAATATGTCAGATCACAGTAGTCTGGTGCATCTTTCATTACAGACGCACAAAAGCAAATGGTGTGGCTTGCACTCGCTGGTTGTTTTGTTCATGCAGTTGTTAATGTGGTTGTTTTTCTACCTTTAACTGGGCGACACAACAACCCAAAGAGAATATACTGTACAAATAAACTACTTTTTATGGCTGCAAGTAATGCTTGGGAAATCTCCCCAACAAGATTTAAAAAAGTACAAACACACCAACCCCTCTGTGGTATTGCTGCAAAACGTGGAGGTCAATTAGAGGTCTTAGCCAAAAACATAGGCTTATTACACGGAACGTTGGAATGCTTAATTCTGATTGGCCAGTCGCGACATTTGCAGGTTTGTTATTCCCAGATATCAACCTCTCAAAAATCATTTTGACTGTTTTTTTGGACAAATTAAATATAAATACATATTTTAATAACATACGTGAAATTATATTTACAGATGATTAAACCAAATTGTCTATTCGTGACATTTGAATATCATTTCTTACCTTAAAACTGAAAGTAAACAGCTTTTCCTCGCGGGAGGTCTGCATTCGGTAAAAATGAGCTAAAAGATATTTCAAAGTCACATTTCATGTCCAGTTTTTTTTCTCATGTGGCAAGCAGCCATGTATAAGCGGGATAATGTACAGGCAGCCGGTTGTTATCACAGAAATAAGCCCCGACAGTATGATCAGGACCTGACGCAGAGCGGATGTGTAGGATGTAGGATGTAGCGTGTGCTGGCTGCCAAAGTTGACTTCACAATATTATCAGAGTTTGCTAGTTATACCTCTTATCCTTCTGCCTGCATTATGTTTCTTTATCGGTATATGCCAGTTTACCCGATTAACAAAAAAAATCCTTGCATGAGAGGTAGAGAGAGAGAGAGAGAGACAGAGATTCAAAAACTGCCTTCTAATGCTTACGAAGAGGCACATAACCTCGAAGATGTATTCTCTATTCTTTCTGGTCCTATAGCTTTATAAATGCATTCACTACGTTGTTTATGTACCATATATGATATATTGCACAGTCATTCATCGTCCCTCCTCCCTGCGATGGCTCACATACAGTGAACTGTCTATATTTATGGAGATGATTCTCTCCAGTGTGTGCAATAATACTCCTGGGTCATTTGATTTACTTCTCTTCTAAGGTCACACTGGGAGAAATCTCATAACTTGGAGTTTAGGGCTGCCGCGTTTTAAATATAGTTGAATATAAAGTAATGCGGTGCTTCTAAAGCAAATCATATTTGAGGAATGCAAAGCTACAATCATAATATATCATTTGTCATTTTACATCTTAAGCAATTCTTTACCCTTCAAAGTGACTGAAGGAAATCAGATGTGGTAATTGAAAGAGAATAATCTTTTGACCCAACATGTGTTTTAACAGAGCTGATGTTTTCCTTTTTGTTTTCTCTGACGGGAATGCAATGAAGTCAAACGAAAGTTAAAGTAAGTAAGAAAGTTTTTACGCTGACCTCAACCCACATGAGATGTGGTTGAGGGTAAATCGCCTGACTTGGACATTTGACCTGGCTTCTATTCAAACTTTCATAATCGTTTTCATGTGGAAAATTACAGTTCATATCAGACCTACATTTCTATACACAATATATATTGAGTCTAACCCTTACATTTGCACATTTCTATAATAATTCAGATTACACACATTTTCACATATAACTTATAACTTCAGAGCAAACATGAAATTCACCACTATCAATCAATATATCAACAATTCACCACTAACAGAGATAGTATTGCTTCATTGCAAGGGTTTCTATTCATTCATGTTTAATATATTAGATAGAGGTTGTAAGATTTTACTGTATAACACACCTATGCGATCATATTACATTTTATTCTCCAATCTTTAAGTCTTTGTTTAGCATGTGCTAATTATCAGACTAGCAAACGTGTCTTGTATTGTGCACACAAACTGCAAAACGTCACATTATTTACAAGTATACACAGTCGCAATTAAGTGGTATGAGCAAAAATGCCAGTGAACTTTTACTACTAATATTTTATACCTAAATGAGCTATCAAATGATGATTCATTTGTTAAAAATGCTGCACTTTTGGTAATCTATTTCAAGAAAAATGTGAGACAATCTAATTTAATTTACAGCGCATTTTTAAATACATAACACAATATGCACATCGTAAAACTGACTTATTTCATGTTTGAGTGATTGTTTGGAAGTGTAGAGTGAAGCTTTCATCAATGCCAGGCCCAAAATGCAGTGCACACTTTCACTCTGTATAATGTTGATTTACATTCCAAGGGAAAATCACAAAGCACTTAAAATTCAATCTCGTCTTCCTTAAGGACTGGCTTTAAGAGGCCACCCAATTGCAGACTTTGAAGCAGACAAAATCAAAGATTTACTGTATCCTTGTTTAAATAGGCCACAGACATCAATCATCACACCCATTTTTAGATATTTAATCGTAGCAATTATTCTCTTGTGTGGTTCTTTAATGTAAAATGTAAAATGATCGATCCATCCATCGATCCATCGATCCATCGATCAATAGATCCATCGATCAATAGATCAATAGATCAATAGATCAATAGATCAATAGATCAATAGATCAATATCAATCAATAATCAATCAAATCAAATCTTCAAATAAATAAATGACAGTCACGTTCATGCTCACAGAAAGATTAAACCTGATCTCACAGGAATTTTTAACTATTTCACGAGGTGACTAATTTGTATGAAATTGTCTGACCACATACGTACGTTTAAGTACAATTTGCTTTTAAGTCTTAATAAGCAAAGTGAATACTTGCTAGGCACTAAACTCACACACTGCCCCTTTAAATACCCGTTACCCAAATAGTTGTTGTACTAGTTTCTTTTTTCAAGGTGTCAAAGATCAATTCAGAAAGGATAAGAAAGGTGAGAAAAAATATATATAAAATCAGATACACGTTGCCACTGAAAATCCGACACTCAGATTGATTACTAAACTGAAGTATCTGGCAATAAAGGCTGTCGGCCAAGAAAAATTGTTGACAGCACCAAGGTCTCAATTTAATAAATGGGGGGCATTTTGTCATTTTTGACATTATTGTGCAACAAACATACTCTTGTCCTTTATCTAATGGAGTGTGCACCTCCAAACCGTGGTTTTAAAGCATTGGCTTTGGAAACAAGCAAGGATTTAAACTAATGGTTTTTGACAGAGTCGGTCAATGCAGCGTTGAAATAAGGTCCCATAGTCAATCGTAGGTCAGCCCACTTCCTCTCAGAAGGCCCAAGCGATCATTATGATAATTTGCCGACCCCGAGTGTTTTCTGGAGCAAAACCCAAATGTGCAATTTAACTAGCCCTATTTCTGCATTGTGTTTAAGCGCAGTACCACTCAATGCAATTCAGGAAGATTGAAAACAGATCACAGGGATTATTTCAAATTGTCATTGGCATCGGTCACTGAAAAACTTTGAGGAAAGATGCTTTCTTGGTCTCTCCCTCGCGTGTTGCTTTACAACAAAAATATGTGTCAACACCCACATGTTTCACCAGGAATAAGACGTGTCAGCTCTGCACCGTGTTGTTATTCTTTCTCTAAATGACTGCTCTCGTCGTGCAGGAGGTGGATACCTTGCATTTAATTATTTCATTCCTTATATAATTATTTATTTGTTGAGACAAGCGAAATTGCAACACTCTTCTCCGTGATCTCAATGTGTGGCATGGCAGGCCAAAATAAACATCCTCCCATTATGACACTAGTGACAGATTGCACGGCAGACACTGCCATCCGCCGCGCTCAGCGGCGAAGAGGGACAAAGCCGAACAGAAGCCTACGCCACTAACACAAAAGAAACGCCCACGCAATCTCCTCCATCTTGTGTGACAGGCAGATATAATGGAGAAATGTGTTGCAGGGCTGCGGCCAGGCGCCTGCCTGCTCGCCCGATTCCTCTGATACGCTAGACAGCCGCCTGACAGGAAGGAAAGAAACAAGATAACACAGAGAGAAACAGAAACACCAGGAGAGGGAACCTGCTCTGTTAACAGGCTTTCTTATTGACCTTGGAATGAACTATCTTTATTACAATCGTCTGATGTTTTACCATGTAGAGTCGGAGGGTAACGTCAGGGCGGCGGAGAGTAAAAGGATGTTAAAATCAAACATTGAAACACAACTCCCACGTGTTCATAGGGCTAGAAAAATAAATCGATGGCTTGATCCGAAGCATCATGCACATTCGGACTGAGCGGGCCTGACCCTCTGTTTAAACACACACCATGGTATCAATCAAAATGAAAAGAAACAAAAAAGTTACCATCGAAATGTCAACGCTAGTCTTTTCAATGCAGCAAAATGCAAAGTGATCAGTATCATGGTTTAGACGCCTTTTTTTTTTAAATGTATTAGAATCCTGGTCTACTTGGTATGTAAGATGTTTATTTTGTGTGTACAGTAGACTAACAAGCAATGTTACCTTAAAATCAATCAATTAAGATCATTCAAAAAAGTTTACTTATTAGTTTACTTACTCATCCTCATGTCATACCAACCTGTATGACTTTCTTCCGCAGAACACAAAAGAAGATATTTTGAAGAATGTTGGTAATCACACAACACTGGCCCCATTCACTTTTATTGTATGGACACAAACCCACTGAGACATTTCTCAAAATATTTTCTTTCGTGTCCCATGGAAGACTCATATACAGGTTTTGAATAAGACGTAAATAAATCATGACAGAGTTTTTATTATTGGATGAATAATTCCTTAAGGATAGTATTAAAGCCCCTTTTATTTAGCTTATTTTTATAACTTATTAAAATCAAACCAAGCAGTTGGCCCAATGAAGGAAAAAGAGCACATGCTGTATACTTTGTTGTGGTTATAGAGCCTATATTTCTCAGGTCACATGGGAGAGTTGTACACGCATGTAACAAAGAAAATAATTGTGTCAACCCTAAACCAGTGTTTTTGATCTTTCCAGCGCATGATGACAAAAGCCTTTTATCTAGATGCCAATTTGTGAACCGGACTCAAAGACACCGGTCACCCACTGTTGTAATGATGTAACCTACTGGAATGGTCACTAAAAGAAGTAAATAAATTGGAGTTATTCTAGTGAAAATCACTACACCATGCAAATAATTACATTTTTCTAAGCAAGGTCAACACCGTTATTAGTAATATGTTGGTACGCGTGTTTTTATGAGAAGGATTAATAGACAGCACTGAGGCTTGTTTGAAACTGTGTGATTTGCCATTGGTAGTCTCATCATTACAAATGCCAACCGTCGTGCGGTAGCAGATGAAAACAATAACAGTCACAAAAGTTATTACGAGCGCAGCAGCTCATTTATGTAAAGTATAGATTTTCCAAGTAGAGTAGAAATGCAAATGGCTTGTCATTTGTCTGCAAACTCAATTAAATGAAGGGCCTGCCTGCATGTATTGTATCGTGAGCTCACAAAAATGTTAATATTTGTGTTTTTTAATAAATGCTGATTGGGTTGGTCTACAAAATTGAAGCTTGTTTTTGTGCACCGTAATGGCCATTGCCAAGAAACGAGATGAATATACTGTACATTCTCTATCAATAATGGAAATGAGCAAATTAGCCTTCTAGCAAATTTGCATGTTTTATTCTGCCTGGCAGTATGGTAAAGAGGGCAGATGGCTGAGCTTCAGTAAGAACACCATCTCATCTATAAACCACTGGAGATTACACAGTCAACAGTAGATCACCAGAGGCTTTTGCCTTAGAAAGCGCAATTGAAAGTCTACGCGAGGTCACAGCAGAAGCAGCGTGGGTATACATCATGATCCTTTGTTCAAAAGATGACACAATACCTTGCGCCGCCTTGTAAAGTGTCATACCTGGGGATGTTATGGTCAGATGGCATTTGGAGAAGATACGAGTCTGGCCAACAGAGAGACAAAATCGTGACATTCTGTAGATAACATTCTGTCCGCTTACATTTAATAGAAAATCATAGTACACGTTGTACGAGAAAAGATTTGTTGGGATTCAATTATTTTTTCATTGTTTGTTTACTTTTTTTATTTAAAATCTATATGACTGTGGTTTTGTGTCCATACATTGGGAGTCTGTGAGGGCCAATGTTGTTTGGTTGCCAACGTTCTTCAAAATATCTTCTTTCTTGTTCTACAGTAGAAATAAAGTCATACATATTAGGAATGACAAAAGGGTGAATAAATTATTACAGAATTATCAACTATTGCAGAACTATACCTTTAATTATGTAAAATTAATAAATATAAATGTACATATAATTACAATGACGTAATATACATTAGCACAGTATGTACTAATACTATACATATACTGTACAGTATACTGTATAAACATTTCTAGTCTCATAGTGATAAAAATTATGCAGCTAAGTGCTATCAAGTATCAGCCAACAGTTTTTGCCCTAACTTCATATTTAACCTGGAAGCCTTAGGAAATGTTAAAATAATGTAAATGTAAAATAAATCACCTTTAGCTTGATAATTATACAGCCCTTCCAACCTTTTCCCCCAGCCATGCGGGGTACACAAACTCTCTCAACCAGAGCAATAACACAGCTTTTTATAGAGCGCAATGTATCCAAATGAGACCAATTGGGAATCAGTAATAACAAGCTGATGGAGCATTGACAAGGCATTGTGCAGTGTGTTGTTTGTGTTTTTCCTTCTAGAACGGCACACCTCTCCCTCTCTCTTGGCTGATGGCCACTCATGTCTATGAACCCTGTCTTTGTCTCTGGGTCTCTGGGAGATGGGCTGAAGGTGGTAACAAGACTTGCAGCAAAGACTGCGGGGTGCAGGAAGATCAAAGCTTCAGTCTACAGGGAGTGCACTGTGAAATTCACAACGTGACAATAGCGCCTGGGTCTCGTCCTCCTGTTTTTTAACACTCATTTTAAATCCCTAGTCATTCTGATCAAAGCCCGGACCGCGGACCGGAGAAAACTCCCAACAGCCCAGGGAAAATGTCAGAGTGGAGAAGGAGAATTTTAAGAGGATTGGCTGCAAAATGGATTGCGCAGAATTATCAAGACATAATCAAGTTTACTTAAAATTTCTACTTCTCCTTTCTTTTGAGAGAAATAAGGATGGTCGGTGGCGTTTAAAACTACATCGGATCAGAGAACCGGTTTGTAACACCACTAATAAATCAAATAAATAATTACAAAATTGTTTGTTTATGTTGTTGTTGTAATTATTTCTACAATCAGGGGAGCGTTTCCCGAACAACGGCGTAACTCACTGCTTAACCACCATGGTACGATGCATCGTTGGGGAAATAAACTATGCAGTTACGACTGTTTCCCAAAACCGCAGTAACTCTGTCGGAGATCAATTGCTTGAACCAAGTTGATTCAAACGTCACGAAGGTAGTGGAGTAAAAGTGTCTACTGATAAATATATAATGCGTTTAAAGACTACTTTTCTTATTGAATTTTTATTCTTTGTTGTTTTATTTCACAACGTTTCATTCATTTTCAAGTTTCCTCCTGCGTCGCTCCCTCCAGGGATTCCCCCAGGGTCCTGGAGCCCATACGGCTGCACACATACGCACTTTTCAAAAACAGCACGTTAATTCCTTTGACAAACTAAGGCCACGTTTAAATGATGAAAAACTGAAATGTTTTTCCTTTGCGTTTTTTAAAAGCTTCACGTACACAAGACAGCATTACCAAAACGGTCTGCATTTACACAGATTGAAACGCTGTAGTATACGCCAGGCTAGTGGTCAGTGAAGTTGTTGTGTAAAGAGGATGTGCCTTGGCACATACACATGCACAGTTTTTGTGTGTTTAAAGTCTGGCGAATGTAAATAGTGTGTCTCTGCTGGTCTTATTGGTGCAGCAAATCCAAATTTTGCTGGGGAAACGTTAATATATAGTCGAGCAGTGAGAGCTCACAGTACCAGAAGCCGCCATATTGTTTTGGATGTACTCGCGCATCATACGCATGCGTGTGACGCTATCATTTTCAGAAAGGCCCGTCTTGCAGTTTACATGGAAACGAAAACGCCGGCATTTTCAAAAAGTTGCACTTATAATCCCGTTTTCAAAAGTTTTGCTGGTACGACGGAACATGCGACCATAGTTGGCTAACTGTACTTTTGGAAATCGCACCCCAGGACGGTCAATGTTGATGAAAACTATGTCGGATCAGAGACAGTTTACAAACACAAACACAGATAGATCGCTTTCTAAATCACAGCGCTCCTTTGTTTGAATCTTCATATTAAAGAATGCAATTTTATTCAGTTTTAATGGTTTCTTCTTTTGGTTAGAGGCTGCTTCCATGTGATAAATAAAAATGTAAAAAAAATCATTTATTCACAAATTGTCTTTTTGTTTACATACTGGAATTGGCTGGTTTGGGGTCTAAAAGAACCCTGCTTTTGATTTGTCTCTAATCAGTTCACTGGTGTTTTCAGCATGATTAGCTTTGTGTAATTTAAAAAACATTAAGTTAATTTTTAATCAATTGAAGTGTGTGAAAATCTGTCATGTTCATACAAAAAAGCAAGACAAACAAAAGTATGAAAGCAAGTTAGCGTGAAAGGAAGTTATACAAGAGAAAAAACATCTGTAATTTCATCCACCAGCAGCTTGAAGAATGATCTTTGTGAGATAACATATTGCAGATATTTCATATGATTTTAATTTTATATGCTGACATTCTGAGTACCTGAATGACATGCCGTCTATAGAAACTTTAGAGAATTTGAGCTTAAAGGGAGAGTTCACTTTTTATTTTTACATTTGTCATGATTTATGGACAAAAGAGCAAGTATCACAAGTGCCACTCTCCCTTGCAGAAAGTCATACAGGTGTGGAATAACAGTGCAAGTAAATAATCTATTACATTTTTTGGGTGCCTGTCCCTTTAATTCATTTTCCTTTTGAACCTTTTGAATTACAGGATTGAGACATACAGTAGATTTTAGAGTTGGCTTATCTCACATACCCCCGCCGGTCTCTCTGCAGACCACCTCCTGTCTCCATACTCTGATGTTCTCTTTATCTTCTCTCCTGTGCAGCGAGTGCAGGATGTTGATATTCATGAGAGCTCTGCAAATGGAACTAAAAATTGCATTCATTACATCCAAGCTAAGATAATATAGCATATTTGTCTCTGAAGGTAAACAAAGGCTTTGGGACAGGATAGGGGAATTAAAGAGATCTTTGATCACTCTATGAATCAAACATGTTGTGCTGTAATCTCAGGGCATGATAAATATTTTAGTTGGTTTCCTACTTTGCACTGAGTTGTTCTTGAAGTTCATAAAGAACGATCAAGGAAAAAACAAAGAGACCCGAATTAAATCTTAAAATATGAATAACTTGTACACCTGCTTTAATAATACTAACAAGAAAATAAAAACAAGATAAACATACATTCCTTATCAAACACTGAAAAAACTAATTGTACAGAATTTTATGTTTTATTTTAATTTCACATATTCCTGCATACATTGCAAAAAAAACTGTCATTTTACAAAATTGTACTGTTTTTTAAATACGGTAAAAACGGTCAAATTTAAATCAAAAGACTGCTAATTTACAAGAAAAACTTGAAAAACGTCTAATTTAACGTGAAAAATATTGTTGTTTTATGCGTGGTGCCCCAGAAACCAGGAAATTTCTTTAAAAAAATATATATATTTAGTTTACGGTAATAAAATGTTAAAATAAAGTTGAAGACTACAAATTATTGTAATTATTTGCTTTACATATAATTAAATTATAAGGTATTTTTCCTGCACGCCAGCTACCGGAATATTATGTTTTTATGGATTTACTGTATTTTTTATGGTGTAGGTACTGTAGTAAAAGTAAATGTCTGGTATTATCTTTTAAATGGTAATGATCAGCTGATTGTACATTGCCCTTACAGTATTACAGTCCTTACCATGAAATATATATTTAAGCTGAAAATTTATCAAAGAAGAAAGTGATGATAAAGTGATATGAGACACATGAAAATACTTCCGTTATGCAAAAACATGACAGTGAGTTATTGATTTTTTATACAACAGTATTGCAGAATCAACTTTTTAAAAACAAATAAATAACTAACCTTCCGAAATAAAGATACTGTACGGACTAAAAATCTTCCTAAACAATCTATCCATAAATATAATATGAAAAACTAAAAGTGCTTTATCTCTCCAGTCTGAACACTTTTAGTCTAGCAGAGTTTTATCAATGAGACAGTAGAGCACTGATGTCAAAAATGCTGGTAAATCTTTGTGTGGGTTTGATAAGCCTCACTAATCCTTCTCCGCCTGTTTAGACCATGTGCTGCAGCCGTGTGTAAGCAGAGACCAGATTAGGATCAAGAAACATGATAACATCCGGAACATTGTTTATTTCTGACCCCACTTCATGTTAGATTAATTTTGAGAGCATTTCAGACCGTCTGCGTGATGGAGTTGTATTTTTTTATCTGTATTTTATGTCCAAAATAAACAGAAATACAATAGGGTTAACGTTTAAATGTAACGTGTCTGGAATGATGTCCGTTTTCTTGGATAGGCTATGCAATAGCAAGCCCATTGTCTGGCTTGTATGTTTTATAAAATGGATGAATATAGATTACTAGAACACTGGCATTCAAGAGTGGTGAAAATGTAAGTGCCAGCAGCATCAGTTGCAGCTACTATTGAAAAGAAAAACTACTTTGTAGGAGTTTGAATGTGACAGTCTGTTCTCTGCTGTCAGCTTACTGTTCCTCTGCTCTCTGATATATCGTTCCAAGCCTCGCTGGGAGCAGGGCAGACTGGCAGTGCCGCTCATAAGTGGGTCAAATATAGAGTAAACCCTGTCCACGGGACCCACAGTTGACCTCAGTGAGGTGCATCATGGGTAACTGAAACCAACACGTTTAAATGATCAGTGTCTTATCATAAAACAGTGTCAGACTTCTATTTTTGGGGCTTTATGTGCATTAAGAAGACATAGATCTCTCGATTTTTTACAAAGTTATTTTTTAACCTGTACGAAAACTATACATTGTCATATATGGGAAATATCTAGTGTATATTTAGGCATTTAGCAGATGCTAGTGTCTTATTTTATTTTAAACCTTTACATTTATTCAAGATAAATGCAAATTTGATCAGCCATATTATATATATATTTTATATATATATATATATATATTTCTATTTTTCTACCAAACTAATAGCACCTTTTTACTTAAATGTGATTTGAGGTAAATGACAAATATTATTTATTGCTTATGTGGCTTGTAAGTGGAATAAAGTAAATATTGTCAAATTATTTTACATAAAACATTATGGGTTTTTATAAACCCAATGATGCTGTGGGTCCACTAAATCCACATACATTGGATGAATAACAAAAAGATGGACACCAAACAAGGGTAAAGAACAAAACAGTTTCATCAAAAGACACATAAGGCATGATTATTATAGGTTTTCACCTTTCCTCACTTAGCTACCTAAAAAATATTGAATATCAGACATCTACTTCCATTCTTTACACATACCTCGCTCAACATGATGTCCACACACTATTATGCAGTGATACATTTGACAAGCATTTAACCGGGAAATCTACTAAAAAGCATAATGCAATGTTGAGTTTTCCCAGCTTCCCCATTCCAGTCTTAGCCTGGTATCTAATGGCAGGTTCATTCAGACCTCTATTTATGTGCAGGAATGGAGTTTGAAGGGAAGCCGAGAGGCATTAATTCCCCTGGCATGGAAACTCATCAGGGAGAATAATTGAATGCCTTGTCGTTTTCCTGATATACGGGTCAGAGCTGCCTGCTTTATGACTGAATGCATGTCTGCAAATCTCATGTGAACAAGGCAAAATGGACTTCCATCGGATTTGAATTGTGACTCTGGGATGTTTTAATAAATGTCGCTCATACAGGAAATGGAGCAGGACTTGTGGTGTAATATATCTTTCCCTGTATTTCAGATCTGGCGTGTTTTGTAGTTGAGAGAATCGAGCTGCTCAAGATACTGCATGTTTGAAAGCAAGCCAGAATAAAAAAAATACAGGAATACTGTTTCCAATGTAACGTTTTACATTTCAACCTGATCTCACGGTAATTCGTTTAATTATTTTCAGAGGTGGCGTATTCGTATGAATTTGTACAGAAAAAAAGCAATACTGAAGCCCTACCCTTAACCCCGCCCCTTACCCTTACGTCACCGGCGCAAAAGCAAATCATACTAAAATGTACGAGATCGTTTGAATTCATATGGATTAGCCAAAATTAGCCACGGTATAAAATAGTTATGTTTTTTTGGGAAAAATTACATACACAAATGTAAAGTTACAGGCTCTAGCCCTAATATTATTGTTTTTTGCAGTGAACTTAAATGTTTTAAAGAAACCCTTTGTAAAATGAATAAAAATAAGAAAGGAATTAAAACTCTCAAAATATTGAATGTACTCCTCAAGGAAAAGTAATACTATGTTTACAGAGCCGGTGACTCTGTCAGGAACACAACATCTGTTTAAAAGCAAAGCTGGTTTGGTTATAATCCTCGTTTTTTTTTTTTCTGTTTATTATTATTCATTTTATTTATTTTTTATTTGGGTTTTATGTTATACTGAAATGTCTCGATGATAATAGAAATTTACGATGAACAGTTATATCGTGAATGTAACGTAATATACTAAAAACTGTGCTGTGAGATTTTGTTTATTTAAGCCTAAATTCATAGAAATTCGTAACTATTTACGAGGTGGCTTATACGACGTAACTTAACTTCCGCCTTTTCGCAAAGCAGTGTATCATAACATCCGTCATGCAACAAACAAGAAGAAGAACTTACGTTTTGCCGTCGCGCTAGAATTTAACAACAGTGAAAAACAACTGACAGAACACGCATTCAAGTACTTATCCTGCACCTTCGCTAACACAAAAAGAAAACAAAACACTTACCTTCATAATCAAACATGTTCAACGAAGTATTTGTATCCTTTATCTAGCTTTGATCTTGTCGTAAGCGAAAATTTGTCTGCAAGATGTTGTACATCATCTAGCCGTATTTGTGGCAGCTGTGCAAGTGACTTTGTACTAAACTTCATTCTGAGGCGCTGGCGGAAGTAACGATACACTGCTTCGCGGTAGAACGGAAGATGGGTGACGTCATGTGAAAAGAGCGTATTAGTAGAAAAGGCAATACTGAAGCCACACCCCTAAACTTAACATTCACTGATTTAATGGCAAATCGTGAAAAAACATAAAAATGAGAACACACCATTTTATATGAAAAAGCAAGCTCATTAAATTTATGAATTGCCTCAAGATTGTCTGGTTTATTTACTTTTCATTTATTGTGTTATATTGACCCCACAAGTGTTTAATGATACATTATTATATTCAAATTTGAATAGATATTTGCTATTTTACTCACACTTTACATATTTAATATTTAAAGACAATATTAGGACAAAATGCAACTTTGTATTTTATTTAAACGCTGAATTATTTGAATTGAGTTCCTGCAAAAACCACAAGAGGCTGTCAATTCTCATAGATGCTTCAAATTCTTTCAAAACAAAACTAAAAAGCGTCACGCCATTCAAGCTGCCTAATTCCAGAAGGAAAAGAATAAATTAATCTTTTCACATATTTTCATATAAAAAGCATTTTCTTGCTTAATTTTTATATTTTCAAGACTCAAGGCTTAATAATACAATCAGAATACCTTTCAGAAAATGTCAAAGTTGCTTTGGGGTCATATTGGACGGTTCAATTAAACAAACTTGTTATCCAAAAATGACAAAAAGTTGGGGAATGTCATTTTTAAAAGCATTACTTTCAACAAATAAAGGAAAACACTACAGAAGCATGTAAATCGACACTATTGTGTATAACATAAAAAACAGCCAGGCTTTGTGTTTCATGATGGCACAGACCTGAGGTCTCTGGCCTTTGAAGCAGGACACGTGTCACCTCACACTACCATCCTGTCTGACGCTTTGAAAAATTACACTGCAAGGTTCATTTACAGAGATGGGCCGGCAATGACACATTGACAGTTTGGTTGCAATGACAGTGAAGGTTGAGTCTTTGATTTGTGGTTTCTACCTTTCCTGGCAGGTGTCTCCCAAACACCTTGTTTGAACGAGATAACAGCCTCCTTTTCCCAAAGCCATTTACAAAAAACATTGAAAATAACATGTTGCCTCATTTGTTTTATAGCGAAATGTCAATTTTAGCCTTATTGATTTGGGACCGGGGGCTTACATGAGGCTCTGTTAGAAACATCAAAGCAGCACTATGTGGTACTGTACCAGACTTCTAACTCAGGGGGAGTTCTAAGGTCTGAAACTGTGTAAGAAATAAAACAAAGCCTAATGCTTTTAACATTGTGGGAATAGCAGTGTTTTATCTCCTAAAGTGAAGCGCATTTTCAAATCAACTCTTTGATGCTGATGCAACATCAGTACAGTTGACCTATGGGAAGGTATAAAACCTTTGCTTTCTTGAAGAACCACGCACCAGTTATAAATCACGGGTTACGCAGTGCAGGAGTGCAGAGCAGGTGCCTTTCGGCAAACTCTGATCGAAAGGGCACCAAATGGGCTTATTAACGTTTTTTCTCACACCATCTGGGAATGAGAAAAGGGTAATGTGTGACGGAGTGCGGTTGATGCTGTTCCCATATGGTCTACTACAGCGTGATTTAGGGTTTGTTTGAGTCACACAGAGTAGAGATGATGTATATGAGTTCTTCCTTAGCACAGTTGCTGCTCAGCTCAGGGTTCCAGTGCTCAGGGTGTATTGGTCTTTCGCATAGTTTCATGAATGTGTGCCGCCTAAGGGTTGGCCGAACGGTTTAGTTCTCTCTCAGTCATTGGCATCTTTGCACACAGTGGGAAGTATATCAGTGTTGATAAATACTTCTTTTTTTTATCTAGAGTGGCATCGCTCTGTGTTGTAGCATCCTTCCTCTGTGGCGTACATGCTATCTGTTTCAGTAGAATTCATCTCATTTTTGTTTATATAAAAACGCTAAAAAAAGCTTTTTGTTTTTCTTTGATATGGTACTGTATATGCTTATGTTGGGAGGTCATATTATCTTGCCTAATGGGCAAAAACAACAGTGAGATTACACAATGAAACTAGAGGGTGACACGGGAGTGGATTTTCAAACCTCTCCTGTCCCAATCCACAAATAAAACGGTTACGGGTGTGGAGCAAATCATTCACTTAACCAGCCACACCATAGCAAATAAGAGAGCATACAGAGATAGTGCAACTAGAATTGTGTTCAAAATGAAAACATATAGTTTCTTTCTACAAATGGTATATTTGTGTATAATGTTGGGTATCATATTGTTGTTACGATTCCCGGTCTCGCCCACTCCCGCTGAAATGTTTTCATGTCCTGTCCAAGTCACGCGACTAATAGCGATTTGTTTCCCATCCCGCAGGATTCCTGAAAAAATGTCAGCCTCTAAATGAATTTTTTTTTATGAAAAGTTGTGTGGTCACATAATGTTTACTGTTTCTTTATGAAGTTTAACATGCTGAATACGAAAATTACATATTTTTTTTACTATTGACGGTACTCACAAAAATCAAAAACAATATTTTCACACATTTATACATTTCGGTATTATTATATTTACATTTAGTCATTTAGCAGACACTTTTATCCAGAGCTACTTACATAGAGTTCAGGGAGCAATAATACAATAGGTGCTAATACCAAGTTACTAGTTTCAACAAAAGCCAGACCAATACCGGTTGAGAGAAAGAGAGGTATTTTTTAATTTGCCTGTCAAGTATTCACAGAAGAGATTGTTGTTGTGAGAGAAGGTTGTGTTGACAGGACTGAGTTGGGAAGAATGTTCCACCAGGATGTAGTTGTGACGGAGAATGCGCAGGAAAGCGATTTATTAAGCGATATGCAGAAATGACAAGGTACTGGCATAACACGGAGCTCAAAACAACAGTTTAACATAATAGTTACTTATAATAATACTTATAATGAGTTGTCCAAAACTTTAGAAGTGAACATTTGATCGTTTTTAGTTATTATGGCTGACCAAGTTTCAAGGGAGGAAAATCCAAAGGCTGATGGCTTTTTATTTGCATGGTTTTATTTTTTAACAAAACTAATGTTTTTATATTTTGTAAAATAAATGTATGTAATGTATTGATTAAATACTATTTCTAATAAAAAAATATATATTTCTGGAAATCATCCTGCGACCACCCTCGCGGCCTTACTTTGGGAACCCCTGTTATAGGGATCATTACCTCCAAATTCCCAATATACGGTAAACCCAGCTCTATCCATCTTTTATGCCCTCATTTGCTTACCGACTGTACTGTACTGTAGAATGAACAGATGAAAAACCCACACTAACTGCAGAAGTCAGTGACTTCATTTTGCTGATGACGGCTGCTTTAACCTCAGGGGAACCAGCGCAGGTGCTAACACAGACAAACGCACACACCTGCAGCTGTCTACAGACATTCTTTTTGCTCTCGCTCTTAAAGCGCCAAATCTAACCAGCTGAACTCTGCACTCGCGTGAAGTGAAAGCACGACTATCATCTTTTATTGCTTCAACGAACGATGCCACTGCCAGGTTACTCATTTGTCTTAAAGTGAGCGACACGGTCCAGCAAACCCTCTAATAGTTTAAATCGTCCGCGGTATCTGTCGGCCACAGATGTCTCCGTCATGCCAGACTGCTAATTAGAAAGGTAAAACACAGGTGAGAGCACAAATGAAAGGACAATCTTTCACATCACAAGCAGGTGTAAGAATATAATGTTGAGATAATTAATAATAAGGATGTAACACATTTTCATGACCAGATTTTTTTAATCTCCTGACTGCTTCTGGCACAGTCAACAGAATCCTTCAGACGTTTGGTCTGGCCCTGATGATGAAAAGTAGCACCCGGGGTCGCCAGGCATGTTCTGATTGGCCGGAGATCTGCATGGGGCAACGCATGCTCTCGTGCTGGCGGTAAGCGTGGAAAATGAGCCCGGACGACCAGGTGTGTGCTGACGACTCTTGAATCCTCACCCGCCTGTATGGCCTTCACCGCCGCAGAACACTTTTCATCTCACCTAATCTCATTATGATTTTATGGCCTGTGCTGCCCGGGGATGCGAGGCTTTAGCGCAGAGAGCTGCCAAATAGATTCCCTTCAAGCTGCCGCAAAAGAGAAACCAAATTAGAGCAGAAATCTTCATCCCCCTCCGGTTCTGACTTGATAGAGTTGTTTTTTGACTGAAGCCAACTGGAATGGGAAGTCGAATGGTTACTGTTTGATAGCAGGGGTTTATTTTTGCTTCTTTTAATGATCCTAGATAGCAGTTGTACTTTAATAGCTTGACTTGGGTAAGGTTAATGACGGCCAATTAGCTGGAGCCTGGAGAGACAGTTATTTTCTAATGTCTCTGGTCTATAAGTTGTTTTTAAAGGAACATTACAACTGACTAATAAGATAATTCAGAGGGTGAAATGGTTTGAATGAACTGAGCCCATAATTATATTGATTTTCAGAAATAATTTGAGAGGCGAAAACCACAATTATGTACCATTAAAGGAGGAAACACCCACAATAGGATTTATGAACGTTCAATGTTATGTAATTGTTGTGCCACTAGCATCAATTCCAAATGGAAATGTAAAATATTTATCGCCCTTCTTTCATTGGATGTGACACAGATAGCCCCGCCCCAAATTCATGGCATCGGTTGAGCCGATGTGCTTGGTCTGAGTGACAATGCTGCCAGTGACGGACATTTCTGGCACTCCATGTCTTCACTGTTGTACAGCAGGGGCACTATTACATAACTTCTAAAAGAGTATAGCATCTACAGTTCCAAGAACAACTAATACTCTTCTTTCTAAAGCTGATGTGGACAAAGCCTTTGAGGATATGCTGTTTTCTCAGCTTTTGTTCAAAATGTTGCATTTTTGAAGACACTGACCCACAATCGAAAAGTATAAATAAAGATAAAAGCAAGTAATATAATGTAAAATAAAAAGAATATAAAGAATAAAAAGCAGAGGGTCTGCTCTTTAATTTGATATATTGAAGGTTCATATACTCGTAAGAAGATATTCATTGTTGAAATGGTCAAAAATTCTGGCACTGGTTCTCAAAAAAAAAACAATGGTGTGGGGTCAAAAATAACAGTAAATCAGTACTGGTAATTATCAGGCATGAGAAGTCATGATGATCCTTATGACCTGTAAGCAAATAATAGGAGTAGGCTTATCAGCAGGTCAGGTCGTGCTTACGTAATAATTGCTTTTGGCCAATATAGAAATTGCGTGACGCAAATGACGCGTTTAGTCCACGCTGTATAATATAGAAGTCAAAGAAAGCAGTAATTCAATTTGTAGTTGTCTAATATGATGTTGTTTGGTCTAGAGAAATTGTATGAATGCAAACGTTTGGCACAAATATGAAAAATAATCAAAAATACGGGCCTGTACATTCTGATAAAAAGTCAAACCTTGCCATGTTTTAAACAGATTGCTGACGGCACTGGCGGTTTACCGGTATTTTGGTTATTATGTGTGAATGGTATTTTACTGGTAAAAAAACAAAGCACTGCTGCTTGAGTGAACATCACATTCGTGTATTTACTATAAAAGTAATTTACCAGCATTTGACCAGTAATTTACCAGGATTACTTTGTGAAAGGGGCCATTCTTTTGACTTTCTAGGTGGAATAAACATACAGCACAGACAGCTAACAAATAGTGCTATACTTATGAGAAAAATGTGGCTTTTGATAATAATAAAGAAAATGCTAGTTTTCAGATTAACACTCAAGCTCTTTGTACATGCAGTACATTCTGAAATGTTCGTATGTGTTTTTTTATCGTATTTGGCTCTTGTATGTACGGTGTCTCTTTATTGTCAAAACGCCTCTAAAAATGCTTGTTAAGGATGTAAAAAACGCAGAAAATCCAGTCAGATTTTTTTATGACAGATGAAAATATCGGAGGGAGTGTGTAAATGTGATTGACACAACGTGATGGACGCAATTTTCGGACTTAATGTGCAATGGCCTTTAGACATGTAATCTCCAACTGTACAATACACACAAAAAAACTAATTTTACAGTACACGTGAACCTTATTGCTTAACGTTCAGATCTTAATAAAACTCTTCATAAATACACAATATCATTATAAAATACCCTTCAGGCCAGTATATAATTACGTTCCTCCTCTCTTGGGTTTGTGCCCAGTACCCCTCCTCTTTCTGATGCTAATTTAGTGTTGACAGTGTGTCACATTAGGTGTGGATGACACCGTCCATCTGGCCAGAGCACAGAGGCTATTCTTAACACAGCACACAGGGGGAGCGTGGGAGTGTTCACTGACAGAGCCATTTCTGTTTCTGGAATGTGGGTTGGAATAGACATACACACTCACACTAAGACATTCTGAGTATGCAAAGGTCAACACACATGCACATGCGCACACAATTTGACAGATAAACAGAGAGCACTTTAGTGATATTTAGAGTGCTAATTGAATACATTTTAAAATTGAAAAAAAACCAGCAGTGGCAAAAAGTGATGTCCATCTTTTAGTAGAAAAATATAAAAAAAATATTATCGAAGACGTATGATAATCTTTGTTTGCATGTTGCATTGGTGGTGTACACCAGAGGATCAATTAAAGCCACAATATGGAAGAATGTTATTGTGAATTATCCAAAAATCATTTGCACAGTGTGATATATTTCATGCAGTTGTGTACTTACATTATCCCGAATGTTCCCAAGAATGCAAATCCAGAGAAATTCCTATTTAAAATATAATGGCCTGTCCCTTGTCTCCCTTGTATTTGTCGCACATCAGTGACGTAATATCCGATGCTCCGCACTCGGGTTGGATGCGGAAGTGGCTATACAGCATCTGTATAACCACCGTATACAGCATACGTAGCATAACATTCCACGTTTCTTGCAAGCAAATTCATTACGATGACATAAAATAAAATTAATTCATTACCTCGTCCGTGACCATTTTGTGCGATCTCCATACTCCTCTGGATGGTGAAAACGAAATGTCCCATAATTCCACTCTCCTACATAACGTCGTTTAGCTTCGCTTTTTGTTGTTGTTTTGAAAGTGCGCCATCTAGCGAAAAGTTTAGACTCTTATCCATTTTCTTCCATACACATCATATTTTGAGGGGGTAGGAGCGGCATTATAAACAAATATTCTACAAGTATGCCCCCCGGACATCACTTTTGGCCACTAGTGTATATCAAAATGGAAAGTTCGTATTGTACCTTAGCATCCCAGCTAGCTATAATTGGTTTAATGTTAAATCCACCTTAAATGTATATTCTCAACATTTATTCAACATTAAAAAACATTACTTTGCTTTCGGGGCAAGCATCAACACAACACATTTCAAACGAGATTGTAGTACCGCAGTAAAATCACTATGCCTGACAAAGATGCAATCTGACATGATTCTTCTTTACTTAACATCACCGTAGTAACAGATAAACAGAACAACATTAACATACGCCAGTCAGCATGCCAACAAACATCACCGTTCCACTTCATAAGAGGGCTGCAGTTATCGTTTCTGAGCTTTCCCGCGTAAGAGCACCTGAAACTTTCAGACCCTTCAACCCAGACTCTCAAGCATACACCTCTGCATTTTTACCTGGACAGGTATAAATATTAATCATGCCCATTGTTAGAAGCAGCTTTGTGGGTTTGACGTGAGCAAAACATCCTACCTCTCCCCAGCTCTCCTGTCTAATAAGTGACAGATTTGAACGTTTTTTTTTTTACTTTTTTTGTGGAGCGTGGCCTCACGGTTGGCAAGTAGGCTGCACCTCCCAGTAAATACGCGAGTCTGTGTGTGTGCGTGTAATAGCAGTAAACTCCATAGCAGGAGATAGCTGGAGTGATTGACAAACTGCAACATTAGCATTCAGATCCATGCCGCTCCTTTGATATCTCCTAGCAGCAAGCCAGTGGGACGTTGGAATCATCCAACCTTTCTCTGTTCCCCATCCAACCTGCTTTCCTACTTCCCGGCATGTTCCCATACCTCAATCCATTCCAACTAAAATTACGAATTCTTTACTGTATGTTCTGTACGTGAGAAGGCAAAGGCGAGGGAAGCCTGCTTCCTCCACTAAGACAAGATGACAAGGTGATGACGAGATTAAACGATTAAACGACAGATTTCAACACAGAAATTATAATAAATGTGGGGACACGGCACGTCCAAGGTCAAACGGCTGAGAAATGTTATTTGCCCAAGGGAAAATGCATATGGTTTTTGGCACATATGGCTGGGGAAAGAAAATGTAAAGCAGAAGTACATGAAAATCAAACTGTTAGCCATGATTTAGAGGACTCCAAGCATTACCTGAAGCGGAAATGTAAGGTCGGGGAGGGTCTGTTTCCATGGGCACGACATTTTAAAACATTTCCTCCGTGGAATACAGGAAGGATCTGAGCAGTCTCAAGAGTAGGGAAAGATGATAAGAAAAAGTGTTTGTAGTATTTTGCATCAGTATGTCAGAAGGTTGTGCTATTGTCTCAGTATTACACATATCAACTAAATCATCTAACCGACACGTGGCCTACACTTACAGTGTGATGAAGAGCTCATTCCACTCTGCTGGACATTCAATGCATGCCTTGTATCCTTCCCGATTGACAAAGCACGATGGCATCACTTTAGGAGGTAACTAATCTTGTTATAGCTGTACGATGACAATAAAGAGCTTGACACACTTCAGTGAAAACATATTCCAGCAGGTGCATCTAAATATGTAACAATTAAAAACAGAGACACGGAAGAGAACCCTGTAAAAACGCTTCAGAAAGCTGTGATAAAAGAAAAGAAAAGTAAACTTTTCCTTGTCAGGGTATTCGTTACTTTCCAAAAAGTTTTGTTTGTAATTTAATGAATGTCGTGAAAGTTTGAATCATACATATTGAAAGTTCGCGTTTTTACCGTTTACAAACAGTCATAAGGGTTTGCAGGTGTCCTCTATAATGTAAATCAAAATGGCTTCTAGCATGTTGGTTTAGCCTCAGACATCATGCCTATGGAGCATTGGCTGATTGTCTGATGCATAATGTGCACAAAATTGGAAATATTTCATGAGTTCATCTGATTGGTTGAATTGCTGATAGATTCAATTATTACACTATTATAGGGGAAAAAAGTATCTCACTTTAACTGTCATTCAAAAGAACACTGTAAGTTGCTGTAACAGATTCCACATATGCTCACAGTAACTATTAAATACTGTATTTTGTGTTACAGTAATAACCCGTAAAGTACCGTAATTGCAAATAGAGTATTAGGATGTGGCATTCTTTATCACATCATATGTACTGTGAAATTAAGACAAAAAAAGACTTATGTGACAATGAATAAAGGCATAAAAAATATTTTAATTTTGTTATGATTTTTAATTATGTAAACATAGTTTTTTGTAAATATTTGTTATTGAATTTGTACAAGTAAAATAGGAAATGTATGAAACACAAATCATTTTAAAATAATGAACTGTATTATGATATAGGCCCCGTTTCACAGACAAGGCATAGCTTAAGACAGAACCATGCCTTAGTAAAATTAGGATATTTAAGTCGCTTTTAATAAAATGCCTCAGATAAAAACATTACCGGTGTGCATCTTGAGACAGAACAATGGCATTGACATATTTAAAGACATGGCTGGGCTTTCTATTTTCAGTTGCGACATCGTAAACATTCATTTTAGTCTGGGACTAGTCTTAAGCCTTGTCTGTGAAACCGGGCAATAATGTACTGTATATTACAAGCCATGCATTCTGACAAACTTTTTTGCGAACAAAATATAAATCACAACTATTTTGTTCTATATTAAATGTTTTGACACGGTTAATTGTTAAGGACGGCTCCTAAAGTATGATATTTTTCCCTGTTTGCTTTGATGTCACAGCTAAGACGTCTGACAGTGTTTATTTAGTCCCATCAACCTATCAGCATTGTCAGGAGGCAATTCTCCTCTGCCTTGATAAGCCACAATGATTACTCAATGCATCCACCGGTAGTGATTCACTTAACGTTTGTGTTTTATGAAATAATTATACAAATGGTAAAATGTTTACTTTTCCAAGTATTACATTTATTTTAAACCTGCCAAATTCCATGACATTTGAATCATAGTAAAGTCATAGTTTGAAATGTCATTGACCACATTACAGAGACTCCTGTTAGAGAACATGCAAACATTAAAGTAATACTTCAACATTCTTTCATCATTTACTCCCCCTCATCTCATTCCAAAAGTGTATGACTTATCGTCTTCTGCAGAACCTAAAATACATTTCAAGATGTATTGGTAACCACATAACATTGTAACCCATTGACTTCCATTGTATGGACACATAACACCTGAGACATTTCTCAAAATATCTTCTTTTGAGTTCCAAAAAAGAAAGAACTCAGAACATCCAATGTACATAACTAGGCAATGCGATCTTGATGGCTTGTTTCCTCCGTGTCATTACAGACACAAACACACACAACATAAACAGCTGTCAATGATTCAGGTCAGCACTCATTATATGTGCAAGACAACTCTCTGAAGAGCTCCGAGTAAGTGTACAGGAGGTCTGGAATCATGTTCACATCAGGCACTCATTAACGCTTTAATCACAACTCGCCAAAAAGCATTAACAAGATTTTAATTGAATGGAGTACAAAAAAATTATAGAAACCAGTAACGTTGTTAGTGGCTATGGGGGTGAGAAAATGCTGCTAAATCCCTTGATAAAGAAGTGATTAACAATAATCAGATCAATTACACAGGAGGAGGATAATGCGTCTTATCTATAATGATAAAAGTGTCCTTTTCAGGGAGATCAAATATAACGCATAGCCTATCAGAAGGAGGCTTTATGTTTGCAATCTAAAAATCTTAAAAGGGGTATAATCCAGAGCTGACCATTTTTTCTCCTGGGGGTCACTGACCTTTAGTGTTTAGCTATAATCAAACACATCTTAATCTTGAAATGTTCAAATAATCATTAAGATTAACTCTAAAGAACCAATTACATCCCCGCTTCTTCCGTTCATAACACCAAACATCTTCTACAGCCAGTCTTGAAGATCTGCCTTTACTCGTCATGAATATGAATAAGTTTGTTTACCTTGTAAAACGTCTCGCAAGAATAAAACGCACCAACATCATGTGAATGTAATGGTGCGGTGAGGGGAGGGGAGGTTAAGCAGATGCAGAGTTGAGCGAGAAATCGGAGGTGGATGTAAAAAAGAGCATTGCAATCATATACCATCAGTGCCATCTGAGCGAACGCCTCTGATTGACGGGTGGGTGTAGATTAAGTTCTGGATAGAGATGAGAACGAGACAAGAAGCACGAATCTTCTCCTGTCACAATCCATCACTGTAGGATAAAAACAACCCTGTAAGAACATCATGATCTGCATTTGCTCAGCGATGGCTCACTGCAATTACTGCCCGGTAAAATTTCACCGCAGGTCTGTAGAGGCGGACAGGACAAATTAAGCAATTTAAAGCATTTGTCATCCACTTCAGAGTTTTGGTCATCTGCTTTGATGCATGTGTTAACTAACAGACAATTATCACATCTTTTTATAAATTAAAGCATCTTGTTATGTGCTTAAGATTTTCTTCCTGTGCTACTTTGTCATTGATGTGGCGGCTGAATTATAAAGAAATGTGGTCGCGCCTGTCAATGCTGGGCTAGTACAAAAAAATACAATAAATATTTTGGACCGGCCCTATGGCACCATACCAACTAGATAACATATTAATACACTCTTAAGAATAAAGGTTCTTCGCGATGCCAAAAAGAAGAACCCTTTTTGTCTAAATGGTTCGCATAAGGTTCTCTATGGCGAAAAAAAGATTCTTCCAATTATAAAAAGATAAGAAAGAGATGCTTTTTGACTGAATGGTTCTCTGTGAAACCAAAAATTTTCTTCTGTGGCATCGCTGTGAATTTTTAGCACCTTTGTTTTTAAGAGAGTACCTTTTTAATCCTTTTAAAAAGGTCAAAAAGCTGCCATTGAAGCAAAAAGTCCACCTTTGCACCTAAACAAAGGCACACCTTTTGTATGCCTTTTGTTCTGACTGTGCAGACCACTAGATTTTGGAAACTTTTACGAAAACATTTTTGGACAAGCGTACGAATATCATACTTATATGACATATTATGGCGCAATACCTTGAAAAGTATCCGACTGGTTGGTTCTTGGACAAGCGTTGGATCCTGCATGGGTCCGTCTCTTAGCGTAGATCAATACATATGAAAGTGAAATACAATCAGTCTGGATGATGTATGTCCTGACAGTATTACTGCCATCAGTTTAACGGTCTTCTCCATCAGTAATAGTGCCACACTTGACAGGGGAAAATTTAAGACCCATTTGATGTTTAGATTTTGGTGGCCGTTCCCGAACAGCACAATAAACATTCAGGTTATCCATTACAGTGATTTACTGTAGGAATGCCAGGTGTAAAAATAAACTGCCCAAGATTAGTGGGGTAAAACGCTATTTTCCTTAGCGTGCGTTCACAAAGCAAGGTTGGAATAACACTCTTGTTGACTCCATGAAAGCACATCCTTGGATAAAGCAACAGTGTGGGGGATTTGTCAGGTAGGGCTGATTTCTTCGTGTAATTCTGACATCTACTTTGTCCGCCGCGGTTCTATTCCTCATTACACTTTGACAAGATCACAAATCTGTTGCCCAACCCGGGTTCATTTGAATAATCAATGTCTGCATGATTCAGCTGCTGACTTCAGCTCTATTCCACATCTCATACCTCGCGCATCTATTTTAATACCAAACTAGCGTTAGCTCGGTTGCCTCATCTTTTACTTGTGTTTAATTGACGCATAAAAAAACACAGCGTTCATTTCTTTCATCTTTTCTTGTGTTAGTAAGAGATGGAAAGTATGTTCCCCATGAACCTGTCTGGATGAGATACATCCTACCCGAATGATTTTAGCTTCTATCATCCGCGGAAAATCAGTTTATTGCATTCAGAATGGGCAGAAGATGACAGAAATCGAACTGTTACTTCTCAGATGAGACTTACAGAAAGTTTGTTGTGATTCATCATCTTGCTGAATCATTTATGCAAGTCGCATGTTTACAGATTTGATACGTTGCCTGTTTTGACTCTCTAAATGATGATATTTCAAGCTTTGATACTTCATGTTTTGGCTCTGCTAGATTTTCATTTTTTACATTCCTTTTGAGGGTTTTTATTGTTTGGTCTCTGTCAAAAATAGCTCCCCTGCCCTCGAAGTGTAAAATCACTTAAATGGACCATGATATGAGAGACAGGGATGGAAAGGAGCAGAGAGAATTAGACAATGCAAAGCACTGAAGAGGATAATGTCTCGCTCGAGGACAGAAAGGGGATGATGTGACTCATATATTTGCACGCTTATCATCCAGAAAGCATCGGTTGGCTCTGTAGAGCAGTTACCTTCCCTTTACCTCTCAGAAGTCAGGAGACAAAATACAGAAAAACTTATTTTGCTTGCTCTGCTTTACGGGCAGTCCTTTAAGCTAGCCGAACCACAAATTGTTAGTGATCAATATTTCAGTGGCCGTGGACACCAAACCCTCAAACGAAACAAGAGCATTACTGTAAATAGCTATGGAAGTTATTTTCCCAGCTTCTTTCTAAAGTGTTCAGATGGTTCCCATGTGACTTGGTGTATGTTATATAATAACTTTAAAGGGGACTGATGGTTTTACAAGGAAACATGTTTTACTTGTGTGCATAGTCAACTTCTAAAAAATCTAGCACAAATAGCCATATGTCCAAAAACTGTGAAACAAATTATATATTTTTTTAATCAATGTTCAATAGGAATACAAATGAAACGTGCTTGGTTGGTCTACTGTTACTATGTTTTCCTCAAGCAAATGTGAATTCTGTTTTACTGACAGATTTGTATTACATTTGTACATTAACCGAAAGAATTTCACGTCACTATTTCAAGAGGTGGCTAATTCATATGAATTCGTATACAGTCTTTGTTTTAATAAAATTTCTGTTGCGCCAGTGATGTTGGGTTTAGGGGTGGGTTTAGGGGAGGGGCTTCAGTTACCGTATTTAATAATCATATGTTTTTTACCATTCACATTCCGGTGAAATTAACCTACACTGTACTTCCCTTTAATCTGCGAATTTTGGTAAAATGAATATCACTAAATAAGTCTACTTGACACTAAATACACGCCTAGGAGTAACTTACCCAACAGTGCCCATAACTCACACCTTGTCACTGTAGGTAGTGAGTTGGAGAGCCACAACTAAGTCAAGTTGAAATTATAACCAAAAGTCAAGATTTTAGTATATGCTTGTGCACAAAAAGTGAATTTGTACCCTCATTAAAGACGAGCTAAAGAAATTTTAACCAGGAATCCCTGGAACATAAGGTTGCAGTTTACCCCATTTTCCTTTCACTCCAGGCATGCCAATGCTTTCCAACTTAAAGGCATAGTGGGTGATCAGAATTTTTTTTTGTCATGTTGGTTGGAAATCTCTTTACATCCCAAAAAACGTTTGCCCAATCAAAACGTTCTGGCCGAACGCTGTGACTGGTCATGTGTACATTTTCAGCCAACGCATACCACTGTGCACCCTGATCACGCAGACATCATACGTCATCCGCGCGTTCACGTCCACTGTGTCAATGTAGGGAGAATGGTGGACAATCAGCAACAATCTAACTTTCCTGCGGAAACCGACAACAAGTAAATCTACAAAACGAAATTCAGTTTTTGAAAAAGCAGTGATGAAAAAACCTCTGGATCATGAAAGAGGAAAAACTTAGTTACATCTGTTCAGCTTGTACAAAATGGAGAGAGCTCCGGCAGGCAAATGGCCTGAATGACGATACCATGGTTGCTCTCTTTCTTTTGGACAGGTATGTACGTACATGCTTCGAGATGAAATTAATGGATTTAGTTTGTAATTCCTTACGTGGATTTATAAAATACATTCATGTGTTTGGAGGAGGCGTGGCTTTAGACGGCGATTCGCATAGAGGGTGGGATTATAATTTCAGTGCTAGCAGGCAGAAGTTAGCACCTTTCCAAACCAACCACTCCACCTTTAAAGGGCAACATGTGAACTATAGAAATATATCATGCTGTTCAGGCATTATAAATGACAGCCCTGTTATCTAGAAGATATAAAAAGTGTTGCTTGCACGTTGAAAAGATTGAAAAGATCATATTTAAAACTGAGAACACAGTTGGAAACTCGGATTCGCCAATTTGTGGCGTCACTTAAATGTTTTTACATTTGACAGACAGATGCGAGTTGACTGAAATGCTCTCCATTATAATTTCCTTTATGTTACCTCATGCAGATTTTCTTTAGAGAATACAGAACTACCAAAACATACAAATAAATAAAGCACATTACTTGTAAAGAGCACGGGTACGGGTTGCTTATGAAGTTTGTTTTGCTACATTAGATCTGACGTGGTTCCAAAGTCTGCATTTAAATTCTCTACATTATTAAAAGCATTCGTTATTTAGTCATACCAAATTCAGGCAAACAGATATTCTATTAAACACAAACCAACAAACCACGTCTTCAAATGAGCCCTCCACCCACAGGGTTTCAGTCTTTCCAGCTAAAGTATTACAACAAGGCACTTTGCACAATTACACCAGACCACGTTCAAAGTTTTCCCTTTGATGAGCTTCTTCCTATTTTATCCCTGCTGTCATCCACCTCACTATCTGCTTCATCTGCACTCCGCAAAACGGAGATGGCGAAAAAGAGAGAGAGAGAAAAGAGGAAGCATGCTGTTCCTTGTGGCAACCATCTCCTAAATCCCAAGCTATCAGCATCAGAATTGTGGCAAGACAAAGCGCAGTGAGTCATGAGTGGGCCTGTCACTGAAGGCTTTGTTGAGTTGGTATAATTTATCATGGATGTCACTGTATGTTGACAAGGCCACAGCTGCTCTCTGCTGGGGGAAAACACCACATGTGTCTCATTTGGACCACATGATCCCTTTCACAACTTGTTGAAAGAAGTCCGTGGAGGATAACTGTCCTCTGTGGGCACACGGGGTTTGGCCTTTCAGAGAAAATTGGATGAGAGATTAGCTCGGTTCCAAAACCTAGTGAGTTGCCTTGCTGTGTATTTCCTCATGCCTACCTAGACAGCTGTCGCATGTGGAAGCGTCCTGACTAAAATGATACCTCGTGAGTCATTCTGAACGCACTACGTAGGCAGGAACTTGGGCAGCCTCCTTTTAGTTGGTTTCAATACAGCCTGTGTACGAGGAACAGATTGAATCAAGTTTTATTTTTTTATATTAAATGAATTTTTTCATTTAATCACCATTTCATTCACAGACATTTTGGGCTGTGTTCGATATCACAACCCTACTCTCTTTCACTATTCACTGCATTAGTTCACTGATATAGTCCACTTGATGGAGGGAATTGAAATGACTGAGTGAATTCAGACATCCTTTTGCGGAGATGCGGAAATTCATTCAGCACGAGCCTCACAATGTACAGCTAGCTGCTAGACATACGTGTACATCAATTGTACACTCGTGTTGCGATGCAGCATGGGATTGAATGAGTGTACTCAATAATTCGGACACCACTAAAAATGGATGTGTCCTCAAATAGTGCAACAAGGTATAGGGGGACTATATTAGACACATCCTTTTTCTTTTTAAAATGTAGATTATCACAGTGCATTCTTGGAATTCACAATTTGTCTAAACTAAGTTATCTTAGAAGGCAGCACACTTAAGCCGTCTACCTTTCAACACAGTCACCGTTTCATGAGCGAGTCTATTATGCTTCAGAACGATGCCTCCGTAGGCAATCGCTGGTGTTGGAACAGAGCAATTTTCATTAGATTAGAAGTGGCTCCCTCAGAGAAAAGGTTTTATTTCAAGGGTCTAGCTAGAGGAATACACAGTCAAGTAATAAACAATCAAAAAAAAAAAAAAAGTGCATCCGTACTTTTTGGAATCAGAGGGTCTCTTCTAAATATTGCATATTGGTTGTGGATTGAATGAGGAATTGTTTGGTCTCAATGACTGATGTCCCCGCATGGAGGAATTTGTCCGTGAGAATATGTATCCTCTTATTCCTCCACTCAATTTAATATCTGCAGAACCCTTAACTTCCCACCATGATAAATGACGGGTGTATTCTTGCAGCTTGCTTACTACACCCTTGCAATTTGTAGCCAAGGCAAACCTGAGCTTGTTTAGTTACATCTAAATATGATTTATGGATTCAAAGGTTTGAATCAATTTATAGACACTACAAAGTTTGACTGTGTTTGACATAAAGTGTAATAAAGTGATATATTGAAATTTATTTATCACTCAAATGTTTTAGGGGTCATTCTGAAGTTGTTGCTTAAAGGAACAGTTCACCAAAAAATACAAATGCTGTCATCATTCACTTACCTTTCATGTTTCAAATCTCTGAACTGTTGAACATAGAAGAAGATATTTTGAAGTATGTGGGCACTAGTTTTGTTTTCTACTATAGTAGTCAATGGTGCCCCAGAACTGTTAGTTTATTGACATCCTTCCAAATATATTCTTCTGTGTTTAGTGTAACAATTACATTTATACAGGTTTGAAACAATTTGAGGCTGAGTAAATAATCACAGAATTTTCGTTGATATCAAGGACTCCGAAGTCGGATGACAAACTGCAGTGTGTATACTGTATGTGCCAAATGTGTAAAATAAAGCTTTTGTGCTGGTAAAAAAACCCTGCCATGAATTATCTTTGTCAGAAACACCAACTTTGACCACAAAGCAGGTAACCCACCCACACTTTCAATGTGTAACCTCAAGCTTCATTCAGATCACATACATTAGCTTTGAATATGCTAAATAGATTTTAATTGTAAATCAAGCGCCATTGTGCATATATCCAAAGTGATTCTGTCCATTACATTGAATTTTAAAGCAGCAGAGAGGCTGTAACCCTACTCAGCACATCTTGGAAAAAAAGGTTATTGATTTTACAAAGACAAATGAATACGGAAAAAGCTATGGAGTTGTGACAAAATCTGCAGAAGCCCTTCTGTGATGAAAAATACAGTGTTTTTGGGAGTGAAGCTCCAGGCATCATTACATGTAATTTCGTGGAGCAACAGCTGTGTTGCGTGTTAAGAAACACTTGATGTTTCAGAGAAAAGTTAGACGTCTGAAAAGGAATAAAAGTATGATGAAGGTTTTTAAAGCAACGTGAAAGTAGCGAGCATTGCATCATTTAAATCATGCACCTGATACCCTCAAATCAACAACCAAGAGGTTCTGCTGATAAAACTTTTCATACCACTGAGGGTAAAAAAACATCTAACAGTTTGAGTTAAATCCTTTTCAAAGACTTTTGACCCTGTCCTTGGTGTTGTGATACGAGGATTGAAGTCCTGAGGGAAGCATACTGCGGATCTGTAGTCTCTGAGGAACACACTGTGAAACTGCATATAAAAAATAAATAACAAACAGCAACAAATAAACATAAATAAACACAATTATTTTTTATCAGAGTGTTAAAAGTTAACATTCCACTGTGACGAATCATTTCCCTAATTTTTGGGGGTTTATATTCTCTTTGTTTGTGTAAACTGGTTTCTGTTTCTATCCTCTCAAAACCTCACATTTCAACAGCAGAGCTCACTGAGGGAATTACAGCCCACACACTAGATATTGTTGAGGTTCTGGATTTATTGGCTATTGTAGGAAGAGCGTTTGTCTATGTCTATAAGAACATTGCGAGCTTAGCATTCGTACACTTCAGCTCTAAATTCTGGAATAAACCCACTTTAGGCTTTTTCATTTTGTCTGTGTGTGAGTCAGGATGGTTGTGTGTTTGTGTTTCTTCAGCTCTATTGTTGATATGGGTCAGTTCAGAGCTTCTTTTCGCCTGCAGACATTACAGCACCACTTCTGTTGTATTTATAGCACTAGTGCATTCTGGGATATGAATCATGGATTGCGAGTATGGGTCCATGGGTATGTCTCTTTTCGTGTTTGATTGTGTTTTATATAAATTGTATAGATTTTTTTTGTTCCTGGGTTGGCATTTGAGTGAAATTTGTATTTTTCCACAGGTGAAGCAAGGTTGTTTCATGTTGTGAGAGAGACAATTAAAATGACAGAGCTGACATTTTACAAAACTCCTCAATCTTTAGAATCACTAATCATTTCTTAAAGCGGCCCTGCAACAGTGTTTCATGCATTCTGACTTCTTTACAGTCTTAAACGTTCTGTCTTCTCATGCTAAACATGGTCAACTTGTCAAAAAACGAGTTGGGCGTATTACGTAGTATTTCTGTGCTCGATACACTCCCCCAGCGATCGTACAGGTTTCGGAAAAGTTTTTTTTCGAACATACAAAACTGTTTCGTAAAAATGACAAAATGCACAGAAAAGCACACGGCAGCAAGGAGAGCAGGAGAAGGAGCATGCGCAGACGTCACTTTCACTTGTGTGCAGGAGAGAGAGAGAGCATATGTTCGCGAAGTTCAGGTGTTTGTTTGTTCACTGCATTTGGGTGATGAATGTTATATAAATGGTGGATATAACGCTGGATTTGGAGATCGTTTGCCGTCTCAGTGCTAAAAAAGATGCCGGACATGAACCGCATGCGGTGAGTGAAACTGATGTCTGTGTTTTGTTGACAATGGGTGCGCACGTGCTTTAGTTCAACCTACCCCTCCCCCCCGCACTCGTAAAATTGTATCTATCTTTTATAAATGTGATCAAACTGAATACTCTTTAAAAGATACGAAGTATGCAATACTGCTCTATAGATACTCAAGATTCATATGAGATTGGCAGAAACCCTGTGTGTTAGGGCCGCTTTATGGGGTAAAACTCGTTATGAAGGATAAATACACATTTTTCTAAAAGGTCTATCAAAAAAGCATTATTCATCTTCTTAGCTGCATGGCTAGTGTTAAACAAGTTCATTGATTTGCAATTTTTACACTGCACTTCATCTTAAGATTCTGTCTGCAAGCTATTGCCAAGACACACTTGATGATATTCTTAGCCCTAGCTGCACATATGTCCTTGGACGTCCTCTTCTTTTTACACACAGAAGCACATACCTGTGTTTTCATGTTTTATATGGATTTTCCATACTGTACAAACTGTATATTCCATCCACTGCACCTTAATATAACCGTGTCTACACCGGATGCGGCGCGGCGCAATGCAACGCGACAAGAGAGAATAGAACAAATTAGAACCCATTATAATTGTAAAACCTATCCACACCGGACTTGGGGCGACAATCCCATTAGAACAAGCCATGTGTCGCATCGCGTCACGTCCGGTGTAGACACGGTGTTATAACATCTGTCTGCAATGCCAATTTAAAAAAAAATGTATAAAAGATTTTCCCCACAAGGTCAAATATGACTACATCTGAATAAACGTAAATTTAAAATACAGTATACAACATATGCTGTAAAATTTATATAAATGCTATTCGCATCTATAGACCACTTCACAAGATGAAAACACTGGTCCAGAAACACTTCCAGTTTATTTTTCTGTTTTCATTTTTTTTTATCATGCATATATTGTTCTCTCTATGTGTTTAACATTATGATTCGGTTAAAAATGTTCTGTTGGTTGTATTCTGTTTAAACATTTGTGTAGTGTTAAAAATCTGAAAGAGAAAGTTATTCTGGACCAGCGATGTTTACGTCTTCCGAAGAGGTTTATACCTTCTGAAAATAAAATAAGAAAGTGGTTAGCTGAAAAACAGAAAACAAAAAGCAAACAGTATCAAACATAGAAACCCAGATTGCTCAGGCCTCACTCAGTAGTGAGGGCAGACAGCGATGAAACAGATTTATAAACACACAAATCGTTAAAACACTCAGAATATGTATGACATGCAATGTTTACATAATATAATCAAATTAATTTAGATTGACTTTTATTAGAAACACAATGTAAACAAAACAAAAGGCTTGGTTTAATCCACTAGATACACAGTTTGAAAGGCAACAAATATAGAGGAATGTAAATAAGTTAACAAACACAATCCTATGTTTCCCTTCCGGAGTAAAATTTGCTATTGTGCATCACGTGTCATTTCTTTGGCCTGTGATAATCCTTACATTTAACCCCTGTCTGGTGTTATCTTCTCCTAACAGAACCACACTTCTAATCTCAACATCATTAATGCCGTTGTTTTTTCCCCGGAACTTACATTAAACTCAGCACATCTACATTACATTTAGTCATTTATTCTGACAACATGATCAAGTAAGATGAAAGAACTGTTCAGTATAGTTGTAGGGCATTATGAGGAAAACAAAAGAGTCTATTCAGTCTTGGATTAAATTACAAACAACTCTTTTCTTTTGTTCCTTTCAGCACAAATAAGCTCGTTTTTAAAATAGACACATTTAGGAATATCTATAGATGTATGTGTACTTAGGAACATTTCAATTCAGGACCAAATTGAAGTAGTAAATCATTAAATGCACCAAATGTCCAAATTAAAACTAAACCCGCAAAGGCATTGTTAACATCCCCCCATGGTGCCTGTACATTTACAGTCATATATCACCAAATTACAAGGCTCTTTAAAGACCAAATAAAATTCCCACATGAGTACATAAAACCGCTCATTCCCTGAGTATTCAGTGACCTAACTTTTTCATAGCAAAAAGTCAACGTATTTAAATAAACTATCTATACATAATAAAGTTGTATTATATCTATCTATCAGCTGTATGTCCTTTCGTCCCTCATGCATTCATTTATATTCCCATCGCCTACATGCGTATATGCATGGCTGCGTTAGATTGCGGATCTCCTTAATGGTCCACATCATGAGCAATCACATGGTGTAAATGTATCTGGCACATTCTTTCGACATGATATCTACACATTCATAAATCTCACTGATGAACATTAACACTTCTGTGCCTAAAATAAAACGCTCTTGCTTGGCTGTATTATCACAGTATTCTGGTGTTTGGCAGAATGCTTGAGAAATCTGATATCTTTTGGCTTTTGTACAGCACCTTTACATCTGACAGCTCTGGTAACCACTCACTGAAGTTCTGCTTAATAAAGAGCGATCTACACGCTGGGAAACATGCAGTACTCCATCACGACATTACAAACAATATTAGTGAATCGGAATGTGATTCATCATGCTGTTGAAAATTAGACATGTACCACAAATATGTGAGAATTAACATACCGCAGAGCTATTTTTATACAGTAAGCACTTATAAAGATATATTATATGACGATGTATATAAATAAATAAATCAATTAATACATATAAAGAAATAAAAAGCACAGGTGATATTTCTTTAATACTATTTCTTTTCTCCTAGACATCAAGGACATTAAAATGAAACGTTTGCTTAAAGGAAAAAATGGTCCCCCATTGACTTGACTATGAAAATAAATATTCTTACAATGGAAAGTCAATGCCGAAATGTTTTTGAGAGTGAACTATTCCTTTAAGTTGTCTTCATCTCAGAAATCTCACAAACGTCTCAGTTCTGGAGTTCAGAAGAGATCTCAATAATGTCACAAACTGAGCTGAAATTGACCAAAATCCAAATTATTTTACTTATACAATCGACATTCATTTTACAGTTCCAAACTCTTAAAGGGATACATTTATAAATTTAAATTCTGTCATGAATTACTCAACCTAAAATCGTTGCAAATCTTTATAAATCTGAACACAAAGAAAGATATTTAGAAAAAATGTTAGCAACTGAGATTTCTGGGGCGCCATAGAAAAAATAAATGGTTGTCAGGTGCTCCCGAAACTAAATTATTATATTAAAATATCTTCTTTTGTGTTCAACAGAACCATAAAAAAATGGATATACAAGAAGTGTTTCTACTATATGTTTGTCAATGGTGCCACATACAGTAAATCTTGTTAGCATTCTTCTAAATATATTTCTTTGTGTTCAACCAAACAAAGAAATTCATACAGGTTTGGAACCACTTGATGGTGACTTTGGGGTGAAGAATCCCTTTAATGTTTTAAAACAAAAGCCTCATTTGTTTCTATTCTTTTCTACTGAGCAATTTTAGAAGAGACACCTTAGACTTAAAAAAACTCAACTAAAACTCAATCAACATGAGAAGAATATTTTCCTCTGGGCTTTCTACTGGTTAAATGACATGAGCAACTTTCTCACATTGTAATTTGCTGACAAGATCAACGCTAGAGAGAATTTCCTCACTGTATGTTACATTCTTTTAGTGAACACGGCCTTCTCATCTCATCTGTCCCTCTGCTATCTGCTGTCACTATCTTCTAAACCATGTAAGCCTGAGACAGTCACATCCATCACAGCCTTATCACTGCCATGACAACATTAGCCACAATATGGCAGTAATTACTCACACCCGTCATGGCTGAAAGGACTCAGAAACAAGCACATTCCCCCTGTTAGGAAACATGCTGTGCAAATCAGATTCTCCATACACGATGATATAACACATTTCCTTCAGGAAAGGTCTTTGGTGTTGAAGACAGGTGACCAGAATCAATATCAGACTCAAAAGAATGTAACTTGATTCAAAATAGAAACTCAATAAAGGAGTTTACTTCGAGCTGAGAAATATATAGTTTTCAACAATGCATTATCTGAAAAGTTTTGCCAAATCTGCACATATGAAGACTCAAGTACAGGGTCATGGGCTTGTTCTGAAACAAAATTCTGGGAAATAACAATGTTGAATTCAAACGGTAAAATGTAACTTACCATATAATTGTACATAGTTACGGTTGCAAAATAAACAGGCTTAAAAAAAAGGCTTTCCACATCTTTTGTTCTCGAAATCAAAAGGTTGTGTGATGCTCCTGCATTTACCAAATGGCTACTCTTCCTATTAAGCCGATCTCATGATGAAAACGAATCTGCATAATGTTGGGTATGTAACAGCATTATTAATGCATTTCAATGTTTTTGGTTACTTTTGATTATTAATGTTGCCACCGTGTTGGGTCGCAACTTGATGCCCAATAGAAAATGTGCATCCTCAAGCACGACCAGTGAAAAAAACTAAAATGTTATTTATTTTTCAAATGAAAGAAAACCCTGAGGAACTGATTAAAAAAGCAAGGTCTTTGAAAGATTAAAGTTAGCAAGGTCTTTGAAAGCCGTTCTGCCGTTTTAAGACATCAATGCTCGGCCAACAACTTATAACAAAGATAAGTTACACTTTCAAACCTCAATTCATCATGAAACATTTATGAACCCTGAACACTTTACAAAAGCATTCATTTCTTCTCAAAGCTCCCTTCAAGTGAACACTCGAGTTGAGATTTGAATTGTTTTAGACTAGTTTCATTTTTTTATTCTTGTTTTTAAGCTTAAGACAATTGAATCTTGGTTTGAGTTTATTTCTACAGTATAACTTTTAAGTTTTCACACATAGAATAAAATGAGCAGGAGCTAGACAGCCTGATTGACCTGAAACCATAATACATGATAGATCTATACTGTATATATTCGCCTTGGAATTACAAGGTTCTATCTGACATTTTCATCAAAACTGAGTTATGCACATACTCTTATTCTGTGACTTATTTACATTATGTGATGGTTTTTCTTTACGTTGTGGGACTTTATTTTGATAAAAAAAGGTTATATCTACAAAGTCGAATGGAATGCCAAAACTTTGAAGCTCAGTATCTCAAAATGACTCTGAATGCAGATGGAACTTTATAATTTCATGGCACGGACCGTCTCTGATCAATTTGATTTGTCCCCAGGTATTGCATGCCTCATTCATTAATGCATCCAGATGTTAAAGATGACCAGATGTTAAACTTGACATGACCAGTCACTAATGTGAAAAGACATAGATCACGGCACTTCCCCACACACTGTTTCTGCCAACAATGACTGATGCTAAACTGTTTATTACAAGCCATTCACTTCAAGTTTGTGCACAAATGAGTATTGAAAGGTGGAATGTAGGCATAGACTTTGCATACTTATACGCAACAAAGCGGTTAAGTTGAAAGGTAAACAAATCGCAAGTGCATTTATAATGATCATATCAAGAGATTGGCGGTTACATTGTGAAGTGTTAAGTCTTCTTAATGTGTCTATTAGGCAGATCATCATGACGCACACAAATGCTCTGTCTTTACGTATTATAAGATATTTTGTTTTATAGTTAAAGAATCTAAACCACAAACAGGCAACTCAAAATGTAAATCTGTGGACCAAAAATATATTCCATAAATAAATGACCACTTTTAAACTAGACAGTGAGCTTTGGTGAATCATTCATAACTGTTGGGAAAAAAAGAAAAATTAACATTTAATCGCATTTTGTTCCCGTGGATACAAAAAAAGACAGTTAGAGAAAAGGACATGTCTACAGGGAGTGCTGTGCATGTACATGTTTTTCTTTGGAAGTTTGTGTGTGGGAGAGTCATATATGATTTGCACGCGGCATTTCAGCACACGGTTGATATTGAACTTCAGATCTTACGCTTGTCAACAATAATTGCTCGCTTTGATTACATCATGCCTCTAAGCACCGACGTCCTCCAGTTCTCGTGTATTATTTCACAGCGGGAGACACCACATTTGCAGTGTTTACGGGCATTATGGCATTCGTTAACAGAACGGTTAGCGTGGTTCAGCCCACATTAGATCTGATTGTACCTACATATTCAGAATGCATGGAGGGCACCCATTCAGCATCGCAGCCGTGCGGTAATTGGTGAAGTTTGTCAGATCTGTTTAGAAAACTTTGCGAAAAAGCTTGAACACTTACATTTTCGGAGAGCAGAGATTGATTGAAGATTTTCTGCTGCATTTCGTATTCGTCCCGCGGATAGCAGAAGAGGTCAATGATCCGTTGGGAGCAACAGATGATGAAATTAGCATCACCGCCAGGGACTAATCGAAGCGAAGCTAATTTGAATTTGTTAAATTTAACGTTAAGCAGTGAGGGCACTTCTTGTGCACCATCAAATAAATGAGGGAATTCGCTAAATGAACAGGGTTTGAAAGACTCGGTGCATTAGCACATGAATAGTTGTCACATTGTGCTCCAGTCAAACACCAACATCTCTTTTTGTTTTGTGCTCCACAACAGCTTTCTATCTCTCTCGCTCTCGCCTCGTCTATCCCAATCCGAATTGAGAAGACTAACACAAAAATGTCAAAACACTTGTCTCATGTAATAATTACTGTGCTCCAACAACCCAGTGTGTACACGTTGAGACTAAAATAGCATGTTGAGGTTAAAATGCATTGGATTTCTAAACATGGGCAACATTGTTGATAATCTTCAAATACATCTTGTTTTCTTGTTCACCTTTGCATTTTTCAACTGAAAAATATCATAAAGTCATAACTTCAACACCTCCATCCATCCAAAGTCACTGACTTCCCACAAATCATGACACACTTTGACAGGTCGGTGAAGTGCCCTAGGCACTCCATGATGTAGTACGCCTCCCATACTGCTGCTTTTCATACCACTTCTACTTATTGCGTCAGACAAAAACAACAAAGGGCTCCTTCTGGCAGTGTACTAATACTAAGACATTTCTTAGTAAAAACTACACTACATGTGACTTGCAGATCAAAAAATGTATTCTACAGTATCTTGTGTTTTAGATGCACAACTTAGATCCTGTGGATGTTATTACATGCTTACTACATATTTATACACTTGTAATACTGCACAGTATGGTCATGCTGTTACATTGTGCGTTTACTTTCTTTGCACAGCTACTGCTTGTATAAAAGCATAGAGAAAACACTGTTAAAGAGTATGACATGTTATAAATATTATAATATATATTATGATAAATGAAGTTTCATTTTGTTTTATAAAAATTTAAAAAATACGACTCAGATTACTGCCTCAACACGGAAACAAAGACGAGATCTCGATGGCACTTCTGAGCCAATGGGCAACAACATCACAAACTGGAGGGCATGGGTATGAGAGGCTGCTGTTTAACATATGACATCATTTCCTCAAACCATGAAATAAAAAAAAGAGCTGTATAAAGAGGAATCCCTCTGCTAAATCTAAATCTCTAAGTGTTTATGTGTGTAATGATGGCTGTGACTGCGGACATTGCCCTTATCCATTGATGTGAGACCGGTTTCTGCATTTACTCCATGAATGTATCTAGTTAAGCCTCTGAGACCCTTTTTTTGTTACCTCCAAATATATGCCTGAAGGCTCTGGAGAATGGTTTGTTAGCTGGTCTAAGGACAGTTTTGGGCCTGTGGGACAAAAACAAAGGGTAATGAAAAGAACGCTTGATAAGTACCAGCAGGCAACAGATGCTTTATCATGGCAGACAGATGACAGATTACAATGCATGTCAGCATGCAAAAATACATTCAAAGGCTGTGTTTACACCTGGTGTTACAACATTGAGTGGTCACATATTTTAGTACACTGACCACATACACCTGTAAGGATAATTAAAAGACCTCTCCAGTTTTGCATTTTATCAGTATTTCTGTATTGTGTTAAATCCAGTCCAGAGTTTGTCGAATTTCAAAAGAAACAAACCTAAGAAATGACACAGTCACCAGACAGCAATGTGAAGGACAGAGAGAATATAATACCAAGACACATAAAAAACAAATCAGGTTATTCAAATAAATTTTATTTTAATAATAAAATAAAAAAACGTTAGTATTGTGTTGTCTAAACATGCTAATGAACTTGTTTTTATCAGAATTCAGGATCTGAAATCATTTAATCTTTTTGTCATGTTGTTTAGTTATTAATGTAAATAAATGCAAATAAACAACATTTATATTTGGGATTTGCGGGGAAATGTTGTCAGTAGTTTGAAACAAAATGAAACAAAAAGTGTACCTGTAAAAGTAAAAGTCAGAAAAACTGAAAACTTGTGAAAATTAATACATTTTGTCTGCAGTTGAATATAAATGTATTAGTTTACTCTGATTGTTATAATTATTATTAAATATTATTTATTTTTACATAGTTATGCACTAGTAAAACCTCAGTGTATCGTCATGTTGTTACATTTTGTTGCATTAAATTGTAAACTTATGCTTGTATATTAGTAAAATAAAAATATAATACAATTATTTTACAGTCAGTATTTTATACAGCTACCTCAGAAACAACCTTATGTGATGGCATGCTGCCTTTTTATGTAGTACTTATTGCATGAGTGTTGATAGAGCGAATACTGATCAGTATGCAGATGAATGTATAAAAAAAATCTTTCAAAGGCAAGAAAGCAAAAATGTCACTCCGAACAACAATAAACTGATAAATATGGGAGAATATGAGCTGGATGAGAGAACGCTTGAAACAAATGAATTGTTTTATAATTAGGAACGATACACGTTTTCTCTTCACAGAATATACTGAATGTTTATCACAGCTTATAAATCATAGCAAGTGCACACCAGGCCACGGCAAAAGCGTGCACACAAACACACCCAACTTCAAAACAAATCAAGATAGGACGACTGCTGTTCAGATCCACAACACAGCTCTCCACATTCATCAAGAACTCTGCAGATATGACATAACCACATAACAGAACAAATTAGAACCGCTCTCTTTACTTCCCCCAAATTTACATTTAATCTCATTCTTATACTCCTACACGCTTTCATTGTGTCTTTCATCCATGTGTCTTTGAGAGAATTTCAATATCCCAGGGTACAAAGCTCTGAATTCCACTAAAACCCATTATACTGCCACTCATAATTGCAGCCATTCAGTACAAAAGTGAGCGGTACAAAATGTCACACTCTCATTTAGTCCTCATAAGTGACTCGCCAAGGCACTTTCGAGTGCTAATGATATATATTCTAAAATTAGAGTTGAAATGAAACATCCAGGGAATATTATTTATTTATTCAACGATAAACCTCCAAATTGGATTAGTGAATTGCATGCAGCTTCAATTATTTCCTATTAACAGTGTAGAACATTACAACTAAGAGATATATATGAATATACCTATTTACAAGGTATCCAAAGCCTTTTCATGGCAAATAAAACCGTCAAGTAGCATGAACAAACTCTCACTGAATTTTGAACTGCGTTCCTTTATAAGACTTTCATTGTAGTTATTAGTTTTGCTTTTTAGGCAGTGACACTTTATATAAATAAATAAATGAATCTTTCCAGTATAATATATTGCACCTTTGTTTTTGTTAATAGCAGCTGTTATATTCATGAATTGCTTGGCTCAGTATTATAAATTAATGGAGACTCCCGCATGGCTCAGTCTTGTCACAGTCACCGTTCTCCTTTGATGCATACCTAAGAATAAACAATGGCTTCCTATGGTGTAAGCTCTGTCTGCTGTAACTGTTTGCTGTTTTGCCATTCACACCGTGTTCTATGTAAATGTGACCTGATTTTTTAGACTGAAAGGGGCATTTAGTGAAGGCTTTGTATAACTAAAACCAGAGTGCCGCAGCAGACAGGCTCAAACGGAACCGCTCCTACTGGGCGTAACGTAAGGGTGCTTGCACCATTTTAATTTATAGAGATCATTTAAAACGAATCTCTCCTTTACTGTAAATCTCATCAGAGGTGCGGCAGGCCGGCGTCTCAAAAGTGGACAGGACAGAGGTGGTTCCCATAGCGCGGGGCGTGTGGATGCACCTCATTTGCATTATTGAGATTGTTTGGTTGGAAAATCTCTGTCTTTTAGTTCTACAAAGTTTCATTCCCCCCATGGGATCTTCTGGTTTGCGAGCGCTGCCCTACTTTTCTCTGAGCCTGCCATGGAACAATAGCTTGGGTAAAAAACAGTCTTCTCAAAGTGGTGAACACAACAACTTAGGGCCGTCAGGAGATGGATTAATGGGAAAATTCATTTGATTGCACCAGATTTCAGAGCGACTCGTACGCCATCGCAGAACAGTTGTGGCGGAGAGGCAACCGGAACAGAGAGATGCTAATTTTAGTTGAGGGGAATATATTTCCCTTGAATTCAAGCGCTTTGTCCTTTGTCGGCATGATCATAAGCGCTAGTGGCTCTCAATATAGGTCACAAAGAACAAAGTCTGACTTTGCTTTTTCTTTTAAAGTATGCATTAACTCGGTTAAAGGGATAGTTCACCCAAAAAAATGAAAATTCTGTCAGCCTTAAGTGGTTCCAAATCTGTATAAATTTCATTGTTCTGTTGAACACAAAGACAGATATTGCAAAGAATGCTTGTAACCAAACAGATCTGGAGGATTACTGACTTACCATAGTACAAAACAAAATTACTATTGTAGTCAATAGTACCCCAGAAGTTTTCCCCCACAAGTGTTTTCCCACATTCTTGGAAATATCAACTATTATATACAGAACAAAGACATCTATACAGTTTTGGAACAACTTGATTGTGAGTAAATGATGACAGAATTTTCAGTTTTTGATGAACTATCCCTTTTAAGGGGTCAAATGACACGGCTAAAACGAATATTATGGTTTGTTTTCGATGTAATGTAATGTGTATACACGATTTAAGGTTCAAAAACATGCATGTTTGTATCTCCTCTTTTCCCCGTCTCTCTGAAACACGCTGATTTTTTACAAAGCTCATCGCTCTAAAAAGCGAGGTGTGCTATGATTGGCCAGTTAAACAGTTCATAGTGATTGGTCGAATACTGCAAGTGTGAGGGAAATGTAACGCCTCTTACCATATTCGGAACATCATGTTCCCAAGCAATTGTACTGACAAACAGGTGATAAAATGTCATCGTGACTTCGAGCCCGAATCTGATACGGAAAATTAAGATGATCAAGCCGATACATCAACTTTGCCAGCGCGACTTGAGCAGGATTTAAAGGATTGGTAAGGTTTTATTTAAAAAATATTATGTTAAATAGTTAAAAACTATAGCTAACTGTTTTATCTTTTATTTACGACGTTATAAACACTATAAACAAACAACCATATACATCATACAGAGTTTGTGTGAGATAGAAACAAGGTCGCATTACAGCAGTGAATGTTAACATAATAAATAACGCGAGAGCTTTGGCCCTTCTTGATCAACCAGTGTTACACCACGTCTCGTCGCGACTCAACAAAGACAATAAACCCCATTATAAACACGACATTTGTTGTATCTAGTTGGAACATTATTACTTATTATTAGGACTTATGTTGTCTTATTTTCAAGTTGCGCGCATGTCTGCATTTGCAGATCACAAACACACGACAAACTCAACTCGCGTTAGTCCGTAGCAAGGTCTTTTACAATGAAAATATACTTACAGGCTGCAAATCTGAAGCACCAGCGAAGTTGTAATGTAATGGTAACGGTAATAAGTCAAATCATGTTACGAAGTGACGTACACCCAGCGAGATTAAAGCATTTAATTAAACGTATGAAATATTTTATGACTAATAGTAAGAAAATGTATTTGATACAAATAATAATCAGAACTATACAAAAATAACATTAAATATGCTTTTGTATGTATTATTTATCGTATTATTATATGGTAAACTGTTCTCCAAATGAATTTAACCTGAAAACTACATCAAATGAATTTATATTAGACTCAAAGAGTCAAACCCAGGGAGGTTTTACCTCCTCATTTCAGAAGCCCACATCACCCCACTGATATGCTACCATGTTCATTATCCATTAATAAATGAATGCAACACGTCAATTTGTCAGATATTGATGACTATAATTTACTGTATTATACGAGTACAAATAACACGCTGACAGTTTTAAATTCATCAGCTGCCCTCTGAAAGCTAATAACGTACAAAAACGTACTCAGACAAAATCTAAGGAATTTCGATTCTCACCATGTCTGCTAAGAAAATCTGTTTCTTAACAAATGAAACCGTCCTTCATCACAGCCTCACTCCTCTGATTAAGGGAGGCATGTCTTAAAAGCTATACAGCCTCACGCTTTCCAATATCCGGACTTTAAACCAGACATATACTGTACCATCTCAACCACTTTCTTTTAACTAATTGATTCCTCCTTTGGTATAATTTGGCAAGTTAAGAGAGGATCTATATCTGGAAACATCTTTCGGAATTGCTTCCTGTATGTTTCTATCATTCTCGTCCTTTAACAAATCCATTTAACTTCTGAAACCTCTGTAGTCACAGTCATTGATGAGGTTTTAAGCCGGGCTGAAATTTTGGATCAAATCCGTGGAATAGATTCGGGTGTGCGTCCTCCTGCCTGTCTCTGATAACTTGTTTTGGGAGCTCTGGTAATCTGTTCGCGTCATCTATCACTTAACCGTGGCCTTCATGCCTGTCAGGACGCTGAAAAGTTGAGTCAATAGACAGTCCTTGGTGATGCGGACGGCACCCAATAGCTCAAAAAATCAACCACCTGGAAAGCATATTAGGCATGTGTAAACTGCTCAATTGAACATGTCATTTTAACATAAATTCTAACCTGCTCTGATTTATATTAAGCAGCTTTGTAACATAATAGTTTGGTCTTATTTAAATATGTTAATGTTGACTGACATTTAGTTGAGCAAGGGTTGTTACGACAGGATTACAATGAATGGGAGGAGTGCAACATTTATTATGGCAGCTCTAAAAATGTTTTTAGCGCCATTTAAACTAAGTAAACCAAAGTTATGTTCAGGTTTAATTATTTATCAGAAATATGCTATTTAATTCCAACAAATTATAAATATCTGCATGTTGTCTTGCTATGATTTAAATAGCTGCCCTGAGGTGTTGCAAACATGGCCGCCAAGTGGCACGACTTTCATAAAATGACTTGTGAAATGTGAAATGGCTTCTGAAACGAGAAAAAAAAATGCAGGTTGGGACCTGATTTCGTCCATCGAGAATTGATTGTCATTTGCAGATTACTAATCCCTGTGATCTATTCTCAGGCAGAAACCAGTCTCTGATAGCCCAGCCCGTGTGCCATTACCCATGACAGGAATTGAAGAGATGTTCTTTCGGGGGGGGGTTAACATTTCTGGTTAAAGATTATGAGGGCATATTCATTTAAACAATAATGAAGTGCACCGATAAATCATTATTAAAAAAAACACTACAATGTTCCACAAAAAACTTGAAAGCTGTCAATTCAATTTAACTATTTTTTCTTAATTCTTTATTGGATAATTCTCCAGGAAAAACACGCGGCAGCAAGGAGAGCAGGAGAAGGATCATGCGCAGATGTCAGTTTCACTTGTGTGCAGGAGAGAGAGAGAGAGAGAGAGAGCATAGGTTTGTGAAGTTCAGGTGTTTGTTTGTTCACTACATTTGGGTGATGAGTGATATATAAACTGTGGATATAACGCTGGATTTGGAGATCGTTTGAAACTGATATATGGAGCCGTCCCAGCACTAAAAGATGTCGGACATAAACCGCATGTGGTGAGTGAAACTGGTGTCTTTGTTTTGTTGACAATGGGTGCGCACGTGCTTTGGTTCAGCCTACCCCTCCCCCCCGCACGCCCCTTATGTTTTCGGAAACATAAGGAAGTGCATTTTCAGATTTCTAACTGAAGATTATGAGGGCTCACGAATTTTGATAAGAGAATGTCCCTCATTGTCAAACTATTTACAATAAACACTGCAATATTTCATGAAAAAATAGGCTTTGTAATTTTCTTTAACAGTCTTACAATGTGCAACAAATAACTACCAAATTTCTAAACTCTCCCAAATCCTAATATACCACAATATTAAAACACTAATCACTTTTCTCATCTTGCCCAAATAACACAGTGAAATACTCACCCTATCCAAGTAACACGAAAAGCATGCTGGGAACTGACCTATTTTTAGTACATCAGTAAAATGAAGGCTTCTGACAAGAAACATGTGTTCACGGATTGTGTGCATTAGCTTAAATCGATCCTTTCTTATCATATGTTATAGGTGCAATACCACGTACAAATATAATAAATATTTTAGAGGACGCTTGGTGTCACATCACAAAGTCTTCCTTGCATTGCCCGAAATTGTATTCAATTGCTACAGTAAACAACTGTGCCACTGCCTGCTTGTCAGGAGAGACTGAAAAAAGACACCAGCTAGAAATGAGCCAAAATAGTGCAGGATTCTACACTGAATGCCATTTGTTTCCTCACAGTAACTAATTATTTAACTTGCACTTCCTTTTACGAAAACAGATGTTTAGCTGTGTGCCCTGTCCATCCCGAGGTTCACCAGATGTCTGGTTGTTTGAGTTACGATTTCATTCTACCCTTCTAACAAGCAGCGTTGTTTTCGCAAGTACCCCTCTTCACCTCATCGCTTTTGCTGAGCAGAACATCAGTAATTCGGGCCGTGCGCCACCGTGTATATGCTAATGAGTGCATTCACATGCCGAGCGGAGTACCTGTGTGTCTCCGCTCCACATGAGAGCCTCTCCTTTCACTTTCAGTTGATTGTGTGAAGAAGTCCAAACTGACGGCGTCTCTCTTTCTCTCTCACACACAAATAAATATGCCCTCAGTTTCCTCCCATACACGCGCTTCGGCTTCTTCCTCCCCACCTCATCCTCTCTTCTGAATGATTAAATCAAGTCCTCAAGTGTACCCTTGAACTACGAGAAAAGTCAAGCAGACTGCAGAAGTTGGTTCGGTTTTTCAATAGTACTCCAATTTGAATGCATAGGAGAGGTCATTTCCGAGCGGGCGGCTTCTGATTAAAAATGAGCAGAGCGTTGCTTTGCTTTGAGCTTTTGGTGGGGGAACTGGACATGATGTTGATCGCGTGAAGTGGACGAGTTGAGGTGAGAACACAACAACATGTTTTACAAGCAGATACAATCGTCTGGAAGCCAGCAATTTATTTGAAGGGACTTTTGAGGTAAAACTATATATATCAAAAGTGAGTTGGATGTTCAAAGTTTTTAGAAATATAAATGTGACCCTGGACCACAAAACAAGTCTTGAAATAGAGATTTAAACCTCATCTGAAAGCTGAATGATTAAGCTTTCTATTGATGTATGGTTTGCTTGTACAATATTTGGCCGAAATACAACTATTTGAAAATGTGGGGGCGCTGTAGCAGGCCGTTGCTAAGAAACAGGTTTGTTTTAACGCTCTTTATAGAGGGTATGCATTGACGTCACTTTCCCACGTGAGCATTTCGGGACCAGTGTTGGGTAAGTTACTCTGAAAAAGTAATTAGTTACTAGTTACTAAGTACATATTCAATAGTGTAATTAGATTACTTTACAAATTACTCTGTCCAAAAAGTATTTAGTTACTTATTACTAATTACTTTCTATATCCTACATCAACGTTGATTAGTTAAGTGATTCAAGGATAGACATGAAACGACTTATTTAATTCATTCAAATAAATAATATTAAACTACTTAAAGTACTCTATTAACTGACCAACGTACGACAGATGTGAGAATTATACATTTTACAAGTTACAAGTTAGACTTTGAATTTTGATGTCAATTCCACTATTGCACACACAGATATTACACAAAGTATTTAGTTTAATTACATCAGAAGTAACTGTAATTAAATTACAGAAAAACATAAGAGTAATCCCTTACTTACTTTTTCAAGGGAAGTAATTAAATTACAGTAACTAATTACTTAGTAACTAGTTACACCCAACAGTGTTCGGGACACACCCTGGCACAAGCTCCCCTGGGTGGCAAAACACCCAGCAAATTGGCTGAGGAGAATTGGAGAAACAAAGAAACCGAGACTAAAACACGCAATTATTTGCTGAAATAACAAGCAGATGGACTCGACGGTGATCCTTATGCCGTCTCTATGACTTACGTAGGAATCAGGTGTTCCTGGACACTGAAATGTTGCACGGAATTGCATTTCCTGATATTGTAGCTTTCAGATGGATACATATGTAATATGGGGGCAGTCCTTTCCTATTCCCAGTATAGCCGAAAGTAATTTTTAATCAGGTCTGTGTTCTCACAAAAGTAATTAAGCCGTCTGCTTCATAAAAAAAGCATGATGTGATACCAACATTTAAAACAACACAGATCCAGAATGACAGTTTCATCAAGTTCTGCTACTTCAGGATTTCTTTACCAAACTCATTATAAATAGCAATATCCCACTGACTAACAAATTGACTGATAGAGCATCAGCGTCTATGTTGGTAAAACGCTTGATTTTGTTTGCAATAGCTTACTGCACTACAGAGTAACCTTACTGTGAAGTCATCATTAGCACTGCTGACATTAAAGGTCACCATATAGTTACAGGAATGGTTCACTAAAAAGAAAGAAAGTTCTCTCATAATTTATTCATCCTCAAGATTTAGACATCTTCCAGATGTATAAATTATTTCATATCAAGATGCCTTCATGTTATCTTGTTCTATAGACGGTTTCGTTGGACGAGTAGTTAACTTCCGGTCTGTGTTTGTTTACCGGTCTGGCTAGTGGCTAATAATTAGGGCTCTCAAACGATTAATCGTGATCAATCGCATCCAGAATAACTGTTTACATGTCTGTAAAATGTTTACATGATACAGTATCTCACAGAAGTGAGTACACCCCACACAGTTTAGTAAACATTTTATTATATCTTTTCATGTGACAACACTGAAGAAACGACACTTTGCTACTGTGTAAAGTAGTGAGTGTACAGCTTGTATAACAGTGTAAATGTGCGGTCCCCTCGAAATAACTCAACACACAGCCATTAAACCGCTGGCAACAAAAGTGAGTACACCCCTAAGTGAAAATGTCCAAATTGGGCCCAAATTGTCAATATTTTGTGTGGCTACCATTATTTTCCAGCAGTGCCTTAATGGAGTTCAATGTTTCACATCACGGGTTGCCACTGGAGACCTCTTCCACTCCTCCATGACGACATCACGGAGCTGATGGATGTTAGAGACCTTGCACTTCTCCACTGTCTGTTTCAGAGATGCCCTACAGATGCTCAATAGGGTTTAGGTCTTCACCTTTACAATCAGCTTCTTTAGCAAGGCAGTGGTCATCTTGGAGGTGTGTTTGGGGTAGTTATGTTGGAATACTGCCCTGCGGCCCAGTCTGCGAAGGGAGGGGATCAAGCTCTGCTTCAGAACGTCACATTACAAGTTGGCATTCATGGTTCCCTTAATGAACTGTAGCTCCCCAGTGCCGGCAGCACTCATGCAGCCCCAGACCATGACACTCCCAACACCATGCTTGACTGTAAGGAAGACACACTTGTCTTTGTATTCCTCACCTGTTTGCCGGCACACACGCTTGACACCATTTGAACCAAATATGTTTATCTTGGTCTCATCATAGTCCATGTCCTTAGTCTGCTTGTCTTCAGCAAACTGTTTGCGGGCTTTCTTGTGCATCATCTTTAGAAGAGGCTTCCTTCTGGGACGACAGTCATGCAGACCAATTTGATGCAGTGTGCGGCGTATGGTCTGAGCACTGACAGGCTGACCCCCCCCCCACCCCTTGAATGCTGGCAGCACTCATACATCTATTTCCCATAGACAACCTCTGGATATGACGCTGAGCACGTGCACTCAACTTCTTTGGTCGACCAGCTCAGTTTTGAGGGTCTTGGCAATCTTCTTATATCCAAGGCTATCTTTATGTAGAGCAACAATTCTTTTTTTCAGATCCTCAGAGAGTTCTTTGCCATGAGGTGCCATGTTGAACTTCCATTGACCAGTATGAGAGAGTGAGAGCGATAACACCAAATTTAATACAACTGCTCCCCATTCACACCTAAGACCTTGTAACACTAAAGAATCACATGACGCCAGGGAGGGAAAAAGGCTAATTGGGCCCAGTTTGGACATTTTCACTCCGGGGTGTACTCACTTTTGTTGCCAGCGGTTAAGACATCATTGGCTGTGTGTTGAGTTATTTTGAGGGGACAGCAAATGTACACTGTTATACAAGCTGTACACTCACTGCTTTACAGTGTAGCAAAGTGTCATTTCTTCAGTGTTGTCACATGAAAAGATAAAATAAAATATTTACCAAAATATGAGAGGCGTACTCACTTCTGTGAGATACTGTATATGTCTACTGTGCATATTCATTTTGTATTTTTAAAAACATACATACATGTCTTTATTTATATTTACCAATGACTAAAATTAAATACAGTATAAATGTTTTTTATATTTACTTTTTTTCTTAAATATATGCATGTACTGTATGTATATGTTATAAGTACAAAATTAATATGCACAGTAAACAGACATATATAATGTAAATACAAACTTTTATTTTGAATGCGGTTAATTCCGATTAATCGTTTGACAGCCCCACTAATAATATAACTACTTCTATTTTAAATATAGTTAATTAATATTTATATTTTACTGTAAAATAATTGTATTAAATAAACAAGGTGTTGAATTTTTATGTATATTCATTTTATTAAATAATCAATTTGTTGAATGGATGGTGTAACTTTGTCGAATCTAAGTTTAACCAAGTAACAGTTTTTCTACTGGTAAACCAAAATAATAGTGGCTAGACATATTTTTAACTTGCTATTTTATGTAATTTACTTGTTATTTATTTTGCTTGTTATCGGAAATAATCTGCAGGGACTCTTTCTTTGTGGATATACCGGATGTTAAGTTTGGCCCACAAAAGCGTGCATGCGCAGTAACGTTTGTTCATGTTTGTGCTTTGAAACCGGTTGTCGTATTGTTCAAGCTCTTAAAAGCACATACATCATTACAATAAACCAAAAACAAAAGTTTAACGTTTTCTTTTTAAGGAAAATGTTAGATTTGTAAGAGAAATTATTCAAATTTAAACAAAACAGCACCAATCACTAAATTCAAATATGGCGCCATATTGTTCAATTTAAAGCTTACTGGTTCAATCCTGCTGAAATAAAACATCACAAACCCAATAGAAATTATCACAGAAAATCTATTCAAAATACCATTATGAACCATTAGTTTTTCCATTAAAACCATTACAAAACATGATTCCAATATAAAGGTGTAGTGCTTCCCATCTGCCAGATAACATTCCACCGATAGAATCCATCACATACCAGTCGACACCGTAATGGTTGAAAGCAATACAATTTCCATCATACCCAATAAATTCATTACATTCTCTATTGTGTTTTGGGCATAATATTGTTTCAGCAAGAAAGTCATATTCATCTGGAATGGCATGAGGGAGAGTAAATTGAAAGAATTCTTAAATGATTTACTGATGAACTGTTACTTTAAGAACATTCTCTTTTTTAACTGTGACATGTCCTGTAATTATAACTGAAGGGAACAGTGAGTTAGAGACCCAGCGGCTATGCTAACCTGCTAATGAATAACAATAAGTGCCACTGTGTCGTGGGTTCCTTAATGAGGTGAAGAGGACACGAAAAGGCGCGATGGCACTACATGATGCCGAAAACTGCTCTTACACTGACAGCCAACGTGGGAGATGCATTTTCAGGCCCTATGACAGGCTGTCAGTGTAATTCTTAAATTACAGCAAGGTATTCTTGTGTATGCAGATACTTGGAGATGAAGAGGGATGACTCATGCCATGAGTCCATCTGAGTGCTGTAATTCAATCCAATTTACTTGAAGCCAAGATACAATGAAGGTTATTAAATAAAACGCGAGAAACTACAGAATTACAAAGAGACCAATGTTTAGTTAAATTAATTAATGATTAGTAGAATAAGCAGTTCTTCCAAAAAGCAGTATAGTTCCTCTTGCCTGAAGGCTGTTTGAGGTTATCAAGGTGAGTAACAACTCAGTGCATTAATATACCGTATTCAGAAGATGTGGTGATAGATATGCACTTATTTCCATATTATAACAGGGTTGAACGCAACCTCATCCTTATCATAATATGGAGTTGGAACTATCAGTTTTATGCATATAGATAATGTAATGCTGTGATAGTGTAAAACGTAATAAAGTTCAAAGGAAATTACAGTTATATACTTACAGTAATTGTCCCAATGCAGTAATATCGTAAAATATCATGATGTCCAAAGTGGGTTATTATGATTTTAACAAATGGTTATAAAATGTATTAATTCCCCGTGGACTTTATCAGATTTTATCATACGTAATAGAAGTTAGAAAATAATTGAATGCATAAGTCTAAACCTACTCAGAGTCAGAAGGGTGCCTTTGGCAGCAATTAGAGTTTCGAGTCTATGCAAGTAAGTGTCTATATATTTCGCACATGTTCACTGAGGAAGTTTTGCCTATTTTTTTTTTCATTTTCAACAGCATTTTTATGCCACTCAAAAACATTAATCATATTGGTTACAATGTTTTCAGCCACAATGTTTCTGCACTTAGCTCCTTCTGTATGTACTTTTTCTAAATCCCCACCACAAAGCATCAACCTGCCAACACTATGCCTCACTACAGGGTGGAGATCGAAATGTAATTTTCTGTTACTTCTGGTCAAAACACAGTGTTTAGCACGGACTTCAAAATAAAACCCTGCAATTTTTCTTCAAACTGAATCAATCAGAGGTTTTGAGTAAAAGCTTTTGGCGTGCTTAAACCAAGACTTCTACTGTATTCTTTGATCCTCATGAAATATTGATTCTCTGGGAGCCCACTAACAACAAAGCAGGGTTGTGTGCATGTGTATATACAGCTGCTGAAAAAAATAAGAAACCATTTAAGAATTATGTTCAGTTTTTCTGATTTATAGGTAGGCTTTGTGTTTAGGTCAAATTGTCAGTTTTGTTTCATTCTATGGGTCACTTTTTTTTTTTTCCCAAATTTAAAATAACATTTTTGCTCATTTGCCTTTATTTGCAGAAAATGACAACTGGAGAAACAGGTCAAAATAACAGAAAAAGATGCTTTGTATTTTTTCAGACCTCAAATACCGCAAAGAAAACCAGTTTATATTCACTTAACAGTAACATTTGTAAAAAAAAAGATATGTGATAACCTCGGTTATTATCACAGTTTTCATGTGTCTTGACATGCTGTCAGTCCTTCGCATTGCCGTTGGATGACTATGTCACTCCTGAGGTTTGATTTAATTGAAATTCAACAGACACTGGACTGAAAGGCCACAAAACATTTCGACACGAAATGTGGAATGTTCTCTTATTTTTTCAGTGGATGTATGCAGCGATTGTGCAAAATGTTAAGCAAAAATGTTACATGTGTTTTTTCCACTTTATTCATTATTATTGCCGTGGTTTTACAAATTCACTTACTTCCATTATATATGTTATGCCTGTTTTAACAAGACTCGATTAAGGAATCCATTCACAAAAATAGCTGCATCAAGGCTGTGGCATGTAATGTTCCCTACAAGTACCACAGGTGATGTGTTCTTTTCAAATTCATTATTAATCTTCGTGTCCAGTGGCTGTACAAGACCTCCAAGGATTGATTGTGGGAAAGTCGAGTACGGTTGGAGGCGCCATGCACTATAAAGAGATTAAGAAGACAGTTCTTGCTTTATAACAAAACCATTCTTTATATATTAAAAAATTATATTTTAGGTGCATCACAGCAGGGAAAATTTGAAGATGTGTACCATCCACACAGTACGTTTGTACAGAAAACATTCAGTCTGTATTGTTTCAAATGTTTCTGCTGGAGCCAGCCATATATGAGAGTCTGAAATGACAGCAGGACCCAGTGATGGCTTGAATGGTCATTCAATACCACAAATTTAGATTTTTCTCGCATTCTTTCCAGCTTTGGGTTGTGGAATCAAAATGACAGACACGCTGATCCACAGACACACACACTTATTTTAGGGAGCAAGCCTATAAAACTCAGCCATCCATAGCCAATACAGCAATGTTTATCAACTTATAAAATGAAAATCATTTAAAATGAAGTGATGGTTACTTTATTCAACCAAAGCCGACTGCTTCATAACCGGTTCTGAAGCCCACATTGTGTGGGAAGTGTATGCATATATGAGCTGCCATTATTGTTTGATTTTAGCTCATTTGCTCAAAGGTTTCTCGGCCCTGTATGAATCATTTTAATCAAGATTTTGATGAAAGTCCATTTATAATTATGCGAAGTTGCCAGGTGGCTGAAAAATCCTTCATCCTCCCTTCATTTAGCATTCTCCTGTGGCATTTACAGCTTGTGATTTATCTGTACGTTTCGTTATCCCAGGTTACACATCTGTGTAAGATTACAGTGCAGAATATTGCATCTGCAGTCCAGTCAGCATTCCCTGCTGCTTGTGTTGCATGTGAGAACTCCATGAAGAATATCAATGTTGGCGGGTGACAGGCAGCGTCTGTATGTTTGAAGTGATAAACATGAGTCAAGATGAGAAGATGAACTCTGACTGACATTTCATCTGTTTGTTTGTGTCACTTTCTGTGAGTGTGCAAGCAGTGTATACAATGCACAACAGCTCACATATTTAATTTGAGAAACATCAGCCGGTATGTTTAACTGATCTTATATCTCATATGACATTCGGGGGCTATGTTAAAAGTAAAAGATACACATTTATGAACCATGCTGTAGCATCTGCTTACAAGGAAATCTGCCACAATTTGTTTGAGACATGTTATATATTGTAAAGTATTTTTTTTTCACTATGCAATCTATAATCTATTCATATATAACTTGAAATATACATCAACTGTGTTTATATTTATTTTATTTATATGTTGCATATGTAAAAATATAAAATTGTATACATTCATCCATCTACACTGTATGTTTTGAGTATTTCTATTCATTTCTTTACACAACTTCCTTTGAAACATAAATGGAATTAAATGACACATGATCAATCCCAAAGCCGGCTGGTGTTCTGCTTGGTTATACTGTACAATAACTTCCAAGCCAAACAGGTTATTTGCTAATATTGATCTCCCCATTCAAAAACCTTTAAAAAAGAAAATAAAGTTGATGGTCTAATAATCACAACTGGCTCTAAAATTGTGGCGTTTTAATGTTTTATAGAAATAAGTTAAAAGTCCAGTGTATGAAATGTTGTGGTATTTTTCTAAAAACCTGCTTGACGAGCTCTTATGCAACACATGCTGTAATGTTAATGTAGAATATCATCTCAAACAACATCACTGAATGGGATCCGAAGGCTTTGTAAGTAGCATCTAGGGAGGCTTTGACGCCAGCAAAACGTATTGTCAAGAGCACACATGACAGCTGAACTGCATAAAAATGCTCTATTGTGGCAATTATTTGTCTAGGTTCTGCAGTCTCGTTGAGTGAACATGTTCCTGTACTTCTCCTGTAACTTTAGCAAAGCCATTAAGCTCATGAGAAATTATGTGAGCAAATCTTATCCACGTGATTTTCAGCGAGATGGATTTTTTTGACCGAGCAAGACGCCAGCAAAGTTCCCACACTACAACGTTCCTATTGACCATAAACACAATGTCATTTCAAACATATTTTGAAATCGACGCTTTGTCTCTAACAAGGTCTAATATCAAAGCTGCTGTGGCTTTCCCAGGACCTCCCATGGAAGAGATTTGGTCGTGTCAGACAGAGCATCACTACAAGCACATAACAATCCATTGAAAATGACCAACAATCGTACAGTTGATGTGTTGAAAAATATGGCCACAGGGTTCATTTTAATACAGTATTCCGAAAAAACTATAAAAAGGTCCACTTTTGTCGCATGTCATATAAAGCCTTCAGAATATGAGCAAATCCTGTCAACACGCTGAAGGTAGAAAAGGTTTAATTAAAATTGAGGCAATGAGCAGCATCATTTCAGGATGACCCCCAGCATGAGTATCCCAGTGGACATCAACTGTCACAGAATGTGTCCACAGATGCTTTAGAGACATAACCTGCATCCTGCAGAAAAGCATTTATCAAGCCAATTTTAAACCGGCAATTAAACCCATTACAGCAAAACAAAACATTGTAAGACAATTTTTCAATGTATTAGCAGAAAAGTTTAAATGAAAAATCGATTGACTAGCAAAATGTGTAACTCTGAAAACAACTTCACTGCAAAAAATGTCATATTAGGTGAAATACCTCCTTAAACTTTCTTTTAAAGTCAGGCCAAAGCAGACGTCATAAGTTGTGGTTTGGAAAATGGTCACCCTCTGGTGAGCACTTTCATCTTTTCATTCTACAAGAACATTCAATGTTATGATAAATACAGCTTGAGTGGCTGTTTGCCTTTTCTGTGACAAATGAAGGTTTAAGGCAGAACAACATTGTTGTTTCTTTTTTTAATTAAGTCATCTGTATCGAACATCAGGGAGGTCTAGGTTGAAAAACACCAAGCCTCTTTAATGACATTATCTTACAAAGCAAACTTTTGCCTGGAGCAATCATCATTACACACAGTACACACAACAATTAAATGAACAATTAGTGTACTGATGCATTCACAACACAAACAGGTGGAAGTATCTATTTACAGTATCTATCTATCTATCTATCTATCCTTCTGTCTGTCCATCCGTCCATCCCAATCTCTATCCGTCCATCCATCGCTGTCTCTATCCATCCAGATCTCGATCTCCATCCATCTCTTATCATCCATCCATCCAGATCTTGATCTCCATCCATTCATCTCTATCCATTCATCCATCTGGAATTCCATATATCTATCCATCCAGCAATCCATCCCAATCTCTATCCATTCATCCATCTCTATCTATCCAATCTGTGACAAAGTTTCTACCAACTTCCAATAGAAAATATAATTGCATTGTTTCTAGTAAACAACACAATCCTTATGTTTTCACACTTATCTTAGGATCAGTTAAAAAAATGAATATTCGATAGATTACCAAGCCTGATTGTTTTACGACTTTCATGTGTCTTTGCATTCTTTCAGTCTTTCACAATGCTGTTGGGTGACTTTGTCATGCCTGAGGTTTGAAATTCAACTCACAGGACTGGAATTGCCGAACAGAAATGCTGATTAAATTCAAAACTGGAGTGGTCTCTTTATTTTTTAAACAGCTGTATATAAATACGCGTTAGAAACAGGCTAGGTTGATAAAAGCTATGAAAGTTTGACCTTTTCACAACTTAATGACACAACAGAAGACCAGCAGATTACTTGAGCGCAGAGAGAGGGATGAAGCAGGGACGAGAACGAGCAAGCGAAAGAGCGATCATCCTTCACTTTCAGGTCTCGTTCGTCATCCATCTGTAATCCCCTCATGTGATCTTTCTTTCCACTTGACCACCTCCAGGGTCCCTGCACGAGCCTTTCGAATTCTACAGATTCTTGGGAGGTCAAAGAGGCGGCCTGTCACCATCAGACAGTCAGATCCTTCACTGGGCAGAAGTGGCCTCTGTTGAGTATAAATCTTTTCACTCAAGACGTAGAGACGAGACACAAGCGGGGTTTCACTCTATATATTTACACTTCATTGCCCACGTAAATAATTCAATTCAGCTTTCGAATGCTAGCTAGGAACCACCTGCCACCTTTTCTTCAAGGCATGGATTCAATGTTGACATGATAGAATGCAAGACGTCTTTGGCCTGGTTTCACAGACAAGGTTTAGCTTAATCCAGGACTAGACTTTAGTTAAATTAGCATTTTTAAGGCACTTTTATAAAAATGTTGCAAATTCGCAGCTTCCCGTAATACGTAATCACGTTGGAAAGGTCACGCGTCTGACGTTTATACATCCCGGATAAGCACACGAACGGACAATTTTAAACAATAATCTGGCTCAAAAACATAATGGGGCGGTTTCCCGGACAGGGATTATTTTATAACAGGACTAGGCCTTGGTTAAATTAGGATATTTAAGTCGTTTTTTAAAACATCCCTTACCAAAAAACATTACTTGTGGGCATCTTGAGACAAAACAATATTACTGATATATTGTAAGATATGTCAGTGCAAGTTGTTTTCGATTAAAACACCTCTAACATTTAAATTATTCTGGGACTAGGTTTAAACCCTGTGACCGCCCCAATATGTTTTAGCAAAACATCCAGCGACCACTGAACGGTCATCCTTCTCTTCACACGTAAACAATGGATCAGTACATCCGCTTACGTCAGACGCGTGACCTTTCCAACGTGATAACGTATGACGGGAATTCGTGAACTCGCTACACGTTTTTTTCCTTAAAAATGACTAGTCGTTTCGCTAGAAAACACCGTAATTCATCGGCTGGTGTCAACCTTGAATCAGGTTACCCCCCCATTAAATCCATTTTGAAGGAAGATCCGGAAACGTTTTCCTCAGCAACCTTGGATTAGTTTCTACAGGAAAAAATAAAGACATGGACGTCTGAGATGAGGTGAGGGTGAATAAATAAACATAAAGGTGTAATTCTAAAGTGAACTATTCCTTCAATGTGTGCCGTGAAGAAATTATCCTCACACCACTGCGCCTAAAAAAGCAAGGCAGTCAAATTCAATGGAATCATGTACATTTATGCATTTGGCAGATGCTGTTATCCAAAGCGACTTACAGTGCATTCAATCCGTAAAACATTTTTTATCAGTATGTATGTTTTCTGGGATCAAATCCAGGACCTTGCAGTGCTTATACAATGCTCTAACCATTGAGCTACACAAGATTAGAATTTTATTTATGACAAAATTGTAAATACTATGTCATTCAACGCAACTGAAATTCATTAGATAAGTCAATGATTAGACCAGGCAAATAAAAGACAAAAATTAAGCATCAGGATTTCTTAATGTGTTAAAGCTGTTTTCTGAAAGTGGTGGTCCGGGGTACTTTTGTGATCTCAAGTACAGTGTGCAACTGGCATAAAAACAACTTGTGGAAGTGACCTACTGCTAATTGAATGCTATACGATATACATTTGCATCTCATGGTCACACTTATAATAGCATGAGCCATTTTTCATTTGTGCTTGTCTCTGAATAAATTGCCTCTGGCGAGCAACTCACATTCTTTGCATCGGTGGCAGAAAAAGTTTTTAGATTTAATATAACATTGAAACTGGCATCTCCTCCTGAGACGTGTTGGTGAACAGCTACAGTTACTGCTCACAGTGGTACTCATACTCATGATGCAAACAAACAGTAGTCTGTGTGTTATACCAAAATGTACAAAGACCACCCAAACACAAATGATTGAGCCAAGTGTGACTAAAGCTTTGTAAATCCCATGAGGTCAGCAGTGCCAACTCCAAGTGGCATCAAAAACTAATTGAAATGATCCAATACGAATAGTAATAAAGAGTATATAGAGTATCCAATAACTTAAAACTATGCTATAAATAAATCCAAACAGTCATCCAACCAACCACTACCATACATAAAAACCTATTCCTAAACCATTAATGCTTCTCTCTCAAGCTCAAGCCAAAATACATCTCGAACCTTAAACACCAAACCTATTGGCCCTTAGAACAACTTTCCCTTTAAAATGAAAGCAATCATCACACTGGTCAGACTTTCTGCAGTCTAGGGGAATTGCCAGCTTGTTAAGTTAAGCTACTGAAAGCATGCGGTCTGCTCAGCAATTTCTATCCAGCACATAGCATCTTTCCTTCACCTTGAGTGGAAAAACGCGCCATATCAAAAGGTCAGTTTTTGACATTGATGTGAAAAGATGTTTATTTAAGTTCACCTGCCGTTGACGCAAGATTGAGCAGGAGGGCAGTGAAGGCAGACGGATTTAGAGAGAAGGGCCAGTCGGGGGCCGTTTTTAAGATAAATACTGAAGAAAGTTTTTCGATGTCATTTATACCTGTGAACAGCATTTGTCAACAGATATTTTATTAACCATGTTGACCTAAAGCATCATCAAAATGACATTACACAGAGTAGAGCAATTGGACCCGAGGAAAATTGTGGAGAGAGAGAGAGAGAGAGAGAGAGAGAGAGAGAGAATTTGAAAGGAGAGAGATGGGAGATGACTTGGCAGGGGGAGGGTGCAATTTCAGAGAGCTAAAACAATTTTTCTATCATCTTTTTCTACACCTCAGTAGTTGGAGGAAATTTAAAGAAACAGTTCACCCGAAAATAAACATTCTGTCATTATTTACTCAACCTCTGAGCATTGCTGTCAAGTAAGGGATAATGTACAAGCAGCCGGTTGTTATTGCAGAAATAAGCCCCAAGAGTGTGATCAGGACCGGACGCGAATATGGAGGGTCTTGTATCACACTGAAGGGGCTTATTTCGCGATAACAGCCAGCTGCTTGAACATTATCCCGCTTATTACATGGCTACTTGCCACATGAGAAAAAAATGCATGAAATGTGAATTAGAAATATTTTATTAGCTCATTATTACCGAATGAAAAGCCGTTTACTTTCGTTTTGAAGCTAAGAAATGACGTTCAAATGTCACGAGCAGGCAATTTGGTTTAATCATTTGTATATTTAATCAATTTGTAAAAAAAATTCGGGTTACCGTGTGTTATTAGTTTTGAGAGGTTGTTATCTGGTAATAATGAACATGCAAATGTCGCAACTGGCAAATCAGAATCAAGCCTTCCAATGAACCGTGTAATGAACACCAATAAAGACAAAAACTCCATGTGATAGCATAACATTTGTATAAATTTCACAAGTTCCAAGTCTTTTGAAAGGATAAATATATAGCGTTCTGTCAAGAACTGCATGGCTAAAAGTTGTTACAATATTTGCTATCTATTATGTTCCCAAATCTCATTTGTGCATTTGCTTTAAAGCAATATTTTTACATTTAATATTAAATATGCATATTTTGTACTTTACGGGGTAAAAATAATAAGTACTTAACTCAGTAGACCGAAGAAACTTGGGAGAAACTTAGTAGAAACAATACTGTGTTCCAGGTGTACTGTCACAGTGTCTGGCTGAGGCTAAATTGTTGAGGTACATGCTTTTTTTTTCCCTCAGGGCAACACTGCAGAAGAAAAACATGACAGAGGGTCCCTCCAGCCGGGATAAACTTTCCTTTCTGTTGAAAAATCTGTACTTGACGCCAGAATGTACATCAGCTGCTGCTGTGGAATGTCTAGTCTCTGACCATCTCATTTAGAGAGAGCACTAGCCTGCCGACCCCATTAACTTCAGTCTTTTCCTCCCATCTGTCAAGCCACACAAAGTCACTTGGCACAAATATTACAAACCTCAACGACAGCCACATTGAGCCAGCCCGAGTACATTCTTCGACCAACCTCCATTTAACCCTCAGAAAGCCTTGAATCAGGCCTACAGTCATTCTGCATTTCTTTCACTCAGCATGTCTATCTGAGTTCTCCTTTCTTCCGTGCTATCTGACCTTCTAAAACTGGAAGATGTTTCAAATGGAGATTTATTTCTCTCAACTGATTGACACAGAGATGAATTACTCCATACAATTTTGTTTTCAGTTTAAAAAGGTTTGTTTTAGATGTAAGGTGGAGCAAAAGTGGACAGAGAAGGAAGTTGGAAATTGGGTTCAGACAACCTCATATGCATTCTTTTGTGTGGGGCCAGAATATACATGAATCGCTCACTTGCTGGCAATGGGATTCTCTCTCTTTTTCTCTCGCTTTGAGGTATTAGATTTCAGGAACCTGTACTGTCTCTGCGCATACCATAACCAGATCTTCTCTAATCTCTGATAATGCCCCAGCTCCCTGGCAGCAACAGGAAAGATGAGCAGATTAGGAGATAGACAGTGCAATTAACCATCGTCCTCTACTGTCATGCTTACTTATCTCTTTTGCACTTTACTTTAAAACGCGTCTTTTAAACATCTAGGTATAAAAATGAACGCAGATGAGTAATATCCATAGTCAAGAACACTTTCTGCCCGAGCATCATCGTGGTTTGACCCAGGTTTGTTTTGTTTAAGTCCATTCACTAACTATTCTTAAAGATGATAGAATAAATCAAATATTTATACATCCCCTCAGCCAGTTCTCCCCTGTGCTGCACTCAATATTTTTCATTAGGCACAATTTGTCTTAAAAAAACAACCGTTTTTGAGAAACAAATTAGGGGATTTAGAAAATAACGTTTCCAGCAGCCCATCAGTAAACGGCAAAGAATACGAATTCTCATCACGTTTTAAAAATCAAAGCTCCATTCCGTTCACGTACAGTATTTGCGCTCATTTAAATGCAAGATCCCCCTCCAGAACACACACACCCCTTTACAGCCCCGTCCGCCACCTACACCCCCTCCCCAACACACACACGCGCACTTGACGCCTCAGCTGAAACTCATCTCAAGCTTGCTAGAATGCTTCTCAAGACAATTTGAAAGCTGTTACTGCAACACGATGGCAAGATAACAAGATCCCTCAAACGCTTGTCAATGGACGGTGCGAGGCGTGTCTGCAGCGTGGGCCGTGGGGACTGAGAGAGGTACCGTAAGTGGACCCGCGCTCCGTGCGTCTCCACACCACTCCCATTTACCGGCGGCTGAACTGCAGCGCGGCGGGTGCGAGGAGAAGCGCTACCTCCTCTTTGACAGTTTGTCATTTATTATACACGCACAAGGGGGAGAGCCTGACATTTGCGTCGCGGGAAGCACATTTCTCTCGTCGGAGTGGCTTTCACCACACTGGGAGGAATAATGCTTTAGCAGACGGTCTAGGATATTACTTGGGATGATGTTTGGATACACTGGAGTGGAGGCGAGGACTTCAGATCGTTGCGTGGATTAGATGCTACCGCATACCCAACGACTTTGATCATCTGGGACGAAAAAAGTACGTCCAGCAAACACGTTCGGGCTCGTTTAGTCGACTAATCACAATTTTATTGTTATGTGGATACTCATCAAGGACATCGTGCCAGGGTTATAAACGAGATAGATCGTAGGTCCGGCGATGAATCAGAGCTCGACAACACTCCAGAAAAACATTCTCGCACTGTTCGTGTGATAAAGCCCCGTGTCTGTGTTCGGATGTGTTAGACTCGGTGTCTGTGGTCTGGATGCATGGATGCGATGATCTCCTTTAGCCTTCAACTCATCAGAGAGTTCGTGCCAGCGCGCAGAGTATAGGATTCATCGGACCTGTCTAAAAGGCAAAGTGAAACACATCTGTTGTGAGTTCCTGAGAGCAAAAACAAGGTAGGCTTACCACTATTTCCACAGAATTTGATAGAAGATGTGCGTGTCTGCGCGTGATTCAGTTGGGGCATTATTAAAATACTTTTGCTCTGTGTGTTTGTGACCTTTTAAAGTGTAATGAATAGCTGTGTTCATAAGGTTTTTTTTTCGTTGAAAGGAAAGCAGTAAATAGGTGCCAGATCGATTGAAAATATCGATTCGGTGCAAGTATAAATTGCTCGTAGGGAAAACGTGAGGCGTTGATTTTTAGTTTTTTATTTTCTTTCTTATTTTCATTTAAATGCGATTTTCGCAAGAGGATTAGTTGACTGTATATAAAAGGCTTTCGTTTCAGTTTCCAATTGAATTCTATGAAATCTCATAATAGGCTAGCGAGAAATCCCGTGCCATAATACCCAGGAGAGTGGTTGACTGGATTCAGGACCATGGACAGCACCACACTTCCATTGAATGGTTTATAATAAACATTATGCAGTTGGTCTTATCTACATATTATAAAAATATGCATTGTACAAGTGTAAACTAATTCATATAAATGATCAAGATTCATAATCATTCTGTCAGACCATACCATATTGTAAACGATGCTATAAAATGCTTAATATTGAAACTGGCTTGAGGTGGTCTATTACACTTTTCGTTGTTTCTCACACCTTAGCACAAACACACACAAGCACACACACAGAGAGAGAGAGAGAGAGAGAGAGATCCAGGTACAATTATTTTGAAGGTCATTTATGACAGAAATCTAACATTCTTAAGAAATCTGATCCTGAACTAGCAGTGTGTGCTCTGTTGCCATGTGACAGACAGAATTGCTGCTGTGCATCACAGTACTGCTATTCTTCTCAGCCAAATATAGATTGTCTGGCAAGTGGAGAATCACCAGTGGTGACTAACATTATTAGATATGAATCACGATATGATCTAAAAAAATGAACTGATTAGACTGTTGGCAGGCTCATCACTCTGTGTCCAATAATTGGAATGCCACTGTGTGCCACACCTAGTGGATGTCAAGAAAGGAATGTAATTACTACCAATTGTGTGTGTGCCACGTGTGCATAGCATTGACAAATTAAAGGTTTAGTTTGAATAATTTATATCAGCCTTTTCATATTTAAATGTTTACTCAATTTGGATTTTTTGTTAAAGCAAAGAAAAGTAGTTTTCCTGGATAACAACAGGACTTTTTCCACTTTGTACAGTGTGTTTGGGTAAATTACCTAATATTACCTAATAATGAAACCTAAAATCTTTAGTAGAAACCACCCTCCTGCCTTTCTAAAACCTCGTATCTCCATATTTTGTGATTTTTTTTGTTGCCATAAATCATTATTATGAGTCCCTTTATAATTCTTACTGGGTATTGCAGATATCTAACCAATAAAGTTACACAGTATTTAATCATTTAAAAAGTACAGTGTTTTTTCCAGTTCCTGAAAAACAGCCAATCTGGACACCCTAGGTTTCGAAGGACAGCGACGACATGTTTATTTGTAATACATTTATAATATTTCAGATTATAGTGCTATTTTAGACTGACATCTCAGGTTCACACCTCTTCATGTAGTCGGACGGTGGAGAAAACTTGGCTGCATCTCCCTTCAGTTTGTTATTGCAATTATAACTCCAAATATCAATTCTGACAGTGGAGGGTTAAATCAAGGATTAAATTCTTTCAGTTCAGTCAAGACACTGTGATTATCACCATCATTTTTTCAACAGCTTAGCATCCTTGTCACATTACTTAGCATTGCAGTCATAATATCTATTATTCTGGGTGCTTGCATGTGTTTCGCTAAGTATTGTCATTAAAGAAAGCACAATTTTTGGGATGTTACAAGAGCAAAATGGGAAAATTTGTGATAGCGAGCCACCGAAGCCCTGCATCTCTCTCTCTCCCACAACACGACATGGTCACTACGTCAGCTCTTTGGGAGTTGGACGGTGGAAGTCTATTACTCTGAATCTGGCAACCCTGAGGCTAAGCAGGCCTTCCCTTGTGTCTCTGTTCTGCCTGGTGCCGTCCAGCCAATCCTGTTAGCGCAACCACCCATACTCCAAGCCTGCTTGTGTGTGTGTTTATGCTTCTGGGTTACTACAAGATTAAGACAGCTGTTCTTTGCATGTGGGTCAATGGCAGTGCCTTGATAATAGAACACTTTCCGTTTAAAGACATTGGGAATCTCTCTCCTTCGAACCCAGTGGTATTTTTCAAATGTAAGGCATGACTCCAAACTTCTTTTTTGTCCAAACACCTCCTTGTTGTGTCTCACTCAAGACTTCAGTATAATGTTTGCTCTGAGCAGCCTTAAAGGTCTCACATACTGACTCAAGACATAATTCTCCCGGTGTGTTCACATATAACTCCTTTATCTTCTTATTCCATCTCGTACTACCCTTCCAAAACTGAGGTTGGTTTCACTATTCTCACTACACCTGGAGTCAGATTCAATCTCCCTTTTATCTTTCATCTCAAACTTTTCTTCAAGTACAAAGATGTTAACCGTGGTGTTCAGACCACACTTGCCATTACGCCCCCTTTCATCAGAGTTCTCTGATAGCCTTGCATCAAACTGACGTTATTTCTATCCACTCCTTGCCAAATAGCAGAAGTCTGAATAGCTGCCAATCAATGCCAATGATAGTGTGGACAAGGTAAATACCGTACCAACACCCATGAAATTTCAAGAATTTCAATACCAGTTTCAAAACAATCAGAAAAACTACCATGCTATTAAATGCACAAATATCAGCCGAGCATTAAGAAGTGAAATTCAAACTATGGCATTTCACACTGTTTTTCAATGGGCATGTCAGAGATGTGGGAAAAACTTCAAGCAAATATTATTGCTGGGTGATTTAAATTAATGGCATAATAGACAACAGCTGGTTTGAGACACGATTCATATTTTATATCCCACTTGTTTACATTCACTTAAGACGAACTGACTGTGTTTACGTTAATACCTTGCCAAGAGCCACTTTGGCACAAGAACAGCATTTGCAGTAGAATTACTGCAAGGCGTGACCACTCTTTACAGAAAGCGAGTGCAAATTCCTATATTTTACAAAGCCGTCTGTCATCCCTCGCATAACAAAATCAGTGCTACAGGTACTGTTAAAAGAAGGATAGTGTTTGTTTTTATTTAAACAAAATATTCCTACTATCCTAAAAATCAGAGTGGAAAATAGTTCTTACACACATTCTTTCACCCATCCATCCACCCATCGATTCAACCCTGTAAACATCTCTCTCTATGTCTCCCTTCCTATTTTAATTTGTTTTCGTATTTCAATGTACCTGCAAACATCTGCGTTTTCTGCCTGAGGGAAGCCTGACTTTATTCCTCTCTGTCATTCTCTCCGTGATCATTTTTTGATGCATCTGCAGTGTAAACACAGCTCCGTTACTCAGCACTCGGCGCGAGGGTCTGGCCATGGCGAACACTAATAGCTAATGCCTGTGGGTGAGACACATACTGTGTGTAATGCCAGTGGATCGTAAGGCACAGCGGAGGGAAGGGTGGATGTCTTTGAATGTCTACTCAGCTAAACACCAACCAATTATCTCAATCACTGTGGTGTGAACAGCACACGGTGTTGGCAAGGAGTTAAAAATAGAGCCTTTTCGAACATGAAACATAACAGGGTTCTGTCAGCATACGGTAATCGGTTTCATGTTGGGTACGTCGTGTGTATTTGAGCACAGAGGGTGTTTAAACAAATATGGGAACAAGAATGATGAGAACAAAGGGCTGAAGAAGCGGTTTCTGCATTTGATTATATGTTTTAAGAGTAGTGACTATTTGCTCGGCCTGTTGTCGTCCCGATCTTGCACGGTTATTTATTTCAGGAGAACACAAATGGGAAAATTGCACGCTCGTTTTTCCTATACAACAACAGTGACCAGCTCCGTACAGAGGTTTTCCTAATGAATCATGAGCTATATTATGAGTCTTCCGAGGCCTTGCGTGAGGAACAGATAACATTTACATTTTTGTTCACCGAAAACATCGAAACTTTATTCTTGAAATAAGAGCCAGCTGAAAAGACTTGTTCGTTCAAAATTCATTTCTATTCTATGCATGAAGTAACATCATACGGGTTGGGAAAGACATGAGTGTATAAGTAAATAATTAATACGGAATCATTTGGGTAACTATTGCTTTAACTCATGCTGAGTTTGTCATTTTCTTTTTGCTTCTCTGATCTGAACACATGAAGCAAAGGCATGCAAGATTTACTCACACTCTGATAAAATATAATCATTTAGAGAGCTTTATTAAAATATAATGACGCATTTTAAATCTTCAGACACAACATTGCATTAGCTTCATTACTGCATGATTAGATTGGTTCTTTAAAACATATGTTGACTTGCCAAAAGAGTTTGGAAAAGTATGTAAATAATTAAGGAAGAAAGCAGGGAATTTCCCAAGATGCCTTGAAACTACTTTTGTAAAGCGCGGATTTAGATTCATGGTGCATCGAAGCCTTGGTTTCTAATTCTATTCTACTAATTCTACTAATTCCTAATTCTTCTCAAGTTGTTTCAAACCTATATCAATTTTGTTGTTCTGCTGAACACAAACAAAGATATTTAAAAGAATGTTTGTAACCAAACGGGGCACTATTGAATACCATATAGAAAGAACTGTTAAGTCCATGGTGCCCTAACTGTTTGTTTATCAATATTCTTCAAAACATCTTATTTTGTGTTCAACAGAACAAAGAAATGTATATAGGTTTGAAACACCTTAAGGGTGAGCAAATGATGATAGAATGTTCATTTTCAGGTGAACAATTTTGGAAACACACCATTTAAATTTAACTACAATTCCCTTATGTGCCCTATTTGCTATGTGTCGTCAATTTAAATTTGAAAAATGATTTGTCATATACAATATCCTGTTTTCAGTTCTAAATAACGCAGGCCTCATTTATGTTTAAGGAATGGCAATATGTTTGTAGGATGATTGTGGCAAACAAGAGAATAAAGGGAGAAATTGTCTATGCCATGCAAGCAAAGTAGTGTCCTAATAGAAGATATCTGTTCTCAGCGGTGAATGTCTCATTCTGCAGTTATTGGATGCATCTTCTCTTGTTGATACGGATCACGGTTGAAAAATAATAGTGATGCACATGAACTGATTGTCGGTGACAGAGAGATGCTAATGCATCATGTTACAGTACGTGGATGAGACTGTGACTCGTGTGATAGACAGGTCTATTTGCAGTGCGAGTGTGAATCCATCCTCTTATGCAGTTGTATAGTCAATCAAGTCAACATTTGGTATCAGCTGCCGGAGATGAATGAGATCACATAGTCCCGGAATAAAGATGATAAGGAGGAATCCGGTTACAAACGAAAAGCTTTTATAAACGTGTGAGTCATAAAATGAAATCAAAATCTAATAATAAAAGTTTGAGTTTTTAGTTAGTCAGCTTTGAGGTCATCTATATGCCGCTAAACCTTGACAAAACTAAACAGTAGCAGATATTTGCTTTTGAACTGCAGTTTTCGTAGAGAACAAGAGACCAAAAAATATTGCATTACAGAAACTTTTGTTCAATCATATGAAATAAAAAAAAAGATATTTTACGCTTTAATTTCAGCTGCCACTGACTAGCATGCAGAAAAACTTTATTATGTAACAAAAATTTTACTAGGTCTTTCAATATTAAATTACATTCATTAGCTTCATTCAAATGTCTATAATACCGTGTATACTTCTTTTGCTGTCTATCTGCAGAGAACTAACCAAAGCTTGGTATCACATCTGCAGAGTTTTCTGCATGGATGCACAATGCGTTGGAACTTCATCCATCATGCATGCAACATCCTCATTGCTTTTTTTAGTCAAAGATCTGTAACACATTCCTGCAGGGTTACTTGTGTGGGACCGAACTTCCAACAGACATGCCGTAACAGCCTCTTCCCGCAGGAAGGTTTACCGTAACTAGCCGATCAATCTTGCTCTCAGCATTTTATTACCTCACTTCCTGTGTCAGTGTGGGAACACTTCAAGTGCCTAATGGTTTGTTAAGTGCTGTCCTTCTTTGGTCTCCCTTACCTGTGACCCTCACACTCTTGTTATTCTCTCACCTCTGTATTTCTTTGTGTCTCTCTCTCTTCCATAGAGTGTGAGGCTGCATACTTAACTGCACACACGCTATCAAATGACGCATATTTAAAAATCTATAATCATTAAACAGGATAGGCTGTCGAGGAAAGAAAGCGCAGAGAAAGCATGGGCTGTATTTGAGTAATGATGCTGTGTACAATAAATTGGCTTGTGGGATGATAATCGAGGATGATGTGTATGGTTACTATGACAACAGACATGATCATGATCCCTTCGACAGTGATGGCTGGGGTGATATTTAAATTAACCATAATATATCTTAGTGCTATTATGAGTCAGAAGGGGTTTGTGTGGTCTTGGATTAGATTGTTGTTGGACATAAAGCCTTAGGAAAAAACACTTTGTTCTGTCTTAAATGAAAGTTCACCGAAAAAGCTCTCTATTATTTTTTTTAAATAAATATTTTTTTCAATTTACGAATTCTAAATTGGACATAAAAAACAAAGGGCTATTTAAAATGAATGGTCCAAAATGCTCTTTTCCATAGAATTAAAGCGAATGGTGACCACAGCTAGTAAATGTACTATTGCTTAACTCCATACACAAAGCTATTGTGTGTCTTTAGATGTTTGAAATATAGTAGATACGACTTTCTGATGCTTTCATGATTCTTTAGTCCTTTTTAGAGGTCGACAGACACACTGGTCCCCATATATTTTCATTGTACATAGGAGACTAGTTAGCGCATTGTGATATTCTTTGTTTTGGCATACAAAGAAAATAAACTGCACAGGTATGACATTATATGGTAAAGGTGAATAAACGGTGACGGCTTTTTTTAATCCAAAGAAGTACTCCTACTCGCAAAGAATCAAAGCACATTCCTTGCATTTTACAGACCTTAATAATAATCCTTGAGAATAAGGAAAAGCCTTGAAAAATATCTTTTGTATAGAACAAAATGTGGGTTTATGAAATTAAGAGAGATTACACAAGTTCACAAACTATTGAAAACCGATTTACATAAGAATGAGAAAGGGCGGCTTCTTCGTGTAATGCTGGTTGAGTTTTGCGGTTGCATTACAAGCATTCCATTATTAAAGTCATCAGGCTACAGAGATTATTAGATGGGAGGACAATTTGTGGAAACTAATGCATACATCTAAGGCCGTTAGGTACTAATGTTTATTACACATTATAAATGCATAGATGAGGGCTTTTATTTACAGATGTTACTTATGCGTTGTTTGTAAGTGTCTAATGGGCCAATAGATTTTCATTTAGCTCATTAAAAGTAACTGCGTGCTGCTCCTGGCTTCATCGCTCTTAAAAGCCTCTTTGGCCAAGGTGAGAGTGCCTTGTCATTGCTGGGTTCAGTTAATGAACCTACTTAACCTGACCGTGTTCGAACAGCCTTGTGTACAAAGGGCAGTGCTCTTCCCACAATGCATTGCAGCATCAAAATGGCCATACATCTGCAATTACTGATCTGGGCTGCGTTTCCCAAAAGCATCGTAGCCTAAAGTTGATCCCAGCTCCATTGGTGACAGTGGTTCTAAGATCAACTTAAGGCTACGATGCTTTTGGGAAACGCAGCCCTGGTCAAGGTTTGATTTATGAGAGGGAGTTATGTGTCGATCTAGTGGTTTGATCTATTTGAGTGTGTTATACGGTGTTGGTCTACTGGTTTGATCTATACGAGTGTTTTGAAGACGTTCTAGCTACTCGTCACTGAGAGAAAACATCTCAAATGCATTTCTAAAGTAAATTAAAAAGCTGTCAATTGATAAAAATGTTAAATGTTAAAAAGCATGGTTGACGATGGCTAAATGAGGACTGGTAGTCATTGAATCCAGTAGGCATGTTTCATACATTGAAAACGTAAAATTCCTGTGTGCACAGTCACTTGTTATCACACATTAATAAAAATTCATTGAAAAACTCAGATATTTTTCAGTTTTAAAGGAGAGTGGAGTAAGATGTGCATGTTTTGTCCTCAAGGAAAGTCAGCAATATACAAAGAGGTGAAATAAATGGTCATAATTATAATTCAGAATGTCTGCTAAGCATAGAAGAAAAATGAGTGGAAACGTGTTTATAAAATATGAATGTTATTACAGTGCAAATGCAAATGCAAGGAAAATCCTTGATTTTTTAAACAGGTAGTTTTCGCTTTATTAGGGTATTCATATTAAGAAATAACTTCAACTCTCTTCTTCAATTCTTGAATTTTCAAGGACTTCAAGATTTCTAAAGGACCTTAAATGCAATAGTATTTTTCTGCATAACAGTATGTAAAAATCCTGGTAAAGATAAAAAATATTTTTTCTTAGACTAAAAGGTTCTACAAACGTTTTTTTATTTATTTAATCAGATGTTTAATGTTCTATATTGAACTATTTAGCCCCCAAAAAAGTATTGAGAAAAAAATTACAGGTTTGCCATGCTATTTTACACCCAATTTGTAAATTTTCAATTGCTTTTTGACAGCATTTCAAAAATACTTGAAAATTCTGTAAAATAAAACAGTAAAATTACAGAGTAGATTAAAAGGCTGACACTAACGCACCGACACATTTTATCCCCATCTCTCCATACATCCCTACATGGTGTTTTTTGAATATATCCTCCAACCCATACGACACACGTATGTCGTTTGTCCCATCATCAAATAAAACAAACGCGAGAGTTTAGAACTTAAAGGTGAGTTAATGATGCATTTCTGGGTATGGTTGACAAGGGGTTAGGTTTAGGGTAAGGTGAGGGATTGGGGTTAGGTGCTCTTAAAATATCTTAGAATAAACATTTATTAAACCATTAATACTTTACAAATGCAAAAATAAATGCGTCTTTATCTGACTGCACAAAACGGCATGGGGTCGTTTTCACAACAATCGCTAGAGTACACTTAAATTTAAAACGTGAATATTGTCGTAATAAGCTGCGTGCACAAATGACCTATTGAGATGTTTTTACTTGGAGGACAGGCTGATATTTCAACAGCAGAAAATGATGTGGGATAAATATTGGCCATGACCAAAAATCGTTGGGGCATTTCCCCAGAATAAAAGTTTATGTGCATACAGACAAAGCAATATGAATAATAGTCCATAGGCTTAGTGTATAAAAATAAAGATTATTTATAGCTTGATTGTGCAAATGACATATTCAGATATGCCATTAAAAAGATAAAGCACTTGGTTATTGAAGGAAAGGAAAGGCAGTTGCTTATGGGCCTGCTCAGCCATGACGGCTTTTATATTCTGAGCATGTCATGAATAGCTATTGCATTAACAGCATTCATTCTTTCTAGCTGGACATTTTAAATGTTCCACGATTGTGCTTCACTCTCCAGCTATCATTCTCATTATTTATGATGCGGTTTAAAGGGTAACTGAAAATGACTTCATATTTCATCTTTTCTCATTAGATCTTCCAAATTCTGAGGGGACTGGAGGTCTTTTGTCACTAACACAATGTCCCTACAGGACTCCAGATTTTCCACGACGTTTCATAAGTCAAACGAGTCAGCGAGTGCTGAAATCTCTTGTAAGCGGATTGGTTTTGGCAAATGTTGAGAGCATGCCGCCTTTTCTGTTATAGACCTGATGAACTCCAGCAACAGAGTAAATCGGTAAAAATCCTGACAGAAGCCGCTGTGAGGAATGTAGAGCCAATTCTGACATTAGTAGGAATAATTTACCCCAAACAAAACCGTGTCACTCCAAACCTGTATGCTTTTAATGAGGATCTTTTGAAGCATGATTACGTCTTAAACATCATTGATACAGAACAATATCAGTGACCAGGAGCTGTCAAAAAATCTAAAGGACTTTTTGTGAGGAACAAACCAAAATTAAGTCATTATTCATTGAAAATCACCTCCATCTGTTACAGCTCTGAAATCCAATATGGTGCCTATGCTGTAGGCTGGACATCAATAACATCCAAGAATAACGGATCTCATGTTAAACCAAACATCATCACATCACGACAGTCCTTCTATATTGCTTTCTGTCCATTTAAAAGTCTGCCAACCCATGGTCACTATGAATTATTACAGATAAACGTTTTTTGGAGGATCTATTGACAGAAATGCAATATAATATACTTTACTATGTCTTCAGAGGTGTATAAAGATCTTACACAATGAAGCGTTATGTTTTTATTACCTAAGAATGAGCTATTTCTATCTGCATACACCGAGGGTCCCCCTACGTGGATTTTGTCATGTTGTTTCTACAGTAGCCCTAAATGGACAAACGGCTCTACAGAACGCGTTTCTTTATTACATTTTCTCCTTTGGCAAAGAAGCGAAAACGTTACAAAATCTTAGTGCTGTGTCAACCTCCAGTGCTGCGAATTTGTGACCTCAACGATAGATGCCACTAAATTTCATACACTGGATCTTTAAATAAGATCTTTAATATGGAAGGCATTTTATAAAAAGTTATTTTTACATTCTCTCGGTCTTCTCCACCTGTCTGTTCTCCCTGCCAAATGGTTAATGCTGTAGGTCTGGCATGGATTGCTTCAACTTGTGCAGAGTCACCACTTTTGAAAAATTAAAAGGCCTAAAATTGCCCTCAGATATATAAAAAGACACTCATTTAATATTTAGCCCAGTGACAGGAGAGTCTAATGGAGCTTTCTTTTCTCTTCCCTGTGATAACGCTTTGACACAAAACACTAACTCCAGGCAGCTGTGTGGTCATTCTCCACTAATATGCCTCACATGACTCGTTTGAAATATTATTCTGCACTTCCCCAGCATGGCTTGCCTTTCATACCTAAAGAAACAGTTCAAGTTAAAATGAAAATGAAATGCTCACTTCTGCTATATAGCACATCTAATATTATATAATGTAGCCCCGATGCCTTTATAAACCTGTATTTCTTTATTTATATTTTGAAGAACACAAAATGAACATTTTTGAAGAATGTTTAACCCTTTCTTCTGTGAGTTCTGAATTCCTTGTCTGATGCCCAGTAGCGTTGTTAACTACAATGCAAACCATGCAAATATGTAGGGCCCCGCAAGCTTGGGGGCCCGGAGTGGCTAAAACGGTACAATAATTTGACGCTTGATTTAGACACTCAGATATACGCAATGAAGCGCACGTATCAAAGCGGTGCTAAAAACGAAAGAAAGTCATAGAAAATAAATCTAATACTAATTTTACAAATATAGCAAAACAATGCTATGAAAAGAAGAATCTTGCACCTTTTACTTTCTTATACTGTAGCTAAAAGCATTCTGTATTATTCTAAATAAAACAAAGGACATTTTTTCATCCCAAAACCAAGAAGGCTTATTCTTATAACAAACTGTAGAGAATTTTGTGCTGTTTTTTGGTTCAACGTAAAATAAATCTAGTTTATATTTGTATGTACATATGTCTCATTAATTCCATGTATTCAATACTGCTGTGCAATTCAAACAAAAATGTAAGGCAATGTGTGGTGGGCCTCAGGTCTTGACTTTGCTTAGGGCCTCCAAAATGATAAACAGGGCCCTGCTGACGCCGTCCCCGGCATTATTATTTTTTTTGCACGAGAGAGAAGAGGCAACAATCTGTTGAAACAGCACAGCTGTTGAAATCAAAATGTGTGAAAAAAGTGCCCATAATGTATGCTAATAGTAGAGTGAATAAATACGGTGCAGTAAATGCTGTTTTTCTATTTCTATTTGTTTGCTATTTTCTATCTGTATTTCTATTTTTATGGAATTTGGTATTGTCTTGTGCACTAGAGTCTATAGAAATTCCAGAATTGCAGTGTTTGGCTACACTATAGCTCTGTGTGTGGAACATGATACTTTGCTCCTATATTTCCAATGTGTTATTTCTTGGAGAATCGATTGACAGAAATGCAATATAAATATGTCTTCAGAGGTGTATAAAGACCTTACATAATGAAGTGTTATGTTTTTATTACCTTAGAATGAGCTATTTCTATCTTCATACACCGCTGGTCCTCTTACATGGATTTTGTCATGTTGTTTCTACAGTAGCCCTGAACGGACAAACTGCTCTACAGAACGTGTTTCGCCATCACAATATCTTCTTTGGCAAAGAAGTGAAAACGTGACAAAATCTTAGTGCTGTGTCAACATCCATACTGCTGCGAATTTGTGACCTCAACGATAAATGTTGCAAAATGTCACACACTGGACCTTTAAATAAGATCTTTTATATGGAAGGCATATTTTAAAAAGTTATTTTTACATTCTCTCGGTCTTCTCCACCTGTCTGTTCTCCCTGCCAAATGGTTAATGCTGTAGGTCTGGCATGGATTGCTTCAACTTGTGCTGAGTCACCAGTTTTGTAAAATGTAAAGGACTAAAATTGCCCTCAGATATATAAAAAGACACTCATTTAATATGTAGCCCAGTGACAGGAGAGCCTAATGGAGCTTTCTTTTCTCTTCCCTGTGATAACGCTTTGACACAAAACACTAACTCCAGGCAGCTGTGTGGTCATTCTCCACTAATATGCCTCACATGACTCGTTTGAAATATTATTCTGCACTTCCCCAGTTTGGCTTGACTTTCATACCTTATGAAACATATTCATAAACCGCTACATTTCACACACTGGTCCTTTAACATCTCTCTACCCTTTAAAATAGAGATTTCAGAAGCTCATACACTAACAGAGCACACTAACTAAAAATAGAGAGAAGGAACCTTCACTTCTTTGAACTTCAATTGTAGTTTTGTGTCTTCATCCGTATTAAACCACATGCAGTAATTTAGCCAATATCCTTTACACTTAAAATCACTTTTAATCTAGCCGAGTCATTACACAGTTATTAATTCTTGAATGCACCCAGTAGTAAATTATTACTGCTTTCATTATCTTCTATATCAATTTACACATTCTGCTAATATCTGTGAATAATTTTAATACCTCTCAAAATGACCGTCCTGAGTGATATTCGGAAAGTAATTAGAAATGGCTTTTAACAGCCTCTCCAGTCTGATCAAAAGTCGCAGGCCTGCGCTGAATGGAGATGCTTACACTTTGCCTTTGTGGTATTAAGACTGCAAAGACTAATCTGTGCTTGGAAGAACACAAGGCAATCAGACATGGCGCCCCAGGAAGCCATTAAATGAAAGAGAAAAAGGAGGACAGGACAGGTGGAGAGGAAGAGAAAGGAAAGAGAGAGAGAGAGAGAGAGAGAGAGAGGAGAGAAAAGTCAAAAAGTATAGGCAGATCCAAACAAAATCTTACAGAATTCTACATTATGTCTATTGTTGATTAAGCTCCACACAATATTATGGCTAATATAACTGAGCTTTGAGCTGCCAACATGAGCGTAATACTCTAGGCTCTGTGTAACATGCTTTACTTGAAATCCATTTCACAGAATTTTGAAGATTTGACCCAAAATCAACAGAGGTTGCGTGGGCATATCTTTGGACCGGGGGTCAAAAACATCGCTCACAGGGTCAAAATGCTCCAGATATGAAAAAAAATGAAGAGAAGACTGTGATGATATCAGATTTTCACAATATTGCAATGTGTGTTTAAATGTTTTTTATTTATGAACAAATAATGTAATTAGTCAAATTCATCATAAATTTTGTTTATTTTGTGCTTTCTTCATTGAATCAATAAAGAAATCCCACTTACATTTTGAGTGTAAGGGTTAGAGAGAGAGGGTCTGCAATCATTGTGGCTCTTGAGGCAAACTTGAAACGCATTATTTGCGACCATATGTGTAGCATTAACACGTATCCATAGTTACGGTTTTAGATATCACGGTTACTTTTAATATCAGTATATTGTGATACCCCTGCCAAAGTCCATTTACGAAAATCGTGCCACTCAGCAGTCATGTTTGCAACGCCTCTGGGCAGTTGTTCACGTCATAGCAAGTCAACAGTCCTATCTCTTTAAATGGTGGAAGGCAGATATTTCTAAAATCGCTGGCAAAAACAAAATATTTCAGATCCATGATTAAACATGATATGGACTGTAGCATAATGTTGGTCTGCTAACCTTAAAATGAGTGAAAATAAAAATTTTCGAGTTTGCTTCAGCCTTGGCACATGCACATAGGAAGAGCCCGGCCCCAGAGAATCGTCAGCCTTTATCGATTGACCATTGGATCGTTCTACTGGAAGGCGGGACTTCCTTCGCTACAGCGGCCATTTTGAGTGTTGCATTTTTCTTAATTCATTGTAATTGCAGTGGTGCATCTTGTTTATATATATTATCTTTGCCCCTACTAAAAACTATACCAGAAAGATTACATAAAAAAATATTGTGATGTCAGTTTGATTTTATAGGTGACAGCAGCAATTGTTCAAACTGCAGTGTAAACTTAAGTCAAACTAAACTAATTATTTTGTTAACAAAGAGACACAAATATCTTATCTTAAAGACACAGCAAAGGGCAAGTCTGCCTAAGCAATCGTCTCCATTTCTTCAAAAGACTCCGGTAGCTTGCTGTGTGCCTTTTAAGAGTTTCAGAACACATTTACAATGTCTCAAACTGTGCAGAAAATCGGCAGTCAAATATTTCAAAATGAACTCAAGCATTTCTCAAAATCCTTCACAACCAAATGATCTGACCTTTAATATCCACATCAAGTTAAAATGCTTCCCAGGTTTCTCTAAACTTTTATTGTCTATCATCAAATGCCACAATTGAAGATTTCAATAAATATATGCCACAAAGATCAAGATCTCAATGAAACGTATCTGAGAAACCAACAAAATGTCACGGCAAAAACATAACTATTTTACGATGTGGCTAATTCGTAAATCTCATTCATGCATTTTTTTGCTTTTCTGCAAGTGATGTTAGCTTTAGGGGCGGGTTTTCAGTATAGCTGTTTTTGTAGTTATTGTATGTTTTTGTACGGTTCACAACGTACGAATTTCTACGAAAAAGCCACCTCGTAAAATAGTTCCTGTGAGATCAGGTTGGAGAAACCACTAGATGATCCTTCGCTATGAGTGAACGCAATGGTTACATTTTTACAAAACAGATTACAGCAATGTGTGTTTATATGGCTAGTTAAAGAAATAAGCCCTTAAAAATGTCCCATAAAATGTTTAGGTTGCAAATATGGCCTCTTTATATAAAAAGTTCATTTCAAACAGCAGTGTGTGCTGGGTTTTTCATCCCTCGCCTCTGTAATTTGGCACTTGATATATTCCCTATAAAAGGGATCCTCATGAATTTTTCATTCAGGATGCAACGTGGCATGCTGGGTGACGATGCTAGGCGAAGTGCTAGCGTGGCACAGCTAAACCTGCCTTAAACGGTAATTGCCTCGATTGATCAAAGCATTGACCCGTTATTCCTTATGTTTTCTGAGCCATCATGGCTTGACTTAATGTGCCCTTACTCCAGTGCCTTTTAAGACCATAACATTAGCATACTAGAGCTTTGATGCTAGGCCCTTAAAACGTATTACTTATAATTGGCACTTGACGCAAAGGTGCACAAACAGAGGCACACGCACAAGTGCCACATGCTAGCACATCCGAACATAGGTGAACGTATCAGCACATTCACAAGTAATGTGTAATGTTTTATTCATTTACACGCAAAGATGCACGTGTGAGCATTTCGCACCTTACAGCCGTCACACACACGTACACACAGAGTCCTAATCGGTCAGGTGTTTCACAGTGGGTTCTAGATTGTAGAGGCAAAATTGGAGCATTGCTCCAGTGATCAGATTGCTGTTGGGCCCCCTCATGTTCTGCCACGCCGACGCAAGGCCACCCCAGGGCTTGCCGTTCAACAAACGTGGGTGCAGACAAAATATTCTCCTGACTGCCGGTGCAATAGCTCATAGCAAGACTAAGGCAGTTCCACCCAATGATAATAATACAAAACGTGAGCTTTAACAGTCTGTCAAGGGGCCTGAGGTTTCCGGACAGTAAGATAAACATTTTAAGTATTTCTTTGTGAGGGTTTATCTGCGTTTAGTGTTTCCTGCGGGCACCGACGCTCCGTTTTCAAATGATATGCTGTCCTGTGTGTGGCTGGCACAGCTGGCACAGATTTGCGGATGAAATATTCATCGGAGATCGGCAAATTAGATTTGAAGCGAAATGACTTTTTTCTATCTATCTCATCTCTCACTTTCATTCGAAACAAATATTTCCCCCTCTCGTTTTATAATACCTTTTCGTACTAAATTGATTTCATCAAGCAAAGCGAATAAATAGGAATAAATAAAAACAGGAAATAAAATGTAATGTTATCGTGTTTTTATGGGGTGAAGCAATGTGGCGCTTTCAAGGAAAACAATGGCCCATTTACAAAAGAGTCGACAGCTTTCCTTTCGATCCACACCTACAGAAAGAGGCCATTTTCAAAAGGCTTGACAATTCACCATTCGATCTACACCTTTGCAGACACCTAAACCCCCCATCACACTTTCCTTCGGCCAAGGGCTTAGCTGAGCATTTTTCACACCTTGAAAATCTATTTCATAGTGCCCGGCAATGAAAAACAATTCAAGTCCTCATTGCCATAGCTGTGTTTTGCTTAGGCCCCCTGTGCAGGGGCGGCAAGGCTTGAGAAACGGATAGTCATAAAGGCGATAATATTTTAATTCAGTCAGAGAGGAAATGATTTCAACTATCACTATCAATGTCATGAAATAGCGAAGCCTACTAGATCATGTGATCTATAGAGCGGGGCACGTTGTCACACAGGTGACCACAGTCACAATAAAATCTACATGACACAATATTTTAATAGCTTTCATTTATATTTACTATATAAGTAAACCATTGGGAAAAAGATTAAAGTTAAAGGTCCAATGTGTAATTTTTTGAAGGATCTATTGACAGAAACGCAATATAATATACATAACAATGTCTTTAGAGGTAAAGGGCCGACGCTTAATGAAGCGTTATGTTTTTAATACCTTAGAATGAGCTATATTTTCGTACAGCGTGGGCCCTCTTACATGGCATTCGGCATGTTGTTTCAACAGTAGCCCTAAACAGACAAACTGCTCCACAGAGTGCATTTCGTAAATCCGTTAACTCTTTCGGCAAAGAAGTGAAAACGTGACATCATCTTAGCTCTGTGTCGGCCACCGTAGTGCTTTGTAAGGGAGGAGTGGGGGTGAGCCGTTGGTTGCAATTCGTAACCTCACCGCTGGATGGCGCTAAATTTCAAATACTGGACCTTTAAGGGTTAGATTTAAAAGGGATCTTTGAGGTACAGTGTTGACTTGTTTACATAATTATTGCAAAAATAATATTGCATACAAAAGCAGTACTACACAAAAAAAAAGTTTTTTCTCAAAACCTGCTGCGCAACTGTGAGAATTCTTGTGACAACTTCCCTGTGGGACAACCAGTCCTTTTTCCTCTAAACAAAAATAACAGAAAAATAATAACATTTGCGTATGAGTATTTAAGAGTAAAAGTTTTTCTTGACATATTGTTATTGCAGACAAAACCTTTGATATTGACAAATTCTGTTAACTAAATACAAAAAGAGCGATGTCAGCCTGCTTCACAACTTTGCCTGAGAGCTTGAGTTTTCCGTCACGTTTTAAATAAGGCATTCACCGTGATTATTGAGTGACTACATGATATCGCACTCAGACAGATATCTTTTTTCCTTTTTACCAGATATCTTTCAAAGAGATCTCGTATGTTAGCACGCAACATCCTCCGCCTTGTCTGCACACACCCGTGCTCGTTCCTCACATTTGAATGACAGGATACAGAAATTGTCGGGGCTGAAATACAGCAAGTACCAAATTTCACACGTGCATCTTCCCATGGTGACAAAAGAATTATGATAACACAGCAGCAGTTGACACAATCTTAAAGGGATACTCCACCCAAAAATGAAAATTCTGTCATATTGTTCACTCTGAAGTTGTCTTAAAGCTGTATACATTTCTTTGTTCTGATGAACACAAAGACAAATATTTGGAAAAATGTTAGCATGGGACATCATTGACTACCATAGTAGGAAAAATGATTGCATCATTTTTTTGTTCTGTTGAACACAAAATGAGATGTTTTGAAGAATTTAGTAAAGCAAACACTTCTGGTGCACCATTGACTGCTCTGTTAATTTGTCATAATAGTCAATGAGATCCCAGAAATGTCAGTTGTTGACATTTTTCTAAATATCTTTCTTTGTGGTCGACAGAACATTTATACAGGTTTGGAACAACTCGGGGGTGGAGTTATTCATGACAGAATTTTCATTTTTAGGTGGAGTATCCCTCAGATATGGCTAATACAATGCCTCTACAATACAACATACAGCAAATGATCACTATTTCCCCGATTCCGTACGACTCAATGTTCCTCCGCCAGGACTCCAAACTGCTCGAGTGTGCCTGATAAGGATTAGAAGTAAAATTGTGGAATAAGCATTGGACTGAATTCAAGCTACAAATGGCCCAGGCGTGATGGTGCTTATGGTAATGTGAACTAATCTTGTTATACTTCCTCAGTTTCCTTTCAGAAAAGGCATCCACTCATTTCTCTCCTGTTCATCGCTAAGCTTCGGCCTTGAGGAAATCACTCATATTAGACGTTTGTCATCGGCCAATCGAAACGACTCCTCTGACTCCCAGCTCCCTGAGATAGAGCCCTGCCTTTGCAGATAACATAGAGGGTCATTACATGAGATGGATTTTCTGCCCGGCGCTCGTGCACACATCCGTACGACCCACTGCAACCCAATGTGGCATGTGCCATCCAAAGGGAGCTGCGGAGAGAGACAGGCAGGTTCGGAGAGGAAATCAACTCTGCTCAGTGCAGAGCTCGGCGCGGTCCCCTCGGGTGCGATTCTCCATTAATGCATTTTCTGTGTCGCTTTCTGTTCTGTAGGAGGCAGAGATTGCATTGAATGGATGAAGAGGACACGTGTTGTTTGAGCGTGCATGCCTATTTTCTGACACGCGTGCCTTGGGCCAACACGGTCCTCTGGCTGTGATTTCTGAACGATTATTTTGGTGGGGTACAAAGCAATTGAACCTTAATAACAGAGCGGGTGTGCGAAATCTGAAGATGCGGTTAATCTAGTCATCAGTTCTTATTGTTGTCGTATTTGTAGTCAAAGAAACAGTGAAGTGTGTAATTGGAATTTCAATGGCGGGTGTAGAGTTGTGGAAATCGACAAGCCTTGACTCGGAATCTGATTCCGTGTCAGCTCTCATGAGCGCCGTACCTGCTCCGTCTCTTTGAACTAACTGGAAGAGAGAGGAACCAGTGTAGGCTGTGGATCAATACTCGAGGTAGCATTCGAAATCACATTTCCTGCGCCAACCGGTCATTGAAGTGTACTGTTCGCTGACCTTGAAGACATTTGAGACATCAGGAATATGAAACTGATCAGTGGCATTTTCTAAGTTCACGTGTTTTCATAAAAGAATCATGAAAATCCGCTCAGACATAGAGCGTAAGGTCAGTTTGGTCAGGTGGTGACCGTGATGAAAAATAAACAGGTGTGGCCCAGTGGTCATGGTGTTTATCCCGGTGATGATGGTTGGAATCCGGCTCTTTGTTGTTTTCATAGACAAAAATACCTGTTTATTTTAGCAATAAACAACTGCAATGACATATTTAATCACACTGTTGCATATCTAGTTAAGCCTGGAGGCCTAGCAACAGAGACCCAGGAGTCAGCTTTGAGGATTTCAGTAATTGACATCACAAAATGATTTAATTAAAATGCTGTTTATCACAATGGAAAAACACACACGCGCTAAAAGACACAAAGGTAAGTCTCATCGTCATTTAATTTGAACATTTGTGCCCTCGCATGTGCATTATCTTTCCTTTTGGCATTAACTGTTTCCCCCGACTGGTGAATGAATCACGTTAATGGAACATGGCATTTCTCTAATCAAATAATGTTTCGCGTCTCTCATACCCTTACTGTCTATTCTCAAGGTGTGATTTTAAAGCCCTGCCTTAAACTAGGGCATCCCTTCCACCTGCTGTATTCCTGCCATCCCCAGATGCTGGGTGAAAATAGTAATGAGAATAATACAGTGCAGGGCCTGTCAGAGCAGACTGGGTTACACTTTGCATGTGTCTGCTAAAGTTAGTCTCTGCATTTTCGGTCATTAGTGATATTATAGAAGGTCAAAATGGAGGGGCATCACTGCTATTGTTTGATAGCTCTGATTTATTACCTGTTAGCTTGTGTAATGAATTATGCAGATGCATACTTATACTTAAAGAGTTTCAAGCTTATTTTAGTTCTTTCATACTCTCAGCCTCAGACGTCACGCCCATGGACCGTTGGCTAAACGTCTGATGCATAAGGCACACTTTTCTGGAAACGCTTCAGCACGTTCGAGTCGTCATCTGATTGGTTGAATTTCACAGGATTTCTGGGAGACGTGCGTGCTGCGTTCTTTAAAGGTCCGCCTGGAAACAACACGAAGCCGTCTGATCGACGAAGTAAGCTGTCATGTTTACATCGGTTTCAATAAGAATTCATCACGATCGACTAAACGCTTAATTCTAAAAAGTATGCGAGGTTCACGGCATACATTTATAATCATTGTAGTTTCTGTTAACTTTTGACATCTTCGTGAATGTACACAGGTCTGTTACTGCCTGGACATGTCCACACCTCTAAACATGACGCGGGACGAAACCAAATGTGATTGGTTGCTTTACCTGTTAGTCATATGGCCTCTGGGGCGGGCCTTGGCAGGTCTTTGGGCTTGTTTCAACATCCGTTGACAGTCTACAAAAGTACATATTGTATTTACCTGTACTTGATCCCGTAGGGTTCGAGGAGCGGCGTTGCACGCACGTTTTTTTTTCTTATTGCAGCGGCTTTGAAGAATCAATAATTTATTTAGGCAATTTGCATTTAAATTCACCGGACAGTGTGATCCCAAGACATAGCAGACAGAAAAACAAGCGTAGCAAGCAAAAAGTTTTCAAAGCAAGGTTGCTTTAACTTCTAGTCTGGGAAATACAATGTCTTTGAGACAGAGAATAAGAACATCAATGGGAATGGAAACATCAAACATACGTGCGGCGGTTATAGCTCCACATAAAAGGAAGAGTTTGAAGGAGAATCCAGACTATACAAACAACATACATATTTCTTTTAACCGCTTTATATAAAGCAACAGAGTCGTTTGATAAACAGTTCTCTTGCTCACATGTAGAATCTGGAATTTCTCTGTGAACCATATGACTGTCATTGAGATGAATGGAAATCCCGGTAAGAAATATCTGGATTCTCCTAGAAGGCCAAAGTGTCACAACTTTTACCGAGTCATGGCTTTTTACAAATGAAATACATGTTGGTGTGTATTTGCCTAAGGTCTCAGCTGAAGTTTTTATTGGAATCTAATTTCTCCCAAGATCCCCGGGCCAGAATTTTTGCACTTCTAAAATATATCACCATTATCACTGCTGGGCAAAGAAAAGAAAAATGACGGCTTGAGCAAATAGCAAGAGGGAAAATTCAACCTCAGTGAAGCATGACAATATTATTTACAGTGAAATTGCTCATTTGCCTTGCATATACTTTATATCAAAATGACAGCTGTAACATTGAAAAATTCTGTATTTGTCTGCCTCCAAAAGCACTGACAATATTATACAGACGGTTTCAAAGCAACAACGTAAACATATGTTACTGCGAATGTCCACTTTTGTGGCCCGAACTTAACTTCCGGTACACATCCGCAAAGAATATGCCTCTGTCCCTGTAGATTATTTCTGAAAACAAGCAAAATAAATAAAAAATAAATCACATGTTATTAGTCAAAACTATTTAGCCAGTAGAAGAACAGTTACTTGGCTAAACATAAATTTCATGTTCATATAAATATAAATAGTTATATTATCAGCCACTAGCCAGACCGATCAACAAACACAACCGGAAGTTAACTTCGGGCAAGAGGCGTGCATCTGATAAAACCGTCTATGAGTTAATACATTATTGATCAATTGTATCCAAAACACCTTCTCGTTTAGTGAGGATTACCAAACAAACTTTCCATCCTGTTCGGTGAGAGTGGGTTTTGGTAAAATGCTGCATATATTACTCAGATTAGCTTAGACTCTTAGGTCCTCTGGCAGGGTGGGGTGCCAAGGTTTTGGATGCTAAAATATTTATGTGAAATTCACATTAAAAATAAGTACAAGAAATCCGAGACCCTTACATAACGACCTTGGCATACAAAACAGAAACACAAATCAAGATATTGAAAACGACAGGCACTAAAATAATTCCCCTTCCGTATGTAAACCAGAATGCGTCTCTTTTCATGTCAAACCACCTCTCACCTCCATCTTCAAAAACTCTCCGGAACCATCTGGTCTTAGACAGAGGGTCTACATCGCTCCTGCCTCAAATCTGGTGAGCTAAAATGAGGCAACGGTGACTTTCTTTAGACAGCAAATCTGCTGTGCCCGTGACTCAAAGTATGCGACTAAAAGCATGTCAAAGACAAGCCTCTTCTAAAAAGGTGAAAATATATAGAGGTTGTTTAATGACAATTATTAAGAGGGGCCAAAAATAACCTATTTCTAACAACACTCATCTAAACGGCCATAAAAGCCAGAGCAGAGATGTAGTCTAGCTGAGAGTCTAATGAAGCTTTACAACTGACCTTCAGCTATCTTTCCTGCTGGAGCCAAGAGTATCCTGTTTTTTTTTTTACCCAAGCAGCATTACCTCAACAGAGACATGGAGCTACTGAACTGTACAGAACTCTATTTGCAATTGCACTCCCGGTTTTCAGGCTGCCGGTAAACTGTACCGGAGGACAATCTAGAACAACGATGTTCCGTTCAAAGGACAACAAAGAAATTACAGCAGGAAATAAGATCTCGCACCTCGTGATTTTTCTCTCTTCGGCAAAACCTCAGAGGAAAGAACTCAATCTGAGCTCTACGAGTCGCACGCGCTTTGTCTCAAAGGTGAAATTCGCACCGGTGATTACCATCTCACTAATTAATAATTACAATTCATACTCCGCTGCTGCGGTAATGACCTTCATACTGTTTGGAAATTGAATTCTGCAACCCAAAAGTGTATCACTTTCTCATAAACTGGATTTCGAGAAAGTAATTGTAATTTATAATTCATGGACAAAAAACCTATTTTCGCTGTGATTCATGCTCAGAAAGATTGTGTGCCGGATTACAGTATCTAGAAACACGAGAGATTTGAAATGCACGTCTGCGCCCAGGTAAAAGCGAGTGACATTGGGTGGCAGAAGATCCGTAATATATTGTTGTTGTATAATTACAGGGCATCGCGGAAGAGCCGAACCCCATTTCTAATTTCCATCACTGTCACCCATTCCATTTGTGTGATAATACATCCTTCATAATTTATGAGGGCCCATTTCTCCAGCCGTGCTGCTGATATTGGGCTGATAAAGCCTGACAATTCCTTCCCTGCTCCGGTCCGCTCAATGACTCCAAACCGATCCGTTCCCCCGCACAGCCCAGTGGTTCGGTTATTGCCTGTGCCCGTCATCTCGAATATCTCCTCCTTCAGCGGGCCAGGATGCGGCGGCCGCGTTAAACACGGCTCACTTTGTGAGAAATTAGGAGCCATTAGAGGAAGCCTCAGATGTGACGAGGATTAAAAAAGCATTGTGCACACTCGAGACGTAAAGGCACAAATTGGTGCAATTCGAACAGGGAAAAGGACGCCTTTTCTTCAGTGGTGACAGGGCGACGCATCGCTTGCGCGACACAAATATTTACGTGGGGAAATCATATTTGATGACTGCCGGGGCTCTGTGACAGAATGCGTGTTTGTCTGGAGGAGAGGTAATGCGGAAGAGCGAATCTGGTGTAGGGGGAGAAATAATAAATGGAATCCCCGCTCCTTCGTAGCTGGATAGACACGACACCATGGAGAAAAAAGTAAATGAGATGGTGCGATTGTCTCGGTTGTTGCTCATAAGCCGCAATGACATTAAATGGAGAGCAAATTCTTGTGATGCGATTAGTCTCTCATATATAGTTTGAGAGAGGATCTCAACAATGGGTCAAACTGACATTAAAAGTAAACGATCAAATAATCGATATCAAAAATGAACTCTTTTAAGATAAAATGATGAAGACCACTACTCACGTCGATTTTAAAGCTCTATTTTCTTTCAGTATGTGACGGGGTTCATCCAAAAATTTTACTTGTTGAGTTTTCATCATTCATCAAATCTTTATGACTTTTTCATCTGTGAAGCACAAAATAAGAAGTTAGTCAGATCAGGCTGCTCCTTTCTATTAAACTGAATGTCGACTGGCTATCAAAGTCCAAAAAGTAAAAAGCACTATACTTAATAGAAGTACATAGCACATGAGTTTTGTTCAAGGGACATTTTCTTTTTATTTTCATTTTCACTCTAACGCAACTCTTGCTTATGGAGAGCAAGTGTTAACTAAATCTGCGATGATAAGAATGCATTCGATTTAATAAGCATGCTGATTTTTTAAATGCAATGAATAAATGAAAAGCTACATGGTGTCAGTTGCGTATAAAAGTGTTGCTATAGACGGTTTCGAAACAACAACATATAGAAGCGTTACTGCATGCTTGGTTTTGAGAAACCAAACTTAACTTCCGGGACACTCCCGCAAAGAATAGAGTACCTGCAGAATATTGCTGATAACATTCAAAGAAATAACAAGTAAATTACATTAGCTAGCAAGTTAAAAGTAAGTCTAGCCAGTATTTTTTTGGTTTACCAGTAAAACTACTGTTACTTGGCTAAATTTAAATGCGACAAAGTTACACGACCCATTCAAAGAATTCTTTATTTGATGGAATATATACAGTGTATATATATATATATACAAATATATATAAATATATATAAATATATAATTCAACAAATGATCTATTTAATACAATTATTATACAATAAAATAACAATATAAATTAATATCAATATAAATGGAAATGGAATGGAAATGGAAATGGAAATGGAAATAGAATAGAATGGAATAGAAAAAAATAATGAAATGAAATGATGAAAAAAACAAAAAAACATACATTTTTATATATATATATATATATATATACATATACATATACATATACATATACATATACATATACATATACATATACATATACATATACATATACATATACAATAATAATAAATAAAATAGTTATATTATTAGCCACAACCCAGGCCGATCAAAAAACAAAGAACGGACATTGGCCTCTCAATATGCGTTCTTCAGCGGTCTTGTGTCCTCGTGTTCTAGCTCTACGTCATCAAAAACCGTCAAAGTCCGGTTCCAATACTCAAGAACAGAGAACGAACCGGTGTTCTCGATGTCATGGATGCATCGTATGCAGCCTTGCGTGCGTACGGAATCGGCTTGAAGTCCCAGAAGTCACTGCGGCACGGCCATCCAAGTTCGTTCTTCCAAGGCTGCCTCGCAAAACCGGTCTCCACAAGAACACAAGTCCGTTCTTTTCGTTCTTGGAATTGATAAAAGCTTGTTAACTTCCGGCGAGGTGGGTGCGTCAGATAAAACCATCTATTACATGCAACAAAACAATGCGAAAATGCCACATGTCACAATAAAAGTCCTAGCAATTCTAGTGTTGTGAAAAATGTATAGTGTCACATGCCTAGAATGTGTCTTCTTAGTGAATTGAACTCATGACCTTTGAGCTGCTAACACAATGCCATGTCATTTGAACAACAATATTTTTGAAAAAGCAAAGCTAATAATTTATAAAACACACAAAACCTTGATTATCTCTTCTGAGCAATGAATGAGCAACATCTAAGGGTGCGTTCATATTTGTAGTTCGGTTCTTTAGGTCTAGGGCTGCAACGATTAGTTGATACAAATAATTGTGTTGTCGAGTAGTCGTTTGATTTCACATGATGTGATTTGAGGGCCCGCAGTTACGTGGTTTGACCTGTAGCGTGACTACCCTTCAAGAGGCAACGCATTAACGCAATAGAAGAATATGCTGCTTGCCAATGCTAGCTGACCTAGCAGAGCGCCCTGTTACGATTGCCGTAGAGAGATTTTTGCATCTTACGTCTATTTCGCCTAGCATATAAACACTTTAACCCACATTCTGTCGGTTAATTGAAAGGCAAGTGTGTAATGTGACAGGGGTGCATCCTTACTGTGAATTTAAAATGCATCCAGAGTCACAGAGCGAGCGTTTTGCAGTGAGGAAGGAGGAAATATACCGCAAACACTCTCTTGACCCCCCAAAAACATGTTCTCTTAGAAGCTGAAATGTATCATTTAAAATGCTCCATGTGTACCTGCATAAACGTCCCGGCTGAATAAACAATAAAACCCTGCCCAAAAGTACCATAGAAAATGTTGTGGATTATGGTAATTTAATTGGTTTTAATGGAAACTATAATGATCTAATGTCTAATGGTACGTGATGAATTCTAATAGTGGGAGTAAGGCCCAAAAAACACTACAAAAAAGGAGTTTTGTAACGGTTTTAATGATTCAAGTTTATGGTTTGTAAATTATAATATTTCAATGGAAACCCTTAGAATTTCTTTTCATGGGTTCTTTTGTGTTTCTATTGTTTATTCCAGCTGGGGTAGCCTATATTTATCTTAAATAAATTATGTAATTGATCAGTCTTTAGAATCATTAGTTATTATTAAATATGATTATTTTAAAATCTTTAGTATATGCAGTTGTATAGGCTATAAATAAGTTGTATAATTTTAATGTTTAATGGTATGGTGATGTACTGACTTGGTTCCCTGTATATGTTTTTACATCATTAGTTGAGATTTTCCTTAATAAAATTTTTTAGCAGACACTTCTATCGAAAGCATTCAAGCTATACATTTTTAATCAGTATGTACTCCAAGAACCTACTTTATATATTCAAATAAATTGATATTGAATCAAACAGAATTTTAGAAAAAAATTGAAAGTTTATAAATCAAACTTTGTCTTTGTTTTAATTTATTAGTTAAAATAGGTCAAACTCTACATTTTAATGAATTGCAAGAACTGAATAATCGACCAAAACCTCCCGATTAATCTGTGAAAAAATCAATGATTAGTCGAATAATCGTTCTAATAATCGTTAGATTAGTCGATTATCAAAATAACCGTTTGTTGCAGCCCTATTTTGGTCCAGACCAAAAAATAAAAAAATAAATGTAATCCTGGATGTAATGTTCAGACTGGCATTTTAACAGCGAACCTAAAGATATCGAACCTAACAGCTTACGTGTAAAGTCGCAACGTGATTGGACAGCTTTTATGATTTGAAAGTGGATGGAGACCAATTTTCAGGTCTCGGTCCGCTTGTTTAGTGTGCACCAGGGTTTGAGTGGCAGCGTTCACACTTACACAAATAAACCGCACTTAAAGAGCAATCGCACCAGAGTTTGTTTTAATCGGACCAAACATGGCATATATGAACACATCCTAAGAAGTAAATATGTCCTTTGGATCTTACAGTGTCAAAGATAAGCCTGCACAAGACTTATTGTAAACCTGTCATGGAGACTGACAGCTCACAAATGCCTCGCTAATTGAAAGACAGAGGACATAATTAGACACAGAAGAGATGGGAAAGATATGCTCACACTGGAGACGTCTCAGATGGTCAGGTGTTTGTTTGCAGGTAATTAATCTCCTGCCGAATGTCTGTGTCTGTGTGTGAAGGTTGCGATGTTTAGGGCCTTTCAGAGTGAGAATGATTACTTGTAGATAAGCTAATGACTTCAAATACTGCACTGTTTAATTACACAATGAATCAGCGCAATGGGAACGCTGGTTTTGCTTTACCAAGCATTATTCTTCACCAAACAAAACAAGTTTTCAGACGCGTACTTACTTTGAGATTTAGATATTTAGAAAGTCAACAAACATATGGGATCCTGCTCTGGGATTTTGAATAGAGGTCTTTAGCTGTAATGAGATGCTTCAATGAAAGCCATAATCTCGAAAAGAGCACTCATTACAATAGGTTGTCATGTACTGTGTCGAATATGTTTTATGAATGATCCGATAAAACATCATACGTACTCACAAACAGCTTCTGCAATCAAAACAAGTGGCACTTTACACAAATGCGGCACACTACAGGGACTGTGAAACTCTTTATTATTATTGTTCATTAAAACTTGGTTAAACCATTTTTGTTTTAACAAATCTATTTTCTAATGGAGATTGTAGTTTAACATGTTGCTAATGCTGTCATATTTGATCAGGAAAAATTAATAAACATCAGTAAAATAAAGGAAAATAAAAAAATGAATACATGACTAAATAGCAGGGTAACAGGGTTGATGCAAATACAATCAATACAATATTTTTTTTATTATTATTTAATTTGTGCAAAAGCTCAGCTTCCCCTATAATTGTCAAAAAATGAACGGTCAAATATATGTACTATTATGTTAACATTTTATTGACTAAAAATGCGTTAAACACGTTCATCTCGAACGAAAACAATTTCGTTCAGAATCAGCTACTTAGGTCGGCTGACTCGATTTCCTTCTCATTCATTCCCGTAGCGTACAGTGCATTACTCTGTTGAAGCCCAGCCTCCATTGACTTCAATGGGGCTGCTTTAAACAGTTTTTTTCAGTGCTTAGAAACAAGACGGTCATTGGATAATGCTGCGATTATGTCCCGCCCACGGACGCTCAGCGTCTCTGGGATGAATGGAGGAGTGGGCTGGCCCGGACTCCGAGCGTCTGCGTGATGATTGGAGGGTCTGTCATCTCTTTTTAATCCACTTTTATGTCCTAAGACGCTCGTTTTTTGGGGTCGACAGCTTATAAAAACGTATTTCTTGTTTTTTTTTTTTTAGCTTGTTTGCTATACACATTGTCACATATCAGCTTTTAGACATTTTTTTTTTTTTTTATAAATCATAAATGACAAGGAGGCGGCAGCTTCTCGCAATGCAAAGAGACGGTTGGTGTGGGCGTGGGCGTGGTCTTCAGATTATGACGCGTATCACTCTGTGTCTCCATTTCCAACTCAGTCCCATCGCGGATTTTGCATGTGTAGTCGAAAGACAAACTGCTGCAACCTTCATCATATATTTCACACAATTTCACACCACATTCATTGTTTCAGTTTAACATAATTCCCACATTTCCTCCCGTTGAGTTAAATATATATATATATATTAGATCGTTTGTTCATTAATTCATATAGAATTGAGTCTCTTCTTGCATTTGTCAAAGAGAAGAGGTCAGAGGGGGCTTTCCAAGCTGTTTATGCCAAAGCAGCAGATCTCACATCAGACCCAAGAGATGAGCCCATGAGAAAGCGCCGTCTGACCCAATTGCAGGATCCCCAAGCGCTACAGAAATCTGTACATGGCCATCCTTGATAACATCTTGGAGCAGATTCCGTGACGTTTTTCAAATTTGGAAAGTATGCTTTTCTTAGAATTAGTCAATCCAGGGAAATTTGATGACATGAGACAAGCATTTCCAGAGGAGGCCTTCCAAAGTGTCCTGAAAAGTTATGGCCATCACTTTGATTCAGGGAGACTGAGGTCTGAACTTCAAGTCCTGTATTCAGATCAGGACTTGCAGAGTAACAGGGGAAAGCTGTGTGATTACTTGGTGTTCCTTAAAGACATGGAGTTGGACAGTGCAATGCCTCAGCTTTACAAACTGTTCTCATTAGTGGCAACAATTGGAGCTACATCTGCAGGTGTAGAAAGGAGCTTCTCCTGTTTAAAGCGGCTCAAGTCCTACACCTGTAACACAATGGGCCAAGGCCGTTTAAGCAGCCTAGCTCTGCTGGCCATTGAGAGGACACTGGTCAAGTCACTGAAAAAGACGCCTAGTTGGTACGACGGGGTTACAGAGCATTTTCTTGAAAAGGAACGTAGGGCAGAATTTACATATAAATAAATGGACATTTTTTATGATTTAGGCCGAAAATGAGCTTCCCCTCTTTAAAAGATCAGCAGCCGCCACTGAATGGGATCACATGTAAAACATGTCCACATGCAATCATATGAACACAAAAGTTCAAGTTTAGTTGATTTCTAAAGCACCATAGTGCTGGACAAACAGTAAAGTATTGAAAACATATAAAAAATAAGTACATAAAAACACACTTGGAAATAAAAAATAAAAAAAATCACACATCACATTCATGTGGCTTTTCTATAGGGGTTGTCATGCTGTTTAAAGTCTCCAAATAATCTTTTTGATACATAATACAAAACAAATGTTGGAGGTTATTGTAATACTGGACAAACCATGTGGTAACCAGGTGCGGGAAGTGAGGGGATACTGTAAATCTGGTCCCTCTGACATCAGAAAGGCCATAGAGAACCATTCCTTTCCTCATCGAGGATGAACGCTGTTGTAGCCTGCAGGCACGTTGAGGTTCTTCAGAAGTTTATTGTTGACTGTTGGGGTCAAACGTCTCCGAGTCAGTTCAGATTAGACACGCTTCCAGAGCTCTTTGCACCCGTTTCCATATGAGTGACTCCCCTAGATGTGTCTTTTCTGTAGCGAGCTCTCATTCACAGACTCCGAGTGGATGTCTGTTCAAGGGCTGGGCAGCCCTTTTAATGGCCATTATGAGAGCAAAATGAGCTAAAGAGCTGTAGCGACCTTTTCATCTGAAGTGCCAGTGTATGTGCTAGCGCTGTACAGTCATATAAAATGGAAGAACGTCAATTATTTTAGCGGATTTGTCAATTCTGAATACAATTTCTGATATTAGATGAACGGCATTGTTGTCAAAATGCTAAAGAAAAGTTGTGTGGAATAGTGCAGTCAAAAATTCAAACGGAATATGTGAATACAGATCTCTTATAAAGAGGACAAATTACCTAATTCAATGTACAGTAATTGCAAAATTGACTGTCAGGTAATGACAGCTTGATGTTTAATGTTAAGAAAAATTCTACTGAATATGTCGCCATATTCATACAGTAATGTGTGGATAACCTGATTTTACAATAGATACTGCTACTAGGTGAGGTTACTGTATACTGAGCCTCAGTTTATATTCATATAATGGAGAATTGGGTTTCGGTGTAACTTTAGGATCAAAGCATAGTTAGCTGAAACTACTTTAAGTAGACGAAAACACGTCTTCCCTGATGATGTAGGTGTTGTGTAGCAAAAAAACGCCTCTTTCCTCAAACCTGTTTTTATTCTTCTCCAAATATCCTTTAAAAAAGACCTTGTTTGAAACGCTCTCTTGTTTTGTGGAGCGCTTACAACTTTGTTGGCTGGCCATGAAGGCCCGAGGTCTTAGCAAGATTATTTTTATTTGATTCCTGGATACCGCTGTACCTCGGAGAATGACTCAAATAAGATTTTGATGCTTGTACAGCTTGCTGAAGACTCAATATGCTGGAGACACAATAGCTTGGAGGTACTCATTCTAGATTTCTAACTTCGGGGTAGACAACGGCCGCTGTGTTCCCAGTAAATGTTATACTTATTGGAAAGATCAGTTCTTTCTTTATACAGGTATCACGCTGAGAGAATACAATCTAGCTCTCATTTATGCTTATTTGTGTATACGACGCACATCAAATACACTCTTTCTGCATCTAGTTCTGTTATTTAATGGGGTGCCAGGGGTTTGTTTTTTTAATTCCTGATTTCTTGAATCGGCTTGCGATTAAATATCCCAAACTTTAACACCAAAAAATGACGCAGGTCTACTGCAGTGCAATACAAAAAGCCTTTTTCACAGGCGGCGCTTAAACTAGGCCACCAAACTTCCGATTTGCACCGAATGAGCTTTGCTTAATATTATATAAAGCAATATTTGACATTAATCATTACACGGTTTTGCTCTCTGTATGCGCTTCCAGCAGAGAGGCCGGGGGTGTTGCTGTTGTACGAGTCTGTGCCCGCAGGAAGCCCTCTGCCAGCTTAATTATGTACCCAATTGGATTTGCCGCTTTCCAGCATCCTGCCGAGGTGACACCCCCGTTACCTTCGCGTTAACTGCTTCAGTCACAAACAATGTGACCAAAACTCGGAGAGTGTTTCAGAGTGTGTGAAATTGAAATTAACCTGCGCTTTCATGTCTGACCTTTATAGACGTTCACCTGGAAATGCGTGATGTCAAAGAACAACTACACAAACATTAGTCACCGCAGCGTTCGCACAACTTATTTTTAAAAGGTCAGCCGATGCAGCACGCAGCCACTAAAACTTCAAATCATTGAGTACCATTGTGGTTAGCCTGTCGTTTTTCTGTCCATGAAACTAAAAATGATATCTTTGGGACGATTTTTGACTTATGATATCTTTAAATGTATAAAAATGTCTTACAAATGTGTCGCACAACTCATCTGCCATGTACAGGCAATATGGGAGTAAAAAGAACCAGATAATTTGGGTTTGAGTGTTCTTCATGCCTTGCTCCTGTCACAAATAAATGCTATTACATGCTAATGTCTTACAGGCTAAATTCAGTTAATCCAACCTCTAGTTTTCCTTCCAAGAATCTTTGAAGACTGAACATCATTAAGTCGATAATTAGTTCTACCAGCAAAATGGACTTATATATTTTTTTCATTCGTTTATTTTAGAGATGGTAATATTATCCGATAATTTAGCGCAATCATTTTTATACCTGTCATTTTTATGTGAGCAATAAAATGTGAATAAAACAACTCATCATGTCTACTGATCTCTACAGAAGTAGAATAAGGAATTTCCCACCATCTGAAAAATTCAAGCTTGAACACATTGCATTAATGTTTTTTTAAAGTCCGCAGTCACCCGGTCCACTAAACCACACTTGTCAAGAGCAGACAGCACAGAACATGTACTAGGGCATTTATATCTAAAAAAATAGATTTCACAGGTCATTAGCTTGAAAAAAGAAAAAAGCCTGGCTGCAGAATTGAGCAAGAAAGACCATCGATGACAGATTTATAATCCTGTGCACAAACAAAACAACTTTACTGAAATGAATGGGAATATCTGCAGATGGCTCTCACTATAGGCTTTACAGACCTGATTGTTTTTTTCTTACAGTCACTGTTATATGAATAAAAACATCTTAACTATTCATGTGGCAATGTTCTAATTAAGTTAAAGGGACAGTTCACCCAAAAATAAAAATGATGTCATCATTTGCTTCCCCTCGGGTTGTTCCAAATCTGCATAAACTTCTTTGTTCTGATAAACACAGAGAAAGAAGAACCAAACATGTCTTGGCCACCATTGACTACCATAATAAGAAAAATTAAAATGGTAGTCAAAAGTGCTGTACTGTTTGCTTTTCTACATTCTTCAAAATATGTGAATATGTGTTCAACAGAACAAAGAAATATATAAAGCAATTTGTCCTACTATGGTAGTCAGTGGTGGCCAAGAACTGTTTGGTTACAAGCACACTTCCAAAGCTTGGTTACAAGTTCTACTAAATGTCTTTCTTGGTGTTCAACTGAACAACGAAATGTATACATTTATGCATTTTTGAACTGTTCCTTTAAGGTCCTGCTGGGTAAAAAGTCCACAACATGAAAACTATCAGTAGCTTCAATGGAAGAGGCAGTAAGTGTATATTACTCGGGACACGCTCCCGATCCCGACACGTTCACAAGAGCTCAATGTAATGGGATGTTAAAAAAGACCTTTATATTACTTACACTACTCAGTATTTTGTGTAAAATAATGATTACACAGTCAGTGAAGCAGAGCGGGTGAAAAGATAAAGGCTACTACAGAAATAGATGGGCCACATGACGGTTTGACCGTACTTTGACAAACGACAATGCTGAAATCCTGCAGCAGGCTTCTGAAATGAGGGAAAGGGGGATTGTTAAAAGCAGACGATCTCATTATTCTTTCTCGCAATCTCACGAGCCTTTTTCAACCTCTATGTTGTTCTTTTTTGCTCAAAGAGAGATAGATGAAGGCTTCCAGTATAGATATGCTTGTCACGGTTGCATTATGGATAATTTCAGCCTTGTATCTGAGTAAAGTTTTAAGAAAAGCAGAAAGAGAACATAAACTCATCTGTCTCAGACTGTCTTTAATGTACAAAAAAAAGGTGTTTAGAATTTCTGGCAGCTTGTCTGGGTCCTGATTCGTCAAGATATAAGACTTTGTTAACACATTTTTGTAGGATGCTGCAATTTTTACATGGTACTAGTTTCCATTTTTTAATAATGTGTAAAGGTAGCGCTAAAAATGCACTGATGTGCAAACAATGTTAGAATGTGATGAATATAATTTTGTGTGAACACACATGGACACAGGGGAACATATTCTGGGACATCAATATATATTTTGCCATTATAGACGGTTTCATCGGACTGGCCCAAAGTTAACTTCCCGTCTGTGTTTATTAATCGGTCTTATTAGTGGCTAATATATATTTATATATATATATATATATATATATATAACTATTTTTATTTTATTGAATTTATATTCTAAATAATATAAATTATTATTTTATTGTATAATAATTGTATTATGGTCTATACATTTTTTAAATAACAATTTGTTAAATGGGTCGTCTAACTTTGTTGGATTTAGCCAAGTAACGGTTCTTCTACTGCTAATCCAAAACAATACTGGCTAGACATACTTTCAACTTGCAATAATCCACAGTGACTCTATTCTTTGTAATGTGATACCGGAAGTCAAGTTTGGGCCACAAAAGCATACATGCACAGTAACGTTTGTTTCTGTGGTTGCTTTGAAACCGTCTATACACAACGTAAGACCAAGGTAATTTTCCCCTTTTTAGTTTTTACAGTGTACAAGAAACGCTATGTAACTTGTTTTACTCCCAGACTTCCAATCTGGCAACACTAAAGTCAACTGCAACACGTTTTATAGACAAACACATTACTCTGTCAGGAAAATAGCTCACTTATTTTGATTGTCAGCTAGCTAATGACATACAAGCTCAAGGGTGTCAGATTGTGACAAGAGAATGAAGGGAAACAGAAGAAGATGAACAGAACACAAAGATGCATGTCAGCAGGCAACATCTTTCACAAATGCACAGAATAAAGACTAAAGCTCAACTGACAAAGGATGGCACTAGCAATGCCAAGGTCATGGGTTTGGTTCCCAGAAAATATGATAGCAGGTTGTATTGTTTAGGATCTTGGATGCATTGCATGTCATTTTAGATAAAAGCAAATGAAACACTTAAAGGTCCAGTGTATGACATTTCTCAGCATGTGAGGTTGGGAATTGCACGGCACGCTCACTCCTCCCCTTCGAAGCACTACGGTGGCTGACACAGGACTAAGATGTCATCACGGAGACATCAGGAGATAACCTATCCACAAAACACGCTCTGTAGAGCAGTTTGTCCATTTAGGGCTACTTTAGAAACAACATGGCCAATTCCATGTAAGGGGAAATAGCTGATTCTAAGGTAATAAAAACATAACGCTTCATTATGTAAGGTCTTAATGCACTTCTGAAGACATATGCATGTATATATTATATTGCAAACAACTACACACTGGACCTTTAATGAAGCATGTGAATAATACATTTTTTTATGATTATTGAAAACACCTGGAGAATTCAATAGGACCTGAAAATTTGAAGTGAACCAGCACCACTATCCACTAAATAGATTTCTCTACGGGGACACTTGAGCTGCTTATTTTCTTTCTTCAAAACGGCAAAGGTTTCAGATGTAGCATAGAGTCGCAAAGACATGTCTCTACCATTCTTATGGGAACCTACGCATTGCAAAAATGCACACAAGACACGTGACTGACAATAGCATCCGAATATCTGTTAAGAGATTTACATATTACTCGGGGGGGGAATGTCTGCTTTATTAAAGAAGGCGCTGTGCTTTGAAAGGCATCGATCGGCTTTGGTGAGGTGCAAATAGATTTTCCCGTCAATATCAGACATGTTTATTTACAAGGTGCGAGAGCGACTGGTTCACAAGCCGCTAAGGCCCTAAGGATCTACACAAATTTTACAGACTTAAACGTGTTCATTGGTTGACAAATCCGCTAGTTAAATCTTTAAGTGACTACAGAAGCCCGTCTATGAAGTTAGATGGTTCTGCGGGCCTTGCTGTGCTGAGATATGTGAAAGCAAACACAGCTTCAGCTGACAGCAGGAGACAGATGCCCTCTTCCTCCGACTGTCTGACAGTATCAAACCGGGGGGCTATCCTTCAGACTGTCACATCTGTAGAGATCGCTTAGACCGAAACGCACGGCAGAAGTGTCGGAGGGTTTCTCTTCCATGCCATGGAATGCTTAGACACAAATGTGTTCCAAGCAAATGTCAGACCCTGTTTCTATATAAAATCTCATTTAACTTCAAATCCGAACAGTATGCAGATGTTATTTCCCAGCACAATAATGCATACACCGAGAGACAAGAGTCTTTTTGGAGTGAGCTGGCATGAGTTTTTCTGAACAAATGCGTTTCATAAAGCAAAGTATTAGGCTTTGGGAAAGATGCCTCATAAGTAAGACACATTTGTCTCCAGTGGTGTTCCATACAATAATGTAATACCAAGGTTTTCTGTATACTGACAGTAAGATGGATGGGATATAGAGTTTCAACCATTCTGAAAGTGCACTGAAATTGAAAACTAGAATCTGATGGTCACACATTAAGCCTGGAAGCAATTTATGTTGCCAAAGCCTCTACAATTATTTTCCTACATGTAAATACTTTCTAGGTGGCGATTCTTTATAAACCACTTTCGATGACTATCTGGATAATGTGTCATGTGGTGGTGTTTAATTCATGATGCACAGGGCTGGCCCGTCCTATTTGCGTCATATGTGGTAGCCTGGAGCCAGATGTACTCTACTAAATCTATAATAAATGTACAGATCATAACTCCAGACACGAGGACGTTTCGCATCTAATCTACACTAGAAGAGAGAAGTACAACTTGATTGGTGCTAAAAACTTTTGTGTCCAATCCAGCTTTAAATCGCTGTGACATGCTGCTAAATCACACCGCTTCCCACCTAGAAGTGCATCAAGATTTAAGGCACAAATCAGTGGCTCTGAAAAATCACCAAATGACAAATAAAAAGAAGAGCAGCAGCCGGTGAGAATATAATATTGTACATTTTTATATATTCACGTCACAGTGCAAGCAAACATTTTTCACAATAACATAACTCACGATGTTGGCAAAGCACAAAATCACTCAAAGTGACTGTATGCGCTACTAATCTGCAAACTAACCTCTTTGTGTAGCTCTGCTTTTAAAATCGTCCGTAAATATAGTTATTGCTTAATTTTATTAATAAATATTTATAAATATTTGACCTGTTTACCGCTGCATGTGTTGAAACAGAGGGATACTGAAACACGCAATGAAAGTAGCATACAGTAAGAAACTCTAAGTTGTTTTCATTGAGGTCAGCCTCCAGATAAAGGACAAACAAGGTTTTTATACTTCTCTGCAGGGAGGAGAGCTTCAAAGAGTAATGTAGTGTTCGGCTAGATGGCGCAGACCTTTCTCAGGAGAGGACTAAAAGGATTAATTCACGGCGAGAGGAAGGCTTTTCTGCTATGGGTGGCCAGGTTTCCCCTTCAACCAACAAACAACTTATACCAAGTTATAATCATCACCAGGAACGATTTTTACAACTTCAGATGGTCTGCTGCAACAACTTGAAAATCAGCAGTTCGTTGAGACATTCTTCCTAAGAAAACTCACAGACAAACTACTTTAAACATTCTCGGCAAAAATTTCGGGTGTCGACAAAATTGCTGTCACACTGTGATTATGTCAGTGCATCAAACAAACCTTCCAGCGAAACACTCTCAACTCTGAAAAGAACGATTTTCAGCACTCTATAGCTCGAGGCTTGGCGTTTTTAGAGCGGCTTGAGGTAAAGCAAGGATGCACGCTCACTGCGGCCTGACTAGCTGGCACTTCAGTTTCGTCCTCTTGTGTTGATTGTCCCCGAAGAGTCCTGCTTGCATTTTGATGGATGCTTCATCCAACATATGGCTTTTTTACTATCTAGGCTTTGATCTGACCTCCTTTTCTATGCCTGCTTCTCTTTTCCCGGTTTGTCAAAGGACCCGTTTATACATTTCTCAGGCCTCATGAGCATGTGAAACGCTATAGTTTGCTCAGGAACAGCGAGCTCCCTCAGTCCCAGCGCTCTCGCTTTAGACTCCGTAGTCGACCATCAAAGACTTCTGCCGCATAATCAGAAAGTTACATCAGGGTGCATTCAAGGTTCAAAACTGTGTGATGCTTTTGTTTGATAGACTAAAGGTAAGAGGGTAAAAGCCGATGTAACCTGTCACTACTACAGCGTTTGTGTACACCTTTGGTAAGAGAAGTGAGTAAAACTGTGGTTCACTGATGTAGCAGATGGTGCAATCCACAGGGTTACATATAAATATGTTGTTCGGTTAAACTGGTGATACCTCCGCCTGAATGACTCAACACAGCACTCGACACTTACAAAAAACAGTATAAAAATAAATAAACCTCAAACATATGTTTGTATAATTATACAATAAAGGTCAAAGCTGAGAGTAATTTGGTTGAGATGTATTTAAAGACAGTAAATTATGTTATAATATATAAACAGGTTCGCACTAAACACAGTTCACTGATACTATAACAAACTGTGTTTGTGCTTAAATCCAGGAACAGCTTTAAAAAAAAAGAGAAAAATATTGTAAATCATATTAAAAGTAAAAAAAAAAAAAACCCGGTGGCTTGAAGGGATAGTTCTGTCATCTTTTACTTACCTTCTTGTCATTTCAGAGCTATATGACTTTCTTTCATCCGCACAACACAAAGAAGATATTTTGAAGAAAGTTGGCGCTTTCACCCATTCACTTCTATTGTATGGACACAAAACCAATGCATGTGAAAGGGAACATTCTTCAAAATATCTTTTTTTGAGTTTTGCAGAAGAAAGCATGTTATCTAGGTCTGAAATGACAAAAAATTATGACCGAATTTTCATGTTTAAAACACATACGCCTACACCAGCATAGCAGACAACTAGAAGTACTATAAATTTAAGGCCTGTTTTTTTTTTTGAGGGTACCTGATTTAAAAATCATTCGATGATGCTAGACTCGCAGAAGCTACACACATCACCTCTAAAGTGTCCTCCTTGTAAAAGCAAAATTATTAACCTTAAGATTTACAAGCAGTTCCTGAACATTAACTTTGCACCTCCAATCTAATAAGACCAATACAACATGTCGGTGTGCTTGTTGAGGTGTGGGAGCGGCCCAGAAGAAGAAAAGAAACATATTACTGAAGGTCACTGTGAGCAAGAGTAAATCAGACACTGACTGAAATAAAACTTTGTTTACTCACCACACCAAGTGCGTCTCTGTGCCAGTCTCTTATTGCTCTTCATCTTACGGGTTAAGAACAGAACAAAAAACCTGGTCAAGTTGCAGACCGTCGCTCTGCTCCAGAACCAAGAGGTCATGTTTAAGGAATCAAAAGGCACTTCCAAACCTGAAAACTGTTCAAAAAGGTGGATAACTTCATTACTTTGCTTTATTACGCTTCAGGCAGCATCAACATGCATCCTTCAGGAAGAAAAACAACGGAATGGATTTTGATAAGCTCAGTAGATAAATAATCCCACAGCAATGGACAGGATAAATGTAAACGTATCATTTAATATTGAAAAAAGTGTAATTAAAATAGATTATTTCACACTGTGTGTGCTATGGATTTTCACTCTTATTTAAAAATGATAGCGTAGCAGCATTGCATTTATACATTTAGCATACCCTTTTTATCCAATTTAACTTACAAATGAGAAAACATCACAAACAACATGCTAACAGCAAAATCTATTGAAATCAATTGTGTTTTAAGTATCCAGTGTCATTGCATTAGCATTGATATAACGAACAAATTGCTTTAAGGCCCAGTTTAGACATTACAGTTTACTTCACTTGGGATTCGTAAACTGAAAACAAGTACTAAAACCAGCAAGCATATGTTTCAAAGCTAAATAATCATAATAAACAATTACTACATTTCATAGAGGGTAAATTACCTGTGTAGTTGTGTAGTTTTGATAGAGTTTTTAACTCTGATTTCTTATTCGTAGGCCTATAGACTCCATAAGAGAAAAGCTTGATCTTTCAAAGCCACTTCTCACAAAAGAGTCCATCAAAATCCACTCTGTAGTCCCATACAGAAAATGTATATTTCTCAGGTGAGTGTTTCCTGTAGGCCTATTTTTCCTTTCCACCCCACATTTCTCTTACCCTCCACTTCCTGCCCCTCCCATTCCCCAACCACAAAGACTCATGGGAAATGCATTTTGAATTATTCCCTTTTGGTTTGAGACTATTGCATTAATGAAAAAGAAAACAACATTTGTTTGGTTAGCATCAGTTAGCATTAGCAGTAAGCAACTTGTGAAGTACGCTACATTTTTGCTGTATGTCTGCAAAACAAAATTACGTTCCAACTTTTTATGCCCAATTACACAACTTTAGAATCATCCCAAGCAAAATACATAAACACAAAATGCAAACATTTTATCATACTATGGATACCTTGTTTTTTTGAACGCGTCTTTTTCATGTCTGCTGCATTTGACGTTGGAAATCTCTACCCAGGTAGCCTACTATAGACTTTTATTCATTCTGACTATGAAAATATCTATGATAAGAAAAGGGCGAATATTTTAAAGGGTAAATATTGCGATTTACATTCACACACACACAAATATACCACATTTATTGCAAATCTTTCATCTCAGAAAAACAAGGGATCTTGCCAGAAATGTTAAACCTTTGTTGTTCTTGTTTTTGGCTCTTGGTTGTTGGTATGGTTAATTTACAGTATCTTAGAGCTTTTAATAATGTTATTCCACGTTAAAATAAAATTGTAGAAATTACAATTCTAGATTATGTGAAACTGGATGCATTTTTCTGTTTTTAAAGGTACAGGTAAATATTTCCCTTTACTTGTTGTACAAGTTTACAGTTTTTCCACAGTTCACTATTAAAGGCTGAAGCTTTGCAAGACTAAAAACAGTTTCTGCGCATATTGTGAATGTGTTTTGTGTGTGACTCCTTTAAATAAGACCAGATTTGTGTCCGGACCGGGGAACATGACGGATACATAGACAAAGGAACATATGGCAAATTACTTCTATTCATTTTGTGAATTGTGCACAAAAAGAACAAAAAAATGATGTGTCTAGATTTGAAAAGCAACCAAAAGCAAATGCATCAAAAACAACACATCCAATGTGTGGGTGACTCTTTCTTTCTTCTGGTTATAAGCACATGCTGTTTAAGAGCTCAAAAGCATTGCAGAAAAACAGAAATATTCATAAACACTTCCCTTGTAAGTGGATTTCGAATGCCTTTAAATGGTTATTTTACAGTAGTTGTATGAAGCAACAGCTTGATTCTGAAGCACTTTTAAAGCGAATATCAGAAATGTGCAAATATAGAATATTGTTTGCAGCCTGGAGGCTCAAGGGTTCTGTTATAATGACCACAGTTGTCATTTTTGCTCCAGGCCAAATTGAAGAAATTGTCCTTTTTCATTCCTAGCCTTGATGTCTAATGTTAAATTTCATATGCAATCAAATCAGCATTATATGTGGTTTAGTTAAGAGTTTGTGCAGATAGAAAGAAGCACCGTTTCGGTGCTCATTTGACAATAGAGAAATATGTAGTCCCGGTTTACACAGTTACGTTGTGAAGACGTATCTGAACCGGACCATATTTGTCGCAGTGACGGACCAAATAACGTTCCAGCGACGTATCTTTGTGATTCCCCTATTCGTCTTGATGACGTAAGATTAGACGTTGATGAGACATGGTGATTACTTCCTGAAGACATACCTGAAACGTACCATATTCATCACAGCGACATACCAAATGACGATTCTGGGACGTGATGAACATGTTCTTACGGCGAAACAGTCACGTTGTTAAAATGGTTTTTCTAATTTAATTTAAATGATCATCTCTCAAATGGAGGATTCAATTAATTTGGGATTTAACCTGTCCGTTCAAGATTCCATTTTAGGCATAATTGGAGTATTTCTCTATTCAAATATGTACAAAGCACAGTATAACGATTAATAAATCTCAACACAGCAATGTACATCACAATCAGATATTTTATTTAGAGACTAAAGTAAATGACATAACAAAACTTCAACACAGTTTAGAGGATTTAAAGCCGATATTTATTGGCAGAGATGAATTATCTTTATGCTTAACATTATATTCGTGTCTTTCCACATACGTTTAGCAGGATGTCCGTTTTAGAAATAACAATCAAAAGCTTCTTCACTCCGGGTCCGTTCATTTAAATGCGCCAAATCAATCGAAAATCACTAAAATATGTGTTTACTCACACATATGTTAGGTAGAAAAGTAAAGAAATAATATTAATAAACCACAATGTAATATATCAGGAAGTGAGGTAAAAATAAATTTACGTTTAAATTATAAGAGCACGCGGCTCTTTGCAGAACAGAGAACAGGCGCGCTCACTAAATAAATAGAAATGCAGTTTTAATCATGTTATCTAATTAAACTCGCGTTTAATAGCTGTGAGAAGTCTGATTTATAGCATTCGCCTTGACATTATAACAGATTTGACTCCGATCATAAATTTTCCATATAATAACATAATAAATAGAAATGACCAGATACATTAATCAAATGACCAGTGTCCAGGTTATCTGGAGACCAGTATCTCCATCCTGTTCTCAATGGGATTAATTCACAACGTTATTTGAGGACGTGGCTTCGACGTTTCTGGAACATTAGCAAAAATTCGGAGAAACGGAACGTTGCCAAGGACTCCTCAGAATATGGTCGCAAAGTAATGTCACGTGACCAAATGAAGACGAACTGGCGACGTCGTCAGAAGGCACTGTGTTTGCTGGGATGATATCGAAAACATCTTTTTCCCATTAATCGCATATCGGGAGGTCAAAAGATTTGGATTAAGATGGGTCAAAAGAAGCTTTTATCTACTGTTGTGCCGATTTAATTAAACCGATTGCAATTATTTATTGGCTTTTTGATACCTTCCTGAGGGAAGGCAATTAGATCCAAAGCACAGCTGATTTGTTTAACCTTTTAAAGCTGTCTGTTGCACTGACCTCAACTCGCTCTTCAAATAAGTCCGAGTGTTAGGGCTGCTCTAGCCACGCCTCAGGCCGACCCGACTGAATCTGCACAGCCTCACAGTCAATTAAACGAAATTATGCCACATTACTAGCAGTCAATGATACACATAGCTCTGCCCACACCTCCTGTATGTTTAAATGTGCATGTCTGAAACACATGTTCACAAGCTGGTATGCAAATGTAGTTCTGAATCATGTGTTTGTGCTTTTGCACGAGAGATTTAAAGAGTGTCTGTATATCAGGGGAAGGGCAGAGCGGTGCATAACTAACACATCTATTTTTAGACCTTATTCAATGTCATACAGTTACAAATTAAATATAAGCCTTTTATCTGATAAGTCTCTGTGGGGCTTTGAGATGTGTGCTGTCAAAAGCATAGCTGGTAATCAGTTACCAGCAGAACACAAACACACAAAGCAAAGTAAGTGTGCGCCTCAAACAGGTATGCGCGTTATCATACTTTAAATATGTCTTGTCAAACTTTTATTTTTTCTGTTTTAATCACACAAAACAGAATCAATGTCTCGGATAGTTCACCCCAAAATGAAAATTCTGTCATCGGTTTCTCACCCTCTTGTCATTTCAAACCTGTATGACTTTGCAGAACACAAAAGAAGATATTTTGAAGAAAGTTGTTAACCGAACAGCGCTGGCACCCATTCACTTAAGTTGTAATGGTTGCCGTCGCTGTCCCGTTACCAACATTATGACAGATGATGATGACAGAAAATGATGACAGAATTTTCATTTTTGGGTGACCCACCAATACTTTCACCATTTTTTATGCTTAGAGCTGCAAGCTGTATATGAAGAGTTTGGGTCCAAAATTCAATAATTTTTTTTTTTATTATGTTTTTTTATTGTGCATTCCAATTATACTGTATTTCGTTTGTTTTGATTTAAGCCATAATAACCAAAAAAATACAGCTAACTAACACAATAAAACACCATAAAAACATGATAACATAATAAAAAACATGATTTTTGAAAAATTAAATGAGTTATCTCATTACGGAACCAAACTCTTCATATTTTACCTCTCTATCGCCATCTCTGTCTGAAACATACTTTATATGAGTTGACAAATGATGTCAAATTACATTTCCTGAGTTATACCTGACAGCTCAACTTATTAGTTTTATTTACAATAAGCATTGTTTATTGCACAGTAGTTTTGATGTACTTTACACTATTTTGTTTTAACAAGAGAAAAAAAGAGTTGCAGCTTTTATTACCCAGATAACGAAAAAAAAGCAGTCCATAACCACACACTGTACTGTCTGTCAATTCAAAACCTCATTATTTTTAGCAGCAGGACATATTTAATAATTAGTCACGCAGACCTACACAGACAAAGTTCAGTGAACTTGGCAACGAAGGAAAATATAATAACACTTTTAACCTCACTCGCTGCTGAGAAAATGAGTAAATTAATAAGTAAATTAATACATAGTATGTCCTCCCCTTTAGTGACAGCCACACTTTTATGAAATTAATTAACTTTAGAACATCTCATAAATTTATATTGCACAGTTTTTTTCCTTTGTTTTTTGGTTTAATTAGGACACTAAGCATTTATTGTTTCTGAACAAAATAATACCTAGTTCTTCCCATTGAAGTTGTCATCCATGGCTAATCGGCAGGTTTGTTGCATTCAGATAAATATATAAAGTGTGTCTCTCTCCATCCCAACAAAAAATAGTTAGTTAATGAAACTGTGAATCAGCAGCCAGCCCTGAATTATTGAGATGTGAAATCTGTGAGCTAATATGAGGACTAGTTTTTGAAGTTTTAAGGAGGCTCTCATTAATTCCTCCTCCATTCGTACCAGATTCTGTCAGAATCTGTGTCGGCAGTGACGTAAAGATACCCTGCTGGGTTTGTTGCGGAAAAGAGAGAAATGTTGCGTTGATGATGTTTTATCAGTTGTGAAGCTTGCATAGCTTGCTTCATTTCACATGCAGTTCCCTTATTAGCATAGTCCCCGCAGGTGGATGTCATAACTATTCTAATGGATAGCTCTTTCCAGGTGTTATTAATCTCTTTAGTTAAAACTTTACTTTAATGCTCCGACACAGTTTTTTGAACATGATGATAAGTTTGCAGAGAGCATTTGTTCAGTAAACATCTCTAAACACACCTGATTCCGCTCATCTGTGTCCAAAAGAACATCTGTTTAATAAAATCAAGATCCATTTAGTAGCCTGGCAGGAGTAGAATTTGGCAACCATTGCTTACAAGGCACATTATTAAGAAGTTGTACTGTCAACAGTTAATAAATCAAGTCAAATAGATCTAAATCAAAATAGTTTTACTGCCTGTGATTTAAAGAGATACAGACAAGTACACATATACTATATGTACAAAAGAATTGGGACACCCCCTTCTAGTAAACATGTTTATCTATTCCAGTTATAACACAAATAATAATGCTATACAAAACTATTTTAAAGGATATTGTTTCCATCTGCGCTGTTTGTTTTGAAAAGGCATTTTTCTTTTCTGAAATGTCTGAATCTCTGTGTACAAGTCATTATTGGGTTCGGGTGATGAGTGTTTGGCTCAAAGGTGTTCAGGGGGTTACTTGGTTTGGGACACAAGAAGGGGTGAATGCAGTTGTGTTGGAATTGAAAGGAAATGAAAAGGAAGGGGACAATATGTAAAAGCTTTATTAGAAGGGGGAATCCCAATACTTTTGTCTATATCAGTGTATCCCAGTCCTCAGGTCACCCCTCCCAGGATGTTTTAGATATATTCCCTATATAAAACACTTATTTCAACTCCTCAGCTTCTTAGTTTGTTAATTAGTGATCTATTTCAACAACATTCTGGCGGGATGTTGATAAGTTGAATCAGGTGTTTTATTTTTGGAAGATATCTGAAACATTTTGGGAGGGGTGCTCCGGGGACTGGGTTTGGGAAACACTGGACGATGAAGTAGTATCCTTATAAAACGTGCGCACAGATTTGATCGTAAAGTGTGCGTATGCAAAAATCCACGGCAACGTTCATATTTATAAGAACTTTGGCGTGAAAAAGCGCTTAGTGCCACGTCGGCGTCACCAGCTTAAGGGTTGTTCACACTATAAAAATATAACAATACCTATAACCATAAAGTTCTTTTTTTTCACAATGTAAGAGATTAAGAAAAGAGTTGACACCACAACTATCATGATAACAATATCACTGTGATCACATTCAGAACAAATTTATAAAGCAGATGAATGATTGACTCCATTTGAATTTAAAGGGCATACACTTTAAACATGTAAAACCATAGCTCAGAAGCGTAGAATAAACAATGATATTGTCCATGGTGTGGACACTAATATAGTTATCTTTATAAAGATATTAACTTCATAAGTGTCTCTATTTCAGCCTAATTTCAGTAGTTTAAAGAGATAACATTTGTAAGTGTCTGGCTGTCTACCACATGCTCTTCCTGTGCCAGTTTAGCACCTGCACATGCTCAGTTAACATCTGGCTCAGGTGTGTTTTACCGATGGGAACTGACACCTGTCACATTCCGATTACTGATGCATGGAGCACTATGAACCTATTAAACATGATTCAGATGTAATCACCTCACTGGACGACACAGGGAATGCTTTTTGCAGCGTCACACAGGAAACAATACAACCCAGTACTTTACTTTCCAACCCAAAGCCACATATACCGTAAATGGGTTTGTTTGGCCTTCCAAACAGATGGCTGTTATTCTAGATGCTCTGAAACTTGCTTCAGTTTTCGCAAATTGAATTAAATGTGCACTACTTTAACTGGCAGTCTAAGTTGTTAACCGGCAATACCCAACAAGCAGTCATTAGTCTATTAGCTGTCCAATCTCTGCTCGCCAACAAAAAGTAGGTTTCCCAGTGATCTCAAATAATGTACGTGCAACTCCAGTTACTCAGACAACAAGTTTTGTTTGCTATTTACACACAGCACACAAGCTCTTTTCAAGCAAAACTAATGATGTACTTCTTACAATAGCTTGGCAGTGGTGATGAGCTAATCTGTATCTGTTATGCTATATGGCATGCTTGTTGCCAGCCCACTGAAGCATAAACAGTCAAGACAAAGCCCATGTGTAATGCTAGCTTCAAAGACCAGGTTTCGTAAGTCACATCTTGTTCTAGTCTTAATTGCCTAATCAGTACAGTTATTAAAGGGGCTAAGTAATGGCTGTCTAGGTGACAAGCCACTAAATACATATGCAAAATATGATCATTTGGAGGTGGTGAACCTGCATCAGTGGATCATTCTCACATTTCACAGTGTGATCCTCATTAACAGAGCTTGAGCTTGAAGTTACGCTTTTTCCAGCAGTGTTTTCCAACCTTTTGTTGCGTTCTGTACCCTCACAGTACCTGCCATTAAGGTTCACTTACCTCTTTTTTTGACACAAACATCAAAATTGATTTGATTTGAATCGTGAATCTGAGCTGTAGCCTTGCAGGCAGTGCTATGACATCTGGTGTTATTGTGAGTTTGAATCCGGACTTGAGATCCTTTTGCAATCATTTGAAATCAGTTGTATACTTCGAAAAAGAACCTGGAGTGGGTTTGGTGAATGGATGGATGTTTAATTTTAGGTTTATGGGGTATATATGTTTCTCCGGTGGGGATCACTGCTTCACAGGTGAATTTAGAGAACAATATCAATGCAAGGTATTCAAGAATTATCGTTACCGTAACCATCCTTACACAAGCATAAACACAAAGCTAAAAAGCTTATAAAAAGGGCCTTTTCACTTCTAGATTGATGTGATTTGCCACTGTTAAAAATAAAGGTGCTAAACGATGCATTAGAAGAGAATCTTGGATTGATGGTTTCAGAAAGAAGGTCACGTTTGCAGAACATTTCTGTTGCGCTAGAGGTTCTTTATATAGTGGAAAAGGGTTTAACAGCTTATTGAAAAGGAGATAAAATTAATAGCTCCTGTAAGATGCTTTGACTTAAAAGGTTCTTTGACCAAAAATGAACCAAATATGTTCTGTTTCTCTAGAGACTTTGACTGATAAAATGGTTCCTTAAAGATCATTTGATTAAAAAGCTTCTTTGAGAACTCATGATGGTTCATCTAAGGCATTGCTGCAAAGGACTTTTATTTTTAATAGTGTACAGTACCACAGGACATTTGCCCCTATTAGACACGTGATTGTGGTTCATGATGAGAATTTTGATGCCCTTGCCAGAGCATTGGAAATAATTGCCCATGAATGAACTCCCGTCTGTCCAATTTGGTCTCTGTGGCTCTGGTCTACTCTCCAGGTTGGTCCGTCTATCATCGAAACACCAAGGAATTCACCAAGGCAGGTGAACAAATGAGTGGATGGTTCATTCCAAAGGGATGTCATTATATATTCTCTCCTCAAGGCTTCAAACAGAGTTAATTTGCATGACCCGGAATAGTCTGAGGAAACGATGAACATTATCCTGTCGAACAATGACATGGCAAGTGTAAGAGTTCTGTAAGCTCAGCTGGAGTTTTTATATTAATATGATTAGGAGTCTTACCTGGAAACCACCTTATAATCAAGGATCATTGAAAACTTATTAACAATACTGTATCACTGTAATATCATAAAACGACTCTCTAGGTAAAGCAAAGGTATACCTCTTAAAAAAGAGGTTTATTCAACCCTGTGATAAGTATACTTGTTTTAAATTACAGACGAGAAAGTTCACTTTCAGTAGGCTACTGTACTTCTCAGAAATTATTTTATGTAAGTATATTTGAGTTATACTAATACAAAGTCTCAAGTCTAAAACCGAAAGTAAACGGCTTTTACTCACGGAAGGTCTGCCTTCGGTAAAATTAACTAATAAAATATTTCAAATTCATATTTCATATCAATTTTTTTCTCATGTGGCAAGTAGCCGTGTAATAAGCGGGATAATGCACAAGACGTCGGGTGTTACTGCGAAATAAACCCCTTCAGTGTGATACAAGATCACACTGTCGGGGCTTATTTCTGCGATAACAACCGGCTGCCTGTACATTATCCCTTACATAATAAAGTGAACTTCAAGTATGCTTATCTTTTGTAAAGGACTTGCTGAATGTCACCAATGATTGATGAGCAACAAGAGGATGATAAATGACTAGGCATCTATTCCCAATGCGTAAGATACATCATTTCTATCATTACTCCTGTTTTGTTTTGACATTGTTTTGGGCAACAAAAGAGATGCTCAGGAGGCCAAGTGCTATGAATGACTTGTGGCCCGACAGATTTGGAAGCAGAGGGGCGTCTCTCGAAATGTAGAGACGTGTAACATTTGCTATTCATTAGCATACTATTATGGCTTGATATCTCTTGTGGGAATGATGCTGAGCCTTTGCATTTTGGTTGTGGAATTTAAAGCAGGCTGGTGATGTTAAATTATATAATTGGAGTGAACATGATTAGAGTGGATGAAAAAAAGGACATTGTTTTGATCAAAGTTTTTATTGCTCTGCATTCTGAGTGTTTTATTTCTTGGCTAATTCTCTCATCTAGTATTTTCTTCTGCACATCCATTGAGGGTTTCATTTCCATACTTTGACTCTGAAGTCATTTAACTGAGAGAGAATTAAAGTCGAGCTCTAACAACACCACAGTTATTGAGCTGCACCTACAACAAAGCTCAGCACATTTAGAGCTCTTTTGCATGTACAGACAATTAAACGAGGAATGGTGTACATTATTATGAGCATGGTTGATTTAAAGTTCATTTGCGCAAATATTTATATACGTAAATAGCAGGTGATGTAATATCACAATAAAGCTTTTGCCAATGAATATGTACAATGGTTTGTTTGTGAGTTTTGGTTTTCATCGTAGTGACCATAAAATGAGATGAACACATGGACACAGTACAGTGAGTCAAAGCTGATTACGAACTCAGATTAAGATTTATAATGTCATTCAGGTTACTGGCAATGAAAATAGTTTGTCTGATTTGAAAAAGTTTAGTTACACCCATTGGCTTAAAAACATAATGCAGTTTTTTTAGTAGCGCTTACTTTTGTTTTAAGGGGTCAATAAGCAGCATCGCATATTTACTGCCGTTACCAAAAGCTTGTTTAAGCAGAGCAGGTTTGAGAAATTGGTCTTTTACAAGTAAATTTCGTAATTTTGTAACATATTTTGTCATTAAAGGGATACTCCACCCAATAAATAAAATTCTGTCATGAATTACCCCCCCAAGTTGTTCCAAACCTGTATGAATTTCTTTGTTCTGATGAACATAAAGAAACATTCGAAAAAATGTAAGCAACTGACATGCCACATCGATGACTACCATAGTAGGAAAAATGCAAATGGCAATCAAAGCTCCAGAACTTTTTGGTTTCCTCAATTCTTCAAAATATCTCATTTTGTATTCAACGGAACAAAAAAAAGAAACTATATATTTTTTCTACTACGGTAGTCAATGATCCCAGAAATGCCAGAACGAAGAAATGTATACTGGTTTGGGACAACTTGAGGGTGATTAAATGATGACAGAATTTCATTTTTGTGCAAAGATTTCCTTTAATAACTCTAAGACATTCTAAGAGTTCTGTTTGGAGCTCTGTCCAAATATGAACTTGTCTAGTGATGGAATATATTATCTCATCTGTTTTGGTGTAAATTGCAGTAGAAGTCTTAATGCATGAATCTTTTGCATTATCTGTACTGTACCTTAAAGTATGGATGTAGACCTTTAACCATATTCTTTTGTGTATGTGTTCAATCTGATATTATATAGTTGACAGTATGACTACAGGTGCAACAGACACTCCAGTCTCTAAAACAGACTCTTAGTCCCATCTGAAACGGTTCAAGAAATCAAAGACGCCAGCTGATAAGAATTGTGATGTTGTTTAGAAAACTAGTCCCGACCGGGACTCTCCTGATAAGCACATTGAAAGGCAATAGACTCATAATCTTTGGGCAGGTCTGAATAGAAGATGTATAATGTATAGACTGGTAGGAAAGAGCTGTCAGTGTAGCTGTTGTTGTTTGGCAATATTCTAAACAGTGTAGGTTATAAAAGCTGTCATATCCTCCTCTGCATGTGTGCATAACAAAACTATGGCATCCCTGATCTCTGCCAGCCCCCTCTCAGTTTAATAAGATTCTCTAGCTGTGTGATTGCCTTCAGAGGGAGATTCAGATCAGGCGTGTCTAATGACGAACAGGTGATGCTCCATTGTGTTTTAAGAGGACTCTCTGCTATCTGCAGCTCGGAAAATCAGTATGGGAAAAATTAAATCAGCACAATGACTTCTGTTAAACCTCATGAGTCATTGCAGCCTGATTGCGTCTTCATTGCGAGACATATGGCACAATTAGAGCTGCTGAAATGTGTAGTGAGTAACCAGTAAAAAGAGTCAAAGAATCGCTGTCGTCTTGAGCTGTCGTTGCGCATTAAAGTCAACATGAAACAGCATTCACAACCCATTTTGCTTATGTAATATGATGTATTTCCGAATAAACGGGATATTCAACTAGATGAAATATGTGGGACAGGACTTGATTTAACCCAGTGGGGAAATGACTGGCTTGTGAGAAGGACAGAGCAAAAACAACTTTGCATTCTTTATTTGACCCAAAAGTTGTCTCTTTATAACTGTGGTCTGTTGAAAGTCAATTAACCATCACAATTTCACCAGAATATGGTTAAATCAGCCTGATCACACGGAAACTATTTTACGAGGTTGCTAATTCGTATGAATTCGTACAATGTGAATCGTACAAAAACGAATGCTTGCTAGAAAAAAGCACCCACCTGCACCTGCTAGAAATGAAAGAAAGCAAAATAAATCTAATACTCATTTTACGAATATGGCAAAACAATGCTATGAAAAGAAGCACGAAAAGCAGAATCTTGCACCTTTTACTTTCTTATACTGTAGCTAAAAGCATTCTGTAGTATTCTGAATATAAAACAAAGGACATTTTTTCATCCCTAAACCGAGAAGGTTTATTCTTTTAACAAACTGCAGAGAATTTTGTGCTGTTATGGGGTTCATCGTAAAATAAATCCAGTTTATATTTGTAAGTATATATGTCTTAATCATTCTATGTACTCAATACTGCTGTGCAATTCAAACCAAAATGTTAGGCAATGTGGGGGAGCTCAGGTCTTGACCCTAAAATGGTACACACGCCCCTGGGTGCGAAAGCAAATCGTACAAAAATGTACAAATGAGATCGTACGAATTTATGCGAATTAGCCAAAATGAGCCACAACGTAAAATAGGTAAGTTTTTGCTGCCAGATTGTGTTGGTTAAATCGATTTTCATGTTGAGTTTGTGTCTTGTGAGTGCACAGCACATAAGCAGCTGAAATGTTGAAACATAACTGTGGTGTATAATTGTCTCATTTATCATTTTACAGAGTAACAAACTGGAGTTGTTGGGCCGTGACACAGTTTTATAGTGTGTTTCTTCTAATTAGCGCTATTGTTCTGAATCTGTAATGTACATTTGTGTGTTTGAATGATAAAGAGTTTCACATCAGAGGTGTTTCGACGGTCATTAATCACAGCAGGATGTCACTTTGTTGTGCAGAGTTATGTGCATTGTCGGATGTGTAACTGCATCGTGATGTTGTGTTGCTTTATTTGTGTAGTGTACCATGGTCTCCGGAGATCTCTGACTGGCCCGACCGCCTCTCACACTACTGTTTACAGATTCACTCCAATTTACAGCTTGTACACAGACTGGCCACACAGAGCACTTGCTTGCATCTTAAAACACATGTGCCCACTGAGTGTGTACAGTATGTGGACAGGAGACATGACTTTGGAGCTATGCACCTTTGTTTGACCTCCATTTTAACCTATGCTATTCTTAATGAATATTTAATCAAGATTAATATCCGATCTGAAGTTGAGATTGAATGAAATCAGTGTAATTATTGATAAATGCCTGGCGTGCCTTCAAGCATTTATTATTGATATAGAGGTTCTACTGAAGATGTTCAAACAGGTTGTCCCATTTCTCCAATGCTAAACGCAGCTGTCTGTCTGATGGAAACATAATAGAGCCATCACACTTTTGCTCTTACAGTTAGGGTTTATTTATAGATACAAATCTATAGACCACTTCGTAAGATATAAACACTGGTCCACCAGCAAATTTATTAAAAAAAATTGTGTCTTATGTATACATTTAAATCTTTAATTAGTTATTCCATTGACCTTTTGATTCGGTTATAAATGTTCTGTTGGTTGTATTCTGTTTGTGCAGTGTTAGAAAGCCACTGTAGGGCATAAACCTCGTATCTCCATATTTCATTAATATTATTTTTTTATAAATCATTAATATTAGTCACCCTTCATATTTGTCTGTGATATTTAAGCAATCATTAAAAGGAGCATGTTACCTTGACACCAGTATTTGTTTTTTAAAAATAACATAATTTTTTTTTTTATAAATATAACATTTAATAATGTAATGTAATATAACATAATATAATTATTGAATAATGACTGATTCGAGAACGCATCTGGTACTCAAAGAAGCAAACACCATGTACTTTAAGTGCTCTAGAAGGGGGAAATATAGAATAAGAAAATGGACTCTTCTTCAATAAATAAAGAGATTCAATATCCAGGCTAACTATTAAAAACACCAACGGATATCGGCCCTAGCAGGCCTTCATCAGGGTGTAAAACAGAGGCGATCAAATACAGGAAGTGGTTAAATAGGAATCCAGGTGACTAAACATTCTATCACCTGACCACTAGATGTCTCCTCAAAAACAAAAAAAACACAGGAGATCAATTAAAGAAAAAACAAGTACATATTAAATATGTGTCAAATAACTGCCATTAAAAACATTGGCGATTGTTTAATCGCTACTACGGATGTTGAATCTTTGTATAGTAATATAGAAGTAATATAGATCGTGAGGAAGGTTTGGAGGCAATGCAGTATTTTTTAAAATCTCGATTACATGATGCCATGCCTCCAAGTGATTTTATTGTGCACTTGACGGAATGGATTCAGAAAAACAACGTTTTTTTTGTTTGGATCGTCTGTAGAGACAAGAAAAAGGCACCGCCGTGGGAGCGAGCTTTGCGCCGAACTATGCTAATTTGTTCTTAGGTCTGTGGGAAGAAAGATTTATAAATTCTACCAAAAATTCTTTTAAAGTTAAGATTGTCTGGTGGGAACGATACATAGATAATGTTGTACTGTTCTTTTCAGGATGCGAACAAGAACTGCTGGATTTTCATCTTTATCTAACTGCAACAAATCACAAATTGAGGTTGAATTTGAAATTTGATAAGATGTATATTCATTTTCTGGATTTAACTATTACAAAGGACTTACATAATTCAATCTATAGAAAACCCACTGACCGTAACATTATCCTACATGCTGAAAGTTTTCACCCTCCGTGGTTGATTCAAAATATTTTCCAGCGCGTAAAGTGTGTTAGTTCTTCTGTCAGACAGAATATTCCCGTGAAGATCGATCATAACAAAAAATGTATTTAAAAAAATTGAGAATGCTTTGCTTGTCATCACATCTGTAAAAGTATTTTATAATTTATAATTGTATATATTATTAATATTATAATTTATAATTAAATATAATAATTAAAAATATTTGTAAAAAATCAAATAAAGACATATGCAAGAGCTGTAGGGTGTTCCTGTAGCTCGGCTTGTAGAACATTACGAATGTCATAGATTCAAGGGAATACACAGTACTGAAAATAACCTACAGCCTGAATACGCTGTTAGCTGCTTTGGATAAAAGCATCTGCTAGACTCATACAAATTTAAAAGGACGCATTATTATAGTAACATGGTATCAGAGGTCAGCCTGCACAAAAGACGCAGGCGTTTCGTATGGCTAACAGTCACCATGTGTACGTTAAGGGGCTGAATAGCGTGAGCCGCCTAGCTAGAAAATTGTAAATAAATAAAGAAAAGAATACATCAATAATTAAACAACAACAGGAGCGCCTCTAGCATCAAACAGTCGCATCCACCTTTGAAAACCACACCCCTATCTCTGAACTAAGCACTGATTATCAGACGAGAAGCGTCTATTGGCTTGTTCATGGCCATGTTTGTGTGTATGTGTGTGCTTGGCCGGCTAATTCAGAGAGTCGCATATCTATCACACTGTGAAGAAAGCCAACACAGAGGGACCATCAGGGTGAGATCGGCCCCAGGCAAGAAGCTCTTTGCGGGTGATAGGGCGATTTTCAGTCGATTAAGAAAGAGAGGCCTGAAAGAGGGTCATCTTGTAAAGCGATCAGTCTGATAAAGATCCGAGGAGAAGTTTCTGTCGTTTCACTGTGTCTTTGATAGTGTGACCCTACCGGCGTTATCAGATCTCCAACATGTTGAAGACTTGTGCAAGCTAATTGTTGTATAGACACAAGATGAATTATTTCATACTTTTCCATTCTTTTGAATATCAGGAGAGAAAAAAAAGGCCTCTGTGTAATGCTCTCTCAGCTGAGGCAGCCATTTTATTCTGCAAGCTGCCATTTCCTTCCCCTTCTATCCTGAGATCACATTTCTTCATCAACACATTATAATCACATTACTTGCACATAAACAAAAACGCCATCAGTTGCTTCTGCAACCCATTAAAGTAAAATCGGGATTCAATTCGCAGCTGAGAGATACAGTCGCTTGGCATGTAACAGACATGCAAAACAGACGATGAGCTTGTACAATTACCAACACAAAACCAAGAAACATTTCCAACTAATGGCATGTGGTGGGCTTCTGAATAAGTCCTCTTTCTGCATCTGTTTTTTAAAAAACAAACTGTTTATTAAAGTCACAATTAAAGCGGAAATTGCATTAATGTCTCCCGGGTCGTTCAACGATTTTTGCTTTGCTTACAAAATATAACTACAATTATAGAGTGAAGGCAAATATTTTTCGTTTATTAGTTCTTGGTCATTCTGCTGTTATTAATTTGCACATTATTTTCAGAGTGGTTAACAATTCTCATTAAACCCACACGTGTCATGATGGTCAGAGACATGAAAATACAGCTTTAATTTAATAGTAAAAAACGTAAGATCATTTTACCTTTATCTTTGTTTAACCGTAAGTAAGAATGATGCCTGAGTGTAAATAGTCGTCTGCCTCCTGAAACTTAATCTGCTGGCGTCGCTTCGGCTGTGTTCCTTCAGAAAAACAATCACTATTCGATCTCATATTTCATATTTGTTTTTGTTTTATACTGCTGTTGTGATGTATTGTCAAAAATGGCCCTGCTTCCAACACTACTTGCGTACAAATAAATATATGTGAAAACAGAACATTCCCTGAATGTTTGTGCTGCAGTTTCAGCTTGCTCTCTGTTGTCCAGGTGATCGTAAAAGGTTTTTTTCCCTTTCTTGACTTTCCCTTTTCCATCCGGAGAGGTTGATGTCATTTTGGATGTGCGATTTTGAAATACTGACAAGAAGAGCAGATTTCTTCCTGCAGTGCTTGTTTTGAAACAGCTGGTGTGGAATATATCAGAAAATCCCTGAGTGCCATTTGGAGGGATCCAAAAAGAACATGACGTCTCTGTGCAAGCAAAGTAGCAGGTGATGGAAAAGTGTCGCGTATGTTGCAGCAGGCGACAGTTGAGCTCACATAATTTGTGCATTTTTTTACATCAGCCGTTTGACATTTATACTGCATTGCGAGAGCAAACGTCGGGGTAGGGCGACACAACCGAAATTGTTTGCTTCCAATGGAAACTTGTTGTCCTTTTCTGCGTCCTCCTCAGACCAGGATGTTGACTCTCCCAGCGAAATGGAAAAAATGATGTTTGGCTGTGTCTGTTCAACCTGTGGCGCCGACTGAAATCATCCGCAGCCAGACTCTTCCTGAGTGTGTATGCCACATATCTCTTGCACTAAAATACAATCAGCCCTGACAAGACTCAGCGGGTAAAAGTGCTTTTTAGCCTCTTCGACAAGCCGAGAACCTCCACACACACATATACATTCAAATAAAACCCACATTCGCTCTATTGAAGGAGAACGATTACTGCAACTAAGACTCGTTGACACTAATTCTTTCAATTGCTCGTCTCTATTCTCTTCTTTGTAACATTAGATGAACAGTGCCTTTGACAAGACGCCTGCCCAGATCAATGCTGGTTTTGTAGTGGGGCGAAGTTGTGCCAGAGCCAACTTTCTGTCAGCGGTGTGGATGTAATTTGATAAGGTGCCCTGCAACGGGCCTTCGTGCTAAATGTGACATTGAGCGCTGACATGACTGAGTCTAGAGGAGAGATAGATTGAGTGCAGAAGGTTTTACGGTCCAGAGTTTCATGGTGTGGTGTCAGGGCGGTTGAGTGTTGTCTGAAATATGTAATGCATTAGAGATGGTCTGATCCCAGTTTATAACAAAGCCCAGTCAATGTCATTTGGAGTTTATTTCATAAGTGAGGTTTAAATGGCTTGTTTAGAATATGAAATCAATTTTGATGGAGACCAAACACAGTGACAGTTTAAGGGCCCGGCAGGTAAAACACAAATGTGGGATCGGCACTTTACGGATGAAAGAAATGAACTTCGCTTCTTTGTATTGACAAAGAGTTGAGAGGGGAGACATGGAATTATTGGGGAGAGAGAAAGGGAATTGGATCAGGACACATTAGAGATCAGAATCGAACCAGCAATTCTTTTAATGTGACATCAGTAAATGGCGAATAAAAAATGCATTGAAAAGAAAGTTTTTTTTTAAATAAAATTGTATTGTTTGTTTTATTTAGACTGTGAGTGATTAAATCAATGTCTAAATTATGATACATTTTTTATAAATATACTAAGTAGTATCATTTAAAATAAGTAGTACTGTATACAGTCTATTAAATGCTGGGTTATTTTCAACCCAGCATTGGGTCAAAAGGGACAAACCCAGCCATGGGGTTAAATTAACTCATAAATTTTTTTATATTTGACCCAAAAAGGGGTTAAATAACCCAGCATTTTGGGTTTAAAACAACCCAAGATAATGTATAACCCAACGGTTGAGTTTTGTCCATTTTTGACCCAGATCCGGGTTGAAAATAAGACAACATTAAAGCAATTTGTTTAACTTGGTTTTCACAGGAAGGGTCGCAAATGTGAAGTACTTAATAATATAAAAGTATACACTCTAAAAACTTTATAAAATGATATACTCGACCCATCAATAGCTTAAACAACTCAACATTTTGGACAACCCTGCATAGGTTCATTTGTAACCCAACCTTTGGATTCGTCCCTTTTTGACCCAATACTGGGTTGAAAATAACCTAGCATTTTTTTTTAGAGTGTTAGAAACTTATTGTGTATACTCTTTTATCCCCTATTCCGTGTTCTTGTAGTTCGACAGCCGGAAGAACCCATGACCGTGGTCCTAGGGAATTCACTTTAAATGTATTGAATGCACTGTAAGTGGTTTTGTCTGCCAAACACAGCACATAGAAGTAAATATTTCATAACTGCCTGACGATTCCCCTTCTGCAGCATTAACACAAAACACACACAGACAGCGACTACACCAGTGCTGCTTTGTAACCTAGCAGCAGCCTCGGCAGGGAAGTGCGATGGTTTCTTTAAGATTTCTCTGCCTCTCTCGCTGCTACCTGCTCTCTGAGTAATTGGTCCATAACCCCTCTTTTCACACACATCGCCAGCATAGCAGGAAAGCAGACAACAGACATCTCTCCTCTGACACACACAAACACACACGCACACACTTTCAAAAACAGACACCTCCCCTGGCTAAAAATAGAAGCAACACACCATCTCAAAAAGCTTCATTCCAATGATGATTTTCTGTGTTCGCATCCAACACGTTGATGTGATGGTGTGAGCCAAGCTGCTCAATTCCTCATTCTCACCGTCCTCTATTGACTCTCGCCCCCTCCCTCGCCTCTCCATCGCTTCTATCGCTCTTGCCATCCGTTCCTCTCCTGACTCCCATTCTCTTCCACTCTCCATCCCAATTTAGCTAACATCCTGTCTCCCGTTCACGCTTCTTACACAATTCTCTCTCTCTCTCTCTTTCTCGCTTTGCTTTTTGATGTGCAATAAAGTCTTCTCTCAGCCAAGGTCATGCAGGAGAGGTTAGATTGGTCTGTGCGTTGTTGGTGTTCTGACCGGGATGGTCAGATCGTGTAAGGGCCGCTCAGCTAATTGGCTACAGCCGAGGCGGTCATGAGAATTGATTCAACTCGCAAGTCCGGGCTCAGCGCTGCATTTGCGTGCTGTACATCACCCCCTGGATTCTTTTATAGAGCTTCTCGTCTCCCGTGCAACAAGGACATTCCCGGTGATAATTGTGTTTGTGTGTTATCTTTGATACACGTAAGTAGTTTGTGTGTTAGAAGGGGCAGCAAAGCTGTTCTGGGTGACCCAGGAAGACGACTTTTATGTCCGACATCAAGGACAACTTCCACCTCCGTACAAATCAAAGCTTCAATGTGAACCTATCCCTTGCTGATAGTGAAAAAGCAGATCTTACCTAGAAAGTGCATAATGCCTGGAGAGAGCTTTGCGATAGCTTTTTCATTGAACCCAATAGCAGTTGCTTGGATGGTGCAGGGCCTATTGCAAATTACGTCATGTCATACATCTGGTATCTGCCGTCTTTACCGAAGCACAGAAGGTTGTAAGCCAGTCAAAACATTCGTTTTATGTGATACGTTATGCGACCCTGTCTGCGAAGTCCAGGCTTAATTCTCATAATCTAAATATGAGATGAGAAGTATCAAAGTTGGATTTCAATTATTAGTTTTCACTTTATTTCAATATTTGACATGGCCTTTCTTAGTCAATATTTAAGATATCAAGGTTATATTTTCACAGAATGTTCCTTACATCATGTACGCTCTACAAAATGCTTGGTTTTCAACCCAGCTTTGGGTTCAAAGGGGGATAAACCCAACTGTCGGGTTAAATTAACACAGAAAATGGTTCAAATTTGACCCAACTATGGTTTAAAACAGCCCAGCGTTTTGTGTTGAAACAACCCTGCATAGGTTAATTTACAACAATTTATTGGTTATTTTAAATGTGCATTTCTAGCTCTAATGGTCTATAATCATACTCTCACCAGATGCTAGGACTGCTAAACAACCACTTTTTTGGAGCGCCTAATCACCAGCATTGACCAGCTTGATAAATAATGGTTTGTTTCCACAGAGCGGTACGGTTGGCTACAGTACAGTACGGTGCGCAAATGTTTGCATTTCCATTTTCAGAAGTTGTAAATGGTACCAAATTAGCAAACTGTACTGGACCACTTTTACCAAAAGAATGGTAAAATGTTGACAGGGAATCATCACATGGTCGTGTGCGCCATTGTTTAATAAAACTGATTGCAACATCCCCGTATACCACGTCTCTAAGCCAACACACTTTTGATTTCATGTTTTTGGAGGTCGTTCATAACCATTGATTCCATGAAAGGAGGTGCACATGATTACTCTCGTTGAGCCTCGGGGCACAGCAGTCATGACCAAATAACAGTGGTAGAGACAGAAAGAAATGGTTGCGTCAGTTAAACTCCATGTGCGTAATTAGACATTCCTGGAAAGAACTGGGTATTATCGTTGTTTGTGCCACGGAGTTGCCCCCTTTCTTTCCAGTCTCCATTTAGAGTCTTTCAAAAATGTGAAGAATGTTTATCCATTCAGTGAATGGGGACTGAATGGGGTCTGTCAGTCTCTAACATCTACTTTTGTGTTCAAGAAGGTCACACAGGTTTGGAATAACACAAGGATGAGGTAAATGACAGAAGTGTCATGTTCATTGTCCACAGAAATCCCCCCAAATGAATGAAGCAATTTTAGAACGATGGTCTGCGCCCTTCACATCCATCTTCAATGGATTCTGCCACAATCTGCTTTGCCCTTTGCCCACTGTGCAAAAGACCACTCCTTTATGCCCCCTTTTTTCTTTCCCATTTCCCATTTATCTGTCCATCAATCTGCTTTACTCTCCTTCTCCGAGTCCCCAGCCTCAGTGTGTGATTGGAGAGGGCTGCTTTAATAGTGCAGGTCACACTGTGAAATTCTCTGTCCGCCGCGCCTCGGCGTTTGATGCACATCTCTGGTCCTCAGGCCTCGCCCATCGTCTTTATGACACTGATAAAATGTGCCGTGAACATAAAGGCTTTATTATGGTGGAGGGGCTTTTTTTGCCTACAAAATTATAAAGAAATCAGTTCCATCTCCGTGCCTTTCCCGCTGAGTTGTTCTTTTTGATAGCTCCTAAAAATGATATCGATGATATGACATCTATACTTCCATAGTGTTGTGGGACGTTATCAGAATTAATATCATTAATAAAATACTGCCGAGGAATGATGTCATTATATCAGCTCCATTAACAAATCTAAATCTTTATTGCTTTGTCCTGACGATCAAAACATAGTGTTATCAGTTTATTCTGACTCTTAAATGAATTTATTTAATGAATCTTATTAAGTTTTAAACTCATATTGTAAGTTATCAGTTTAAATCAGTCTAATAACCTGCTCACTAACTATATCAGTCAAAATGGTTCTGAACTCCGAGCCATTACATTTGTTATGTGAGCTCCAATGAACCAAGAACCATTTGTGATATAAATTAGTTTAATTACTGACTCGTTGTTCATTGAAAAAACAGTTAAAAGTTAGACATCTCAATGTCAGCAACAGCCAAGGCAACCAATTTACAATAAGGTTGTATTTGTTAACATTTATTAGGGCATTATCTAACTTGAACTAATAATAAACAGCATATTTTTACAGCATTTGTTCATCTTTGTTAATGTATTGTGCATTATCTAATGTAAATAGAAATGTAAAAAAACATTACTAATAATATAATTTATGTGCCATAGAAGTGTTGTTCAGTCTTAGTTCATGTTAATAATGTATTTATAGTTAATACGTTTTGTTGGGGAACCAGAAGCTCAGTGGTTAGAGTATGGCGCTAGCAACGCCAGAGTCATGCCTTCGATCCCGGGATTGCACATACTCAGAATCAAAATGTGTAGTATAATGCAATGCAAGTCGCTTTGGATAAAATGCATACATGTACAGTAAATGTAGAAGCATTCAGAAATGTCACCACAGTCCCAATAAACTCTTTACAGTTGATGAAAGATGCTTCAAAGCCAATAATCTTTACTTTTGCACCATCCATCAGTGTCTCAGACTGTCACCTTTTCTCACCCTCCCCATCTGTGACATTCATTCAATGTGATTTTTTTCTTCCTCTGTCCTTTTCATTCAACCAGAAGAAATTTTAAATCAATCTCTCCTTACACATTTTCACACAGTACATTACAGGCAACGAGGGACAAGAACAATATTACTTGGTGGAACTTTCAGGAGCTCTTAAAGTAAAAGTGCTATGCTGGAGAACACAGAGACAGAGATTCGTTTCCACTAGATTGTCCCACGTGAGATTTACTGTATGTTGGCAACGGAAGTCTAGAGTCATCTAACATTCCCAGATTATCTCTTTCTTTATAAGAATTTATTATTTTGTCATGCGTAGACGTTTTGCTATTAGATCTCCATTGATGGTTTTTAGTTTTAGGAATGTGTTGATGCTTTAAACATTTCGACCTTTGAAGAGGGTTACAAAACCTTGTCCACATAGGCCACATTTTTATCTGCAGTTGTGTTTTTATCCGTAGACTTTTAGAGTAGTTCTATCGAATTCTGTGATCCCGTCTGGCGCTCTTTCCTTTTCGTCTTCCTGACAGATTCGCATGCTTTTCATAGAGAGCATGAACAGGAAATGTCAAAACTTTCATCAAGGTTTAAATGAAATGTTTATTTTATGGTCTAACTTTAAATAACACAAATTGCTTTGATGATTTGCCACTTTAGTGCGTTTATACCCAGATCAAAGTTTCCCAGGGTACTGGTTTTCATTTACGAGACCGATAATATAAAGACGGCTCCGGGGCATGTTTACCAGCTAAAGGTGGCTAGTTTTCAAGGTCCCAGCTCTCCTTTTGAAGATTAGAAACTCTGATTTTGGCAAATGGTTCAAGCGGGAAGGATCACTCCAGGAGGTCAATACACTGGTGTATCTTTTGCTCTGTCTTAATAACCTTATTTTTTAGTATCTGCCTACATCACTGCTGCCCCTGTTGGTACAAACTGCAAGATGAAGTTTCATTGAAATGTTTAACATTGATATTGAGGGGCGAGCACAAAACCTGCACCTTATTCTGCGTCAATCACAATCCATTTTTAACAGGCGCTTAATCCACTGAAATAGCATTATGTGTATTTAAACATACAGTAGTCGTTCTTTTTATGGCACAAGCACACTTAGAGTCATTATGCATTGACAATGTCAGCAGGTATTCATCAAACGATGGAAGAGGATTTAGACTATATATACAGTTTTTCCTAGGCATAAAGTTAGATATTTTAAAGGGCGAAATCAGGGGTGATGCACCTGGTTAAGCAGATTGTGGTGGTCTCCATTTTTCACAACATTTTGTAGCGCTCACAGGTTCAGGAATCGTGTCATTCAGATTGCCTTCAGCACAGATTTTTTCTTTTCTTTGGGCATTCTTTGGGCATGTTTTTGTTATTATTTGATTTCCTTCAGTGAATAGGGTGCTAAAACATTACAGACAGCGCTACAGTGGGTGTGATTTATTCTTGAGGTGTTTTTTCGGTGATTTCTTTATCATTCATTAAAAAAGAACTCAACTAGCGTTGAGAATAACACATTGTTTTTCTTATAAAGCAAGAGCTATTTACTGAAAAACTTGGCTTCGATCCTGACAAAAATTCTGTCGTTTTGACTGTATAGGCCAATATTTTGAGTAATTTATAAATCAAAGGAGGTCTGTATATCCTTGATAACTCATTAAATGACAATATTTAAGTATTTGGTTTTGTTTTGTTCAAGAAAACATAGACTAGCTTAGAAAATGCTAACAACGTCTGCACATGCTACAGTAAGAGTGCCTTATGGGTTTGTCTTACAGTGTTACACTTTTAAAAGGCTTTTGTTTTTAAGATTTGTGTTTAACGGTATAATTGTGCCACAATGTGTGTTTGCTGATCGAAACAAAGTAGTTACATTATAGATTTTGTTTTAAGTGCAGAGGTCTCTGTGGAGCTCATTGCACATATAAATTCAGACTGCGCTGAACAAATATAAAATTCAGACAGAAACACTTTTGTGGCATTTATTGAATTTGGGTGCACATTCTGATGTGTTGTATTTGATTACTGGTGTCTCTGTTTCACTTGGTAGGAGGTTGATAACGTCTTATCTCTCCATTGGCAGTAGTCTGATATCAGTGATTGGTATCAAACATCAAACTTACAGAGATGTTAGATTCACGACATGAGAGCAACATCATTTTACCAGTAAATATATAGTAAACCTGAGCTCAACTGAAAGGCACTTTTCATTTTGTTTCACCGTTATGCGTTTCTTATGTCTCTCTCTCGCTGTGTGTCTCTCTCTCTCTTTCATCTGTTGAATGTTCAGCCTCTATAATTTAATGCAAAATGAAAGGCCTGCTGAATTGGTGTATCATGAAGATGGGAGAAAAGATATGTCTCTCCAAAGCAAACATAGACAGAGAGAGCAAAAGAATGGAAAATAGAACTTTCGATTCTAATGGAAATGGAATGGATAGCTCTGTGTTTCATCTTTATACCAAAAAAAAGCTTCAGTGGTCAAAGAAAACATTATCAAATCATAGACTCTAGATCTTCATCTTGTTGCTACACAAAACCCAGGTGTGGCATTAATATTTTAGTTCGCTCCTGGATGATTCTGCTTGCTTGCCTGGCTTTCTGAAGTGGTCCAAATACCTCCAAATCTGGCAGTTGTTTTGTGCTTTGCATTTAAAACAGGCCAAACTGAGTGTCATGTCTATTCTTGGTCTTGGGGCGGAGCCATGACATAGCCTTAGGTTTTGTGTGAGAAAGACATGGCTTTGTTTATATATTGGCTGGCCATGTGCTTTCTCGTGTCTCGTCTGTGTTTCCGCCATCTCGTTTCCTTGTTAACTTCCCATCAGTGTTTCATCCCCATCACCTGGTTCTTGTTAATTATCCTTTGTCTGTCTCCCTTTAAAACATCCTCGTGTTCATTGTCCTGTGCTCGTTCGTTGTGGTTTGTGACTGTGTCTGCTGAGGTTTCTGCTTCATGTGTTCATTGTAGCTCTTGTACCTTGCCTAGCGGTTTGTGTCCTGTTATTGCCTGTGATGTTCTTTCAAAGTCAGTGAGTTAAGTGGTCTTTATTCCTATTCTTGTATATTGTTTTACCCCCACGTGGGTCTTTGTTTTGTGTTTAAATAAAGTTTTTGTTATTCCCGTCTGCACCGCTGCCTGCGCTTGGGTTCCCCTTCCATTACCCGTGACACTGAGATGATCAGTTTAATAAAACATCTCTTTGTTATGATTACCTGTATGGTCAAGTCCCTTTATGTTGAACGTCAGGCCATCCAGCACAATACAAACACTGTGATCTTTAAAAACGGTCATACTGTACTTATTTTATCTTATGTATTAAGATGTTCTTTAAGAATGATTTCAGCATGAAAACATTCAAGGTCTATGAGATCAAACACAGAGATAATTTCCATATACATTTTCTTTCTCTTATGTAAACCCCAGGTTTTTATCATTCCTCTTTGTTTGCTCTTATCTCTCTATCCCTGTCTCTCTCACTTTATCTCTCAGGGTTTGTGACTGTTGACCAGGCAGCTGCCTTCGTGTCTCAGGTCACACTGCTCCCAACCCCTGGCTGACTGTAGCTTTATTAGCATGTGAACCGTGTCTCCCCACTGGCTCTCTCGCAACCGAAGACACTGCTGCTGGCATGCCAATCAAACGCTGAAATCTTTGAGGATTTGTCCTCTGCAGTCACTGAAGAAATGAACGAGAAGAGCGAAACTGCTGACATTATAGATAAAGGATTTGCAAGCGTATTTACACATGCATTATTACAACCTCATTAGAAGCTGATAAAGGCTCAAAGGATCCAGATGACATGACGTGATACGCTATGAACTGGACTGCCGAGATAATGGGTCATTTGAATACTGGGAATAACATTGGCGTGTATAGAGAGTATGAGAATAAACTAGGTTTGTGTTGTAGCTTATTCTTTGCAAAATCGACCCAACAAGATAGGAGGAAAATGTCTGACTGACGTGTAAAGTTTATTTTGTTTTTTATTTAGTGTGGGTTTATTTGATCTGAAACAGATAAGACTACTGTATTTGATAGTAACATGCCATGTGTTTTAATAATTGGCGCATCAGTCTCAGTGGACGCTTCTACGAAAACAGAAAAACTGTGAACATTTGTATTGACGTTGATCATCAAAAAGGCACTTCAATAAATTAAGTGTAAGTGCAATATATTTTGCCTATAATGTTTAAACACGGTGCACATGTCACATTTTACAAAGGCAATCATGACTTTTAATTTATGATACAGACCCACATCTCTGTCCTACTTTATTCTTTCCAAGCAATTTTAGAACGATATATTGCAACACTTCTCATATTTCTGCCCCCTGAGGGTGAATCAGTTACGTTGTTGCGATACCCATCCCTCATTCTCAGGTTGTGTTGGATAGAGCATCTGCTATAGTGCATATACATATAAAATATCTTTGTGTTTCTACAGAGAAATGCAAAAGTAAGATTGCTACCAACATGTTTTAGTACAGATTTGATACATGCTTGTCATAAACAGTGCAGACAGCAACCCTGTTTTGAATTGAACGGCAAATCCTTCTTTCGCCAGATTGCTCTTATTAGGGTGAGTGTTTCACTTTTATCAGACTGAAAAGATTCTGCAAGAAGCAATGCCTCGATGTCATGCCTGAGAAGTTAAGAAATGCCATGAAGCAGCGTGAATGCACTGGTGTTTATGTGGACTGGATTATGTGTTTATTGGAGTGAAGTGTCGCTCCTCTGTTCAGTAGCTGTGTATGATGAAAGTGTGGCATTTTCTGAGATGTGACTCATTTGCACTCAAAGGACCTAATGAATTTGTGAAAGAAAAACAGGGGTGTTTGATGGAAAATGGAAAAAGATGAGGAACTGGGCAGATTATCCAAACCCTTTGGGGATATTTGGGATGACCTCATTTAAATGTTATATACTGTTTCTAAACTTTTTTTATAGTTAAACTTTCTTCAAGGGCAAGGGCTTGTCATTATGGTGGAGACTGAATCATATCATTTTTAGACCGGGTAGCTATTAAATCTTTTGTCTTAAACATTCATATACGAAATACAGGAAGAAACCCCACATGTCCCAACATAGCACTTTCCTGGTAATACATACTTAAAATGAAATTCTATGTGTGTAATCATTACTTTAAAGTCCTCTGAAGAGAGCAAAGAGGTATGATGGCAATTCAATAACTCAATGTACATTGGGAAATTGAGTATACGCTTACAAAGGAGTGTTCCTGGATTTAATATTCAAAGGTCAGGAAGCCTGAATTTGATAAAAAATGGCAAATGAAGTAATTTTGAAGCTTTCTCATCTCTTCAGCTTCAATCCCCGAGGTGCTCAAAAGAGATTTTGCTTCAACTTTAGAATTTCAAGGCTTACACAATTGCACCCAAGCGCCGCAGACTTGTCAATGTGACCCAACAGTTCCCATTGGCTTTAATGAAAGCATAATTCTTGAAAATAAATAAAAAAATAAAACCTCAGAAGGGAATACTCAAATGAACAACACTTTCCTTCACTGTCTGCTTAACCTCTAAATCTTTGCGCTGCCTTGACTGAATATATACAGTATCTCTAGCTTTAGAATTGCCCCTTGCTAATTTATAAAGACTAACTTTTCTCTTTTAATAAGGAGTTCTGGGAGTGAAATTGAAAGCAGCCTTATCTGTATCATAATTTTGTTCAAGAACATGTTAAAGGCATTGTTCTGATTGGGTAGAGTACTAAACATTATTAAAACTGAGCTGACTATAGGGACTATTGGGTCTTTTCCCAGTGGGAGGTCGACTTGTGAATCTCAGCCTAATTCATATATAAACCTAATATGATTAGCCACAGTGCCTGTATGGTCATCTGTAGGTTCAAAGACCCCGCGGCCCCCTTTTTGGTGTATTCCTTAGTTCTGTTAATAGAGCATTGCGAGAGCAGCTGAAAGGTAATTATTCTATTCCCAGGGAACACATACCGATGTTAATGTACAGCTTGAATGCACTGTAAATCGTTTTGGATAAAAGCATCTGCCAAATGCATTAAAATGTAAGAATTCTAAATGATTTGAGTTATGACATCGATATTTGGGTCCATTTAAGCTGCATTTTCAAATCACGGCGTAGGTGCTCAAGTTGCATTTTACACGATTGCTCCATTTAATTCCAAAATGATTTCATGCATGGCCCACCAGTTTCCTCACCTGCTAGAAGATATGGTGAAAGAATATTTGTTTAAATCGCATGTGCCGTGCTATTCATCTTCAAGTGATGTCTAATCCAAGATATCACCTCTGGACTGTTTTCCAACCTCCTAAACATGCAACCCAATTATATTTTATTTAACAATGTTCAATACAGCATGAAAATGTTTGCATTATACGCTCACATGTGGTACACAGTTTAGGATCTCAGTGATGCCCCTCTTGGAATGCTGCTAGGTGGATCAAATGAAAGGATCACAACCGACTTGTATTACGTAACACATGACGCAATGCAGTGTATTCGTTCCCTTGTAATCGCTCCCGTACTCACCAGCTCCTCTTGTGCTTACCTTTTGTTGTGGAAATCTGTTTACTCTCTGTTTATGTTGTTTCAGTGTAATGAATGGTAATTTGGGCTTTCTTCAACATAGTAACTCCATTGTTAGCATCAATGCGGGCTAATTACACACAGCCAGAACATAAAGAAACAATACCCTCTGTAATTCTGGACCGCTCTGAATAGAGCAGACCAAAGTCTGTCATTTATCTCACGCTCGCATTTGTCTCCTCAACTCTCGAGAGCTGATGAATGAAGAACAATCACCGTTTCTCAACACCGTGCTCCACTCAGCGCAAAGACAAAGTGTGTCTGCCCTTACTCTGTGTTTCTGTCTCGAATATAATCAATTACCTCTAGCTGTGTAAATATAAGACAATGTGAACCACTGTTCAAGTGCTTTGACAGTCATTTTGTCTTCATCTGTATTCCTTCTCTCTCTGTTCCCCACAGACAGATTGGTGTATCAAAGCGAACGAGTCAATGACTGCTGTGGAGCTCTTGTATCTGGCCCAATAGTGTGGAGTCATCACGCTCTGGGCTCTGAAGAGAGGACAGGATGGACGGACGAAGGGACGTCAGAATGGGGATTCGACCTTTCGGAAGGTCAGTGAAGGGCGATGTCGTATTATGCTCTTGTGATGTCATGTTGATGTTCCACAGCTGTCTTATTTGCAGGTTGGACTCGACAGGGCCTGTAGGCATCGGTACTTTATCCATAAGGCTAAACAACTGCAAAAAATACACTATCACTCCAAAAACAAAAATGATGAGTATTTGGAGAACCTCTAGAGGCTCTCTCCAATAGCTCTTGTGGCTATTTCCTCCAATAACTCCATTTTAAGAGTCTTAAAAAACTGGTTCCTTGACAATACAATAGAAGAAATATTTAAGGAAGGTCATGTTGGAATTCAAGTTGACGTATTTACCACATTAAATAATTCATCGATCCCAACAGGAAGAACAGTACCGGCTGACATTATTGTTAAAGTCTGGTCTCAGTTGGCCTGCAGGCCGTTTTGCTCCGTCTAGTTCTCATTGCCGAGCGCAGCCAGTTTAGTCTCGGTGGGAATGGAACTTTTTAAGAGCGCTAAATGGCCGTACCGCAGGGTAGTGCGTGACCCTTATGACTCCCACCGTATCTGTGGTGGCTCGAATCGATCCGCCTGTGACAGAGAGAAAACCCATGCTGTCTGAGTTCAGATCCCCCGAGATCCTCCTTCAGAAAGGGACACTGGTCTTGAACCCCCGAGGTGGGATGTTCCTGCAAAGTGTAAATGTACCTGGGCAGCAGTTTGGTGTAGATGTTGTATTTGTGTGCAGAGGAATTATGATCAGATCTGAACTTCCTGTGCAAAGCTAAACGTTGGATGCACACAAATGTCCAACTCGGCTGCTTTATTTGGTTTGTGAAGGTGATGCATAGAAACACCTGGAAGGTGAATTTAAAGTATAATGTTTACAGAAACGCAAAAATGCACGTGTGGGATGAGAAGTAGAGGTTTGCCGGAGAAGATTATGTCTCATTTTCCGTATTTGTCAAATGATTGTTTGATAAATCATCAAAAATTGACTTGCAGTTATCGGTCATTCCTGATGTCAGATAAACATTTTCACAGCCTCTCAATCAAAATAATGGGGTTTTGAATGACCGACTCATCCGTTTAACAATGGAAAACGGTTTTGTTGCTGAGAGACAAATACGCTGTGTGTGTATTTTATAAACAAACACAGATTATGTGCTGAATACAGTATATGCATATAGTGTCCTTTATTGTATATGTATTCTAATACAATTTAACACAAATTGTCTAATTCACTTCCTATTTTGACCTTCTAATAGCAAAAAAGCACGTACTGGACCCGTCAACATGTCTGTAAACCGTATCTTAGTGCTGTTATTCATTTTACACAGAAAGAGATGAGGCAGATATAAAAGAGGCTGTTCACAGAGAACTCTTAAAGATACAGTAGCAAAACTCTTGTAAATTGTTTCGTAGTCTCAGACAGCGTTCAGCTCGATTTGAGATCAGTGTTTGGCTGTAGGGGGCAGTTCTAGAGGAGACTCATTGTGTCAACAGGGCATTTAAGCTTCGGTCAGTTGAGCAGATGGCATTTGGCAACACCACTGCGTGGCTGGATGCCCTTACTGACTACCAGCAGGTGCCACGGGGCTTCCAGAGGTGCCAGCTGAGTGCAGGCGAGCGAGGATGGAAACAGGCATCACTGAGGCACAGCAGTCATTTGGAATTGGACACAGCCATATAAATGCATTCGGAGAGGATCCTAATGACAATCCAGTAGCTCCTTCGCAGTCCTCCAGCACATGTTTTCATGCTTACATTTCCTCTCTTCCCTTCCCTGCTTAGTGGCATCACATGTCTTTTTACCCCTGCCAATGGCTGGGGATTATTGCAGACCCCCGACCTCTCTCTCTCTCTCTCTAGGTCTCTCTCACGCTCTCGTTTGGTCCCTCTGATATCTGAAGATATCTGGTGTGTTTTCAAGGTTTTTAGAGAGAGACCACGCTTATTTCCCGTATGCACGAAACGCCATGATGACTGCTTAATGGCTATAAAGTTTGGTTGGTGGAGTGTCATTGTTAAGGTGGTGGTGATTAAAAACTGAACATTTGCTTTGCAGAGGTTTGCCTCGGCTTGCCTCAGTGGGACAAGTATCTCATAATGAGTTTGTAGAAATAGCTTTTTTTTTGCTCTATATAATAAAAGTTACGCTTGCTTGGCTTGGAATGCAGGTTATTATAGTGTATTATAGGATTTTTTATTTCATCGAGTGTTTTGGTATTCACTTGTAGTTAGCTATCTGGTTTGTATTCTATGAAAAACTGTTTTTTTATGTTTTGGTTTATTTTTATATTGTGGAGCCACACATTCCATCTGCGTATGATGACACATAGCTCGATTTGTCAAAATTCACAACAACACTGCATAAAGCAGTACATGTAGACAGTGAAATGTGCTTTAAATGCCATGACGGCTACTTTTAGCAGAACATTGCGGCTACCATCACTCTCCAGGGCATTTTATGATTCAGCATGGATGTTCTCAGGTCTAGCGTTAGCCTCCGTGACCTGCGCCGGCGAACAATTAGTCATTGGATTTGCAAAGTTCATGACATAGAAACTTCGGAATATATTCAAGAGTTTTGTCTGAGGTTGTTTGGATCGACTTAACAGACACGTTGCTGTGTCTTCTGTGCCGATGTCATATTTACCTTTCCATAAATGGCACATAGAAATGTGAATGTTGTTTTTGTTTGTCAATTGGGCAGTTTTTGTTGGATACCAAAACATCCAGAAAGTACAAACACTACAACCATTTTCTCTGTTATTCTCTTGTTTTGTTTGTTTAGCTTAATTCTTTTCCAACTTTCACCTTTTTCGAAACTTTTATTTTTTTATTGACAATGATAATAACCGTATAAATTAGGGGTTTCATAAACATTTTCATTGCGTGAGGTGTATGCTTTGTGCCCCCTCCCAATAAAGTCTTATGATCTTAAAAACATATTCGATTGTACAATGCTTGAACATCAATTCTTTTGATTGGTGGTCTTATTTTTCTGATGTTTTATTGGACAAAATGTTTGATACATTTCTATATTTCATAAAATGCTACAAAAACTGTGCCCCCATGGATCCATGTCCCCCCCAGTTTGAAAACCACTGATGAACAGCGGATTGTTTCTCTACATAACAATAAGGATGTATTATCATGTTCGGCAGTAACCACATGGTGAGGTGAAAGGCATAAATAACAGCAAAGGTTATTTTGCAGCATTATTCTGTTATGTGCTAGCCTCACAGTCCTTGTGTGGGAAGCACAGGCTTTATTGACTGCACCTAAAATTGAGAGAATTGGAACAATCGCAGTCGATGCTTTGATCTTTCCCAACGGCCATCTGTCACAAACACGCCAAGATGAACACGTGATACCATGTTCAGTTCAATGTGTTTGATTGTTCTCTGACATTTACATCAGTAATGAGGCCGAGCATGTGAGCATGTAGATTAAGCCTCCACCCCATATTGAAAAGAGCTGTTTTATGTGTTCAATTCATCCAAACTCCCCTTCGATTCCTCGTTCCTTATTACATGTTATGGGTCTACGTCTCTGTGCCAAACGCTAATGGGCCGACTCCATTGGATAATAGTCACATCCATGTATCCCCATGGGTGCCATCAGAGATCATTGCAGTTGGGGGAATAACGCAGGCACAGTCTCTCCAACCGTTAGGGAGTTTTCGAGAGTCTGGAAACCAGTGGGAACAATTATTAAATCTCACCATGGAGCGTTGATAGATCTGGGTATGTATGTAATGCGATGCTGATTCACCGCCAGGATTTTGTTTGAAAATGTCCACGGATGTGACACTGTCCACAGGATTGCCAGCGTGAGAGCGTTGAGTCAGGATTTAAGGATTGTGTGGTTGTTTATTGGTGTTAAAAGATTCTCTGCCATTCCGGCTGAACATGCAGAGACAGCTGTAAATTAACAGCTATGTGGTGATATTACCCATCCTGATCTGCTCAAAATAAAAATATTAGCTCTGGGGTCTGGGGGCATCTGAGACTATCTGTTTGGTGAGCAAGGGGAGACAGGGAGGGATTAGATACTTTTTGAAAACAGTCAACGTTTTATCAATTATGTGTGGCTAGTTGCAAACTAATTACTTTGAAGTGAATTTAGTAGTGATGTGTTTGTGTGTGTTTATGTGGTTTGCAACATAACATAATAGACCATGCACTTGTTGATCAGACGCATAGCGTTTACCAACATAATGATGATTAATGATGTTAAACACACTTGAATGAGCGAATCAAGGAAAAAATCATTTTTTGGAGTATCTATTGACAGAAAGCAATATAATATACATAACTATGTCTTGAGAGGTGTATAGAGACCCTAATAAAGAGTTATGTTTCTATGTTTTCTATTAGAATGAGCTATATCTATCTAAATACACCGCGGGTCCCCTTACATGGAATTCACCACGTTGTTTCTACAGTAGGCCTAAACGGACAAACTGCTCTACAGAGCGCGTTTTGTAAATACATTATCTCCTTCGGCAAAGAAGTGTAAACGTGACGACATCTTAGTTCTGTGTCAGCTGCCGTAGTGCTTCAAAAGGGAGGGGAGGAGTGAGCCGTTGGTTGCAATTCGTAACTTCACCACTATATGCTGGACCTTTAAGAACTTCATGAGATTTCTTATACTGACTTATCGGGTCATCTGCTGTAAAGTAAACAAGTTTTCTGTATTCTGCTCTGTCCATACAGATTCTGTTTGCTTTAAAATAAATCATTAAGTTTATTTGCCTCACCCAGTCATCCATGTTAGGGAAAACCCCTTAATCCCTGATGGATTATTTAAAGTGGTGCAATAGGTTTTCCTTTCATTTGTATTCTCTTGGCCTCTCTCGCTCTTCCACCCCCTTTTTCTCCTGTTACAACATCAGAGAAAATGTTCAAATCTTTGAAGTATTTTTTTTGTTATAAAATGTGTGTGTCATGAAGGAACTGAGGTGCAAGTAATCAAGAATTAGAAATGTCTTCATTTTTTCCCAAACTAAGGGGATTTATTTGATATATTATATACTGAAATGGCTTTTTAACCATCATATATTTGAGCTTGTGTGGATGAACGGGCTCAACCCAATTATGATTAATTTGCATTACACATAAGAATAACATGTCCATATGTTCAAAAAAAAGTTATAACGTTACAGACAAGGAGAGAGAGACAGAGAGAGAGAGAGAGAGAGAGAGAGAGAGAGGTGCCTCTTGAAAAAGAAAAAAATTAGATTGCTATCAGCTCCCAGACGCCTCAGCCATCTGGTACCCTATAGTCCTGCTGGTGGATTCCTCCTCATGCTACATTTCCACCCGCCAGCCTGTGATTGGCCTGGACTACAGGATAATAATGTGATGTCATGGAATCTTCTGACGTAAGTGAGTCTCGCCATAACAACAACCCTAAAAACCATATCGGGTGGGATTGATCAGGAGGTCTGCTTGCTGTTCATAGTATAACATCAGCACTCCCTGACAGACTTTAAAGACCCTTTTGATCGTGAGTTTAGTTCTTTTGTGTCCTGTACTGCCTGACACAGACTGCATACGTTTACCTTCCCACTCACCTACAACAAGATATGGATGGAGAGATTGTTCAGGGACACTTCTCTGTGCATTCATTCACATTTAGCCTTATCTACAATGAGGCAAATATAATTTGAATCGGTTTTATAGACTCACAGTCAAACATTGAACTACTCCTCCTTTCCTCCAGTTATAGATCGGTAAGTTTATATCAAAAAGATGATTTGTACTTATTTATCCAGCTAGCCTTTGTTCAGACATGTTAATTAAACCTGGAAATAAAATAAACATATAGGGATAAAATAAATAAGTAAAAAAACCTTAAAAAGCAAATTTCAACATAAAGTATGTAAGGAATGTTTGAAATTATAATCAAACATGCACATTTCTGACACTGACCACTTAAAAGGTTGACCTATTCTTTCATCTTTTATTTACTCTCGTGTCATTCCAAACCTGTATGACTTTTTTAATCTGCAGAACACAAAATAATATATTTTGAAGAATGTTGTTAACCAAACAATACTGGCCTCTATTGACTCCCATTGCATGGACACAAAACCATTTCACAAAGTATCTTCTTTTGTGCTTCACAGAAGAGTCACATACAGGTCATAAACAACATGATAAAAACGAAAAAATTACACAATTGTATGTTTGGATGAACTGTCCCTTTAACTCCTCTCCTTTGCTCCGTGTTAAAGCACATAATGCAAACACAGCCCTTTGGAACGTTCTTCAATCAAGCTGGGATCATTTGTACATGGATCACGGATCATAAGTCAAGCTAACACACACACATATATATACTGTATATATATATATATATATATAGTACGTAGTTGCTGTGGCAGTGGCAGTGTTCTGTGGGCTGGACAAGGCTCTGTTGTTTTGTGCCAAAAGAGGCAGCATTTCTAAAACTGCTTATGTGCGTATCTGTGTGTATGTGTCTTTTAAGCAACTCTCCCATAATCATTGAAGTGTGTTGAGAGCTGAGTGCGTACAGCTGCTATTCTACAGCAGCCTGTCAAACCAACACAGTTTCACATTCAACTAATATGAGCACTTGAGCTGACTATGTGCTATTCCACTCGGTTCTGTTCTGAATCTCTACATCTTTCATCTTCCTCCAGTCTGACAATGTTCCTTCTGCATTCAAGGGTGTCTGTAACAGTGATGGGTGTGCCGGATGACAAAAAATCTATTACTGTTAAGTTTTTATGTCATTGTTTTATGAGGGTGTGATGGGTGCTATGGAAGGTATAGACCACTTCAAAAGATGTTAACAACGTTGGTCCAGAAGAACTTCCTGTTTCAGCAACAATGGACACATGTTTGAACAAAATACAACCAAAAAGCATTTACAACCGTATCAAAATGTCAAACGCATGTCATTAAGATGCGATTATATATCTAAGATTTAAAAACTAAAATAAAAAGTGACCCGGGAGTGCTGCTGGAACAGTGTTTCTTGTGAACTGGTCTATATGGGCTTTTAATCCATTTCTGGTTTAAGCCACACCCACTCCGGGTTTTATCTAAATACATAGATAATCTGTTAATCCTGTTTTGTTTTCAACCTATGGCTTAGTATGCAATTTAGTCAGAAAAAAAACATAAAATTATGCTGGCTTGTTTCAACCAAAGCTTTGGAAACAACATCACGAATGGATGTACGTTGTAAGTATCTTTTCCTCTGTTTAAAGTGGCGTAACAGTTCAGAAGTGTCTTTAGTTTATTGGTTTATACGGTATAGCCAGCGGACACTGTGTTTACCCAACTGCATGAACCCTCAACACTGAATGTAAAAAAGCAGCTGGAGCCGGTCCATTGCTTTGGTCTCCATCCACTTCTTCACTTTACAATTCCACCCCTGTCTGTTTCCAGCTTTCTCCGTCTTTCTCTTCCCCCTCTCTTAATCTCTTCTGCCAGTGTTTATCTGTTTTTCTGAGGGCATCCTTTTCTCCTCCCTGCCACTTCTCGAGTGGGGTGGTGTGTGCATGTGTGTTATACAGAGAATGCAATTCTTGAAGCTGGAGGGCCCATCTGTTTAAACACTGCAGAGTGCTAGCGAGAATCTCCCCCACAATCCCCTCTGCCCGGAAAGGAGAGGTCTATAGACAGATGTCTTATCCACAATGCCCGGCAGTCCAAAAGCCTGAGGTGATCCAGCTGTTTCCTGCAACCCAGATATCTTATTGTCAGAGCTCTGAAGTTTAAAATCTTTGTTTTTTTTTGCCCAAAAGTAAAGTCCCTTAGAAGTAGGGCTGTAACGAAAAACCGACGATAAATATCACGTGATTTATGCACAGCTTTTGAGTGAAGTACGGAATATGCTGCTGCATCTGAAAGCCAGAGGGCGCTCTCGTGCGGAAACTCCAAATACGCAATGCAGAAGAAAACTATAACCCGTTCTAGAATCTAGGGAATGCCTATGGACATCTTTTTATCACTGTTACTGTAACCTCATCGGGTATTTTTATGATAATAAAGTATATTTATAATGATCATGTTTGACGGGTGTTGCTTTTTCAAATGCACATTAAAGCGACTCAAACTCGCACTGCTTTTAGATCGAGCAGCATTTCCTACTGATCCCAGAGCCGTGCTTCACGGACAAGCTACGCATTAAAAAATATATCGACACATCGCGTATCGCAGCCAGCTCGATTTCAATAGGATTTAGTGGTATCACGATAAATGATCGTGCAGCCCTACTTAGAAGTATCTGTACTGGAAAACAGTATCTAAAAACTTTTCTTAAATCAGTCTTTGGAAACTCTTATAAACAGGATTTTGCTCTTGAACTACTTGGGTTTGATAATGTATAAAGCGGTCAACAATGCTGTTAATAAAATGTAAAACGAATAAGGGTGGCAAAAATAGTAAATATAATATTCATGATAGCAGTTTCTGTGGATTCTAATTATGAAAGAAATGATATCACAGAAAACATAAGCTATTGAAAACATTTCTTTATTCCTAAATGTTAAATATTAGTACAAATATTAACAAATAAAAACAATAGCCTTAAGCTTTCAGTTTTTATTCGATTCAAATATTTAAGAAACAAAAAGACACAACGGAATACAGAAAAAAGAATAGAACAAAGAAAAAGCGCAGTGCTTATTTATCTAAGAATTTTGTTTATGCCCACCTAAAAATAATTAATGATTCATAGCCCACCCAAAAAACACAGGTGGCATTTAAAAGAGCACTTTCTAAACTCTAGTTACATGCTGCTGATAAATAGTTTGTTTTGTAAAGGCAAAGAATAATACAAATCTGTATTTAAAACACAGCTTTTTTTCTCCTGCCATTCTATTCATCTACAAATTCATATATGATCGCGTATGAACTGTGTCCTTGGATGTATCATCACGTCTGCCTGCACCCAAAAAGCCCGACCCACCCGTACGGGGACTATAACCTGCTCGGCGTCTTTGCAATCCTTCTATCATTCAAATATCACACCATTGCTTTGATTCTCACCCTCATCCTTCTCAGTTCTGTGCTGCTTCAAATTTACACATTATTCCAAATTCAGCAGCAGATGGATGTGGGTCATGACTTTTCTATCTCTCACATGGTTAATGCTGGGCCGAAAACTCCTGACACACTCAAGCTCCAACTGGGCCCAATTTAAGAATCCCAGAGTTTCCACATGCTGCTGCGGGTTTAGTATCGACCTCCGACCGAGGGATGGGTACTTATTTACTGCTAAGTGTTCAGAACCGTCCTCCTGCAACAGGTTCAAAGCTCATCTTCTGCTAAGGATGAGCCACATAAGATATTTTGCCATATTTGGAATAGGAACGTATGTTAACTTGTGTTTTAATTTATATAGTAATATTAACTTCTGTGTTGCTTTTCAGTCGTTGTCCTCACAGACATGATTGTACAAGTAAGATTAGGCCGTTGGGTGCTGTGGTATTTGTCCAACCCCTTATGCACTTTCAATAAAAAAAATGCTGAGTGTGGAATAAGCGACTCATCATCTTGTCCAAGGCTTTAAAAGCGTGCCGCTTCCATTACAAACAATTGCAAAAACTAGCTAGCCTCATTTAAAAAACGCTTTGGTGGACACACGGCCTAAGTGTTCGAATAACATTTGGGTTATTGTAGCGAGACAGAAAAAATGGCAGTGTTAGAATATGCCAAGTAAGCAAAGCAAATGCTTTGTAAGGAGGTCTGTTCACACCATTTGCCTTCACCGGTGGATTTACAACATTTTATGACAATGACTCCAAAGAGCTGTGACATAAAGAGACGATTTGCATTATATGTTCTTATTGGGACTTTTAATTTGCACTCACAGTGACTGACAGGCTACAAAAATACTAACAAAGGTGTGTGTTGTATCTTTAAATGCAAATCTAAATGGCACATTAAGACATCTTGAATGTAGCTTACATGTTGTTATAATGGCTGTCAAGGAATTGAAGTAATTAAAAGCATTTAATTTCTTTGTTTATTTTGCGTTAATGTGATTAATCTCTCATTTAAATACCCTCTTTAAATATACAGACAGTATTTATTTAAGTATTCTGAGAAAGACAAATTACCAAAGGAAAATACTTAAAAAAAGGGCAGATTGTCAGACATGATAAATGCATTTACTGCAGTATATTTCACAGCATCAAACATAATTAATTTCTTATGTAAATGTTTTACATTGGGCAGCACTAGCACCATAAATAAATATGAACCGCATTGCACCCCAGAGCTTTGAAGTCATTTAAAATAATCTTCTGTGTAAATGAATTCAGCGCATGTAAATGTCTGTGAGTATTTTCTTTGTCTAGCAGCCTCGGGCCTGTGACGTACCAGCAGATGAAAGTTTGAGGCATCTAAAAAAATCAATACGTGAGAATCAATGCAGAGTGAAGAAAGTTTTAAGCAGTGCCTGAAAGCACACTCATAAAGAATCACGTTCTTACTCGATTTAATAAATTACTGACCTTTTTAGGAAATGAAGCATGAGGAAGGACATGAAAAATAATATTGATCCTTCTCAATTATGCCATTTGTCACATGGTGGCATGGTGACTGAGAGAGAAAGTGTGTTAAGCGGCAGAAACAGGTTTAACAGATAAGCCGTTGCTTGGGTCTTATGTTATCTGAATTTTATGGCTGCTGAGAACTTACGTGGTAAAATCACATCCTTTCTGTTCTCCGTATCTCGTTCGCCCCTGCCCTCTCTCTCTCTTCTTCTTCTTCTCTCACGTCCAATCTTCTATTTGAGAGCGAAGTTTCCTATTTCAATTCAGCCCTTGTTACATCTAGACTTTGGCAACTCCTCAGCTGAGGTGATGATCCGAAGGTGTTGCCAGGGTGGTCTGATAACACTTAAAGACTGACTCCTCTCAGGTGGTCTACCTCTCCCTCCTCAGGTCTTAACGCTCCAAGATTTTTACAGTTTCGTTAAATAGCTGCTTTCTTTGTTGGTCTTGGCACAAGGGCACACGGTCGCCTTATATAAGACTTCCAGGGAAAACAGTATTGAGCATTTCCTTTAATAACGGCCATAAATTTTATAACCGCTATCAAGAGAGAGCCACTGAGAACTATTACAAACTTGATCATCATGAAACCTAATTTACGTGCGGAGGGGAATCTCATTTGCATCCAGATGGTAATTAATTTACACAGAACGGAACCCAAACCCTGAAGTGTAGACTATAAACAGCTAAATCTTCTAGATCCAGTCAGATTTAATTCAGATCTTCTGAATAAATTCTGCTCTGTGTGTGCGTGTGGAATTTACGCCCAGCAGCCATATTTTTGGGGCTAGTAGTTGCCTCTAGTATGCTTAAAATCTCATATTACAAAAGATAACGTCAATAAATAAGTACATACTTATTTTTCGAACCCATTTTCTGCCGAGATTAGCATTGCTTTCTCAATGGCTATACTGTAGCATGTGGCTCATGTACTGTGCCTTTTATTAAATGGGCATAACAAATACACCCCACTGACTGTACAAGTGCTTACGCACACTGTTTAAAACAGGCGTAACGGTGCAAAATAGGTCAGAGTGATGTGTAGCGAATTGGTTTTTAAATGAACTAAAACAAAACGCCCCCTTCATTTTTCATGGGCACATCCTGATGAAGATATAGATATATTTCTGTTAGATTTAATCACACAGTGAATCCGTTTTTTAAAAGCGCATCTAGGAGGGGAGTGTATCGACTATATTTACTGATGCATTTAGCTGTCTTTCTGCCGCGGAGTTCATTCAACTTTAAGAGGAAACGCATCCGCATGATGTACAACCTGCCACGGGCGAGCACATCCCTGCCAATTTATCTCTTTAACCAAACACCTCGCCTGACGCCAAGAGTTTGACACTGCTAGCGGCTCTATTGACCACGGATCGCGTCGGCTGAAAAAAGAGAAAATGAAAACAAGATTGATGCTCAAAATGGCTTTTCAGAAGCGACTGGTGACAATTGCATGTTTTCCTTTTGTTCTGCTATCGCTGTCTGCTTCAAAGGTAGTAAACATCATCGGAGCTGGCCCGGAACCGAATGGTATTGAATAAAAGAGTGCAGTGGGCTGTTCTAAAGAGATGGGGAATGATCTAGCTTAGTCTCCATTAGGCGACTGTCATCAGAGTGAGAAAGAGGGCGAAACAAAACAGTAGAAGAGAATAAAAGTGGTCATTACACCAAGTCTATTTGGGAGGTAATGATAACTTCACTCAGCTCGGCCATTTCTGTGTACACTCCTTAGAATTGATGATGTTTGCTTGCCAGGTGGAGTGATAGTACAATGCTCTACACCTTTCTGATTTCCGTAACATCCATCAGAACGGGTGACGAACTCGGGCCAGTAATGGGTTATGGTGCAACTGTTTTTTACTTGGCTTGACAGCTCCAGATCATGAGAGCAGGTCTATTTTAATCGGCATGCTAGTTTTTGCTTGCCTGTAAGCCTTGAATCTTAGGCTTTGTTTCCTTGCTGAAAAATCTACTTTAGGGTGCTACGTGGGTTTTGAACATTTTGTGCCCGGTCATTAGATAGAATGAGCTGTTGGATCTTCTTGGACCAGCAACAAACCAGCTTGGACCAGCTAGAGACCAGCAACCATGTTTCAAAACACAGCCACCACATTAAGATGGATTGTCAAATAGGATTTGGGTCGCTTTGGGTTGCTTAACACAGTTCCGTGTTGCACAGTTCATTCCTCCTCCATTGTCATTTTAAGTCATTGTTTGAGCCAATCCATAAACGCTCAGATCTGGTTTCTTTGGCTGTAAGATATCATTAAAATGGAGGTGGAGCTGAGTCACAATGAAGGTCAGTTGGAATAACAGTCCTATAGCCCTGCCCATGAGAGGACAAAGAACACTGAGTTGTTCCCTTGACAGGCCAACCCCTGCAGCAACATGGGAGATGAAACACGAGAATCCTGGCCGGCACACACCCACAACACAGCAGATGTAAAAATGTAACTCAAATTTTCATTGTCAATAAATACATTTTATAGCAACATATAATGCAGGTTGACAGATAAGTATTAGAATGAAGAAGGTAGTTGCTTAATGGCTTATTAGTAGAACCATGAGCAAATTAAACTCATCTCATTGATTCATTGATTGGACATTTTGAAAAGCCTGCAAAGGTCCCATTAATGGTAAAAAGGTTACGTCACCAGATTGCCAATTGACCCTTCACAAAACCCCGCCCCCTTCGTTCCTGTTGCTTAGTCTGACAAGCTTTCGGTATCAGCCATGCGCTCCCAGTGTAAATTTGTGCACTCTCTGGGGAAATAGTGAAGAATTTCTGGAAAAATTACACGCTAAGTTCAGACAGATAGGTCTGCAATATGCATTCGAGGGATACATTCAGGATTTGAGATAACTACACTAATTATACCTATATTTGCGTCCACACCAGCAGATTGTAACGTTAAGTTAATTCTAAACTCGCACAATGCGATTTAAGCTACTAATGTAATGTGGTGTATTAAGTGTTTATATTTTTTCCGAAATTTGTTGTATGACAATTTAAGGGAGAGAGAAAGTAACTTCGGGCAGAGTTTTGGTCGGCCGCGATCCTTCTTTGTGAAAACGAAAATAAACTTTTAAATATTAGTTCAGTAAAAGTTACAGAAAAGAAGAACGGTCCATCAGTGTCTTAATCTTTATTTGTGTTAAATACAACAAACACAGTGCAGCTGTTGCTTTACGACTTCATTGCTGAAAACGTCTTTCCTTTAAAATGTCACTGCATATGCTGCTCTCTGAAAGCTGAAGGTGCGCTCATCACATCAGGGAGGCAAAGCATATCTTGCCAGCTCGCTCAAACATGTAATAAGTAATATATTTCACCTTAAAACACCACTTCCCGGACACTTCCGTCTGTAATTCGTACATTAATGATTCCAACAATATTGTGTCCTGTATCTGTAAATGGTATAGTTGTGATGTAAACTCAGCTATTCTCCTTCATTTAGAATGATTTTTAAAAGTTATAACTTAGTTATACAGTAGTGTGAACGTCCATTAAAGCTGGATATATATATATATATATATATGTTTACTATGACAATAAATAAAAGGTTATTTTTCATATTAAACACCAAAGCAGCACTACGGCAGGTTTGTCGGACTGGTTTGCTTGTCGGACAAAATGGCGGTCAGTCACCGGGGGAAACATAATATTGGCGTAATAATTGGTTAGATCGCCTGTCAATCAAACTGCTTGTGAAGGGTCAGTTGCCTTGTTTCAAGCTCGACTAGGCAGGGCATAAAAGTGTCGGCTGAACCAATGGCATGAGCTTGGGGCTGTTTGCCCGACCAATGACAGATGGAGACAGTGTTAGCTGAGAAACAGTCATAACTGTCATCATAAACAGTCATTAATTCTGTCCACTGGTGGCATAGAAATGACAAACTTCACTTTCAATGTTGATGCCATTTCATAATCACGATTTTTCAGCGTCTGATAATATTGTTGCATTTATCATATCATGTAGATGAGTGGCTGCCTGTGAGCCTGACATGATTTGTATTCTGGTCTGTAGGGAGGTAACGTCGTCTGTGTGTGGTCGTTTACTCTCTCAATATGTGTTTCTGTTGCAAGGCTTTTTTAATCTTGCTACATTATAGCTGCAAAGCGCTTGGTGATGAGTCTCCAATGAGAACCGGTCTTCCTGAATCCCATTTCCAATAAACTTGAGTGTGTGCGTGTGTTTATGTATTCTTGCCATACACTACCTGCAGGCATTTAAAGCAATAGTTCAGTCAAAAATTAAATTAAAGCCATAATTTACTCACCCTCATGCCATCCTAGGTGTGCATGTCTTCCTTTTTTCAGCCGCACTCCATTCTAAGTAATAAATCCAAATCCTGGCTCTTCCTCTTCAATGTACAGTGCCCCATTTTTTAAGCTCAAAAAGTGCATTCATTCATCATAAAAGTAACCCACACAACTTCAGGGGGTTAATACATATCTTATAAAATGAAACGATTATTATTTAGAGCTTATTTAGTTACGTTTGGATGTAAGCATACACAAAATGGACGGACGCAGCTTCACCAATATTAGCTTTTGAATCCCATTGGTTGTCGTGTGTCATGTGACTATGATATGTTTACATACAAACTTGGCTAAATATGCACAAACTATAAACGGTTGACACATTTTAAAGACATTATATCCTTAGGGAGAGCCAGGATTTTGATTATTATTACTTTAATTTCATTTGTGGGTGAACTATTGTTTTAAAAATGTTAACTGGCCCGTTGTGTCGCCCCCTATCTGAAATGTCAAGCCACTCCCATGATTTACCATGATTGCAGGAAATGCTAAAAAATCTATACAGATGCACCACGTTTATATAATATTATTACACAAAATAAATTCGGCAGACTGTTCAGCACGGATGTTCTTGCTGTTTCAGCTGATATTATTTTCTCACGGCTGCGTGTCGTTTCAGAAAATGGTGCAATGGATAATGTGTATAAATGCCCCTGAGGAACAAAGGCATCTTGATTGCATCTGCAATGGTCTTATCTAATGCACAGTCACATGCTCCCTTCGTTTCATTTCTAAATCAGAACATGTTTATGATGTATAAATGTATATAACTTATATAACATTGAATTCACAACAACTAAAAATATTGCTAGAGATCAGGTCAGTAGTCTCACAACCTTGGTGGGATTCTAAGGTTATGCTGCTCAAATCTATATCCATGGTTTGCAATATGTGGAACCGATGCTTTTAACGTTTTCAATTTAGTTCACACGCTTTGGAAATGTTAATTATTCTCTTTGCATAGCACCATCTGAACATCATAAAAAGCCTGTTTTATTTAGATTTGATGAGCATGTGAGTCCTGATTACTCAAAGATGATTGAAAACATCTAACATTTATTGAATTGAATACTCGCAACAATTCAGCACCACGTCGAATAACAGTTACCGTAACAAATGACCATGAAATGGGAAATTCATTGGGAGGGGACGGGGTTCCTCAAACATTCTGCATACCTTGATCTATTAATTAGGTAAAAACAGATCCATCTTCTTGGAAGAGGGTTTGAGATTAAGATTTAGGAGGACATTAGAGTAATTGTAGATAGCAGGTGGGAAAGCAGCATCCCGGGAGTGAGTGGGAGATAGAGAGAGAGATGTTAAAAAAAACAAGACGGAGAGAGGGAGACAGATAGAGATAGGGTGATATTTGTCAGCTCTTAAACTGAAATGAGGGAGGTTTCAGGCTGGCGGATGGCTGAAGATCCCCAGCCCTTCTGCGTGCCACTCCCTTAAGAACGGTAGCCGGGACGTGATCCAGTGCGGGCCATCTGCTCTCGCTGCAGCGTGCCAAAGAGCCAACACAGCCTCTTTCCCATGTTTCTGGACGCGAGCTGTATGGGCGTATGCAAGCGAGAGTATTTGTATAGCTGCTTCTATATTTGCTCGCGTGTGTGCGTGTTGTGTAAGAAAACATGCCGGTCTTACTGACTGCTCCTATTTTATTGTGAATAAATGTGTGTTTTGATCTGCGTGTGCGCATGTGCAAGGGCAGGGAGCGGACGTCTGCTAACCAGAACAGTCTGGCTGTAGAGATACCTTCTGGCTGTCTTTCCATGTCGCCAGGCACATCAAAAACAACAACAACAGCAAGTAAACAGCAGAGAGAGAGAGACAGGAGGTTGAAATTGGAAAATAAATGGAAGGGAAGAAAACAGGACAGAAAAGGACATAGCATGAATGGAATGAATACAGAAAAGCAATGAAATTAAGGGGGTAATCCACCCAAAATGAAAATTCTGTCATCATTCACAAACGCGTGCATGACTTTCTTTCCTCTGCAGAACACAAAAGATGATACCATGAAGAATGTTGGTCCAGAAAAGCGTTGGTACCCATTGTCTTCAGTGTTTCCCATACATTAGTTAGTTTTTGGGGTCCGCCGTCTAATTTGTTCCGTCACAGTGTCAACAGCAGTAAAGGCTGTGCGCTGCATATGACAAATAAGTAGGCTAATATAGCCAAAATCACCTTATATATCCGCTCTTAAATGTAAATGTATGGCAATTTCGTCAGACGATGACGCATTTATAAATCAGGATTTTAGCAGAAGTTAGAGATGTTATTGGGTCGTGTTTAGTCACTATTTTATACTCGTTTTTTGTCTGACAACAAAACAGATAATATGTGAAAATGTCATTCAGTTGCGTTAAAGGGGTCATATGACACGGCTAAAGCGAATATTATCGTTTGTTTTAGATGTAATGCAATGTGTTTACACGGCAAAAACGCTGTATTTTCCACATACCGTGCATGTTTGTTTTCTTACACAGCTCACCGTTCTAAAAAGCGAGGTGTGCTATGATTGGCCAGTTAACCAGTGCGTAGTGATTGGTCGAATACTGCAAGCGTGTGACTGAAATGTAACGCCTCTTACCATATTTAGAACATCAGGTTTCAAAGCAATTGTACTGACAGGTACGCCCACCTTACTTGCGTATACATTTGGGCGGTCTTAGTCAACTCATACTACGAACTGACGTAGATTTGTGGGGGTGTGGTTACACGAGGCGTTTCAGACAGGTCTGGGTGAGCATTTGCTTTTAGATAGAATGAGTCTTTTGAATTTTTTTGAAAGTGTACGTGTCTAATACATGCAGGGGCAACTTATAACACACCAAAGACACAGAAAAACACGTATTCGCGCCATATTACCCCTTTAAAATACAATATAATGTGATCAGAGAGTAGAAGCGGAATAGATTTCAAGTGCCAAAACTAGACCAAAAGCAACACTACGTGATGACGTCACAAACAGCGGAACCCATCATCAGCGCCACAGTCTCTCAAAATCCAGTGGGAAACACTGGACTTGCATTGGTTTTGAGTCTATACAATAGAAACCAATGGGTACCAGCATTTTTTGGTTACCAACATTCTTAAAAAATCTTCATTTGTGCTCTGCTGGAAAAAAAACTAAATTGAACAATTGAAATGGGACGAGGGTGAGTAAATCAAGGCAGCATTTTCATTTTGGGGTGAACTATCCCTTTAAAAAGTTACCTGTTATGGGTCAAGTAGCATATGTAGTGGGACCACCAGCTATGAAATAAGAAATGAACAGAGTGAAATAAAGATGGATGTAGAGCTCAGAAACATGAAAACTCAGAGAACGGAAGAGATGAATGAACAAGTGACCAGTGTGTCGTGAGAACAAAGAAAGAGATCAGAGAAGGAAGTGGAGTGTGGAGAAAGAATGATGGAGGGGAAAGCAATCACGCTCTCCCGGAGCGAGAAGGACCGTGATTCAGCATGTCTGCAGATGGCAGATTCTGACAGTAAGAAGTCCTCCACGCGAATCTCTCTCAATCTCAGATTGATTTCTACTCTTTGATGCTCACAGGCCTGTGCCCCAGTCAGATCCTAATTAAGATTCACCAGCAGGGAACAGGAGAGACGGAGAACGAGAAAATACAGACGGGCGGAGCGGAGAGCTACCGTGGGAGGTAATCATACCAGATCTCTAAGCAGCGAGGGTGCTCATCCCATGTGGCTAAACAAAGACGACGGAAAACGCAGGGTCAATAAACGGGCAAACGGAAGGCCGGTGATGTTTCTGACCCGGACCTTGCTGTCGTTTTGCGAAAACCACTTGTCATTTCTAACAGAGAGATATACGATTTTCATCGCCACATCTAGAGGAAAGTGGCGGTGCAGATTTCTCTTAAAGGCATCAGGCTCGGATAAAAGTCTGAGGAGGGAACCGAGTCAGAGCGAGACGAGCAGAAGAGCGAGGGGAGATGAAACGTGGCATGAAAATCACTCCTGCAATTTGGCTCGTCCGAAAGGAAACGATAAACAGAAGGGCAAGCGCTCTCGCACGACCTCTCCTTCGCTGGCGGGTGGATATGTTTATTCTGCTTTTACCGGATTTTGTCCGACAACACATGCCTCCAAATACATGCTCACACACTTTAGTAAAGCTTTTTTCTCTTAGCCTGCGAAGGTTTATCATATGTGTCATGCTTTTTTAAGAGATTCGGGGAAGAGCTGCGCTAATATAATAGTTAGCATCACATAAATACGGATGAACTATGAGTCACAAGCAGAATGCACAAGCAATGTCTTTGTGTGAACTGCTTAAGATGTAGAAACCATTACACCATTTCCATTAAGTCCAATACAATTCCCATTATAACCATTATACTGTATCCAATAAATGTTCTATTGTGTTATGGGCCATGTTCTATATATATGTGTATATATATATATATATATATATGTATATATATATATATGTATATATATATATATATATACAGTATATTTGCTAGAAGTAATTATAAATCACAAGAATTAGGATGCCAATTACGATAATAGCATAAACTGTTAAATATTAAGACATAAATTTACACCAAACATAAGCTACTGTATATACAGTTTACAGAAAAGCTGCAATCCATAACTTTTAGCTCTATCGACATCTCTGTTTAAAACATAACATTGCAGTAGTTTTTTATTATATATGGGTAAAGTCTTACGTCAAACTAAAATTACCTGTCAAATCTGACCCAACCGTTTAAATTATAAATCATTATAGTCATTATCATTAAAAGCAATGGGCATTTGAACAATTACTGATATTTGTAATTTTTTACCCAAAATATTTGACAGATTGCAGCTTTAACTAACTGCTTCACATTAAACAAAATATTTACAAAAATGAGGTACTAGACGTTGTGCAGAGAGATGGTAGTCCTCTCACTTTAAGAGAACAGTTTGTTTGACGGTAGCTTCCGCTTGCTCAGAATCAAGGTTGCATGAACAATGTAATGCGACGTACAACCAGCAATATAACTTTTTATCACGCTGCACAGCTACATGTTGAGAATTTAACTAATTACAGGAAAAGCAACGGTATTTGGAAACATCAGAGCTACTGTCAGTACAGAAAAACGATGGGAAGTTGGCAACAGCTCTGCTATTACTTTCAGAAGAAAGACGCTCTATCGCTTCAGGTGCACAAGTGATCTGTGGAGCCAAAAATGAAACCCAAAACTACTCTTGAGTCAGTCTTGCGGTAAATAATAAAAATAAAATGATCAAAAATATATGTATTCAATATGGACAAAGTATGATTTACAAACTAATGAGCAGCAAATGATAGTCTGAACAGCAGCAATTTGTTGTGTAGGTTGGGGGTGGTTGGTGGGGTGCCATTACACTTCAGTGATTTCAGGCTGCCTGGGGAAAGCTCATCATCACCATCCCTACAGGACACATACACACATTCATTATTATGTGAAACAACCCACCTAGCGTACGTCCACACACACAGTCGTGTATTCATGTTGATGGAGTCGTCCCATACCTGGCTCCTCTTAAAGTGTGCTATTTCTGTGAAATCTGCGCTACTGTGCAACACGCTAATGAAAACTAATACTAACTAATTATACTTGTATGACTATAGATATAGTATGAAATATTGAAATGTAAATATAGCCATGGATTATTGTATTCATATTGATAATGTGCTAATAGTGGTGCATTAATGTCTCATGGCTTCATTACAATGTCTGTTAAGTATATTTATTTATAAGTACTTTAAACAAACATGGTTACTTTGCATTTTTAATTCAATATCATGTTAAGCTAATTGTGAAAGTCCGATAAAACCTATACAAAAACCACAGCTGTGATGACGTCTATTTTCAGTTCAACGAGTAAACCAGAAGATCAAGTTGAATGCAATGCATTGTGGGATATGCAGTGTGTATTTTGTTTTTTATTGTTCATTTCGGCACTAAGAGAATGTCATTTAGAGAATATTCATATTGTCGACCGTACACATTATGTGTGATTTAAAAGAATATGTTGTTATAACGTCCGCTATTACAAACATTTCCACGTTTTATAGTCTGGCCATCTTTTATTGATTGGACAAACAGATTGTCCCGCTCCAAACTCATGGGTTGAGTCAATGTTTCTATGTCGAATCGATTAAACAAACAATGTTGCAATATTGAGAGAGCCACGGTGTTTACACTCTTTTTCAGCCGGCAAATGACTAAAGCTACTTAGCGTTGTCTCCGCACTTTAAACTGGGATGAGAGAAACGCTCAGAAACGCTGAAAAATGACTCACACCAGCTTTAATACAGTATAAGTGCTGTTTACTCGAATGTCTTCTGGAATTCACACACACTTAAAAAGGATGTGTTAACAATGTTTGTGTTGTGCTATATAACACACTATGTGTTATTTTAACACGTTTTGTATATAATATACAAATTAATTTTAATAACAACACAATAAATTCAAAAAACGACACAAAATGTGTTCCCAGAAATAACCTAAATAACCTAAATAATGTGTGTTGTCCTTAACTGAACACAAAATGTGTTGTTTTAGCACAACCGTTTTTTAAGTGTATACACAAATGTAGTCACATGTCTCATAAACATTTACACACACACACAAACGTAAACCTGTTTTCTTGTTATTATACACAGCCAGATAATATGACCTCCTCATATTTATAGACACACGGCGGCATTCATTTCACACTCCATTGGTCAAAATATGCTCAGTAACCTGCGACTAATACACGTGGAGGTCATTAGCAAAAAATTGCTTTGTATTTCCAGAATTCAATTAATTTGTCCTGCTGTGATGCTCTCCTGGTGTGCAACGTGGTGCGCAAATTCTGACACTATGAGGATAAAACAGCTCAAGATTAATCTGTAAAGTCTCACCAGATGTTCAGCGGCCCACACCCAACCCTCTAATGGCTAAAGTAGTTTGTGTGTACGTACGCACGCACGCACGCATATGTATGTGTACACGACCGGTATACACAGTGATGTGAGTTATAATTAGCTCTCGCTAATAATTCATTTCACAGGTTGAGCACACGTCTTGCTGGCCCCACTGGAGTATCCGTCTTCCTCAGTGCCTCCCAAAGACACGGCCCACATTTTAAACTCTTTCATCTTTTTGTCTGCTTCCAACGAATGAGATCTCGACGCTGAAAAGCGTCTGCTCGGGGCATCGTCTCACTTCTGCAGCATGATGTGGCACAAAACAAATCAAGCTGTGTGGCAAATCAAATAGCAATCAGGCGCTGTGTGACTTCCGTTGAGTTTCACAAAGTCCTATCCGTCTTAGAGGACACCCTACCAGGTTTAAACAAGTAACTGTGCATTGTGAGTTTAAATAGAGAGATACTGTATATAATAAATGTGTTTGCGAGTCACATGAAATATATACAAAGCATCTATTACAGTGAGTAGTTAAAGGGTCATTTCAAACTGCTTCAGCAGAACACAAAAGAAGATATTCAGAGGAATGTTGTTAACCGGAATCCATTGACTTGGTTTTGTTTTTGTGTCCATACAATAGAAGTGAACAGGTGCCAGCGCTGTTCAGTACTAACGTTCTTCAAAATATCTTCTTTTCTGTTTTGTGTTAGAAACGACTTTTATCAGACTAGAACGGAAACACACCTTTATCTAGTGCTTAACATGTTTTCATCCAGAACCCAGCGTTTCAACTCAAATGTGGAATATTTTACTTTTGGCATCTCCAGAAAGACTCGAACTTATATAGATCCACATATAGATCTACAGGCTGTATTTACATTGTCTTTTATGCATTGTGAATCTATCAGCGGATAATTCTGTAAATGCCACATCTATAAAAATGTACCAAGGGGACTATTGACAAACTGTCAGTTTAGACAGGAAGACCTTTTCTTACTATCAACATGTGGTGTTCGATCTCTGAGCAAAATTATAATTCATAATTGAATGATTCTGGTTTCCAGAGGCTGCAGAAATATTTTGCAAATAACCTTTCTTAGTCCATTAGACTAGTTATTACGTAAAGTTTATAAGGAGAACAGTCCATTATTTGATCAAATATAATGATAAATGATGTATTTTGTCATAATAAAATTTGGATTAAGATCGAATGTTGTGAAGTGAAGATTCACAGAGGTCGTATTAAACCAGCCCTTTCTATCCCTGCATTCTAACAAAAAAGCCTAACAATTATGTTTTTTATGAAGCATATCAAAAATGTATTCATTTGAACACATTCCAGCGAGCACATAACTCTATTATATGATCCACCTGCCTGCATCCAACTCATTTAATGCCGTCCTCACTATTATTTCGTTACACGTTTCATTTCCACAGAAGAACAGCAGTTTAGTGGATTTATCAGAGCGCTTTTCCCAGTATCTGCTGTTCCAGGCTGTCAGCGCATCGTAACCTCCTCATGTATTATTTCAAACATTCAATTAAAGTCTCCAGCAGACGATAAGGACACTCCCGCCCACCACAGACGAACAAGCACGAGGAAAAATGGGCCGGCCACAGCGACAGAGAGTAATCGACCGCGAGCGAGAATGCCAATAATTCCCCTGGAAAGGGAAATTAGGCAAGTTTTCCACTTTTAGTCGATAAATATTGAATCGAGGCGACAACAAGGTGCTCGTGAAGTTGTCACAGGCCCGAAACAAGCAAGAAATGTTTGCCGGTGGCGGCGAGGCACAAACAGGCCATACATTTCCTGTATTTACTGTTTTGCTTGATCATATTGCGGGGTAGCGGGAATTACTTTAAGTAGGAGCTGTGGGAGCGATTTGGCATGGATAAAAAAATACAATGTCCTCCAGACAAAACGTTTAATTTTTTATCGACTATATTGCCTTCATGAGAATTCCGAGCGGCTTCCTCCGGCTTTAATAAAAAATAAATGTCAATTACATGCCGTTACGCCCATGTCGCGATGGTAGGCCTACATGTTACAGCTCGGGTTCAGCAGATTTAAGCCTTGACTCAAATGTGATTAAAATTTTTTCTCTTGATATAGTTTGACTTTGTTAAAAAGTGAAGTGTGTAATTGAAATGTCAAGTGTAAACTGTCTGTGAATACCTTATCACGACATCTGGGTTAAGGGAAGTATTTTAACATTGAAGGAATGGTGCACTGTGCTTACATATAAATAGGATTGTCAATGAAATTTTAAGTCTATGCCACGTACATAAACACTACCTTACAATAACATTGATAGCATTATATACTGTAATTACCATCATAGAGAAAAACAATGTGCCATAATTAAATGGTTAAACGTGAGTCTGGAATGGTCTTTTGGTTCTTTAGATTTGCTCAGACATTCAAGGACTGGTCAATTCTGCTAAGAACACAAGCAGAACACACAATCCATTTCAAACCATCTCTGTCGTGAGCCGCCTCCCTCCACGGATGCTTTCAAAAGGAGTCATTAAGATTAATGAAGCTTGGTGATTAATTTAAATAATGGCTGTACGGGAAACAGAATAAAAGCCCGAGCACAATACCTTGACGAACCCGAGCTACGGTGATGACAAGACAAGAGCTGCTCTTATCAAGAGCACGCAAAATCACACTTGCGCTCGGCTAACTTCCCTCCCGCTGTTTTGCTGCCTTTTCTCCGTTTCTCATTTCCATTTTCTGTGGTGTTCCTCACTCCCTCATTTTCTCTTTCCTTTATTGCACCATTCTGTCTCACTCTGCCTTATTGACTGGGACTGTGCAACCTGGGAGCGTAGGAAGTCACGCCAGACAGTCTGTATCGATTCTATTTAAGTGAACATTGGAACATTATTGCCATTCCGTTATGCATATGCATCAGTTTGAGGCAATTACTGTATATTCAAGACCTGGTTTCAAAGTAACAAAGCATTTGAACGAGGTCCAGCACGCAAGGTAAAATAAAAGTCAATCTAAGAGCGCAACCACATAGACAGCGGTTTTAAAGTGGATTTGATTCCGGAAGTTGTCCCCTTTTGTTTTCCACATACGGATTTGAAAAGCAAGTACTTTGTGTACTTGAAAAGTGTAGAAGGTACAAGTAAGGCATAGACGGTTTCATCGGACGCACACGCCTGGCCCGAAGTTAACTTCTGGTCCGTGTTTGTTTATTGGTCTGGCTAGTGACTAGTAATAAAACAATTTATTTTATTTTTAATTGATATTAATATTAATTGTTTTAAATGAAATTAAAACTACTCAACACTTAATGATTCTTGTTGCATAGTTAAGTTTGGGCCATATAACGTTTGTTGCCACTGAAACCGTCTATAGGGAGGGTATAAAAAACATGCCATGAATGATTAAATAAAAAAAGAAAGCAGAATGTAAAACATTGAAAAGTACATATTCAAATATATTTTATGAACATTCTACCTAACTGGTGTATACAAGGGATACAAGGGATTATGGGTAAGGTAGTTCTTCATTTGGAATTCAATGGTTAAACCTTATTTTTAAGCTTAAAGCGATAGTTAACCCAAAACTGAAAATGTATTCACGGAAAATAATTTACTCACCCTCACATTGTTCCAAACTTGCTTGTTTTTTGTATTTCTGTTGAACACAAACAAAGATATTTTGAAGAATGTGGCAAAACCAAACTGTTCTGGGACACCATTGACTAACATATAATTTTTCCTATTATTGGAGTCAAAAGTGCCCCAAAACCAAATATTCTTCCAAATATCCTTGTTTAATGGTGAGTAAATGATGACAGAATTTCCGTTTTAGGGAAACTAACTTTAACTCGTAATGACTTCTGCAGAACCATGCACCACCCTTAAACAATCTTGGAGCCAATAGGAGGTCTGTCAGGAAAATATACATGTATGTATAAAATGTATACATGAATATATACGTTCATATACCGTAGCTAAAAATCTATTTCTCTATGAAGAAAATGTTGACAATCCACTAATGAAAACAGACTACAATCACTGAAGTGAATTTGTTATGAGTATCTGACGCGAGTCCGCTGTTCTGCTTTTCCTGTGGGCTGTAGATTAAATAAAAGTCCCATTTGTTGAGATATCATACCACTCAGTTTCTTATTTATTATATTAAAATAAACCAACCCCTCTGGTGAAAGAAAAAAGAATTCGAGGATCTAGGATTATGTATTTGTGACAAGGGTCCATTTCTCAAAAATAATAGCATCTTCTCTGTGGAATAGCTTTTCCGTCTACTAAGAACTCCTTCACATCACCAACGATGCGTTCAACTTTATTTCTGGTGAATTGGTTTACAACATGCTGTGACGGAAAATGCAAACCGAAATGGAGAGAATATTCTTCTGAGAGCAGACAATCACAGAAGTTAATCTAGCAATGAAATGAGAATTTGTTATGTTACGCAGTCCTGTTTAACGGAAACAGTAAAAGCTTATGGTAAATTGTGTATTATATCCTTCAGAGAAACTTAAATCTCGCCTAAAATGTCTTACACTCTCATACAGTGTTAATACACAGATGAAAGGCCTTCTGTGGTCTTAGAAGACGTCTGCTTGAAAAGATGTGACAATAGCACTCTATATGTTCCCCTTGTGCAACAGGGCAACAACAGAACAACACCACATGCTAACCTATGTGGTGAGTGTCACCGCTGACAACCTCCTGCTGTGGAGCCAACCTGCTTCTACAAGGTCAATATTCTTTGTCCCTGCTGCTGCCTCATCCAAATGCAATATGGTCCCTGTTTCTCAGAGGTGCGATCTATTAAAACACTCCGCCGCGGAAACTACCCCCAAGGCTATACATCTTGCTGCTGGACGTCTGAGAGGGTGGGTTAGATTGGCTGTCTACAGGTATTTTGTTCTAAAGCAAAGAAAAGCACCTGAACTTGTGCAGGTCAAATCAGAGGAGCTCTTGCTTGGATCAATAGTTGAGATATAAAATGTTTTGCTTATTAAAAATCTTTATGACGTTCTGAGGTATGCCTTTCCCATGGTAACAAATGCATAAAACTAATAACACAGGGTCATTCGGGTAGGCCTACTGGGTGTCATCTTGATCTTAAAAATGATTAAATATAAATATGAAATATAAATATGCTCTATTAATAACACATGAGACTGTATTTACAAATGATTGAACCAGTTTGTTCATCTTGTTGATCTTGTGTCTTGGCGATGGAAAGCCGGTTTACCTGCCAAAAGGTTTTAATTTTTATAAAGGAGCCGATAAAATATTTAAAATCAATATTTTTGTGGTTAATAGGTTACCCACATGATCAATGCACTGTAAAAAATTAGAGAATTTTTGCTTTTATTTTTTTAAAAGATTATTCTTGTATAATTTCTAAAACTATAATTTTACAGAATTTTATGATTTTTCACAAATTTGCGTTTTTGAAAAACAGTCAAAAATACTGCAAATTTACAAGAAAAGCATGAAATTTATGATAATTTTATGGTATTTAAATTTCTTTTAAAATTTTTTACAGTGTGTCAGGGTTTATTTTGCAAAAACAACCAACTGTCTATATTATATTTTGCTTTTATGCTCTGAATATCATGATTTTTTTGTTGTTAATAAAAATAATCAGTTATTTTCTGTATATATACTTTAACTCACACATTGTGTTTGGGGTCTGAGGTGCATCAAAACCATTTTGCTATAGCTCAAAAACATACTTGACATTGAAGATTCAGGTTAAACACTTATCCTTTCAAAGAACTGATGCAGGATTTGAACATGATAACAGGCTTTAACCGTCTTCTTTGAAAAGTATAATTTTTCAAAAAGAAATGTGGTAAACAAAACATTTGAAAAAACATTTGTACCTCAATATTAGGAAGTAAGACTCAAGCGTTATGATAACAGTACAAACGCTGTTGTTGGTAATATTAGGGGTTTAAGTTGTGTACATTTCTGTTTAGTGTTCCCAGTTTTGAGTTAACTTGTACTTTTTTAAATTATCATCATTGAAATCAAAGTATAGGTGACATACCTTTACTTTTTATATATCAGGTTTAGTTTGGCATATACCCACAGTAGTGAATGGCACTAGAGAGTTAAAGAAACACGGTTCTCCTTGACCTGGTGTTGGGTGGCTTCTCTTCTTTGGAGCGAGTGATTTATCGGTGCGCATCTCTGTATCTCGATCACACAGCCCAGTGTGAGCTGTAAGTGTGTTCCAGCTACTCAGTAAACACGTGCGGTATATCATTACTGCCAAGCTATTCTGAGCCATATGATTAGCAAGTCAAATAGTCCGAATCGCATGATATAACACCACAGCATGCGTTTCATCCACTGCTGACAAAGGTTTCATAGTCACTTTCTCAGGAGAATTAATTTAAAATGCCTTTATAATTTAAGTATAGGTATAATGTATATGTTCAGAGATAAAAATGTGTCAACATAGAAAGTAACATTCCTTCAGCCAACTATTTAGTGTAAAATAACAATGAAAAGGTCATAATATCAAAAGTAAAATTTTATGGTCAGGTCATGATCAAAAGGTTCAACTGCATATAATGTGTGAGCTACAAATTTTACATTTATATTTATGCTTTTGGCAGACAGTTTTATCCAAACCGCTGAAAATGGTTAATAGTGTAATTCCATATTAGTTGAGCTACATGAAAATACAAACTTACAGACAATACAAATGAGCAATTCCAGCGTTTTGGATGTGACGTTTTAAGACAAAACTTGAAATATAAACTCAGAGACAAAGTATTTAATACAAATATACTGAATCATCTGTTTATATTTTGCTGATCCCCTGATGATGTCCAGACATCAGAAAAATATCAGTCGAAGCACCCGTTTCTATTTTTAAAAAGAGAAAAATGCACGTGTTATGGATGTGACAGGAGAAAAAGGAAGCACGTTTTTGAGAGACAACATACTGTGTAGAATTTCTGTAAATTAAAATGCACAAACCAGAAGCAATCATACCCAACACATGGAGAAGGGATGACTCTTCATACAACATCAAATATTTATTTTCATTTTGCCGATTTATGAGGAAAATGATCAGTTATGGATGTGAAAATTCTGTTATGGATGTGATAATTCACTTACCTGACTATAGAAAACAATGCTTTAAAAAACACACACACCATTTTTTAAACACTTAAAGACTTCACGTGGGTATGAAAATCACCAAATATTGACATCAGTAGCCTATGGTGAAAAACTATTTTTTTTCTTAAGGTTGACATTTGCATGGAATTGCCCAAATCCATTAAAAGTACACAAAATATTATGCAAGTTCGTTAATATAGTTTTATTTTCATACTTAATTCTAAAAAGATCCCACTACACATTGTTATAAATATAATGTTTTGAGCATCGTGTCTTTTATGTAATATCGTTAGCCTAAATTAGCATTTAGCTGTAAACACTTATTAGAGTAGACTTTCATAGCTATACTTTCAAACATTATGAATTCTTTATTAGGCATTTTCAAGTGCCAACGATAAAGTTCTTCCTAAACATACAAAAAACCGAAGTAGCTTATGAAGCACTGAAAATGCCTCGCAGGAAGAATTCGAAGTGTTTCCCTTGTGACAGCAACAGTAGCGGTTAGCAATCATTGAGTATTGTACAATCTACAACAGAGAGTTTCTCTACGTTTGTCTGTTCCGGCCTGTTCTCCAACACAATACGTAGGATTTCACAAGCTTTACCACCTGAGGTTCATATCTACTCCAAGTGCTCTCTGTCTGGATTTTCAAGTGTGTATGTGTGGGTGAGTGAGTGTGTCTGTAAGGTGAGGGAGCGTGTCTTTGAGACAAGGTGAGCGTGTGGGTGGTCGGTATGTTTTGTTGTGATCGTGTGGGCAGAGGTAATGCACTTTTAAGCCGTCAAAGACTGAACGCGTGTGTATGTGTGTGCATTCTGACTCGACGCAGTTAACCTGTCGTTCACCACAACGGCACAATGGCATGGTTGTTCGAGAAAACCATTGACTGTTCCATCTGACTTCAGCAGCCAAAATCTCAAGTAGCACTACTGTTAGCTTAAGCGTTAGCATTTTCTAGCTATTACCTCATTAATGTGATGAAACCAGCTCTGTGTGTGTTTTTAAGCAACGTGTCGGTGACTGACTGATTTTCTTTCTCAAAGTCTTACTTGAAAAGAGACAAATCATTATCTCTAGAAACCCAAGCCTCAGTGCCATGGGCTAAGAAGACAAAGTAAAAAAAAACAAGAAAAGGAAAGTGTTTGTTTGATGTCGGCCAAGAAGAGAAGTGCCAGTGTTCAACATGGCGGATAACACGCTTCCGCTTCTGAATGCCCGAATAACCAGAGGCTAACTTTAGCCGATCATTAGAATTCTGCTCCACACCGAGCTGGCTTGGGGAGCCAAGAGAGCGAATAGATACTCGTTTTTATTCATTTTCTTGTTCGCGCTCTCGCTGTCCAAGAATGGCAGCATCCCTGCTAGTTAGCACTTCTGAAATGTAATAACAAAGGCCTCCGGAGTGACGCTAATTTGATATGAAGCTCTCTCTTTCTCATCCCCTGCCGCACGTTTTCCTTCCTTCTCGAGGAAAGATTGGGCCTCAGCTGATAAAGCTTCATGAGTCTGGAGAAAGAACGCTTATATAGCCGAGCTGAACAGGCCATTCACACAGGCAGGGCCAGGTTGAGGCGTTACACACAATGGTATTACTTTTCGCACTGTGGTGGCAGTCATACTATGGTGTGTGTGGGTACATGACGTAAAAAACTGTTTAAGAGAAACGTATGCTGGGACCTGGGGCACTTTTGGTGCTCTGCCAAATCTGTTTGACGTCAAAGTTTGGTTCCTTTGGCTCAAACTTGTTTTCTCATCGCTGCTTATGTCCAGCTAGAAAATAAATTACCCTCAGGGAGCAATTTGCATTCTTCGCACCTATTGCAGCTCATCCGTGGCATATAAATGCGGGTGCTGTTGCATTTAAAGTTTTGATGGTAAATCCAAAAGGTTACTTGAGAAACAAGTTTGTGAAAGTCACTGCGGACAGGAATGGAGAAAAAAATGTTGGTTTGACACTCTGTCACACGTCAATTGTCCAATGAGTAAAGGCGGATACAGCTGCGCATTCAGAAAATCCAATTTGGGTATGCCTGCTTGATTTCAAACCGAAACGGTTTCTTCCACAGCCTGAATATATACTGAAGACATTCCATCCCTCAATCACAGCCGCAAACCTCTCTCATATACTGTAGCTGTCTCGGTATTTCCTACATTTTTGAAACACACATACTTGAAGGAAAAGAGTAATTGTGGAAAGGTATAAGACCACCAATCAAAATAAGTTTTTTCTCGCTTTTATCACCTTGTTGTGAGGTCTGAGAGTTCGACCGAGGTGAGTGTTGTGGTCTGGAGGCAAAACTGTTCCATTTTCTTGCCTTTTTAATGTGAGACACAAGAGTGTCTCTAAGTGTTGTGTGCTTTATGCCTTGATGATTTGCACCGTGTCCTTCTTGCCTTTTCCCTCCAGCAGAAGAACACACATCCTATGTAGCAGTTCAACACCTTGGGCGAGCCACAAAAATGACAACTACAGCAACAGTATTGATGTAGAAAATCACAAAACACCACTCCTTCAGTCCTTTTATTGAGATTCATTGACATATCTATATACATAGTTATAAAAGCCAAATGTTAAAAAAGATGTTTCAAATATTATTTAATGGCAAAATATTTGGTTTTCATTGTACTTATTTAATTAATAATTTAATATATAATAATTTTTCCTTCTATGGTAGTCAATGGTGGCCAAGAACTGTTTGGTTACAAGCATTTTTCCAAATATCTTTCTCTGTATATACACAGATTTGGAACAACTCGAGGGCTAGAAAGTGATGAATACATTTTTATTATTGGGTTGTTGCGTTAAATAAACCCTTTGGGTTTTTTGCCTTGTCCTATACTGTAAAGAAATTTTATTTTTATAATCTGTATTCGGGCAATTCCAGCGTTATGGACGTGACATTTCGCGTTATGGACGTGACATAAAAATGCCCAGCGAATTAATTTGTTACGAATACATTGAATCATCTGTTTATATTTTGTCATGGTTTCACCTCTCCTTGTCAGGTATTTCTTGGTTTAGAGGTGGAATCATACAGAATCCTTTGTTTTCATGTGGGTAGAGATGTTTTTGACCATGTGGCCTTCCATACTCTCCCCGAGTCGCGTCATCGTTCCTACCCTCCTGTTTCCTAGTTTGTGTTAATAAGTTTATCCCTTGCACCTGTTCCCTCTTGATTTGCTCCCCTTTAAAACATCCTCGTGTTCTTTGTCCTGTCTGGTTCATTGTATGTAAGTGTATGTCTTACCTCATCCGTGTCCCAGATAGTCCTTGTATTCCTGCCCTCGTCTTGCCTTGTTCCCAAGTGTTTGTTTTCCTAGTTTAGTTAGTCCGTGTTCTTGTTTATTGTTAAAAGTATCCTGTCTTGTTTTCCCCATTGTGGGTTTTGTTTTACCTTTTTGTAGTCTTTGTTATTTTGTAATAAATCCTTGTTAACCCCTTCATCCCTGACTCTTGCCTGCAATTGGGTTCTCCTGCCTTGTCTCTCTGTGCAGTTCATGACAGAATGAACCAGCCAGAACCGAACCCAGCGGCAGCCATGAACGCCGAACGTGGTCTTCTCCGAGCGAGCGGAGCAAGCTCACCTCCTGTTCGGCATCCGACAGCGGGAAACAGACGTGTGCACCTTTGCACGGGACTTCCTGATTGAGGCAGTGGGGACGGAGTTCAATGAGGCAGAGCTGAAGCTCATTTTTTGCAGCGGCCTCATTGAACCCCCCACGCCCAGTGAGACGCGTCTGTTGAAATCCCAGGGCTTCGAGGATATGTTGAGGTTCCTGGCCATCCGGGACAAGTCCTGGCCCTTACCTCCAGGCGAGCCTCCATCCTCCCTGGCGACAATCCCGGAGGGCCGGGCCTTGCAGATTGGGGCTGTGAGCATCACCACGCACCCCTCCTCAACTTCTGCAGCCTCTCCACCATCGCCCAGTCTCACTGGCAGCACCATGGACAGCCCCCCCACCAGCCAGTGGCCCTGTACCACCAACCCAGTGTGGTGGGAGTCCATGGCTTCCCAATCCCGCGCTGGAGGTGGCCCTTTCCCGGCCCAGGACTGTCGTCCTTTCCGGGACTATGCCAGGGAAGTCGAGGCCAGGAGAGCTGCTGTCCCCGAGGTGTTGGCTTGTGCCTACTTGTTGGCCGGGATGGACGACCCCCCCAGCGTTTACAGAGCGGGAGGAACTGGTCTACCAGCCGTTCCCACAGTTAGTGGAGCGGCTACAGGGTGGACAGAAGTCCTCTCGTTCCGGTCTGGTGTCCATTCCGGAGGACCGGGTTGTAGGCACCCTCACCTTGGGGGACTCAGCAGCACCCACCTCAACCCCTGCAGTGTCTCCGCCACCACCGACGAGCATCCGTGGCAGGCGTGGACGGAGGGAGTCGTGGGACTCCCCGTCCGACTCCTCCATCACGGAGCTGGTCGTGCTCCCCACCGCTTCTCCGCAGCCGACCACACCTACCGTGGGCCGGTCGAAGAGGAAGAAACCGAGGAGGGGAGTAGTGTCCAGTCCGGTGCACCCGGAGGTCCCGAGTCCGGAGGTCCCGAGTCCGGAGGTCCCGAGTCCGGAGGTCCCGAGTCAAGAGGTGTCAAGCCCCAAATATTTTTTGGGGGGGCGCCGTGGGGATGTGACGGTCGGTGCGGCCAGCCCGGCCGCAGACTCCCCAGCAACCGGCCCAAGCCCGGTCCAGCAACCGGCACCAAGCCCGGTCCAGCAACCGCACCAAGGCACCAAGCCCGGTCCAGCAACCGGCACCAAGCCCGTCAGAGCCAAATCCAGCCGTCGTCAAGCCATCCAAGCCCAGCCGTCGTCAAGTCCGGCCATCCAGCCGTCGTCAAGTCCGGCCATCCAGCCGTCGTCAAGTCCGGCCATCGTCCCGGCCAAGTCCGGCCATCCAGCCGTCGTCAAGTCCGGCCATCCAGCCTTCGTCAAGTCCGTCCGTCGTCAAGTCCGGCCTTCCAGCCGTCGTCAAGTCCGGCCTTCCAGCCGTCGTCAAGTCCGGCCTTCCAGCCGTCGTCAAGTCCGGCCTTCCAGCCGTCGTCAAGTCCGGCCTTCCAGCCGGTGTCCCGTCCGGCATTCCAGCCCTTGTCCCGCCCGGCATTCCAGCCGGCCGTCCAGCCCTTGTCCCGCCCGGCATTCCAGCCGGCCGTCCAGCCCTTGTCCCGCCCGGCATTCCAGCCGGCCGTCCAGCCGCCCGGCATTCCAGCCGGCCGTCCAGCCCTTGTCCCGCCCGGCATTCCAGCCGGGGTTCAGCCCAGCAGTCCTGCCGGGGATAAGAACAGTTTTCCCCAGGACTTCCCCTGTCAAGCCTCCTGGGGCTCCGCGCCCTGGCGCGCCCCCAAGGGCTGGAACTTCCCCACCCAGCCCTACCCCTTCTGGACTTCCCCCAATGTACTCTTGTTTGCCCCCACCCCCCCCTCCCTTGTTTATTATTTTTATTGTCACACCCCAACCCATTGTTTGTTCTTGCCTGCCTTCCCCTGATATTGTTTTGCATGTTTTGTTTAGTCTTGTCTTTGTCCCAGTCTGCCTTGTCTTGTTCGTGCCTTTGAGGAGCATCAGGTTGCTGCTCCTTAAGGCGGGGGTTCTGTCATGGTTTCACCTCTCCTTGTCAGGTATTTCTTGGTTTAGAGGTGGAATCATACAGAATCCTTTGTTTTCATGTGGGGAGAGATGTTTTTGACCATGTGGCCTTCCATACTCTCCCCGAGTCGCGTCATCGTTCCTACCCTCCTGTTTCCTAGTTTGTTGTTAATTTTTATCCCTTGCACCTGTTCCCTCTTGATTTGCTCCCCTTTAAAACATCCTCGTGTTCTTTGTCCTGTCTGGTTCATTGTATGTAAGTGTATGTCTTACCTCATCCGTGTCCCAGATAGTCCTTGTATTCCTGCCCTCGTCTTGCCTTGTTCCCATACCCTGTGTCTAGTAAGTGTTAGTTTAGTGTTTATATTCAAGTGTTTGTTTTCCTAGTTTAGTTAGTCCGTGTTCTTGTTTATTGTTAAAAGTATCCTGTCTTGTTTTCCCCATTGTGGGTTTTGTTTTTCCTTTTTGTAGTCTTTGTTATTTTGTAATAAATCCTTGTTAACCCCTTCATCCCTGACTCTTGCCTGCAATTGGGTTCTCCTGCCTTGTCTCTCTGTGCAGTTCATGACAATATTTTACTAAACCCTTGTTGATAGTCTAAACATCAAAAAATGCCAGTCCATGAACTAATTTTCTATTTTAAAAAAGGGAAATAAACATGCGTTATGGATGTGACAAAAAAAGGACGCGGTTCTTGGGAGACGACAAACTTTGTAGGATTTCTGTGAAATAAAATGCACAATCCTGAAGCAATAATACCCAATGAATGGAGAAGGGATGCCTCTTTATAGAACATAAAATAGTTACTTTATTTTATTTTCCATGTGTCCATTTATTGGGAATATGTAGCGTTATGGATGTGACACTCCTGAAAATGGCACTTACCTGACTGTGAAAAATCATGCACTAAAAATAAAACTAATGCTCTACAAATTTGAAGAGAGATCTCACATGGGTATTTGAACCACCAAATGTTAATATCTGTGCTGTTACCATAGTAAAAACTTGATATTTTCAAGGCAAGGTTGACATTTTCATGGAATTGCCCATTCACTTTAAATTATCGACTATCTAGAAACCACCCAACCCCTGGCGACCAGCCAGAAAACCCTATCAACCACATAGAACTGTGCTAAAAATACTCCAAACACCTTGACGATCACATAACAGTGCCCTGGCAACCCCCCAAAACACACAAGCATCCTGGCAGCGAGTTTTACACGGTAAGCCACCTCTCGCATTTTGTGCGATTCCAGTTTTTAAGTCATCATAAAACAGAAGTTGCGATGGTGTTTTCGTCTGTATTGTCACATACAGTATATCTAATTGTAACAGCTTCGGGATTGAGAAAAAAGGGCGGCGCATGATTTCAACCTTTCGGAGTTGAATTGGATAGATGTCAGTGTTGATGATTTCATGTTGACGTTAATATAAATCCAGTTGTCTTGATAATTCTATTGCAACCTTCCAAAAGTTGTATCTATCTCTGTCATTGACAGACTTTTCCAATAAGTACATGTGTAGATTGGCGAGGTGGGGGATAGAGGCTGTGCTTGGGGGGATGATGATGATGAAGTAATTACTAGCGCTAATACCATTTAACTTTTTGGCAGCGGATTACCATGACTGTAGCTCTTCACGTCGTTGCCCCAATCCCATTACTGTCACATCCCCTGTGTTTGACGGTCCCAGTCCTGTGTCGGTGGAGGCCACAGGCCCCGCATGCACGCAAGGTGCAGGCTGACTGAAGGCGTACTGGAAACAGCCAAGGACGAGGAGAGGGTGTTTGCCTGTTTGTGTAATCGGAGTGACATTCGGGCCCCGGCAGCCATGGTAGCGCTGACTGCAAGGGAACGCTTCGCTGATGGATCTGTCAAGCGTGTGTTCATGGAGTGTGTGCGTGTCACAGTGTACGCGTGTCAATGCACCTTACCTGTCGATCTTGTTGCCTGTTTGTTTTGGATAAGAGAGGAAACGGAGGCTATCGTGGGTTTAGCTTAAGCGTGTTCTGGTGTTTTATTGGATTTTGAGTTTAAAAGGAAATGAAAGAAGAAGAAAGGCAGAATTTATTGAAATCTTTCATTTTTTTATGTCTATTTATTCCATGATGTGTAGAATATGTTTAATCTCATAAATGTCAAATACATATTATAAAACAATAATTGTATACAAAGTATGTAATGTAGATGGGATTTAAAAAAAAGCATTCATTAACATATTCCTTACGTATTGTTAACTACAGTTGAAGTTTATTAATTGTTTTTACATTTATTTAAATGAGGTTGCATCCTACATTCCAAGTTACATCCTGTTTTCAAATGTATAGGTATAAAAGGTATAAAAATCTGAATTGTGCACAAGCTGCTATATAAAGGAATATGGTTACGGTGATGTGTTTGTTGTATTTCTGTGTGTGTGTGTGTGTGTGTGTGTGTGTGCATCTTTGCAGAGAGAGGGTGACTTTATTGGCTATTAGATATCTCATAAACATTATGGATTTTCGTTGCAACAGAATATCCAGCAAAGTCATAAACACCTTGTAAAATGTGAAATCTTTCACGTAAATTCACCTACAGACTGAATAAATCATTGGGTACTTTATGGCTCAGCCTATTCTAACGTAAATCAGCAGAAACCAGAAAAACCCTCAGAACCATAAAACAGGCTTTTTACATGAATTAAAATGATTATGCTATTCACGGGTACTATACAATAATAGTCATCACATCACAATGATAATATCCTCCTACGTTTTAGATCGATAGGTATTCAGTTCAAACAATCCATAAGCTTGAGACACTGAAGTCTATGGATGTTTGCAAACTGTAGGAGGAATCGTATTAGTGCTTTTTCAACAAAATGGCTATCAAAATCCCAGAGCATGACACAAACATCTGTGCCATCATTGAAATATTCACCTTTGAGGGTAAATGTGCACACAGTGTGAGCGCTACGTGGGGTAATGCATGCAGGTGTTGATGTCCTATGTTTAATGCATACCAAAGGCTAATTGCTCGCCCAGCGTTTTCTCAAACCGCTCACTTTTAAAACCCCAACAGCCTGCAATTATTCAACACTGAAATGGTCAAATTACACAGCAACACCATTGTATCCAAACCTCCCACTTGTGTATGTTAAAATCACGGATGGTTGGCCATTATGGGTTACTAGCTCTTAAAGCTTTATTGGCTAGAAGTCAATGTGAGAGAGACTTTGGAACAGTCAGGTTTGCAGGGTAATCTCAAGCTGAGTCATTATGTTGTGCTGTTGTGACGACAGGTTGGTGTATAGATGATTTATGTATAGGGCATCATGCTGCCACACAGTCTTTTCTTATTTAATCCGTATTTTTGTCTTTTTTTCCAGTACAAACAGATTAAAAGTATCTCAAACAAGATACATTTACTTGAAAAGGGCTTGGATACCATTACTCTTGGGGAAATGAGAATTAAAGGAGTAGTTCACTTTAAAATAAGCCCCTTTTGAATTTCCATAGTAGGAATAAAAATGGATTATTTTTTATTCATACTATGAAAAGTCAATATTTTGACGTCAACTACTCCTTTAACACACTTAGAGAAAATGTATAGACTATGGAATATGGGAACTTGTTTATTTGTTTGTTTATTTATTTGTTGTTATTTTTATTTCATATTTGAGACATAAAAATCACTCAGTTTTGCAAGATTTATGTTTATTTTCTGAAAACACATATTTACTTTTCATTTTATTTATTCAAATTTACAAAGAGATTCTTTTTTTTTTAAAGATGTTTAGCTTTGTTTATTTATTTATGTATCTAATAAAAAAGACAATTCATGTTTAAAAAAATGATTTCGCATTGCAGAAAATCAGCTGGGTTGGTTAGCATGTTATCTGCAGTATGCAAGCAAGCTGAAAGCTGCCAGTTGTCCATTGGTGATAGCTTAGTGTGAGGTGAGGGGAAACATGCAGTGTCCTCAGAGGGCTGTAGGGTTAGTCAGGGTGATGGCAGTGAAAAGGTCTCTCTTTGTTTAAATACCACAGCCTTCTTCTGCTGTTTACACTGCTGTCATTGAGCAAAGAAGGTAGGGAAGAAGGGAGTACACAAATACTGACACTGGTACTGAAGATGGATTTTTTTCAAAGTAATGCTGGTCATTGTAGAATATAGTCTAACCGCTGAGTTTTTTAATTAATTTTTTTATTATTTTTTTTATCATTCTTTATCATTTACTTACCCTAATGTCATTCCAGTATAACAGGGGTTTTCAACTACTTTTCTTTGAGGGCTAGATTCCAAAAGTATAAATAGGATGCGGGCCAGTTTTCTCCCATATCATAATTTCTTCTGTTATTCTGTATTTCCACAATTTATTGCATTTTGTTCATTTTTATACTTTTTTTGTTGCTGTTACTTACAGGTCATATATTGAAACATGCACACAAATATTGCATCCAGTATATACATTTTCATGATATTTAATTAAAAGGGATATTGTCTTTTTAATTGTATTTTATATTCCCTAATACGTTGAATGAAATTGCTGTTAATTTACTCACCCCCAGTACTTCCAAGATGTGGGTGATATTGTTTTTTTTTTCAGTAAGATATTTATGAAGATATTGAATTAATGAAAGTCAAATAAAAAAAGTAAAAAACGCTAATACATTCAATTGTTATGAGCCACGGGAATTACTTTCGTATTGAACTTTCATAGGCGTGGCGTCTCAGGATGTGAATTTCTTAAAGCACACCATTCTCAAAGTTTCTCCACTTATAATGTGGGGAGATTATTAGTTAATTTAGTTAACCTGAAAAACCCCCTGAAAAAAAAGGCGAGGTCTGGTGGAATTTCACTTCTTTAAATTTAGTTAGTGAGTAGTATAGCTGTTTGAGCATAATCAACATCTGCCAAGTCAAAATGCTCAAAGTTCACAGAAAATCAAGATATTTTCTATGACAGAAATCCCTTTTTAAAGAATGAACGGCTCATTTGGACTACAACAACGTATTTCCTGTGTTAGTGACAAATTTACATTGACCCTCCCCCATGGAACACAGATAGGGTAATGGGTGGGACATATCAACACACGCTCTAAGCGGTAGACCAATCACAAAATACTGGCTCAGCTTGACCAATCAGAGCGTTTCGGAAGGAGGGACTTCATTGAACTACGACCTCAACAGCCTGTTTTTTGAGAATCGAGATGACGGTGTAAAATAAGGTTAAATATTACAATTTAAACATGAACGCCTATTGTTTAGCACATCATAAACATAATAAAGACCTTGAAAAATAGGCAAAATAGGACCCCTTTAATTTTGTTTCTAAAACTGTTGATAAAGCTGTTGAGATCTCTCGAGTAGGCCTGTGAGATTGCCAGTGTCTGTTTTTTCAGAAGAAAAATCTATAAAGCAGGAGACTTTAAAGACTTCTTTAGCTCTCTATTAGTCTCTATGCTGTCTTGCAGAAGCAACGGACAGATTAAACTTATCTCATTTGTGATTTTGTTCCTTTGGGCTAACTTAACTGCTGTGATAGTGTTATAGCTAACTTATAATAATTAAAGAGAGCCTCAGTATCGAAAACAAATTCACATTTGGCATGTTATTTCATCAAGGTCCCGCAAATAAGAACAAGCAGTATTTCAATTCCAGAGTACAAGGCAGTGAGAACAGTATAGCGGATCTTATCCTACCTTAAACTTAATCGTGAATAAATAATAAACTGAACAAAGAATCAAGTGTAGAATAAAATGAAATGTTCAGAATCTATGTCATAGGAAGCAAAAGAAGGACACATTTCAGGATTTCTATGTAGGATTTCTATTCTGCTGTATGTACAACAACAAAGATGAATGGCTTTTCATGTAATGAAAAAATAATCAAACTGTAAATGTAAACATAAGACCATTAACAATTATTATTGCTCAAAAATGTTCACATCATTGTGTTTTCACCATTCCTATTACATTACATTTGTGATGTTTCTAATTGTAACGCACAAACTAGTTTTGGATAGACCATTCGTTTTGATTGGCACAAAAATTCCTAATATCCTGAATATCCCCTACAAAACAGAATTGATTATGTATTCATGACACTTTTAAATATTTAGATGAATAATAATGCGTGAGTTTTTCTGTATTCGGTTGAGAAGTGCTCCAGCACGCCAGGGGTTAATTTTTTACCCACTGTGTCAAATATCCACACAGCTGCCTGTGTCCTCTCTAAAATATTAATGAAGTCTGTCGATATGCAGAGCAAGAGTGTGAGCGAGAGAGAGAGAGATTCCAGGGTAAAATCTTGACCATGTTGACATTTCATCTTGCACTAATTGGAACCTGTTTGATGTTTTTTAACCACGTTACCTTCACCTCAAGCTTATTCGTTCGATTTCTGCAATAAAATCATTCACCCCAAGCTGAACAAACCCATTTTTCACACATTCTTGGATTTCAGATTTAGTCATAATGACAGAACACGGCCAAGCATCACGTTGCCAGGTTGCTCCTTAATTCAAACGTCAGCATGGGGAGAGAAAAAAAGTGTTTGCGTGTACTGTAATCATTCTTGTTTTCTTGTAATCCGGTCCGTACTGTGTTTGACTATAGGAAAGAAGAAAGCTGGTCTGGAGGATGATGTAGGAGTACTTTTTAGTTGCAGAAGTGCAATATTTGGCAACCTATTGTAGCATTCAACCTATATGTGAGATGCAAGGCTTTACATTTTATAACTTGGCAGGTGAACAGACGCTGCGAAGTGCTTTAGCGTATATCTGTCCCATCAGCCTCTAAAAAGCTGATGCTACGCTTTCAAAGAAGAGTGAGACACTGGCTTCCTGTCCGCTCTACCTTAGTGCTGTTCTTAGTTAGTTGTCTGGATAATGGCCCTCTCTTGAGGGTTTCCGTGACTGTGTTTTTGTGTGTAATGGAGAGAGGGAGCTTAAGCTCGCCTGAATGCATTACACCGCACCATCTCTCACTCAAGCCCTTTCTGGGTGCTATTTGTGCCAGTCGACTCACACGTTTCCCCGGACTGAAGCTCGATGTTTCCCCCTACTGGAAGAGAGGGGAAGGACACTCCTGGAGATAGTTTTACTAAGATCCTTTTGCGGATAAGTGCTTTTCATCTCCCCAGCCCGAACCTCTTGATATTCAGGCCAGCAGTGGAAATAATTGCATTTATGTGTTTTTACATAAAAGTTATTAAAATGGAATGGTATTCACAACCAATAAACAAAGCGCGACAAATCAGATATTAACATTCATGCGAAGCAGCGGCGTAGAACGATAATTCATATTCTCGCGGCTGCTTTATCGCCTCGTGGTGCACTTATGAATTTCTGGGGGGCAGAGGCGGGTGTCAAATATCCTGACTTTCGAACCGCGGAGGGCTATTAAAACCAAGCTGTCGAAGGAAACGTCCTCCAGGTCTGTCTTTTTCTCTCCTTCGTTTGTGTCAGAAACTATAGCTGCCACCACCCAACCTCCCCCCGTCCGTCTCTTCCACTATCCCTCTCGCTTCTCCGTCTGCACATTATGCATATGCTATGAGAGGCAGCGACAGCGGTTTTATATAACGCTAGAATAGATGCCCGCATTAACACTTCCAGACTGTGGGATAATATCTGGTAATCTTGTGTTCAACATCAGCTTTGGTGAGATTAAATAAGCAATTTCAGAGCCTCACAGCAGCGTGTCTTTCATCTCAGGCATCCAAGTTTTTTGTGCATGGAATTATCAGTTTTCTGCGTGATATGCTTAATTATAACCGAATATGTAGAAACTCAAGATGTTATGTTGGCGCTGTTAATTTGCTCAGTTGGTTATGTAGATTCGCACGAGGGCAAATGTAGGTTTCGTTGCAAATGTAATAATATATGATAGAAGGTATCATACAGTATAACCTCACTACTGGCAGTAATGCCTGCTCAATTTTAACTTTCACTGATTTATACAAATGCGTCCTCGCGTATCCGACAGCCTCTGCATGTTTAATACAATTGTTCTCTTTACCGTGCCAGTCCATGTGAGAGCTGAGGCACTTTGAGCAGTTCATATTTCTTTTCGCTGTGTGTACAAGTTATGTAGTGTGTGTATGAGAAGATTCAAAGACAGAGCGGAGAAGCCCAGCATGCGAGCTAAACCTTTTCCATTTCTGCTGTTTGTTGCAGGATTGCACCCATGGAGAGGCTGCTTCTATGCCTAGCTCTCTTCTTCTTGCCGTCCTGTGCTATGCAGTGCCCCAAGCGCTGTACCTGCCAGAACCTATCGCCCTCCTACACCGTGCTGTGTGCCAAAACCGGCCTGCTTTTTGTGCCATCTAATATCGACCGGCAGACTGCCGAGCTGAGACTGATGGATAACTTCATCACCACCCTGCGCCACAAAGACTTCGCTAACATGAGCAGTCTCATACACCTCACGCTTTCCCGGAACACCATCAGCCAGATCAGACCTTACGCCTTCGCCGACTTGCAGGATCTGCACGCGTTGCATCTGGATGGCAACCGGTTGACGGTTCTGGATGACACACACTTGCAGGGGCTGGTTAATCTACGGCACCTCATACTGGCCAACAACCAACTTCACAGCATCTCAGATGGAGCCTTTCAGGATTTCTTAGAGACTCTAGAAGATCTGGATCTGTCTTATAACAATCTGGCGGATATACCGTGGGACACTATAGCTATGCTTGTCAGCGTCAACACTCTGAGTTTGGACCACAATCTCATTGAGTTTGTGCCTGAAGGGATATTTTCTAATCTACACAAGCTGGCCAGACTGGATATGACATCCAACAAGCTAAAGAAGATCCCTCCAGACCCCCTCTTCCTACGCATCCCTGTTTACGCTAAACTGAAAGGTTCGCCATTGACGGCGCTGGTGCTCAGCTTTGGTGGGAACCCGCTGCATTGCAACTGTGAGCTGGTTTGGCTACGCCGCGTCACTCGGGAGGACGACCTGGAGACTTGCGCCTCCCCGCGAGAGCTCGCCGGGAAGTACTTTTGGACCATTCGGGAGGAGGAGTTTGTGTGCGAGCCACCTATGATCACCCGTCACACCTCCAAGATGTTCGTGATGGAAGGTCAAGAGGTCAGCCTGCGGTGTCGGTCCGTCGGAGACCCCGAGCCGACCGTTCATTGGGTCAGTCCTGACGGGAAGCTGATTGGAAACACCTCGCGCACTATGTGCTACGAAAACGGATCTCTGGATATCTTAACAGCCACGGTGAAAGATTCAGGTGTGTTCACCTGTATTGCCTCCAATGCGGCGGGTGAGGCCACTGCTCCGGTGGAATTAGTTGTAAACCCCTCACCGCATTACGATCCCAAATTGGATCCTGAACCGGGACCCTCGGACATGCCTACTTCCATAAAGTCCAACAGTAGTGGGAGTGGGGGGCAAGCCCGTGCGGATCAGAAGGTCAGCGTCTCAGAAGTAACCTCAAACTCAGTGATGATCCGCTGGCCTGCGCAAAATCACATCCCAGGAGTGCGGATGTACCAGATACAGTACAACAGCTCCACTGATGACATTCTCATATACAGGTGAGTGCTAGTTACTTCTGCCTGTAATTCTGATACATATAGTGCATGTCTTACAGGCTGTTGTCTCTAGTGTCACGCGCATGACAGTTGGTATTTATTTAGTTTCTTAACACATTATTGCTAAGATTAAACCTATAGCAGTAGTTTGACACTGGATTTTCGCAACATAGGTCTGTGTCTAGACTATTTCTGTGAACGATCATTTTTAAAATGAGATTATACCCTTAACATATTTCGGTTTTGACTCATTGGCTCTGACTAGGAAATTATATAGCTATGACAGAGGAAAAAAATGGGATATGACATGAAAATGAAGATGTTTAATTATGTTAGCTGATAGGGATTTAATTAGGTTAACCGGCAGGGGGTTGCTTATAGTCTGTGGTGGAAGGGGCTGAGATTCACTGAAGGGACTCTGTTGACTATAATGCACGGTTTTCGATAAGCCAACTCAGGCATTTCTTGTGAACTGACAGCTATAGGGAGACACAGCAGCGCTCAACTGTTCCCTTCATGCTGCTGAAATGTAAAGTTCTTTTCATCCTGTTGTGTATTTAACGAAAATAATGTTACGGATGAGTATTAATCTGATTCGTTTCTGATTATAAACTAAGTAGTACACTGCCGATGCTGTAAAAGCTACCTCCGAAAATTGAAGAGAGTGACGGTTCACCAAGCTGACTTATATTATTGCAGAACTTCTTAATAAGGTTCTCTGCATATGAAGGCATATTTTTTAAACCACAGATGCACAGTCCCACAGTATTCATGTATGAAATTGTCATAGTGTTTCTACATTTTGAACTTGAACCCCACCCGCTCTTGAAATTCACTCCCTGAACTCACTCCCCCCAAATCCCACAGCTTTGCTAGTGAACAACTAAAGGGACAGTTCACCCAAAGCCATAAGCTTTGCATAAAAGGAATGGTTCACCTTCAAAATGAAAATCATTATTTACGCACCCTCTTGTCATTTCAAACCTGTATGACTTTCTTTCTTTTTCAGAACACAAAAGAAGATATTTTGAAAAATGATGGTAACAGAAAACCGTTGGTCCCTATTGATTTGCATTGGTTTTGTGTTTATACAATAGAAGTCAATGGGAACCAAGAGTTTTTGGTTACCATCATTTTCCATTTTCAAGTATCTTTTTTTGTGTTTTGCAGAAAAAGGTTTAGATTGACAACAGGGTGAGTACACGATGACAGAATTTTCATCTTGAAGGTGAACTATTCCTTTAAAATCCGGGTGATGCACATGGCACTGTCTTCTTTTCAAGCGTACCATTCCAGCTTCTGAGAAGTACTGCGGACGGTCTTTCCACCAAAATGGGTTTTGAATCTGGGTAATTCTGCATTAGATAAACAAATTGATTTTGTCTTTGTTCAAAGGGAATGGCTTGCTTCTGAGACTGGGGGTGGTAATGGAGTATAGCAGAATCCTATTCAGATAGTGGATGAAACATTGAAATTTCACTGATGAATATAAATGGCCCTCGATGAGTGCCAACCCAAAACAGACACATAATATCATCATGAATGCAATAGATGAAATACAGCTATACTAAATAGTTTTTTTCTGTGTAATGAAGGGATTCTTCCCAATGGGAGCAGCTGTTTTAAGATATATGCTCAAGGTGTCTGAAAAGCTCTTGAACAATTTTCATTTGTGCACAGAAAGATTGGCTTCAGATGTAATAGCTTCAGTCTGATTTCATCTGAAACAATTCAAACTGAATTTTCTCAGACACGAAGCGCGGGCAGATGTACTGACATCCTTCAATAAATCACGCAGGTGCGCTGAGGAAGACATAATAACAGAATAACAAGACAAGTTGCGAGTCAAGCGTTGGGATGTGCTTCAGATGCTTCTGAAAGATTACAACGAAGGAAGATTTACATTGGCTTTGATCTGTCTCAGTTTTCAATTTTCATTCTGTGTGATAATAATATTGAGTGGTTGGGCTTTATGACACTTTGGTATAAGCACGCTTAAAAAGGTTCGCCGTCCACCATTTCTATAGAAGTGTTGTGTGTTTGAAAAGCTTTAACTGGAATTGAAGAATTAATCGAAGAATATGGAGTTGTACTTTTCCTTTTTCCAAATTTCAGCTCATTTTCAAACAAGCAAGCGCAGTTGAATGTAAACAGGGGATGCAATGTTGGCTCCAAGTATAAGTGTCCCATTGTTTGTGTTTATTTATTTATTAATTCAGGACACAGTAGAGGCAACAGTAACTTAAAAGCTAACACTATTATAGTGAAGGTGTGGTGTAAAGCTTGTCTACTCGAGCAATGATAACTAAAAGGGGCGGAGCTTGGCGAAGGGTCAATTGCCTCTCATTCTCTATAATCCGAATGTCTTTTCACAAAGGCACTATATGTTACCTGTTACAGAGATTACATCGTACAGGAACGACTACATTAATTTCCCCTTTTTAACATTCACACATGGCCCCACTGCCTGCGACTAACCACGATTTCTCATTGAAGGCATCTGTAAGGATGTAATTAACTCCTGCGGTAATCCCCATGGATAGATTAAGAGAGAAGAAAAGATACATACAGAAAGCAATTTGCTATTAATTATGGAAAAGGCAAGGGGAGTTCATTGGTTTATAGAGCTGCAGAGTAATCTAAAAGTCTTTCGGAATCAATTAAGAAAGCATGCACCAGACTCCCTGTTGACAGAGAGCCGGGTTCGAGTATAAGGATGAGTTAGACCTCGCGTCTGAGAAAGTGAGACTGGGAGGAGAATGTACAGTGTATGCTGTAGGTGAAAAGACAGGTTAAATTCGAAATCATGTCTAAGAGGAAAACAGCTGGAGGCACAGCGTGCAAGGTGTGAAATGAGGATGCAAAATTGGAAGGCAGATGAAGTGTATTTATATCAATATTCATGTTCTCGGCAAATGCTTACGCAAAGCAACAGGAAAGCGAAAAAGTTATTTCGCTGCTAATAATAGCTTAATATGTTTGATCTGAATTGAAACAGGATTAGCGTGTTTTAAACAAACTATCCAATCAGATTATATATTTAGACTTGGTTATAAAATCCTTATTATGGAATTTAATTTAAAGTTTGGTATAGAGACACAACGACAGCAAATAAGATTGGAGAGATTTTGTTTTGACAGCGATAGCGCATTTTGTAAACTAAAGTAATTTCAGTATTTCGGTATCAGTATTTTTTTCTCATTATCAATTCAAAATACATAAACACCTCTCACCAAACAAATTTACATTGCGATAAGAAAAATATTAAGAATGAATTATTAAATAATGCAAGATCAAATTTTGTCTTTGGCTAATCTTATGGACAACCAGATAAATTAACTTCAATAACTGCATTAACTCATCTACTGCACTGTAACCTTAATAACCGCATTAGCGCATCTACTGCACTGTAACTTCAATGAATTATTACTTCAATGACTAACTCATCTACTGCACTGTAACTGTATAACTGCATCTACTCATGTATTGCACTATAACTTCAATAACTGCATCAACTCATCTACTGCACTGTAACTTTAATAGCTAATCTCTGTAACTAATGCACACTCAAGTCACTTGCACTATTGTATAGTCTATATTGTTATCTGTTCATAACCACCTGTACATTAATGTTCACAGTATATAGCCTTCTGTTTATATTGTTCTAGTACATACCGACTGTCATATTTTCATAGTACATGCCCATTGTAAAGTATTTTCCTAATATTGTATTCTGTATTTATTAACACTGTATATCCTGCACTTGCTAATTGCACTTCTGGTTAGACCTAAACTACATTTCGTTACACTGTACTTGTATATGTGTAATGACAATAAAGTTGAATCTAATCTAATCTAATCTAATCTAAAATGTGAATTAAGGCCGAATCGCATGTTTAAACATATGAATGCAGTTTTTAGGTGGATAATTAACATGAGCTAAGCTCCTCAAATGACATCCACCCAACACCTCACTATATATATATACTGTATAACAGTGACAGCTCTGAGACAGGGGTTCAGCTAGACTGACCCTCCGCATCTTAAAGGACCAAAGGCTGACAGATGGGAGATGAATTCTTCCCAATAAATATCCATCAAATGCCCTGTGAAGGGATCCAGAGGAATACACTGAAGAGAGATTCATGCATCTGCTCATTAGCAGATAATACTGTAACATCACAGATCCAAAGTCTGGCACTTGCTGTTAACAGTGTTCATTTGTTCATAAAAAACAAAAGGTGAAAATGCAAAACGTACAATACAAAATTGTACATTTACAGAAGAAGCACATACAGTAAAAAATACACAATAGTGATGAATAAATCTCAACTGTGATTATGTGGAAACAGCAATGATAAGTGTGTGCTGATGTTTTGCAAATATCTGTGTAACAGATTTCTATGGCCACTTCATAACATTGGTAACAATGAACAGGTAAACTGAAATAACATGAATCCAGGACATGGATTTCACCTTCAGTGTTTGATCTCTCGGAGATAATACCTCCACCTGGCTGTCTAAATCATTTTCAACCTGTGTCCTCATCACAGTTATCTGAAATTGCCTCTCACGTGAAGCCCTTCCTTGCACGTTTCTCCCTCATGAATTGCCAGAGACATCTTTTCCACCAAAACTTCCATAGTTATTGTCCTTGCCTCCCCTTGAAAATCCCTGCAGAACTTAATCTCCATGTTGTGCATATATATATGATTTTGTATCATTGCTATGCAGATGACACACAAGCAGGACTGGTAGTTATTCTTGCACTGATCACAGTTAGACTACTGAAGTATACGGGTCTATCTCAAACCACACTCTTTCATCTGCAATAAGTACAAAAATGTGCTAACTACTAAGAAAAGTCCTGTGTCTAGTACAGTATGCCCTCTTTGCATTGGTTTACCAGTCAGATTTAGAACTGATTTTAACATTTTAGCAGGTGATTTTAAGGCTCTGTATAGTCTAACTTCATAATATTTATCAATTGTATCGATATTTTAAACCTTTCTGTGTTCAGTGCAACTAAAGTATTTTGGTTCAAATGTTTTTTTAATTGCGCACTATAAATAAATGATTAATATCTAATATAATATAATATTAACATTCATAATAATATAATATTGAGTTTTCCATCTGTATTTCATGTATGATTTTCTACTAAATACATAACAAATTGTTTATCAAAAGTAAATCAAAAGAGAGCAGAGTTAAGTATGTAAGCATTTACCAGCATGCACTCCCATACACACACCCGTGCACCATTACCCTCACAGTCACACACACAAAAAGACCTCTGACAATTACCCGTGGGGTCAAATGCAAAAATATGCGGTCATGCTCGCAGTCACACAAACACATAACACACATGCGCGCACCGTGTCACCCGGGGTGGGCAAAGCGGCATGACTCAGGTCTTCATCTTATCACCTTAGTGCACCCGAGCGTACTGCAGTGCTGAGAAAAGATTTAGGAAGAGAGAGCCGAACGTTGAATAATGCATGCTTCATACAACATCAGCAGACATGGAAAAGACATTATACTCATGCTCCCATGGCTAACACTGGATTACTTATTTGACAAAACAACTTTCTAATCCTAGAATAAAGTTTGTCATTTTTTTGTCCTTATTTTGGAAATTCATCGTACAGGGTTCGGAGCGGTTAATTAAACAGCACGGTTGTTTCTGGGCGCCGGGATTCAGTGAATCTCTACAGGAGTTTTTCAAAGCAGAACTGATTTTAACTTGACGTTGTAAAACAGTGAGATGCAGGTCTAAAATGCTAGTTACTAAGTTACTGTCATTTAATTACTTTCCCTTTGAAAAAGTAAAGTAGGGGATTACTCTTATTTGTTCTGTCATTTAATTACTAAATACTGTGTAATATATTCAATATTGGAAATGACATCAGATGTGTATCCTTTCACATTTTTATACTTTGGTCAGTTAATAGGAATAATTGATGTAGTTATTTATTATTTATTTGAATGAATTAAATAAGCCGTTTCATGTCTATCCTTGACTCAATTCTAATCAAGGTTTATGTAGGATATAGAAAATAATTAGTTAGTAATTTAATACTTTTTGGAGAGAGTCATTTGTACAGTAATCGAATTCCACTATTGAATATGTAACTAGTAACTAGTAATAAACTACTTTTTCAAAGCAGCTGCCCAACACTGCTTATATGTATATTCATTTGATGCCAAGAAGTTAATATACAGCCGTGTTAGAAAAATAAGAGACCATTCCAAATTTTTACTCAGTCAGCATTTCTAGATGTTGTATTGCTAAAAAGTGAATATGAACCTTTTTTGAAGTATTTTAGGTCTGAAAAAATACAGAGCATCCTTTCTATTATTTTTGACCTGTTTCTCCAGTTGCCATTTTCTGCAAATAAATGCAAATAGAAGCAACATTTTTATTTGAAATTTGGGAGGAATATTGAAACAAAAATGATCATACACAAACCTATAAATACTAAATTCAGAAACATGTTCCATGGCTGTATATACATACACATGTCTTTCAACATTGTTGTACTTTCTTGTTTTGTCCTAAAAGGATAAAGAATTGGCATCCTGTGGCACACACACACAATCTTTCCCTTGCAGATCACGAGACCTATTTTATGCATAAATCTGTCTTGACACTTGACTCCCTTTGGACACATTTGGAAATATTGTAAACACTGCATTTATGACATCTGCCTTGAACTGAACTTAGCAGAGTTTTAGTGCTTCTCTTATTTTTTAGTACAGTTAAACCTTTTGTTACAGAAACCTTTGTCAACATGGAACACAAAAGGAGAAATTGCTGGACACTCTTTCTCGTGCAGGCACAACATATGGGAACCGAATCTTAAGAAATGTTACACACTTTCATGTGGACTTTTTTATAATAATGTTTCAATTTCGTTGCATTGTAAAGCAACAACTACAGCATTTAGAGTTTCTCCAATTGTGTTCCATGAAAGGAGAACATCTAATTCTTTAAGTATGGATGTACATGGATATCAATGATCAAGGCCTTATTTGTAGTATTTGTCTCTCTTTTCCTCCCAGAATGATTCCTGCATCCCACAAGCTGTTCTTACTGAGCGATCTGGCCTCGTCGCGGGACTATGAACTATGCGTCTTGGCCGTCTACGACGATGGCATCACGGCTCTCACTGCTACACGATTGGTCGGTTGCGTTTCCTTCTCTACGGAGCGTGAGTTCGGCCGGTGCCGCTCAATCCACGACCAGTTCCTGGGTGGCACCATGATAATTGTCATTGGTGGAATCATAGTGGCGTCTGTCCTTGTATTTATTTTCATCCTGTTGATGAAATATAAACTGCACAGCCAGCACTACAAGCAGAAGGCTGCCCGTGTCAGTAATGTTTGTTCTCAGACCAACGGTGGCCAGCAGGGGGCAGCGCCAGGCCCTCCGCCCAGGTCGTCTTCGTCCTCTGGCTCTTCCAGCAAGCCCACAGCCCCTCTTGGGTCAGAGAGGCAAGAAGGGTCCCACGGCTTAGAGGGGGGTTACGGGGCACTGAGAGGAACGACAGTGGTGGACTTGAACCCTGAATACGGAAAATCAGTAAAAGAAGAAGACTCCATATCGCAATAACACAGGGTCAAACCCTACCTCCCCTCCCATCTTCACACCTCCACCCATTCTGTTTTTTATTTTCTGTTGCTGGGGTCCTGCTGAATTACTGAGGATTATCTCCTGTCCAAGGTGAGGATGGATTTTTTTTCTCTTTCGCTATCTGTTAAGGTTTGTTGCTAGGCAACTGGTTGTCATTGTGATCTCGCCACACTACGGTGCTGATGTTAAGATGTTCCAGTTCTGTTAATTAGAACTCTGGTAATGGATAAATAACAGACATGCTAACTCGACTGTCTCTAAGTGTCAGTGCAACGGGCCTGAAATGATTTCACGAATGGTACAGTACGATTGAAATGACTTTAAGTGACACTGTTTAAATAACCACACACTTGTATAGTACAATAGTGTGAATTTTAATTTCAAAGGCGAACGATTGAAGATGCATATTTCAGATGCACAACAAAAGAAGCCTTACTTTTTCTTGAACACGGCAAAGATCAGCATGTTAAGCATATGAGAATGTTATGCATATCCTGTTGAGTAATAAAATAGCATTTTATTATTTTAGTTTATTTTTCAGGCACTATAAATTACCATAAGTCCCGTAAAAAACAATAAGATTCCGGCAACTGGGGCGTTAGAAAAATACTGTAAAATAAATGATTTGCAACATAAATATACGTTTTTCATGTTTTTCTTGTAAATTTGAAGTTCTTTCTGTAATTTAACATTTTTCAGTATTTCAAAAATATTATTAAAAAAAAAAAATTCTGGTAGCTGGGGCACCAGAAAAATACTGTTTTTCTCTCGTAGAATGACATGATTTTCATGTTAGTTTTTACACCCAGTTTTTTACAGTATATAGCTGTTTTCTTGCATCTGCTTTTTTTTAAGTTTGTCTGTTTTAGCATATTCAGTATTCTAGTTTACTTTCAAAACGTGGCAGTGTAATACTGTACTTGAGATAGTCTAGCTATTTGTTGCTTAATATGTTTCTCATTTGTATGTCACTTAAGATAAAAGCATCTGTTTAATAATGACTAATATTAGCTCCATTTAAAATATATATATATTAAACATGCATAGATACAGAGGGTTGGGGATTGGAAATTACATTTTAAGGATCTTATAATAAATAAACTTTTCATCTTAAGTCTAAATGATGGGTCAGTAGGTAAAAGCCTAGTTAGGGGTACACTAGCACCCCATGCCGTGACCAGAAACGCTGGTCTTTTCAGCACTTAAAGTAAAAAAAGTAGAAAACAACTTTTCACATCACCTTGTGACATTTGTTCATGTTTAGCCTGATATTTCTTCCTGTCAAAATCATCCTGACACTAACTGTGCTAGGGGCACTGGTTTGTATTTCAGTCAAAGCCTCAAAACCCCTGGTGGCGCAATCTAGGTTGGCCAGCCTCTTCAGAGCAGGGTGGATAATATCCAGCAGCGGACCACCTTAGCTCTCAGATTCGAGAGATGACTCCATTTAACATGACCAGGAGAGACCCATCTCAGTGAATTGGTCATGGTTACCTTCAATAAAAGTGCCTCTGAGGAGCCCTGGATGAGCTAGATGGAAAGTGTTGTTGTTGCTAAGCACTTCTGTTCTCTGTGAAACAGCGCCTCCATCAGGAGATTATCTGACAGTGCGGGACTGGCTTCGAAGGGCAGGCGTGTCAGCTAGGGTCAATGTCAGAAAGAACTTCAAAAAGCTTTTTCAGGCATTTGATACGAGTGCGCCATGTTCTGCTTTTACAATAAAGTGAAAAAAACGAGTTTTAATCTGACCAGACAACACCTTTTTTAACAAGAAAGAAAATAACAAATTTGATTTGGAAATGCCCTACAGTTCCTGTCATCACCTCCGGAAAATATTCAGCCGTTTGACGTCCCTCTGTAATCACATGTCGCTCAGATGAATACTGATTCACCATCTAATGTTCTGATAGAACACAATAGATTAAAATGCACTTCCTTTAGGGATGTTTCCACAAGAAAAGCACAATTATGGCCAATGCTGCTTTCCATATCAGCTTCATATGGATTTAAATTCATTTTTGATATGCTCCAAGCTGGAAAGATTATGACACAGGAATACAGATATAGTGCCTGGCAATGAACTACGGCAGATAAGAAAATACGCCATGACGGAAGAAAAAGGCCAGATATGAGTATTGTGATGGAGCTTTAGAAAATAAGATAAGAGGGTAAAGGGGCTCGTGTCTCAGATATTGAGACAAATGGGCTAATCTGTGGAGTGGGGTGCTATGAAATACTAGCACACGTATAGAAGAAGACAATTACCGTTTTTGCGCGTCAGAGAAAATGGGACGCAACCTTTCTTCTCCCACCCTGCGATGGCAGATATGGACTAGAATCCCTCCAGACTGCGGCAGGGCTTGCAGCGCTAAAAATAGTCTGAATGAGGCCTAGCGTTAGCACGTTGCAGATGGCTAGCTGCTTAGCGTCCTTGCTGGCTGTGTTAGCTCTACATTAAATCTAAGCGCAGAGTCTGAAGAAAAGTAATGAAGTCATTAAATGTCCAATTAGCATGCGCTGTATGTAGTCATCAGCTCTGCCTGTTTATGCCCAGTCAGCTAATGTGGTGAGGGAAATTGTTTGTGTTTCCTTGGGTGCTGCTTCCTCTGATATACAGATTTAGTTGCAGAGATGGGGTTGGTACAAAATGTACTCAGTGATACTGCTATTTTATCAGGTGATAGTTCTTTTGCAAGGCTTTAGTATTGCTGTTTTAAGTAAGGGATAATGTACAGGCAGCCGGTTGTTATTGCAGAAATAAGCCCCAGTGATCACACTGTAGGGGCTTAATTCACGATAACAGCAGGCTGCTTGATATTATCCCGCTTATTACACAGCTACTTGCCACATGAGAATAAACTGGACATGAAATGTGAATTTGAAATATTTGATTAGCTCATTTTTACCGAATGCCGACCTTCCATGAGGTAAAGACGTTTACTTTCGGTTTTAAGGTGAGAAACGACGTTCAAATATCACGAAGAGTCAATTTGGTTTAATCATTTGTAAATATAATGTCATATATGTTATTACAAGACATATTTATAATTACTTCGTCAAAAAAAACGGTCAAAATGATTTGTTGCGTCCGTGTTACCGTGTGTTATTAGTTTTGAGAGGTTGTTATCTGGGAATAACAAACCTGCAAATTTCGCGAATGGCCAATCAGAATCAAGCATTCCAACAAGCCGTGTAATAATTTAGTTATAAAATTTGAAGTCAGCTTGGATTTTACTAATTTCTTTGCAGTTTTATAGCATTTTTAAAAGTTTTGCTTGTTTGTTTTGCAAAATTGGTTTGGGTTACCGTTTCTGCTATCAAACTGCACAACTCAGTATTACACGTCAGTAATGTATTCCTTAAACAGACGTTTTCATAAATGAGGGGCTATATAGAGAAAAGTGTTGTTTTAAGTGGCATTTTAAAAGGATTTTATATGAAAAATAATACATGGTGGCCCATCATTACACAACTTTCGGCTATGCTTATGTTCTTTAGGCTCTTGTTGTCTTGGGTGGTAACACTCGTTCGTAAGGTTTTCTGAGCTGTCTGTGGCTGCAGAAGTGCGGAGCCTCAAACAGGAAGTCACTCGGGGTATAAGAAAAAGGTGGATCTAGATCAGTGGTATCACTACACATCCTTAGTTACCAACCTTAGCAACGTAGACGAAACAATCTGTTGCTGTGTACAGTTGATTGTAAAGTCACATTCAAGCTATTTTAAGGCAGGACAATTATTTTCAAAGGAAACCAAAACATTGAAATATGTCATTTTGATGGTTAAAGATTAGTTTTAAGGGATAAGATTATCGATCACAGTGGGACTTTAAGTGGCCATTAAAATAGAGTTAAAACGTATGTCTAAATATGTTGATGAACCTAATACTTCTCTTGTTTTTCAAGGCAAACTTCATCAGTCTGGAAGCTACATGCAGAAAGCCAGATTAAGTGGGATTAAAGCCAATCTATTAGAGGGAAAAGATGTGGGTGGAAGGCAAATAACAGCAACTCTGTGTTCATTTCCTTATGCAAGACTCTCCCCACACCTTGGATATTATGTGCCTCTGTTGTTTTTTCCTCCCAAGAGGAAGGAATCATCAAAACCCTTTTATGGAAACAACAAACACATCCGTCTGGAAGTAAGTTGCCGATGTTTTTTCTAAACGAGAAAAGTATTATGATAAAATATCAGTGTTTGACGGAGGATGAAGCTCAGATCTCAAAGATGGTCCAGTGCCAAAGGATTGACATATCTGGATTTAATGTTCTCTGAAGGTTTGTGTGGACGCAGACTGATCAAAGTTCAATAAAATATTGACGAGTCAGTATCGAGTTAACATTTGTGGACCTTCAGGAGCACTTTATAATGGATTGGTCTGTGTTGTGTAAGCTAATGACTCTGGCGCCCTCGCTTTATTTGGAACCTGAACACACGGATCGATATTCAGCTGATTAACAAACATGGGGAGTGTGTTCTTGAAATCTGGAGATTAGGTCAAACAGGGGAGGCACCACCAGAACATTGATCAACACACTGCACTAAAACTTTCAGAATCTCATGTGTCAACGGCGATTTACGGTAAGTTGGTTTTGAGAACTCGTGCGTCTGAAAGCAGGCTGTATGAAAGCAGTGTAGGCCGTGAAAATATGCTGTAGGCCATCCGGTCTGCTGAAATAAATACTGTTCTTATTTTCCTCAGATTGACTGTATACGTATTTGTATGTGAAGTACACCTTCAGCCATCTCTGATTTTAATCATTTGATTTTGAAGAGAAAATAATAAAAATATCGGATGGAATTTTATGCTTTCATAGGTACTCTATGTGGATTTATAAAGAAATAAAATATTTTTCTTCAAGACTTCTGAAATGGCTTTTAATTTGCCCAGATTTGGGTTTTCGAGAAATACACTCGTGAAAAAAATAAAAGTGCTTTAATGAAAACATCTCAGCGATGTCATAGAAGAACCATTTTTGGTAAAGAATGCCAGTCAAGGGTTCTTTACAGAAGCATCTCTTTCTTGCCTTTTTACATTCCGAAGAACTATTTGGATGTTAAAGGTTCTTTAGTCCAAAAATATTCTTCCATGGCATTGTGCAGCACCTTTGTTTTCAACAATGTAGTGTCTGAAATGGAACCTAATTGCCGTGTTCTGATATGTTCTAACTTTTTACTCCCAATAATGATATGATTATTTCCACAACATAGCATATTGTAAACTTGGCTTTTAAACTTTCTAAGTCAAGCCAGACGCACAACTCCTCTTTTAAAAAAAACAACGCTAATTGATTTTTTAGTCCCATGCATTACTCATATTCTCAATATTCCACCGAGAATGATCTTGGTGCGCTATGAAGTGTAAAATGTTTACAAATGCATAGATTATTCATAGCCGAGGGCGTTTATGCTAATAGAAAAAAGCAGTAATGACTCTTACAGCCACATGATGTCACTGCTTATGCACTTCTTCAGGCAGTTATCCCATCTTGGGCCCGGCCTGCTGACTTACGTCTATTAAAACCATCACTAAGATGCAAATTTTACTAAGATATATTGTTAAAAAATCTTGCTCCAAATATTGTCCGATTTTATAGTGCCTACAAGTACAGGTGAATTCTTCAGAATAAATATTTATATAAATGTTTTACTTTTAAGGGCTTTTTGGAAGGTTGCAAAATTCATGTTATTATATTAAGACGTATGTGGCCTTACACACATATAATATAAAATAACTTGACTATGACTAGTACTTGACTGTACTATTAGTGTAACACTTTGTGCCTGTGACACCCTCTCTTGTTTAGGTGCAGTTTTTTATTCTTTCTCATACCTAAATTGTGCCTAAATGAGCTGTTCTTGTGGAAAATTGAGATATGTTCACTTCTCTATTTACACTGAGAGGCCAAAAGAAAAGGCTCCAGGATAAAAGACTTTAAGAGTTAATTTGGCCTCCATCTTGGTGGACGTTTTCCCGAATGAAAGACCTACCCTCCCTTATTTCGATTCTACCACGGTGTTGATGCCAACAAAGATGCGAAACCCCTGCTGATACTAAAATAGTATCAATAAAAAAGACAAGGTTTGTGGAGTCTCGTAGTCTAATACAACAGAGAGGTTACAAATCAGCATTCGGTTCCTTGTTATTACCCACAATGCATCAGCTTGTCGTTATGGGGCATTTCATCTGAAAGAATGAGCAATGCAGGTGCCAGAGGCCGTAAAAACGGAGTATGGTGTCCTCTGATCAGCATGTTAATGAATCCTAATGCTAAAGTTACACAGTTTTTCACAGCCGTGGGGGAGCCGGGGATCTGAGATAACAATCTTTCAAAGACACCCAGACAAACGCAATCTGACACAGATGTTCTACAGGGAGCGTGCTTGTGTGACACTTTATAAACTTTGAATCCTCTGCTGGTGGGTTTAGAGCTACAAGCAACAACGTGATGCGTTCCTAAATGCTGTGGTTACAATTCAATAACACGCCCCCTGTTTAACACACCTTATCACCGTCTTTCATCCTCATTAAGAGTGTATACTGAGTACATCACAGTATGTTTTCCATTCCTTCTTTTTTCTCTGCGTAATTGCCATTGACTCCCACACGCAGCCGTGGTTAACAGTGTTATCTGATAAGGGTCAAAACAAGCCTGGATGAAGGAAATAGAGTTTCCAATGCAGCCGAGGATGGGCATTCACAAATTAATGTTGCTATGCTTGAAAAGCACAAGTCTGAAGATACTAAAGTCGGAAGGTTACGGGCACATCGGGCTCCTACGCACGTGTAGATGTCATGTTTAATGAAAATGCCTGAGACTCATTGAAGCATCCAGCTCTATTAAACTCTATGATTAGTGAAGCTTTGTAGAGCAGCTGGTGGAGTGTTCGGTTCTGCTGTTAATTTAACTCCAGATTGTCAATCGGAGGTGCTGTCAAGGCGTGCCTGAAGATATACAGTGAAACACATCTTGTGTTATGTTTTCTTGTCAATAAAACTTAATGATTGATGGCTGTGGGTCGTGTTTTAAAAACTAGTTAGCTGTTTACTGCCATCTATGCTAAAATGAGGTCCGTGAAAGACTTTGGAACATTCGACGAAAACAAGCGTGTTTGCTTAAAGTACACAGGAGACTTCATTCACAATTGGCTTCATTGAAGTTTGAGATGTTGCTAAGCAAAGAATATACTAAGAAAATATATTGCCCAAATATTCGGTGAAATATTTGTGGTACACTGCAAAAAATGACTTTCTTACTTAGTCTTTTTTTCTTGTTTTCCAGTAAAAATGTCTTAACATTCTTGAATCAAGAAGCATTTTCTTGATGAGCAAACTGACCTAAGAAAAAAAGTCTTGTTTTAAGTAAAAGAATATGAAATTTCAGTGAATTTGTGCTTAAAACAAGCAAAAAAATCTGCCAATGGGGTAAGAAAAATAATCTTGAAATAAGTTTTACATTTTTCTTAGTCACTCAATTCAAGATTATTTTTCTTACCCCATTGGCAGATTTTTTTCAGTTTTTCCTAAAACAAGACTTATTTTCTTAGGTCATTTTGCTCATCAAGAAAATCCATCTTGATTCAAGAATTTGTAGACAATTTTACTGGAAAACAAAAAAAATTACTAAATAAGAAAGTCATTTTTTGCAGTGTAGACGGACCAATTTTTATTGACCTTCTGTGATATTAAACAAATGATATATACTAATTTCTCTTTTAATAGAAAAGGTACACCAAGTTGAAGTGCATTTTAGGATTGCCAAAAACGTGCCATGCTACCTTAATAGCCCAAAAAGAACCATCTGATCAAAACCACACATACCAGGTTACACTGGGAGCTCACTATAGGTTTTGAAACAGAGCCTGTTTCTCAGGTTTGCATGTGCAGCCGTGATTTTAACCACGTGTTTGGAAATTTCACATTATCTGAACTGCCTATGTGTGTTCTATTTTCTGAATAATGTGTTAGCTTGAATAAGCTTCCCTGCAAAAAGTTCTTATATAATAATGATTATATGCCCTTGGTTACCACAGATAAAGTCTTAAGGGAACACGTTTTGATGATTGCCTTTGTGCCTATTGGCTGTTTAGGGGAGTTTCCGCTTTCTGCTTTGGACTTTCCCTCCTCTGTGGACTCCCGAGAGATACCCATCATGCACTGCAACCAGTGCCGAAGTCCATAGCTGCGTCCCAATTCTCAAACTATCCTTCCTGAATGGTATTCGAAAATAGAATTAGTATGTCCCAAATCATAGCATGCTGAAATGAGTAAAGTACCCGGATGGTCAACCGTTTCCGGTGAAAATACAAAGTGTGAATCCATGGACACTCAAACGGCTGATATAACCCACAACTCACCGCCGGACAAACATAATTCACTAAATGAATACATGGAATACATTAAACATTACACACGAAATAATGAATGAATAAATGCTTGAATGCAAAGAAGAGATGTATTTGGATGTTCGTGACAGTTGATGATCACAGTGTCGTCTAGGCAACAACGGCCACTTTCGTTTCCTGTTAGTATGTCCCAGTGCGTACATTCAGGTTTGCCACGCACTAAAACGTATATACTTTTCCATATCAAAAACAGTACATACTTTTAGTGCATAAAATAAGGAGACGAATTGGGACGCAGCACATGAAAAGATTTATGCTAATCAGGTGTCTTCCATAAGGAATGTGTTAAAACCCACTTCTCAGAATGCCAACAAACATAATTGGCTAGCCTAAACCCTTACAGAATTTGACATTCTGTAAAAGAAAACAAACCGGGGAGGACAGATTGTTAATTTGTTTGATTTTGCCCTTAGCTTAAATGGATCTTTTCCTCTTCAAAAGTTTCCAAAGTCTTAGCACAGTCTAAAAACCTGCTGATCTGAACAATTACAGCTAATATATCATCAAAAACGACATTTAGCGAAATGAGGACAACACAAACGCTATTATTAAATTTCAATATTGTAATGACCTTTTTGCGAAAAACAACTTAAAATCACGCACAAACAGACGCTAAATAATTTATTGCATAATAAATGTCATGAGCAGCAACCCATAATTTATATTCGAGTACAGATGACAACTTCCTCTGGTCATTTCGGTCTTTTGTCTTCTCAGAGCTTCTGTTATTCTAAAGGTTCGAGGTTTTGATGTACTTTAAGAGAAGCGTCAATCCAGAGGTCGTTCAGAACCAGAAAATGCCAAAGCCATTAAAGGCTGGGTGCCGGGCGCAGTGGTGAACTGTCTAATTGAGAAAAGCCTTGAGCAGTCCCATCTTTCAGATGTGTTCATTAATTTATTGTGGTGTATTACAGGTCATTCTGTCTGTAATGTTCTGCACTCAGAAGTGACATTAGCGCCATGCATCTTGTGGAGAGTTGCAGAGTAATTGTAATGTGCTTATTTGTATAACGTTTTGTGTGTGTAGCTTTTCTGTGTGGGTGACTTCTTTGATCTTGGCTGTCTCTAAATCCCCTCCGTCGCTTTAAAGGCTTAGGGGTCGCTCATGCTGTGGTGCTACCTGCTGGACACAGGCAGGTTTTCGCTCAGTAATGAGTAAAGAATGCGGCTGACTGAACCACCGACTCGGTTCATTACAACCATGTCGCTCCATTCAGCCTAAAAAGGAAACAGCCCTCAGCATCATGTTAAATCCCTGGTTTGTCTCTGCATGAATGTTAACTACATCTTTATGAGAATTACTTAATATAGCTCTTCCCTCCAATATTCTTTTGTGACACATACACATTTATTGATTCAAACCCAAGACCTTGTTGGCATTGTTATTGCCACGCTTTACCAGGTGAGATACACACATTTCAAAGCCGAGCCTTATTCACGCTTTAGTTTAAATCGAATGTTAAGCATCTGAGCCTTCTTGTCGTCTATGACGTTGATCTGTCATTGATCTTCTATGCCATGGCCTGAACTAACTGTATTAGGCTGCTATAAAGAAGTTTTGCAACACAAATGATGAGGATTCATAATTTTGCTACAGATTACTTTTCTGCAGGTTGCGGGCTATGACTTGAAATGTTGATATAAAGGCAAACAGCTAAACAATTCAATTATCATAGGCAGCTGTGGCAACATTCCTTTTTCGTAGCCAGCCTTCTCTAACCCAAAATTGCCCCTTAAGTGTTCCAAAACCCGGTGTATGAATCAAAACATATCCGTACAGATAATATGCTGTTTATGAATACAACGGAGTCTGTGTGAGGGTCACGATCACAAAAGTGTTATGAAAAACCTTTTCTGCAATCATTGGCATTTAAACAGACAGAATGTTTCTAGACACTTGTGACATGTAATCGATTGTGATGGTTGCATCTACATACTATAGTAGCGCTGTTTTTTATACTTTTGAGAGTTAAATAGAAACACATTCACATAGGCAGTCCTTTGAAAACATGTTTATTCTTGGAAGACGTATCTAAAGCATCAGCAACAGAGAGATGGGATGAAATGCCATTGCTGCATGCTGAAATGCTCAATTGTGGATGAATGGGTAACCTTGTCACGAGTTGTTCTTAAAGTTCTGTACACTGCATTTATAAAGAATGGGTTTGTTTCTAAAAATGCAAATACATGAGACCACTCCAAATTTTAACTTAATCAGCTTTTCTAGATGTATTGTAGTCATTCCAGTTCAATGTCTGTTGAGAATCTCAGGAGTGACATAAAGTCATCTAACTGAAATACTGACAGCATGACAAAACACATGAAAACTGTGCTAAAAATCCAGGTTAAAATATAAAAACTATTTCTAAAAACATGTATAATATTACTGTTGTATTGCTTAAAAGTGAATACAAACTTTTTTGCAGTATTTGAGGTCTTGACAAAATACAGAGCTGTTATTTATACTTGTTTCTCCAGCTTTCATTTTCTAATGAATACAAATAGTAATATTTTATTAGAAATTTGGGAGTTATTGTTAGTAGTTCACAGAATAAAAAAAAATTATCATACACATACCTACAGTGTAAATAGTAAATTCAGAAAAACAAAAAATAATTTTGAAATGGTCTACATGGCTGTAGTGGAAAAAACATTGTTGTATTTGATCCTTCTCATGATGTAAAGTTTAGTTGTTGGCACAAGGATCATAGAGCATTGTGGGATTATTGATCTAACATTAATTACAACTGTACTTAGGCGTGTGATGTGGATGTCTGTTCATAAGTCTGTCCCTTTTTCAGCGGCATGATGTTTGTCACAGCCCAACAGGAACTTTTTGATGCTCACTAGATTTTGTTAGACCGCACAGCTATCCTGGCTGTCCTATTTTATTTATTAATACTAATGTGTGCATTGATTTCTGTGAATGGCCTATAATTTCTTATGTATTAAAAATAAGTCTCCAAGGCAGCTTGATCACAACAACAATTTAAAGACTTTAGTTAATAAAGCTTTAATTTAAATCAAGTCTTGGACATACATTTTATGGTGCTAATATAAGATGAAGCTGAAATAGGTTAAATTAGATTTTTTAAGCCAGTTTAATATAATTTAAGTTTATGTCAATTTGATAGTTCACCCAAAATTGAAAATTCTGTCATCATTTACTCACCATCTTGTTATTTTAAACCTGTATGACTTTCTTTCTTACTACAGAACACATAAGAATTTTGAAGAATGTTGGTGACTAAACAATGGTGGCACTTGCATTGGTTTTGTGTCCATGCAATGGAAGTGAATCCTGTTCGGTGCTGTTCGGTTACCAACTTTCTTCAAATAATCTTCTTTACCAAATGACAAGGGTGAGTGAATAAAAACGCAATTTCCATTTTTGGTTGAACTAATACTTTAAGTCGGCGTTTGAACTAAGTTTTTTTAGTTTTTAAGTTGGAAATTGTTGATTTTTTTACAGTGTAATGTGTAAGTTTAGTGTAAAGAAGCTGACATTGGTTGTTAAAATGAATCCTCAAAACTAAAACTAATACTTGTGACAAAGTCTGTAATGTGATACGTGAAATGCAACAAACACATTCTCAATTCCAAGAGCGTAAAGAACGGACTTGTGTTCTTGTGGAGACCGGTCTTGCGAGGCAGCCTCGGAAGAACGAACTTGGATGGCCGTGCCGCAGTGACTTCTGGAACTTCAAACGGATTCCATACACGCGCAGGCTGCATTCAATGAATCCCGGAGAACACATCTGGGTACTTTCATGCATTCTATGTTCTTGTGTTCTTGAGTATTGAAACCGGACTTTGACGGCTATTGATGACGTAGAGCGAGAACAAGACCGCTCAAGAATGCATATTGAGAAACGCACATAGTCTGACTCTATAGTTAGTAACAAAGGGCCAGTACTGAGTGAGATTCACAGTTTCCGTGTCTTCGGTGAAAAAGAGGCATGTGTGTCTGTGCTGCCAGCATCTGCTCAGGCTAATGACTGCTAACAAGTGGAGATCCTGAGGGTCTTTAATGAGTCAAAGCGAGATGGACGCCACTGTCTGGCCTTCAGTTCATCAAGCTAACACATTCAGCTGCCTCAATGGAGCAAGTAGCTCTAGGCTGTCTGTACCTATCAAACAGGCTGCTTGAAATCAAAGAAAGTGTTTGTGTGTCCTTCTGTGCCAATGCAAGGGTGCTTGTGACCAGTAAATCCTCTTGGAGCATGAAGTGACCAATTAAACTGGATTACAAAGAATAATCTACAATGAACAATTAAATCCAAATCTTGTGTAACAAAAAGTGTAGTTATATATTTAGAATCTATAACGCCATGTCATATGAAGAAAAATCCCCTTAAATCACCATTTGGCGTTGAGTAACAGGGAAAATACAATAATTATGCAGATGAACTCTCATTGCAGGTGGCATAAGAGGACTTTTTGTTTTCATTCTCATACGCATCGGGAGGTGAGCGAGTTAAACATTTTCTATTGTGCTAAAATGAATTTGAATGACATGGACCAGCAGTAATGAAGGACTCTGCTCATGAAACAATAATAGCATTTTTGTGGCTCTCCAGCTCCGTGCGAGAAAGGCTCTCTGAGTCACAGCCACATGCTTTGTGTCCTGAAATAGTATTTTAATGAATTGTGTAACTATCTTGCAACATGCCGGCCAAACCCTGCTAAAGGAATTCAGTTCCGCTCCACATTTGAAGGAGGTCAGATCCTGTGCCAGACCTGCATTAGAATGCAGACAGTCAAAACAACCTAAAATGTGTTTCATGTCAACATCTATATTATTTGGTTTTGTACAAGTGCTTTTTATTGTGACTAAAGGATGATGACATTCTGCAACAATTAAAATCATTTTAAGGGTCAAATGATGTTGAAATAAAGAAAAAAAGTTCCCCAATTTACCCAGCCTCATATCATTTCAAATCTATTGTTTTTCAGTGGAGCACTAACGGATGACATTTTGAAAAACATGCAGATCAAAATAATACTTCACACCATTGCACTCTTAAAAATGAGGGTGCTAAACATACACATGTGTATACATACACATATACATATACATACAGTATATGAAGAACCATTTTTGGCTGTATGGTTTCAAAAAGAGCCTTCAACATTCCCAGAATCTCCCACAGAAGCAAAAAATATTTTGGATCAACATTTAAGTGCATTTTGACAGATTTTTCACGTTTGACTGAGCTATTCGTATAAAGAAAAAGCTTGCCTCATTCACTTTTTACAGTGCATGAATGAGAAATACAAAGCTTAAATCGGAGAGACACACCTGTTTTTTTAGCCAGACGAGAAAAGTGCATTGAGGTGACCTTGATAAAAGATGTTTTTAAGGAAATGTAAATGATAACAGGGTGTGAAGAAGCAAGGTGAGAATTGAAAAATATGATTTTCTAGGCAGATGTAACAACATTCTGACAGCTAAAACAAAACTGTATTTACCTTTATTTATTTAGTAAACTTGACTCCAAACGTTTCAGAAATGAGGAATAATAAAATAAAAATGATTTATCGGGAACTAACAGAGAAGTGCCAAAATACACATTTTCAAAACTGTTTTGAAAAGTGCAAGCTATAGCACCGAGTCTGTTTGTTCCATCACACTTCATTATCCTCATTGTATGTGTCCAGCAGGGGGATCATTAAAATTCTTCATATGTAATACTGTCAAATTGTTCTGTATTAAACAAAGCTTATGGAGATAAGGCAATGTGAGAGACTGTAAGAGAGTTTAATTTGAAATGTTTGGGTTGCCGTGGAGTGTCAATATAGTGCTGATGCTATATTGTCAACATTGGTATTAGTTTTATCACCATTGGCTTGGATTACAAACATTATGAAGCAAGAGTCTACAAAATTAATTATGAAACTATAGTAATTAGAGAGACAGTGGATATTGGATTTTATCTTTTTGGCTTGGGGCTCACTATGAGTCCAATGAGACTCTCAAATACTTTAACTCTTTTATAATTATTTTCCACCCCGGTTGTCTTGTTCAAGCTAGTTTTATTAATATCTCAAGTGTCTCAAGTCATTTGTAAAACATATAGTTCTCTCTCAGAATTCTACATTCAAAGGCACTTGTAAGATTGCTTTCATATCACAGCAAAATCGCCAGTGTTAAAAAAGATCAAATTAACTCTCACAGTGTACTGTATATACAGTATAATCCACAAGATTTAACTGTATTATAAAGAGCTATTTTGATTTGACTTTTTTTTAAACAGGGCTTCTCAACTTTGAAAGACCACAGAGAGGTAATTCAATGACAAGTTTGTATGATTATCTTTTGATGCTATTTATTGTAGAAAGTTATCACAAAACACTAATAAACACTTTTGAAAGAACATCCCAATGGCATCATTGCACCATAATTATACAACTCAAGTTCATACATGTGCACATAAACTATCAATGCACGATTGTATGATCACGCGAAACCTTCATACTGAAGGTCTGGGAACTTTGGTCGTTTTCTTTGGCCAAGGCCCGCCCAAGAAGCCATATGACTGAAAGGTAGGCCTTTTTGCACCATGTCATGTCCCCGCAGTAACAGATACGTTCACAAACGTGTCAAAAGTTAACAGCAACAACAATGATTATAAGTTTATGCTGTGATCTTCGTAAACTTTTAAGAATTCGTAAACGATCGCAATGAATTCTTATTGGAACCGATGTAAAGACGACAGCTTACTTCTTTGATCAGACTGCTTCGCGCTTTTTCCAGGCGGACCGTTTAAGAACACAACACGTACGTCTCCCAGAAATCCTGTCAAATTCAACCAATCAGATGACGACTTCGAACATGCTGAAGTGTTGACGGTGTGACGTCTGAGGCTGAGAATATATAAAGATAATTCTCATATTGTCGCTGACAGACTGAATTGTCTATCTCCAGTTTTCATATTATTGTTTTTCATAAATAATTCCTATTGGTCACCCTTTTATGTTTGTCTGTGTCAAATATTTAACCAGTAAAAGGTATTGAAAAGAGATTTTTCAAGTAAAAATTGAATTTTTTTATGCATTTTGGCTGTTCGTTTACACAACAACGGCATTTTGGAAACTGGTTTGAAAGTGAACGTTTTTGAAAATGTAAGTTTTTGAAAACACCGCAGCTTTAATCTTTGTGTAAACTGTAAAAACACTCTCCTCTGTGAAAATGCTGATGTCATGTGCATGTGTATTCTCAAAATAACAATGGCGGCCTCCAGTAGTACTGTGTGCCTGTGCTACGCGACACAGTTATTAAAGGAGTAGTTCGCCTTTAAAATGAAAAGTCTGCCATCAATCACTCACCATCTTGTCATTTCAAACCTGTATGACTTTCTTTCTTCCGCAGAACACAAAATAAGATATTTTGAAGAATGTTGTTAACAGCCCCCCTTTCACTTGCATTGGTTACAGCAGAAGTTAATGGGGGACTGTGCTGTTCTTTTACCAACATTTTTCAAAATCTCTTCTTTTGTGTTCTGCAGACAAAAAGAAAGTCATACAGGTTTGAAATGACAAGAGGGCGTGTAAATGATGACAGAATTTTCCTTTTGAAGGTGAACTACTTTACCTTTAACGTTTCTATAGAAAAGTGTAGATTTACTGCACCACTATGACCAGAGGAGCCAAATTATTTACAATCAAACTTTAAACACACATATACCACCATAGGCTAAAGCACTTTTGGTTTAAAGCCGGATCTGTGTATGTGGTGTATATAGGGTTTCTTTACAGTGACATCGCCTTCCACTGGCTTGGCGTGCATAACACAGCGTTTGTACTAGTTTAAATCCGTGTAAACGCAGATCACTTTGTCAAATTACGTACATAAAACGTTTTAAAAATGCAAACATAAAACATTTCCATTGTAAACATACTGTTATTTTCCGGGTTACAAAACTCAACATAAATGCATACTAGGCTTACTTAGCTAACCCATTATATTTGTTGTTATAGAAGTACCAAGCAAAAATAGAAGGGGGTTGTGGGTAACTGTGTGTGTGGAACAGCGTGAGAATGCTGTGACCCTGCTTTGTGCTGCAGATGAGATGGTGGGGGAGCAGAGGGACTGAGCACAGCCCGCTACACTGTGACAAACGCCACATGGCATTGTGCTGGTCCCTTGGGACAGCAGGGAGGGGACAGACCACAGCAGTGTGCTGGAACTTAGAAAAGAAATGCACAAAAAAAGAGATTCGGGCAAAGAGTTAAAGTGATAGAGATGTATTGACAAAAGAGTGAAAAGGATGAAGACAGAAAGAGAAGAGAGCAGAAACTCTTATGAAACACTGCATGAAATACTGTGAGGAAAACCTCACCGCAATATTGTCAGAATGACTGACAGTCATATTCATTTTTAGTGAGATCCCAGTTACATAACTTCCTTATCTCTATTTAGATAGATAATGAGACATGCGGATTCTTCTCTCTTAATCATATTAATTACATCTGGGAAATCGTGAAATCCTTTACGTAACCCTGTCGGGCTATGGATTCATAATAACTTCATAATAAAAGTTGAAAAATGGTTCACCTTTGCTCTTTTAAGAAGCGGAGAAGCCGATTAATCACGCTCCTCGAAAACTATTTGACCCATTTTTCCATCTCAATCTGTTTCTGTCTGTCTCACTCTTTCTCTCTGACTGGTGCGGTTCTGCCCTTAAATGCTCGAGATTAACCCTGATGTACAATACTTGGATTTCCAGCATCTTATTTCACACAGGCCCTGCTGAGGGGTGGGGGCACGGGGCCAGAGCGAGGCCAATGTGGTCTCCAGAATGCCTAATGGGGGTAAGCCGTGGGAAAGCAGGTGAACTGATCTAAAGGGTGAGGAAGAACAGGATCAATATTAATAACAAGGTCCTTTCTCTCCCTAATTATCCTTGAAGACGCATCGCTTTAAATGCTCAAGCGCACTGGCTGAAAAGTCACATCTGAACGCTGGCTGTTGAAATTCCTTAGCCAAGAATTAAAGACAAAATAGAGAATTGACTAAGTATTAGTTGGCGAGATGTGCTAGATTAGTAGACAAAATATGATTATCAGTGAGTGACTTTTGTTGATATTTTAAATGGAATATTCAAAGCTATTAAATATGCCAATAAGCTAAATTAAATCGAATATAATAATATAGCGCTTAAAAAAACAACAACAATAATGGTAAAAAACATAATAAAAATTTGCAACACCATGTTCCATAATTGATAGTTTTACTTGTACTGTCTTAAGTTTTTTGTTTTTGTAGTTACACTAAAGTAGTTTTAAATCAAGACAATCTTTCTATTACTTTTATTGTGGAGCACTCACACACACTGAACAGAAATGAATAAACTAAATTCTGTGTGCAAGTCTTTACAAAGCGAGAAGCTCGTCCCGAATTAATGCAGGTTTCTGGACTGAACCTGAAGCCTGTGGGATTTGGAAGAACATTTTTACACTGCTCTTCAGAAAAAAAGATAAAGCGAGAACGAGAACAGAGGAGATTACGGGACTGGAACTCGTTCAGAGATGGAGAGAGGCAGCTGTCAGAGGTCGTGGCCTCTTTCTCCGCTCCGGCTGTGGGGTTGCCATGGGCCGTAGGTTCTGTGCCGCCAACTCAGTGTGTCACTGGAGCATGAAACGCGCAGACACAAACGCACAAATAGTGTGTGTTTTGCCTACGTCACATCCTTTGTTGTGGCTTGCAGATGTTCTCCAGAAAAGCCTTAGAGTGCCTCTGACATATTAATGAGAGTTTCATGCCGGACGGAGAGTAGAAACTGACCTAAATGTTCTCATTTTCAAAGAACAAACAGATGATGCGTAGTGAATCTTTACTCATTGGGGTTAAAGATTTATACAAACCCACATCTGCTTATAAATGCTTTATGGCTGTCAAACGATCGCATCCAAAATAAAAGTTTGTGTTTACATAATATATGTCTGTGTACTGTACACATACCTGTATATTTTGGATTTTTTATTATTATTTATATTTACCAATAATAGAAATGATGTATAAACGTTTATTAATATTATATTTTTTTTATGTGCATGTCTGTGTATGTGTTTATAGATGCAAAATGAATCTGCACAGTACATAGACATATATTATGTAAACACAAACTTTTATTCTGGATGGGATTAATCGTTTGACGGCCCTACATTTTTGTAAATATCTTAAATTGTGGAGGAGAAGTTATCGGACTGATCTTTACTTAACAAATGGTTGAAAATACCTAAACGTTCTTTTGTTGAAGGGACCCATGCTTTATCAAAGGACCTAGCAACTAGCAACAACATAGCAACCCACTTACAATCACAAATAATTTTCTTCAATGTAAATTTGAAGCTTTGAGCTTCTCTTACAACAACTAACAACCTGCACCATGGGGTGAATCTGAATACATTACATCAATCATGCTGAAATGCCTGTTAGTTCTGGCATTAAAAAAATCACACATTTACTCAAAGCAACACATGAACCTCGCTGAGAAAGGTCTTTTCATTAAAATACTTCTGTCCAGATTTCCAGATTTTTCAAAGGGCCAAGCTTTCTTCCACGCAGAGACTGCAGATGTGATCTGAGAATCCTTCAGGAGAACTGTAACACAAGAGGCTAAAGCAACATCAGGAAAGTTCGCGAGTAAAACTCGAATCCTGCAGGTGCCCCGTGGCCGAGACACCTGAACCGCTCCTCAGCGAACAAGCGTTCAGTGTCTCCCCGGCCTTCCTCTGTTTTCATGAAGCCCGTCTCCTTTTCCCCTCGCCCAGGTGTATAGTGCGAATGCTTAGTCATGGCAGAAGGTTTCGAGCTGAAAAAGGCTAAATCGTCAGGGGGGCGGGGTGTACTGATTACCACAAACACTGCGCTTTGACTCCGGGGTTGTATCCTCTCCCACCACCAAAAGGCATCATTGTGCGCGACTCCCGTAGGGACCTCGTATAAATGCCGCTTTCAGCATTCAGCACGTTCGATGGCAGAGAGGCAAACTTGTTTTGGGGGTGGTTGTTTTAAAAGATTTATGTGAAGCCCCCTTTTTTCCCAGGACACATGGTAATGTCCAAAGGGCCCTTGGGGCAATTAGGCAACAGATAATTAACTTCATTGAAATGAGTGTGTGAATGGGATCTTTCTTGTGGCGCTGTCCTTCTCTCAGTTCTTCTTCGTGTTCAGAACAGCAAGTACTGAGAGAGAAAATGTGCCTCTATAGATTTGAAACGCTTTTAAACTTTAAAGCTTTTAAACGCTAACTTCACCAATGACAATTTCAGCGTTTCAGTGGCATTTGATATTCCATTAAAGGAATTGAAATCAGAGTTTTCTCATCTTAACAATAATGGTGGAGTTAAACCATCTGCCACTAGTGGCTTTAAATGTCACATTCTTTACCAGTAAAAATATAATTTATTCATTTGTTTGTAGTAGAGCATATAAACATTTTGTCAACATGCTAGTAGTGCTCATAGTGGTCATGAGGGAAGATCTGTTCAGACTATTTTGTTTTTCTATTGTTATTTTATTATAAAGCTCAATAAATAAGATCAAATATGAGGGCCACACTTGTAGTTAAACAACATTTTTATAAGCCACTGGCATGAAGGACAACATTCTCAACATATTTGTGAAAATATTTATTTTTTCTGTAAAACCTTTTTAATTGGAATACTGCTAAATATAGAAGCACTGTGGCGGTTGACACAGGGCTAAGATGTCATCACTTTTTTGCATCTTTGCAAAAAAAGGAGATAAGGTATTTATGAAACACGTTCTGTAGAGCAATTTGTCCGTTTAGGGCTACTATAGAAACATCATGGCCAATTCCATGTAAGGGGACCCAGCGGTGTATGTAGATAGAAACAGCTCATTCTAAGGTAATAAAAACATAACGCTTCATTATGTAAGGTCTTTTTACACCACTGAAGACATAGTTATGTATATTATATTGCATTTCTGTCAATAGATCCTCCAAAAAATGACACACTGGACCTTTAACCCGTGTATGGTGTTCAGTTCTGTGAGACCCGTTTTCCTTTTTTATCAAAAGAAAAATGATACAATTAATTATTTGTTCAAATTCAAACTCATATTTGGCCTATTTTCTGTGAAGAACATATATCAGGACCAACTTTCAATGACCACACACTGTACATCCCCCTACACATTTACATTACATACAGGATGTTCGGGTCCACTGGACCCAGGGCTTATTAAAGCGGCCCTAACACACGCGGTTTCTGCCAATCTCATATTAATCTTGAGAACCTATAGAGTAGTATTGCATACTTCGTATCTTCGAAGAGTATTTAGTTTGATCACATTTATAAAAGATATACAGCTTTACGATTGTTTACGAAAACATACGGCGCGTGCGGGGGGGAGGGGTAGGCTGAACTAAAGCACGTGGGCACCCATACATCCATATATCAGTTTCAAACGATCTCCAAATCCAGCGTTATATCCACAGTTATATAACATTCATCACCCAAATGAAGTGAACAAACAAACACCTGAACTTCGCGAACATATGCTCTCTCTCTCCTGCACACGAGTGAAAGTGACGTCTGCGCATGCTCCTTCTCCTTGCTGCCACGTGCTTTTCCGGGAGAATTGTCCAATAAGGGACTAAGAATAATTGTAACGAAACAGTTTTATATGTTCGAAAAAAACTTTCCGAAACCTGTACAGTCGCTGGGGGAGTGTATCGAGCACAGGAATACTATGTAATACGTCCAACTCGTTTTTTGACAAGTTGACCATGTTAAGCATGAGAAGACAGCACGTTTAACATTGTGAAGAAGTAAGAATGAATGAAACACCGTTGCAGGGATTGTGGAAAATTGTGGAAAATGTAGGTTCTGTGTAGCTTTATTGTGTCCTCTTCATGTCTGGGCCTCCTTTAAGGATGTTTCTGTGTGTTTCTGTGTGCGTGTGTGTGAGAGAGAGTGTGTGTAAGTGAGTTTTTTGTTTCTGCTCCTGCCTTTGAAATGTGGAGCGCTTCAATTCATCAATGTGATCTGACACAGATGCAGGGCAAATTGCTTGTAATTGGGATGAACTAAACATCTTTTTTTAGATAAAGTGGTTGATTGTGTTGAATTAAAAACCCAAAACTGCAGCGGGTCCACTAGACCCACCAACACTGACTGAGTAAGAAAATATGAACAGCACACAAGGGTTAAACATAAATTAGAGGTTGTTCTGGGCTGTTATGAGGGCAGCGTGAAGCCATTAACAACTGTTAACAAACCTTAAAGCAACTCAGTTACACTTTCATATTTTATTTATTCACTCAATAAATGTCTTGATGTTTTTGTTTCTGTTGTTGGATATTAAAACATTAATGGTTTATGAGAAAGGAGAAAGAAACAGGCTCATATGCAAAAACTTTGAACATATCCACTACAACATTCCACTACATTTTTTTAATCGTATGTCATTTATAGACATTTATTTAAAATAAATGCACAAAACTTTAGATTTTGATTTAATATTATTTGAACATTACAAGATAAATGTGGGAAATTTTAAGTAAAATGTTTCCTTTTTGCAAATAAATAGCATACACACGAGCTTCACTCTTTGCTAAACAATTCATCTCTGCAAATGATAGAAACACATTAGCACATGTCACGGTGAGGCTTTTTTTCTTTTTTTTCAAAAAACTCATGCCACAAAATAGTTTCTCACTTTCTTTGTACACTGCCAAGCCAACAAATGTCAACAAAACGACTTGCAAACAACATAAATTATTTTTATGCATATTTTCACCACAGTGGTGTAACTGTCGATATCTGTCTCACGGTTTACATAACATGATTCATCTGGCCTTTGATATGCCTCGCCCTCGTAACAGCAGTTACAAAACCTCCACCTCAGAAGTCATGACCGAGTTAACTGACAGTGGTTTGGATCGTTAGCTTCGTATGCGCTCGCCTGTTATAACACGAGCTAAAACTAACCGCAACATCTTGCGTGGTGGTTATGGATCTGCACGGGGTGGAAGTGGGTATGGGGAAGACCGTGTCTACAGGGCTGAGCTTATCAACAACCCAGGGGCAACAGTAACCCACAATGCACCTCCCTGTGCCAACAAACTGCCATCGTCTGGCCGGATTAGGTAACAGTCAAAGCTGTAAATATTATTCATGTCTGGTATGAATTAATGCAGGGCATTTTGAGGAAGAGTATTTGTACATTTGAGCTGGGTTGTTGTTTTAACGATTGATTTAAAGGTGCTGTGTGTAATTATTTGGAGGATCTATTGACTGAAATGCAATATAATATTCATAACTATGTCTTCCGAGGTGTATAAAGGCCTTACATAATGAAGCGTTATATTTTTATTACCTTAGAATGAGCTATTTCTGTCTACACACACCGCGGGTCCCCTTACATGGAATTTACAATGTTGTTTCTACAGTAGCCCTCAATGCACAAACTACTCTACAGAACACATTTCATAAATATTTTACCTCCTTCGACAAAGAAGCAGAAACGTGACGGCATCTTTGTTCTGTGTCAGCCTCCGTAGTGCTTCACAAGGGAGGGGCAATTCGCAAACTCACCACTAGATGCCGCTCAATTTCATACACCGGACCTTTACATGCAAACATGCAAACAATATCTTAAGGGATTTAGTTAAAAAAATATATAATATTAGTGCCAGAGATCTACAACGTTTATACAGGAATCAACCTATGTATATAGTTTACTTAAAGATGCCACTGCAGAAAAAATATACATTGAAAAATGTATACTTTGATGTTTTTTGACTTACTTGGTAAGCACATTTGAAATATGCAAACAGTTCATGCCTCCGAAGGTACATTTTATTTCATTATGTCAAATAACAAGAACCTGAAAACTAAGCAATAGCTAACACCGATGCTTATTTAATCTGTGAGAGCCCTGTTTGTCCGCCAGCCCCTGTGCGTATGTGTGTGCGTCTGTTTGGTCTGCCTGAAAACAGCACACAAACCAGATGAAACCGACCAGAGCCTTCTCTGCCTTCTGCAGCAATACCACCTGGGGCCTCTGGCAGTCTTTAAAAGACCTGCTGACAGTCGACACGTGTGGCAACAAAACTCCGACCCAACATTTCCCAGGGCCCCTACTGATCCATTAGCTACAGCCCAGTAGACTGGCCTTCCTGAAGCTATATCTAAAGCTTGTTAAATTTAAGTACCTAGTTCTTTAAAAGCTCTGTAGCAGAGTCAGAAGTCTGAATTATGAGCTGGCCTATAGGTTGAGGTAGGTAGCAACCATATTAAAGGTGAATGAAGTTGTGTTGAATTTGGAGCACGGCCTAGATGGACAAGCACAGGCTATGAGTGCATTTGTTGAACTTGGCCCCGTTCGCTAAGAAAGTGTGTATGTGTGAGAGAGATCAACATATTACATGTTATATATTCATAGCGGGGGTCTTTAATATTCTTCCAACTCTGGCACTAACCAGCAAAAAGTCTAGACTAGGCACTAACTTACCAGGCCTGTCGTTTTTTCTTCCGTTGATCTTGCGGTCTCCAGAAACGAGTTCTAGGCAATGAACTCTGGACCTAGGGAATCAAAAGAAAATATGTATTAGAGGATATATTTAAACACAAACATGAGGTCACCTCTACTGAAAAGAGCTGAGATCTCAGAAGTGCTGTTGTTTGTTTTTACAGCATGCACTTGTAGACGTAGGGCCCAGGTGTATATACATTACTTACTCGTGGAAGGCTGTTTAAGGTATGCAATATTTACCGCCAGTGTTGATATTAGCCGAAGACATCGCTGCAGGAGAACTGTAGTTAAATCCAGCGAGATTCAGTTCTTGACACGGAGGTGGCATGACCAATGCTCTAGTACAGCTGAAAGTGAACAGAATTGAATTGGTTCAACTTCCAGGTGGAAAATGTATTTAAGCAAGTAATACGCAATTATATTTTGTAGTTGCAATCACAAGGTTTTTATCTGTTTTCTCTAAAGTGAGGTCGGATTCAACACAAAAACGGCAACACAATCTCACAGCAGTTCTGTTTTACGAGGTGGCTAATTCGTATTGATTCGTTTTGAACTTATTCATTCGTTTTAGTGCAACTTGCATTCACGCCAGTGACGTTAGGTTTAGGGGTGGAGTTAGGGGAGGGGCTTCATTATGATTTTTTTCTAACAATCACACATTTTTGTACGATTCACTTTGTATGAATTGATTTGAGTGAAATAGTTATAAATTCTTGCGAGATCAGGCTGAGAATGCAAATTGGCAACACAAATGCCTACATTGTGAAAGTTAGGTAGCTTTGCACGCAAAACTTTACTTAAATATTCCAGGTAAATATAGACATAAATTTGTTGAAAGGTTTGTTTGGGTTCTAACTGCTCATCAAGATTCTCATCAAACTGTTGCTTCACCATAACAACCTGAAACCATAAATGAAGATGCTAATGCGCTAGCTCCCACTGTGGCTATTGCTAAATATGGATTTTTAATGCATATTTAGTGCACTTTTTTATCAAAATATATTTTTACAGTGCATGTTGGCATAGTTTAAAGGTTTTACAGCATTGCTAATATCAATGTCTCCTTGTGATTGAGTGTTCGTGTCACGTTGGATTAAAAAATGTGCTAAATGTGTACTTACATTCCGTAACATGGGGTCTGTTGGTTTTTACGCAATAGTCCCGCTGCCTCCTTCTCTTTAATTAAACGGGGCCTGTGAATCAATACGGTATTTGTTTGCTTACATTTTGTGGTGCGGTTACGGTAATCTGAACATGAGATGAGACTCTGATGAGAAGTCTGTCTCAGCATGCGATGGAAGGAAAACAAGCGCTTATGAAACGGAGTAATGATTGGAATGCCACACAGATGCTCAATATGTATTGCAGGTTTAACATGAAAAATCAGATGTCTCTCAGTGGTTTATTACAGAAGTACCCAGGTGTAAGCAGTTCACTTAGTACATAAAGTCTCAAGAACAAAATACACAGACATATCTTCTTATCTTTTCTCTTTTCGTCACAGTCACACAAGAGTTGATTTAGCCTTATCTTTCTTAGATATTTTAGCTTTTGTGTATCACATTCATTCTTTTCACACTCTTATCAGATCTGTCAACAGGAGATATCAAATTACCACCAGTTCTTTGAGACAAGTCACAAGACGTTTTAAGATCTGAACTTTATGTACTCAGCTGAATGGAATTATCTTCATTCACTTCATTTTCTGTACTCACAGTAAAGAGATCATAACGTCATTCTCAGATTAAAAACTGGCTACTTTTCCAATCCTTTATATTATCACTTCTTTCTTTTAATGCACTTTTGTCTCAGACAGACAGAATTCCACCTTAGGAACAGGATGTGACCATTTGATGTCCATTCCGTCTTCTCCCGTGTGCAAAACCAAAGAGGAAGTGAATGCGATCGTTGCGCACCAAGACACACATACAAACCCATACACACACCCCTCTATCCTTAAAAAAACACTGTACCAGCTGTCAAGAGTGTCTAACAACACAACAAAACACCTCTCTAGAGCCGCCAGCAGTCTGTCATTTGCTATGCAGTGAGTGTGTGTCTCTGTGCTGCAAATGACACCTTACTACACTGCACCTCTTGTGCAGCAGATGGTTGTAGACATAAAACAAGAAGTTGCTTTTGAGATTTAAGTTTTGGCCTTGAGATGTTCAGTTGTATCTCACCAAATGGCTAATCGTGTCTATATGTCAACACCTAGAGTAAACGGCACAAATGAGATAACGATTGACAACCAATAAGAGCGTAGATATATAGATAGCCTAGCATAGGTTTTGAAAGAATTGTTGGAGAAATGTTTGATTTGAAACATATAGCCGCAGAGAAAATAAGGAGATGATTTTAAAGAACGTTTTCATTTTTTTTATGAATTTACTATTTATAGGTAAAGTGATCATCTCTGTGAATTACTAACAATACCATTCCATTCCATTTTCTACCGCTTGTCCGAACTACCTCGGGTCACGGGGAGCCTGCGCCTATCTCAGGAGTCATCGGGCATCAAGGCAGGATACACCCTGGATGGAGTGCTTACTAACAATATTTCTCCCAAATTTCAAATAATAAATGATTGTTTCTATTTGCTTTTATTTTCAGAAAATGAAAACTGGAGAAACAGGTCAAACAGGTCAAAATAACAGAAAGGATGTTGTATATTTTTTCAGAACTCAAATATTGCAAAGAAAACAAGTTCATATTCACTTTTAAGCAATACGAGTATTTGTACTTGTATTTAGGAAAGGTTCAAAAAGATTTTTTTATTTATTAACCTCGCTTTGTATCACAGTTTTCATGTGTCTTGTTATGCTATCAGTCTTTCACATTGCTCTTGGATGACCGTATGTCACTCCTGAGGTTTGGTTTTATTGAAACTCAACAGACACTGGACTGGAATGGCCACAATGCATCTTGAAATGCTGATTTAAATGAAAATGGCTGAACAGGTATATCTATGACTTTGGGATCTTAACAAATCTCAGCACAATCTGAGTCACTGTGGAAATCTCACTCAGAACTCCATGAAAGACGTTACGTATTTTTCATGTCATTAATGTCTGGGAGATATTAAATTGCTTTTGTCAGTAATTTTCCATTTAGCTCATAGCCCTATTTGAAAGGAGAAACCTCTCTGAATAGTTATGAGATCATATGCTGAAAATCACATTGCTAGAATCTTAATTTCATGGTTTCATTTGCAACCTTTTAAGCTCTTCAAACAGTAGACGTGTCAAAAATGATACTGTTAATTTCTCACAGAGTCTTATTAAAAATATATTTTTTTATCCTCTCTGTTTTTTTATTTGTTGGAATTCCAAGCCACAGCCAAAATGTCAAAGTGTTTATGTACTGTATGTGTAGGACACACACAAAACGTGTTAGGAAATCCTGAGGGGATCATTGTTTCTTCCCAGCATCCCACTCAATGTTTTGGGATTTCTGGCATTAGCAGGTTAAAACCAGCTGAAAACAAAGGAGTAGAAAGTATAATGCTCTGAGAGCAGAGGAAGGATAAGGGGGTTTTGCTGGAGCTTTTGTTTGGAACCTGTCCAGCGTACTAAGTCCACCTTTTCACTGGTCAACATGACCATCCCCAGCTGCAACAATCTCCCATGGCAACCACTGCATCAAATTTTCTTTTAACAAAAAATGATCATTTTCCATTTTGTAACTATCTTTCTGTCAACAAAACCATTTTGTTGCTTTGTTTCATGTATATGATATGTTGTTTGATAACTACACTTAAACCGTTTAACAGTAGCACATTTGACAGAATGTTTCAAAACTCTTAAGAATCAGAAATACTTCTTTAAAACTCATTTATAAATAAAATATGTATGGGTTCAATTCAGCCATTCTCACAATGAAACGCAAAATGGTGTTTTGTAAAAATGAATTTACAGACGTCCCCACAGAAGTAGCTCCTCGGAGATCTGCTACTGTTCATTTCTAAAAGCAACATTAGTCCAAATCCCTCACCGATGCTGTTAAAAGACACAGTTTAGAAAAGTTAGCAAGGACATGACAAGCATGCTGATTCCCCACCCAACTACTGTCTCAAAACAGCACTTCGACAATGAGAGCCGTCGATGTAAACGCTAAACCATTCACAGCTACTGAAGTGACTTTACACATGGAAATGCACTAATAGAAATAAAGAGGGTGTGAATGGTCAGGTAGAAGGAAGCTCAGGAAATGTATGTTAAGAAGAGCCACCAGTGCTTCCAACTACACACGTGCATTTACATTTGTGTGGATCTCTGCCAAACCCCAGATGGCCCGAGATGCCCATTAAAGGCCTTTATTCTGCTGGATTATGGTGACTTTATAATGGGACTATGAGAAAACATTTTTACTGTTAGGGTGATGAATAATTGAGTGTTTCGAAGGACTTGTGAAAGATGTTTTAAAATACAATGAGTTTCAAAGACATTCAGAAAGAATATTTTGCACTTTTAAATGGGAACTGTTTGTATTTCAAGTAAATCTAATATCACACTATACAGTCACTATAAGGTTTATTAATGAACCAACTTTTGGCTTTTTGCTTGTTTTATGTCAAAGTCAACATTTAAAATGTATTATTTGATGGTATTGATGATGTATTTGAATCTGCATATGTACAATAAGTCATACTATTGCAAAAAGAAGGAGTATAATCTGTTTTTTTTTCAATTTAAATAGGGTTGTTATATGGCTCAGTGGTCAGTATGTGGGTGTGTGTGGGAACTTCTATGTGGACCGTGCCCAGGACATCGGTGGTACAGCTTCTATAGACCCATATTGATTTAGTTTGGACCTACAATTGACCCACACCCCATTCACACCACTAAAACTGCGGCCTGTGCCTTCACAAGAAATCGTCCCCTCCTTCCATAACCTTCCCCCACCCTCCAGACCAGACGTGTTTACGGCCATAGCTGGGGGTACAAGTCTTTGAGTCCCTTGTCTGGCATATGGAGCCTTCCAACAAAAGGGCTCTTGTGGAGAAAACACAAAGCAGGTCGGTCCGTTTTCCAGAGGGGGAGAAGTCAGAGTGGTAGTAAAGCTGAGCTGATAGTTTGAGGGGGCGGGGCCTCACAGGAAGAGAGGGACCAGAACTTTTGGGGATGGGAACACGTGCTGAATGACAGGAAGAAATGACTGAAGACTGTGAAACTATGTGAACTAAGAGAAATGTAAAGAAATATATATAAACTTTTAGTTATATATACCTCTACAAGATCTGCGTCTGTCTATTACTTTGTGTAAACAAACACCCTTTAGCCACTGCAACAGATCTTTTAAAAGTTTTAAAGGTAAACTATAATAAAGTGTTTTTATCTCATTTACTGTAAGGAAAATATATCATATAAAAATGCAATATAAGGTAAGGAGAAAAACTAGGATTCATTTCCAGATATTTTTTTTATTTTGAGAATATTTTTTGACTGTGTAGGCAAATGTTCCTTGTTTTAAGTATACACCTAACATTTGTATAATTTAGAGGTTCTACTTTTGAAGGAAGAAAAGAAGAAAAGAAGGAAAGAAGGAAAGAAGGAAAGAAGGAAAGAAGGAAAGAAGGAAAGAAATGAAGAAAAGAAGGAACGAAAGAAAGGAAAGAAGGAAATAAAGAAAGAAGTAGATAGATAGATAGATAGATAGAAAAAGAAAGAAAGAAAGAAAGAAAGAAAGAAAGAAAGAAAGAAAGAAAGAAAGAAAGAAAGAAAAGAAGGAAAGAAGGAAAGAAGGAAAGAAGGACAGAAGGACAGAAGAAAGTTTGGATATGAAAAATTGACATTGTCAAGTTTCCAGTAAACATAATATAGATTAATATTATGTATTATAAATATAAAATTATATGAAATATTAACAGAAATTGTATATGACCAAAAAACTGTTTGCATAAATATTTTTCTGACAACATGTCAGTGGTCAGGTTGAATATATAAATTGTCACAATGACTTTGTACACTTGTTCTGAGAATCATTTGGCGTTATTGGGGCTTAGAGCAGCAACCTTTCATATCAAACAGTTCGTTGAACTGACTTGTGCTGAAAGCCACCGGAGATCAGGTCAAAACCTCATAGCTACAGTTTAACGTCCTCAACGGCTGAAGGGTGGCTTGTGATAACCCATTTGTTTTTCTGAGTTATGTAAGGTGGTGGCTACAAGTAGACAGGCAACTTCAAATTCCTTCCTGTCTAAAGAAAGAAGTTGAATTTTACAGTCATTAGTTCAACCGTTAGTTCAACCTTATTATTAGATAAGGGTAGATTGTTATTATGGTATAAAATATCCTATCATGTCATCCCCAGGTTTAACTGTGTGGAGGAATGTTTCCTTCAATAAATCTCTCTAAATGCCTCAACATGCACTGTTTTCGCTATATTGATTCAACTAAAAACATTTCATTTGAATGAAAGAAAACCAATAGTAACACAAACTGTGTGAGCATATAAACCCACAATATGTTCTCTTTTATTTTGCCCAGAGGTTGAAAAGCCAATCTGCATAAGCTCGACGCTGACCAATCCAGCATCGCTGCTCACCCTGAATCCCTACAACCATCACGAGTCTCCAGGAGGCCTTTGTGTCACATAATTGTTCTTTTCTAAGCTTGGACGTCCTTGTGTCTTTCCCTTTCTCCAGAGCCGCCTATCATTGTGCAATCTCCTCCATCTTCCCTTTTTTGCCTTTTGACGTGTTGTTTCAAAAGAGCCTATTCAGACCCGCAGGGCACAATACCTGCAATTAAATCTGCCCTAATAAAGAGAGTTTGGAATAAAAGACTATGTGTAGCATTAATGCCTTGTCTCTAAAACAGTCCTCACAAACACCATTCCATGACTGCCAGTGTTTTCTCACCTTCTCACAAAGACAATAGGCTTCTCAAACATTCAGATGGGCGTTAATCTTGTTTACTTGCACTTTGCCGCAAACAAACAAACCCTTTGGTTTCAGTTGTGGGTCTCCCTGACCAAATTTAACTTCCCTAGTTTTTATCAGCCGCAAAGACCAAGTGTCTGTTTGTGCAGCCCTATCATTCTCATAGCAGAATTGTATAAGGTGTTGACGCTCCATTCTGTGATAAGACTCATTGTGTGTTAAAGGGACAGTGTCTTTTGACCATATAGCTCTCCTTGGCTAATATTTGAAGTGTCTCTTACACTGGAGTGGACGTGGTGAGAAGTGCTTGTGTTTTTTTCTAATCCCTGTAAACAAAGATTGAATTAATGTGAAACTACATTGTGACTTTAAGAAACACAAGGAGTGATGATGGTATAAAACTAGACAAACCAATTTACATATATTTTGTTTTTACCGGCCATCAAACTATAATCTCGACCAGTGGGTTGTGTTTTTATAGAAGCCGTGGTGACCTATAGTTATTTTGATTTTTGGATGGCTATTCTAAAATGAATTTACAATCAAACAGCCTAGTCAAACAATTCAAACAAATAGATAACAGACACATGCATTGTGTGCAATATCCTAATCTTAAACCTTTCCACTGGAAAATCATTGTCTCGAACTGTGTTCTTTACAGATGATCAATCAGTTTAACAGTCGAACACTCTTGGAAAATGAATATGATTATTATGTCCCATTTTCACTGTTCATACCTTATCTGTACTCCCCAGGGACTCCTTTCCATTCAGTGTAATATTAGGGAAAGATTGCCCACCTGATTTGGTCCCTCAAGTATGATGGGTGTCTCATAATGGCATGTTGATGGTGCTAAAATGGCCTCGGTTTAGACACCCGAAGAGTCGTTTAAAGATGAACACAACAAAAATAAGAGATAACTCATTTTAGTGTGACACACTTAAACTGAATATTTTGATAAGAAAACCCTTGATGACAAAAAAACACTTCATGGACTTAAGTCAGGTCCCTGAGAGATTTAAACTTACACCAGTAAATATTTTTGCTTTACATTTTAAGTTGCCTTTCTTTTAACTTTTAACCCCAGACTTTTAAATGGGTTTTGAATAAATGTATTTATTTTTTATTTAGCGGGTAATATATTAAATACTTCATGAGCATATGGACATATTCTGACAAATAAAACCACATTGTCTTGACTATAAAGTGTCGACAAAAAAACAATTAAAGTTTGTGTGTGCTACTGTGCTTTTCTGAGCAGGATACAAGCCAACTTTTCTCACTCTTAAGGGGGCGTGTAAATATGCAAAAAAACACGCCTCTTTGAAACGTGGGTGGGGTTAGCCACAAGTTTGTGGTTATATATTGAGAATCCAACAGCGCGCTTGTATCAGTTGCAGAACTTTACAACAGAGCTGCTGAGCAGTTCAACATTTCCTCAACTGCACCTACAAATCACAAGCAGGCATCTTGAAAATGCCATCTAATTTTCTCACGCCTTTCCTTGAGCTGGACGACGAATTTTGCAAGGTAAGAACATTAAGCTTGAAAATAATCGAAAGAATTATGACGTTTAAAAAAACTTATTTCAACTTTTAATGTATAACATTTAAAGTTCTTCTGGACATGTTTTTAACTTTATAATTGCTTTACACATTGCTTTAGTGAAACTTTAAACAATACAAAGTGCGCTAAGATTCCTCTCTCTCTCCTGGTTTCTAGAGTTTTCGCAGTATCGATCTGACAGATGTTGCGCAGCAGCAGCGTGCGGTTGGATTCCAGCGCAGACATTCCTTATGCCCGGTCACTCTTCCCAACTCCAAATTCAACAGCACCGACAGCAGCCCGTGGCCTCTGTCGGGCATCAACCAGCAGTGGAACCTCGAGCAGAAACAGCAGCTGCCCCGCTCCTCTCTGAATCACATCCCATTCAGAGTGGACAGATCAGTCAGTATGATTGAGGGACACGTGGGCAGTCTGGGGTCTTGCGAGTCCACAACGCCGCTAGCTCCACCGCCCGGCCTCAGCATCAGCAACAGCTCCCTGTCCTCCCCAAAGTGTCTCAGTACGACCACCGCGCCCCTGTCCACCCGCTACAAGACGGAGCTCTGCCGCACCTACGAAGAGAGCGGCATCTGCAAGTACGGTGCCAAATGTCAGTTTGCGCACGGCATGGATGAGCTGAGAGGCCTCAGCAGGCACCCGAAGTACAAGACCGAGCCATGTCGCACTTTTCACACCATTGGTTTTTGCCCCTACGGTGCTCGGTGTCATTTCATACACAACGCGGACGAGCTGCAGGGGAACGCGCACGGACAGAAGAGCAACAGAGACCGACCTCAGCTGCTGCGCCAGAGCGTCAGTTTCAGCGGATTCTCCTCGCAACGGCAGACCCTGACCGGTTTCCACGCCGTGCCGGACGCGCTCGCCTTTTCCAGATCATCTTCGGTGTCTCCCCCACCTTCAACGGGAAGTCCCGACCTGCTCTCCCCGCTTTTCCCGGAGCCCTGTCATTTGAAACACAGTTACCCCTTCGCGGACCTGGGCAACAATGACGCGCCGCGTTTTTGCGCCATCAATGACTCCATGAGCACCAAAAACCTGGCATACGCGCTGAAAGGCCTGACTGCTCTCCAGCGCAGCGCCTCCGCGGACTCTCTCTCCGATCAGGAGGGCTACACCAGCTCCAGCAGCCTCAGCGGCTGCGACTCCCCCGACATTGAGGGCAGGCGTTTGCCCATCTTCAGCCGCCTGTCTGTCTCAGACGATTAGACTTACATTACCTTGTGCATATTGCATTCACACTATAGCAGATGTCTCTCTGCTTTGACTTGTACAGTTTTAGACATATTCGTTTTTTTAATATTTCAAGAAAGAATTTGTTGGCAATGTATACTGTTGTATACCAGTTCGATGCTGCAGTGGGTACTTCACCTAGATGTACTACTGCTTGTTTGGGATAGTCTCAAAAGTTCACATTGACTGTTGTGGAGAAGGTGTCAAGGCTGTAGGAAGAAAACAAGCACAGATGTTTCTTTTTTTCTTCTGGGTCACTTTTAATGCACCCATCTGTAGTCTAACCAAAGCTGAGCAATTTAGAGTATATATACATATAGTGTAATGTCTAACCCGCTCTCTCAACATACTGTAAACAATGTAGCCTTTAGTTAAGGCGTTTTTAAATTGACAGTATTATCAAGTAGTTTAACCTTAGTTTGTTTTGAAAACCTATTTATTGCTTTTTGTATAATGTGCAGCGATTGTATCTTTTGTTCTTTGGTTTATGTGCATTTGGAAGAAGGAACAATGTAGATAAGGCTTTTTTGTTTGTCTGAGCCCATTCGTCTGCTTTGCACGAGCTAACGTTTAGCTTTAATTGAGACCAGATGCACAGAGTCTAAAGTTTGGAATCTCAGGATTGTTTTTGAAGGGTATCGATACGCCACTATCCTGTATCAGCCTCAAAGCCTTTACCAGTAAAAGTCAGAGATATCCACACGACATTCATATGCAAACAAATGTAAATGTGAAAAGTGACAATGTACCAGAAAGAAGTGAAGATGTACCATGGTATCGTCTCGTGCACTCTTAGTTTTATTTAAGAGGCGAAACTTGCAATGTGGACATTTCTCCATGTGTATACAACAGAGAACTGAAACATAGTTCATCACCTGCAAAAAATGAACTGGGGGTTCTTGAAGGATCTATTTTATTATTGCCTCGTTTTGCCTTGTGACATAAGACACGCTTTTGCCTTTTGTTAACTTAAACCTTATTTATTTTGTTCGATCCAAGTGGGAAAACAGTATATTGTGTTGTGCTTTCGTTTCATGTTTGTTTTTATATAATTTAAATGAACTGTTTACATTCCGTGGGACGGCAATGCCCATTTTCATTATAATATATTGTTTTAAAAAATAAACTTTGAAGATGATAAGATGGTTTGTTTCCTCGCTTTGCTTTTCTTCCATCTGAATTTCAATGTGTGGCTTTAGTTTGTTTGTTTGAATGCACTTCTGGGGGAAGTTTTCTGCACCCTATTAGCGTTGCATAGCAAACTCTTGTGTTTTTAAGTAGTTGCATCTGAGGCCCTCCGAGCTCATATAATTTTAAATACGCAAACACGGTTGAATGCCACTCCTTCCATCTGCCTTTTAGAAAGAAAGAAGAATGCATACTTGACAGCTATTTTAATTATGCAAGCGCGCACACACACAAAAGACAAGTGAACAGATGAAGGCTTTTGTGTGTTACTTTGCTCATTGTTCAGGCATTTGTGCATGGAAGACTAAGAAACATCCCACTGTCCCATACGGTCATGGACAATAGCCAAAGGTCTCGCTGCCTTTTATTGAGACAGGCCCGGGCAGTAAATGAAATGCAGGGGCATTTCTCACATCAGGGCTCCTTTGTAAGGCCACTTTCCTTTTCTTAGCAACATCTGTATGCTAATGGGATGGCAGAAGGGAGGAGTAATTTGCAAATGTATTGCAGAGCAGTAGGTCTTTGGAGCAGCTTACCCAGACACTGCAGGGTACACACTTGGTGCTCAGAAGGACGGGAAAGTGGGGGGTGTTCATCTGAACGACCCAATCACTTACAGGGAGCTGGTGAGATAGTCTGTTTACATACATGTGTGTGTCATATGCCTTTAAAACAAGCAGAGATGCAACCATGACCTAAACGTTGTGTGTCTGCTGGATAATTTCAATGTAACATGCATCACTACTGTGATTATTTACCCTTCATTATCCTTTAAAAGAAAAATTTGATTTTGTGACATATGAATTTCAAATCTGATTCTTGTGTTTTTTGGTGTAATTGGATCTTTTATTGAATGCAACAAAATCCAAAGGGTTGATAAACCAACATCAGTGGCTGTGGGTATGTGGCAAGGTGATTATGGCTTAGACTAAATCAAACTCTAAAATATTCTATTAAAATAGCTTATGAATTTTATTGCAATAGATTTGTCAACTGACTATAGTGGTTTAAACACATTGATGAAAAAAGTATCATTATTCCAGCAAGAGTCCAGCGAGACGCATTCACATATATCAAGCAACATGCTCAATAAATAAATATAAAAATAACAAAAAGTAAAAGTTGCCCACGTCTCTAAATAAAGTCAAATTATATATTGCATGTTGTTACCACAAACCTATGAACAAGATTGTGGTGAGAACACGCAATGAATGAAAGATTTGCAAATTGCGTACGCATAATTCACATAAAACCATTAAAAACTGATAATACATGTTGATCATTGAATGCAAAGAGACAATCTGATTATTTTATATAAAATATCCTTATCTGTGTTCAACTGCTTTTAACTGCCAAGATATGGATACAATTTTGAGATTTTGAGCTATTGGTTTGTTTTTGGGGCCTTACCCCTCAGTTGTTTCAGAGCTCTGCACTACACAGTTTGTAGCTATACTGACACCTTGTGGTTTTGGAATTATCCACGCAGACTCTACAAGGTTTAAGCAGATTCATTTGTTTGAGCTGTTTTAACAGAAAACGTCCCTTGGTATATATTAAAATATATCTCAATGCACACCAGTAATGATTTTTTGTAAGGCACATTTATGAAAGCTACTCCCGTCTTTGTGTAAGCACAAGCAAGTTACTGAACCTGATATGATGGTGTGGTGTTGAGTATTTTCAATTAGACCTTAATTAGACTGGTTCAAAGCTGAGTTCAATTGTAGGTAATTAAAATAGATATTATATCCTGCACTTAAACAAATAAACCATAATGCTATATTTAAAGGTTTTCATTGGTATGGACTAATTTAAATGAGCAATTCAAAAATCATGTGCACACGAACACATTGTCACAAATGTGTCATATTATGCACATTTGTATTCCAGATATAGAGGTGGGACCAGTTAAAAACGAAATATAATATAAATTAAATTAAATAATATGTAAATGTAATAAGTAAATGAAAATAATGAAAATATATATTTTACAAACACCAAATGTGGCACATTTTCAGCAATTAATTCATTAATGTGCCCTTACCCAAAAGTACACAAAGGAGTACACAAAAAATATTCAGAAAGGCTAAGTTAGAGAAAAACGTTACGTTTCAAAGACCACTGACATTCAGGTCTTACTATAGGTTGTTTGCCATACTCCTGTATGACATATCGCTTATTGCTCACTAAACTCTTTGTAAAAGCGTCTGCTAAATGTAATTGTAAATGTATATGCTTTGCGTCCATGTGATGTGATGAGCGCACCTTCAGCTTTCAGAGAGCAGCATATGCAGTGACATTTAAAAGACGTTTTCAGCAATGAAGTCGTAAAGCAACAGCTGTACTGTGTTTGTTGTATTTAACATAAATAAAGATTAAGACATGGACTGTTATTATTTTCTGTACTGAACTAAACTTTATCTCTCTCTCTCTAAAAATGTCATTACTAAATCTTTCGGAGTGAATAAACACTTTTTATTTTTTTATAAATAAACCAAGGTTAGCTATACATCCATTTGTGTGACAATAGTACTAGTTTATAATTAACGTAACGTTATCGTCTGCTAGTGGACGGAAATATAGGTATAATTAGAGTTATGGTTATCTCAAATCCTGAATGTATCCCTCGAATGCATATTTCAGACCTTTCTGTCTGAAATCAGCGTTTCATTTTTCCAGAAATTCTTCTATAATTCCCCAGGGAGTGAACAAATGTACACTGGGAGCGCATGGCTGATATACCGAAAGCTTGTCGGACATAGCAACAGGAAAGGGTCAATTGTTGGTAACATGACAAAGACCTTTTCTCAATACTTTCACAAAATGATGCAATTCTCTTAACGCCCACACGAGGTCAGCATGCTTGAATAAGAGTCAGCTATACCACATTTCTCATACGGGGCAGCAGAACTTTGTGCTAATAATTCTTTTCCTAAAGGTCACAACTTGCTTTCATCTACGTTGTTCAGAAAGCCAAGTATTGAATTCACAAGGCGCATAATAGTAGGCTTATGCCTAGCCTGAGCAGAAATGTGAAAGCAAATTATGTTTAATAAATGAACTATGACAAAATGTAAAGAGCATTTACAGAAAATAAGAAAACTAATAAAATGAAATGGTAGAATGGAATAGAGGGCAATGTCCTTGGCGACTTTTTTTAAATTGGTCAGGCATGATGACACTAACTTCCTGTATCTTGACCCTTAACAGTCACATGTCAGTGAATACAGAAATAGCAAAGAGGAAAAACACCCTAAGATGTGAACAGTCCAAGTGGATTCAGTTTTAGGGCACAACTGCGCCCCCTTGAGGAAGACTTCGTTGTTTTGTTATTCTCCAGAAAAATCTACCACCCAAAGTGTTTTTTCCATTTCGGCATAGTTCTCGTTTTAGAGCAGAAGTGAAAAGACAAATGGAATGTGACTGACTTACTATAGGCCTATTATAACATGCTAGTGCCCATTGTTACAAGGGAAAATAGTGTAGTGAAACTAAAATCCCTAATGTCAGATCTGTGGACACATTGTAACATGAAGCAATGAGGATTCAAAAGGTTTAATGATTAGTAAGTTTAGAGTATAATACATTCTTGCATTAACAGAAATGGCATAGTACAGTTTAGTACATAATATATTAGTAATGTGAAAACAGGCTGATTCATAGGGAGGCAATAACAGAAAGAGCTACAACCAGTTTCAACAATGTACCCTTTGAGGGGGAGAGAAAAGATTGATTTGTTATTTTTATATTTTGTAAGGGAGGAGCGTTCAGCATGTTCCTTTCAAGTATTCACAGAAATGATGTAGTGTTTTCTCTCCAATCAACGTTATTTCACAATGAAATCCATATAAATAAATAATTACAATTCAGTTTGTCGTAGGAAAACATTCTTGTCATCTGTCCTTATTCTGCTTGATCTCTCTGCTGCATTTGACACTGTGAACCTCCAAACTGGGCATCTCAGAAACCACACTCAACTGGTTTGACTCTTATCTCACAGGCAGACCTTTTAATGTATCCTGGAGAGGCGGACATCCAGATTTCACCAGCTGACAACTGGAGTTCCTCAGGGATCAGTGCTTGCTCCTCTCCTCTTTTCTATATATACCACCTCCCTGGGTCCAATTATTAAGGCACATGGGTTCTTATACCATTTTTATGCAGATGATATGCAGCTTTATTTCTCTTTTCAGCCAGAGGACCCCACCATCTCTGGACACATGCCTTCAGAACGATAACGGCATTTCGCCCCTTTACCTTAGCTCACTGCTGCATGTCTGCATCCCCTCCCGCCACCTTCGGTCTGAAAATGAGCGACACCACAGCGAGGCACCAAATCGCTTGCAAAAACCTTTACTCATTCGGTTCCCCCGTGGTGGAATGAACTGCCAGCCTCCACCCGAACTGCAGCATCCTTCATAACTTTCAAAAAGCAGTTCAAAACATACCAGTTTCGCATTTATTTGACTAACCAAAAACTAATGTCTTGTGTCAAAAAATAACGTTCTCATTCCAGTTTTAATCCTCCTAGTAGCATGGCCTTGTAAACTAACAGTACTCTTTAGCTTGTTGACAAAATGTTTATATGCTCTCCTGCCAAATGAATAAATGTAAACGTAATGGTTAGAATTGTGGTTTGTGGTTTGTGTAAAACACTGCTCAGTCGAAATAAAGGGTGTAACTACAAGCTGCATTTCTTCTCACAGACAGAACACGTTTAGGTAAACTTATCTGTGTTATCTGTATCTCATTTTTAGGTTCTCACAAATGTTATAGCACAGCACAACTCTAATGATGAGAATCATAGACCTGACCTGCTAGTATTGCTGGCATTCATCGGCCTAAAGTCTAATGACCTTTCATAGGCATTCCAGACAGAAAGTGAAATAACAAAAACAGCAGATAATGAACTTAAAACAGAGACCAGTTGTGGATTTATTTAAAATGAAGAAGCAAAGTCCTGTTCTTGGGTTTGGCTGTTTATTGGACTGTTTTAGTTCTATTCAGTGTTTATTTCGTTTCTGGGTTTAAGCCAACAAGAAACCAATGTCAAGGTCACAAAAACACCTCAACACATCATTTTTATATTTTTATATTTGAATATTCTAATTCTATTTTATTACAAATTTTGAGATGTAACAGGGTTGAGAGTTTTATGCTTTAATTTGACATTTCAAGCCTTCTGTAGAACATGTATCTACAATACAATGGGACCGTTAAAACAATGAGAAAACCACTAAAGTTGCTTCTTTTTTACAAGCACTTTACCACAACCACAAAAGCACTCTACATTGATTTAGAAGGAAAGGAAATAAATAAATGATCTTTATTCTGCGCAAACGTTGCTTACTCGGTTGCATTGTTCGCTTATTTCCAAATCACTTATTCAAAAAAAGCATCTTCATCTATGTAAGGAATCATAAAGGCTATCATTTGTTTTACATTTAGCCAATGTTTTATTTTATCAAAGCATTTTTAGCAGAATCGTTAATGCACCTTTATTACACCTGCGGCACTGCGCATTTTTAGAAGTGCACTTCAACATGCTACAGTCAGATGCCACAGGCCCAGCTATTAACAGTTAACAGAGACCCCATGCATTTTATGGTTGGTTTAAATAGCTATTACATATTTTTTTGTTGAACAAATGCGATATGTTAAATGTTATTAAAGTTGTGAAACATAACACATAAGTAAATCTCAACAAAACTTAAGTTCATTACACTTTTAAATTCATTATATATTTATTTTGGTCGCGTGGTTCATTTTTGACAACAACAGATGAGCATCACATATATCTGAAACATTACAGTGTCGTTTTAACAAGACGTCAATGAGCTGAGCTCCACGAACTCTGCACACACCCACCTGCGAGAGACCACCGTGGAATATACGCACTAACCATCAGAATAGGAGTAAAAATGGAAGTTAAGATGGCAGTACAAACACTTTTCAAACTCTTGCTGAATATTTGGATAAAACACGTCGGTTTGAGAGACAGCGCGTGAAACGCCCCGTGGGATATGAGCTGACATTGCTTTTCATGTGTCCTCATCTGATCTATCGGGATGTTTTCAAAAGGTAAAGTGTCATTGTGTCTCGTTTACGCATTTTATCCTTTTTTCCTATCCCTTGGAATCACTTTCGCTTTCGTGGGATTGAACAGTGTATCGATTAAAGTGTGAATTGCGTACATGTTTTAAAAACGTTACAGTAAAGGTCTTGTTTCACATTATAAACGCTTAAATTTGTCCTATTAAAACTGCGCTGATCCGCTCCAATTGTGCTGGGACGTGTACCGTTACACGCGCTTGCGTAACCATTTATTCCCTTAAAAACTCACAGTGGAGCACTTTGCTGCTTCACACGTATGCTTTCTACTGCTTTCATTTATTAATGGTTGAGTTCGGATTTTTTGTTTCGCAGGCGATTAAAAGTGCAAAATATGCGTTTGTGAAAAATATTGGCTGGTGAAGCAGGTAGGCTGTATGCCAGAGAAATGTTTGGTGACTTCGTCATTTAAAGGTGGTTCATTTTATATCATTAATGGGGGAAAGGAAGCAGGGGAGACTGGGTGCGGTTGGAACACTTTTTGCATTTCTCTTATTTATTTGAATTGAAGAGTCAAATATTGCATCTGACCCCAAGGCTATTCTGAAAATATATATATACTTATTTATTCAATGTTTGTATATTGAGTGTATTGTAGTTTTTATGTAGGACTTGCATGTCATTTCTAGGTGTGAGAAACTTACTCAACAAAAAGTATTTCCTCATCATTGCAGCCGTTCTCAAGCAACCACTCTTAGACAACAAAATCATAATATAGTCATTTTTAAACTATCATTTTGAGAGGGCCTAACATGCAGGGGTCGGCAACCTAAGGCACGTGTGCCACTATAGAAAGTCAGTCTTGATGTAGAAAAATTAATCGAAAAATAAATAGTTTTAATAACTTCAGGTTGGTTGTCAAAACCAATACAGTCTATCCCTGCTTTCCAATTCACCTACTTATACTAGCCCTAATAGTGAGTACTTTTTTTTGTTGATATAGAGTATAAATATAGATATAGAATGAATAGAGTATATGTGGAATGTCACGTGAGTAAACTGGTAAACTGGTCTCGTTGATTTGTTGGAAAAAGTGTATTACCAGTATTAACTATCAGCGATATCTATGGATTTTTAAGATATTACGCTAATCTAGCTACCTATTTCCATTTTTCTAGGCGTTTTGTGCTATTTATATTTTCAAATGTCTATGAGAAGAAAAAAAAACGTTTATACAGTACATCAATCTGTTTATGTGATGGGTATCGTTTTTGATCCTCTTTGGTAGCTAATTTAAAGGCATTTTGAGTAAAACGGCTCTTTATATAATGAAGCGCATGGAGAAGATTTAAACCGGATGCGACAAGACGGTTTCTGCATCGTTTGGCATGTCGCCTATATAGTGCATGGCAAAATAGATTGCACAAACAGGCACATACTTACAGGAAGGAGTGAGCGTTGTTGCCATAGATAACACTGTAGCTAACGGCCACATCAAAATACAGCTCTTCTTTCCATTAAGCATTCATTCATTATTTCGTATGTACTGTTTACTGTATACATTTGTTAAGTTAATGACGCATCAGCAATATAATTAATATAGTAGACCATCCGGGAATCTTTGGAATACTATTTTCAACATACTACAATTTGGGACATACTTATTCTGCTTTCCAATACTACTAGGGTGGATAGTATGCGGATTGGAATGCAGGGTAACTGTCCTTCCGGTTTTTCTTGCCCACCTCTGACTTGATTTCGATTTCAACATGGCGGCGGCGTGAAATCAGTCTATTGGCATGATGAAAGGAAATCAACGGCATGCAAAGCACATGCAGTTAAATGCTATATTGATTCCAAAATTATTATTATTTGTTTAGGTTGCTGATCTAGGAAACGGTGCATCACAAAAAAGTCGGTCTGTATGCACTCAATGTTGTAGGCCATTTACCCACCTTACTTTGAAACTACACACGAGAAGACCACTGAGATAAGAGGCGCGATGCGGCACCACAAACTCTTGCCCGTGAAAGATGTTTTAAACTCGCAGACCAAGAGCTTGGCAAAGCATCACGACTATTAAAGAAAAACAGATATATGCTTGATAAAATTATGTGTGGCGCTCTGTTGTGCGATAGGGTGTGCAGCTGGTGTGTGAACCGTCACAGAAAACAATAAGGTTTTATTTGTTAACATTGGTTCACTACATTATTAGCATGACTAAAAATACTTCCACAACATTGACTCATCTTAGTTAAGATAATACAACTGTTAACAAACAAATTTGACAAACAATGTCAAATAATTGTACATAATTATATTGAGATCCATTTCTTGATATGGCAGAGTGATTACCAAGAAAAATTTTAACGGTACAACATGTCAAAAAGGCAACAACCGGTTTTTATGATTTCTGTAATGCATTTGTGGAAATTATTCTGATATGGTCTGTTTTACCAATCTGGGATTTGTATTAAAGGAGTAGTAGTTCACCTTCAAAATTAACATTCTGTCATCATTTACTCACCCTCATGTCATTTCAAATCATTCTTTCTTCCGCAGAACACAAAAGAAGATATTTTGAAGAATGTTGTTAGCAGCCCCCATTCACATGCATTTCTGTTACCAGCATTTTTCGAAATAATAAGAAAGTCATACAGGTTTTAAATGACAAAAGGGCATGTAATGATGGCAGAATTTTCATTTTGAAGGTGAACTACTCCTTTAAAAAATAAAGGGCACAAAAATAAATAAATGAACTAAAATTGAACTGAGCCATTTTCTGTTGATTTCAAGATCGGCCTCTTAATTAAAACAAACCCTCCAACATTAAATCAGATAATGTCTTGGTAGAAATGCACAGAATAAATACGCTTCCTTTTATTGCATAATTGTCATTCTTCCTTTTTATTCTTTTGGTTGCTATAGGGAAATATGAGGTGAAATATGACAAACTGGCTAGTGAATCAGAGTCAAATCCTTCATCTGTCAAGAGGAGTTGCTTACCAAAGATCCATCGTCTCCCTTTGTGTTTGGTTTGTGTCGTCATATATATTAGTATTATTGTTGTTCCAAATATTCTAAAAGAAAACGGCATAAAGCTTCAAAATCCCAAACCCATTGGACCAAACAACCAGAATAAACCTTCAGATCTGGCAAAGCCTACCTCCACAATAGATGGTCCAAATGGTTCTCCTCCCTCAAAAGTGTGCAGTATTAAAGTGGAGAATGGCCCTTTGATTAAAGTCAATCATCACAAAACATATGTGGTTGGCTCTTATGTGGAACATCGTGCAACCAAGGAAATCAAGTCAATTGCCATCATGCAACGCCATGAGCCGGTGACATACTATTGTGTGATGTGCTGTGACGGGGTGAACATTTCTTCAACTCAAGCCGAGTATTCAATTCATGGGGACCACTTTAACTTTGATTATGGCACTGCTGATATTATGTGCAAACTCAGTCATGTGTGTTCTGCACCAACACACGTGACAATTACAGCCAATAACCTAGCTGAAAGTATAACGTCCTTCCAAACGATCAAAAATCGAGTCATTCCAAAATATTTCCGTTTTAACTTTACAGTCTGCATCTCTGTTATGTTTGACTACAACAAGGTGTTGGATTTAATCGAGGCTATGGAGATGTTCAAACTGCTTGGTGTCCAAAAGGTGGCGATCTACAAAACCAGCTGCGATTCGGCCGCACAGAAAGTTCTCGACTACTACGTGAAAAGTGGCTTTCTTGAGGTCATCCCGTGGACCGTTGAAAAGCACATCAAAGTGTCAATGGGATGGCAGAAAGAGATATCACCAGGGGAACTGCATTACCACGGACAGATTCCTGCACTCAATGACTGTGTCTTTCGATACATGTATCAAACTCGCTATGTGGCCTTACAAGACATAGATGAACTCATTCTGCCTTTGAATGTGAGAACCTGGACAGAATTGTTGCCAGAGTTGGAAAAGATGCACGGCAAGGACGTAGGTTTTGAGTTTGAGAATAACGTGTTTCCATTCACGCCAGAAACTAAAAACAAATATGAGCAGGATGCTTGGAAAAACATACCAGGAACAAACATTTTAAAATATGTTGACAGAGTACCCAACAATCCTAATGGGTTTAACAACATTAAAGTTATAGTAAATCCTCGGCTGGTTCTCAAGGCTACTGTACATGGCCTGCTGGAGACTGTGAATGGACACAATACAGTCAGAGTCAGAAATGACATTGCACGTATGTATCACTTGAAACATTTTGAGTACGCACGAGACACGCACCTTATAAGAGACGAACGTCTTTGGGGCTATGCAGATGATTTGATAACAGCTGTTTCTAAAGTTTTAGAGGACTGCGGATTCACCTAAAACCTCTGCTCTTACAACATATAATTTTGATGCTTAATGATTAAAACGTCTGTCAAGTAAATTAAAAACTGTACAATTATGCAATATTAAACAATACTGCACTGATAACTACTACGAACAACAAACTACACGTGGTTAATTATGCAAAAATTGTAGAATGTCATCAATTGATAAAATGAAAGTGTGCATGTGATGGATTTTACAGGATCTGTGGGATGTATCCTAATGCTATACTTTCAAGCCTTCTTTGAATATGCTGCAAATTGTCAACCATTTGTGACTTGTGTATAAATTATGATTGTGTTTTGTGATCAGGAAAATATATCAACGTGGGTTTTTACATGAGAAGGGGAATTGTTTATGTTTAAGTTGATATTGCAAATGTAAAACCTTTAATTTACAATGGATAGTTATTTTACAAAGAACACCTAAAAGTTCCATCAATCGATATAAAACGTGTTTGTTGATCAGTCTGGCTAGAGGTTAATAAAAGAACTGTTTTATTTCATTGATATTCATATTAATTTATAAGAAACCTTTTATTGTATAATAATTGTATTAGATAAACAATTTTATTGTGTTTAATTTTTTTAATAAAACATTTGTTGAGCGAGTCGTGTTACTTTGTTACACTGAAGTTTAGCCAAGTAATAAATGCCTGCATGTGCAGTAACATTTGTTTAAGTTGCTGCTTTGAAATCCTCTATAACTAGAAAGCACTCGTTTAGAGAATTGTCCTGTTTTTTATCTACAACCCTTTGTAGGGAAAACAACACAAGCCTTGTTTTCATCCAACAACTGCAATCAAAACACCATATACTATTCATCTTTGCATACTTATAAGAAAAATGTTTTATGTAAATACGTAATTAAATCTACGTAACCATATAAAATAAGACAAATCAGATTTCAAACATGAGCTCTTGTGGACATCTTTTATTTTTATTTCCAAATTCTGGAAAAATTGAAATGCAAATGACCTTAAAAAAAGCATAATTACTTCCAGACATATTTCAAGGCAGGCAGACCCTGCATGTGCAGTGTGTTTCTATAAAATCTGAGTTAGGCATTTATTTGTGTAACCTTAAGACTATGAATGATCCATTACAGGGGCAATCAGGGCACGGTAATAAATGACTACATGTACACAAAACATCACACAGAACAAGTTTCATTTGGTTAATGTCACCAAACACAAACAGTCACATATATAGCAGGTAATCTGCCAGCAGGTATTTAACAGTGGCAGCCTGGCATAGTCATAACATGACCGGTTTGCAAACATAAACATAGAAAAATACATTACCCATCATACAAATCAAAATCAAATCAATAGTTCCTAGAAACGTCCATAACAAAAACAACAAAAGACAGCTGCGCAATATTGTGCTATGAGGCTCCACAATGTATGTCTATTGTTTTTTATTACATGTGTGCAAATTGGCTTATGTCTGTATAGAAGAGGATCTTTCCTTTGTGACTGCTGTGGTAAAAACATGGCTGTTCCTCCAGGGAACTTTAGTTCTTATCTGACCAGATGAAAGGTAAACCAGTACATAAATATGGGCTGCGCAGCAGCGATGGACATTGTTAGATACATTCGAAGTTGGTTTTTCGCTCCTCGCACTAACCGTCCCTCTGCAGCTGCCTCAGAGAGGATCTTCAACCGTAGTGTGCGAATCTGTCACAAAAACAGATCTGGTAAACGGGTAAGTTTCTAAAACTATGTTTAACCTGAGTGCACCAGGTTTTGATTCTTTAAAACCCCCAAATTTAAAAGTTACTCTGATTAGAATCTAAACAACTAAACAGTTCAGAGTCAGATATGAATATAGAATTTAAAATGCAATAATAGGAAATGTAAAAGATAATAAAGTTGCAGAACATTAAAAAAGGTGAAAATTGAAATTTTAGAACCGTATGAAGTCGTTTCTCAATACGCACCATAAAGACGAAAATAGAGACACAGCACCAAAGCAATGTGAGGTAATATCCTGTCCGCCCAAACAGAAGGCCTGCTACCACACCTACTATCATCCTGAGGAAACAAAGAGTGTATTTTGCGATTTTCTCAGACCCATGGTGCATACAAATAACACTACACAGAATAAAAAATATATATAAAAAATACAGGTTGTTGGGGATTTACAGTAAAAGACCCGTAGTCCACTTATGATGAAAGAAGACTCAGGAAGAGTCAGGAATATAATTAATAGAATAAAATTTTGTCAAGAAAAATAGTTTCAGAGTCATGAGACAGGACATATAGTCCTATAGATTATCAAAGATGACAGGCATGTACTATAATACAGATTAAAACAAGACGTTATGTCTGTCTTGTGATTTTCCACTTTCCTGAAACAATACAATCACACATACACAACCTCCTGAAGGGTAGAGTGTGTGTTTTCAAACATGATGATAAGAAGTTCTTTTTCACAGTCACACTGACCTAGCAGGAAGTCAGAGCCCAAGCATTCATTAGACTTTAACCATGGATTATTCTCTACTTTCTGTATCAGAAAAGTTTGGTGTTAATCGTGCTTATATCATCAATTTAAAATAAGATAATGCTGAATAATAATTGATTCATATTTGTCAAAACCACATAAAAGTATTTATATTTAAAGTAAGGTGAAGCCACGGCACCGGTCCCTTCAAGATAAAAACTGATTATTATATATATGTAAAATACAACTATTACAAGCAGGGATATTTAAAAAAGAAAATGGAGGGAGGGAGGGAGTTTAGCTTCCTGACAGCCTGGCGGATGAAGCTTTGAAGATTAAGTTTATTTGCAACTAAACCCATATTTCCACACAAGTTTGTTCAGTTATCTCATTAAGGGGCAGCTGGACTATTTTTGTTAAAAGTTTAAAAGAATGTCTGATAAGCTTGTCACAAGGAAAGGTCCCAAACCATTTCACACACACGAAGAATGACCAGAGGCATTACCCAACGTATTTGTATCCAGAGAAGGCCACCAGATCGATAGTGGTGAGGTCAGTGTTCACTGTCACCAGATAAAGACTGAGGAGCACAGCCAGAACCTCAATAATGAGCCAGACCAGAGCTGAGCTTGCCTGAATGCCCAAAATCTCTGGAGAAAAGCTGGACAGAATACCAGAAAAAAAAACATTGGTGAGGATAAAGGAGGTCAAGACAATTGTAGCAAGCACAGTTTGCTTATTTCTCACTTGCTGTTTCCTGTAAAACACACGCATTAGCAAATTTGGCTAATTTAGGTGGTTAAATTTAACCCAGAGATGCAAATCAATACAAACAGCTGTCCGATACTGTCAAGTGTCTCCTTTTATCCGTTGCTTTTTTTAACAGTCCATACCTTTTCCAACTATAGATACATTTCTAAACTACAGAAATCAACTGAGTTAGTCATATATGTTATATGTGAGCCAAGTGGAATTGTAAAGCTTTTTCAGAGATCAAGGTACGTGATTTTGTACACTACAGATGGCCAATAGCAGCCACGTTCTTTGACCATACAGATTATACATCGACAAATGTCGACAATGTGAAGGCTACTCTTGATAAGCAGACAACAAGCCTCTTACCGGTTCTGTGTGCCCAGGGCCAGGCCTGCAACCAGGACGTATGTAATGAAACCCATTACTGTGGAGCGAGAATATCACAAATATCTTAATAAAAACACAGATGCCACTTTCAGCAGTTTGCAGTCCACTGATAAGAGGTAAAGGGTACGTTTTCAGTACAAAATACACCTTATCTTGCACACAGCTTAGACAACATAAACGTTTATAAGAACTCATGAACCACTATCATTAGAAGTGTATGATTTTGTGCCTTACCGGGAATGTATAGATCAGGGGCATTGATATCAAACCGTGGGGCGACTGGTGTGTCCTGTTGGTAACTCACCTCCCAGTTCTATAAAGCACAGTTCAACTTGTCACGTTTCCAAGCAATACACTCCCATACAAATTACAATTAGATCAAAAAGCGATTATATAAAAATAATGAAGGTCTTACTTCATGCATGTAGGGAAATACAAGCAATCCAAGCTTCTTCCCAACATATACCGTATCTACTGCAAAATAGTACTTTAACTTCGAGATGGGGATGAATCGATCCAGCTGTGGAAAAGGACAGATAAAGCACTAAGATTTGTAATCCGGCTCCATAAATGGAAACTTTGATTCCCATCATATGCACTTAAAACACAACTCTAATAAGAGCAACAATAACATATATCAGTGTAAAAACGTGATCAGAATCATCCAGAGAGTCCTAATTCATATTACACAACTTAATAAAAGGCAGGCCTTGTTTCAATACAGTGTCACACGCTCTTCTACATCACAACAACAGAAATGCTTTTTTTTTGCTTCAAGACGTCGCCTACATTTTTATCCATCATCTCTTTGCCGTGGGAGGCCAGACTGCTGCCATAAGCCATGGCCAGGTTAGACATGGGGTCTGAGAGGAAAGCCTGTCCTGTATAAGCATCTTTTCCGCTGTGTTTGTGCCCCGCAGCGCTAGTGTCGTCAAACAATGGACTGGCATCACTGGTGTCCATAGTAGTGCCTCGCATCCTGACATTTGGTTCTATAATACAAGGAATCATGTCAAAGTCTGTTACCATTTAAAAGTGTGAACACAAATGTTTATTAAGAAGCCCAATGCTGACTTCACTGATATAAGCAGTGCATTGATTTCAAACCGTGTTTACGTGTAAGTTAAGGGTTCAATTCCACTGTGAACTATACTGTGGTAGGCTATATGATATTTTGCACTTATGCTTTTTGTTGTCTTTATGTTGTCCCAATTGCTTCCATTGTTTACCGCATCTGTAAGTCGCTTTGGGTCAAAGCGTCTGCTAAATGACTAAATGTAACTAACAAATAATGACAGACATATAAGCTGAAAACAGGTCAAGTAAAATCAACCACTAAGCAAACAATCCATCATTTTATTAATTTCCTAATGGAGATGTTGTGTTTAAATACACCTACAGCTACTATAGAAAGTAAACTGACAGATTACTGACCGACTGACTAGACCACACACACTTTACCATTAAATGTGTATTCTTTAAAGAGCACAGAAAGGCAGTAAAGGGAAAACATAGACGAGATCGTTAATACAAATGCAAAAGAAACGCAAAGCATCTACATCACGAAACGCAGTACGTAACTTACGCTGTCTGAACCCACTCTGGTTTGGATAATCCATATCTCCGTCTTCTTTAAATAAAATATGTTTGAGGAAATATATAAATCGTTATTTATACATTTGGACTGCTTACCGAGAAGCCACCGGGTAACGAAACTAAAATTAGCACCACGAAATCCCAAAGAGGAAAGAGAAGGAGAAGATCACTTCCGGGTCATTTAAAGAGACCGCAACACATTGCAGTGCAGTGCCGCAGACACAATTTGGTAATAGACTGTGCAAAGCACTAATAGACTATTCATTACAACCACATTATTATAACCGAGCTATTTTGGAGAAATTTAATTTTAAATGTTAAAATTAGCATTATATCAAGCTAATAAATGATATGCATTTTTCTAGGAGATTTTGAAGTCACCTGAAGGTAAGACATTTTTAAGCATTTATTGTTTTTTTTCACGTTTTGCACTTGTTTCAGTCGCAGTTTTAAGTGTTTTAACTGTTCACTTCCTGTTCCCTGTTTATCTTGTCAATTTCATGCTTATGCAGAAAATGGCACTTTCTGTTATCCGTAGATAAGAGCTAAAAATGTAAAAAGGTTCAAAGTACATATTTATAGCTATTAAAGGGATAGTTCACACAAAAATGTTAAGTCTGTCATGAATTACTCACTCTCTGGCTGTTCCAAACCTGTATACATTTGGTTGAACACATAGAAAGATATTTGGACGAATGCTTGTAACCAAACTGTTCATGGACTCTATTGACTACCATAGTAGGAAAAAATACAATGGTAGTCAAAAGTGACCAAGAATTGTTTGCATTCCAAAATATTTCAAAATATCTTCTTTTGTGTTCAACAGAACATAAAAAGTAATTTTCCTACTGGTAGTCAATGGGGTCCAAGAACGCTTTGATTTTAGGCCCTTCTTCCAAATAATTTTCTCTGTGTTCATCAGAACAAAGACATTTATACAGTTTTGGAACAATCTGAGGGCGAGTAAATGATGACAGAATGTTTATTTTTGGATGAGCTGTCCCTTTAGTTCATGGGCAAAAGGTCATTTACTGAAACCTTAGATTCTATGTCTGGCAACATGTGGCTGAACACTGCGATCACATGAAGCGTTTAACCATATGTAACATGTAGTTATTTGAGGATTAGTGTTATTGAAATGTTTTAGTGTTTTTTGTCATTCTGAAAGCATAAAAATATGACTTTATTCAAAAATAATTGCACTCACTTCTCGAATGATGACACAAACTCTTTTATTTACATTGTTTTATATTGACAGTGTAACAAAGAATGTCCAGCATTTGCTTTTGATAAAGTCATCATTAAGATTTAAACAAAGAAATGATGTGTGCAACAATAGCATTCAGCAAAAAAATGCAATATGTACAGAAAAGTAACCTGAATTGTGTTTGAATGACCATCTGAGAAATGCTTGATATTAGAAGTGGTAGATATTTTTGAATCACATTTATGTTATATTATTTATTCAGTTAATTTAATTCTTCCACTGAAAAATATTAGTTAATAGATTTTTTGATAAAAAAAATTTAACAGGGAAGAAAATGTATGTCATCCAACTTTCATTCGTTGTGTGAGATGGTCAACATCTCAATACATTGATTCAGTGTTGAAATAATCAGAATGTGTGATTGATTTATCATTATCTGTGAGATACTACTGCTGAATGGTAACATTTTTCAATTTGTCATAACCTTAGTGTAGGTCATTTGACAGAAGCTACCATTCTCTGAACTGACAGCAATCTCTGTAAACAACAGTTTTGAGATGAAATATGTCGTGTTCGACTAAGACACACTCTGTCACTGCACTGCATCTTCATCAAAGCCACAAATCACCCCCACGTCCTCATCATGAGAACAGTTATGTTTGCCAATTTTGGCATGTTTGCATTGCAGAAGAGTCTTTTCCGTCCCTTCGCACTCCACGTCGTCCAGCAGGATGCTAACCCTGACACCCCCTGCGCCCAGCTCTGCTCTTTTAGACACCTGCACGGCCGCGAGAAATCCCAGCTGCCTGCAAACTATATCCGCAGCCTTCATGTTAAACATATCATCGCACACTGTGCCCCATTCACCGTGGAAGAAGATCTCCACTCGGCCACGGTCTTTTCGACCATCTGTGCTGACCAGCCTCACCATCCCGGCCCGAGACCTGTCCCTCCTGTCTCCCTTCCTCCTAGATTTGCCTCGACCTCGACCTCTCGTCTTTGGTATGGACTTGGGGGCAGGGGTCCAGTACGTGGGCCTTGGAGTGGTCACAAACTGAGGCCTGGGCCGGAGAGTACTAGGGGGGTAACGTGACCAAGGTAGCGTTGGTCGAACCGTGGTTGTTGTGCGTACTCTCGGAGTTGTCATTTGTGGCACTCGTGGTCGAGGTGTTGTGCTCGGTTTGGTTGGTTTTGGCTTGGGAATAGCAGTCGTTGATGGTTTTTTGTTAATCACAAACTCTGTGAAAACAAGTCAAAGAGATATATTAGTTTAAAAGTGGGAGAAACTAACACATTGTGTGTTTACTGGATCTCTTACCTTCCTTAGGGTTGAAATGAACCAGTTTGCCCTTAACGCTGACTGGAATGGGCTTGTAGCTACACTTGCCTGGAGGAGCCCTCCTGAATAGTAAAAACAATTTTCACAGCTGTTTAGGGCTGTCGCGATTGGTCGATATAACGCTGATAATTAGTTGACTTCAATATTTTTGATCGATGGGTCGTTTTATATTATTTTACCTTTTAAATTTCGGAGACGATTACATTCTTTGTCCGTCAAAAAAGAGCACACAAATCTAATGACTGCACCAGACCAGTAGACCACACATTTACCGACTCTAAAGTCATGACTGGATATTCTTCTGAACCATCAAGTCTGTCGATCTATTTACTGATAAAGATGGGCAAGCTTGGAGTTATATTCCATCCATCCATCCATCCATTTTTTACCGCTTCATCCGGGGCCGGGTCGCGGGGGCAGCAGTCTAAACAGGGATGCCCAGACTTCCCTCTCTCTAGACACTTCCTCCAGCTCTTCCGGGGGGACACCGAGGCGTTCCCAGGCCAGCCGGGAGACATAGTCCCTCCAGCGTGTCCTAGGTCTTCCCCGGGGTCTCCTCCCGGTGGGACATCCCTGGAACACCTTCCCGTGAAGGCGTCCAGGGGGCATCCGGAAAAGATGCCGGAAGCGGCCCCTCTCGATGCGGAGGAGCAGTGGCTCTACTCTGAGCTCCTCCCGAGTGACCGAGCTTCTCACCCTATCTCTAAGGGATCGCCCAGCCACCCTGCGGAGAAAGCTCATTTCGGCCGCCTGTATCCGGGATATTGTCCTTTCGGTCATGACCCACAGCTCATGACCATAGGTGAGAGTAGGAACGTAGATTGACCGGTAAATCGAGAGCTTCGCCTTGCGGCTCAGCTCCTTCTTTACCACGACAGACCGGTACAGCGACCGCATTACTGCAGAAGCTGCACCGATCCGTCTGTCAATCTCCCGTTCCATCCTTCCCTCACTCGTCAACAAGACCCCAAGATACTTTAACTCCTCCACTTGAGGCAAGAACTCTCCACCAACCTGAAGTGGGCAAGCCACCCTTTTCCGACTGAGAACCATGGCCTCAGATTTGGAGGTGCTGATTCTCATCCCAGCCGCTTCACACTCTGCTGCAAACCGTCCCAGTGCATGCTGAAGGTCCTGGTCTGATGAGGCCAGCACGACAACATGTGATTGGTTGAGCAAACTCCCATGAACCCTCCAGCACCCTGGAGAGGGTATAGAGCTGGTCCAGTGTTCGACGACCGGGACGAAAACCACACTGTTCCTCCTGAATCCGAGGTTCTACCATCGGCCGGATTCTCCTCTCCAGTACCCTGGCATAGACTTTCCCGGGGAGGCTGAGAAGTGTGATCCCCGATAGTTGGAGCACACCCTCCGGTCCCCCTTCTTAAAAAGAGGGACCACCACCCCGGTCTGCCAGTCCAAAGGCACTGTCCCCGACCGCCACGCGATGCTGCAGAGGCGTGTCAGCCAAGACAGCCCCACAACATCCAGAGACTTGAGGTACTCAGGGCGGATCTCATCCACCCCCGGTGCCCTGCCACCGAGGAGTTTCTTGACTACCTCGGTGACTTCAGCCCGGGTGATGGACGAGTCCGCCTCCGAGCCCTCAGCCTCTGCTTCCTCAATGGAAGACGTGACGGCAGGATTGAGGAGATCCTCGAAGTATTCCTTCCACCGCCCGATGATATCCCCAGTCGAGGTCAACAGCTGCCCACCTCCACTGTAAACAGGATTGGTAGGGCACTGCTTCCCCCTACTGAGGCGCCGGACGGTTTGCCAGAATCTCTTCGAGGCCAACCGATAGTCCTTCTCCATGGCCTCACCGAACTCCTCCCAGGCCCGAGTTTTTGCCTCCACAACCACCCGGGCTGCAGTCCGCTTGGCCTGTCGGTACCCGTCAGCTGCCTCGGGAGTCCCACAAGCCAACCAGGCCTGATAGGACTCCTTCTTCAGCTTGACGGCATCCCTTACTTCCGGTGTCCACCACCGGGTTCGGGGATTGCCGCCTCGACAGGCACCGGAGACCTTACGGCCACAGCTCCGGGTGGCCGCGTTGACAATGGAGGTGGGGAACATGGTCCACTCGGACTCAATATCTCTAGACTCCCTCGGGATCTGGTCGAAGCTCTGCCGGAGGTGGAAGTTGAAGATCTCTCTGACAGGGGATTCAGCCAAACGTTCCCAACAGACCCTCACAGTACGTTTGGGTCTGCCGAGTCTGTCCAGCTTCCTCCCCCGCCATCGGATCCAACTCACCACCAGGTGGTGATCAGTTGACAGCTCCGCCCCTCTCTTCACCCGAGTGTCCAAGACATACGGCCGGAGGTCAGATGAAACAACCACAAAGTCGATCATCGACCTCCGGCCTAGGGTGTCCTGGTGTTTACCCTGAAGAAAACAGCAACTTAAGTAGTAAGTCTCCAGTTGTTTAAGAACTTTTAAATCCCGTGTATGTGTGGCGTTTGCGTCACATGAGCAGCTGCCCAGCGAGGTAAACTCCCGCATCTTCAGGCGGCAAGCACTTGCTGTAGTTTACACAGGACAAGCGGGAAATGTGCATTGTTATACCTTCATTCTACACGTTACTTTGATATGTGAACTGTCTTTGTAGTGTTTTTTGTGGAGGGAACGATGTGGGCGATTTGTTTCACCTCTCCCGCATGCCCTTAAGATCAACTTGCATAAATCGCTATTTTTCAGCAATAAAAAAGCACATTTTGCCAAGATGTTTTCAGACATGACAGAAAAGATGTTACAGAATAATATTTTACAAAAACTCAATTTTGATCTAATTTTTATTTTTGAGTATTCCTGAAAAGCATGTGAAAAACAATACATATGATGATCATATGTCAACTCGAGTGTTCATGTATGTTCTCTTTATTAGGTATTGTGGCCAGTCTGCTTTAATAACGGGTTTTCGTTCGCTTTGCATGAGCATGTAATGCTTTTTGTTCTGTACCCTTTTACTCAAACGCATATTTTCGATTAAGAAATTTTGGGGAATTTAGATGCCTGTGTTCCGTTGTAACTTGTATTGAGGCTTCGTTCATTTGCACTAAACAGCCCAAACAGTTAGCTTTTAATGATTTTCTTTTGACAATTTATAGTTAGCTTAAAATAGCTGTTGTCCTTTTTTAAATAAATTACCAAAAGTATATATTTTTCTTTAAAACGTCTATCTTTGCAATTTAAATGTCAACTTTCAAAATGAAAAATTATTCATTTAGAATAATTGATTATTCAATAAATTATTCGATAGATTAATCGATATAGAAATAGTGGTTAGAGGCAGCCCTACAGGTGTTGCAATCAAAGGTACAAACATACCCTGCGTATAGCATAACATAAATCTGCTTAAGCCAAAGTTAAACCCATAACCATATGAATTAAACTTGATTGCGTAACTCATCCTGCACCATATGTGCAACAGACATAAAATACCTCAAACCGTGTTAAGAAGAGGTGTGCTTCCACATTCCCAAGCACACAACCATTTTCTTGACTTGCATTGAAGGAAGAATACAAACCATACTTAGGGACCAGAAAATTATAGGGACTTGGGTTCTTCTGATCTGGGCTTGTTTTAAACCATCTAGCAGCCACAAAGCAGTGCACTTACAACCAATTAAATCACTGCTCTGGAATTTGTTGTAAAAATCTATTCTGAATATAATAGGGATTGTTAACCTAAAAATGAAACGTCTGTCATCATTTACCTGTATGACTTTCTTTCTTCTGCAGAATACAAAATATTTTTTTTTGGAAGAAAGTTACCAAACAACAGCGGTAATCATTTACTTTTATTGAATGGACACCAATGCAAGTCAATTGGTACCACTGTTGTTTGGTAACCAACATTTTTCCAAATAAAATTTGTGAACGTCATACAGGTTTGAAATGACAAGAGGGTGAGTAAACGAAGACGGAAGTTTCATTTTTGCTCGAACTATCACTTTAATGTGTACCTTGATGGATCCACTATCTTGTAGACCACTCCTGCTTTGGCTGTCGCACTGGCCGTTCTTGTTGCAAGGAAGTACAGCTCCCCTTAACAAACAGGACAATGTTTCCGGTAAAGTTGTGTCACTTTGCAGAACTATTTAGAGATTGACATTAATGTAGCTAAGGATAAATAGAACCTCAAAGTTACCTGCCTCGTCTTCACCAAAAGATATGATATACTTGTTATAGCTGTTTATTAGTTTAGGGAAATTGCAAGTTTTGTCATTGCCCATACAAATCTCCTTATAGTTCCATTTTCCAGTGTCTGGGTTCTCCCTCAGGGACATCAGTCGGCTAGGAATAATCAGACAGGAAAGTTATGAGATGCGCTGTAAAGTGAAGTTACTGAAATAAATGGAGAACGATAGTATAAGTCTGTGTTAGTAAATTTTTTTATTCTTGATTCGTTTCTCTTTAAGTACGCAAGCAAGAAAACATGGCCTACATACCCACTCATGAAATCCCCAAAGATATACAGACCATTAAGATTGGGCATCTGGCAGCCTCTGTAGATGTAGCCGCCAGTTACAGACTTGCCAATTTTATGTGGATAAGCAAAAATTGGAAGGATATCATCTAAGAAAAAGAGAAAAACACAAGTTCAGATTGTTAGGAGAAAAGTTAAAAGATATTTACTATTAAATTCATCCCTTACTAGTAGTCAAAAACGGCAACCTGAAAAATGTTTTTAAATGTTTTTCAAAGGAAGTTCAAGAGTTCAGTTTCACAAGTTTGCTTACTGAGGGAGGAGTTGAAGCACAGTTTCCTGTCATAACAGGAAAAGCCCTCTTTTGCCCTCCACCCATAGTTTCCTCCCTTTTCGATGAGGTCTACTTCTTCGTATTTATTTTGTCCAACATCTCCGCACAGCATTCTGCCCCTTCCCTGGCCAGTTATTGAATCGCCCCTGTCGATGGAACATCTCCACATGTTTCTCACACCATAGGCATAGATTTCTGGTTTTGTGTCCTTTTCTCCCACAAAAGGATTGTCTGGAGGAATACTGTAGGGGGCACTGGAGTCATTGTTATCTATGTCGATCCTTAAGACCTTGCCAAGAAGAGTTGACCTATAAAACAATAAAGGGTTTTGGGATGGTATATGTTATGCACTTACATAAAGATAATGAGCACTTTCATAACATAATAAATGTATTCTGTTGTGCAGAGAGTGACATTTGTTATTGTATATTTTAAGTACAAAATGTGCGTGTGAAAATAGAGCTCTTTCTCACTCACTCTCTCTCTCTTTCTCACTCACTCTCTCTCTCTTTCTCACTCTCTCTCTCTCTGTCAGCTGCATCTTCTCTGACTTCACACTAACCGTTTCATGGCCCACAATGCCCTCTGTCAATATTTGCATTGGCAAAGGGCTTGAACTGTCTGTGAGGAGGCCTCTTGCACATTTTTGCTATTTTGAATAGAATCGACCTTAGATCTTACTACTTCTATTTCCAGTATTGCTGGTGCAGTCAAGCAATTTTTGTTATATCTATGAATATTTTCTGTTATAGCCTAATGTTCAGTATTTTTCATTCTTGTATATTCTACAAAAACAACCTAAGAAACTGAGAAAACATGAATACAACTTCTATGTATATACCACCAAATTGTACTGTAAAACACCTCTACACACAATGATAGAGAAGGAGAAAGCTGACAAGATGTAAACAAAACTGGTGAAATGATCAAACAATAAATATATTAAACATAATTTAATAAATCCAAATATTAAAACAATGACTAAAAAGGCAAACATGACAAGTTGTTTTCTCTTATAAAGTAATGTTATAGATATTAGTTTAGATAGATATTTAGTAGCCCACCAAAACTGTATGGTTTACTTCTTTGATTGATAGATTTGCTTTTGGAGCTTCAAAACCTATGGCATTCAATGGCATTTCAAAGCCATCTTATCATTAAATATCACTTGTGATTGTGTTTGGCTGAAAAAAACAAGTCTAGACTGTCAGTGGCTGCTAACACTACAATGAGACTGGACCTTTAAATTGATCACTGAATTTACATCCCAGGGATAATTCATTATACTTCATCTACCTCTCTGTGACTGACTTAATCTTGGCGGTGTGGTTCCAAGGATCAAGTGTGACTTATGTGTTTATGCCAGGTCTCTTCTGTAAGGATGAAAGACTTGCTGTGCAGTTTAAGTGGCATTGTGCCACTGTGGATTTGCCAGGCATTGCTAATATCTGCTCATGCCTCATCTCATGGGGAACAGAGCGTGGTATAGAGCCAAAGCTAATATTTTGAGGCTGCGGGTCTCTAGCTGAAAGTACATTACTTCACTGGGGAAAATGTTTGCCAAAGAGTAGACTGCTTAAGAGCTGAACAATATTGCTGTTGAATATACTGTAAGTGGATGTTGTATACTTTATACAGTCAAAATATGATGACATATTAATAATTTAACCAATGTGCTTTGCTCAAAGATGCAATGGGGATACATCATGTCTCTCATGGTGAGATTGGTGCCTATAATGTTTTAGTTACTACTACTAGGACTTTTGGCCATATTTTAACTAAAATGAGCGTAAAAAATGACAATTATATCAAGGAAAAATGGGAAGCAAAATTGGGAAATGTACATAAATAAACTATATTCAAACTCATATTCTCCCATACAAGCACCACAGCTTAGTGCGCACTAGCATGTGCACTTAACACTAGGCCACAGCCTAAACACTAGCTTCTGTCCTAAACCAGCAGAGTAATGGAAACAGTAGAAGACCATTGCTATATAGACCATTTTTGCAAGACGTAAACAACGCTGGTCCAGAAGCACTTCCTGTTTCAGTTGTTAGAAAACAACCAACAGAACATTTAAAGCTCCAAAATGTTAAGCAAACACTTTTTAGACTTATATACACATAAAAAAATAAATAACAAAAAAACTGAAACAGGAAGTACTTCTGGAACACCAGTGGCGGCTGCTGATCTTTTAAAGAGGGGAAGCTCATTTTCGGCCTAAATCATAAAAATTGTCCATTTATTTATATGTAAATTCTGCCCTACGTTCCTTTTCAAGAAAATGCTCTGTAACCCTGTCGTACCAACTAGGCGTCTTTTCCAGTGACTTGACCAGTGTCCTCTCAATGGCCAGCAGAGCTAGGCTGCTTAAACGGCCTTGGCCCATTGTGTTACGGGTGTAGGACTTGAGCCGCTTTAAACAGGAGAAGCTCCTTTCTACACCTGCAGATGTAGCTCCAATTGTTGCCACTAATGAGAACAGTTTGTAAAGCTGAGGCATTGCACTGTCCAACTCCATGTCTTTAAGGAACACCAAGTAATCACACAGCTTTCCCCTGTTACTCTGCAAGTCCTGATCTGAAACAGGACTTGAAGTTCAGACCTCAGTCTCCCTGAATCAAAGTGATGGCCATAACTTTTCAGGACACTTTGGAAGGCCTCCTCTGGAAATGCTTGTCTCATGTCATCAAATTTCCCTGGATTGACTAATTCTAAGAAAAGCATACTTTCCAAATTTGAAAAACGTCGAGGAATCTGCTCCAAGATGTTATCAAGGATGGCCATGTACAGATTTCTGTAGCGCTCTTGGGGATCCTGCAATTGGGTCAGACGGCGCTTTCTCATGGGCTCATCTCTTGGGTCTGATGTGAGATCTGCTGCTTTGGCATAAACAGCTTGGAAAGCCCCCTCTGACCTCTTCTCTTTGACAAATGCAAGAAGAGACTCAATTCTTTTCTTGCAGTAAAGAACATCCATCGCTCTCTGCTGGACAATATCAAAGACCACATCAGTCTCAGAGAAGATTTGTTCATATGTGTACAACATGAACACAAACTCAAAATCCTCCAGTTTCCTCACGAAGCCTTTGGCACAATCCAGTGTATCATCATCCATTGTCGTATCTGCAATGATGTTATCAAATGTCTGCAGGAGGCCATCATAATTGTTTGCCACAGTGCTCACTATCCGTGATGTGAAATTCCATCGAGTAGGAGCGATTCTGGGCAACCTTGAGCAGCCTGCAGACTCCAGAAAAGACGTCCTCTTTGTGGATTTTGAGAAAAATGTGGCAAACCCAGAGAGTGATGCAAAAAAAATTCTGCACGGGACATAATCGCAGCATTATCCAATGACCGTCTTGTTTCTAAGCACTGAAAAAAACTGTTTAAAGCAGCCCCATTGAAGTCAATGGACGCTGGGCTTCAACAGAGTAATGCACTGTACGCTACGGGAATGAATGAGAAGGAAATCGAGTCAGCCGACCTAAGTAGCTGATTCTGAACGAAATTGTTTTCGTTCGAGATGAACGTGTTTAACGCATTTTTAGTCAATAAAATGTTAACATAATAGTACATATATTTGACCATTCATTTTTTGACAATTATAGGGCACTTGCAGTCTTAAAGAAATCGCGTCTGTGGAACACTGTTGTTTACCTTTTGCAAATGGTCTATAGCTCTGTATTCACCGAGGTGACATTTTCACTTCTTTTATATTAAGAAAAACACAAAGATATTAAGACTTTACATGAGCCATCACTGTTATTTGTTTTATACAGTTTACACACTTTTGTCCTCATGTATTAAACAAATGAGCAAATAAGAGCTAACAAGGTTAGCTTGCCTCAAGTCAGCGAACACAAACATATTATGGTCATCAGCAGATCATGGTTGTCTTCATCTCAGGCAGTAACAATTGAACTGATGATGTCATGAGTTTGAAATGATGATGTCATGAGTTTGAAATGGATCAAATGAAGCAAATATGTGTGTACATTCACAATAAAAATAGTTTTATGCAAGTGTGCAAAACAAAGGCAAATCATTTGTTTTAGGATTACTCACTTGTTTTGGGAATTTCCAAACTTTCCAAAGGGGTCTCCCGCTCTTCCACCATCTCCAATGAGTATGTACAGATAGCCATCTAACCCAAACTGTAGTTGACCTCCATTGTGATTTGATGCAGGTTCATCAACCTCTAAAAGTGTCCTGTGAACTCAACAGACATCAAAAGCATCTTTCAGTGCGTGAAATCATGGGTAATCTGACCATGTTAAATCTTTTTTATTGGTAATTGATTTGGTTTAAAACTAGTAGTTTACTGAGAGTATTCTTCAAAGTGTTACAAGTAAACTAACAGTATACCTTGGTTCACTTGTAGCATAGTTGCAGTGCAAATGATAAACTTAGTTAACTAGTTGTGTACTCAAGTCATGTCACATCGAGTGAGCCTGTCCAGTACTGAAATATGTTTTAGATACTGTTTTTATCTCCTCACCTTTCTGAAGAATGATCCAAGGTGTTCATATCTGATTCAGACAGTGTGAACTCACTAATCCGAATTTTCTCCTGCTTCTTCACAGACACGGAGTAGTATACATACGCCTTTTTCACTTCTGTGAATCGAGGGTGTAGGGCAATGCAAAGAAATCCTCGCTCATCCCCTGCCCAAGGTGATGTTAAAACCGCCTTAGTCAGATTCAAGAAGGGCCTGTCGATTCTAGAGCCGTTTGCTAGGTAGGTCCACACATAACCCAGCTGCTCTGCGACGAAGAAGCGATGGGTGCCGTCGTTCGCATGTACCATAGCGACAGGATTTCGAAGACCGTTCGCGACCTCCTCCAGGCACATCTGTATGCAGCCCAGCGGATCTGCCTGAACATCACCCAGGTTTGCGTTGAGTTCAGCACTCATGAGGACGTTTGGGTAACAGTACTCTGGATCCTTCAGCTCCAGGTATTTGCAGAATTTGTTTCGGTCTTCCTCAATGGCATACGACGATTGATTGTTATTGGTCAGGAGGCTGAGAGTGTAGCGACAATGGAGCCAGTAATCATTACAGTAGTTGCCACAGAGACCAGGAAGCTCTCGCATTGGGGTGTTGGCATCTTCCGCATCATAAAGGTGAGCAGCGTATGGTGAGCATTCCTGAAGCGAGATCAAAGAATGAAAACATAGCATGATATGTGATTTAATAGAGTAATAGAGAACTGTGTCAACGACACATGGGTTGTAGATTGTAGAACTGTGTCAACGACACATGGGTTGCAGATTTTGAATAAACATTGACTGAATTTTTATTTTGGGGTGAACTCATCCTTTAATGTCACTTTAAATGAAAGCCTCTGCAGAATATGTACAGTAAAAGTATTGAACTGTAAATATAAAAACAACAATTCAGCTTTGGTTTGGAAACGCACCTGTTTTTGGGGTGAGTTAATATTAATGTACTGTTTCGTATAAAGTCAGTACTACTACTATCATCAATACCCTTTAGTGACTCAAATGCATCTGCTGAACTGGTAGGTTCAATAGAAGTCATTTTTTGTTTGCTGTCTCCTCCTATCGTCTGGCAAACGTGGCAGTCTGCACGTATTCACTTCAGCTAGGAACCTTGGGTTCAATTCAGTTGGTGATGATCGTTTGAGCTATAAATACAGTAGCCCATGGACATTTCGGTCCAACTGAACCCTCATTAAGTTGTAGCCGCAACACCACACCCATCAGAGAACTGAGCCAGCCCTGGCAACAATACTGCCAGCTCTGGACTCCAAATCATCTGAGATTACTATAATGGCATTACACAAATAATGAAACTAAAAGTGGTTTGGATTCTCGGGTAACACTGAAATGGAATGTAAGAATAACGTTGAAAAAACGCTTTTACTCATTTTTGTGCAATTCAAAAAGAGAACCCACGGTTATGTAATATTCTTTTGGTTTTAAGAGTTTTGGTGGGTCTACAGGAAGAAAAAAAAAACTTGTGAAGAGATGGCGTTGGAAACAAGTTGGACTATGTCAAGGAAGCTCCGCCAAAGTTCACTGCAGTTTCACGATCAACTGAAATTTGTAGGTCATTGAGTTAGTCGGGATATAATGCATAGCTTCAGTGCTCAGTTTTCAGATAACGCCACACTTTTAGACATCTAAACTTATTGTCTTGAATAACTAGTGAGAAAAAGTCAATGACATACTATTACATTTTTTTTATACTTTTTTATTTGATATCACTGTATCTTTCTATAGCGCCGAGGTGTTGTTTTTAAGTTACTTAAGTTAATGTTGAATCATCATTGCTTTCTATTTTTCTCCCTCGTATCATTTTGTTTACATGGTTCTGTGATGATGAGGCTCTGCAGGAGATGAGAATCTCTGATCTGATCAAACTCTACATGGATTTTGTTCTGCAACAGATGGTGTCAGGGTTTGATCTCTCATCAGCACCATTTGCTTCACTTCACTGGGCCTCAAATTTCATTAGCGTGTTCGGAGTGTGTGTGCGTCACTCATTAGCCATGATGAGTTTACAGCTTTGCCTTAAAGCGGTGCTGGAATCATATACTGAGAAACAGGAGCTGTTAGAGATGTTATTTGAATGTTTTTATTAGTAAGGGCCTCGTGAAACAAAAACCTTTGTACTTTGTTTCTGACTGTACTTTGGTTTATTCTGTAATAGGAAGAAACCTATTATTGTTCTTAGTAAACACGAGAAGGTGTCAAAAAGTGACCGAAAGGACATGAATGAATTCGTAAAACCCCGTGCTATAAATTCTCTGTATTTATGTCTCTCATTTACATAGGAATATGATATTTCCCATGTGCAGCTAGAGAGGAAGTGTATATTTTGCTTCTCTCCAGGTTGAAGATGGAAACACAAGCATATGCTTGCATCTGGGATAAATATCACAACAAAGGCTATCATTGAGCTCAACGTCCCCACTAAGTAGCCAAATAAATCAGCTGTTTTCCATACCACAAGCTTAATGCAATCTCAACACTGTAGGGTACCATATAATCATTTAAATGGAATCTAAATCCAACAGCCCTGAAACCATTATAGGGGTATATCTGCTATCGTGTAGCACTCCAGTTTGAATGAATTAACACAGCTTTAAGTGGTAGTTCACCCAAAAATAAAGGTTCTGTCATAATTTACCCACACTCGTGTCATTTCAGCTTTTTTTCTGCAGGACACAAAAGAAGATATTTTGAAGAATGTTGTGTCTGTTGTTATAACACTTCCTCTATTATTGTTACTTCTACATTTTACAGCTTCATTGTTTCTTCGCCTCTTGTAAATCGCTTTAGATTAAAGTGTCTGCTAAATTCCTAAATGTGATGATATAAGGACTTTGTGTCCATTCAGAAGTGAATGGGGGCCTGTGCTGTCCGGCTACCAACTTTCTTCAAAATAGATTATTTTGTGTTCTACAGAAGAAAGAAAGTCATAAAGGTTTGAAATGACAAGAGGGTGAGTAAATGATGACACAATTTGGGTGAACTATCACTTAAATGCCATTTAAAGCAGCTTGTCAAACCACATTATAGAGCATCAAATCAAAATGTATAGTTTGCATTTGTTGAAATTTCTAAAAGCACAGGATTTTCCTACTTTGACAACATTAACAGAATATAAAACAAACACAGTAAAAATCTGTCAAGTGTGACACCAGTAATTTTTTATTGTGCTTAGTATTGCAATCCATCCAAAATGTTCAATAAATGCCCAATTTATACATTTATAATTTTATGAACATCTCACGTGTCTAAATACTAAAAAAGCAATTACGTATACAGTATGTTATTCCAACAGTCTCCTTTTATGTAGACATCATCTCCACTTCTAAAGCCCACCCAAACAAAAATGATGTAACCGACGCAATGATGTAACCTCGTCCATACTGTAAACACTGATGAATGACACTCAAAAGCATATTACATATAAACAGTCATTGCTTTATTTAATTTGAAGAACTAATTCAATCAACCAATGCAATTACTGTAATGTTACTCATGCCAATTAGAATGAACTGTGAACAAAATCAACCTGACGCGAATCTCACCTGACACAGAATGTTGCGGATGTACTTCCCACAGGCCATGAATCCAGTGTGATCGAAGTAATCCATGATCTGATAGAAGCGCTGAGATATTTGGTTATCCTTGTCTAAGTCACAGCATCCAAATTTGGCATACTCCTTGCAGAAAACCAGGGGCTCCGGAGGCTGGAACGGAGGCTTGTAGTCCAGGCACTGTGGGTGGGCATTTCCCTGCAGAGGTAACAGGAGGACCACCAGAAGCAAGCTGTGAGAGAGAAGGCAAAAACCTCTCCACAGTGACATTCCATTCATTTCACAGGAGAAACCCACCAGACCTTCTACTGACAAAGGTGGCTTGTGCTAAGATTGAGAAATGCCAAAGGTGTCTCCACAAATCGCTCGGTGAGATGCGGTGGCTGGTGGTCAGCTATCTCCCTCAGGCACGTGCGGATATAAACACACACTACAGACATGTGGCTCCAGGGGAGAGAACGCAACCTGAAAAGTGCAACACAAGGCCCACTCTCATTCAACAGTCTGAGCCACAGCCATGCCACAGACACACAGATATACACACGACGCACACATACACATCATTACACACAGGCTTCTATTCCCTCCCCCTTTCCACCGTCTCCTCCTTTCCCTCGCTCCTTTGGCAGATGCATTCCTTCTTTTTTGCGGCTGGCCTGCATCACACGCTTGAGGCTTCCCTCCCCCGAATTAACCCAAGCTTTCGTTTCTTGCCCTGTCACAGAGCATGATCAATTTCCCGATGTATTTAACTATTGTAAATAAAAAATCCAGTATGTCTTATTTAGTGTATTATTTTTTTGGCATATGAGTGCTTGTGTACGTCTCAAAGTTCTTGTCATCTACTTGTCACCAGATTTTCACACTTGTGTCTAGACCAAAGAAATTGTGGCAGATTCTTTGTTTAAATAAATTATTCTTTTGATTTCAGTTTCTGTGCATTTATATGCCGTGGTTCGGTTTGTCATTTGTGAGCTTGTGGTGACTTCACTTTTTACTTACTTGAACTATGTAACAACTTTATTTATACATTGCATTGCATGATCAAATTCAATTGTGTCTCACATCTGGATTTAATTCAGACGGACAGCCAAGAGGAGCATTTCTTCCCCCCACGTAAGCAGTTCCCAAATCCTTTTGAAGATTTCTGGAGTGATTCACACCATCGATGGGACACATGTTGTTATATCTTGTCTAGTCATGACGCTCGAATAAACATATTTCAATTTCGTTTGATGGCACTGCGGTGTCACCGAAATGATACTTTTCAAGTTTAAATGTGAAATGTGGAATGAAGAAGAGTGATCTTTCTTTATGATTCCTGTCTGCGCCTGGTTCAAATTCAGGTTTGTGTATTTAATGCTGCATTATACATGTTGATTCTTTGTAACTGCTCTTTTAAATATAGATGTTTTGAAGTTCAGCTGTGTTTGCACATAATAAACCTGTGACAAATATTTCATAATCTTTCATAAAGCACATTGTGTAAATGTGTCATTTTATGCTCATGGTCTTATCTCACAGCTTCTCGCCTCTAAAGCCACTGTTGAGTTTGAAAGAAAGGTTTCCTTGCCTGCTTATGTAACTAAAATAATACAGCCTGAAAGGAACTCAAATTTATTTTGGATTTCTTTGCATTTCTGCCAAGGCCTTGAACTTTTACTAAGAGTATATATTACAGTTTGATACATATCTCGCTGTGTCTAAAGGAAGTCAGTAGAGGCCTTTTTTGTATGGTGAGCGATTTGTGGAAGGAAGTCCAGTAAACTCAACCCAGTGATTCAGTGCCACACCATGTGGAGACCTTCTGGGAAACTGCGTCTTATGGGGAGCTTAATGACTTCTGTCAATGTGACCCAAGACTTTTAAAGACTACAAATGAATGTGTCAGTGGTATGTTTTGGTCGTCATTCAATGAGAAGCATTTCTAAGGAAGCACATCCTGAATAATAAGGAACCCGGCTGCCTTTTATCTGCAGGACACTGAATGTATTCAGTTTAAACAAGATATGCTCATTGAAAAAAACCTGTGATTGAACAAGAGCTGTCACAATATCAGATTTTCACTATGTGATTGTCGTGTCCAAAATAATAAAAAAATATTATCACACTGTCTATTGTCTTTTTTCTTTTGTTTTGGTTAATGAATCAGACTTGAAATATGAGCGTAGGGAGAGAGAGAGAGAATATGTAGAGCCAGTGTGGCTCTTTAAACATGAATCTGTACGATACTTTTATATGTGTAGTATAAATATCAATAATAATTGTTATTTTTTGTGACATCACTTACTCTCCTAAAGTGACTGCTGGACCGATCACATGTTGAATTCCTGCTCAAAGGAACTGTTAGACTGTAACATGGATTAATTCAAGCAGGAAGCGGATCCATGTGCATATTAGATTTATTCAACATAAGACAAAGTACAACCTAACAAAGAAACTGTAAGAATATTACTTTGTTAGCCGTGTTTTCAGTGTCCGATTAAATCGTTCCACGACTGCTGAGCTCTGCGGATGATAAGGAATATTAAAATGCCAATCAATGGACAGTGTTTTTGCCAAGAGCTGTATTACTTTCGACGTGAATGGGGTCCCATTGTCACTTTCTATGATTCGAGGGATCCCGTATCGCGGTATCATCTCCTTGGATAAGATTTTTACCACAGTTTTAGCGTCCTCTTTTGCACACGGAAAAGCTTCTGGCCACTTTGAGAATCGATCGATAATTACCAGAAGATATTTCAGATTAGCGGCATGTGCGTGAAATCAATTTGCACATGTTGGAATGGAGCTTCCGGATGTGGCAACGCATCGTGCTTAAATGATTTGTGTGGATTTACCTGCGCACATGTTAGACATGCGTCCAAAACGAGTTTTGCTGTTTTATGTACATCGGCAATGCAATACAATTGATTTATTGCTTGAACCACTTTTGCACAACTGGTATGAGACAAACCGTGATAATGTCTTATTAGGATAATTAATCCTAATTTCGGTAGTTCTACTCTACACTGTTCATAACTAATAATGCCTTCTTTGTCCGGAGCACAACCATTTTTGCTCCAATGCTCTAAGTCTCCCTGTGTTGGTTGACTCCGCAGAATTTTGATATCAATGTCGGGTACATTAGTTATGTGCACCATCATGACTACCTGTGTTTCATCTTTTTGATTAAATGGCGATTTAATTTGTCCTTGGGCTGCTGCCTTTGCAGCTTCATCAGCCCTCCGGTTACCTAAAGTCTGTTCATCTTCCCCCGAAGCATGACCTTTGACCTTCACTATGGCCACTTCGAGCGGGAGCTGAACTGCTTCGGTTAACTGTCCTATCAGATTTGCGTGTGCTATGGGCTTACCATCAACTGTTTTAAAACTTCTTGCTTCCCACATTTTAGCATTATGGTGAAGAACGCTCCATGCATACTTAGAGTCTGTGTAAATCGTTGCTCGCTTTTCTGTCATCAGCTCACAGGCCCGTATTAATGCTACCAACTCTGCAGCTTGAGCCGAATTGTAGTCTAGAGCAAAAGCTCCTATTACCTCTCCTGAATCGGAAACCACAGCATAGCCACAGAGGTAGACACCATCAGAGGGCTTTGAACAAGACCCGTCAACATAAATGTGTTGTCCCCCCTCTAGGGGCGTATCCAACAGATCGACCCTAGAAGACCGAGAGGTTGTCAGTTCAAAGATGCAATCATGTTCAACATTAAAGTCTGCCAAAATTCCCAGCAATGCAGGATTTATGTTTGCTGTTGTTTGAATGCTAAGATTTTGTTGCCAGCAGAATAGCCTCGTAACCCGAACGTCGTTGCGCTGTCATGTGTTGTGTTTGCATGTTGTGTAAAATTGCGCCTACCTGATGTGATGCATACAATGTTAATGGGTGTGACAGAACAGTTTTCTCAGCCATCTGCACAATCAGAGCCGCTGCAGCCACAGCATGAAGACATGCTGGCAAACTTGTGACTATGTTATCTAACTTTCTAGACAGATATGCTACTGATCTATACGTGGAACCATGCTGTTGCAACAGGACACCCAGTGCTACACCCTCTGCCTCTCTGGCATGCAAGTGAAAAGGCTTGGTGTAGTCCGGTAGGCCCAATGCTGGTGCGATAGTGACGGCTGCTTTCAGCGCATTAAAATGTTCTTCTGCCTCCGCAGTCCACGTCAGTGGTGTGCTGGGCGGAGTTTTGTGATCAATTAGACCTCTCAGGTGCCTATCATGAATCGCACAGTCAGGTATCCACGATCTACAATAGTTAACTAGTCCCAGAATTCTTTGGAGCTGCTGCACTGTTCTTGGGGACTTAAAGTTTCTTATCAGCTGTACCCTGTCTGTTGATATTGCTCTAAAACCCTGCATCAGCACATGTCCCAAATAGGTCACCTTAGTCTTGACCCATTGCAATTTGTCTTTCCAGGCTTTGAAACCTGTTTCAGCAAGTACATTGCAGACAATGACAGATGCTTTCTCCTCCGTCTCCCCCGACACGAGGATGTAATCTGCAAACTGAAGCACACACACTGTTGAAGGCAAATCAGTCATTTTGGCCAAAGTTCTATGCACTGCTGCAGAAAAAACAGCGGGTGAGTCCGCATAGCCCTTTGCAAGGCGTGTCCACGAATATTGTTGCCCCTTAAATGTTAAAGCTAACAAAGGCTGAGTGTCTGGGTGTACAGGTACAGAGAAAAAAGCTGCACACAAATCAATGACTGTAAAATACTTATGTGAGTATGGTACAGAATTCATAACCGTCGGAACATCAGGTACAATCGGTTCGAGTGGTATGATTAACTGATTAATTGCTCTCAAATCTTGAGTTAATCACCAAGTCTTTCCATCGGCTTTAACTACCGGATTAATTGGAGTGTTGTATGGTGAATGTGTTGGTTCGAGGACACCCTGCTGGACAAAATTTTCAATCAAAGGTTTAATGCCTTCTTCCTTTTCTTTAGACAAAGGGTATTGTTTAATGTAAGCAGGTTTGTTTGTTTTAAGTTTAGCCCTGTAAGGTTCCATGTCAATGAAACCAGTGTCATCCTTGAACTGAGACCATAATAAAGGGTTAATCATGGAGTCCATCCGTGTGGGCATGCTGCACCCGGAAACAGGCGCTTGTGAACCGCTGTGGTGTTCACCTGTCGGCAAAGGATCAACGGATGCCTGTAGACTGGACAGAAAAGAAAAAACAACCTTTCGGTCCATCCATCCATCCATCTTCTTCCGCTTATCCGGGGCCGGGTCGCGGGGGCAGCAGTCTAAGCAGGGACGCCCAGACTTCCCTCTCCCTAGACACTTCCTCCAGCTCTTCCGGGGGGACACCGAGGCGTTCCAGCAGCCCACATAGTCCCTCCAGCGTGTCCTAGGTCTTCCCCGGGGTCTCCTCCCGGTGGGACATGCCCGGAACACCTTCCCGGGAAGGCGTCCAGGGGGCATCCGGAAAAGATGCCCGAGCCACCTCAGCTGGCCCCTCTCGATGTGGAGGAGCAGCGGATCTACTCTGAGCTCCTCCCGAGTGACCGAGCTTCTCACCCTATCTTTAAGGGATCGCCCAGCCACCCTGCGGAGAAAGCTCATTTCGGCCGCCTGTATCCGGGATCTTGTCCTTTCGGTCATGACCCACAGCTCATGACCATAGGTGAGAGTAGGAACGTAGATTGACCGGTAAATCGAGAGCTTCGCCTTGCGGCTCAGCTCCTTCTTCACCACGACAGACCGGTACAGCGACCGCATTACTGCAGAAGCTGCACCGATCCGTCTGTCAATCTCCCGTTTTTGTGTCAATCAAATTGACAGACGGGGAGCGGGTGCACCCCTGGATGGACGGTTGCTGGGAACTTGGTGCCGGTTGCTGGGAAGAATCTGCGGCCGGGCTGGCGCGGACCGTCACCTCCCCACGGCGCCCCCCCAAAAAATATTTGGGTTTTGACACCACCGGACTCGGGACCACCGACGGGACCACCGACTCGGGACCACCGGACTCGGGACCACCGGACTAGACTGCACTCCTCTCCTTTTCCTCCGGGAGCGGCCCACGGGAAGTGCGGCCGACGGAAGAGAGGTGGTGGGAGGCACGGCTAGCTCCGTGGCAGAGGAGTCGGACGGAGAGTCCCACGACTCCCTCCGTTGACGCCGTCTGCGGACACTGGAGGATGGGGGAGAGGGAGAAGGCTGGGGGGAGAGACCCACGACCCCGATCTGAAGGGTACGACCCTCGGAAATCGTGGCTAGCCCCAGGGAAGAATCCGCTCTAGCCAACTCTCTGGACCACTCACGATCCAGCAGGGTCTGAACAGAATCCGCGAATCCCAGGGGCTTCAGCTGGCGCATCTCAGCGGGACCTAGGGGCTCGTCGAGGCAACTATTAAAAATTACTTTTAATTCTGCCTCGTTGAACCCCGAGGACCGCGCTGAAGCCAGGAAGTCCAAGGCAAAGTCCGTTATGAACCTCCCCTGCTGCCTGAGGCCAAACAGGACGTGGGCTTGGTGGCCTCTTGTTGCAGCGATCTCCTTAGCCGTAGCTGCCTGCTGGGTTCGTTGGTGCTGGTTCATTCTGTCACGGACTGGATACGAGACAAGGCAGGAGAACCCAATTGCAGGCAGAGGCAGGGATGACGGGGTTAACAGATAATTTATTAATACAAAACAAGACAAAGAGGCAAAACAAAACCCACGAGGGGGAAAACAAGACAAGATAATATATATAAACAAAACAAGAACAAGGACTAACTAAACTATAAAACAAACTTGAATATACTAAACACTAAACTACACTTACTGAACAGGGGTAACAGGAACTTGAACAAGGGCTAATAGGTAAGGCACATCAAGAATACGAGGGAAGACGTACACTTACATACAATGAACCAGACAGGACAAAGAACACGAGGATGTTTTAAAGGGGAGCAAATCAAGAGGGAACAGGTGCAAGGGATAAACTAATTAACACAAACTAGGAAACAGGAGGGTAGCAACGATGACGCAGACTAGGGAAACAAAGGATCCTGTATGATTCCACCTCTAGACCAAGAAATACCTGACAAGGAGAGGTGGAACCATGACATATTTGATTAGTTATTGGACCCTCATAACTGTTAGAAGTCATAGACAAAGCATCTGGTCCGGTATCAAGCAGAAAAGTTTGAGGCTGCCCATTCACCATAAGAGTAAAATAAGACAAATCCTCCCCTCTATTCGAAAATGTTAGGGTCATCATATATAACTCAGAACTGACATCACTCTGTGGGCACCCCTATGCTTGGTTTGAGTGCCATCGGTTTTGATATGTAGCGCCCGAGACCTCCGCTGAGCAGAATCAAAAAACTCCGGAGAGTGTTATGGCCCTTCTTCCGCGGTGAAAACAGATTATCTCGGGCTTCCTACTCTGTGATGCGGTTGCTGCGGATTAGGAGTTGAGGTGCGCTCGAAGTTCCCCTGTTGTGGGTAGCCTGTAAACATAGCATTTTCAACCTTGACAGCAAAACCACCACATGCGTCTAGTTCCCTAATTCTTTTTCCTATAGCGTCTAGAGTCATATCGTGCAAGTTTGAAGTGGCAATTCTAATTAATTGCACTTGTTTGGTATTCATGTTATTTAACAACGTGTTAATAAACAAAGGTTTTATTTCATTAGTCATTGGTAATTTGGAATCTTCTAACCATGCTTTCTTAAACCGCACAAAGAATTGAGCAGCTGACTCTTTCGCTACCTGTTTAGTGCTGGCTGCAAAGGATAAATCCTGTTGACTTCCTAAACGTTCATCAAGGAAAATTCTCAACTGTTTAAAAAATGTCTCAACATTAGCAGATGTTTCCCAAAACAATTGATGCGGACTTGCAGACGTACCACTTTTGGTGATTTTATCATTGTCAAGTGATAACGCGGGACACTTTTCAATCAGCAATTCTTTTGTTACGTCTTTCTCAAGTGTTCTTAACTGCACTGCTCGGAAATCGCTACCTGTGAAATGTGCATATTTCGTATGTGTTTGTAAAATCGACACATATTTACTCACTTCCTGTGGGGAAGAAAAACCTTTTACAAATTGCTTCCATATCAGACATTCTTATTGGTCTTACATTTACGGTATTTCCTGCTCTTACCCAAACCATTGAGTTTTGAGGTTTTGTACGCATGTCAGATTCGTGACAAATCATTTAAGTAACCGTTTTATTTGGTGGTCTCACCTCAACTCTTTTTTCCTGCTCTTCTAGTTTGGGTTTCGCCTGCGGCGACAGCAGAGGTGCAGAGGGTGAATTACTGGGTTGGCAAGGGGCAGAGTAAGCCGGGGGCCTTTCAGACGCCCATTTTTCTTTGCCACATAAGCAACAATTTTCTCTTTCTCGGGACCCTGGTCCCAAACCTTTTTCATTTCTATCCATACGGCATAAGCTTTATTCATGTATGGATAATCCCATAACAGGTCGCCCCACCCCTCTTTTACCATACCATTTGCCAAGTCCATTCCCTCGTCTGAAAATGAACCGTCCCTCGGATAGGGAATCTTCATTTTCAGGGTTTCATGTCCTCCGACCATCCTGCAAGGTTGCTAGCATATGGTTCAACGTAAAACCCTCAATTATTTCTATACATAAATTCAACTGGTTTTTTGCCAGGCAACGTTCTTGAAACAGAACTCTCCATCTTTCACACAATCAGCACAAATAATACAGCAAGCGAAAAGCAGCAACGGTGTAATAAGGTTCAATAAGAGGAAGGAAGAAGGCGGGAACCGGCAAATATTTTAACATTTAATTAAAGAATAACAAAGTAAATAAACAGCCGGCAGCCCCTCACGGACGACTGCCGGCAACACAAACATAAATCAACTTAACATGTGTACGGGCCCGGTCCTCTCTCTTCGGCGGTCCGGTCGTCGTTTTCTTATGCTCCCGCTCTCCTTCGTGATTCGAGACGGAAACTGGAAAACTGTGAAAAAGTTTCCGTTCTAGTTACCAATATATATAATATAAACTTCAGTGCTCAATCAACCAACTGTTTCAACTATAGTGCATCCCGGACGAGCCCCCAACTATAAGAATATAACTTTTTGTCCCCTATCATAAGTTTGTAACTTTTAACTAAGTGCATGTATCGTATTGTGACCGTCTTTTCCTGATCACAATGTATCAACATACAGTAATTGTGATGACAATAATTTGTTTCCCAATTTAATATACATTTTCGAATAAGAATTGGATTTTTGTTTTTTAGAACAAACAAAGTTTCTGAACACAAAGCCTATAATCTGAATAGCAAAGCTGCACCGTGATCAACCCATACAGTGTGATCAGGACTGTATATCAAATCACTCCCGTTAATAATGTTTCAATTACTGTTGCCAGCCGAAGTGTCACAACAATGGGACCTAAATCCCACTAACCATGAGTGTTTAACCTATTTATCACTCCCGTTAATAATGTTTCAATTACTGTTGCCAGCCGAAGTGTCACAACAATGGGACCTAAATCCCACTAACAATGAGTGTTAAACCTATTTCGTCTCTCTACGAAATATAACTGCCTGGATCCTACAGGGTAAGCGCTATATTTCTTCAAAACAAAAAATAAATATCGAAACACTTACCCCTTTTAATGTAGGTCCGTGCCCGATCGCCGGTGCGCCAGCCTCAGTTATGCTTTGGTCTCTTGGTTCAAAGAGGTGTTTCACAGATGAGCCCCCAACTGTAAGAATATTACTTTTTGTCCCCTATCAGAAGATTGTTACTTTTAACTAAGTAGAAGGTTGAAGAGTCTAGTCGATGGAACACACAAAGTTCAGATCGATCTGGAGACCAAAAATGACACAGACACAGAAGTGCAGTTCATTCAGAGTCCAAAGTTTATTAAACAGGGGTACAATATTTATGTGCATAAAAGAGGAAGTCGGGTACGGCATGGAAAAATACCAGATCTCAGAATTAGCATTATTAGCAATAGCAGATCTCAGAATTAGTATTATTAGCAAAAGACATCACATAGTTAGTTCCTTGTTCTCAGTGTCTGGAACATTCTTTGATCTTGGTGAACTGTTCGTGACATTTTAGTAAAGGTTAGACATAACTCATATTTGTTAAACATCTTCAACAATCTCAAACAGTCAGGATATAGAATAACAATGTATATTGAAATATACTTCTCACGATATATGGGACACAGGCAAAACCTACATTCTCACAGAAACAAGTAAAGTAATCCAAGAAAACCATAAAACAACAGGGACACTGAAACAACAAATGACAAATGAAACAAATAGACATAATTAAACAGTGTAACAAGCTAACAAGACACACTTGGGGAAGACCAATCGACAAGAAAAACTACAAAAGGACTACAACATAAAATGGGAACAGGCAGTAACACAAACTAAGTCCACAAAACGGTATTTAAAGGCAACAAAACAAGGGAAAACACACTGGAATCATAACAGACATATGATGACCGACCTGCTAGTTTCCCATTAAAAAAAATGAGCAATACAGAAAGACCATGAGACAGTGACACTAGCTAAACAACTCTTAAAAATGTTCCAGTCTATTTCATTCAGACAAAACATTATCCACTAAGATTAGTTATCAGTGCCATAAGAATAAATAGTACAACAATCAGTTACAGGCGAAAGACAAAGTTTTTTTTTATAGGCAATGATGTCACGGGGCCAATAAATGTATAATATGAACTGTAATAAAATAACAGTTTCTAGTAGCTGAGGCAGTAGAAATATTCTGTAAAATAAAAACATTTTCCTGTAAAATTGCATAGGTTTCTCTGTTTTTCTTGTAAATTTTCTGTGTTTTTCTGTAATTTCTGTAATGGTTTAAAAAAAAACTGTAAAAAAAATCCTGTTAAAAAACAGAAATTTGCCAGCAGCTGGGGCGACAGAAATATACCGTAAAATAGGTAAAATGTTTTTTTTCCTGGTTTTTCAAGTAAATTTGCAGTCTTTTTCTGTATTTTGATTATTTTGGACCATAAATTACATGAACAAACTGTAAAAAAGAAAAATAATAGTAAATAAGTAAAATTCTGTAAAATTAGTTTTTACCGTGTGTGTGTGTAAAAATAATTGTTGTCTTGGTTAAACCAGTGATATTTTGGTGATATTTTGTGAGGATTTAAAATCACCTCAAAAAATTTGGAAAACATCATGTTGAAGCATTCCTGTGCTTTCTGTTCATACATATGTCGACTCGTTACAGTGAAAAGCTATTCAAAACTCAATTTCTGTCATATGCATGTACATTGATAGCATATAGTTCCACTAAAGTGGAGACTTTCATCCTTTCACCAACACTGGTGACAAGCAGCTTGCTATTTGTGGTGTGCAATTACTTGCATTACTGTAAATGCATAGACAGCAATCGCACAATTGCTTCATTTCCTGCATGTGGTCAAGCCTCCAGAACAGAACAGAGGAGCCAAACAGAGGACACAGGTCATTCCAGGTCAGAGGTATAAGAGCAAAGATACCACATTAATGTGCTGGGGGCTTGCCGAGCTGGAACGCCGACAACATTTCTTTCCACTAAATATGAATGTAAAACTATTAGACTAAAAGAGCTGCATATATTGTAGATGTTTGTGTAGATAAATGGAATAATAATGTGAATATGATACTTATTTTGAAATACCTTTTCTCCTCAGTTTCACTCAAACTGGCCTTTTTTTCTTACGGAAACATAATTATTCATGGATTAATCTCAATGTCAGTGTGAATCCATCACAATAAAACAGAAGATGTGCCGCTTGCCCCAATCATTTTTTCACACATACAGTGCCCTCCACTATTATTGGCACCCTTGGTAAATATGAGCAAAGAAGGCTGTAAAAATGATGCTCTTTTATTAAAAAAATCTACAAAGTTCCAACATTTCATTGAAGGAAAACAATTTGAAGTAGGGGGAATATCACACTTAAAACATTTTTTTTCTTCCATAAATGTTGGCCACAATTATTAGCAACCTTTTATTTAATACACTCATCAACCTCAATATATAAGAAAAACAGCTCTGAGTGTTTTCTTTTTAGTCTGATGAGGTTTGAGAATACATTGAGAGTCATCACAGTCCATTCCTCCATAAAGAATTTCTCCAGATCCTTCAAATGTTGGTGCTTCCTCTTCTTCAGTTCATCCCACTCACTTTCTAGGGTTCAGGTCAGGGAACTGGAAGGGTCTTGATTTTGTGTTCAATGACCCATTTTTTGTTGATTTGGATGTCGTTTTGAAACAATGTGGTGATGGAAGATCCAACCACGACCCATTTTAATATTTCTAGCAGAGCAAGTCAGGTTTTGATTTTTATATTTGTTGGTATTTTATAAAAACATGATGCAATGTACTGTATCTGATCAAGATGTCCAGAGCCTCTGGTATAAAAGTAGGTTCATAACAATAAAGATCTGGCGACATATTTAACTGCAGACATGGGGGATTTTTTTCCCTGTGTGGACCAAACCTGTGTTATTGCTGCCAAAAATATACTATTTCATTCCATTTGGCCATAGACCCCAGTCCTGGTTGAAGTTTCAGTATGGCAGATTAATATGGTGGAGTATTAATATTTTGCATGAGAGCAGAAGGTTTGTTTCTTCACTACAACTTGTGGTGATGGAGGTGCATATTTCATTAATGTTTCTTTTTTTCTGACACTAAAATGTAACTTATTTTTGCAATTCACCATCTGGGATCTTGAAAAATATTTGGCCACTCAAAATATTCTCTTTGCAGTGCATTAAGACAACATATACGCACATTCTCTTTCAGACAGATTTGTAACATCTCCAATCCATTAAAACTTCTTAATTATTGCCATGTTGGAAATGGTATTTTTTATTGTTTAAACCATTTCCTTTTAAATCAACTTTCTATTTTGTGTAGCTCAACAATCTTTTGCTGCCCATCATACCTATATTTTTTGGTTTTACCCATTGTGACGAATGATTAAGGGGGTTTGGGCTTTGTGTTACTTAATATTTTTCTCCTGAGAAACAAGTCAACATCATGTTTCTAGTCACCATGGTGTGCTCAGAAAATTGTAATATTAATGGGGATATTTTACTCACAAGAATTTATAGGGGTGCCAATAATTGTGGCAGGGTGTATTAGAGGGGGGAAAAATCACCATGTAATATTTCGCCCACTTCATATTGTTTTACTTTTGTAGATTTTTTAAATAAACGATCAAAACGAGAAACAATGCAGATTTATTTTTAAAGCCTTCTTTGCTCATATTTACCAAGGGTGCCAACAATAGTGGAGGGCACTATATACAATGTATCATTTTTTAATACTTCATACACTCTCTAACAAAAAAAACATTTTCTACTAATCAACAACACAAATACAACGGTTAATGCTAAAGAACAAAAAATAAATATTAATTTGTTATACGACAGATAAGGTTTGTTTTTGAATTCTTATTTTTTGTAGACCTCCTACAATGTATTTTTGCACATTTATTTACAAAATATACATGACATGTTATTACTATTCATGCTCACTCTCTGCACATATCTTTACTGTATTCTGCCATAACTGCATTACCAGAATAAGCCCAACTTATTGATGCGACAATCTTAACATTCACACGTATATATACAGTAATTATGTATATGAAACAGAGCATGTTAATGATTTTAAGCATTATCACATTCTTCCATTTCTCCATTAAAAACCACAGGTCAAACAATATGATATGTTGTAGATGTCACTGTTCATTGCCAAAACACCCGAGCGTTTTTAAACAGGTTCCCATCATGTTCTGGCAGCAACCAAAGCTATCTTTGTCGCAAGGCTGTCTCTTCTTTAGAGAATATAATGAAATACATCCCTTCGGTAATTGTGTTCCTTTCAATCTGAAATACAAGAAGAGATGTGTCAAAGGTCACATAAATCTCCTTGCAGACCTCAAGAGTCTGTAACATTCTCATTGTACAATGCCTTTGGATCATGGATACCACAGGCATAAGTTAAAAAAACGTATATTCCTAGAAATGTAAGTCTTGAGCAATAAACTTTGGAAATGCTGCTAATAAACAAGGGGGTTCTGGTTGTCAGCCTTGAGCTTTTAAAACATGTTTTTGTACATTGGATATCTTTTGTTTCTGAGAACTTGCAGAATGCAGTCTGATTACGATTCAAGGCAAGTAGTTCAACAACTGATAGGAAAATGAAGAAAACAAAATATGAAGGTCAGGAAATAATCTGGAATCGGACCCTGATGCAAGGCTGAAAGGGATTTATTTTGGGAACATGACCGGCTGACTGCATAATATACAACGTATTGCATAATACATAACAAATACATAAATACAAATATTTTATAATCTCATATGTAAACTATAGCATAAAGTATAATATGTGAATAAAATATGTGCCAGTGTGAATTGTGACATAGAAAAGGGTAAATAATGCTATGAAAAATGTACCTTCAAAATAAGATAAACAATATAAATGCTGTTTCCACCGGTGCGTTCAGATTGGCGGCGTGATGTTTCCCTAAGGCACATTGTGAAGTAGTTGAGCAGGTGGTGGGCCCCTATGTCTCCACTGACTCCGAAGCCAAGCACACAACCTCCGCTAATCCCGACAATGGACTGTGCCATATTTCTGAGATCAAACTGTCCAGAAAAAGATCACAGACCTTTTACGAAACTCCTAAAGGAGATAACAGGGATAGGGATGCATAACCACTTCTTAGGTCAGCTTCACCAAAGCAAAATTCCCTCCTTATAGTAAATGATTCTGGGCCGCACCTTGCATTTAAATAAAAAAGTCAATGTTGCATGTTCTAAAAACATTTTCAACTTTGGGTCTAAGAAAAACACAAAATGAGTTCACCCGCTGCTTAGACTTAATGGCACGGAGCGATTGCATGCAAAAGTCTTTTCTCTTACTTTACTCGCACTTGCGCCTGAACCGATAATATCTCACTTATTACATTAAATGGAGCATTATTAACTCAGATCATCCGTACAGTACAGACAAGGAGAATTATGGATATTGGAAAGACAGATGGGATTGCATTAATGAGATTATTTGTGTGCTAAATTATCTTAACATGTGAATGTAAGACTGCATGCAAAAACTGGACACTTGACAGGGTTCATAAAGCTGGCTCTGTGTATTTTTAACCTAGGGGTCAAAATTGGGCTGCAGCATGGGCAAGTGAGCTACCCTGCTGGTAGATACTATTACTACACCATCCAGCTACCAAAATAAATCTTATTTTGCAATTGAGGCCACTTAGAAGCAGCTGTGTATTTTGACAATAAAAAATGCATGCTCTACAAAAAAATATAATACCTTCCACACAAATAATTTACTCATATACTAAATAAATCCCCCCGAAGTGGTGTGGCATTTATAAAATTGGTGTTCTAGTTCCCTCTAGTGAATGCTGTAGGGAAAATGACCAGGGGCAATGTAAGCCGGTTAAACTGTGTTTAACGTTCAGACCCTTTGGACAACCATCTGTCCTTAATTTAGTCTGGAGATAGAACACACACACACGCACCCACACACACTTTGATTTACCCAGAGCAATGTTCCTGGATTTGGTTTATCATCAGAGGGATCTGATAGATTACATCTGGAATCACTGTTGAACTGGACATTCAAAGGGAGTTTACATAATACATGCTTATGTAACCAACTAAACAAACATCCGAGCTACATCAGAGCTACAGGAGAAATGCTTACTAATGAAACAAAAGTTTATTCCACGTCCAGCTCTGTAATTCAGCCTTAAAGGACAACAATTAAAATGAAGTAGTTTAAAATTTGGGAGAGAACAGGGTAACTAGTGTGGCAAAAGTGCAAATGGGTGAAGGATCAGGAGGTCAGGCTGCGTTCTTGCACACTACGGGGTCTAAAAGGCACAGGCACACACCACTGCTACCACAACAATGTTGCCAATGGTTGCAATGACAGCCACCCAGAGCCAGATGGCATCGCTGGAAAACTTGCCCTCCTCTTCTTGCTCGGCCGGTCGGGATAAGTTCGCATTGAGGTTGGAAGTGGAAGTCTGAAGGGATGAGTTGCCAGTGTATGGAGAATCCATGAAGGCCCCGCTGACGGCTTGAAAATGCTGTGGGCAGAGAAAATCTCTGTAAGGTACAATATGCGGCATCGATCATTGTTCTGAATAGTCATGAGTCAATTCGATTTCGATTATCATGTTAACTTTTCAATTCGATTTCACGATGCATCACAATTTTCAGTATTAAGGCACAAGTCTGTCTCCCTCACACTTTTACTGTTGCGCCTTTTTCTCATCTAGTCAAAGCTCCTTGAAAGGAATAGTTCGCCTATAAAAGGACAATTCAGCCATCATTTACTCACCCGGTTGTTATTTGAAACCCGTGTGATTTTCTTTCTTCCGCAGAACAAAAAAGAAGATATTTTGAAAAATGTCGGTCCCCATTGACTTCTATTGTATGAACACAAAACCAAGGCAAGTCAATGGGGACCAACGGTTTCTGTCACCAACATTGTTCTACCAAAATATCTTATTTTGTGTTTAAAATGGTTTAAAATGAAAAGAGCACGCTTAAATGATGACAGAATTTTCATTCTGAAGGTGAACTATCCCTTTAAAAACACACTGCAGAGGCGCCCGCTTCTTTCGTAACGCGAGAAGATTCGGTTCATGTTTTAAGCAACCATTTAGATATAATAAGAATATTTGATTGCAATATGAACAGAAACTGTTTTGGCACATATTACATTTAATTGCATTTTTATTAGCGTAATCTATTATTTGTTTTCTTCTGCATCAGCATCGCAATGCATCATAGAAACAATTATATTCAACAGCCCTAGAAGCCAATGTACAAACGAAATTGAAATTGATGCCTGGCTACAAAACAAGACAGCTCCATCTGTGTATGGCATATGTGATATGCCGCCAGTCTAACAGGTGCATTCTCCGTACTGGCGTCCATTTTGCTCTGTTGGTCCGCCACCTCATCGCTACCCTATTTAGAAAGCGACAAGCACCATTCATCAGATTTAATCTGATCCAGACACCTTCATCACTCTTGCTCTGCTGATCTCATAACAGCCCCTTGAAAAAGGTTAATGAAGAGTCATCTAATGTCACCTCCATGTTGTCAAAAAGTAGGGTAATATCTGCATTTAAAGATTCTTTGAATGGTTTTTCATATAAATGATTATTATAAGCAACAATTTTGTTTGACTTTAACGTCTGAATAGCGCCCATGGTGTCACCGGACCTCGTAGTTGCTGTCTTTTGTTTTGCGCAAGGACATTTTATACATAGCAAACTCTCGCTAAAAACTGAACTGAACTAAAATGTATTCAGTTCTGTTCTATCTATGTGAAGAAAAGTGTAAGCCATCACACAGTATCTCTCTTATACACTTAATACGAATGAATGATGTGTCACTTTGAAAGTGATTTCAAACGATGTGTACTTTTCTCTCAATATCTTTGTAAATATATAGCTCATTAGTCCCGAACTTTAGCGTCATACACCTTAAACTCCACAGAAATGGGTCTTAATACAACAAAACAGAAATGAATGTCAATCTTAATGAAGTTAAAATCAGGTTAATAATCTGGAATCAAAGTTTCAAATCGAGGGCAAAAACAAACAGCTTAAAATGCATTTACAGAATGGTATAAGCTGAGAATGATTCATTCTGGCTATACTGCCAAGCTCCAGATCCGCAATAAGTGCATTTGTCACTGTGAGATAGCAACTAATGTTGTTTTTCACAACTAAAAGCTGTGAATCGCATTTGGCAGACGCTTTTATCCAAAGCGACATACATTGCATTGTTTTTTTTTCTGACTAAGTGCAATCCCCTGGGATCGAACTCTACTCATGGCGCGACTAGCACCATGCTCTAACCACTGAGACACAGGTAATGCTTTCCAATGAGAGGGTGCCGCTGACAGATCTCTGCGTGTTCTTTTGGAAAGTAAGAACAGTTCAGTCCTTCATATTAATACAGTATATTGTGCCATTTTTACAGATTTTTTTAGGTAATGCTCTCTAATGCGCTGTCGGCTAAACTAAACCCAAACCCAACCCATAAATTTGTGTTGTGAATCAAAAATACAGGAACTGGCCGCACAGTTTACCAGTGGGAGGATGCAGTACATGTCATTATCTCACAGCTCCTCTCAAAACTGTCAAGAAAGCCTATTATGTAAACTTTTTACATATTAACCTTGAATATTCAAAGGGTAAAAAATGTTAGAACATTCACTGTAAAAAAAGCTAGTTGTCATTAGCTTAGATTTATATTTATCTAATTTATTGGCAACAATTTGTTCAAAGATAAATGAACAATAAACATTAACAAGTCTTTACCTTTACAGAAAAAAACTATAAAATAATAGCCTCGTGCAAACGAGGAACCAGAAATCCTCATCGACTTTTACTGTTTTTGTTTTTCACATTTTGGTTCCCAGAATCCTTTGCATGAGGCTATTATTTTATAGTTTATTTCTGTAAAGATAAAGACTTGTAGATGTTAATTTATCTTTGAACAAACTGTTGCCAGTAAATTACATAAATGTAAATCTACAGTAAATTACTGTCAAATTGCTGCCAGTAATACTGTAATTTCTAAAGATTATTTCGTAAAGAAAACGGTATCAAATTTCCAAGGAAAACTGCTAAATGAATCAACTCAACTAGCATCTCAATCAGGTCACCAAACCATCACTGGGTGTGCTCAAACATGCAAATCATCAAATCTGGCAAAAACACACAGGCAAACATCACAGAACGAGAATGTTAGACACTTTATTATAAAGGGTCAATTTCACTGCAGTAAAGAGAAGTTAAAACAAAGAGAGTACCTTTAGTCAAGTTTCAGCCTGGAGTGACTGAAAAGGAGTCTTCTTTATAAAAGTCACGGCACTGTAGCAACTAGGATATGTGTGTGAGAGAGTGATGTTGTGCAGGGGGATTGCTCCAAACAGATTAGAGTCATTTTCTACTGATCTTTTGGCCTTATCTCTCTCAGCAAATCAGGCAAATCCCACATTATTCAGCTACTGGCAGTTACATTTGAAACAGCCAAGCATTTCAAGCTTTGTCCAACCACCCATTCCATCTGCCATATCATTGGTTTATGTAGATTTACAGTTCATTCAAGCAGTTGTGTCCCATTGGTGTAAGGGTTATAATCGATACCAAAGGTTTTGGGTTCACTCTTTCTAGCACACAAACATATCTCTTTAATCCCCAATAGGTCTAACATTTACATTTACGCATTTGGCAGGCGCTTTTTATCCAAAGCGATTTACATTGCATTATGCTATACATTTGTCTTCTAAGTATGTGCAATCCCTGGGATCAAACCCATGACCTTGGCGTTGCTAGCGCCAAGCTCTTACCACTGAGCTACAGGAAAGCAGCTCATTGGATAAAGCAAAACAAGGAGTATTATGGGTAATGAAGGATATAATTTGGCTGTGGTTGGTAAGGAAACTATTTGCAGCACCTTTATTAAACACATTTATGTGACCAACTAGATTAGAAATCATACTTGCAAAGGCGATAACCAACAATAAACTCGGAAAAGGAATGGCTAGGCCTATTATTTATCCACAGAGGGAATTAACTAAACTAGAAGCAGGTGATGGCTAATCTGTAACTAAGGAAACAAATGATTAACAGAAAGAATATACAAAGCCACAAGATGGAAAGCCTGCAACCTTCAGCCAAAAAAAGCGTAACGGCTAATGCTAACACCTTGGCTTCAACGGAACGCAGCAAAGGATCCAGACCAGAGACCATCTTTTAATGGATGATAATGGACGTTGTAAGCCGCTACGCTTTCTCCAACTGTTGCCAAAGTGTTACAGACCCTTCTATATCATTTTCAAACTTGTTCCTGGTGACCCACTGCTCTGCACATTTTGCATGTCTCCCTTATCTAACACACCTGACTTAAATCATCAGCTAGTTAAAGGAGAGATCCATGAACTGAAGTAAGCATACAAGTTAAGGGAGACGTACAAAATGTGCATAATATATGAACGCAGAAAAAAAACGGAACCAAATAAACCTAAAAGGCCATAAATATATAAGGAATAATCCAATGCTATGGCACGAAGCTGGCACAGAAAACTCTGTGTCATGTTTTTATTGCTTTTCTGATATGACCAGGCTGTTGAATACGGCTAAAACAATATCAATATTTACTACGATTTTCTGTCTAAATGAAGAAAAAGCATGTGCATACGCGATGCGCTAGGCTGTGCTGTCTGTTAACGGCGTATAGGCTCAAGCAACGGCTTTAGATGAGACGCGTAAGAAATTTGTCCTGTTAAATTGGCGTCCTATTAGAAATTAGCGCTTTCCACGATAAATACCTTAAAAAGGTCTTGACAGCAAACAGAACAACGTGTTAACCGTGGTATAAGCGGAATAATCAATTCCGGTCCGTTGAATTCTTAGAAAATAATGCACACCCCTAGGTGGTGTGTAAGAATTCAATGGCCCGTCGTCAATTATTCCTTACCTAATGCACACCTGGCCGTTGATTATCCCGCTTATTCCATGGTCATTTGCCAAGTTAAAGCTGGTTTTAATGTTTACACTGTCATTTTTGATCAGACAGGTGAAAATGACAGTTGTTTTCTTCAGTTAATTTCAATTGTTGATCAAAGTGAGTGACATGACCGTGCATTAAACAGTTTTAATGCACACCTTCCAGCCAATCGGAATCGAGTATTCAAACAGACCATGGTATAATTCAAAATAAAAGTCTTTGACTGAACCTTAAACACAAAGGCGCACGTGACACAAACCCAACTGCAAAACATTAGTTGATATGTTGAATGAGTCAATTGAATTAAATTAATAATAAAATACAACAGAAAACATTCCAGTAAAGAACTTTGTATATTTACTGGGACAAATAAATTTCCTTCACAAGCCCTTTGCTGTTTATTTGTTTCATCTCTCTTCTTATTTCATAAACTGCTCTAATGCTAGTTAGATCTCGTGAGAGACTCATTAAATGTCATCCATCATAAATGTAATGCAGTTATCTTTCAAAGCATTACCAGCAGTTTCCATCAACACCACAATGCACTCCCATTGTAAGCGGAAGATCTATCTTCAGCTGTTTTGACATTCCTAGAGCCTTGGGTAAATCAAGCAGTAGAACAGAGATTTGACTGATGCGCAATATTTGTCATTATCTGCTTCATTTTTCACATTTAAAAAAATGTGTTGCACACTCACATAGAACAATTATATGGATTTATAAACACAAGCAATTAGGCTTAATGTTGTTATAATATTGTTAAAAGTCACCTAAGAAATCAATTGAATCGTGATTTTATTCTCATCAACTCTGATGTAGAGATGTTTTGAACGCTTCACAAATTCACTTGAGGTCTTGGGACTTTTTTTATCTTTTATTGCTTTATTGGCAGCTTTGATGAAATGTTGAGTAAGATACCTCCTACACTGCCACACACAGTATTTTAGCTTTTTAATTTGATGTTTTCACAGTTTCTGGGTTAAAGCCATCAAAACCATTTACCTCACACTTGGTTTTTCATGAAGTCAGGGCCATCGGGGCAAAACAAGTTTTCTTATTTCTTATTCAGATTTCTACTGAATTAGCCAATTCGTACATTGCCAGTATTCTACCTTAACAAATTTCTTATAAAACTTAATGATGATAATGAAATAACAGAAAGGTTACACACATTAAGGTGCAAGAAAACAATTCAGTACTTTGAACTAAATACAGTTTTTCTCGATTGCTAACACACAAATCATGAAACATTTCACCATTTTTCTGACAACTATAAACACATTCTCAGAACAATACACCAACTTGTCCAAACCCCACACACAAACAGACTCATTTTGCAAAGGTTTAACCATGTTCTCATTCAGAAAATACAAACACACAATGTAATGAACTGAAGTGTCAAGACGTAAACTCAAATAGCAAACATTTGTCCAACAGTAAACATTCAGTTGCAAAACTGATGACACACCAATCAGAATCTCAGGATAATATGGATAGGAGCACAAGTCATTGTGCATCCTAGAATCATCTACTGGGCTTTATACTACTTACTGTAAACATACAGTATAATTACAGTACACACTTTATATGAGATAAATTTCACTATTCGGTATCCAGTAAACTGTAAAACGTGTACACCCTTTTGACCTGTTCTGCATTTTTGCAGAAAATACGAAATACTTTTATCTGTGCCAAATTGTGCCATATTTTTTTACATTGCCTCCTATTGACAAATCACTTCACTGTTTTGTTTCCTTTATCTTCTGTTTAAAGTCACTTTGGATGAAAGCATCTGCTAAATGCCTGAATGTATATGTTATTTGTGCAGTTGTGTACTGTGATGTGTTGCATGACCAGTTCATGTTGTTCTGGTTTTTGAACTTCTTGTCTTGTAAGATCATCTTCATCTACTTTACAGTAGTGTAATGTTTTATTTTTTCCTATAGCTCATTCTTGCTCCTTGCTCTATGTGCACTTTTTAATGTTGTATATTCTAATAAACAGTAAGCTGTCAAATTATTCTTGAATCCCAATAAGAGGTTTTAGTAACAGTGTTTTGAATTGATCTCACCAGTGTCTAAGACTATGTTGCAGTGTGGGTGATTTTGAGGGCTTATGTGTCATGTCTGCAGGAAACGTTTGGTTTTTCAGCAAGTTTGAATGGTTTTGAGAAGAGAGCTTCATTTTGACATGAAAATAGGATGTTTGGGTAATTGGGTGAGATGTTATGGATTTTTGTTTACTGTTTTGAGAATACGAGGCATAATTTCAAGAAATGTGTTTATTAAACAATAGAGAAAAACTGTAAAATAAAATGTTTGTTATTGAAATAATAAAAGATGTATGAATATGAATATATACGAGTTATGAATATGTTCACAAAGCTGATACATGTGTTTTCTTAAAGGTACATTCTGTGTCATTTTTTACATAATCGTGACATTCATCATTGTGTCAGTGAAACATATACATGCTAAACAATGATGAAGCTTTATGAATGAGCTACAGTATATATGCTAAATGAAGTGGTTGTGGAAAACAAGCAGTGCAGGTATGTATTGAGTAAAGACTTTCACTTAATAAAATCTTGCTCAATGACATGTATTAGCACCGCTCATCCTCCTGCCTCACCTGTGCTGGATGAATCATCTGTCAGACTGAGACGGACCCCTCTCCCCCCCCGCCCCTGATGCTCTGTCTCATTTATCACTGAATGATGTTGTAGCGAATCGGTGTAGTCTGCTGAGATGAGTGTGGGTGGAGCTGGATGACATTGCTTCTTACTGTCGTTTCCTGACAAGAGCTGCCATAGAGCTGCTTAAGAAACTTTGAGATGCCTTTCACATAAGCTTAAAGAAAAGTCTAAGTAGGTCTTGAACTTTTACATTCGCCATGTTTACAGTGAAAATAGAACAGCTAAGCAGTTGCTGATCAGAAGTACAATTACAATATCATATATGTTGTTTTAATTGTACGAATGCAGAAATATAAAAAACAATGAACATGAATTTGATTGGATTATTTAACTAGTCACTGTTCTAAGGCATTGAAGTGACAATGTAGAATCACAATACAATCTATTGATGGTGATGATCAGGACCCCAATGTTGAATATGCGTGAATGATATATTGATTTATGTTTAAACTAACCATGGAGTGATGCAAGAGACATGAAACTGCCACAGAAATTCGGTTGCCAGTGGCAAAAATCATTATACTAGAAGCCTACGCTCCAGCAATCAGAATCTCCTTTTAGTCCCCCGGTCCAGACCGAAATTTAGAGGAGACCGAGCTTTCTCTGTGGCTGGCCCTCTGTTGTGGAACAATCTGCCACTCGAGTGGCACCCTCTCTTTTCATCTTTAAATCTCGTTTAAAAACATACCTGTTTGATATGGCCTACCACTAATCCACTTTTCATCCATTTTTTACTATGTATTTCTACTCTTATTACTGCGTTTTCTGTACGCTGTTCTGTTTGATTTTATTACTGTTTATGTGCTTTTAGATTTTCATTCTAATGTACAGCACTTTGGTCAGTCTTGTGGCTGTTTTAAATGTGCTCTATAAATAAATGAACTTGAACTTATCAGTTTTACCAAATGTCATAAAATGTTTGACTTTAAGTTAAAATGTACAAAGTGTGGCAATTCGAATCAAGTGAACTTTTTTACCTTGTTTATTCTAAGGTATTCTTGAGAGGTTTTTTTACCTTGTCACGTTTCAACCTTTAAACAACTTTTAAACAACATAAATTCGATTCTTTTGGAAGCACACATTTCCAGGTATTGGCATCTCTGATGACATCTTATGATGATGACATTATGAGTAAGGGAACAGGTGTGAACTGGTGCCCTTTATAAATCTCATTAGCATCCTGTCACTTGATAATAAAGTGTCTAAAGAAAAACAGCTTGATTAAATAGCATCACCAGCTGCTTTATTCTGTCACTAATTGAGCATTTCACCTGTGCAGTACAAATAAAGCAGCTCTTTTACTAGCATTTAAAACCAATGTCGTTTTTTACTATTATACCGTGTAAAGTCGGCTTTGCAAAGTTTTCTGTCAAAAGTAATCCATACATTTCTAATGTTGACAAAGCTGATATTGTGTTAATAATTGACAAGGGTCCTTTCACTAACAGTGTTGATATATACAGCCTTTAGTAGTGTTATTGTCTGATACAGAGAGGTTTATCTGTAAAGGCCTGAGGGCTTTCTGGACAGGCAAGCTTACAGTATACGCTAGTGCTAGAACAGAGTTGCAATGATTTTCTGTGCCAATGGAGTTTAGACAATGTGAAAATGCATGACTCTGATGCTTAAAGCCCTCTATTTCTTTCAAAAATGGTTTTTTTTCCAATCTAAACATCATCTGGCCCACCAATTGCACTTCCATGAATGTATAAAGGAAATTTGTATTTCTTAGTTATAGTTTCATCTTGAATTTAGGTATGGCAATAAACTGCATTTCAACAGTATTAATGGATTGTTAAACAAAATTGCTGTGTAAAATGAGTAAATAAAATCATTACACAATAAACATTATTGTATCAATTGTATTATTACACCAAGACTGTTTCTGGCCAAAACTAAGAAACATATACGAGTTGCATCAATAAAACAGACTTTGGTATTCTATTTAAAAACTGTTGCATTGGAAAACATAGTGTTATGTTTTTCTTATGTTCCTAAAGGTAATTTGTTTAATTCAACACATTTCATATGTTTCTGCATAAGTGTTTTCAGTCTACAGGTCTTGACCTAAATAATCTTCAAATATACTGCAACACCCCTTTGTTAAAATACTCAATTACCTTTGTATATATATTTGTAAACAAAGAAAAACAATGTCGTAAGTCATACCTGCGCTGCCATCAGTGATAACTCCATCCTTATCCTCTCCTGTGTGTCTGCAGAGTGTGTTGAGTCTCTTCTGTATGTCAGCACACCAACAGAGACTCAGAGGCGCGTCTCTCCTCACGCGCGCTGATGCCTTTATGCGCACATCTCTGCTATAGTGAATTCAGCAGCAGGCATGCACGGGCACTGTATCCTCGCAGAATTATTTATGCAACGTTTTATTTGACAGTCAAATCTTTTGACACTTGCATACTGCTTAAAACCTCAGCCCAATAAACCTGCCTGTGAACAATATAGCTTTTACAATCTGGATTGCTAAATGATTGATATACCATTAGTTCCATTAACATTTTATTTTTGGAGAACTGAAGAGAATTGTCATAAGGTTTTGAATCAAAAGTCCAATTACACATATGAGTTGTTATAAAAGTTTAACATGTTATCACATAACTGTACCTTTGTTGTTTCTGTCAAAATAAAATGACTGTAAAAGTGTTCAGGAATTTCTATAGTCTTTCACATTTTGTTCATTCAGCAGTCGCTTTTATTAAAAAAGGGAGCTTTTAACAGTGAGGTATCTCCCTAAAAACCTGATATTTTTAATATACCTAAAAGTATATCATCCATCTGGTCAAAAGTAAAATTGTGAATTATGTACATAGTTTGACAGATAGACCGTAACCTTTTGAAATGAGTGATGCTCCACAATGTATAGAATTCAGCTTCATATGTGTTCATTTAACAGATGCTGTCCTTCCCAGGAGGTTCACAATTCATGTACAAGCAATAGAAAAAGTGACAGTACTCAAAAATAGCACTAAAATAGCTTTGCCTTGTCTTGGTGATGGTCCATTAAGGCCTTGTTTCACCCCGTTCAAAGCCCTTGTTTCACATCATCTTTGTATTTGAAAGAATTAGTGTTGCTGGTGACATTTCTATTGCATTATTCACTTTGTTGAATGTTCTTTTTGGCTCTTTTAGAGGTTATAACTTTATTACAACATCTTACAAATAACTAAACATTTATTTCTAACAACATTTTCTGGTATATGGAGATACACATTAACATAAGTAGGTAAAGTTTAGGTAAAATGTTAAAATGAAAGGCTTCGGGCTATATAAAGGCATTGTGAAGCAGCAGAACTTTCGAACTTTTAATACGAAAAATATGATTATGATAAAGAATTCTGAAGAAAGTAAGAGGTTCATTAATGTTCTTTGTTTTGTGGGCTGAAAGGAATGAGTTTTTTGAGCCAATCTGTCATTCAGACCTCTTACTGCTACAAGCCTGAATCACTTCAAACTGTTTCGTGTTATTAACCTTTAGGCTGATGCTATTTTTTAACATTTGCTTTATTAAGTGATAACAAAAGATGAGGAGCTGCTTCAGGCTGATGAAAACAGATGCCTCATGTGGACTTTAAAATGCATTGTACAATCAGAATAGTTGTTGAAATGCAGTGGAGAGATAATAAAAGTCCATTATAATGCTGCCAGCATTAAACAAATATAAATGTAGACGTTTCCCACCCTTTATTAGTTAGCTTAATAGTTTAAACACTTACCATATAAGTGGTCAATACCATATAGCTGTCTCTATTTTGTAGTTTTGTAATTCCTGTGTGCCCATGTTCATTTTTTGACAGAAATGTCTGTGCTGTGCTTTATTTTAGTGTTTATAAAGCTGCCATGTCATGCTATTTGAATGTCCCATTTTGTGGACTTTTCTTCTAGCAGGAGTGCAGAGTGGACAGGACAGATACAGCCACAGGCACTGGTGTGAATTCTGATCATGCGTGATGAGACTCAGTGCTGTGCAGTAGTGTGTGTGTGTGTGTGTGTGTGAGAGAGGAGAGAGAGAGAGAGAGAGAGAGAGATTAAGGGAAATAGAGTGCTTCATGAAAGCATTGTGATGGTTGGGGGGTCTTTACAGATCGTAAGGATTTTTGCTGCAATATTTTGAGATGAAACAGCTTGACGTGTCATATAATTTTTAGGACTTAATACTTCCTTGCTGTGCCAAATGAAGCATTTATTGAAACTGAGCCACACATTTCGCCATTTAGTGAAATTTTACTTATTTTTTATATTAAGTTGACCCAATCTAAATTTGTTCACTCGACTTAAAATTTTGAGTTTGAAACTTTTTTGACTTATAAGTTGCATTCACTTGATTTTCCAATGTGTCCAAAGTTTAGTTGACACAAAAAATATGTTTTTGGTGTGATTCAACCACAACAAAACCTTCTAAACAGAAAATTTGCCATTCAGACAAGCACCCTCTTCAAATCCATTGTTGATGCATTGTATAGATGGCTGAACTGAAAAGCGGTACATTTTTATTTATGCCTGATGCAAGGAATGCAAAGAAACACTGCTCCCTGTGACTGAGATGTTCATGACATTAGCAGACCTGCTCTGTGTGGGACTGATGAGCTCATCATGTCAGGGGGATTGTTTATACCTCATATACCGAACTGCTCCAGCTGTCAGTAATCTATGTGATATAACAGCATGGCGGTCCATCATGAGATGAGGGGGAAACAAGGACTCATGCAGATTCACATTCATTAAGAACATATGTAATTATTATATGTATAATGACAACAGTGTTGGAGACATTCTCACTCTCATTCTCAGTTTCACTAAACCTTTGATTGAATTGAAATTTAATTTCTATATTCTGGGAGGGGACCCTAAAATATTGACCTTCATGCAAATTTGAAAGTTATTATAGAAACACATGAATGTTAAATAAAATATAAAATGTTAAGTAAAACAAGATGTAATGCAAATTTAAAAACTCAACAACATGCTGATTGTTCTTGACAGTGAAGACGTGCTGTCTGTTGAGGGAATAAGACATTGGATGGTCAGGAACAGATGGGACTCTCATCATGACAGATCACAGAGCTCCCCCACCCACCCCACTCTTCCTTTCAGGGAACATGAGAGGAAACAACACAACGCATCATGAGCTGTGATGAAAATACATAGGGGAAGTGTAAGTGGCACTGTGAGATTCAGTGCTGGAAAGGGTCTAAAAAAACACACACAGCACAGCACAAAAAACTGTAGCACAGAGGTTTAATAAAGGGGAGCACAAAATGAGAAAGATTTCACAAAGGATCAATCGAAAAGGTTTTTTTCGTGTACCTCAGAACACTAAAAACTGTAAACACAAAATGAGCTGGTTGGCAATAAACAATGGCACATGTAATCAAAGCATCATTAACATTAAACAACCATGTGAAACAGGTACTGCAAACTAAACTTTTACATATAATAAAAGTGCAACAACAAGCAAGCACAGTAGGACAGAGTCAGGCAGTTTTTTATAACCAAAAGACGTACTAGGCTACCAGCAGGTGCTAAGGTTAAAACAATGAAAAACATATATTTTATATAGTTTGTGCAAACCATGAAAAATATTTGAGATACAAATCTGAACGAAGAAAATAATTTACAGGAAATTTAACTGAATCCAAATGTCGATCTGGCTGCATGCCACTTATTTAACACAGATTCCTAAAGCACAGGATTTGTCTGTGCAGCTACAGACATGTTCTGGAATCATCATTATTTTCTGTGTAATAGTTACAACTTTTATTTGGTCGTATGTCCGACACAAACACTAACGTTATTCGGTGTAATAAATCGGTTAGAGAGCTCTGGTAATTTTTTTCTGTCATTTTGTTTGGTGCAGCTACTGGGTGCTGCGATAGGCTGTAAGATAGGCTACACCTTTATTTGTGTCTCCCTGTTCTTTAAACTTTTAAAGTATTTTCCTGCGCATGTCCAATAGGATATATTCTAGCTTTTTGTCCTCAGGCACGCACTTGCACGTACATCACATAACCAGCAGAGGGCGCCAGAGTGCTTCCGAAAATTCATTTATTTTCCGCCAACATATTCCAATACACAGCTCTTTGTGTTGAGTTATCGAAAACTGTTTACCACGACCCAGAACAAATGTATCCATAATGAAGTCCTCCAAAGTAGGGCTGAATTGTTTATTGATATTTTGCTTATGGGTTGATAGACTGAGGGTATCACCGTAAGCATGGCACTTAAAAATGCATCTTGACTTTATGGAGGCCAAGAGTATACTGTATATCTATAGCACATGTAAATGTTCACAGTCAATTAAAGAAGCCAATACAATCCTTGCTATGTGGGTTTATTGATATGTGTAAGGCCTGTTGTGCCTTTATGGATGTTATGGTCTGTATGAGTGAATGAGAGAGTAAATGTTAAAAGTAAATCAAAATAATTTATTGTCAAGAATAATTATTCCCGTTTAAAAAAAAAAACAATGACTCATGAGTATAGATTAGTATTATATAATAATAAAGTGCACTGTCTTCCTATTGTACAACTTCTGTTGCCTATTATTATACAGTATTAACCCCAGGCTATATTTCTGTCAAATGTTTTATCTGCTGTCAGAAAATCAGATGTTTCTGCCAAAACATAATCGTATGAACCTTTGATGAATGAAAAGGAAATGAAAGCCATTTTCTGTGGTTTACAATCTCTCTCTCCTCTCTCTTTCTCTCACACGCAAGCAGCCATTCACTATGAGGAGATGCTCACGCATCACAGTGATGCTCCATTCATATCTTTTACCACAGTGTATTCCTGTATTATATTAATTTGAAGCACATCTCTCTCCAGTGACAGTGTTTCTGTACTGAAACAAATCAAACTTTAACCTTCTGAAATGTTTGCTCGTCTATTCGACACTGTTATATCTCGGCTGATATTTTTGGTACAAAATGAAGTTAAGGTATCTGAACTTGTTCTCATCTTAACCATGTAATGCATCTGAAGCATATCACCCTTCTATGAGCGGAGAGGCAAATAAGACGATTAAACAGACCATTATGATGATTTACACCTTGTGTTTTGCCTTCATCAAATCATTTGACACATAATATTACAGTCTCGGCTGATTATTCATAATGCACTTTTCACTATTAGTAAATCTAGTGTGAAGAGTGTTGTGAGATGCTGTCAAGCAGGTTTGCTTTGGGCATGTGAGGTTTGCATTGGGTTACCGTTGCAATCCGAGTGTTGCGTGGCAGCCTGTGAATATTTCATCAGCCTCTCCTCTAAAAATAAAAGAGGCTGAATTTAAAAAAAATATATGATTGAATTTGGCAGGACTCCGCCTCCACCCCAGTTGCTGTTTTCTCATTCTGGCATATGTTATGCCTCTGTCCCCTCTGTGTCAGCTTTATCTGTCTCTCCATACCTCCGACTGTCTCTCTTTGTGTCTCTTACTACATCCTTAGTTTCCTGACTCACATGTCTTCAGCAGGCTGCTTTTGATGCAGAAAAAGTCTCCCTGGAGGTAGTTGCTAAGCAACTGGCTACTGTTGGATTATGGGTTAAGTCAGAAGCAAGAAAATGCAACCATGGGAGATGGTCCGTTATGTGTGTGTGGGAATGTGTGTATGGCTGACTTAGGCCACCTGAACTTGATAGAGACCACATACCCCAACAAACTCTGTAATGGAAGCTAATGGGGGTAAATTAGCTCCCTAAAATGTCTGTGTCCATAGCAACAGCTTTCCTCCCTGTTGCCTTGACAATATTTGTCCATATTGCGGGTGTTACGAAACTGACAGTATACTCACCTGTGCTGTTAGGAGTTAAAAGAGTTTAGCGGATCAATGGGGTTTTATTTGTTTAGCAGGAATGTATATGAGGTTGAGAGAGATCATCTGAACAAATCTCAAATTTATTTAACATATCGGTTGTTTTTCCTAGACAGCAGTGCATTTAAACGGAGAGCAAATTTAGACCTTAGTTAGTCGTTTAGACATCACATTTTTCTCCTGAGAAAAAGACCCTACACTCAAAAAAAATGGTGCTATGTAGCACTAAAAGTGGTTCTTTGCTCGTATGCCCTATAATTACGAGCCAATAACCACTTTTAGTGCTATATAGTACTTTTTTTTTGTGGTAGTCTTATGTTTATTCCAAGGCTGTCAAAAGAGGAATCGCGATTAATCGCATCCAGAATAAAAGTTTGTGTTTACATAAATATATATCTGTGTGCTGTGCATAATAATTTTCTATTTATTAACACATCCATGCATATATTTAAGAAAAATCTAAAAATGATTCAACATTTATATATAATTTCAATTGTTGGTAAATATAAATAATACATGTAAATATTTCCTAAATATGTATACATGTGTATGTGTTTGTATTTATAAAAACATAATTAATATGCACAGTACATAGACATATATTATGTAAACACAAACTTTTATTCTGGATGCGATTAATCGCGATTCATCTTTTGACAGCCCTAGTTTATTCATAAGTTTCTTAAAGAGCTCAGATTTCCTAAAATACCAATTTAAAAAAAATATATCGTTTGGATTATTATTATTTGTGATTCGTGAATAACGTGATAATCTATAATTCTGTTACAAATAATTCAATCCATTATTTTCGATCTATACATAATTTTAATAAAAAAAATGATACTCTTTTGAGAAATGTACAAAAATTTTAACTCTCCTTACCTTACCCCAATTCACAACAGCAAGCTTTTCGTAACGATTTTATTTATTTATTATATATGGTTTTCAATTTGAGTGCTTGGGTTGGGTTTTGCGGGAAATGTCAGGTTGATTCGCCTTCGTGCCTGTAAACAGAAAGAAGTGGTGCCAGCTGTCAGACTGTTGCCAACTCTGTGTTTTGTTCCAGTTTTAAATGGCCATTGGGCTGGTTTTGTTTTACGCAGACCTGGCAACCCAGTTTCATCCACACTGAGAAGCGTTGCCAAAGCACAACACACCTAAAAAACGTTGATTTTGTACATGTTTCAAACAGAGATCTCCAAAAAGAGGCAAGATTGCAGCTTTAAATGAAGCATTACCGTGATGAGAATCCTGTTAGATCTCCCGAGCTACACAGGCAAACCCTCTGAGCAATGTAATGATGCTCTCAATAAAAACAATCCAGCCTGCCCTTTATCCGGTGGGTATGTTGGAGACTGTATGCTCACATGACATCCCTGTCATTGGATCACACACTAATGGTACCGGAGAATCTAAACACCAGCCACCCCTTCAGAGTATATTCACAATTGTACAGATGAGAGCTCATATTGGCATGACAAAATAGACCTATTGTATTTCAGCTTGTTTTTCGAATTTCTTGTCAGACAATCCACTGCCATATTAAAATTTGATTTGTTTTGATGCTCTGTGTTTATGGGTGTTTTTCTTTTTTGCAGCCAGTGATATGAATGAAATGAGTCTGTTACTGTCTTGCACTTGTGGAGATTCCATGTGGTCCGGGTGGGGGTTTACAAAGAGTGGGAGAGCAACACAGAGGAAGCAAGAAGAGAGGGAGGGGATAAAATAACTGACAGAGAGACAGAGAGAGAGAGAGAGATGGAGAGAGCCGCTCTGAGCCACACTGAGAGGAAGAGCCCTGGCGAGAAGATGCCAGACATAATATGAAGTGAAGAGGAAAATCCGAGAAGAAAGAAAAGATTACCTGTTTCCAAAAAAGGATGGGACCGATGTCTCTTACACGGACGAAAAAAAGACTACGAATTAAGAAAAGCACAACGGAACGACAGTCTGAGACAAGAAACCGAGGCATTTTTGAATAATCTGGATATCGATTGAGGAAGCTGTGATGCTATTTCATGTCCTATGTGATGCCAACATTTGAAGCAAAATGGTACCCCAATGCCTCCCATGCCCCCACCTCCTGCCCTGCTCTCTTTTCGAACTTACTGCGTGATCCGTCTGGCCTTTGACATCTTATCTTGCCCTCTCCATCTATTTTCCATTCAGCTGATGTTCGGGTCTTTCGGGAAGACACCTTTCAGAGACAGCCTGAGCAGACAGAACAGCAGTCTTCCAGTGGATGCTACCTGGGTTTACAGTTTCGAGGAAAAAAAGCTTCAGATAAGACAGCAACAACCAGGCAGGTGGTAGAAGAACATTGTGAAAAGCTTCTCGGCGAGGAGGAAGTGTTTAGGAACCACAGGCAGGGGATAAGAGTGACAGAACTGGACCAGGCTGACGACAGGGTGCAGGGGGAGAGGACCAGGGCCGTGTGGGGCTTCCAGGGGCTGTTACTGGTCCTGAAGGCATGGATCCAACGCCGGAATAAAATACAGAACGGGAAGTTTCTGCTTTCCCACTGGTACAATGTGTGGTGAGTAAAGACAGCGTGTGCATTTCACAAGAGTTGAACTACTTGTCTGGACTCATGTGGTTGTTTTTTCTGTATATAATAAGACTTTAGTTGTTAGATGATGTTAATCTTGTAGTTATCAAGAAACAGTATTTCTTGCTTTCCTATCATGAATAATAATAAGTAAAGCCCTGTGGGGTCAACACATGTGTCATGGGGATCAGGGGCTGCTGTGCAATGGTCACTGACTGATTGATTTAATTCTGTAAGGAATTGTCAATCTGATCATTTTCAGTTTCCATGGAAACCCTAACTTAGAATCATTCTGGGATGCAAATTATTCTTGTTCAAAGGATTAAATTGGTATAACATGTACAGCATGTTTGTTTGTTGCATTGTCAGCTCACTTTATGGTGTACTTTATGTATTGTGTTGGTGTCTTGGGCTTGTGGCTCTAGTAACAGCAGGTAGTTTTAAAGATCAAACACTCCACAGTGGATATTAGTATCTTTTTCTAAAACTGATTGTGGGACAGTTGCTATGTAAGTTGTGTGAAGGGCAATCTTTATTGAGATCTGACTGTACTTAAAAAAATTGACCTATTTCAACTTAAAACGTCAATTCAAAACTGTCTTAACAGTTTAAGATGCAAATTAGATGTATAGCAAGCACAACGCTTGTAATGTCCATGGTCCCTGTTTTATTAAAATAAATACATACATTAAATCAAATTGGTTTTATGCCATTTGCACTTAAAGGAGTAGTTCACTTTCAAATTAAAATGTCATGATAATTCACTCACCCACATGTCATACAAGCCGTCTGTGTGTTCATTTCTTCTGTCGAAAACAGATTGAGGGTTACGAGGAAAGCTTTCCAGGGTTCTTCTCCATATAATGGACTTGAACCGGGGGCTTTTGATTAAGGTCCAAATTTCAGTTTCATCGCAGCTTCCAAAGGCTCTACATGACCCCAGGCGATGGATAAGGGTGTTTTCTAGCGAAACGATTAGTCATTTTCCAAGAAACCTAAAAGAATATAGATACTTTTTAAACATAAATACACAGCTTGCACTGCCACATATTACGCAATCACATAGGAAAAGTCACGTGTAACGTAAATTTAAAAAGATTTAAACATCCCTGATATGCACACGAACTGACCATTTAAACAATAATCTTGCACAAAGACATATAACGTGTCTTCTGTCTCCACACTTATAAACACTGTGAGGTTTGGGAGGGTGTTGATCCTTGAACAGTCTCCGCTCTATAACCTCTAATAGTCTCGGGTGATTGTACACATGTTATTGATGTCCATAAACAGCCCCCTGGGTGATAGAATATCTGCCCTCCTTAAAGGGTTATCAATATCCCCATGCTTTTCTATATGTATGTCAATATCCATATCGACTGCTCTTAACCTTGATGTCTAGCTTCTGTCATCTCTCAAATGCGTGTGAACCAGAGAATTGTTTTTCCGCCACATGACGGTGACGAAAGCTCCCGCCAGAATAGACACTATCCTATTGGAACAAAACGAAAAATGCAGCGTTCGTCACCGAAAGTTACGACACGCCTGCACATTCGAAAGAAGACGGAAGCTGGACATCGACGTTAATAGCGCTGTCAATATGGATATTTCTCTTAAACAAATGCATTGATTCGCATCAGAAGACCTTTGTTAAGACCACGGCGCCGTGTCAAGGATGTTCTTTGATCGGTGGATTCACTTTTTGGAGCTTCAAAGGGTCAACACTCATTCGCTCGCATTCTACCGTTTGGAAGTAAAATGATACGTGGTATTATAACTCCGACTGCATTATTCTTCAAGAAGAAAACCATATTCAGTTAGGATGCCTTGAGGGTGAAATTTGTTGATTTTTTTCAACTTGTTTAAAAAAAAATAAGTTACCTGCAATTCAACTAAAAATATATTAGTCAACACTTGCGTGTTTTCGTCAAATTCATTGAGTTAACTAATATTTTTAAGTTTAATTGAATAACAATTAAAATTAAAAGGCAACCAGGTAACTGATTTTTTACAGTTGAAACAACAAAGACAACATTTATTAAAAAGTTTAACATATATCAAATAATATTGTAAAAAAGAAACCTGTTATTTCTTTGGCGATACTTTTTAGAAGCATAATGCTTCACTTTAACACAAACTGCTGAGAATTTGCCTTTACTTTTAACATAAAATAATAAATAAGGGAAACTAAACAATAATCAATCAAATGCATTTCATGCAGAAATTAATAACCACTATCTTCGTCTCTTGTGAAAATAGACAGCTCTGCCAAAGTTTACACACAGATGTGCATGAGAGGTTGTCCAAAACTGTGTACTGAAATCACACACACGTCTCTGCATTTCTGAATAGGCTGATTTCAAACATTTCTACACTGACATGTTCACACTTGTTCACTTTTTTACCATTAGCAAAATGTTGTTTATTCTTTTGAAAAAAAAACTGTTTCTACCAAGAAATCAAAACACTTAAGCAGCCCGAGGCATCCCTATGGTTTCTCAAAGGGGGGAAACTGCATTAGTAAAGTGGTTGTCTATTGGTTTTGTTTCAGCACTTGACATCAAGTGGTGACCCCACAGAGTACCAAAATGATTTACCATACAAAATGTTTCCATGATCTGCGTATATGCGAAATGATTTACATAAGAGGTTGAAAAGGAAAAACTTTTTGTACATGCATGAACAGAGAGGGAGTGAAAACAAGTGGAATTAGTATATAACCATATTCCCAGCTTTGGTATAAATTGTATAGGACACTGTAGGGTTTAATTGGATGCAAAAAAATGTATATAAACAACAGAAATATGTTACGTTTATTCCATTTTAAAGTTAAAGCTAATTATTTTGCTATATTTAAAGAATTCACAGTTATGTGGTTGGGTGTTTTTTTCGGCATTTAACATTATATTCTTTCTTTCTGCAACCCTACGGAACAGAACTGTGACCCAATTTTGGCTTGCGACCCGCCACCTGCATTAGCATATCTATTTAACCTATTCCAGTAGTATTTTGAATACGCATTGATTTCCATATTTGCATCCACTGCTTCAGCTATGAAACTAAATCTGACAGTGAAAAAAAATTTAGTTACAATAAATAATGGAAGCGATAAATCCAAATCTTGTGCTCAAGTTTATATTTGCTCTACCATAGCAGCATGAATCATCAACTCTCTGTGTGGGTGTGTTGAGATAGAGCGAGAGAGAGAATGTACGTGTGTGCACACGTGTGTTTGTGTAGTATGTGAGTGGGATGCGAAGAGCATGACCGCATTAGTAAATATGTCTGTCATGACACATTAGCATGTGTTTAAAATTCCCCTCTGACAAATACAGGGAAAAATGGAGAAAATGTTAAAAACCTAAGACTTTGTTAATCAATGTACTATACACTCTATAGAGGTACTCTCGTTGTGTACATTTTCTCACTGAAACGTGGGTATGAAGGTCTTCTGCATGGACCTGGTTCAGTGACCCGTAGAAATCTCATTATTTCCTCTGTTACACGATCGCCCAAAACCTCCTTTCCATGAAGTGGGTGTTTCACATCACATTCACGTCGGTCTCTTACAATCCCAACTTTCATTTTGATTCTCTCACTTCTATTATGCATTTGGATTGCATATTATATCATTTTGGTAACACTTTACAGCTCACCATAGTTTTAAAAGGCCTCATTAATATAGCGTGCTGTTGAACAGAACTTCAGTCAATTTAGATCTTTAGAACTTCTTGCACTTCTTGCATTGTTGAGAAGTGTCACAGTTATGAACTTTTGATTTGTTAATGTTCTCCTGCCTGTCTGGTTATTTTGCCCTTGTTCTGTTCATTCACTCGTTCATTCGTTGCCTTAGACATTAATCATCATCACCTGTCACTCGCTCATTAGTCTTGTTTCCCTGTTTAGTTCAGTTCTAATAAGTTGTATACACTCACATACCGTGACAAGAAGTCATACAATGGGTGGTTGTTTATAGACCCTAATTATTTTTTTCAATCCCTTTACAGAAAAGATCATAGACATTATGCAACAACAAAGAAATGTGTATTATGCAGTGTCTATATAAAAACCACAACATGTAAGGAAAGAAATAATGACTTTAATATTCTTGAATTAAAAACGTTAAAGGGATACTTAACCCAAAAATGAAAACTCTGTCATCATTTACTCACCTTCGAGTTGTTCCAAATCTGTATGAATTTCTTTGTTCTGATGAACACAGAGAAAGACCATTGACTCCCATAGTAGGAAAAGTGATGATCTAATTATTCTCTTTTTTCTTTTTCTTTTTTGAACACAAAAAAGACATTTTGAAGAATGTAGACAGCAAACAGTTCTAGGGCACGTTTGTCTACCATTGTATGTTTTCCTACTATGGTTGCCCAGGGGAGTGAAATATGTCTGGTTATAAGCATTCTTCTGAATATTTTTCTCTGTGTTCATCAGAACAAAGAAATTTATACAGATTTGGAACGACTCGAAGGTGAGTAAATGAAGTATCCCTTCTTGTACTTGCACTTGGACACAAAATATGTTTTTATCTTCAAAATGTCATTTACATTTGGCAGACGCTTTTATCCAAAGCAACTTACATTGCATTGTATTATACATTTGTTTCTGACTATTTGCAATCCCCTGGGATCGAACTTATGACCTTGGCATTGGTAGGGCCATGCTCTGACCACTGAGCCACAGTTATGTAGCAACCTTAAAGGTGTTTAAATGTGGGAAAAACATCAATGTGAGCCCAAAGGTGAACCCAAACTGTTTCTGGAGTATAGGGATGTCTGCTATGTGTAGTTCTGGAATGTCCCCGGCTCATCCCAACATGTCATTCAGAGTGAGTAGACCAGCATGGTGACTTTGAATACAGACAGAACTGGGCCATAGACGGTCCATTAGGGAGGAGCCTTGCTATTTTGGGTCTTTTGGCATAAGAGGTCTTCATGTCAGACTAGTAGTGTCGCTGGGACTGCAAACGGACATGAAATCAAACGACTAAACTTTGATATACAGAAATAAGCCTGCTGTACAAGACGTACCCTCGTGTCATTTCAACCCTGTATGATTTACTTTCTTCTGCAGAACACAAAAGATCATTTGAAGAACGTTGATAACCAAACAACAATGGCCCCATTGACTTCCATTGTACGGACTCAAAACCACAGACATTTCTCAAAATATCTTATTTTGTGTTCCACAGAAGGAAGAGTCATATAACAGTTTTTAACAACATTTATACTTCAGGAACAGGAGAGCATCATTTAAGGTTATGCGCAACTGTAATGCACAAAGTTTAGCTTAATAGGCTAAATAAAACCAAAACAGCTTTTAGTAACTGTAAACTGCACAAGATCTTGAACATGGGTCACGGATATAAAAAAGTACTAAATTACATTAGTTTCATATTAAACATACAGTCATGTACAAATAAATTTGAGTTTTCTGCTGTGACATATATTATTATATATTTTTTAAACAAATATTAATAAAGTACATATTTTAGTGAGGGACACATACATAAATGAATAAGTCCTTTTAAATAAATCCCTGTGAATATGTGTTATTTCTGTCTTATACAGAGTTTGATAGTTGTGTGTCTCTGTGTTGTGTGATCCTTGGTGCCTGTGACTTGAAAACTTGCCATCACTATAAATGGACTTCCTGATGATCATTGACATGAAGTGCCCTGACTTATAAGGTGGTTAAGGGTCAACGTATAGTTAAGATTGTGAAGGAAACCAAATTTTCAATCGTACTTTAAAGAGTGTTTTATAAGTAAACATGGACACCTAGATTTATGAAACAAAGTTCACATGCATTGGAAAGCTCTCAAAATCAATCTAATTTGGTTTCACCTTTAGCCTAATATGTTTAAAGGTCCAGTGTGTATTTGACAGAAATGCAATATAATATACTTTACCATGTCTTCATAGGTGTATAAAGACCTCACATAATGAAGCGTTGTTTTTATTATCTTAGAATGAGCTATTTCTATCTACATACACCGGGTCCCCTTACATGGAATTCGCCATGTTGTTTCTACAGTGGCCCCAAACGGACAAACTGCTCTACAGAGCGCATCTCGTGATATGTTTTCACCTTCGACAAAGAAGCAAAAACTTGACAAAATCTTTGTCCATGTCATCCACATAGTCATTCAAAAGTTATGAGTGACCGACGGACTAAGCCGTTGGTTGCAATTCACAACCTTAATGCTAGATGCCACTATATTTCATACACTGGACCTTTAATGGGATCATTTTTTATGACATCATTTTTCTTCTCTGCTTGTTAAATTATTCGGGTGTTTTGGAATAAGCAAATTGTTAGATGGTAGAAGTCCCTGTAAAGAACCAAAGCGATCAAAGTTTAGCGAAGGTATTGTAGGGCAAGTGAATTCCAGGACAATTTCACAAATCAAGAGGCCACATCCCAAAAGTAAAAATGATGTAATATATATTAAATGATGTATTGTATACATTAAAGAAGTGGAATTATTTATTTGAAATTAAAATGACTAAGGGTCAGACTGAGTGGCTGAGAAGAAAAAGTATAGCATTTAAAAAGTATAATTTTCTCTCTCACACATTCACACACACAGACACACACGCACATTCACTTTTTTTTCTATCCTTATCATCATTTTCCACTTTATTTCATCCTTCACACACACAGCGGCCTTCAGATATTTGGCGTCAGAGCCGCTGTGCCGGGTCGCTTGTTACACACAGGTCAAGGTGAACCATTAAATATATGGACACTCCATCAGGACTTTCAGATGAAAGTAGAAGACCTGGCACAAGCCCAGAGACCACAGAGACGGCTACAGTAACAGCTTCAGCCACAGAACTCCCATCTTCTGTTTTACAAGAGCCCGAGGGACGTGAGAACTCCAGCATAATCAGAAGAAGAGTGAGGAGCGAATGATGATATCGAGTGCCCTTCTCTTATCTCCTTTAGTGGGAACTTTGAAATTAAATGAAAGAAAGTTCTTTGCATTTTGCTCGACAATTTATATAATGGATGTACATTAATATTATAGGGTGGGTTCTTATATCATGTATGTTTCATATTCACACTTAGAAAGATAAGGTCTATATTTAACCCCATTAACTACACATGCATCTCTTTGAGATCCCTTATAATATTAATATTGCAGCATAGGCTCTTGTAATGTGGGAATGTCTGAAAGGTTATGACTAATGTATGCGTTGTGGACTGAACCAAATGTGTCCCACTGGACTTCTGGATCAACAGAGAAGTAAAGAAAAGTACACAAGATGCCTGCTATATGACAAAAAGTGTAACACAAATTTTAATCAAAAACGTTGACAATGATCCACTGTGGCTTCAAGCGACTGTGTTCTTGTGCTAGCGTTGATTTAATTGAAAGAAGTTCTTGGTACAATGGATAAAACAAGATGGTTGAGTCATTCAGTTTAGTAGATCATGCTTATTTTTCTGACAGTAGTTTTAGGCTGTTGGGCTTGCACAGTGTGAGTCAACCAACCCTGTTTTCTTTAATTCCTCCGATCCACCCCCACCTTTTGCTCTCTTTCCTCGTTCTTATATTTCTAACTCAATGGAGCGAAGGGGGTCCTCCAGTCTTCACGTGTCATGACATATGAGACTTTACATGTTCTTGGGTTGTAAACATGCTTTTTGTATGGTGTTTGAGGAACATCTTCTTGGGGTGGCAGGTGTACAGATGGCGTTTTAGGTTATAATGACTTCCATTTCTATTAACCTCTGTCCCAAAAATAAACTCGGTGTGATTACTTAAATGTCACATTCTACACATTAAGCGCCTTTTTAAAGCTCTTCTGACTTTAAAATATTCAAAACTGCTTATTTTTGCCTTGCTAACAGCCTCATTTTTGTGCTCATTTATTTCTCCTTGTCTGTGTGTTTCTCTTCCATTCTGCTTCTACTCCCACTCATTTCCAGCAGCCGCTCGGCTGTTGCGTAGGATTGTTCAATGTATGTTTGAGCCTCGCAAGGCATTCAGGCCATGTGCGAATGGCTTTCTGACTGGGCCTGGAGCATGGAGGTGCCGCTTGTATTTCCCCCTAATTGGGTTGGAAATAATCGCGTTTCACCGCTGAATGGTTAAGCCACAGCAGAGTGGAGAGAGGGTGACAGCCTTGTCTCACGGGGTCTCGTGGGTCCTCATACTGCTGCTGCAACAGCTGCCTAGCTCAGTGCTGCTTACCCCCGGCCATATTCTGAGATGGGAAAAAAACAGTCAACAAACACCTGAGAAAATGCACATCTTCATTTGCTTAAAGTGTGTGCATCTGCTTCCATACTGTCCAACTGATTAGTCGTTTAATGACGAGGTGGCAAAACTGCCAACTCATGATTAGGCTGAGCGCTGGTTATAAAATATTCACTTTGACGTGTGGATCATGTCAGATTAGAAGAGAAGGCAGATTCATGAAACAAGACGGAAATGAGCTCTATATTTAGAACATGCCCTTTAGTGATTCCTTGGCTAATTGTAACGTGCTTCCTTTAATTTAATCATTTGTTGGATTTCTCATATCCACACCACACATGAGGATTCATATATGTTAACATTTTATCATGACTATTTAACACTTTGTAAAATCTCAGTTTTGCCCGTAGACCCTTAAAAAGATGGTTGATGCGTCCCCATTCACATCCATTGTAGAAGAATGAAGGCAAAATATCCATGATGTGGTCGCTGACATACTGTGCCGTGTGTAGTTAGTCTGAAGGTTCCGCCCATATTCCCTGATAGCTCAATCGTAAATGAAGAAAACATGTTGCCACGCCCCTTTTTATAACATCTTATAACTAAAACCGAACTTATTAAAAAAACGAACACTTGAACATACATCAGCATAATGAGAACTAACTTAAATGACAGAAACCTGACAGTAGCAACCTCAATTTTTTTAATATAAAACTTAATTTTGTTTTTGCTCACGTTCCTTCAATACACTTTCTCTCTCTGTCTTTCTCTTTATAGCAGGCGTGGCGCCCCCTGGAGTTGGCGATCAGTGATAAGAAACATGCTCCCCCATGGCCATCATCACAGGTGCCAGGCCATTGTGGAGGAGCCAGAGAACGATCGAGAGGAGAGGATTTTGGCAATCCTAGGGATTATTGGCACTGCGCTCAACCTGCTGGTTGTCATCTTCGTCTACATTTATACCACGTTTTAAGATCCTAAGTTACAAGATGCCTTCATCAGCTGGAGTAATGGCAATAAGGCAGAGAAGAACAACTGTGGATAAAGACTGGCGTCATTTGTTTTCAACAAAAACCATCAAGCAGTGCCTGACCTATTCAATCACTCTAAATGCAACATATATGTTAAAAACTTTGCTGCGATCTTCTAGATTCAGTTTAGTATAAAAGATAAACGTTATTTATTTGTATATGATTATGATTATTATAAAATTTTGAAGTATATATCTATTCATTTTGTATAGTCTCAATTATAATTGCATGTTGTCTGATTTCTACATGCTGTTTCAGATGTGTGTAAAGTTCACTTACAGCTGACCTTGTTGTTTGGACACAGCTAGGCCGTGGGTCAAGAAAAGAGCAACATAAAGTAGGCACTAAATTCTGCTTTGAGCATGCAGAGATTCTTTACGAGAGAGAAACATTATCACACTTGTTGTTTTACTGCTTTAGTCAGAATCCTCTCTATATAAAGCACAATACAGCAGAATGCAGAAACTTTGATCTGTTCTTAGGTTCTCGGGCGTTGTGTGGGCTAAGCAAAAGTGGGAACGTTTACTTGTAACATGAAGGCACACTGACAATTGATGGCCTCTTTTGTTACTGTCACACTCATAATGTGCACTTTCTACATTTAACAAATCTGAACCTGAGATGTAAGTTTTGTATAACAAATGTGGTTTGACATTCTGTAAAATATGAGAGATGTTGGATTAATTTTGAAATAATAAGAAAGACAGTGGTTATACTGGGCTCTTCTGCAATGTTTTGAAAGAAAATAAAACATAAATGAAAAAGAAAAACATCTGAATTTTGTAATAATTGAGGCTATTAACGGGATACTTCATGCAAAAATGAAGAAAAAAATTCTGTCATTTTTTACCTGCCCTCAGAGTGTTTCAAACCTGTATCCTGTAATTTATTTGTTCTGTTGAACACAAAGAAAGATATTTGGAAGAATGTTAGCAATTTTTAGCTTTGGGACATTCACCACCATATTAGAAAAAAATATTGTATGTTTTTGTTCTGTTTAACACAAAAGAAGATATTTTAAGGAATTTAGGAAAGCAAACCGTTCTTGGGCACTTTTGAATACCATTTAAATTTTTTCTATGGTAGTCAATGAACTGAAAATGGCTAACATTCTTTGAAATATCTTCCTCTGTGTTCAGCAGAACAATAAGTATATAATTTATACAGGTGTGGAACAACTCAAGGGTGAGTCGGCTATATATATATTATGAAGTCAGAACTGTCAACTATCCCTTTAAGACAATGTACAGTTTTTTTATTGACTGCTAAAAATCCATCTGACAAAAATGGCGAAATAGTTATATTAGGCCTATTGGTATTTGTAATTTGTTCTGTTTGTAAAAGTGCAGTTAAAGCAAAAGCATAGTTGCTAATTCTCTGAAATAAGACCCCTGGCATATGTTCCTCTCTGACACCACAGTCGCTGGAAAGAACCGTGGAATCTCCAAGATGATGTGCAAAGGTATAAAAGAAGAGAATTCCCTCACTCATACTTGCTTATTGGGTAAAATGACGTAGAAATGGGAGGGTGAGCGAGCGAGCAGGAACCACTGGACGCTGAAATGCCCGCAGCACACACACGCCATCTGCCCTTCTCATGGAAAAGCATTTCCCAACATACAATCCTTACACTGTCATCTTATTGTGAATGTAAAAGTTTTAATTTCTTATGTTGTTAAATATTCTGTAATAGTTCTTTATGGTTCAATGATATTTTGGATTCTAAATTATTTCTATACTGTACATTCTATATATAAATAACATTATATTGTATTTGGGTCAATTTGAGTCACAGCTTTCTTGTGCTCAGGGGTAAGAGCATGGCACTAGCAATGCCAAAGTCATGGGTTCGATCCCAGGGGATTGCACATAGTCCAAAACTAAAATACAATGCAATGTAAGTCGCTTTGGATTAAAGCGTCTGCCAAATGCATAAATGTAAATGTAAATTAAACAACACAAATGTGTGTCCTGTTTTCAATCATGCATTTCATACAGCACAGATTAAAATATACATTTGTAGTTTTCTGAACAATGCTCATGTGGCATGAACTGTCCAGAGATTGTAAACCAGTAAAGGGTATTTTTAAAACAGAATCTGAAAACAATTATCCTTAATATTTTTGTCTATCATATCAAGGTAAAAGTGTCAGGTGCCTATTTTCTTATCATATGAAAATCCTTATTTACCATTGATCCGCACAGTCTAATGTTATTCTTGCTATGTGAGAGACAAATTAATCTAACCACTTAATATATTTTTGACTTATTTTATACTATAAACTTCTTTGATTTGCATTCAGTCCTACTTGAGACAGTTCTGGGGCATTTTTGCCTTTACCATTGTATTTTTTCTTAGGGGGGCAAGCTTTCTCCAAATATCTTTCTCTGTGTTCATCAGAACAAAGAAATGTATACAGATTTGGAACAACTCGGTGAGTAAATTATGACAGAATTTTCATTTCGGGTGAAGTATCCCTTTAACTTTTCTCTTCCAGCAGCAGTTTTAATTGTTCACTGAGTTCAGTCTGTTGACGTACGATAATACAATTGTTACAAAGCAATGCTGTCATATTCCCATAGTCCCATATCTTTTAAAGCTGTGAAAGTCTGTCAACCAGAGACCTATATCTTTCAGATCTAAATGCACTTTTTTAATCATATTTCAAGTGATACTGTTTGGTTTTGTCCTTTTCCTGAACTCCCAGGAAAACATGACTGTATTTAGAAACAGAATTGGTCTGTAATAGTGAGTCGAGGGGATGCAAGGAAACATGTTGTTTGTCCCTTATCAGGCATCTTGTCACTATATCAACCCAACCATGTCGAGAGGTTTGAAAGATCAGCGTTTGGCTGTGTTTGTCTGTTACACAACTCCACACATTGTCCCAATTAAAGCAGATGCAGAGAACAGTGTTTTCTTAAAATAAAGATTGGAGACTGTTGTTTTTGCAGTCCTCTTGGCTGAAGCTTTCCTGAATTATTTACACGGACCTTCTGTTTGGATTCTCTGTTTAAAATTTTAGGCCTATACAGTATGTGCAAAACAATTATTGAGACATTCACTTACAGTTGCTCTGCAAAAGAGCTTTAAAGGGACAGTTCCTCCAATGTCACTATAGTGCTCACCTTCATGTCATTTCAAATCTGTATAATTTATTTCTTCTGCAGAACACAGAGAAGATATTTTGAAGAATGTTTGTAAAGAAACAACATCACCCTCCTTTGGCTTCCATTGTGTAGACATTAAACCACTGAGACGTTTCTCACAATATCCTATTTTGTGTTCCAAGAAGAAAGCATTATTCTAAAAATCTAAAAACTTAATGCGATCATGCACACTGCCATGAAAAATGTTCATGGGCATTCTTTGGATGACCATAAATAGTTCATTTTAGTTCAATTACAATACTATACATTACATAAACAGACGTCCTTTTTTTCCTTGAAGAGATCGTCCAGGTTGTACATGTAATGAGAATAAAGTTACTTGGCTGAACGTGTGAAATTTGAGGGTGTGCCCCAAACCACTATGCATTACATCTGATTACCATAAAGTGTCCATTTTAGATCAATTAAAATATTACACATTTATAAACAGATGTTTTTTATTTCTTTGAAGAAATGTAAACTGTCCTGGCTGTACATGAAATGAGAGTAAAGGTGCTTGAACTAATGGTTAAAAATTGAATCAGTTCCCTCATCCCGTGAGAGTGAAGTGAGGCGTCCCGTGCAGGATACCAACCGCCAACGCAAGTCCATTTTTATTTTGTCAGTATTAAAGATGTGTCCAGCTAAAAATGGCAGCTTGATTGCTAATTTGTTTTCTTTAAAGTGACTATGTTTTATCTGTTGGCGTATACAGTTTTAAACGGAAAACTTTAGCGCATGTGCTTGGTTCAGATTGCTACAGGTCACAGTATTTGGAATTTTAAATGTGAGAAATTCTCTTAGTGTCGGTATTGCAACAGTGTTTAAAATCGCGACAAAGAATTGAAGCTTTTAGCTATTAAACATGCTGGCTGGGGCATCAGAAATATACCATTAAATACATAAATAGATATGTACAATGTACATAAATACATGTTTTTGTGTAAATTTGCACTCATTTTCTGTAATTGACGTATTTCAAAAACATCACATTTCTGTAAAATTCTGTAAAATTACAGGTTTTTTTACAGAGTAACAGAGAAACACATGAAAAGCTGGAAAAACAAAAAATGGCAAAAAACTGGTGCGTAATGAAGATAGAAAAGGGTTCATTTCTTCAGTTTATAAAGAAAAAAAACTCATGTAAGAATATGCATGTGTCAATCAAACAGACTTATGTTTGACAGTCAAATATCTAGCAATACATGACTAACCAACTTGCTGGTCTTTGTGTACCTTTAGTATAAACTAAAAAAAGGAATTATAAATGTAATCTTTTCAATTCTAATTTGAATTTAATAACAGAGTGTTTGTTTCCTGGCCCTCGTTCTTATTGTCCTTGCCTCGTTTGACCTCTGGGTACTGACATCTGACCTCCAATTATTTCTCAACTGCTCATTAGGAATGTGTCCAGGTGAGTTCAGGGTGCATGTAATACTGTAATTGGCCATTGTAATATTTTACACTCCATCTCTCTCTCTCTCTCTCTCTCTCTCTTTCTGTCTCTCCCACTCTCTATCTCTCTCTCTCTCTCTCTCTCTGCCTCATGCAATTAGTCATGTGTCAGGTTTTATCAGAGGAACATCTCTGCTGTTAATCCAGCTCCAAAGGGCTTAGAGTTTCTGCACTGAAAGCAAAAATGACATTCCCTTTAAAACTCACAGGACACTTCCCAAAAGGTCCAGGAGAACATATGTCACAAGTCACAAAACTCATGCACTATATCTATAGTATTTATATTATAGCAATTGAAATAATTATTCAATACAATCATGAAAAATCTTGCCTGACAGCTATGGTCATTATTGACTTTTTACTTTATGTAAAAGAGAAGTTTGAACATTCTACAGTAAACACCTGGAACAAAAGTATCATTTTGAGGTGATTGGTTCTTTTAAAGTGACAGTGACCCTTTAAAAACAAAAATAATCTTTCAACTTAACTCACCCTGTGTTCTGCAAAACAAAGAAAGTCATACAAGGTTTGGAATGACATTAACGTGAGGAAATGGTAAGAGATGTTGTTGTTTGTTTTTAGGTGAACTGTCCCTTAATGAAGACAGATGATTCTTTTCTCCAATCAATCTTCATGTCTTCATTCTTATCGATTAAGTAAAGCCCTTTGAAACCCGCTTGGCCAACATTGTCTGTGTGTCTTTTTGGGTAAAGCTGTCAGCAGTCAAAGGCTGCAGCCCATCAGAGAATAGACAGAATGTTTTGGTGAGGTTGGGGGAGAACACAGCAGGAGCCTTTCCATTCCTGATCGTAACCCCAGTCCAAAACCAGTGCATACCAGATAATAAATGTGAACCAGTCCATATTTGAAGAAGGGCTCTCCTTGCATCCAAAAGGGCACAGGCTGTAACTGGACTCTTTGTAAAAGAATGTGGAGGAGAAGCTTGTGGAATGACAGTAGATCCAGTCAGTGAAGAAAGGAAAGGACATAAAATACATTCGCTTGATAGAGAGAGGAACTATGGCTCAGGACGATGCACTTCAGGTAAATCAGGTTTGTCATAATAATGGATGATATAAAACTAACTCATGTAGAATGGTTACTTAAAGTCAGGGTCACTTTCCATGTCTGAGGAATGTAAATTGGAGAAAAACTTATGTGCGCATCTATTGAATAGTATATATAAGGGGTGAGAAACAGGAGATGTGTAGTGGCTATAAGTTCTTCAAGACAAATTGACATGTTCTTTCTGGCAGTGTTTTTGTACGTTAATTTCTAACATATTTGAAATGTTGCTGCCCAAAACAATGGTTTTATTGGGTTTTTTAAACATTACTTTTTACATTTTTGCTGTTTTGTGTTCTGCTTCTTGTTTGTTTAACTGTTCATCATGCATGGTTTAAGTCGTTGGGGCACGTTGTCATGCTCTGTGTGGTGAAACAATTTCTTTGAATTTTAGTGCCATCTAGTGAACATGACACAACAGCACAGATTTAACCCTTACACAAATTATGCTGCACATTTCTTTTTATTTGCTATTTTCGTACATATCAGGACTAAGATCACACAATATAATGTTTAATTTACATTTTGACAGGAATGGAAATGGGAGGGACCTGGGGACAGAGTCCAGGAAGTGAATTTTAATGTAGTGGCTTTCCATCTCATTAATAGCCTCCAAATGCTACACATATCATCTTAAATAAAGTGTCATTTCTGCATCCATGGTTTAAAAAGAATGGTTTAAAGATTTTACCAGTGAAAAGATGTTAAGTTTATGACAGAACATAGCAGTCCGGTTAAACATTTAAAAACTGGTAGAGCATTTTACTAGCAACACCCAGATCATGAGTTTAATACCCAAAGGAACACACAAACCCAACTAAAATGTGCAGAAATGTACAACTTTGAAATGATAAAATGTGTAGTTGTTTTACAATTTAATTAAAAAAAAAAATACAATTATTTCTACCACCATGGGTTTCAGAATTGATAAGGCACCAGTTTCATATTATGCATACAAATTTCTGTGTGTTTGCAAATCAAATAACACAAAACATGTTGATAGATAATCTTACTTCAAAGTATAAGTTCTGCCTCTCCTCTGTCACAGGAACAGCCTACGGAAGTCTTAGCATCGGTCCCTGGTGAGGAAGGTCCAGTGGCCACAGAGGACGATGACAGCAAGGACTGTGGAGAGAGGATATTCTTCCTTATTGGGGTCTCTGCCATCATCCTCAATGTTCTAGTGGTGGTGTTTGTGTACATTTACACCCCAGTGTGAAGAGAAGTTCATTACTTTTGACTACACACCCAACCATCAACCTTCAGACATCTGGACTTGCACTCAAAGGATAGGCACACGGTTGCTTGGATGAGCAGCCTAAATACATTTCCAAAGTGTAGGATACATTTGTTGTGTTTTATATGCATTGAGTTGCAATGTTAAAATGCACAGCTGTGGCAGAATAAGATTAATAAGGCTATTCAAGCGAATGAGAAGAAATGCTAACCTTGCATTCATAAAATATAAAAGGCTTGTAAAAACGATGTTGTATTTTCTTTTAGAATTTTTTCAACACTTTCAATTTTGATAAAAAATTAAATTATTATTTTTTTTAATTTAAATGTAAATTACAATATTAATTTTAATGAAATTTCAATTTAAATAAATAAATGTAATTATTATTATTTTATCACCTTAACTTATAACATTACACATACATGTTTTGTATATGATTAGGTAACTACAAAAATGACGTGTGTGTTTTAATAATGGCTTTTATTTTTATAAGGGGAAATATGTGCAGCTCCCCCTTCGAAAAAAAATATGAATGAATAAAAAATAAAACCGAACCAACGAAATATGTGAACCAACGAAATAAAACTAAGCCTTAAAAAATAAGAAATTATTAACATTTTTAAACTGCACGATTTTCAGGTAGTATTCATAAACGACAACCTATCAAGCGTCTCTCTAAGTCTGGGATCTGATTGGCTGCCTTCTGCCTGCAAGACAGAAATCATTCTGATTGGCCGAAAGTTTTTTGCACCTCTTTCATTCATGTCACTCATGGAGTCTGCGGACTGAACGCCACAGAGATGGAGAGAGGACACCGTTACAATGAACGAGGAACCAGTAACATTGATGCAAGAGTGACTATGTCTTTCAATCTCAGAGCAACACATCACAAGTAATCAACTGAAAAGTACCACGTTCGGAACAGCGATGTCAGAACAGAGGAGACCGTCTTTCTGCTTTTCTGCAAGTCTATTTATAGCTGTTGTTTCACTCGCGATCGCAGACTCGTCAGTCGATGATCAGTCATCATCACATCGCATCGGTCATAATAACATCAATTCTGCGCAAACCCGGAGCAAAGCACAGAGACAAAGACCTCAGACCAACACCACACGAATACAAATTGATTTAAAAGGGTAAGTGCGTTCTTTGAAGTCATCTCAATCGGCAGCCTTGAATTTAATGGCCATAATAGGCTACAATAAATGAGATACTTGCCGTATTATATGTGATTTTAGCATTTTTTTAGATTCCAAAACAAATGAATTCAATCAATAACTGTGCACTTAACATTTAATGGTTTTTAGGAACGTTTGTTATTGTTATTATTATTATTAAGCTACTTAAAAGAAAATCAAGAGTCAATAATAACAGTACTGCAATGTCAAATTTGACGTTGTATTCCAGATGCAAAACAAAAATATGTAGGAGCAGCAAGTAGAAAAACATAGTAAAAGAGAAAACAACTAAGATGGGTTATACATAGCAAGTGCCTTATGTATAGAGTCAAAAGAGTTTGTGTACATCCCTTTAAAATGTTTTGATACCAGGAGAGCTTCTTGTAAAGGAGGCACGTCATGCTTTTAACTTTAAACCAACACTTGTCTTGACCCGATGTCTAAACTGTTGCTTTTTGTCTCTAGTGTGTCATAGTGTTCTACATTTAAAAGCCATTTATAGATCCCGCGAGACAGCTCATCACTTTACATTAACCAGACACCCCACAGTTATTTAAAGAATTATCATAACACCATAAAAAAACGACCAAATACTACATCTTCACGGTGGTACTACAGACCCTAACCTTCACCCAAAGCTCTCACCGGAAGTGTTGATCCTTCAAGCATGAGAGGAATTCCCGATTATCCAGCAAAGGCTGAGACATAGGGACTGGTCTTTTTAAGCCATCACAATGCGGGAAACTACTTTCTCTTTTTACATTCATGTTGAGCTAAAATGCAATTGAATCTCTGCAGAAGTTCACCATGGATGCACCACTGCTCTTCTGAAACAATCCCACTGGACGTCATTGTGCCTACAGGTCATCCAAGGACATTGACTGTGGCCAAACGTTCTTTGGTGGCAGGGAGGAAGGATATGGTAGCGTTTTCACAAGCTGTGAAAGGAGAGGGAGGTGTTGTTGTGGAGTTTAGTAATGCGAACTGGCCAAATGCACGTTCAGGAGTTCAGAGCACGAAAGGCAAGTTTTAAGAACGGGCTCCCATTCAGATCCCATCAACGGCGCCTTTGACACCTCTGAAATTTAAAAGGGGGACAGAAACACTTTCATTCCTTATTCATGGTGGTGGCAAGCAAATGGGAGCTTTGTGATAATCCAGCAGTTAACGCACATGTTTGACCTCGCTGACTGCAGTCAAAGTTTTATAGAAGCCTCTCTTTGGACCTCTGTTATGGGGTTCTGAGGAAAAAAGTTGGGGCCAAGGAGAAAACCATAAACGTTGTATTTTTCTCTCGCTTTCTTTGGAATGCACCACTATATGGTTATTGTTTCTAAAATAAAAGTGCAGTAGTAGTGCATTTTAATTTTACTGTCTTTGTTTGAGGTGCTCATGCTTGTTTTACTTTGGGAAAGATGTAAAGACTCGCTTATTGCTCCATTGTGTTTGATGCCTTAGAAACATTGCCTTCTTTATTTGCAGTCGGCTCAAACAGTGAAACAAAAAGTTAAAAGTTGCCTGTAGGCCGAGAGATGCAAAAACAGCTGGTAAAGAACACACGTTGTATTTTCGACGATACCTAAAAGCCAACATAATTGGTCTCAAAATTATGAGTGGATTTTAAGAAATGTAATATATGTTCTCCTTACAGAGAAAAAATAAATTCTGTCATCATTTAATAACCCTCAAGTTGTTTCAAATCTGTGTAAATTTCGTTGTTCTGCTGAACACAAAGAAAGATATTTAGAAGAATGTTTGCAACCAAACACATCTGGGGCACTAGACTTCCGTATAGGGAAAAAACTACTATGGTAGTTAATGGTGCCCCAGAGCTGTTTAGTTTCCGACATTCTTCCAAATATCTTCTTTTGTGGTCAACAGAACAAAGAATTTATACAGTTTTAGAACAATTGCGGTTAGTAAAAGATGACAAAATGTTCACTATCCCTTTAAGTACTGCAGTGTGTCTGTTGTGTTAAGGTGACCACGTGAAGTGAATAAGCACAGACATGGTTGATCACTATGGAGTCTTGCTTTAATGGGATGTGAGGAAGGTCACTCCCCTCTCAGCTCTGTAAACATTGCTCAGGTCTGATTTGGAATGTATCGTTTAAGTGTTGAGTCCGCATTAAAACCCAAACTGGGCATAAAAGCTGACGCTATATTTCCATTCTGTCAGTTCAGGCATTTCCCTATTTGGGTCTAATAGTGAAGGGTCAAGGCCTTTATTTATGAGATCAAACAGATAGGCTGGTGTAAAGGAGCTCCGTGTTACAGTCAGAGACGTGAGACCGTTTCAGTTTGAGGATGAACAGAAGCATATTAATGTTTCTGTAGCAGGCACTATAATGAATGGAAAACTAATACTTATTGACATAATTATGGAAACTAAGACTTATAACTAATGCTTATTAAAAAACAATCAAATAATGAGTCATGAGAAAATTAATTTTGATATACTGTATGTTTCATTATGTGTGTACATGTAAGTAACACATTTAACATCTTTGTCCTGTGAGAGCCGTTTAGTGCTTTGAAAGGGAGGGGCTTGATGAGCCGTTGGTTGCAATTCTCAACCTCACCGCTAGTTGCCACAAAAATTCGCACCTGGTCTTATAATGAATTTTAAATGAATTTAGCTTTTATAGTTTTCATTTTGATGCACATTTTTTGTTAATATTTTAGCAATTTTGTTGTATGCTCCTGTCATTCTACTAATTTCTTGTTTATTTTTCATGTTGGTTTATAAATTTATTTTTATAGTTTTATTTATATCGTTTCATTTAGTTTCATATATAAATATAAACTATAGACAGATAGTTTTTATTTAGTTTTAGTTCATAATTTTAGTGCCTCAACTTATCCTCTGGAGACGCACATGTTCGTGAGCGGTATTGACGTCACTATTACAATTTAACACCCTTATACTACTTGACGTGTTTACAATGACTATATATATTATGGTCTAAAAATATTAACAAGATTCACTAACTATAGATCGTTTAAAGTGTATTAAGGTTTACTGTCAGTGTCAGTATATGATCTCTGTTTTGCGATATAGATGCTTCTGCAACAGAAATATAGTCATTTGTGACGGAAGTGCAAATAACAACATGCAGAATAAAAAAAAGGACTTTATACCTTTGATTTGAAATAACGATCATGAGTCGATATCCAATCCGGCACAGCTGTGAAAAAAGTTCTAGAAAACTGTCTAGTGGAATTAGGGCTGTCGAACGATTAATCGCGATTAATCGCATCCAGATTAAAAGTTTGTATTTACATAATATATGGCTGTGTACTGTGCATTTTTATTTTGTATTTATAAAAACATACACATACATGCATATATTTAAAGAAAATATATAAAATATTATAAACATTTATATATAATTTAAATTATTGGTAAATAATAAATGCATGTAAATATTTCCTAAATACGTATGTATACGTGCATGTGTACATCTTTTTTTTTTTACCAATCTACACATCCATATATTATGTAAACACAAACTTTTATTCTGGATGTGATTAATCGCGATTAATCTTTTGACAGCTCTAAGTGGAATACATCCATTGGCCTTTTTTGTCCACAAGAGCATAAAAACTTTCAGTTGCTAACTTAGGCTATAAACATTTCTGTTTTCGTTTAGTTTTTTTCAAATATTTAGGTCGATGTTTTACTTAATTTCAATTAACATAAATATTTTAAGTAAACTAGTTTCAGTTATAGTCTATAACAACCTGAATTGGCTTTGAGTACCCTTCGAGTACTATAGAAAGGTTTTAGACCATTCTGGCCTCCGATCGCCAATACCACTTCTGTCTCAATCAGCTTGTGCTGAACAGAGATCTCACATCTCTCTTCCTCATATACAGCTCCAGTAATGTCCCTTCTGAAGCCAGACAATAAAAGCACAAAACTGTAACTAATCAGCAAATCCCTCTCAGTGTTTAGAAGGGTTAGGTGATTGGAGTTATGCACGCCGGTCACAGTGTTTAAAACAAGTCGTGGGGTTGTGCTAGTGTGTCTTTATGTCCCAAAGCCACTAGATAAATAGAAACTGTCGGGCATCTGAAGAAAACTCTTAATCCACTAAAGTTTACCCATCTGAAAAGTGCCATGCCTACGCTGCTCTGGGAAACGCAATATTTCTCATGTGCCTGGCCGCAGGGACAGAGGCCCAACAAGAGGGGCGTCCATAACAAACTCACACCCCCTCTCGTTTTTATTATTCATCGTCGCTATTTGTCCAAGCTGAATACAACACAGGGTGAAGGGTCAGCTTAAACTCAAGGCTATTCACCCAGTCAATGCATCTTAAGGGGCCCGGGGCCACGGATTGCAAGTCTTTTAAAGCTGCTCTTTCAGAGGTGTTTAAATCGCGATTATGTCAGATTGAATTTGCTTGGAGTCTGAAATAAACGGTAAAATAAGCAGCACGTTTTTCTGAACTGTACAAAGCGTGATGCGTTTGAAAATGAAGGATTGTTTAGTTTGTGCTTATGCTTTTTAATCACCCCATCACCTTTGATCTCTCTCTGACACCGTTGATCTCTTTTTGCAGACCCAACGTTTGTGGCACCAGGTGTTGCCTTTCATGGCTAGTCAACCCCAAGACCGGACAATGCACAAAACGTGAGTAGATTTTCAGGCTTTTGGTTCCAATTCTGATGAGTTTATACACTTCATGTTGTCACAAAGACACATATACTGTATATATAGATGCCAGTATCTTGCTCAAGTCCGTTTATTTTGTCTCACTTGTAAAATGTGCAGATAAACAGGAGTGTCAACACAGCTGGCTGTTGTAACAGCTTCATTCATAAACAGAAGGGGGATGATGTGCAAAGCCAATGAGCTTTCATTTAAACAGGATGGATGAAGTATAAAAACAAACCTTGCGATAGTAGTTTCAAAACTTTGTAGAGGTTTATCTGCTTTTAATCTTTTTAAAGATGATACGTGTACGATTTTTTGAACAGAATGTGTCACAAAAAGGATCTTGTATGTGTGTAAACGGTCAAAAACGCACAGACTTTATGACATCAGTTTAACTTCACAACACTCTTACTCTGTGATTCAGAAATTGTGAAACTTATTGTGTAGAATTGGTTACAAGTGTTAGATGTAGGTCAGATACAATCTGATACAGCCCTGTATTGACTTAAAGGCATAGTTCACCCAAATATGAAAATTCTGTCATCATCAGAAGCAGACAAAAGATATTTAAATGATTTGGTAACCAAACAATGGTGGTACTTGCATTTGTTTTGTGTCAGTACATTAGAAGTCAATGGGTACCGCCATTGTTCGGTGCCAACATTTTTCAAAATATCTTCTTTTGTCTTCTGCACAAGAAAGAAAGCCACACAGGTTTGAAATGACAAGAGGGTGAGTAAATGATGACAGAATTTTCATTTTTGGTTGAACTTTCCCTTTAATAGACAGTGATATTTTTTATCAGTACAGTCATGCATTACATCCACCTTACTGTTGATGGAGACAGTTTCTATTATACGACAGATAAGATGTTTTATCAAAAAGGATTGCGTTGCCTCAAGTGATTCTTAAGTTAATGGTAATAAGTGCACACATGTAAATCTGGTTTTGATTAAGTTTTACTGTACACGGTGTTCTTGTTTCAGTGTGTAGCTGTTATTTGTTCACAATTCATTCTTTGTTTATTCCTTTTTTATTGATATATTTTTATGAGGCATATGTGGAGCATTAAAGATTTTCATGTACAGGGATCCCTTTGAGTTTCTGCCGTAAAAACATACATTTTGTGTGTGAACAACATAGGAGTCTGAACATTATAACATTCCTCTTAAGTAGGCCAAAACTACCAGGCCAATACCAGGTTAAGGCAGCTTTCAACGGCCTGAGCTCTCGACCACAACTAATCCCGTACCTCAGCTTTCTCATCATAATCCACACCTTGCTAATCCTTATTTAGATAGATTTACACTCTTATAACTAACCCCTTGACCCAGGTGCCTTTAAAGGGCCAGTGCAACTTAAACTCAGTTCATTGTTTGTTGTCATGGGAGAGCAACCAGAAAACTGCCCCAGATCCTGTGGTTAAGGGGGTATAGCCACCTCTTTGCACCAAATGAGGGGGGCTACCCAAAACATTTTGTCCTGAGACCTGTAAAATTTAGCGCCATGGCCATTTGTCCAATTTAGGAGTTTCTGAAAGGGCTCCAATGCTCCGTTTTACGAGTTGTGAAAACATTAAAAGAGCGTGTTGCCATGTTGGAAAAAATACAATAAACATGTTATGTTTGTCACTATCTCACTAGCAAGATGTCATCCCCGATGCCATAATAAAGCGATTTGTCGTCAGCCAAACATCTGTCAGTGTCGTTCTGGTTTTAACGGTCATCGCTGTGAGCACGCTAATGTTTCCTCAACCCCGAGCTCCTGGTTTGAAGCACAGCTTGGTCCCACCGTGCCCTCAACTACATCCATACCAGCAGTCACTGCAGTTTCCACCACCGCACACCAGAACGTCTCCATGTTTGACTCGGACCGAGCTCCCAGAGATGCCAACCCAGATGTCTGGAAGTCGTATTCGTTACAGTGGCAACCGCTCAAGTAAGTGAACTTATAAGTGTATGCTATATATTTTTTTAAAGTAGGATGCAAAACAGCACGAAGAAATGTTCAACTTTACAAATTCAGAGAATGGCACTTGTTATCGCCTCAAAAATAACGCTTAAGCCAATTTAGAGCCAAATTAATCCAAACGCTCTATCAGATGTCTTCGGAAAATATCAAGAAAATGCTATTATACAAAAAACAGAACCCATCCTTTATCTTCATAACGGGATCACAAATGGCCGCACTGCATCTCATTTGTACAAATGCTTAAAATATTGATGTCTGAGATTCTGTGAGCCTGGAGACTGCAGTGTACTTGGTAAGTTTATAAACGTTTCGCTTAAACAACTAGCTCATAAATGGCTGATTAAATAATATCCTCCATTGAAATGAGTGGAGGCTTGGACCCGGAAACACAGTATTCCTTACTTCAGGTTCATTTATCACACTGGAAATGAATATGGAAAACAGCCTTTTTCTTGATAATGAATTATTTATATACTTGTGTACTATGCATTCGGTTGCAAAAGTATTAGTCATCGCGTATGCCATGCATACCTAGAACGTGCAGGCTCAGAATATACATGCTGTATGCTGCAAAAAAGTATGATTATGTTAGTAGAAGTACGGGTATGAAAAGTGTGAGTAAGGCATTTATTCTGAACAATCCTAGACACTAAAACCAGTGATTCGACCTTTACTCTATGACATACACACGCACCCTGTTTATGTTAGGAGACACGTTAAAGTAAGATCATATCAGTTACGGATGTGAAGGTAAGAGTAAACAGTTGTCTTATTTTTTTTTTCTTGTAAGCTTTAAAATGTCACATTTTATCAGTGACGGTCCTGCTGATGGAACCCATATGACTGTTTTACTCCGATGCCTGTTTTACTCTCCAAAATCCACACATGGAGCTGTGGCGTGCTGACCTTGCATTGTTTTGCTCGGATACATCTTACTAAAACCAACACAAATGTTGGTAACAAATAAGGTTGTATTTGTTAACATTAGTAAATGCATTAACTAACATTAAAGGAGCGGTTCACCAAATCGTTCTGAATCTGTATACATTTCTTTGTTCTGATGAACACAGAGAAAGATATTTGGAAGAATGCTTGTAACCAAACAGTTCTTGGGCACCATTGAGGACCATAGTAGGAAAAATTGCGTTATAAATGTCTATGGTCTTTTGAACACAAAAGAAGATATTTAGAAGAATGTAAGAAAGCAAACAGTTCAGGGGCACTTTTGACTACCATTAAAATGTTTCCTACAATGGTAGTCTACTGTTTGGTTACAAGCATTCTTTCAAATATCTTTCTCTGTGTTCATCAGAACAAAGAAATTCATACAGATTTGGAACAACTCAAGGGTGAGTAAATGACCCAGAATTGTCATTTTTGGGTGAACTGTCCCTTTAACCAAAAATGAGCACTATCGTTTTTGGCATTTATTAACGTTTGTTAATGTTAGTTAATATCAATACAGTTGTTCATGTTAGTTCATGGTGTATTTACCAATGTTAACATTTGCAACATTTGATTTAAAACTAATTAGTAAATGCGAAATTGACATGAACTAAGATGAATAAATGCTGTAGAAGTATTGTTTATTTCTAGTTCAAGTTAGCTATTGCATTAACAAATACAACCTTATTGCATTGCAAAGTTTTACCTAAATGTTTTTCAAAAAAGAATTGTTGTTACTAGAACTTGTCCACAGGGGGCACTCTCAAACTCCAGATTCACATGATCTACTGTAAATTCCCACACTACTGTACCAGTAAGCGGCAGCACAACGCTTGCACATAGAGTACATCCATGAAAAGAGGAAAAACCAAAGCGTGTTTGTCCTCCATTTATCAATTTACTTTGAAAACGTACTTTAATTTACAAAACACTCAATAAAGGAATTTGATGTTTATATTTGGGATTTCAATTCTATTTAACATCAACACTACTGTAATAATATGCATCATTGTAACAACTGTAAACAATGATGTTGATTCTCTTCTCTTTTTGCAGTCAGAAACCTTAAGTAACCCTTATCTTCACACACAGTATTGTGGCCTGCTCTCCCACCCTGATCCGAAAATTTGAGCTATCAAACTAATCTCACCAGGATAATCTGAGCAAGAAGAAGGACTGCTCACTGTTAAACTGACATATTTATTGTGATTGGCACGTCCAATGAGCAGATGCTGATTTATGAGCGTCTTTTGTATCGCGTTCAGATGCAAAAGAACAAAAGATGATCTCTCTTTAAAGATTTCGAAGAAAAGTATTATGTTTGGAGAGCCACACCTCATCGGATCTCAGATTGATGGGGCAATGAATATCTTAAAGTCGAAAAGTCTTGTCCTTTGGAAGTCTCTGATCTGAGCTTTGATATCCAAGATGGAAGGTATCTACTCTCTCTCAAAACAAGATAGAAATGAAGATAGAAAGGGTATTGGGCTTGGCAGTCATGGTTCATGGTCGTCCAGATGGATTTGGGAGCAGAGATTCCGATGTGGTTTTTAAAAGGAACTCATCAATGCCAAACAATAATGACTTGTTTACCTCTCCGTCTTCAACCTAGTGGATTTTATTTGTATGTGGTTCACATTTATATTGACGTTCTGAAATAGTAAAACTCAGACGTTGCACCATGAGTTGTACCTCATAAATAGATATGGAATAAGAAGTTTTGGTAACACTTCAGTATAGGGGGCGATTCTCACTATTAACTAGTTGTTATTGTTTATTAGTACTTATAAAGCACATATTCTGCATGACCATACTCTACATCCCTGATCCTACCCAATACCTAAACCTTATAACTACCTTACTTACTATTAATAAGCCACAAATCAAGAGTAAATTGGGGAAAAAGTCATAGTTAATGGTTTGTTAAAAGCGAGCTATAACCCTATACTGAAGTGTGACCAATTTTTTTCCCAAACTTTTCATTTCACCTGTCAAGAAGCTGCAAAATCTCTGTCGGATATGGTATAGTGAAAACCATTTTTTATATATAATATATAAACCACAACAAATTTTATAGTTTGGGCTTGAGTTCCAGAGCTTAATTGCCTGTTCTGAGGTAGTTTAGACCCACTTGGATTATGCCATGATGTCAGACTGTTGAGCAAGATAGTCTGATATTAAGCTTGGGAAGGAAGGGCCTGTTCCTGTGGAAACAGCTCGCTCACAATAGACTATTGAAAAGCTCCATTTAAGGGTCCGCTTCGTCTGCTGTACCTGATGGGCCAATGTTGCTTACCCTGTGCTGACAGGCTGTGATTTCCTGAGATTTCAACAGCTTTTTTGATATCACATTCAATGCATAAACAAGATTGCATGATACGTTCTCTGGTTTTGCATTGCTCCATGCCTGGCAACCGACCCCAGAGGGTGTAAACAACTGCAAAAACAACAAAGTTCTGCTGTTATTTCCACAGCTTATCTCGATATGAATTCTTTCGACCGGTATGAAAGGTATGGGGTCTATGTATATCTTTTAGAAACTGCTTTGTCTAAAATGTTCTCAGAAAGTTGACTCGGTACAGAGAGGTTTACACAAAACCTACCTGACTATAGAAATTGTTTAGGGGATTTTCTCAAAAGCATAAAATAAGAAATAGAGTATTGGTGTACACAGACAGAAATGTATTTGGGTTTACGATCCAAAAGGAATAATGCACTTGAAAGAAAACTACTTTATTGCACGGTATATATGTTCTTGAGGAAGTTTTAAAAAATTGTTCATCTGCGAAAACAGTTTTCTGGTCACTTTAGGGAGCACAACAGTCAGTTCGATGATATACAGTAGATGTGAAAATGTTTCATTTTCTTAGAGCTTAGAACAAATGTTGTAAATCCTCAGGGCTGTGTATTAGGATCTGCCCACTTGTCGTATTTCATGCTTTTCAGTGAATAGGACCTTGCTCAAATCATCCCCAGGCGATATCTGGTGTGTTTACATGAATTATGTGCGTGTGTGAGACACTGGCTGTGGTTGTGTGTAAATAGGAATGTCCATATAATCTGTTTTGCTAAGGACTCTCATCAGCATGTCTTTAAAGTCTGTGTTCAGGAAAATGAGCTTATGTTTTAGTCAGCCATAGTACCAACCTGTTTCTTTTACTTGGCAATAAGGAACATAATGCCTTTGTATGTGTGCCTGTGCCCATTAAATTTCTGTATAAATATTCAAACATGATGTCATCTGTAATGTCAAACCATTCCCTGTCATATTTCACTAAACCTCCGTCATGTTTACTTTGAGTCAGGCCGCAGGTTTGGAGCGGCCTCGCAACATTTGGTTCAGCTTGGACATGCAGTTGTTCAGGAAACCGCTGCCATGTGAGAAGAAAGTTGGTTTCTGCTGCTCTCTTGTAATATTAGCCAGCGTTCTTTTAATACTTTTAATGGACCGTTAAACCATGCCCTATTTGAATTCAAAGCAGACATTTTAGATGGCTTGAATGGCTTTTAAGTGTAACAAATGTCTGGAATCATGGTGGGCTCTGTTTTGAATGTACGTCTTTATTATGAATCGGAATACAAGGCATATATTATTTATATTGTAAGAATTCAAGTTGTATTCTGTACCTAACATCAGAGTTGTCATTCTCTGAAATGCACATATATCTTTATAAAATACTTTATATTATTATATGCTATATATAGAAATCATGTTTTTTTTATTGTGCATTCCAGTTGATATCAATCAAACTGCAGCTGGTTTGTTTTGAGCTAAGCCATTATAACTCAAACAATAAAGCTAACTAACACAATAAACACATGATAACATATCAAAAAACATGATTTTTGAAAAAATAATGAAACAGAGTTGACTCATTTTGGAACCAAACTCTTCATATAACTATTATTACATTATCCTTGTACTGTATATATGTATACTACTATTTTACTGTACTATATACAACGTACGGAGTGTATGCGTCTTATTGGTTATGGAGATATTATTCTTCAAATAGGAAGCATGTATGTTTCATTTTAGGTTTACTGTGTCTCAGGTTAGAGGAGGCTCAGTCAGCCGTACTGAAGAAAGCTCTGACCAGTAAAACTGCTGGGGAGAAGATCACAGGACTTATACTGAAATACATTGAATCAGAGCGAAGTAAACTACAGTCCTCCTCTTCTACCCAAGTCACAACAGTCTCCAGCACAAAGAGCTTCCACACACAACGGGGCCAGTACACCCTCATCTACACAGCAGGTCAGTCCATACCAGCTATACCAATGTAAATGTGATTCATGCAAAAACAGACACCTTTCGGTATAGTTCTTATTATCTCAGTTGTTTCTACCAGACAGCACTGAGATTAAATAAAGGCTTGTGTTATGCTTCTCAAAAGTTTGTCCTGAAGTAATTATCCAGTAATCTGTCATGTGACTCCTCTAGATTCTTAGAAGAAAGCAAAGTCTCAAACTGTGCTCAGGTTTGCCAAGATACCAAAGTGTTGTTATGAACTAAAATATTTCTCATTCAACTCTTCCATAAACAGATTTGAACTGTGGTATTCACAGTTCCCTTTCTGTCGGTCTCTCGACGTTGTGTCGAAGACGACAGATGGGGTTCGCTCTTGGGAACCTATCAGCTCTGACTACTTTAGAAAAGGCCAATGAAAATTGGCGAATGAAATTTGCATGCCGAGCTCCGCTCCGGAAATCCGGTATAAAAGGAAGCCGGCGTGCATCATTCACTCACCGTTTGTTCTTCAGAGCCATCGCTCATGATTACAAGCAACGCGTATATACGCATCCTACAAATTGCCGGTTCTACGACGTGTGTGCAGCGGATCGTCCCTTCTTCCTGCAGCGACCTTCCCCTGGGCGTCTCGGCGGTTCCAGTGGTGTCCGAGAGTTTTTTTCCAAAGGCCCTTTTCAGGGCTGGGCTATTTCTCCAGCGGCATGTCCCGCTGTTCTCTTGGGTGCGGTGCTCTCATCGAGGAGGGGGACGGACATGTTAGCTGTGTTAGGTGTCTGGGCGTCCAGCATGCCGAAGCAGCTTTCATAGACTCATCCTGCTCGCACTGCGAGCGGATGGTCATTCAGACGTTGCGGTCACGGGTGGCTGTCTTCCTACGGGAAACAGCCACCACTTCGCTCGCTACCCAACTCGCGACGACGGGGGCCAAGGCCCTGCTGTCCGCGAAGGTTAGCCGCGTTGGTGATGTGGGGACTTCAGCAGGCGCAAACCCGTCAGCTAAACGCTCACGGGCCGCCGGCTCCCCGTTTCGCTCGTCTGACCGTTCCCCAACGACGGTGGCATACCGTCCGGATCCTCACTCACGTACTCGGAAACGATGCGTGATGAAGATGAGATGTCACTCGCAGCATCGGAGGGAGACTTGCTGGCATCAGACATTGACGAATCCGAGCAGCTCCCTCCCACGGGGGGTCGAGCGCTGGAGGAAGCAGATGTCGAGATGTCAGCCATGCTTACCCGGGGGCCGCGGGCATTGGGCTGCAGTGTACTCCACTGCCTCCACCCCAACGCTCGCGGCTAGACACTTGGTATCTGGGGTCGGAGCGCGGTGCAAAACCGCGCCCACCCCCGGTACCATTTTTCCCGGAAGGTGCATGAGGAGCTGTGTCGGACTTGGAGCGCCCCGCTTACGGCTCGTTCCAGTCAGACCAGCTCCCGCTCCCTTACTTCCCTCGATGGTGGGGCGGCCAAAGGCTACGTCGACGTCCCCCAGGTGGAACGTGCTGTCGCAGCACACCTGTGCCCGCAGACAGCTGCCACCTGGAGGAATCGACCGCGCCTTCCGTCCAAAGCATGTAAGACTTCGGCATCCCTGGTGTCGAAGGCTTACGTTGCTGCGGGCCAGGCCGCCTCCCCTCCACGCCATGGCCATCCTGCAGGTCCACCAGGCCAAGGCGTTGAAGGAGCTCCACGAGGGTAAGGCCGACCCGGGTGTTATGCAGGAACTCCGCGCCGCCACTGACCTCGCTCTAAGGGCGACCAAGGTGACGGCGCGGGCCCTGGGTCGGACGATGTCCACGCTAGTGGTTCAAGAGAGGCACCTCTGGCTTAACCTTGCGCAGATGAGTGACGCCGAGAAAGTCCGCTTTCTCGACGCACCCATCTCGCAGGGGGGGCTGTTTGGTGACACCGTCGAGGACTTCGCGCAGCAGTTCTCGACGGTGTGAAGAAGCAGACAGAGGCTATCAGCCATATTCTTCCTCGCCGCGACTCGGCCGCCCGTAGGCCTCCGAGCTCTCGAGCGACGTCTGCTTCCCAACAGCCCAGGCCCCCTTCGACACCCCCTCCGGTTCCCGTGACCCCGACTCAGGCTACACCCGGAAGAGGAGATCGAAGGGGAGACCACCACCCGTCAGCAACCTTCCGGAGGAAGCGCCCCTGACGGGAAGACCCCAGGGAGGATACCATCGGGCCCGACCATCACAGTACCATCTCTGATAAGTCGGTCAGGGACGGTCCCTGCCCCGTCCCCACAGCCGGGCCCTTTTCAGGGCTGGCGCCCACATCCTCAATAAGAGAGCTTGTTTCCTCCCTGGGTGTTCCTCTATGCCGTCAGCACACTCCCCTGGACTGTGCCGGCAGACCGACTTACGTCTGGGCGCGACGTGAGGTCGAGTTCAAGGCAGCCATCACCACTCTCTACACGACAGTGCGTGCGGCCGTCTCGCCAGGCAGGTAAGTCGACGGAGCCAGTCTCTCCTCCGGGGCCTACCCCCCGTCGAGAAGACGCTGGCCCCGTCAGCCAACGAACCACCCCCCGCGGGAACGGTGAAGCAGATCGTCCCCTTGGTCCCCCTGTCACAGTCCCTGGGCGCCTGGCTAGAGCTTCCCACACTGTCTCGGTGGCTGAGGAGGACGATCCGTCTTGGCTACTCGATCCAGTTCGCCAGAAACCCTCCCAGGTTTCGGGGCGTCCTCTTCACCTCAGTCAGAGGCAGGGACGCTCCCGTACTTCGGGCAGAGGTCGCCACCCTTCTGGCGAAACAGGCTATCGAGCTCGTCCCCCAGGCCAAGATGTCCACAGGGTTTTACAGCCCATACTTCATCGTCCCCAAGAAAGGCGGCGGGCTGCGCCCCATCCTAGATCTGCGTACCCTGAACAAGCACCTTCACAAGCTGCCGTTCAGGATGCTCACGCAGAGGCGCATCCTGACATCCATCCGGTGTCAGGACTGGTTCGTGGCAATCGACCTGAAGGACGCTTACTTTCATGTCTCGATTCACCCTCGCCACCGGCCGTTCCTACGGTTCGCGTTCGAGGGGCGGGCATATCAGTACAGAGTCCTCCCTTTCGGTCTGTCCCTGTCCCCACGGGTCTTTACGAAGATCGTGGAGGCCGCCCTCTCTCCCCTCGGGGAGGGCGTGCGGATACTCAACTATCTCGACGACTGGCTTATCTTGGCACACTCGCGAGAGCTGTTGTGTACACAGAGAGACATGGTGCTCCGGCACCTAGATCGATTGGGGCTACAGGTCAACCGAGACAAGAGCAAGCTCTCCCCGGTGCAGAGCATCCTCTTTCTCGGTATGGAACTCAACTCTGTCACCATGGTAGCGCAACTGTCCGCAGAGCGCGCCCAGTCAGTGTTGAACTGCCTGGATCTCTTCAGGCAGTCCGCGGTCTCCCTGAAACAGTTTCAGAGGCTCCTGGGGCACATGGCGTCCTCGGCGGGGGTAATACCCTCGGGTTGATGCACATGAGACCGCTTCAACACTGGCTACAGAGAGTCGAGTTCCGAGGAGAGCGTGGCACACCGGCAGCAGGCGTATGGTGATCACGCCTCTCTGCCGACGCACCCTGAAACCCTGGTCTTCCATGGCCTTCCTTCGGACTGGTGTCCCTCTTGGGCAGGTTACGAGGTATGTCGTGGTGACGACCGATGCCTCCCTGCAGGGTTGGGGTGCAGTGTGCAACGAGCACGCAGTAGCGGGGCGTTGGACGGGCCCCCCCTGCGCTGGCATATCAACTGCCTAGAGTTGTGGACTGTGTTGCTGGCACTAAAACGGCTGCAGCCTCTCGTTCAGGACAGGCATGTGCTGGTCCGCCTCGACAACACAGCTGCTGTGGGTACATCAACCGTCAGGGTGGCATGCGCTCACGGCAACTTTCACGACTTGCTCGACGCCTCCTCCTCTGGAGTCAGCAGGTGACCCGCTCCCTGCGGGCCACGTACATCCCAGGCGACCTGAACCAGACAGCCGACGCGCTCTCTCGTCAGTCGACGCCTCGAGGAGAGTGGCGACTCCATCCCCGCGCAGTCCAGCTCATTTGGGCGCTGTTCGGGCAGGCACAGGTAGACCTGTTCGCCTCCCAGGACACCACCCATTGCCCGCTTTGGTACTCCCTGTCCGAGGCCCCCCTCGGCACGGATGCCCTTGCGCACAGCTGGCCGCGGGACAAGCGGAAGTACGCCTTCCCCCCAGTGAGCCTCATCGCACAGATTCTGTGCAAGGTCAGGGAAGAGGAGCACCAAGTGCTACTAGTTGCGCCTTACTGGCCCAACCGGACTTGGTTCTCAGAGCTAATGCTTCTGACAACAGCCCCCCCTGGCCGATTCCCCTGACAGAGGACCTGCTTTCTCAGGGGAAGGGCGCGTTCTGGCATCCCAGGCCAGACCTCTGGAACCTCCATGTCTGGTCCCTGGACGGGACGAGGAGATCCTGAGTGGGCTTCCCCCCTCCGTGGTGGAGACCATCACTCAGGCTAGGGCTCCATCCACTAGGCGGCTCTACGCCTACAAATGGCGCCTCTTCTCGTCCTGGTGTCTCTCACGCCGAGAAGACCCGCGGAGATGCTCGATCGGGTCCGTGCTGTCCTTTCTACAGGAGAGACTGGAGACGAACATCTCCCCTGCCACACTGAAAGTGTATGTAGCCGCTATCGCCACTCATCACGACTCAGTTGACGGTAAGTCTCTAGGGCAGCACGACCTGATCGCCAGGTTCCTAAGGGGCGCGAGAAGGCGGAATCCGCCTCGTCTCCGCTCCATACCCTCTTGGGACCTCAATGTGGTCCTGGCGGGCCTCTCTGGCCCCCCTTCGAGCCCCTGGGAGGTTCCGATCTTCCCCACCTTTCGGGTAAGACGGCCCTCCTTTCTGGCGCTCGCTTCCTTCAAGAGGGTAGGGGACCTACAGGCATTCTCCGTGTCCCCGGACTGCCTTGAATTCGGGCCTGGTCACTCTCACGTGATCCTGAGACCCAGACCCGGATACGTGCCCAAAGTTCCCACTACTCCCTTTCGGGACCAAGTGGTGAACTTGCAGGCGCTCCCCCTTGGGGAGGAAGACCCAACCCCGTCAGTGTTGTGTCCAGTACGCGCACTGCGCCTCTACTTGGACCGCACGCAGAGCTTTAGGAGCTCTGACCAGCTCTTTGTCTGTTTTGGAGGTCAGCAGAAGGGGAGGGCTGTCTCCACACAGAGACTGGCGCACTGGATCGTGGACGCCATCAGGGTAGCGTACCGATCCCAAGATCGCCCATGCCCTCTGGAGGTTAGGGCTCACTCCACTCGGGGTATAGCCACCTCCTGGGCTTTGGCCAGGGGCGCCTCTCTGGCAGACATCTGTAGAGCTGCGGGTTGGGCTACGCCCAACACCTTCGCGAGGTTCTACAACCTCCGCGTAAACCCGGTATCAGACCACGTCCTGCGTGGCAACATGTAGGACTGGCGTCCGGCTGGGCGTATGCCTGCGAAAGCATCACCCCACCCTCTAGGAGGTTGGGTTAGTGTGCTATCTACCTCTCTCCTTACCCTACCCTGGTTAAGGACAGGTACCTTTCTGCTTCCCTTCTTACCCAACCCTTGGTTAAGAATAGGCATTCCATCCATCACTAAGCAAGCACCACCTGGGAGTTGGCTGGGCAGAGCAGCCTTCCCCCTTAGGCCGGGATATCATGTGAGCCATCCCCTGGCTCTAACCGGACCTAGTGCTACCGGACGTCCGTAACACCCCCCCCGTGGCTGTTCCGTCTGATGTATCCTCATGAGCTGGTTCCCACTCCTGGTAACCCATGACCTCCCCTAGGTGGACCTCCACCTCGCGGTTAACTACTTAGTCCGCACGTTCTATGCGTTCTCCTCCTAGGACGAGACCATACCTTTTCCACCATATTCCTCCCCACGGGTAGGAGGTGGCCTCTGCAGCGCATCCCTAATTAAGGAAGTGCGCTACCCGGTGGTACCCGATCCGGACGGCCTCTCGCCAGCAAGAGAGAAAAGGCCCCGTCCGTGAAAGGTAACTGGTCAGGGTACTCCCATCTTTCATTGGAAGCTCTGGGACCCCCGACCCATCACACTGAAAGGTTGCAGTTTCGCGAAAGCCTCGAGTTGACACGCCCAGGCCTGTTACCGTCGCTTCGTTAGAGATTGTGACGCGATAGGCGTTGTGGCGTTTTCCATAGAGAACCCCATCTGTCGTCTTCGACACAACGTCGAGAGACCGACAGAAAGGGAACGTCTCGGTTACGTATGTAACTCGGTTCCCTGATGGAGGGAACGAGACGTTGTGTCCCTTATGCCACTAAACGCCTATCGCCCTCTGCAGCAGTCGTGAGAGGCTCTCAGGCTCTTCAGAACAAACGGTGAGTGAATGATGCACGCCGGCTTCCTTTTATACCGGATTTCCGGAGGCGGAGCTCGGCATGCAAATTTAATTCGCCAATTTTCATTGGCCTTTTCTAAAGTAGTCAGAGCTGATAGGTTCCCAAGAGCGAACCCCATCTGTCGTCTTCGACACAACGTCTCGTTCCCTCCATCAGGGAACCGAGGTTACATACGTAACCGAGACGTTATATCATAGTGCTGTACTTTATATCAATAAATATCATTTTAGTTTGTTTAGTTTCTGTTTGAATTCATTATTATTTATTGTTTATCTGTTTTATTTGAGTTCCTGTTTATTGAAATCAAATAAAATATTGTCCTAAAAGTGATTGGAAAAACTTAAACGAAACGGAAAATTGAAATGTTGCCTCAGAAACTGAAATTAGTTTAAGGCACTAAAATGATAATAACAAACAAAAAACAAAACAATAAATCTCATAGCAACATCAAAAATGAAACAAATAACAATTAAACAAAATTGCTAAAAATGTAACTAAAATGAATATGAAAACTACATATAAAATCTAATTTAAAATACGAATAAAACTAAAAACAAAACTATAATAACTGTAAATACGCACCGAAGTTTCAAAACGTTAAGTCATTTAAAGCCACAATATGGAATAATTTTGTTACGAAATATCCAAAAATCACTTGCACAGTGTGATATATTTCATGCAGTTGTGTTCATGCAGTTATGTTCCCAAGAATGTGAAAATCCAGAGAAATTCGTATTTAAAATATTGGCCCGTCCCTTGTCTCCCTTGTATTTATCGCATATCAGTGACGTAATATCCGGTGCTCCGCACTACCCTCCGTTTCCAGTTGGAGAAACTACGGCAACACGCAAATGCGGAAGTGTTTTGTAGCCAGTATCGTTGCTTATAAATACCGTGGGTTCGTTCCAATTTACTTTTCAAACGACGACCGTATGACTGTTTTAAACACGTAAAACTGTGTAGCATTATACTTCCAAATCAATTGACAAAGTCCAATATCAGTCGCGGACTAACGTAGCATTACATTCCACGTCTCTTGCAAGCTAATTCATTACGATGACATAAAATAAAATTAATTTGTTACCTCGTCCGTGAACATGATGGGTGATCTCCATCTGCCTCTGGATGGTGAAAACGACATGTCCCATAATTCCACTCGCCTACATAACGTCATGAAGCTTCGCCTTTTGTTGTTGTTGTTTCAAAAGTGCGCCATCTAGCGGTCCAAATATTCCATATTGTGGCTTTAAATAGTTAAAACTAAACAAAACTTTCTCTATGATAAATAAATCCATGGGTAGTTGACAGACATTAATAATATGTTAACTGATGCATGGCATGAAACAATTTTCTATAATAGGACTGTATTTATAAAAGCAAATTGTACATTCTAAAGTTAAATCGGTCAGCATGTTAACCTTCAAGAAGCAGCAATGGCTTCAAAATAAACAGAACTTGCTACAGTGTATCTTGTTTTAATAATTTGGCATGGTTCCTGGATTGAAAACTTTTAGGCAGCGATAAGTTTTATCTGTCCGTAGATTCGGGCTAGTTTGAATTCGTACGGTCCTGATACGCCATTGTAGCTTATTCCTGCCATTGTTTAGTTTGGCCCAGAGGTGTTGGTGCAGTAATTACTCAGGAGATGAATGTGGTGTTTTGTTAATGGGAACCCCTGTGTCTCCATGACCTCATAATGTGTTGGAATGGCCCTCTGTGGTTACAGATAGGAAGTGTGGGGAGTCTGACCCCATTTTCACTCACACACACACACATCACAGGACACATGTCTGCTGTTGCTTATCTGCAGATTTATGGTTTTGAAGCCCTTGAATAATAATCCAGAGCTGATAAGTGAAAGTCTAGGGATTAGAGACATTGAACTGCGTGTCACTGCATCTTTTGGTAATTCATGGAATTTAAAATGAACCATGACTTTGTTATGAAGATGTTTCGGCTCGGTGAAATATTTGTGTTTCTTTGAGCTGGTATATACAGTTTTACTTTATCGGAGTGCAGTTTTGCATAATGAAGTGCAAACTTCAAATATTTCCCAGAAGGCCATTTCTTCAATCAGTCCTAGGCGTTTAATCGAAAGCCAACTTGTTAAAAACCCTCCGTTACACACGTAACCTCAGGGGCTTCCCTGCTCACCTTTCTTATCCGTTATGTTAACATTAAACACTACAGTAGTTACAGTATATACTTCCATTCTCAGATTGTCAATGTCCTTCGGCTTTTGAAATGGAAAATGAAACCAGAGACGTCACTTCACGTGGAAAAAGAAAGGGCTCCTGCCGAAAGCCAAATCTCTCGAAATACACCACCTAATGCAGACTGTAAAGATAGAGTCCAAGTTTCCACGTCGGGAGAGATTGCAACGAGTGACATAGACGCTCCGCTTTCTGGTGGATGAGGAATCCTTTTTTTATTAATGACTTTTTTTAGCGATGACGTGCAAAATGGCACACATAAATATTTACACTTGTGCGATGATAGCAACATTTCCCTGGTTTCCCTGTGTAAATAACACGAAGAGCAGTTGGCCACAGTGATACAGCTGTGGCTGGAGTTGATGAAGACATTAATGTAGATCTTTATTGACGGAGTCGGGAGTGTTGCGCAATAGCTGGACCCTTAAGCTCTCAATCAAGATTTTATCGTCCAGTTTGTGTTGCCAAATGTGAATGCTTGTGTGAGATGTTGTTGACAGTGGATTTAGGTAAGCTTGTGATGAATGCTGTGATGAGTTTCTTCAGTGTTTGTCTGAAGTCAGCAATGGTAAATGGAATAGTCCAAATGGGTGAAAGCAGTTGTAGGTTTAAAAACAATCTTAAAAGTACACTTGATGCTGAATCCACACTATATACATAATATTAAACGGGGTGGACAAATTATTTTCTTTGCTGTTGTGGTGATGGTCAGTTGCATTGCGTTTATTTTTCGTACCCCTCGGCGGATATTTTGCTTGTTATAAGTATAAACTTAAAAAGTAATTTGGCTTCTTAAGTAAATGTGTCTTCATTTACGAATTATTTATATTTGTACTGAAAAAAAAGACAAGAATACTACCGATTTTTTTCAGTGCTGCCCCATCTAAGCATCTGTAACAACCACCCCAACACCATGTGAAGGGTTTTGCTGAAATTGTGCGATTAATATTTTGTGATGCAATCGTAGTCGTACCCAAAACTACAAGACTGGTTGCCATGGTATGGCATGTTTTTCTGCCTCATTAATATGTTAAGTCTGACATCATGACACATTTTGACAAGTAGTCTCACAGTGACTGATGTCCCTGTCCAGTTATAACAACTGGTGTGCATTATACTTGAATGTAGGCATTTCATGGTATGGGGTGGGAATCGAAAATCAATTCCAATTCTGGAATCAGAATCGAAAGGTTAGGAATCGGATACTTGATATACAATTCAAATTTCAATTCCAAATGTTAAAGGGATAGTTCGCCCAAAAATGAAAATTTCGTCAGCATGTTCTCACCCTCATGTAATGTAATAACTGTATACATTGCTTTGTTCGGATGACCACAGAGAAAGATATTTGGTAGAATGTTAGCAATTTTCACTTCTGGGACACCATTGACTATCTTTTTAACTTGTGATCTGCTAATATCTCAACAAAAGCCCTCATAAAAGTTAATATTTATACTGTAGTAACCATAGTTTAACTATGGTATTTGTGGTAAAGCACAGTAACCACAAATGTACCATAGTTTCATTATAGTAACTATAGTTTACCCATGATATTTGTAGTTAAACTATGGTAATACAGATTGTAATAAATCGGAAAAAACATGGTTACTTCGTGAAAAATTAAGAAATACAATACAATAAGCATAAGATAAAGATGTAGAGAGTAAAGCTATGTGTGTATGTAAATATGTACAAGTAAAAAATAAGAATAGACTAAGGCTAATAATACATCATTTACAGGCAAATAATATATCATTTATATTTGAATTAAGCAGGCTACATTACCATTCAGGTTGACATCTAAATGTTTTACTTCAACCTGGGAATAGATGAGAATCAAAATCAATAAGCGGTATTGGAATTGATAAAATGAACAAAATGATACGCAACCCTAGTCGTGATGTGCATTGATAACTTTGTTTTTGAATGTGTAATAATGTAAATGAGCCACATCACTTGTGTTCTAAATAGTTTTGTTTCTTTCGCAAAAAAAATTCTGCATTCAGTTAAATACATTTTTAGCTTTTCCTTGCTAGAGGCCAATGTAATTTCTTTGATAAATCTATAGAAGATATCATTGAAAGACTACAGCAGGAGGTCATGTGCGGTGACCGGGGTTGGATCCTCCCTGCGGTAGCATTATTAATTTATCGTCCCACAAGGCTTTCTTCCACCAGCTGCAGAGACTCGCTCGCAGTCAGTGTTCTGGACTACAGGTGTCGGGGAGAAACTTGTTCTTCTCCAAAACAGAGTTTCCCCTCGAGGCTCCCAGACAGAAAACAGTGTCAAGTCACCTAATTCTCAGCCATTTAACCCATTGTTTGCTTTGCTTCCAAAGGAAGATTTTTTTGCTCAGCGTTGCTCTCTTACAGCTCTGTGATGTTTTATTTATTTTTTAACTTCATTATAAGAACAGTAATAATATAAAAACATATGATACTACTGTAAATGCTACATTACCATTTGGATATTTTGCTGACATATATATTTTATATTCAAAAGTGAGAAGAATAACAAAGCGATCCATCCAGTAAAACTATGCAGCTATAAGATTAATATGGATAGCACAATTTTATGAGAAATATTTGAGTTAATATTGAAAGCTTGTTCATTTTTAATATCTTTATTTGTTGTTTGTATGTTTTTATACGTATCTGTTGTATGTTGGTATATAGTCTGTTTATGATATTGATTATAGTTCACCCAACACTGAGAAATGTGTCCTTTACTCATATCGCTTCGAACCCATGACATACTCTCTTATGTATAAGACAAAAGGTCGAATATTATTGGGGTCAGATGCTGTCAAGCTCCAAAATGATAATTGTTCCATTAAAGTATGAAACACAAATTGACTTATGATAAAACAAAAGATTTGTAGTATCTATGTCACACTTTTAATCATGTCTAAGCACCTAGTATAGTCTTCAAAACATAAAGTTTCGTATTCCACAGCACAAAATGACGTTCTCTCTGCTGGCTTTGAAACAACCTGAGAGCGAGTAAATGACACAATTTTCTTTGTGAGTGAACTATCCCTTTAATGTTTGGAGGACACTGCAGGGGAACAGTAACATCTAGCCAAATGACAGTGTTGAAAATGCAGAGCAAAAGAAAAATACCCCCTCCCTTCATCAACAAGCCCCCAGTACTCACACACACGCACATTTAAACAGCGCTGACCTCACCCCCATGTGCAATGCCAGAGTCTCTCCCCCACTAGTTTTCTCTCCTTCCTCCTTTCGTTCGCCGCCCACTCTCGTTTCTCCTCCTCGTATGAAAGAAGCGTCTCCTCATGTAGCGAGTGCATGGAGAAGTCTGTCAGTGTGTTTGTCAGCGCAGGGCAGAGAGAGTTGGGCAGGCAGGACCAGTGAACACCGGCGGGTGATGAATACAATCTCGACTGCCCGGAGCGTTTGGATCGCAGCAAGAGTTCGCTTTTAGATATCCGGACAGCATCAGTCACTTTTATTCACTTTCTTGCGCTTCTAAACATATACACACCCTTACAAAGCTGCACACGGTATATGCATACACAGGTGTGAGTGGCACACATTACCCATAATTCAGTGAATTGTTTGGCATCGTTCTTCTTATCGGGATATCGCAGGGAAAAACAGACACAGGAGGACGTTGAGAAAAAAAGGGACAATTTACTCCTTCGTTTTCAGGAACGTGGCTGGCGTGTGTGTCGCATGTGTGTGTGATGCGTCTGTAATCGGGACTCACCATGCGTGCTCATAGACTGACTCTGCTGCTTTGCTTTGGCTTTGCTCTCTGCATCTGTTTAGTCAACGCTCAGCCGCCATCCGGCCAACATTCGCCCGGAGTCATCCGTGGGGGTGCAGAGCGTATCAAGGTTATGTTCACCCCCACCATCTGCAGACCGCGCTGCACGCATGGACGCTGCACCAACTACTGTGAGCGGGGAAATGTCACCACCATCTACAACAATGAGCAGGGACGACAACCGGTGCCCGGATCTGGCTTTAGAGTTTGTGAGTACGCACACACACACACACACTCCTAGCCCAAAACAAAAATTCTGTCATCATTGATTTACCCTCATGTCATTTAAAACCTATTTGTGGCTCTTTCTTCTGTGGAGCAATAAAGAAGATATTTTTGAGAAATGTCTCAGTGGTTTTGTGTTCATACAATGGAAGTCAATGGGGACCAATGTTGTTTGATTACCAACACTCTTCAAAACATCTTCTTTTGTGTTTGCAGAAGAAAGTCATACACTCTTATAAAGGATGTGTTAACATTTTTCAAAAGCATTATCGACTTTTATAGTTTTACAAATGTGGACAACCAAAGAGAAATTTTGTCAGGTGTACTGTAGCTCACCTCTGTAGACACATTGCTCCCCAAAGTATGTGAAGCACACTCACACATGCACAGACCTGCAGGTGTGTACGACATCTATCTTCAAGTATTTACGAGCAGTGTGTTTGTATTTAGACATCTGTTGCGTCGGTGTTATTCAGGAACAACAAATGTGAGGGGTGTGGCCTTCAGTGATGCTTAACAGACCTCTGTTAGAGACTTTCGTCTGTCCTGAGAGATGAAGGTCATGACCTGAGCATCTGGGTTGAGATGCTTATCAAACGTTTTGAAGTTCTTTCATGGTAAAACCAGGGTATTTATTTAACATATGGGTGTTTGGGTGCATAGGAATAATCTGAATACTTGAGGGGGACAAAAAAGGATACACCTTGAAGGTTTGGCTCATGAATATATTATTCATAATATTCTGTAGGTCACTGTTTAACATTTGCCGAACTGACTTTTCCTTGGTCTTAAAGTAGGCTTTTTTTGTTGGTATTGGAAACTTTCAATAAAAATGTGATACGTTTTGTAACATTGTGTCTGTTACGGACTGCCACGGTGCCGTCTATTCTGGTCTTTTTTGGATTAAACAAAATCCCTAGGCAACTGACGCTGGTTTGCACTCGGGACTTGCTTTCTATTCAGAGCTTCGCTTTTTGTCCAAGAGGAAATCGGCTCCAACAACCCAGAAACATTGTGACCTATTTATACAAGTGCCGCCTGTAATCTCCATCAAGACAAGCCCATTATGGGCCGCTGAAATGAACTTGTAAAACAACAAAGCCTCCTCTGACAAATTTTATACAAGGAGATGATCATTTGTGCTTTAGTCTGGTAAACATGCTTCCCCTTCATAAAAGGAGGTGATTTATACACGTTATCCAACGGTGTGGCACCACATGCGCTCGGCTCGAGCTGTTAGGAGGTAAATGATGTGCATGATAGCGCACATGTTTGTGGAATCAAAGGAATGCCATTGGCTTCCAGTTTTGAGATATTGTAGCAGTGGGTATGTTTTGAAACATTGTCTCGGACACCTAAACTACTGCCCGTGTTGTTGAGTGGATTCTGGAGTTTGGATCATCTTGAGTGTTTTTGTGGTCCTGGTGCATTCAGTGTTGAGCCCAGAGTGCTGGTTTTCATTTTGGTCTTCTTGGATCATTTGAATGCACGTATTGTGTTTTACTTTTGATGTGGTTTGGACTTCAACATGCCAATTCAAAATAGTTGCTAGTGAAGGGCCTGGGGCTGTTACCTGACTATCACCATTGTTATGATGTCATTTTCCAGTAACTTGGGAGTATTTTGTTGTATTCATGCTGTATTTTGGGCGGGGGACGGTTCTGGCAAAAACTGAGCAGCTTTTATTGACATGAGAGCAATGCCAGTGGAGTTATATTATATAGTTTGACATGGTAAAACATACGACTGATGAGAAACCTTCTAGCATCACAGTCTCGCTGTCTTCCCTTCCCACAAATGTTTATATAAATGATGTTTAAATAACTCAAGCCCTATTGCTGTTCGGCTAGATTGAATTCCAATTAGAATTGAAATAATTTGTTGCCACAATTCTTTAACGTTTGCTCAATCCTTATTGTGTAGATTCATTTTTAAGAATCGTTTAGCCGGGTAATTTTCAGCCTTTGTCAAATTATTGTCATATGGTACCAATACACTGTCCGAAAAAAAGTACACAACTGTACCTTTCACCGTCACTGGAGTGTACCTCTAAAAGTTCACTTTGGTGTGCATAACTGTACCCTTAAGACCTATTGTGTACCTCTAAATGTACAGATAATGTTAGCGAAACAAAACATTTAACAACAGGTGTTTAGGGGTAAAATTATGTAACCAAAAATTAATATACCACCTCAGTAATGGCTACTGTACCCCAAAGGTTGTTTGTGCAATTACTTTATTATGACCTATAATTACATTTTAAAGATGTAAAAAAAATTGTATTGCATCACGTGTGATGTCATAAAATGACATTTGAACGCTGCTCCCAATCAAAATGTGGGTTTGTTTGAACTTAACTTGAACTTTTTGGATGGGCCCTCACCCAGTGCTTTTCCAATATTTCATTGAATTTTCTTTTATTTATTTTGCCGTAATGGAGATTTGTGTTTCCTGGCGTTCTTGTATGGCTGACGTGATGCTCCACCAATTGAGTTATGTGATTTTCTGATTAGCACGCAAAAGAAACCCCACAAAATAGTAAGACGAAGGGTCATTCTGCCGGAAAAGCAGCTATTTTATTAAACACCCCATGGATTATATTTGAGGGAACTGACAAGCAACCTATAAGGTCGTGTGAGTTGGAGGATATGTTACCACTAGCACGCAGGTTCTGGGTGAACGAAAAGAAAAAGCTTGCGATCGTTCAATCGCTTTAACCGGAGAAGAATGGAGACATGCACTTCCTGTGTGCATCATTAATGTGCCTGTCTGAAGAGCAATCAAGCAGCCATTAGTTCTCACACCGTACATGTGTTATATCTCTCAGGGTTAACTCATTTACCTGCAGTGGACCTCAGGGGCCTGAAAAACATCTGGACGATGGCACAGGGCCAGAGAATATCAGAGACATTCCTCAATCTGTCAGAGTGTGTGCATGCATGTGCATCTCTTATTCCGCATGCATTTACACATGAGTGGATGATCCACAAAAACCTATTAGTGCAGCGTCCATTTGACAGAAGTGTACATAAACTCATGTATTAATGGATTTTAGGGGATAGGAGATATATTGCACGGTAAACGTTTTAACTCCAGTGTGTAAGATACATTATCTTTGTATACTTTCATGGCTCTTGCAGGACTGCACTTACATACTAGAGTGACCTTGTATACTAAACCAGCCGCTGCCATTGAAATACATGAGACAACTCACAGATATTTTTTGTAATTTTGTATTACTTTAGTGTTCATGTGCCTTGCTGTAACTCTCCATAGAAAATCTAGAATAGAAATCTTTACAGCATGTGTCTTTAATTTACCTCAAAGTTTTTCTCCCTTTGCTTTATAATTTTCCCCTTTAATCAGATCTTGGTCAGCTATGAAGTTCATAGAGATACATGCAAATACTCGTGTGTATTAATACAAAGAAAACTTTTTTAAGACACTCTACTTGAGGTATATCCAGTAAACAGATGTCCACTAAATGTCCAGTCTTGCTTTCCTAGACCTTAAGACATAAATGTGACCCTGAAGCACAAAACCAGCCATAAGGGTACAGTTTTGGAAACTGAGATTTATACATCATCTGAAAGCTGAACAAATAACTTTCCATTGATGTGTGGTTTGGTAGGATAGGACGATATTTGATAGAGATACAACTATTTAAAACTCTGGAATCTGAGGGTGCATAAAAAAATGATATTGAGGAAATCGCCTTATCGTTGATAAGAAGAAACAGATTGTTTACACTGTAATGCTGTTGTGGAGAGTAGATAAACCCGAAAGCTGAAATTCTTAGCTTTACATAGATACCAAACTTATGTTGGTAATTCCCGAAGAGCGGACAGCAGCGAGGGTTGCTTGTAGGTGTGTTTCCGGCCATTTAGGAAACAGATACACTAGTAACAGTGACTTCCTCTGGATGAAGTTTGAAGTGTAAATGAGAACGTAACCGATCTTCCCTGCCTGGATCCTCTCCAATGAAAATGTCTTTTTTTCACATTCGTATCCTATCAACGGTTTTATAATTTTGTTGTTTCGGTCAAGCAGAGCATCCCTGGTGTTTCTTCATTTCAAAATAATTTTATTTACATATTTTTCCGATCACTGAAAGGGCTTCCTGTTTTATAGATGAAGCCAATATTTATCTGAACCCTTAATAGTTTCAAAACAACTGTGTATCCATGGTCTTAAAGTTCACAAATTGATAGAAAATAGAGGGTAATGGTTACAAGGAATTTTCAGTTGTAGTGTTATGAAGTGCAAGCGGACTACCAGCTGTTTATATTTACATGGATGGGCTGACGGGTAAACGATCGTCCTGGTATAAAGACCACCACACCTCCTTTATCTATGAACTACAAACCTCTGCCACATCATATTCAAACAACGCCCTGCTCACCCTCTCCCTCTTTCTTTCTCAATTTACATCTGGAACGGTCTGTGGTAAAATACAATTTGGCTGGCTGATATACAGATCATGAGGTCAGAAGGTTTTTTTACTGAAGAAGAGAGATTTTATACAAGGCTTGGTCTTGTGTGTTTGTGTGTAGAACACTAAATCCACAAAGTTCATAGGCTAATTATTTAAGTAAAATACAAACTACACAAAATGTACACTATGTTTGGACTTATTAGGTCATGTTCACACTTGACTTTTGAAGCTGCTAGCGTCTGTTTTACACTATAATCCTATGGAGTAAACCGTGTTTTCAAAATTGTCCCGAGCGCTTTTTAAACGCCAGCGCCAGCGTCTTTTTTCTGCAGCTCAGAGCGTCTTTTGAGGTTGAAAAAAGTTCAACTTTTCTGAAAAAATCCGCCCTATGTCATGCACGTTTTTCACAGCTGATGGCAGAGACCTGTGGTTTCCATGACAACATGCGAGGAACATGGTTGGTTGAGAAGGCTCAAGCTCAAAAATGCTATGCTGGCCAAAATGCCCATTGGAGCATAGTTTTGTATAAAAGTTGAATTTTTCACTTTCAATAACTTTTGATTGCATTTCCAGCGAGAAATTAGTACTATAGTTTTAAATATGTTATTGGTTATTGCAAAGATGCTCTCTGTTTATAATTCAAATAGAATTCTGTTACGCTGCCAATGAAGCCTGTCGCTCTAAGCTGCCTTCGTGCACAAATGCTATCTTTGAACATTGCCGGCTATTTTTTGTAACCACAATGCTACGAGCGTTTTTTTTACTAAAAAAGCGCCATTGTCAACTTTTTCTTGTCAAAAAAGAAGTCAAATGTGAACACGGTCTTAGATGACATTTTAGTTTTTATTGTCTGCAGTCTCAGCTACTGTATGTCCGAAGCAGCTTTTTCTGTCTAGGTAAAGCACACAAGTGCTGCTTTTTTCCTCTGTTTGTCATGAAATTATTTGCAGGTTGGTCCAGCTACTGCAAATGTGGGTGTTTAGAATAATACAAAAACTATTTTTGCTCCCGCCTTATGGCAGCTGTCTTTAAAGTCACCATTACATCAAAATGTACTATTCTTATTAACTATTCTTATTTTTTTATGATTTACCTGTGCAAATGAATGTGTCCTCATAATCTTAAAACCCCTCTCAATCTTGAAAACGTAAAAAAAAAAACTCAAAATGACGATTCTTCTCTTCGTCTCACAAGCATGATGTGGAGCTATCAGGGACTCATTTCTTCCCCTACCCACCAGTTCCATGTCACTGAACAGATTTAAATCTGACTCAATTTTGTCAGCACAATGATCCAATCAGTTTGCGATGGACAAAAGCAAGTCCCCCGTACATTTTCCACATTTCAGAAGCCGTTTTACTTGGATATGACACGTCCGGAAAAAGACAATTGCAACTTCTATTTCATGCCAACTTTAATTATTTAATTTCAATTCATTTGTAGTTATTCTCCACATACATGTTGTTCTGGGTATGTGAAGGGTCAACGGTCTACGTAAATGTTCACATTATTTATATACTGTAGTATCACACACTCAATATACCAGATATGTCGTTTTTTTCAGTGTTGCATCTTATGTCTGTGATGTCCCCTCCTTTCTTCTTGGCTTCTTCAGATGTTCTGCTGAAGTTCTATGGAAAAAGATGTTTTAATGCACTTCAGTTGTGACTGAATATCAAATACTCTGATGGCCTTCATGACTGTAAACTGTGATCTGAATCTGATGCAGTGGTCGAAAGTTAGAATAAAATCTAATGTGAACATTTGGTCTAAACACCTCACATGACGTGCATTGACAAAATGGAAAATCCAGGTTGTCGAAGAAAATGCCTCAAACCACATTCCCTCCTGCCTTTTGCGTTAATTAAACCGCTTCCTGTGCAAAGCACAATCCTTTCCTGGACTACTGTAGCACTGCAAAACAGCTCATTTGTGCCAGAGAGATTCAAGTAGATGATTCAGTGATTAAACCTTCTGAAGAAATTAAAGGTCAAGCGGGTTTCAGGTAAGCCCTGCTGCCAGTCAGACTACACAAGACAGAATGTATGTGCTTAGGTCATTTCCTCTTTACACGCCTGTGAGCACAGCTACCCTTGAGTCATCGGCTTTCCTAAAATGTGAATTGAGGTTCATTTTCTAATATGGAAGAATAGTTTGGTCTCACGCTCATCATGATCAGTAAAATAGGCCATTGCATGTTGTGTTGCATGGTAATGTTTGAAACCAGCACCAAACCAGCATGGAAAGCCATTGCAGTTGTACCTAAAACCTTAAGGAAATTGATGCTCATATTATATATGATTCAGATGTCTGTCAAACTGTTGAATCTTCTCTGGAGCAATCGTGTTTATTTGGAGACTCATGCTATGTCAGGGAGGCCGTTTGGTAGCAAACAAAGCACTTCAATGTACACAAATGAGCGCCTGCACATTATCTCTCCCCAGAGCCTGTAAAAACACACGTGCAAACCAACACACACAACAGAAAGTCATTCTTGACACTCGGAGTGGTTTTCAATGACACATGCACACAAGTGGCCACAAGTGGCCCAGCGTAGAACCCTGCCATAAAAATGATGAATACGTGTGGACTTTGGATGCCGTTCAGCCATCCAGCTTCCGCTAAACCTTGGCTAATAGTTGCGTGTCTGTCTCTGAGGAACGAAAGGTAAAACTCATCTAACTGAACATAATTGCTTGGGTGACCTCAGCGTCTTAAGACTGAATGAAAGTCAAATCACACGCATACTTTTGTCACCACCAGCTGAGAGGAATTGGGCCTGCCAAAGCGAGCTGACCTTTTCTCCACACTGATTTTATGTGTTACTTTTTCAATCTTACAGGAAAGCAAGACTGGCCTACTGATATATAGTGTCATTTCTCTTTATGGAAACGTGGTTTTGTTTAAATGTGGGCTTGCTGCAAAGTTTCCACACAGCATGCCGTTCCCACATCTTTAGGAATATTTGAAATTGGTGGTGAAACATCGGTTTAGTCACTTTATTCAACTTTAATGAAAATTTACAAAGACATAACGTACAAAGACATTTTTGTCATAATGTCCGTTGGTAATTCATGCACAATAAGTAACCAGAAATAAGCATTTAAGTATATAGGATGTTTTTTGATGTCACGTGGTTTGGTTATGTCACATTCACTCTCTTAATCTTCTTCAAAATCAAACTTGTTTTCGCTTTCCATCACATTAGGTTTGTTTATTCTCTTCCTGTAAGGAGCGTATTCTGCATTTTGTGTGTTTGACAGATGTGTTTGGATCTAGCGATTGCGTTGGAGCGTTGTTTTATAGCCTGAAGGAATGAAGAATGCTGCCATTTTATAGTAATTTGGGTTTATTTCTCTCATCTTTGTAACTAATGTTCTCTCTTTTTCTCTGCAGTCGTGTGTCCTATGTTGTGTAAGAACGGAGGTGTGTGCATTCAGAAGGACCAGTGTCTGTGCCCATCCAGCTTCACTGGGAAGTTCTGCCAAATCCCCATCTCTCCTGGCTCTTCCACCAATGATGTTGAAAAACCATCGTCAGATGCTGCCGATTCAGCCAATCACCCGATGACGTCTGAGTACATGCTGCCACTGCAGACTCCGGAGCAAAGCAACACCAATGGTGAGTTGCCGAGAGTGTGCACAAGCTGTAAATCTGACCATAGTACAGCGGGTCCTAACGCGTCTCCGCTGGAAAGTCTTTATAATAATAACTCTGGTCCTAGCTCCTGCCAGTCCTTTATCCTTCTTTTTGTCCTTAAAATCAACAGACCCTTAACTTTTATATGTAATAAATAAGACATCGCTCTTTCTAAAGTCTTTCTAATGCCCGCTTGCTCTCCTGTCAACATGAGTGGACACGCCCCTTACTGCTGATTGGCTACAAATTTGTTTCGGTACTCGGCCCGACTCAGTTTTCTAAAGCGTTTTTGAAAAAATGCCTTTAAGTAATCTACTGTATGTAAGTATATTGCCCAACACCTTTGCAAGCCGAATTACATCAAATTAAGTGAAAATTCTCAGAAAGAGTAATATGTGCTTTGGCAATAAGGTGAGTTATGTAACCCATGACCACGGAGCCAGACTGTTTCATGATGATGAAAAATAACAGTGTCGCAGGCTGGTGACATTTATTTTCTATTTTCATTTGGCAGTGGCTCACAATTTGGACGCATCCCAAAAGTGCCAGTATCAGCCTCGCTGTTTATTCAAAGCACAGCGTTGAATGAAAGCAGAAACATGCCCGATACATCATGCAAATGTCAGTCACATCTGGAATGTCTAAACACGGTAGTAGATCATGTGTCCGTCAAAACATCAAGACAGGATAAATGTGTGCTGGGAGTCCTGACGTCAGCCTGTACCATATCCATCGAGAAACATAAGCTCCGAACTTTAACTTAATCAAGAAACTTTGGCCAGTGTCAGGATGTGGCCCCTGCTAAGCTGTGATGGCATTTTAATTTCTTTTTGGGGCTTTTTTGCCTCTTTATTAGACAGACGTAATCGAGGGTGACGGGAAGCTATTAAAAAGGGGGTAAGGGAAAAGGACCAGAACACAGCACAGGCCAGAAGTGAATCTGCATCACACAAATGAGCACCATTGACTACCGATGGAAAATGCCATAGCTCAAGTGGATTTTTTATCTTATTTAATTTTATAAGGCCCAATGCCATGTGATTTTAGCACTGCATTTGGCATCATGCCTAAGAAAAAAACTTTGTTATGGTAAAAAGTAAAAATAATTAAAAAAGTTAAATCAAAATCTGACGGTCACACAGTAAATGCATCACATACTTTGCTGTTTAGTTCTTTCCAAATTTGTGTTTATATATTCAAGCAATAATGATGAATGTTTTTCAGTTTCCATCTGTCATTTCTTTGAGGAGTGTCAGGTGAGTTCATTTTTTGGCATGGATCAAAATTACAAAGGCCACCTCTGTAACCTTCTGTATGTTGAAGAAAAAAGACGAATTGCGTTATAAATGTTTCCCGGCTACAGAGAACTGACTTATGAGTTTTGTCTGCAGGCACATGCTTTTAAAGGTGTGAAGATGGATTTACGACTGGCCTGTGATGTGTCTCCATCATGTTTCACCGCTCTGCCTTATAATTTCCTCTGATTTGATCTCTCTGTCATTGGGAGGAGACAAACAGAAACATCGTCCTGGGCCTTGTAATAAGGCACGGCCAACTAATAGTGTCTTCACACTGCTTATTGTAAAGGGGTTAGGTTATTGTAGCTTATAATTTAGTCCTAGGCTTCATAAATTACAGTGGCAGTGCTAAAAAATAGGATACATTACTTTGTATTTCAGCATAAACTCTGAATATAGAGGAACTATAATTCGTTCTTTTCACAGTAAGTTCTAGATGCATGAACCTGGTGTTCTTGCATGTAGTGAAAGTTGCCAAATTTACTGACTACTTGCCAGGAGGGAGTGCAAATATTGGAAATAATTTTGCACAGATAAGGATGGTAAGCAATTTTATCACTAGCATTACTCAAATATTGATGAAGTGTTTGACTTTTACTTCAAAACGGTGCACATTTAATGCATGTTTTGGTGCTCTGGAATCTTTTTGTTTGTAACAACAACACAGCTTTGCTGTGGCTCAGTGGTTAGAGTATAGCGCTAGCAACACAAAGATCATGGGTTCGATCCCAGGGGATTGCACATAGTCAGAAACAAATGTATAGTACAATGCACTTTGGATAAAAGCGTCTGCCAAATGTATGGATCCACAAATTGAAGGATGAGTTGAAATGATGTTTTGTGGTTGTCAACAGCTCAGCACAGATGCTACCCAGAGCTTTTCTTCTGTCTGTGTTCGAAAATAACAGCTTCTTTTTTGTTTGGTTTTACAGTAAAATAAAGGGAAGTGACATTATGGCCAGAAATAAGTTGTAACTTACACATACACATAAAGGTACTGTGGAGAATAGCGTGATCTGAAGTTCTTCAACTTTATTGTACGAGATGACTTTAAGATGGCACAAAATGGTAGTTAAAGGGACAGTTCACCCCAAAATAAAAAGTCTGTCCTTATATACTTACCATCGAGTTCCAAATCTGTATAAATGTCTTTGTTTTGATGAACACTGAGAAATATATTTGGAAGAATGCTTGTCACCAAACAGTTCTAGGGCACCATTGGCTACCATTGTAGGAAAAATTGCATTGGTAGACAAAAGTGCCCCTGAACTGTTTTCCTTCATTCTTCAAAAAAATCTTCTTTTGTGTTCAACAGAGCAAAGACAATTATGACACAATCTTTCCTACTATGGTAGTCAATGGTTCCTCAGAACTGTTTGGTCACATGCATTCTTCCAAATATCTTTCTCTGTGTTCATCAAAACAAAGACATTTATTTGGGGTGAGTAAACTATGACAGAATTTTCATTTTTGGATGAACTGTTCCTTTAAATTAGCTTGCTTCAACTATATAAGGTGAAACATTACTTTGGTATTTTGTTTCACAGTTTTTTCTTGGTTCTCATGCTGTTAGGGGCTAGTGCCAGGGAGGACCTCTTATTGTGCAAGCGTTAACTTGGATCAGGGTTATTGGCCCTAAAGACTGTCTACACTGTTGTGTAACAATACGATTCGCAAACTAAACCTAATGTTCCCAGATGGTCCTGGAGAGATGTTCTGCAAATGAGACCCATACTCTCTATATCATATTTAGGCCTTCATTATAAGATAGCCATGTGTCTTAAACACACATATACACTATTCATCCAGACATTAAAATCATTAGCTATTCTTTTATTCAACATTTAGGACTGGAAAACGACCGCATTGTTTTTTACTGCCTGTTTGGCAAGACATGGGTGATCCCGGAGGAAAATTGGAAAAAGCTTTTTGCCAAATTTAATCTCCCAGAGGCACCATAGTGAGTCACGGTTCGAACATTTTTCAGGAGAATGAGTTCTCTGTTTTCTGAGATCGTAACATTCGGTTCTCCCTGTGCTTTTCGCTTTCATTGTGTTATTTCTGGAGCATCAGTCTGTTTATGTGAAAAACAGTAAACGCGTAACAGGAATGAGGACTCTTTCTCAAGTGTGGGGCGTGAGTGACAGATGGGGTGGGCCGTAAATTCCTGAAGTCGGTTGCATTGTGTGAATCGCAGATAGTGTTATGACATGACCCGTGACAGCTGGCCTTGAAGCAATGACGGAGGGGTCAGAATATGTGTGTGAGTAAGCGTGTTAGGAATGGTTATAAAGCCTTCTCAGTGTTTACAGGCATGTTCATGGGAAGCAGTGCGGTTGCCATGTTTGAGAGATTCTTCCCAGGGGTCGGTTTTTATTGCGACTAAAAGATTTCAGGCATTTTCCTTTTGGTATATGTGGGTCACATTAAACTGTCTTGGAAACTTGTTGCAATGCCATTATCATTTTTTTCGCTTCCTTTTAAGTGCCATTTATGCATTTTATTGTTTCTCGCATAATTAACTCACCGTGATGCCACCACAGATGTGTATGACTTCATTTCTTCAGTCGAACACAAACAAGTCATTGTATACTAAAATGCCTTCATGTTTCCCTCTTCTATGGGGATCTGAGCTCCAAAAAGCCCATACATCCATCATTGATGTAATCCACATGAATCAAATGGGTTAATAAATGACTTATTGTCTGGCATTTACTTACCACTACAATGTGGATCAGACCTCATGCTGACAGGATGCCTCATGCTTTTTTCTCTCTTCAGGGTTCCCCATGGTGAAGGTAAGAGTCCAGCACCCTCCAGAGGCCAGTGTTAAAATCCACCAGGTGTTAAAGGTGGGTTACGGACCCTCCGTGCACCAGCAGTCCGAAATGGTCACCTGGTCCGCAGGGCTTTCGGGTGCTCGCACGCACCATCTTCCAGGGGAGAGAGCAGAGGCCCCGCCCCCACAGATACAAGCCCAGACCATACGTGGAGATTCAGTGTACACCGAATCATCTGGATTTAAATACTGCTTCAGAGAAATCCGCAATGGACAGGTTAGATTGAAGCTCCTTTGTTTCAGATCTGTTCTCAATTCTCATACTTTACATATCTTTCGTTTAGCAGCAGATTCAGATCTAGCTAGAATAAAGCTCACCCCTGTGTAAGCTCGGAGTATGATGGATAAATTGGGGTCGGCTTGTATATGAATGTGATATAATATTTAATATTCATTTTTGCAGTTTATTTTTCATACTGTAAACTGTTTGAGAGCTTTATGTTGTAACTGTTTGAGAGTATGTCTGCATATTAATCCAACTTGAAAAAGTTTTCAATAATCAAGTGAATAAAAGTGAATCCACTAAATGAACGTATACGTCTTCTTTCTGTCCCACAGTGCAGTTCTCCTCTGCCCGGTCTGCGGACACAAGAGATCTGCTGCCGGGGGTTCGGGAAAGCCTGGGGTATCAACGAATGCACGCTCTGCCCAACCGGCTCAGGTGAGTCTTATTCCAGCTGCCGGACCACCTCACTGCTGTCAGACGGGATTATGTTGCAACAATAAAAACCTTTTGCTGGGAGATACAGGTTTAGAAGCACCGTTTGTACTCTGAGAACAAACGGGCAACAAAGCACTAAATAAAAACAGGTTTGTTCCCTCTGAACGAACAAGGTCAAAACATACGTCTTGTAAAGCAGAAAATGCAGCAGACGCTGTGACTTCAGGAGATAAACATAGCTTGTTCGGGGTTCTTGGGCTTGTAATTTTAGTCTTGCTATTATTATTGTAACAGTCAAAGTGCCGCCATCAAACAGCTGCCCGTCTGGCCAAACATTACAGTATTTACATTCCTGATAAATATTTTTTCCTTCATAGCTTTAATAGCAAGTGACACCATCTTTCCATGTAAAAAAGGATGACATATTCAATGGTTATTTTATGAGACAGTAATACAGATATAAAACATGCAGTGTTTGATACAGTGAAGCCAAAATTTTACTGGATATGCGCTCACACTTTTTTGAGTTAAAACAGTGTTGTCATATTATTGGTTATAGTGGCTTTTCTTTAAAAAATTAACATTAAAACAATATTAGAACATCCAAAATAGAACAGACCAATGGAAGATGACCCTATAGCCTAAAACACACGTGACAACTTACCCCGTCCTGACATCTATGACAAATACATTTAGCCTTACACCAAAGTTCAACTTTTCGATTGAAACCGACCTTGCATTGTTTTCCTTTGCCTGTGTAGTTGGCCGTATTGTGTTCATTTGTTTCAGTTCACAAATGATTCTAATTTAAAACAGTTTTGAAGTAAATGTTTGAAAGCGACACACAAGAGCACTGTTAGAAAATACAAACATTTGCGCAATCTGACTTTGGATTTGAAACCTAGTTACAGAGATGTTCTCTTGAAATCTTCTGGGCACTTCTTCTGTTGTTCCTTTGTCTTGTTTGCCAGCACTGTATTTTCATAACTGCGTGCCGACCCTGAGGGGTTGATGACTCTGAAGAAAAAACTGTTACATAATTTCACCCAGTGCTGTTAAGGGTCTATACAACACAATGCGATAGTTTGTGTTGTGCCCCAGCGCCACACATATTTAACTTCACAGGGACAAACAGTTATTTTTCTTTTTCATGAGGCACTGCGGAAACTATTTCTGAAACGCTGGAAGTCTTTGTTGTGAAAAACAGATTAGTCCACATGTCTTACCTCATGAAGAGTAGTCACTCGCTCTACATTTAGATGATGAGGTGCAAAGCTCTTCACAGGAAACCGAGGGTTTGGTCAACGACCAAATGAGTAAGAGAAAGAGGTTGTAATACATTTTCTCACATGTAAGAACAAAAACAAAATCGCCTGCTGGAGAGGCTTAGTCCAGATCTGGCTGTTTATTGTTGTACTAGTTTTATCCATATTGTTTATAAATCACATGCTGTGGTCTTGAGAGTAATTTCTGCAGGCATTCTTACAGTAGCAGAGGTCATTGAAGCTCAATGTGCTGCTGTCTTCACAGGAAACAGTGTGAATGGACAGGGGAGTTGCCCGAAAGGCTTTGAGAGGGTCAACGGGACGCAGTGTGTGGGTAAGAGTCCTCTTTCTTGGATGAGTGATAGTGCTCATGTTCTTTTTCACAGGAGCCAAAACGTCTTCTCTACTTTATCGAGGGACAGACAAATTAATCTTCTGGGGTAATCCAGGGTTGTTCATAAACCTGGGTTAAAACAAACCTTTTCATTTAAGATTTCATTTCATGTTGAAATGGGAACAGTGGTGATGCTTCATGATCCTCCAGAATGATCAACCAAAATGAGACCATTTGCCTCTTGGCTAACAAGAACTACAAGTACCACGCTCCAAAAAAGAGTGTTACTTAAAGTTAGAGTTGGATGAAAAAGGCACAAATTTAAGCAATAAAGTTTTTGTGTTTGACCCAACAATGGATTAAAACAACCCAGCGTTTTGGGTTGAAACAACCCAGCATGAGTTAACTCACAACTCAACACTTGGGTTTGTCCCTTTTTGACCCTAAAACCCAGCATTTTTTACAGTTTACCATCTGATTCCATGACCATACCATAGTATCAACACAGTATTAGTTTTTTGGTAAAGACCACTGGCAATAACCAAAGATCAGGAACACAGCTCAGTTATGCTTCAGTTTGGACTAAAAGTACTGTGAAGCATATCCAACATGATTTAGCCACGCCGTCTATACAAAAGCCAAACATATTCCCCCCAAGATACATTTTTTACTTACAAAGCTTTTGCTCCAAACAAGATGTTTGTAATTATGACTGGATGAGTCTTTTATGATATGTCATGATTTGATGTTTATGATATAATGTCTGATATAATTGGTGTACTGTACTGCTCATTTCCACAGCATCCATAGCATTGTTTCAAAATGGTAGCCCAGGTGGTTTGCTAAACAGATCAGACTATAAAGTTATAGCTGAAGGTGATCTGATGCTCAAATAATGACAACTCCAGATCTTTTACAGCTCACTCACTCCATAGGGACATACAGGGATTATCATTATTTTTGCTTTTTTTTTATTTTTGCAATACTGTTTGCTAATGCTAATGGGACAGACAGTTGACTTGAGTGTCAGATCTGTCAACTTCCGGCATGAGTTTAAGGTGGGACTCTGTTTGTCTGAACATGTTAAAAGTGTTCTGGAAACCATTGTTTTTGCTATTCTTTTATCTTCATTTTCTGCACCAGATGATGGCCAAACAAAAACAGCCTGTTAAATGGCTAACATGATCTAAAATACATATTTGCACACAAACTAGCGCTGTTAACGCTAAGGTGTTAACGCATGCATTTTTTTTTTCAGATTATTGCATTAAAAATATTTGACACAATCAACGCAGCATTCGTTTATTTTGTCAACCTTTGTCTAGCGTTAAATTACGAAAACGCAATGCGGCAGTGGTCGAGACAGGTGTATACAGTAACGGGCTAAAGGCTGTGTCAGTGAATCTCTGTCAGAATCTGTCAGACACCGCACCAGTGTTAAGTTCTCTTTCGTGCTTGAATGAACAAAAGCACACAAGATAATGCCAGAAAGCCTGTTTTATCTAGCATTTTCGTAAGCACAGACTAAATAAAATCTTAAATGAATGCAAAGAGTGGTGAAAATGGGAAAGGGCGTCAGATCTGCGTAGAGAGAGAGCTCTTAAAGGGGCCACGCACTTAAACCTGCTGCTGTGACTCCTGTCACTAATAGACATCTGTCCGATTAACCGAAAATATATATCACGTGATTTATGCACAACTTGTGAGTGAAGTACGGTTAAATGCTGCTGCATCCAAAAGCCAGAGGGCGCTCTCGTGCAGAAACTCTAAAAACGCACTGCAGAAGAAGACCATAACACACGTAGTTCTAGGAAATGCCTAAGAACATGTTTTTATCACTGTTCCTCGTGTATTTTCATGATGATAAAGTATATTTATGATGATCATGTTTGTTGGGTGTTGCTTTTTTAAATGCACGTTATAAACGACTCAAACTCGCACTGCTTTTAGATCGAGCAGCATTTCCTACTGATCCCAGAGCCGTGCTTCACGGACAAGCTACGCATCGATAAAAATATTCGATACTTTCTGTTATTTGCAGCCAGTTCGGTTTCAGCAGGATTTAGTGGTAACCGCGATTAATCGTCCACATTTCTAGTCTCTAATGTTATTCAAAGAACAAAAGTGGAATCCAATGTGTTTTGTAGCTTTAATGAGAATTCTTCTGTATTTCATTTAAAATTTAGCATTAAAGACTGTAAAGTATTTGAGAACTTCATTATTATATTAGATCATAACTATATTTCCTACCTGTTAGACATGATAGCTCTCAATTATACTGTTGAATGGCTATAATGAATGTTAAAACAAATCAAAAATGATCAATTTAATTGATATAAAATCAGTTGCAGTGGCTTTCATTCATAAAATAATGCTGTTAAAGAAATTGTGGTTTCCACATCAATTTTGAGATTAAATGTGAAATTATTTGAATGTTAAAGTATATTTAAAAGCATTAATGTTATGTGCGATTAATTGCGATTAATCTAAGACAAAATGAGTGATTAATCAGATTATTTTGTTTAATCGAATGACAGCACTAACACAAACACATATCAAAAAGGACATATCAACACATCTGCCGTGTTACGGGGTTGTGACGGCCGTTTTCCTCCTCTGGTGTAGATATTAACGAGTGTTTGCAGCCTGGTTTCTGTGAGAATGGGAATTGTGTTAACACCCGGGGGAGCTACAGTTGTGTCTGCAAAGAGGGCTTCTTATTGGACGCCTCTCAAGGGATCTGCATCTGTGAGTATGGAGCTGTCGGACGCCACGCCGTCGCCTGAGAGGAGGCTGGTGACAGGAATTCGACAGGGCAGCCATGCCACACAGCTACAACCCTCAGTCATACATGAACTTAATGTAAACGTGAGACCTTTTCGCAGGGCAAAATACACCTGCAGAAAAGATCGTGTCCAAAAAAAGGTTGTGTCTTAAGTGGTTTATTCTAGTTAAAGAGACTTGAAGGTTTTGGCTGTGTGGCAGTGTAGTTCAGTCGATTCCCGCAGGCATTTCTTTGCACCTGTAGCTCGGCTTCCGAGATGACTGCTGGGCGGACCTTTCCCTTGACCTCTGACCTGACTGTATGCGTCTTTGCATCGGGGCCTGTCTGATCATCCCTGCCTCTGTATTATCAGCAACTGACCCCGTTCAGTCCGTCTGGTGTTTTCCAAATGATTTGGAGCCGCCTCTCTTTGTCTGTGTTTTGCATCTGGGATACTCAGTGGTTCTGTTTTAATCACATTTTCTTTTTCTCTGAATGTTGTCAAGCCTCCTTTAGACTCTGAGCGCATGTATATGTGTGTCAGTCAGCTTTCAGGTAAGTTTACTCAAGTGAACTGTCCTGATGTGTGCACTAGATGTGTATTACTGCAGTGATTGCTCAAGCTGTATGTCATTTCCATTGGCTCTTTGGCTGATTATTGTATGCCTGGCTCTACTTGAAACCTTGTTTGTGCTGCTTAACCATAATTGCCATAATTGACTTTTATGTGGAATGTGTAGCAGAAATGCTTATTTCTTTTGGACTGTTTTGTTCTTTTCAAATAAATGGAAATGTTTTTTGGTGTTTTAGGTGGGACAATTTCAAACCCATCTAGTCAGGGGGTCCCTTTTAATATGCACTGAATAGAAAGAAACAGTGCACCAAATATTCTGTCATTATTTACACTCTCTCATGTCAGTATATAAAGCTGAATCATTTTTCCTCTGTAAAAACAAAAGGGGTGTTTTGCACAATGTCCAATGATGCTAATGTTCAATTACTTAAAGGGACAGTTCACCCAAAAAAAAAAGTTCTGTCATCATTTACTCGCCCTCGAGTTGTTCCAAATCTGTGTACAATTTTTTGTTCTGATGGACTAAAAAGAATGATTGTAATCAAGATCTTGGCCACCATTGACTACCATAGTATGAAAAATGACATTGACTACCATAGTATGAAAAATGACATTGACTACCATAGTATGAAAAATTGCAATGGTAGTCAAAAGTGCCCCAAAATTGTTTGCTTTCCTACATTCTTCAAAATATCTTCTGTTGTGTTCAACAGAACAAATACATTTTTTAAAACATTTTCCCTACGATGGTAGTCAATGGTGGCCGAAAAGTGTTTGGTGACAAGCATTCTTCTAAAAATCTTTCTTTGTGTTCATCAGAACAAAGAAATGTAAACAGATTTGGAACAATTTAAATGGGAAATGTCTCAGTGATACTGTGTCCACACAATGGAAGTCAATGGGGGCCAATGTTGTTTGATTATCAACATTCTTCAAAATATCTTCCTTTGTTTTCTGCAAAAGAAAGTAAGTCATGCAGGTTTGAAATGAAATGAGGGTGAGTAAATAATGACTATCCCTTTAAGAGACATTGAAACCATCTAAAGGAACCGGATGGAAAACCATCTCCCTTAAAAAGCTTTTCAGATTGTTAAAGGAATGTGATGTGATATGTGATATGCATGTACGTTCCAGCATGTTCGGATTTATGTTGTCTTTATTAGTTGTCTGCGTAAAACCTTAATCTAAAACGAAATGACCTGGTTCCTAACTGTGTGTTATCTGTGAGTCGTAAGTGTTGTTCCTCTATTATTTCCCCCCACAGCACAGAAGGTGATCTCTGAGGAGAAAAACCAGTGTTTCCGCATCGTAAATCAGGGTTCCTGTTCGCTACCCATCCTGAGGAACATCACCAAGCAAATCTGCTGCTGCAGTCGAGTAGGCAAAGCCTGGGGGAAGAAGTGTGAGTTATGTCCTTACTTTGGCTCAGGTAAGAAGTCTTCAGAGTCACACAAACCTACATCACAACATTCGTGGAATGCATTTGTGTTAAAAACAAATCCACTGAAGTGAACATCTTTGATGCAGAAGTGCAGGCGGAGAGCGGGAAAGGATAAAAGATTAAACATTTTTTAGTACAGAATATTGAAACAACATGGATTTCGACTGTCCCTCATGGACGTCGTCCCACCCACACGTCGGCAATATTTCTTTGAAAATATCTGGCAGCATATCAAAGGAGTCAATATTTACTCTGTAATTTGTCTTAATCCACATACCGCTTGGGTTTCAAAACAAGTGTGTTGTGTTGTGTTGTCCCTGTTGACCATTCCAGAAAACGTAAGGTTCTAACAAAAACACTTCATGGACTAAATTCTTGGTGTTGAACTCTGTCCACAGCTGCTTTCAAAGAGATCTGTCCTGCTGGACCAGGTTACCATTATTCTGCTTCAGCCGTCAAGTTAAACCAGAAGCTAACCGAGATGCTCAACACTGGTGGGCCGCCTTTGGTCTCCGAGAACGTTCGAACATCCACTCTAAACATCAGACTCCAACCCGTGGGCCCAGAAAGCTCAAGAACACACACAAATGCACAGTCCACCAGAACCCAACAACCTCCACAACTGTCCAACACACAAACCATTAGAGTCCAACAACCAGTGATCGCTCCGTCAAGACCAGTCCAACCTCCACAATCCACTTCAGTTATTGTACAAACGCCACCAAAACCAAACCTGTCGACAGGAAGCGGGTCTCAAACCACTAATGCCAGACCTCAGCAGCCCAACGTCCGTCCTGGCAGCGCCGCCACGGCAACCAGCCAGCCAACTAGAGTGATCACACGTGAGTGATAACCTCTTTAAAGAATCTTAAAAGATGTATTTATTATTGTGTGTGTTCTTATGTATAAGTTCAATCGAAATGTTTTCAGCTGTTGTCCGGACGTACACAAGCCGACCATCTGTTAACAGGCAGCCGATATATCCAGCCAGACCACTTCCTGTGCCAGCTACGCCCCGCCCACTTCCACCTAGACAAGGTATGGCAACCATTAAGCCTTATTCCAAATAAAAATACGGCCCAAGCTTTTTACATTTTTGGGGGGGCTTTATGTGTCATTTTGTAGAGTTTGCACTGGTGTGGACTTCACAGCAAACTTCTAGAGTGGAAACAATCTAATAGAAATATAGATGTTGGGTTACATTGAAGGAAGATTTAAGTAAAGAGATACGGGGATTTCGTCAAGATGTTTATAATATTTCTCCTAACAGCTAAAAAAAAGAATTAGTGGCTATTTCAGCAGGAAGACAAACAGAATCGCCCTTATCGTTTCGGCAAATGGATGAACACAAAGACTTGACTATTTAAGAGATTTTGTGCAAGCCAAGAGAATTCACCGGCTGCCTCATACACTTGACCGACCTTTCTGATTACTGAAGTTGAAGTGTTACCAAATGTAAATCAAGCTTAAAGAATGTGGAGCCGGAGGACGCGCTATCATTTTCTCATTATTCACATGCATCCAACTATAAGGTTCAATGGATTTTGGTTTGGAGACGGATGAATAAGTGTCAGTCATGTTAAGAGCTCAGCATCCGAGATGTTGACCAGATATTATTGTGTCCTCATGTGTGCTTTATCCAGGCGTGCGAGTGTGTGAATCGAGACCTCAGGTGTGCGGACAGGGTCGCTGCGTTGACCAGACAGGTGGCAGACACACATGTTTGTGCAATACTGGATACATATTCAATGCACAGCAAGGTCATTGCCAAGGTATGAATATTTGTGTTATTGCATTACTTTAAATTGTACTTAAATGCAGACTTCGAGATGACAGAAAATAAAACAATTGCGACATGTAAAAACATCTGAAGAAGAATGTACACTATAGATTTTCAAATAATGCCTTTCAAATGAATATATCTTAATTGTTCCTTCGTCACTAAATCTCTGCATTGTTCCCATGACACATTTTATTTATTTGCCAACTATATTTTTGCCAATGTTTGGGGATTCCTTTGTCTCCTTGGCATTTCTACAACACTAAAAGTTCAATGGTCCGGGAGAGAGTTTTCTCGGTAGTTAAAAACACTACATTGATGTGAAAGTACTGTGACCTCCGGGGTCATGAGAATGAAGGGTTCAGGGACAATAATCCTTTTGTCCCGATCAGTTCTGGACAGAATGGTGACGATCAATGGAAGGTCATTGCTCACCATCATCTCTCTCTCTCTCTCCGCACACGCAGATATAAACGAGTGCCTGTTGACACCCAGGCCGTGCTCGGCAGGACAGTGTCAGAACACAGATGGGAGTTTCCGCTGCGTGTGTCCGTCAGGATACCAGACCAACACCCAGCAGACCCAGTGCATTGGTCAGACATGTTTTCTTTCGATGTACTGTTTTAAAACATCCTCTTTTTACTAGATCAAAGTACATCAAAGTTGGATTTTTTGTGCATAATTAAGCAATGTACATAATCATAATGGGGATAATGTTTTAGTAGATGAAAACAGCACATGCATTCTTTAATGAGATTGATGAGAATGATGAATATTCATAATTAATCAGTTAGTAATAAATCTGAATGTATCAACGCCACAGATGTTGATGAGTGCCGTCAGGTGCCGAACCCCTGTAATAATGGCCGCTGTGAGAACACACTTGGCAGCTTCAGGTGTGTGTGCAGAATTGGATACAAGCTACAGGAAAACAGCTGCACAGGTAATTACAATCATTTAAGCTGCAATGGAAACATTTACATCAGGGGAAGAAAAAAAACACTTGAAAATTTCTTAACATAGACAATGGAAGCACATGCAAAGTAGCCGATATGTTGTATTTGTGTGATAAAAGATAACTGGCGATGTGCATTATTTCAAATAGCGAATTAGATTTTTATATAGACTCATCAGTAGCGCGCCGGGACTGCGGCTAACTTCCGGTCCGTGTTTGGGGAGTTTCTAATAATATATCTTTTTATATTTAATTTAATTTATGTTCATATTAATTCATACTATTATTTTATTGTATAATAATTGTACGAAATAAACAATTTTTTGAATTTTGTTGTATGTTTAGTATTTTATTAATATACATTGTGTTTAATGGGTCGTGTAGTTTTGACGTATTTAAAGAGTGTGGTCTATTGACATCTAGTGGTTGAGCTTGGCATCGCAGTCTAAATTGAAAATATTGGAGAGACAAGTTTAGCCTTCTCATGATTTTTCTTGGTTTCTTTTGCTTGTTATCTGAAATAATCTACAGGCACTCCATTGTTTGTGAATGTGTACCGGAGGTTAAGGGCAGTCCACGAATGTTTGTTTTTGTTGTCACTTTGAAACCGTGTATTAATATGAAATGTACAATTTATATATAAAATGTAGTAACTATTACATTATATGACATTAATTATTTCAGTATCAGTATAATTTCTTAAGATATTATCAAGAGGCATGTGGTCATAGTCATGTTTTTAATTTCTGAAGAAGTGAATTCCGATTCATTTGATGTGATATTTTTGTTTATTTAGACATAGATGAGTGTGTTGATCCTCTACGGTGCTCTGGTCAGGAATGTGTGAACACTCCGGGTTCATTCAGGTGCATTTCCTGTAAGCCTGGCTTTGATCTACTCAACGGAGAGTGTTCAGGTAAACCCCAGCACTCCGCCAATTATGAACCTTTCTTTAACAATATTTTAGGTGTATCTGTTGCGCTACATTCACAGATCTTCTTGGGTCTTTCCCTGATTTAGATATCGACGAGTGTCGTCGGAGCCCGTCCCCCTGCGCTGACGGCCGTTGTGAGAACACACCAGGCAGTTACAGATGCTCGTGTCAAACAGGATACAAGTTCCATGCCAACACCTGTGTGGGTAAGAAAATATGAATTATAAAAAATGTTTGATTATGACTCCAGGTATGTTTAGATGTAAACCACAGTTGTGTGTGTGGGTCTATGGTGTACATTACAGATGTGGATGAGTGTCAGGACCCATTACGGTGTCCAGGCCAGGAGTGTGTGAACTCTCAGGGTTCGTACAGGTGTGTGTCGTGCAGACCTGGCTTCAGTCCCATCAATGGAGGATGTTCAGGTAAAAAAACGTATTAAATCTTTTAAACCACTAGACGTTGTTGACAACACCACTACCAGAATGATAACAAAACATCTTTGTGTTCAGATATTGATGAATGCCGTCAGACGCCTTCTCCTTGTTCTAACGGTCTGTGCGAGAACACACCTGGCAGTTTCAGGTGTACGTGCAGGACAGGATTCAGACAGCAGGGCGGCGCATGCATAGGTACAGTTATTCATATTAATGATAAAAATCTGTAATTTTTCAGATTTTGTACATCTCATGTATGTGTGTGTTTGTGTACACGGACGTTTCATGATATTTCAGATGTGAATGAGTGTGAAGATCCAGCTCAATGTCCTGGTCAGGAGTGTGTGAACACTCAGGGTTCCTATAGATGTGTCTCCTGCAGGCCTGGATTTAGCCTAAGAAACGGCGCATGTGCAGGTATACAATATTGAAGATCATGAGAATCCAGAAATTGACCAAGCTGCTATAAAACCAAAAAGCATTAAAGGTCCAGTGTATGAAATTTAGCAGCTTGGTCATGCTGAAGGAGATTTTTACGTAAGAGATTTTAGCTCTGTAGAGCAGTTTGTCCCTTTAGGGCTACTGTAGAAACAACATGGGGAATTCCATGTAAGGGGACCTGCGGTGTATGTAGAGAGAAATAGCTCATTCTAAGGTAATAAAAACAACGCTTCATTATGTAAGGTCTTTATACACCTCTGAAGACACAGTTATGTATATTATACGGGGCTTTAGACTTACATTTCAGAGAGGTGCCACCTAAAGTTGGTGGCGCCAGCCCTTAATTTGATATACCAAATGAGGCAAGAAAAAAATCACATTGCTTATACACAAACTTTCAACACAAAGTAGGCGTAAAGTGTAGTGTATTTTAAGGGTAAACTAAGGGTGATAGAGAACTAGTATATTGCACTCTGACTCTCAGGGCACGCATGTTAAAACACATGTTTTCTGCATTAGCTTCACACTGCATACAATGCACGCAACACAATTTGTTATCGTTGTTGTTTTGTACCTTAGCTGGGGAATTTCTTGTATTCTTAAGGCAAAACATATATTTATTTTAGCTCCACTCTGTCGGTCCTTCCGCTTCATCATCAATAGCATTAAATGCGTCTCTTACCCGCAAATTACATCTTTGGAGGGTGGGGGCACTGATAGACAAACGAATGGCTGGAGGGCAGACGAAATGGAGTGACTGAATGCGCCGCTTGCGCAATATAACATTTCTGCGCATTCAATTGATAATGTGCAAAAATTAAATATTGATCAGTTTGGCAGTCGCACCGGTGCGACCATTAAGAAAAACTGGACGCACCAGGAGGAAAAATAGTCGCATAATGCGACCATTTGGTCGCAGTCTTGAGCCCTGTTATATTGCATTTCTGTCTGTCGATCCTCGAAAAAGCTGCATGGAAATGTATGAATTATTCTTCACTTTGTAATTTTATATCTCAGATATCGACGAGTGTCGTCAGACTCCTTCACTGTGCGTTGACGGACGATGTGAGAACACTGCAGGTAGCTACAGCTGTCTGTGTCGGCCTGGCTTCAGATTGGATGGAAATATCTGCAGAGGTATAGCATGACATAACCATCAATGCTGTTTTATTACATTACACCTTGTTAAGTGCAACATTTTATTGCTGTGTTTTAAATATCACGCTCATAGGTTATTTAAAGTAGCTCGGGTCAGGAAATAATGATGTTTAGAGGCTGTTCCTTGCCCTGTTCCAGATGTGAACGAGTGTGAGAATGAACTTCAGTGCCCAGGGAAACACTGTGTGAACTCGGTTGGCTCCTTCAGTTGCGTGTCCTGCCAGCCGGGCTTCGAGGTTCTGAACGGCCAATGTCAAGGTATCACTTTCTGATCATCTAGTAGGTGAATGTACAGTATAGATATTATTTTTGCTTGTCGTCAAGGTTTTAGGTTAAACAAATGTAATGAATGTAAGTGTATGTTTTAGATGTCACAACTACCCATACAAAAAGGAAGTGTGATGTTAGTACACTGCTATTAAACCGAAAATAAGAATTTAATGAACTAGTAAACAATGAGAATGCCTATTAGATCGCTTGTAGTGTAGTTGAAATACAAAAATAAAATGTTGAACCTAAAAGTACTTCCATGAACTAAAGATTGGGCCAATTCTGTCCCAAGTAGTACACTTAGAAGTGTACTACTAGTACATTGATACAAGTAACTACACAAAGTATACTTAAAATAAACATGAACATTACTTAAAGGGACAGTTCACCCAAAAATAAAAATCATTTACTCACCCTCTCATGGTATTGTTCTAAAACTGATATTTGTAAGAATGTCAGCAATTTTCAGTTCTGTGTCATCACCCACTACCATAGGAGGAAAAAACATTGTATATTTTGTTGTTCTTTTGCTCTGTTGAACACAAAGTGAGATATTTTGAAGAATTTAGGAACACAAACAGTTCTGGGGCACCTTTGACTACCATTAAATATTTCCTACTATGGCAGTCAATGATGTCACAGAATTGAAAACTGCTAACATTCTTCCAAATATCTTTTATTTATACAGGTATGAAATGACATGAGGGTGAGCAAATGATGACAGAATTTTCAATTTTCAGTACTTAATAAAATTAACTTGAAGTGTGCTTCTTTTTTGTCAACATTTTAAGTGTTCACTGTTTTGATAAACTGTTTTTTGAAGGTCACTTAAAGGTATGAAACGACAATCTGCAGCCATTATGCAAACTTGACATCCATCTCAGCTGTTTTGTTTCACTTGTGTCTTTTCAGACGTAGATGAATGCGTCCGAAATCCCTCGCGCTGCACCAACGGCCAGTGTAAGAATACTCCGGGCAGCTATAGATGCGTTTGCTCTCTTGGTTTCCAGCTAAAGGACGGCGCCTGCGCTGGTAAGAGAACGCGCAGGGTCATTACATCATTGTGTGATTTCTTCCATCTCATTTAACAGCATTGACACAATCTTTACATATCTGTCTCTATCAGACATTGACGAATGTTTGGACCCACTGCAGTGTCCCGGTCAGCAATGCCTGAATTCTCCGGGCTCGTACCGCTGTGTTCCCTGCAGAGACGGGTACAGCATGCAGAACGGACGCTGTGCAGGTTAGATGAGCCCTGAAACCCAAACCGCAGACCACAACCACGACCATTTACGACATCTGGATCTATCAAATCAAAATGTCACTTTGAATCTTTGTAAATTCTTGTTTTGCACGAGTCTTGGAGCAACTTTTATGCTGCGGATCTTTCAAGTCCTCTTGAAGGTTATTTGAGTGTAAACAGCTGCTGCTCTGCTGGCTTATCTTGAGAGCTTCAGAATAAAGGATCTACTGGAGAAAGTTGCCTTTGGCAGACAAAAGGCGTCTAATGTGTCAGTACAAAACTTCATTCCTCAGGGGAATGTCTGTCTGTGATCGACTTTCTTCCTTCCTCTCTCTGTAGATGAGAATTAGATGTGAAGGGGGCATGTGGCCTACAGATGGCAGAACTCAAATCTCAGCCATGTGTTTGGGCACGATTATCTATTTCCGTGTTTCTGTTTGAATCATACAGACGGTGAGATAAAGCGAAGGAGCAGACTAAAGGTGGTGGGGTCGGAGGAGTATAGAAAGGATAGATTTAAAACATCTGTCTTGAAGATGCATCGTCTATCTGTCCCTCTCCTTTAAAGGCAGTTGTAATTATAAACAGCACATCGTAGAATCTTCTAGGCATAACTTGTCTATTTTCACATTTAAATATAAAGTCATTTTTTATAGTAATTTATTAAAATACAGAGCAAATATATGGAAGCGATTTTTGAGGTCGTTTTCTTTTTTTTAAGTTTGCCGCGTTTGCTGTGTTCGCGCCACCTTTAAATAATTGTAAATAATAGGACTTAAGAGGAATTAATACAAAGAATAAATGTGGATGAACTTTTCCCATTAATAAAAAGTATTTGAGTGTGCTATAGTATACTTGTGTTAAATTCAAAGTAAGAAAGTATACTTTCAGTCTACTTTTCTATGTTCTTTCACTTAACTTATAGTATACTATCTATACTATATCTATATCTATACTTTCTCCTATTTTGGTCAAGCTATACTTCAGATCTATACTTAAATTACAATTAAATGTATATTTCAAGAACAAAAAGGAATACCAAAATAGGAACATAGAAGTATACCTAAAGTGCAATATATAGTATATAGTAAGTTCCCTTAAAGAAACTTACTACAGTAAGTATAGAGGGTTTCATCGGACGCATGCGCCTGGCTCGAAGTTAACTTCCGATCTGTTTTCTGTTATAATACAGCAATGTATTTTGTATTGATATTTTATTGTATATTCATTGCATTCATTTAAATGAAAACTACTCGACAGTTATCGATTTTTGTGTAGGTTCAAGTTCACTTGTACTGTAGGAGAGGTGCAGTACAAACAAATAAACAAAGTTGTAAATTTATTCTACTAAAGTATACTTTATAGTCTCGAGTAGTATTGAAATGATAGACACGACAAAAGTCATTAGAAACGCACTAGAAACATTATCATTTAAAATGTTGTCCACACTGGATGCGGCGCGTGGAGAACAAACAAGTTGTCATGTCGCATCCGGTGTAGACACGGTGTAAAAAGAATACTACTAACAAATTATTGTTTGGATACCACAAGTGAATTGAATATATACAGTACTTGAAGTTAATTTAGCGATACTTAATACCCTTTGAAACACAGATATTTTGTAGTTTGTGTTTACAAAACAGCTGGTGTTTGTCAGCTGTACAAAGTTCATTAAGCGGTGACAAAAACAGCATGCGCATATGGTTAACTGCCCATACGGAGTTAACTAATAGGATGTTATCTTAAGACATTCTTTCTAAAGGAGATACAATCTCTTAATATTGAAATATTTAAAAACCAAGTTGTCGCCAAAATGATCTTGTCAGACAGATTGTTTGTTAGTTTCTGGCTTGTCGCACACATTAATAAACGCTTAATGCTTAACACAACTTGTTTGTTTTCTCTTCAGACATTGATGAATGTGCGAGCGCTCAGATGTGTGGATCACAGAGCTTGTGTGTGAATACAGACGGCTCTTATCACTGCGACTGCCTACCAGGATACAGAGCGGCTGGTCCCAGACGCCAATGCCGAGGTCAGAGAGCATTCAGATTCACATTGAATGTATTCTACGCTATTTTTTTATTTTTACTATGTTTTTACACCCGGGGTGATTATTACCGTTATTTATGGGCTCCAATTAACACTTCTGCCATAACACTTTGACACAGTTTCTGACACTGCATGAATATTTAATGAGGTCCGCACTGAGGCTGTTTGTTGCTAAGCAACCGCAGTTACACCGTAACACTGATATGAAATGTGAATGTCTGACTTTTGATCCAATTTCTCCCGTTCCATCATTCTGTGCTCATTCTGGCTCAGACATTAATGAGTGTCTGGAAGGAGATTTCTGCTTTCCAAGAGGAGAATGTGTGAATACAGACGGCTCGTATAAGTGCGTTTGCGCGCAGGGCTACAATAGCGGCGTCAACGGGACATCCTGCCAAGGTATGACACAAGACATAATACCAAGCCATGGATCGTACTGTTATACTGCCATTCATCAGCAAACGGAGCTGGGAAATATGAAATCTAAAGAGACAAATGTGTTCTTGTTGTTATCCTCATAAATCTCAGCCCTCCGATCTGTGGATTTTTCGGTCATGGGGGAGTTCAAATCTGATCAGCCATACTTCTGATTGGTGGTCTTATTTTTCGGATGTTTGATTGCATAATATTTATGATAATTTTCTAGATTTCATATGATGCCACAAAATCTGTGGCCCCCCTGGATCCATCTGGGGCCCCCAGTTTGAGAACCACTGCTATAGAGTACAGTGTGCTTTTCACCTTTCCCCAGCCAACTCATTGTCAGAGTAGATATGTTTTATGTTTTGGTACTAACTGAGTTTTGTTTGAGATGATGTCATTGTGATTTGTCTTTGTGTGTTACCAGACATTGATGAGTGTGCACGAGAGGGAGTTTGCCAGGACGGCCGCTGCACCAATGCAGAGGGATCATTCCTGTGCCACTGCCAAACTGGCTTCACCACTAACCCAGAGAAAACAGCCTGCCTGGGTACAAACATGCACATGCCATTGCATAAAGACTGCAGAATTTAACTGTGAATTGCTTCACATTTGAAAGTTGAAGAGAATGTGAATGAAATTTGAACTGCTATTTAAAGAATTTGAGATTTGGGAATTTAAGATTAAGCCTCCTCCAATGTGCAATGATTTAATGTGTGGTGTATATTAACCTCACAAATTACTCAAATTTAAATCAATTGATTTTTTAACACAAACTTTACTCACCTAATATTTAATTATTATAAGAAGCTGTTGAATCTCATAGAATTTGAAGCATCTTTAAAAAACAAAAAAAAACAAGACCGTTCAAGCTCTAGTTCCAGAGGGCTTGGGAGAAGAATGAATGAAAGTAATTGAAAACATATTTATTATTTTCATATTTATTTTATTTTCAACTATTTTTCAAAAGATGTCAAAGTTGCTTTGGGGTCCTTTAGACCCTAAACATAACAGAACGGTTAAATATTTAAACAAATCAGTAGATTTACGTCTTTGTCTCTATCGCCCATCTCTGTTTGAAACATAAAATTGCAGGTTGTCTTTAACATTTACCACAAAATTAAACCAGTTTAATTTATAATAAGCTAACAGTGGCGGATTCGGGGTCAGGTAAGAAGATTCTTACCAGATTTTTATGTGTATGCTCAATACATTTTTCTTAAGAGTCATTTTTGTTTTTCAACCAGAAAAGTTACCGATTGCATCTTTAATTATTATGATATCGTCGCTGTCCTTCCGAAACCTTGAATTTCAAATTTGCATATTTTTAGGAAATGAGAAAAACTTTGTACTTTTTAAATGATTAAATACTGTGTTGTACAAGTTCACAAGCACTTTACAATAGTTTTATTGGTTAGATATAAAAAAAAACAGTGACAAACATAAAGGGTAACAAACTAGCAATAATGATTTATGGCAAAAAAGTACTAATCACGAAATATGGAGGGGTTTCAGAGGGACAGCAGCGATATACTGTTAAATGTTTTATGTAAGTCTGAATCTTATCTGAATTGGCAATAAAACAATTCAAAAACCTCGCTCTGTACTGTATCGAATCTCCAACAAACAAGGACAAGTGTGCTTTTGTGCTCACTTCAAGCTATTTCCTCCCTCAGATGTGAATGAGTGTCTGGACTCCGAGGGGGGCCGTGTGTGGATCCCAGCGCTGCGAGAACACCATCGGCTCTTTCCACTGTGTGTCGTCCTGTGAGCCTGGATACCACATCACAGTCATAGGAGACTGTGTGGGTAAGCTTCAGAGCCCATAAACAAATAACACAAAATTAGACTTTCGCCATGTTCTGTGTACAGAAATCAAATAAAGAATCTCTCTCGCAGATATCAATGAGTGTGCCAACGCGACTGTGTGTGGGAAAAACTCCTATTGTCAGAATCTGATTGGCACATATCAGTGCATCTGCGACCGGGGCTATGAGTCCACGGGCGATGGCCAGGCATGTGTCGGTGAGTCATGTACATACATGCATGCTGTCAGATTCGTAAACGTGTGCAGAAAAACTGCCCAACAGTGTCACAATAACACTTGATGTTTCTTACCCATCAGACATAAATGAGTGTGAGATGATGGAGGGTGTGTGCGGATCTGCGCGCTGCTGGAATGTGGAGGGAAGTTTCACATGCGAGTGTGAGAATGAACAGGAGGATTATATCCCACAAGTACAGCGGTGTGTGAAGAGAGCGAGAGCAGGTGAGCACAAACGCTCACACAAGCACGATAAGAACTTTCCTAAACAGGAAGATTATTACTGTCTCACTGCTGCCCTCTAGTGTTTGAGTAAGGTCAGAACAGGTTATTTTTAGGAACTAACTTCTTGAATGAGTTACAAATGTTCTTTAAAATTGTATTTTAACAAATGTGACTTTACTAAAGGCAGAATAAGTATTAAACCAAAGGGTAAATTAATTTAAATAAATAATATTAATTAAATAAAAAGAAAAATAAAGTGAGTTGTTTAGGAATTTATCGTGATGATCAAAAAATTATTAACTCAGTTTAAGAATTTTTCTTTCATGGCCTTGACAGTTACATACAGTTTAAATGTTAATCTTGTTTTAACTTTTTATTCTTATTTTGGTACATGCATGTGTGTGCATTGTATGTTATTTGGCATTTAGCAAAAGTGAAGTGCACATTTTAAATTAAATGTATTAAACCTTTGGTTATCACCAAATTTTATCACCAAAAATAATTATTTAAAAAAAAATGTGTGTAAATATCAAGATATATGACATATATGAATAGTTTGTTTGCTATCAATATAACTGCATTTTAATATCAATCAAACTGCATTCGGGTTGTTTTGATTTAAGTACTCATTTAACACAATAAAACGTAATAAAAAAACATGATTTTTGGAATAAAGAGAACATTTCTAAGATTTTTTCCAGTGCTTCAGGATTCACTGTATGTGTATGTTTACTGTATTTTTGTATGGATTAACAGCAGGTGGTTCAGGACAGCCGGACGGAGCTTCCTCTTCCACAGCTGTGCACGGATCAGTTGGTTCTGGTTCAGAGTCTGGTTCTCTTCCTCAAGCTCGTCCTGGAGAGCTGAGAGAGTGTTACTACGGTATCTCTGAGACCTACTCTTGCAAGATATTGACTCAGAACACCACGCTGCAAGAGTGCTGCTGTACGGTGGGCCAGGGCTGGGGTCTCCTCTGCCAGTATGACATCTGCCCTGAACCTCGAACAAGTGAGGAACATTTGATATACATGTTCATTAACTTAAGAAAATTAATGTCATGCTCTTAACTTTCACAAACTCATCAATAACTCTCCGTTTAGTGGAATACCAGTCGCTGTGTCCCAACGGAAGGGGTTATGTTACCGTGGAATCGGGACCTTTCAGCTATAAAGGTAAAGCATAATCCAAACGATCCCACAGGCTCTATATGCTCTCACAGTTATCTCTGATAAATCTTTCTGCCATTTGTTCTTTCTAATCTGTCTGGTTGACCTCCGAACAGATGTGGATGAATGTAAGCTGTTTGATCCGGAGGTGTGTAAGGGCGGCGTGTGTGTCAACCACATTCCTGGCTACGCATGTTACTGCCCCAGTGGATTCTACTATGACACGGAGCTGATGGAGTGTATCGGTCAGCATTAACAACATAATAGATAATCATACATTATTTAACCTTGAACGAATCTATGGATTTTTTGGGGGGGGGTTTATTACATAGCACAGAGTGTAGTCTACTACAAAGGGACCGTTTACCTCACTCACTCACTCATTGTCATTTCAAACCTGTACGACTTTTTTTTCAGCAGAACACAAAAGAAGATATTTTGAAGAATGTTTGCAATCAAACAACATTGTGTCCATACAATGAAAGTCAATGGGGGTGAATGTTGTTTGATTGCTAACATTCTTCAAAATATCTTCTTTTGTGTTCCACAGAAGGACGAGTCATATACAGGTTTTAAACAACATAAAGGTGAATAAATGAATATTAAAAATCTATCTTTTCGTATGTCTGTAGATAATGACGAATGCCAAAGTGACGATTCCTGTCCTGGTGGCATCTGTGTAAATACATTAGGCACATTTTACTGTACGTGTGAGCCCCCTCTTGTGCTGGATGACACACAGCGCGGCTGCGTCAATGCAGGTGACCTGACTCGGGGTAAGAGAGAAATGTTAATGTTAAGTAAAGTAACAAAGCGTACCAGCCATTAACCGTTCCTATTGCCCATAAATGTACTGATTTATGTTTGTTATTACGATCTGTTTCGCTCGTTCAGATGAGAACTTAAATTTCTGTTGGCGTCACGTGACGGCGAGTCTGGTGTGTCAGAGCCCACTGCTGGGAGTTCAGCTGACCTTCACTCAGTGCTGTTGTTTGTATGGTGAGGCGTGGGGTCTGCAGTGCGCCCTCTGTCCCCGCAGAGATGAAGGTACCCACACATACTCATGCAATCTCTTACCGTCCTCGTATGACTTTTTAACACTCGTAGTGTTGTTTTAACTTGTGACCAGAAGCCCACGAGGCTTTGTGTAATGAGCTGGGTCCTCCACCGTATTCTCCACGTTATTATGAGCGCTTCGGCCCGCTGCCTCCGGCTGAAAGAGAAGAATACCTTCCACCTTACGGCCCCCGTGAGTTTCCCGAACCTCTGCCAGGGCGTCCGGAGTACCTCCCTACTGATTATGATGACTACAGCCCTGTAGGGGCAGGGGGGAGACTGTCTGGGCTGAGAGAAAGACCACCCACTTCATATGGACTCCCAGATTCCCCCTATAGACGGCCATCGGCGGGGTAAGCTGCATAACGGATGAATCCTCTTTTACTACTTGTTAGTTGCTCATTTTCACTCCGTTCCCTTTTTGGCACCACTAACTTTACTAATTTAACCTGTGGTCAAATTGTGTAAACTCTATTTTTCCAGTGTAAGTCGTTATTATGAGGAAGACAATTATGAAACCGCCCCTGGTCCTCCCTTCGGGATCCCCGATCCTCGCAACGAACGGGCATTCGATGCACGACCCCTGCCAGCCCGCCCAGACGGGCGCCCGCTGAGCCTGGCCCCCCTCCCTGAAAACTCTCCCTACAGTGAGGGTGAAGGGGAGGAGTCATGGAGAGTCCCGCCCCCATTCCCAATCTTCCCTGACAGACGGGAGGGACCGCGGAGAATCTATGACCGTGAGTAATAGCGGCAGAATTTTAATTTTGGGGGGTTAACTGTTCTTTTAACAATGATGTGTTCGCTTGTTTTAGGGAGATATGAACCGTATGGAAGTCTGAGTTCAGAGGAATGTGGAATCCTTCAGGGGTGTGAGAACGGCCGCTGTATCCGTGTGGATGAAGGATACACCTGTGACTGTTACGATGGTTACCATCTTGACATCACCACCATGACTTGCATAGGTATGACGTTGCTTTTTATCTGGTTATGGATTTTGTCTCTTATATAAAGATGGACCCAGAACAGACTACAATGTAAACAGAATAAAAATTAAATAGGAGCTTGAATGTTTTGTAAGTTGCTTTGGGCAAAAGTGGCTATACAGTTGTAGTTGCAGTACACCTTGCATCCATTAGGGGGCAATATTTAACAATATTAATAAATGGTGTTTTTAGTTATTCATTCATTGTATTTTTTATTTATCCCGAAGATGTGGATGAGTGTCAGGAAGAAGACACAATAGACTGTATTAACAGTCGCTGTGTGAACACGGAAGGCTCGTACAGGTGCGTGTGTCTCAGGGGATTCATCATTTCCCGAAGACCCAACCACTGCATCCCTGCTTGAGCGAACACACACACAAACCCAACAAAACACACAGTCACGAAAGTGTGAAAGCCGGACTGCCAATCATACGACAGTTTATAGATTAGACTATTCTTCAGGTCAATAGTAATTTTTTCTCTGCATTGCTGTAAAGTGTTACTTTATTAATGTTTGTATCATAAGACATCATACCGAATCTTTACACATTATAACACACATGAAAGACTTGGATACTGTTGGAAAGTGATGTGGCTTTAAATGAACGTGTTAAAGTTTGGTTATGTTTGCTCTGAATGAGGCTACAGTAGATAAGCTTAAATGACTAAAGATGAAACCACATTAAGCAGAGCGCTTTTGAAACCTAACTTTTGTACGGTTTACTCCAATTTTAATATTTATATACCCATATCAATGAAGGTAATTTCATGTATACTCTATACATTTTTTTAGAGTACATGATTTTATATTTTTGTTTTGTAACTTTGGTGTCTGGGAATCTTCCTGTGTTATTATTTGTTACTGTAAACGTTTTCCGCCATTTGTTTACTTTAAATCTAGTCTTCTGCCTCACCACAAATCTTATTTCATGTAACAGAATGCACTGTATTTGTGGGGGAAATGCGGTTGTGTGAGCTTTCACGCAACTACTATTGTACATTTTTTTTTAAAGACGTCAGATGTTTGTTACAGTACATATTTTTCTGTATGGTTTTGATATCTACTGTATGTTTGAAAAAAATATATTTGCACACATTCTATTGTATCGCGTGTTCTGTATTCATTTGTTCACTTAATGTTGATTTTAAAATTTTCATTTACATCCGCAGATGATTTTTTCTTGTCCAACAGTGAGCCTTAAATTAGACAGACATAATTGAAATCCAGTTTGTTGTCATTCTCATTACCCCCTCACGTGCTTTGTGTGAGGTTTCTAACCAGCTTATCTGCGTGGCCCTAATGTTCCTATGGTGTTTATATGAATCCAGCTCATATGTCCCTTTATAGGCCAATCCTCCCACATTACAAACAGGCAAGCTGATTAAAAGGCTTCACTTCGCACCTAATGTACTTCTGTGGATTGCACCGACCAGCGGAATATCAGCTTTCTCTCCATTGTGCCTCCATCCAACAAAATGCTGTGGTGAATATCACTTTTCCCTACAAAGCTTCTCTGATCCGCGTTTGTTGAGAGTGTTATGTTGTATTTAGTTAAAACACTGCGGCAATGGGTTGGAGTGAGTGCATTACACGCATATATACACATACGTGAAATGAGTGTTTATGGTCGAGCTTTAGGTCAAAGTTCGATTCAGTTCATAGCCTATGTTAACACGTGGATCAAACACATAGGCAGTTCCAGCGTTATGGATGTGACATTTTGAGTAAAACTTGAAATGTATATTTTCAGAGAATGTGTTTATTGGCAATATATTGAATCGTCTGTTCGCTGTATATTTTAATAAACACCTGTTGATACAGTCCAGACATCAGAAAAAGATCAGTCTACGCACAAGTTTTCTATTTTAAAAGTAAGTTTTGTTCAAAGCCTTCAGATAGTTCCAGGAAGTTATGTTTTTCTCTTTAAATGCTTTATTTCTTTCATTTTTTTATTGATTGAATGACTTACGTCTTTAAATGTGCTAAAAGTTCGTCACAACTGGTCTGTTTTGCTGCTGCTCCATGCATTAGTAGTAACTTCCAGGAACTGTTGAGAGCCTCCATGAACTGCCTTTGCTGTGGAAAATAATGTTCCATTGGAGTCAACGGAGTTGACGCAAATCTCTCTCTCAATGGGTCTCGAGGTGACAAAAAAGGACGCATGTTTTGAGGGACAAAATACTTTGTAGGATTTCTGTGAATTAAAATGTACAAGCCAGCTCAAATACCCAACAAATGGAGAAGGGATGACTCTTCATAGAACACATTCACATGCCCATTTAGGAGAAATATGGACTTTTCTGCATGCATGTGACAGTTTCGTTATGTGACAAGTCACTTACCAGACTATGGACAATGCTTTAAAACACACAAAAAACTTAAAAAAACTTTGAAAGCTGACATGTTGGCATCTGACCTACAGGTACGATGAAAACCTTTGGTATATATTTGATGTTTTATATTAAGGTTGACATTTGCATGGAGTTATACACACATTAACTGCTATGGCTTAAAGGGGTCATATGGCTTGAATACGTGTTTTTCTGTGACTTTGGTGTGTTAAAAGTTCCCAGTGCATGTATTAGACACGTAAAATTGCAAATATTAAGGTGTCGGGAAAAAAAGAAGCATTCTATCTAAAAGCGAATGCTCACCCTGAACCGCCTGAAACGTCTCGTGTAACCACACCCCCACAAATCTACATCATGTTTGTGTTTGAACCTTAAATTGTGTATACACATTGCATTACATCTACAGTAAAACAAACAATAATATTTGTTTTAGCCGTGTCATATGACCCCTTTAATCTCACTTGGAACAGATAGTCACCTTTCACTTTTAGGCTTGTGCCTATTCACAGGTGAATCTGACAAGAAACGGCCAAGTTTGCTTAAAACAGACAACTAAATCTATTTTTAAGAACATTTGCATTGCATTTTGCTTTGTGGCATTATTGTAACTTTTAACCATGCACTTTACATAAATGAAGTTACTTTTTTTATTTGATGGTGATGGTTATTGCAAAATGATCCCTGACCCATTTCTTAGCACTCAGTTTAGGACATTCGCTCACGTTTAAGTGCGAGTGTGGCACACTTGTGTAAGTGTTCGAAGTGTGCGTTCGAGATGAAAGTCAGCAGTCTGTCAGATTAACTCTCTCTCTCGCCATGACGCTGCAGGAGAGAAATACACTGGCACAGCCCACTGCACCCACTGGCTCCATTTTATCAGCGCTGCCACACACTGCACGCTAGAGCGAGAGATCTTATGTAAATAGGAAATGTTTATGCATGAGTACAAAAGGGGCGTGCCATTATACAAAACCAATTGTCTCAATTTGTTGCTGAGGAGGCCTTTCCCGGATTAAGGCCTGTGCAGAACGAGACAGGTGTTACTTGCAGCCTAGACCTTAATCCTCTCACCTGCCTGAGATGGATACCGCGGTTGCGCTGGGTCAGAAATGGGTCAGTGTTCCATAATACAGCAAAAGGGTCACCACTTCACACCCAAAAAAGGGTCAACGTATCACAGCTGAGTGAGTGGAACCCCCCCAAATTCTAGGAACTGCTCTAATCCTCCTCACCATCCAAGTGTACAAAAAACATGCTGGGAATACAAATGATTACACATGCACAACATTTTTTATAAAACCGAGCAAGCAATTAAAACAATTAAAATGTAACTTTAATAAATTTTAGGCATTAATGGACGTGGTTGGTTTGACCACATAAAACGTGGACCCTATGCAGGCAGTTTGTGTAATATTGCATCATAGCAAGACAGTGATAACACGGTTACAGTTCTCGTACTTCAGTACAAAGAGTTCAGATGAATATCAGTCCTCAGCACATTTGGCTGATCACCAGATTTGTAATTGAACAAGTACACACCCCTTGCAAGTAATCTTCACATCTACACAAAACCTGATATACTGACTAAACATCTTCACTTCTCCACTACAATAATAATATGCACAGTCAAACTTCTCCTATTTCACTATGTTTATCACTCCCATTCAACGTTGGTTGCAATAAGGTTGTAATACAACACATTTAAATAAAAAATACAGGCATTTAAGTAAAAAAATGAGAGAAAATAGATCAAATAAAACCCACACTACCACTGTCTAAACACAATTCCACAAAAAACGATCATTTAGTTGGTAAGTCCAAACTCCAAACCGTAGAGAATCGAACTTCATAGCTTTGTAGTAGTTTTGTAGTTCAATTGAAAGAATTAGCATTTTACCCCAGACATTCCCTTTATAATCTGACGCTGAAATAAAACTAATTATCAGTCAATGAATTTCTTCTGGTTGTTCCACAGCAATAGATGTTCTAGTGATGCAGAGTTCCTGTTTTTCTAGTAAAGAGAACTCAAAGTAGACACTGTCAACAATGATGCAATGCAGCAACAAGGAAACGACAATGATTTTCGTGGAGTGGTTTGTTGGTGTTCTCAGCCAACTGTAGATAAGGAGTGTCTTTGTATTTATTTACATATAACAAAACACACTGGGGCGAGGCCTTACACTGGAAAATAAATGACACAAATAGCATCAAAAATAATACGTACATAGTCAACACCATATTTTTATGATTTGAATAGAATAGCTCTTCGTGAGATTTCTTGCTTTATGATTATGTAATTCTATTCGATATGTAAAGTTGAATCATCTTGCTTTACGTAACGACTGGCCTTTATGGAGTGATTTGCAGTTGGCCTGCATTGTTGTTTTTGAGGATTTGACCTGTCAGTTATGAGAACTCATCAATAGGGTTTTAATCAGCATGCATCTGGATTAGACAGTTTGGCCCCGCCCATCTCTCTGCATCAGTTAAATAAACCTCAATCTGGTGAGGTGCTGGTTAGTGTGTCAGCTCTTTTCCCTCCCTCTCATCTCTACTGCTCTCTCTACTTTAAAGTTACAGTCTCTGGGGAAATATAGATATGGATCTGAAAGAGTTTTGCCTGAGTGAAAACTTCCATTTTCTAAACCAGCACGAGTAAGTATCCGATTATTGTTCTTGTTTTGTGCTATATTATATATATTATTTTAGATCAGTGTGAGACTTATATGTTTGGACTTTGTATTTCACTTTAAAATGTATAATTACACATTGTTTTAAACCATCAGACTTTTTAGTAGCCTATTTCCAGTGCTTCTAACAGTAGGCCTATCCCAAAAAAGTCAAATGTTTTTGTTTTGTGTCATTTTCTGCTACCTAACATCAAAAATAATATCATTAATAATAAAATGGGCTCCTGTAGTAATAACATATGATTTTTGTATTAATTATTAGGTCATTCATAAACATGATAAAAAGTTAAGCGCTTGCTATTACTACTTTCAAAACTTTTAGCCTCATACATCACTGTTAATTCGACTTTTCTCGTAAGTATCTTATGTATTTAAACTTTGAAAAACTTTTTTAGTTTGATCTTCCCCAGTCTTCTAGACGCGTCATCCACAGACGATCCTCCGTCCCCCGCGGACCCGCCGGTTAAGGCCAGCCCTCAGAGCCCGTCGTTCAGCAGCGCGACGCCGTTCAGTCCCGGCAGCACCTCGGACAGCAGCGGCTACAGTCTCTTCTCCCAGAGTCATCTGAACCCGGACTCTCCCGTCAGCTCCAGCTCCGTGTACAATCCCGTCATCCTCAGCGGCGACTACATCCCGTCACTGAACCCCGGGCCCAAACGCTTGTGTCTGGTGTGCGGAGACTTCGCGTCCGGTTATCACTACGGCGTCGCGTCCTGCGAGGCGTGCAAGGCCTTCTTCAAGAGAACCATTCAAGGTAAAGACTGAAACCTTTGGAGGATTGAAGAGTTAAAACCCATCGCAAAAACATTATTGCGTTATATACAGTATAATGTAATATACAGTATAATGCAAATATAAATAAAACGTTAGAAAAGACACGTTCAATGCAACAGAAACAAACGTCACTGCGCATTTGCGCTTTTGTGGCCAGAACTTAACCTCAGATACACATCCGAAAACAATAGAGCCCCTGCATATTATTTATTTTAACAACAAAATAAATAACAAGTAAATTACATTAACAAGCAAGTTAAAAGTCTGTCTAGCCAGTATGATTTTGGGTAACCAGTTGAACAAACGGTTACTTGGCTAAACTTACAAGACCCATTCAACAGTTGTTTATTTCATAAAATTGAAATACAATCAAATTCAACATGTTTTTTATTAATTCAATTATAATAGAATCACCAGACAGACCGATACATAAGCACAGACCGGAAGTTAACTTCGAGCAAGACTGGAACGTCCAATAAATGCGTCTAGACGATTTTAGTGGCAACAAATGAAACATTATGCAGCCCAAACTTACCTTCTGGTAGACCTCCGCAAAGAACTGATAACTGTTGGGTAGTTTTAATTTCATTTAATACAATTAATATAGCAAAAAATATTCATATAAATTAAATATAAAATAAATGGTTATATTATAACCAAACACAGGCCGGAAGTTAACTTAGGGCCAGGCGCGTGCATCCGATGAAACAGTCTATAGCTGCTTTATATTTAATTGTCTACTTACATTATAATATTTGTGTAATAATATTGTATATTGCAAAATGTTATATTTTAATATGATAATACTATATTCAAGTTTATTTGCCATGCACAAGATCTCAGTGACCATTTAAAATGCTTGTATGGCTCTATTCTACAGCAATATAATTGAAATAAAACAGAAAGTTTAGGCGTATTTGTGCTAAACTGCTGATCTGTTTATTGTGCATTATTAGTTTAGTTAATGAACAAGTTAATGGAAGTTTGTGTGAATGAGTGTGTGAGAGGCTTAAGGTGCTGAATGCAATGATCAATATTGCTTCAGCTAACTATCTGCCCGGGATTGATTTGTGTGTGAATACTCAGTGTGCTGTTTTGAACAAAACACATCATTAGCAGGAGCGGAAGACTTTGTCAATACTTGCGTCTTCTCTGAGTTTTGCTTATTCACAGTAGGAGAGTAATGTACAAAAACAAAGTTAACAGACGAATTTGCATTCTTCATCAAAAATATGCAAAAAAACATTTTTTGTGTATTTTAAAACGACTTCTATACAGCATGTTGTATATTTTCATATTATATATATATATAATATATATTATATATAATTAAAACAATGATAGTATACATTTTGAATTCCCAATATGAAATGCTGTGTCATTTTTTATCTAAATATATGTAAGTCTGAATGACAGACTGTTTATTAAACATAAAAAGCAATAATTAGGTTACAGGCTGAGAGAACAAATGTATTGGGTTTGGCTTTGGGCAGACAGGGTCCAGCGGTACGCAGTGTGTTAACATATCAATATATTGAAGTGTTCAATCACATTATGGATGTCTAATCCCGGAGGCTTGTCGAGTGTTGTGTTTGAGAGAAATCCATTGATCAGATTTAACTGCGGGATCTGGTTCTCTCTGCATTAATGGCCGCTGAACAGTGATCAATACTCTGGCCCCTGGGAAAGCACAACATTTGTAACTCGAATAAAAATGATTCAACGATGAGGCGGTATAAATCAATACATGAACTCTGTCTGGGCTTCTATGGATTTCTGTGTGAAAGCTCAGCTTGTGAAGCACGGAACGAATGGATTGAAAGTTTGATTAAGCAAAAATGGCAGACATATTTGAGCACTCAATATTCTTGTATAATGTTGTGTGAAAAGGAAGATTGGGATCTTTACCAAAATTTCAGAAAGGCATTCATTGTGTTCCAGGAAAAGTTTTGCTTTTTACAGTTTGAGTTTGTTTGCTTGTTTGTGTTTTAAGTAAGAGCCATGGCTTATTGACGCTCAGTTGTGGTGCTAATATGGGAAATGTGTGTTCAGTCCTCTTCATTATTTCCTGTTACTCATCGTACCTGAATAAAAAGTATCAAAAAGGAAATTGTTTTTTAATGTGTACATTGTAAATAGCTTTGACTGTTGATGTTTCAGGAAACATCGAGTACAGCTGTCCTGTGGTGAATGACTGTGAGATCACTAAGAGACGACGGAAGTCATGCCAGGCGTGTCGATTTCAGAAGTGCCTGCGCGCCGGCATGATGAGAGAGGGTGAGTCCAACTTTTTGTTCATCTACAAATAGTGTTTTTCTTGCATTTTTCATCATCCAAAAAAGTTTGAATAAAAATGTAATTCTTGATTTTCAGTGTTTTAAACGCTTAAATCAAACGCTTAAGGAACTAGTTGAAGTGTGATGATGTGATGATTGTGAACATTAGTAGACGTTTTATCTCTTGGTCTTAAAAACACACGCTAAATTCACGTGACCTGTTCAGGTGTGCGCATGGACCGTGTAAGAGGCGGCAGACAGAAATACAAGCGCAGGCTGGATTCAGGCACCTCTGTCTTCACCAGAACACCTTACACACATCCAGGCAAAACAATCCGTAAGTCTCATAAATATTTTTTGCTGTTAACATATTTCGATCTTAATACTAAGTTTCCAAGATATAAGAAAGGAAAGGATTATATGGCTGAGGATTTAACCTGCTTATGGGTTTAACATCATAATCAATAAGTCTCTATAAGCTCTCCAACATGTACATTGTCACATTATTTAGAAACATCTAAACAGCGTTTCCTTTCCAGGAAACAAAGTCATCTCTCAGCTCCTGGTTTCTGAACCAGCCCCCCTGCGAGCTGCTCCGGACCCCTCGACCCCCGACAGTGACCTTAAAACACTGCTGACCTTATGTGACCTTTTAAACAGAGAACTGCTGGTCGTGATTGGCTGGGCAAAACACATTCCAGGTAAACAGCTTATAACATACTTATATCATACACTTTTTTTTATGAAACCAAGTCCGTAGGACTAAGTTTTTGAATATTGATCCATCATCATGTCATCCAGGATTCTCCGGTCTCTCCTTGGTGGATCAGATGGCCCTGCTTCAGAGTGGCTGGATGGAGACGCTGGTGCTGAATGTGGTGTGGAGGTCTCTGGGTTTGACTGATGAACTTCAGTTCACAGAGAACATGCGACTGAACGAGAGCCAGTGCAGCGCCGCGGGACTGCATGATCTCTACACAGCACTGCGACATCTCGCCTCCAAATACCAACAGATGGGCTTGAACCAGGAGGAGATGGTCACTCTCAAAGCCATGTCTCTGGCCAATTCAGGTGTGTTTACGTACACATTCGGACATTTAAAGTAATAATAAATATGAATGAACGATGAATCTGGAGCAACATATATCAGGATTCCGTCTCTCATCCCTCATAAATTCTCTGAAATTTGGACACACCTACTTATTCAGTACTATTATTTTTCTACATTTTTTAGGAATAGTCCAAATCAATGTGGTGTTTATAGATCGCTCCCTCGTAGTTTTCCTTTTTTGTTCTCATTTTAGTCACAGACTCATTGACCAAGACAAAAACAATCAATATGTGTACAGCAGTCCGGCGCACAGATCAATACATCCGTCTAATGCTGGCTCTCTAAACCATACAGACCATTAGCCTTGTCTCCCAGCTCACATCTACCACAGGGCATTTTGGAAACAGACAACACTGAGGATACTATTGTTTTAACTCCTGACACAAAAATATCCACATACAGTCCTTGGTCCATTAAGCGTCAATGGTTTGACAAAAAGGGTGAACAATAAAAGCCAACATGGCTTAAAGTAAACACAAAAGAGGGTTTAACACTCAAGCGGTGGCTAACCCCATCACCCAAGAGCTCCGTTTGACCTTGACAATCATTTGTTTTCAGATGCAGAGAACGTAGAGGGCGCAGATGCCGTGCAGAGTTTCCAGGACGCTCTCCACGAAGCCCTTCAGGACTATGAGAGCAGTCAGAGACCCTCCGAGTCTCATCGTGCCGGGAGATTGCTCATGACCCTGCCGCTGTTACGGCAGACTGCTCACAGAGCCGTCCGCTGCTTCTGTCGGCTACACACCGAGGGCCACGTACCAATGCACAAACTCTTTCTGGAGATGCTGGATGCCAAGATGTAGACTAGTTCTAGATGCCAATGGCTTGATGGATTGAAAGAAAACTTAGTGATGGCGTTATAGGGCAGCTGAACTTGGGAATGGGAATCGGAGGAAGGTTGATGTACTTCTTCACTTGGTCTTTGGTGACTTGTTGAAGGACGAACTCTTTTCAGACATGCATCAGTTAAGTGGCGCGACTCTTTGGAGAGCTCAGACAGCTAAACTGCACTTGAAGATGCGAGGATAAAGGGATAGTTCATCAGAAATGAGACTTCTGTCATGTTTATTTTTTGATGAGCACAAGGATTTGAAATACTATTTGAAACAATGAAAGTGATAAACACAAAAAGTTGAATGATAGCCACTGGCACAGTAAGTCACCGTTCACAGATTTTCAGAGGTTATCCCATCTTTGTCTAAAATTTTTAATTATTATTGGGTTGAAATAACCTGAGGAGGAATAAATGATGTTAGAAGTTTCTTGTCTCAATGAAGCACAATCTTGATGTTTTATTATTTATTTGATCTGTATGAAAGACGGAGAGATTATCATTTGATACGGTGTTGGCAATAGAGTCGATGTAATTTTTGTATTTCCTAGTATTTTACATGATATATCAATCATTTTTGTATCCTTTTAGAATTTTGTCAATCTAGATTTGGGAATTTGGTTACTTATGTGATGGCAAAGCTTTATTTTTGCAAAACTGCTGCAGCGATAAATGGCAAAATGTCACAAAATATCAATAATACATGTCTGTAGTATATTCTCATGGAGCAATACGCCTTTTTATTTATTGTCTAATTTATTTCATCCATCCACAGCTATTTATATGAGAATAAACTATTTTTATTTAGAATTTTTAAAGAGTCCTTTTTCTACAGAATTTCAAGCAAACCAACTTAAAATGAAAGGTTTTTATAGTGTTGTGAAAAAATGTTATCAACTGACTCATGTGAAGATTCTTAATCCTTCCTTTTTTCAACATTGATAACAATTGCATATTAACCAATATTCCAACAGCTGGCATACATGCCACATTTGTATTAGACGGAAAGCAAGTCAATTTAAGCCTGTAATAAAAAAATTGTCATATGAACAGAAGCACATGTTAAGACATAAATAATGTGTGCATGGTTTAACATTCTATATACAAACTCTACAATCCAAACGAAGCGTTGATGTTTTTAATACAGTAACAGCCCGTGTTTACCCTTTTAAAGGCACACCAGCAGCACTGCCTGCATTTACACACAACAACCCACTCCTATTTGGTTTAATGTAAACTGCCAACTGATGTCTATAGGTTACATGCATACATTATGGTGAATGTTAGATGATTCTACATATACAATATTCCAGTGTTTTCTAAAACAGAGAAAGCGGTAGAGTGAAGTCCATCAAACTCATCTTTATCACTGTTTAACAGTAAAGTACACACAGTTTTTTAGACACACATTTTAATTTAGTTTTAGACATTTTTGCATATAGCAGTAAACCCATATGATAGCAAAGGCTGACTCATCAGCCAATATTTGGTCTGTTAATGAGTAGTTGTCCCCATTAACTTACCATAGTCATTTTTATTCCTACTATGGAAAGCCAATGGGGACACATTTTAACTTGAAGTACTCTATGGTAAAAAAGCTACCAAATTTTGAGCATGTCGCCTAAAATAAGCATTCAATTTTATCCAGCAATTGTATATATTTCATAAGGGAAACCATGATATCTAGCCATATATAAACATTGTTTAGATATATTTTGTTTTTCGTTCATGCAGTTAAATTAGCCGGTGCACAAACAACCAGTGTGATGCATGAAATACCAAAGCTGAAGCTATTCCATTATTGTATAGTGTGACTAACTGTATTAAAGTGAAGGCATATTTGTTTACAGTGTGTTAGTAAATGTACATAATGCAAAACATTTCTTTCAATGTCTTTCTCCATCTTTTTTTTGGAAAAGTCTCACGGAATGTTTCTTCATCATTTACATACTCTTTTAAAGACTTCACATTCAATATTATAAGGCACCCTGCATTATCGACAGCACGGTCTGTTTGACTACTCGAAGACATTCTTCAGCTGAAAAGTCCTCAAAAGCTAGTTTCATTCATATTAGGTTTAGGGCTGGTGGAAGGTGGAGAGGCGGGGCTTTCGTTGCCAGTCGCATTCTCAGTGGGCGGAGTCTCACTGGTTGGAGAGGTAAGGGGGCGTCTTGGAGACACCGGTGTTTGTGATCTGGCTGGACTGACAGGAGAGGGGGTGGGGCTTGGCGTGGCAGGTGAAGGTCTTCTCATTGAACATGTTGCTGATGATGTCGGTGTCTGCAGGGCGGAGAATGGTGACTGCATCCTGAGGCCGAGCCGTGCTTCGAGCTCACTGCACACCGCTAAACTCCGCCTCCCCGCGTCCAGGCTGCTCATATCCGAGCACTTGGCTCTTTCCTGACATCGCTCTACAAAGCTTCCTCTTCTGATAGCTCCAAGGCCGTCACGGTCAAGCGGGGCTCGGCTCGGGTGGGGGCTGTTGCTGTTGCTGCCGCTGGTGGTACTGGCGAGAGAGGATTGGCTAAGGCCGAGGTGGGACGGGAGCTCACGAGGTTTGCTGAGGGGTTGTATTGGCGCGTGGCGAGGGAGACTACCGTTTAGAGGAACAGGGCCGCGGAAAGCAGCCCCTGCTCGAGCGATCTCACTCAACTGGGACTGCAGACTGTAAGAGAGAGAAGAGACGATGTAAATAAGCACACAGTGCCATCTATTGGAGATGGAGAGGAATTTCACTGATTATAATAATATTTTTTGTAAAGCTTTATTTATTTTTGGATGTTCTGTCTATTTAACACCTTATTTGTATTTTATTGTAAGACTAGAAGCAGGGAATGTGTGCATACCTGCAGGTTGAGTTGCGAGAGGAGTGTGTGAGAGAGACGGCAGGACTCATGTCTGGGGTTCGAGTCAGTGCAAGATCGCATTGGTCTAACAGTTCCAACAGTTCCTCTTCAGTGGGACCACCAAGGGCTTTTATAATAAAACAACGAAGATCAATACAAAGCAGAAAAGAATAAAAAAACATGGTACTGGATTTTATGTAGCTAAACTCGCATGGGTTTGATTCATGTATTGATAATATGTAAAACTTTAAATCACTTTAAAAAGATGATGCATGGCAGAGGCTCATATGTAATTTATTTCAAGACATCCATATTTATTTATATACTCTTTGTCTTCCTCTGCGTTTACCTTTGATGTCCACTTTTCCTGCGATCTCCATTGCCGTCGTCAGGTCCCACATCTGGATGCTGCCGTTACTATGACCGCTGAAGAGGTAACGGCGCGGCCTGGAACCAATGCGGCTGGATCCCTCGCATTCATGAACCACGAATGCAGTGATGGAAGTCCCATCCACCGAGCGCACCTCACACACCCTTCAGAGAGTGGATGTGTAAAGCCCATGTGTTAAAATGTGTTGTATTTATACACATTTAGATGGATCTGTTAAACTGACCTTTTCCCATTGGATGAGAGCCTCACGTAGAGTTTATCAGTGTCAGGAACCACACGCTGGATAAACACCTGCTGTTCATCTCTCTCACCATACGGACCTGAGCGCACAATAAACAGTCAACGGGTTTTGTCCCAAGGACCCTCAGGAAAGTCCGGATGTGTCCAATCATCCTTCATCCTGCAATAAACTGAATCTTGTTTAGCTTTTTGTATCTTACCGATTTCTGTGCCTGCAGAACAGCCACCATGGCCATCGATGTCATCCAATGAGAGGATCTTAAAGGAAGTTAGGGGGGTGGAGCCAGGCTGGGTGGATATCATGCCTCTAAAACGTGTCACCGTCCAGGTACGGACATGATTGTTGTCAGCACACACTGCACAGAGGAAAATGGGAATTAAAGTGTGCGGGTTCATTTACTCTATATCTCTAACATTACGCTATAATCTTCACATATGTGACTATACAAGTTTGTATGTGAGAAAAGAGAGCTGCTAACCAGAGATGAGATGTTTCTCAGACAGCATGATCTTAGTAACGGGGCTGCGGTGTACAGAGAAGGTCTGGAAGAGTTGTGGACCAGATCCTACGGTCTCCGGGTGCTGCACAATAACACGCACAGTGCCTGAACTGGTACCGTACGCTATCTCGATCCAGTTCCCACTGTCGCCTAACAAACACAAAAGCACTGGTGTGAGTGGCTGTACATGTGGTATTACACAAGGTCTGTGTGAATGTGAGAGATTGTGTAAGACTGTGACGTCATAGGCTGGCAAGTTACTTGTTTTAGGTGTCAGGTAGACGCTCATAGCAGTGATGGCATCTTCACTGGGGTCTCGATACAGTTCAGTGACTAACAAATCGTTGTCCTTCATTCGCAGTGGAAACTTTTGGACATCTGAATGACATAGACACACATTCTTGATGAATCCCCAAAACAACTTCAACATTGATAAACAAAAAGCAAAATATGACATTACATATACAGTCCTAGAAAAAATGAAGAGACCATTTCATACAATTAAACTGCTAACAATATTTCTACCAAGGTTCAAATAAAAATATTGTTTCTATTTGCATTTATTTGCAGAAAATGGAGAAACTGGAGAAACAGGTCAAAATAACAGAAAAGACGCTCTGTTTATATTCAGACCTCAAATACTGCAAAGAAAACAAGTTCATATAACATTTTTAATACAACAACAATACTTCTACATGTTTTTAGGAAAAATTCAAGAATTATTCTTTATGTAATAACCTCGATTTTTATCACAGTTTTCATGTGTCTTGTCATGCTGTCAGTCTTTCACATTGCTGTTGGATGATTTTATGTCACTCCTGAGGTTTGATTTTGTTGAAATTCAACAGACACTGGACTGGAATGACCACAATACATCTAGAAATGCTGATTAAATGAAAATTTGCAATGGCCTTTTAATTTTTCTGCGGCTATAAAGTACTATTATATAATCCTGTATTACATTAATGGTATATAAAATAATATATCAAGAATTTATATTTCATACACAATGTGGTCATGTGGATTTAATCCAGTGGATCAAATGAACTACAAATCACAACTTAAATTGTCATCACATTTATTTATTTCTCTTTGGGAATTTGAATACAATTGAATAAACGGTGTGGAAAAACTCAAAACTGTGTAACGCTTGAGTTATGATACTTACCTATGTAGTAAATAGATCCGTTATTACAGCCCAAAATAAGGAAAGATCCAGCTGTGTCGTAACTGTTGATGGGAACCACATCTTGATTCTGCATAGAGACAGATGGACACATCAAGAAAAAAAGACATTACAACATCATTTGCTTCATCAGTACACAAACAAATGAAGGAAATGTGAAACACAATGCAACAGGCGGCCTGAAATTACCTGCCAGTGTTTAGTAACAGCGTTCCACACTCCCACTTTACCCGTGTGGCTGGTGGCAATGAGCTGATTTCCTACAAAGAATAAAGCCTCCACCGGCACGTTCAGACTGAACACACCTGCAGACCAGAACAAACACACACTTGTGAATTAAGAAAAACATTACCAGAGCTTTTACATTCCCATGTTTGTTTGTTTACATAGCTCATATCACAATCTATAACCTAACGAAATTCTTACCGATTTCATTGCCATTTCCATCGGGACAGATAGCCCATAAGATTATCTCTGTGCCGGACGCCACGGCAACCATCTTGTCATTGTCCCCAAGTGAACCGCCCATGACTTTAGCATTAAGAGCAACTCTGTCGATCACCCAGTCCAGCCGTGGGCTCGTAAAGACCTGCTGCCATCCAGTAGACTCCTTGACCCTAAATACAGAACAATAGTTTTACATTGTGAGAATGTGCTGTGTACAAATCCAAAACATAACCTTTAGTCAGTTCAAGAGAATCTCTACCTGTAACAGACAACAAACTGGGCGTAAGCCACAGCAATCCAGTTGTGATGACCGCATATAATTCTGACCATGCCTGGGTCAGACACCGGACCTGAGAACAGAAATCACACGATAAAAGAAATTATTTGAAGTAGTTGTTTTAAAATGTAGGAATAAAGTAAAACATCGATTGAAAGCAACAAAGATTGTATGCTGAATATAACTGAGCAAAATACAAGCGCCTAGGAGAACACAACTGAATATACCGTAGTATAAAATAACTTAAGAAAGGGTCGAAAACTGGAGCAGAATCTAGACCTGGCACTCGCTCCTCCACAACAGCTCTGCCCAGTATGCCAGCATTGCCCAGGTTAGGTGGCATAGTGTTGCTTCTCCTCACAGGGGCTCTCTCCACCGGCCCTGAACGTCCACCCATAAAATGCGGTCCTGCCACGCTGTGCCTGTTTCTGCGCTTCACTGGGTATACTGTAAAATACACAGACAGATAAAGCATTATAACTATAGCTTCTTTATGCAACCTGAGCTGTCATTTCATAGGCTATATGCCAGGTGGTGCTCACCTGGTGGTGGCAGGTAGCCATTGAACAGGACGTTCCCACAGGAGGAGCGATCCAACTCATCACACAACTGCAGTTTTCGCACTGGAGAAACAGAGATGTGGTTAGAGACCAGACATGCAGATGAAATATGAAAACTGATGTTTCTTCCCTATTAGTAATGGGAAATCCCATGCCCGGCTTTACCTAGTGGAGTGATCCCATAGAACTCTGCCTCGTGCATGAGTAGATGAACATCTATGGACCTGCAATAAAAAACAAAATGTTATGCAATAACTTTCTATTCAATATATTCTGTGTTAAAAGAAATCAACAGCAACCTGGGATCTTACCTGGGGTGGAGCTCTTTTGTGCGCAGAAAGTTCAGAATCGTTGCAAATAGAGATGGATCTCTGTCTACGAAAATCTGGAAGAGAAAAATTCAATGTACTTTTTAAAATCATAAATGCACAGCATCGGAATGATTTATAGGGTGAACATTCAATCAGTCCAAAAAAAATAATAATAAAACTTACTGCTCCGGTCTCATCTTTTAATGTCGATATCCGCCCACTTAATAAACTACACAAAGAAAGATTTATTTATTAGATTTATAGATAGAACTTTAGGCACACACATTTTTCTCATCTGCAATGTTGTCTGATATTAATAATCTAATATTGTCTTTCAAGACATAATATACAATATAAACAAGAGGTTAACTGATCAACAACCAATTGAGAAGAACCTTAAGTAATAGTTTATCTTCAAAATTAAAATTCTGTCATTTCAAACACGTATGACTTTCTTTCTTCTTCAGAACACAAAAGATATTTTGAAGAACGTCTGTAACAGAAAACTGTTGGTCCCCATTGACTTGCATTGGTTTTGTGTCCATACAATAGAAGTCACTGTGTACCAACATTTTTCCAAATATCTTCTTTCGTGTTATGCAGAAGAAAGAAAATCACACAGGTTTAAGATGACAACAGCGATGACCGAATTGAATTGAACTACTCATTTAAAAATCGGATTCAGTTTAGTTTTCACTGAACAAAGAATTACAAACCTTGAGAAAAATGAGTCAGGAACCCATGTCAGGGTCTGTCTGGAGGTACTGAATCTGTTCCAAAACACAAAACATGTAGGTGTCATAACAGATCTGAGCACCTTAAAGTTACAGAAGCGCATTTATAACAATCAAAATGCATTATGTATTAACTTAAATATGTGAAGTTTATATAATTTCACCTCAGGCCCTACAGCTGCTTGTATAGGAATGCAGCTGTTTATAAACATGCCGGGTAATAGTTACAATAGGTTCAATAAAAGTAATCGTTGATACAATCAGCTGTCTTTTATAAACACTATAAACATATTTAATAATATACAGTGTCAGGATGTGTGTCTCTTGGTTAAGTATCTCATTTAAACGGGATATGCAGCTGATTTTATAAACAACCTTTTGCCCCCGACGTTTAGATGAATGATGTCTCCAATCCTCGCCATGATAACCCTTTTATCGACAAACATTCATATCGAACAGAATACTTTAGTATTAATATACACTACATGATTAAAAAGAAAGAAAAGCGAGTTTGTGTTCACGTTACTGGCTGTAGCCAAACAGCGGAAGAACAGACGATTTAGCGGAATGTGTCTTGCGGAAGTGGAACATGCATTTCAAAATAAAAGTATCGTGTAAACCTGAAAAATATTACAAAAAAACTTGCCTTTTATTGGAGAATTTTAAATAGAAGGATGTCATTATGAAATAAACACGATTTTCTCTAATAATTCTCATGATTCATACCCTTTTACAAATTCTTATTTTTTGCCAACAAAACAGCTCTGCGCCTTCACCTATAATGACTGATAAGTTTGGACAACACCTGACAAGAGATTGTGGCAATTCCTTTATGATGGTGCTTCTCCTCTTCAAGGGTTCAAGTCTGGAAAGTCGGAAGGCCATGGAAGAAGCTTATTTTTTTTGCTCAGTGGCCCATTTTCGTTTAGACTTTGGTGTTTGTTATTAAGATCATCGTCCATTTCGAAGATCCAGGGACAGTCAAGTTTTGATTTTTTTATCTGATGAAATCTGCTAGTAACCTTGAAGCCATCTATCTGAAAAAGGCATTCAGGATCTTCAGCAGACAATTTGACCGAAAACATTAAAGACACAGCAACAGATTTGGGGTACCTTTTTATTCTTGTTAAAAGGTTCATTTCATGTTTATCAACATTTCAAAATAGCGCTTAGTTTAAATTAAATACGACAAAATTCAACAAATTGTTTATTTATTTCATGTTAATTTGTTTAAATCAACAATTTGTTACACGGGTCTTTTACCTTTGTCGCATTTCTAGAAACCGTGTAGGAAGTTGACATCTAGCGGTTGAGCTCGGTATTGCAGTCTAAACATGATATAGTGTTGCCACATGTCTACAGTGGGCACGTTTGTCAGCAGAATGAATCAATGTCAGTCTCATTTATTTTCAAAACAACAGTCAATCTGATGGGTCTAACATACACTGTTTTGAATGATAATCCAAATATCAGTTCCCGTCAGCAGTCAGACACAGCGATGTACAGTGCAGTCAGGCTGTACAATTGTCTTTTGTGTTGCCTGGGAATCGAACTCACAATCTTTCATGCTACAAACCCAATGCTCCAACCACTGAGCCACAGAAAGAATCATCCGACCAGTAGCGGGTGGTTTAGTTCAACTTCATATTTGGCCTGAACTGTTTCATATAATCTAAACATTTACAAGGTAAAAATAAAGGACAAGATCCATGAGGAATTTTCTTTTTTATTATAAATTTTAACAATGATTTGCATATACATAAATGATAACATATACAACAGAGATTCACAGAGCTCACAAATGGTTAAAACATGTAAAGAACACATCCAAACCATCAAAAAAAAATAAATCAAAAGTGCTTTTACACTCATTCATCCAACAAAAAAGAATTTGTGGCAGCCTCTAATAAAAATGTATTATTGATTCATAAACTTCAAAATTTGAAATACTGTAACATTAGTCAAATTTACTTACTGTGAATGATGTTGTAAATGTCCTGCAAAGTATCCTGCACATCTCGTTCATGGTTTGTGAATCAAGTGCAGGCATGCGCATGACTAACTGCAAATGACGAGACACAACGATACAAAGTAAAAGTGCGTTATTTGTGTCTTAACACATTAAATGAATATGACTAGGTGATTTCATAGAGGCTAACAATATACCAAGCTAGCATTGAGCACAAGATCCCACCTTCCCATGAGCGCAGTCTCTAAAGCCACGCCTCCTCCTTAACACATGATCTCCATGATGACGGAAGCTTGAGCAGCGTGCGCAGCAGTATGCAGTGAGGTATCCTATCATTGCATTCTGACCGGTTGCAATGATTGGATGAATATTTTATGGTGCCAAGCCTTCCTCTGAGGATACATGTTTATATACTGTATGTATATTTGAGCGCTTAGCGATTACTATGAGGTTATAAAGAGACTTTCAACCAGCATATCAAAAAATGTTTTTAGGAAAGAATTGCCTACCCTACCTGTAATAGTCACAATAACACATTTGAACGTTGTCAAATCAACTTTTGACAGCCATAATACAAATTGAAAACACAAACTTTTGAAAACTGGTTTAAAGTGCAAATTCTTGAAAACTAACATCTGCAGAAATGTGAAATCTGTCAAAACTGTGACAATGACTACGTTTACATGTACCTTTATAATGCGATTAAAATAGGATTTTGGCAATATTGCAACTTCATTTTACCTCATGTACATGCAATCATTGTATCTAAATAATGAAATTAAGCTCATGATCGCAGTAAGCACAATCGAAATAGAATATGTGGCGTATGGCGGCTTTAATCGCAATAAGATGCATGTGAACATTTTAATCGCATTTATGAGCTTCCGACACGCACCTTAAAGGGATACTTCACTCAAAAATAAATTCTGTGATCATTTACTCAGTATCCCTTTAAGTCCAAATTCATGGTAAACATGACAGTCTGAAGTTGAACCTTCAACATATCTTGCTGTCAGCAGCCTCTGCTCCTTATTTTCACTCAGAAACAGCGTGAATGCGATGACAACGTACACAACCATTACAAAGACATTTCCCATCATATTTCTATATTCAACACAGCGCCAATCGAACCATAAAACACATCCACATAACGGTGTTTTGCATTTGACGAGACTATATTAAAACGATAGCCAGTAACACACACCTACTGTATCGGAGATCATCGTTTGTGCTGTGTATTATAGCAAATAATCAAACTCATAAAACGTTCAAGAAAACAGGAGCAAAAAGGTGTTCTCATATCATGTAAACATGTTACTGTGATTCAGTCCTTACTCTGATTATTGAGATAATGGCATTATTAGGGTAACAATGACTACATTTACATGTGCACTGAGTACATGTGATTGATCATCCTGTCAATCATTTAACTGGATGTATTTAAGCGGTCTCATACCTTTCTCTTTTGTCGGCATTCCTTCACCCAGGACTCACTGCAGACTCCCATTACCTTCTCATGACAAACGCATCATCTGTGGTCATCATGAGGTTGAGCATTCAGTCCAACCGGACCTGGCTCTATCAGACTCGCATGTCCGGAGAATGAGACAAGAAAACAAGACAAACTTATTAGGGTAGAAGCCGCTCACGTTATTCAAAAAGGACACAATATGACACATGTTCAGCCCGACTAATGCAGCAAAAACATGTGTAGACAGTGTTGACTGGCTGCTTAGAAGATGACGTGGCATGATATATAATCTAAAAAGCCGCACTAAGATCCAAACAAGATGGTTGTTTGTCACTTTGAGAAGTCCTGTCTCTGTGCTGTAGTTTGGTATAACTTAACGCAATCAGACAGGGGAACCGGGATGCGATTACGAATGAACGGAGGGGGAGACCAGAGGGGTGTGTGGTGTGCTGCTTTTGGCAAAAAGATCCAGGGACACTATTTGTAGGCTGTAACCCACGGAACTGATAAGACTACAGCTGACGGTGGAATCTTTGAAGTTTGTCATAAACAAATCTCCTTTGATGTAGGAGCTGGCGATGACGTATGACAGTATGGTAGTGGTGTCCCATTTAATATTTTTAACCCTTCCTCTTGTTTCGAGCACCTCAGACTAAAGTGGCTTTAGAACAAAGCCTTGCTCGGACTACAGATAGCTGGACCTTGTGGGCAATAAGTTAACAAAAAACATCCCTGTTATTACACAACTTGCAACATGAGTAAATAATTGTACACTAAATACTGATATGTATATTCCGTTCTGTTTTGGTTTAGTCTTCTGTTTTGCCTGAGTTCATTATTAGTTATTTATCTCCGCACCTGTTTGTTCCATGTAATTCAATGTAGAAATTCCTTTGTTCCCTGGTTGTATATGGGAGTTTTTTGTGTTTATTCTATATTATAAAATGCCTTAAATGTTTACAGGTAGATTTTTAGCTTTTAAGTCAAATTAAAAACATTGCAATAAACCTCTTAACCTCTCACTACTTTTGTCACCTCAGCCTAGAATAACAAAACGAAAACCGTGGTTAAAAATCAACTGTTTACATGTTTCCGGTATTTCGTCTGTTAAGTATCTAAAATCTGCTTATGACTTTTTGCAGTTAATTATCTTATTGTAGTTTTTGTTTTGTCAAGTATTACTTTCACTGATGATTTAGAAGAGTTTTGAGTTTAAGAATATTCCAGCACCGTGGTAAATTAAAGTTTAGGATTGTTATGATGAAGTTATGCAGATATAACGGTTTTGATCCCCAACTAAGTACATTATGGCTGAGTTTGGAAGCAAGTCATCGTTTTCTGCCGAAAAGAGCATTTCATTTATTTTGCTGCTTTTCGGTTATGGCCATTTGGTGTCTTCTGGCTGCATCCCGGCTCTTCAGCTGCAAAAACAACAAATAAACATTAAGTACAATTATAATAAACAGCACTTCATAAACTGTGATCATTAATGCTTATGGGTCTCGTATCACTGTACCTGTCAGATGAAGGTCTCTTTCGTTTGCGGCAGAGCTTTTTGTCCAGGAGACAGGGCCGAGGGTTAGGGTAGAGAGCAGGTAAATGCCTAGTAATACAAATAGAAATACAGTTTCTGCAAACCATCAAATAATAAGTAATTGAGGAGCATGGGCAGTATTAATATCACAATGTTTAAAGCTAAAACTGAGAGAATTTGTTCAACTTACTCAGGTGGAGGATCTGGTGTAGGTGGGGCAGGGGTTTTTGTCCATGTCTTTTGTCCAGCCACTATCTGATGTTGTGCAAAACCTGCTGAGAACAAATCCAAGTAGATAAATGACACACTTGTTCATCCAAAGATTAATATTAAAAACTGAGATTTTCAAAACCGTTTTAAAAGAGTGTTGAAACTGTTGGTCAGACAGAACGACATATAATAACTTACCAACTGTTGGTTGTTCTTGATAAACAAAAGTGGCCGGACGAAGAAGAGGATTTGGCCTGTTTGGTGTTGTCAATGATGTTGGCTTTTTGGACAGGTGCAGTGCATCCAATATATTACAGAGTTCGTCAACACTGCCGCCTGTCCTCAAAGAACTCCCCAACCCCTGCCTCTGTGCAAAAGCTGTTGAGAACAAATCAGAGTGGATGAATAACACATCCAATGACTGAAGTCAACAGTTTTTAAAAATGAAGAGCATTGATACTGTACTCTTTGCCACGGTGTTCGGTCCTTCTTCGTGGTCTTAATCAAATCCAAGTAGATAAATGACACACTTGTTCATCCAAAGATTAATATCAAAAACTGAGATTTTCAAAACCGTTTTAAATGAGTGTTGAAACTGTTGGTCAGACAGAACAACATATAACAACTTACCGACTGTTGGTTGTTCTTGATAAACAAAAGTGGCCGGACGAAGAAGAGGATTTGGCCTGTTTGGTGTTGTCAATGATGTTGGCTTTTTGGACAGGTGCAGTGCATCCAACTTCTTAAAGAGTTCGTCAACACTGCCGCCTGTCCTCAAAGAACTCCCCAACCCCTGCCTCTGTGCAAAAGCTGTTGAGAACAAATCAGAGTGGATGAATAACACATCCAATGACTGAAGTCAACAGTTTTTAAAAATGAAGAGCATTGATACTGTACTCTTTGCCACGGTGTTCGGTCCTTCTTCGTGGTCTTAATCAAATCCAAGTAGATAAATGACACACTTGTTCATCCAAAGATTAATATCAAAAACTGAGATTTTCATAACCGTTTTAAATGAGTGTTGAAACTGTTGGTCAGACAGAACAACATATAACAACTTACCGACTGTTGGTTGTTCTTGATAGACAAAAGTGGCCGGACGAAGAAGAGGATTTGGCCTGTTTGGTGTTGTCAATGATGTTGGCTTTTTGGACAGGTGCAGTGCATCCAACATATTACAGAGTTCGTCAACACTGCCGCCTGTCCTCAAAGAACTCCCCAACCCCTGCCTCTGTGCAAAAGCTGTTGAGAACAAATCAAAGTAGATGAATAACGCATCCAATGACTGAAGTCAACAGTTTTTAAAAATAAAGAGCATTGATACTGTACTCTTTGCCGTGGTGTTCGGTCCTTCTCGTGGTCTCAATCAAATCCAAGTAGATAAATGACACACTTGTTCGTCCAAAGATTAATATCAAAAACTGAGATTTTCAAAACCGTTTTAAAAGAGTGTTGAAACTGTTGGTCAGACAGAACAATATATAACAACTTACCAACTGTTGGTTGTTCTTGATAAACAAAAGTGGCCGGACGAAGAAGAGGATTTGGCCTGTTTGGTGTTGTCAATGATGTTGGCTTTTTGGACAGGTGCAGTGCATCCAACATATTACAGAGTTCGTCAACACTGCCGCCTGTCCTCAAAGAACTCCCCAACCCCTGCCTCTGTGCAAAAGCTGTTGAGAACAAATCAAAGTAGATGAATAACGCATCCAATGACTGAAGTCAAAAGTTTTTAAAAATAAAGAGCATTGATACTGTACTCTTTGCCGTGGTGTTCGGTCCTTCTCGTGGTCTCAATCAAATCCAAGTAGATAAATGACACACTTGTTCATCCAAAGATTAATATCAAAAACTGAGATTTTCAAAACCGTTTTAAAAGAGTGTTGAAACTGTTGGTCAGACAGAACAAAATATAACAACTTACCAACTGTTGGTTGTTCTTGATAAACAAAAGTGGCCGGACGAAGAAGAGGATTTGGCCTGTTTGGTGTTGTCAATGATGTTGGCTTTTTGGACAGGTGCAGTGCATCCAACATATTACAGAGTTCGTCAACACTGCCGCCTGTCCTCAAAGAACTCCCCAACCCCTGCCTCTGTGCAAAAGCTGTTGAGAACAAATCAGAGTAGATGAATAACGCATCCAATGACTGAAGTCTAAAGTTTTGAAAAATAAAGAGCATTGATACTGTACTCTTTGCCATGGTGTTCGGTCCTTATCGTGGTCTCAAATCCAAGTAGATAAATTACACACTTGTTCATCCAAAGATTAATATAAAAAACTGAGATTTTCAAAACCGTTTTAAAAGAGTGTTGAAACTGTTGGTCAAACAGAACAACATAACTTACCAACTGTTGGTTGTTCTTGATAAACAAAAGTGGCCGGACGAAGAATAGGATTTGGCCTGTTTGGTGTTGTCAATGATGTTGGCTTTTTGGACAGGTGCAGTGCATCCAACTTCTGAAAGTGTTCGTCAACACTGCCTGCCTGTCCTCAAAGAACTCCCCAACCCCTGCCTCTGTGCAAAAGCTGTTGAGAACAAATCAAAGTAGATGAATAACGCAACCAATGACTGAAGTCAACAGTTTTTAAAAATAAAGAGCATTGATACTGTACTCTTTGCCGTGGTGTTCGGTCCTTTTTGTGGTCTCAAATCCAAGTAGATAAATGACACACTTGTTCATCCAACGATTAATATCAAAAACTGAGATTTTCAAAACCGTTTTAAAAGAGTGTTGAAACTGTTGGTCAAACAGAACAACATAACTTACCAACTGTTGGTTGTTCTTGATAAACAAAAGTGGCCGGACGAAGAATAGGATTTGGCCTGTTTGGTGTTGTCAATGATGTTGGCTTTTTGGACAGGTGCAGTGCATCCAACTTCTGAAAGTGTTCGTCAACACTGCCGCCTGTCCTCAAAGAACTCCCCAACCCCTGCCTCTGTGCAAAAGCTGTTGAGAACAAATCAAAGTAGATGAATAACGCAACCAATGACTGAAGTCAACAGTTTTTAAAAATAAAGAGCATTGATACTGTACTCTTTGCCGTGGTGTTCGGTCCTTCTAGTTGTCTCAAATCCAAGCAGATAAATGACACACTTGTTTATCCAAAGATTAATATTAAAAACTGAGATTTTCAAAACTGTTTTAAAAGAGTGTTGAAACTGTTGGTCAGACAGAACAACATAACTTACCGACTGTTGGTTGTTCTTGATAAACAAAAGTGGCCGGACGAAGAAGAGGATTTGGCCTGTTTGGTGTTGTCAATGATGTTGGCTTTTTGGACAGGTGCAGTGCATCCAACTTTTTAAAGAGTTCGTCAACACTGCCGCCTGTCCTCAAAGAACTCCCCAACCCCTGCCTCTGTGCAAAAGCTGTTGAGAACAAATCAGAGTAGATGAATAACACATCCAATGACTGATATCAACAGTTTTGAAAATGAAGAGCATTGATACTGTACTCTTTGCCATGGTGTTCGGTCCTTCTCGTGGGCTCACTCCGTTTACTGTGGAGGAGGAGCTGGTTGAAGAATCTTGATGTCTAAAAATACAAGGAAAACTACTTTTAGTCCAGTTTCATCAAACATTTGAACATTTATAAACTGAGAGAATTTGTTCGACTCACTGAGGTGGAGGAGCTTGTGGGAGAGGAGCACTCAACTTTTCCAAGGACCCAGAAGGAAGAGATGTATGGCTAATATTACAAGATAAAGCACTTTAGGTTAAGTTTCGGCAAACATTCAAACATTTATCATTTGAAAGAATTTGTTCTACTCACTCAGGTACAGGAGTTGGTGTAGGTGTGGTGGGGGAATTGGTTATTTCTGGCCCACCAATGTCCTGCTTTTGTGCAACAGCTGTTAAGAACAAATCAGAGTAGATGAGTAACACATCCAATGACTGAAGTCAACAGTTTTGAAAAATAAAGAGCATTGATACTGTACTCTTTGCCATGGTGTTCGGTCCTTCTCGTGAGCTCACTCCGTCTACTGTGGAGGAGGAGCTAGTTGAAGAATCTTGATGTCTAAAAATACAAGGAAAACTACTTTTAGTCCAGTTTCATCAAACATTTGAACATTTATAAACTGAGAGAATTTGTTCGACTCACTGAGGTGGAGGAGCTTGTGGGAGAGGAGCACTCAACTTTTCCAAGGACCCAGAAGGAAGAGATGTATGGCTAATATTACAAGATAAAGCACTTTAGGTTAAGTTTCGGCAAACATTTATCATTTGAAAGAATTTGTTCTACTCACTCAGGTACAGGAGTTGGTGTAGGTGTGGCGGGGGAATTGGTTATTTCTGGCCCACCCATCTCCTGCTTTTGTGCAACAGCTGTTAAGAACAAATCAGAGTAGATAAATGACACACATCTTCATCCCCAATTAAGGTTTTGTAAAATAAAGAGCATTGATACTGTACACTTTGCCGGAGTCGTGTTCTGGCCGTCCCCTGAGCTCACTCCATTTGTGGTAGGACCTTGAGGCCTAGAAACACAATGAAATGTATATTAAGTACTGTTTCAACAAACATTTATAAACTGAGACTGTTTTTTCAACTCACTGAGAAGGTGAAGCCTCTGTGACAGCGGGATCCGGCCTTTTAAAGACGCCTGAAGGATGAGAGCCCGAGGTTGGAGATCTACACCTAGAAACACAAAGAAATGTTTATCAAGTATTGTTTCAACAAACATTTGAACATTTATTAACTGAAACAATTTGTTCAACTCACTGAGGTGGTGAATATAGTGCGAGAGAGGGCCTCCGCTTTTTCAAGGACCCAGAGGGAGGAGATTTTTCAACTGACTGAGGTGAAGCTTCTTTGACTGGGCTCTCCTTTCTATTAAATAAGCCTGAAGGAGGGGATCTCGACCTAAAAATGCAAAGAAATGCTAATAGGGTACCATTTCTGCAAAATTTCGAACATTTATAAACTGAGACAGTTTTTTCAACTCACTGAGGTGAAGCCTCCCCTACAGGACGCTCCGGTCTTTTAACAAACCCAGAGGATGAAGATCTACTCCTGAAATACAAGGAAATGTATATTAAGTACCGTTTAGGCAAACAATTGAGGATTTATTACTTAAGACCGTTTTTTCAACTCACTGAGTTGGTGAAGCTTCTCCGACAGGACGCTCCTGTCTTTTAACAAACCCAGAGGGAGAAGATCTACTCCTGAAATACAAAGAAATGTATATTAAGTACCGTTTCAGCAAACATTTATAAACAGAGAATTTGTTCAACTCACTGAGGAGGAGGAGCTTGTGGGAGAGGAGCACTCAACTTTTCCAAGGACCCAGAAGGAAGAGATGTATGGCTAATATAACAAGATAAAGCACTTTAGGTACAGTTTCGGCAAATATTTATAATGTGACAGAATTGGTTCTACTCACTCAGATACAGGAGCTGGTGTACGTGTGGTGGGGGGAATGCTGGACATTTCTGGCCCACCCATCTCCTGCTTTTGTGCAACAGCTGTTAACAAACAATCGGAGAAGATAAATGATAATGATGTTCATCCCCAATTAGGATTTTGTAAAATAAAGAGCGTTGATACTGTACACTTTGCCGGAGTCGTGTTCTGGCCGTCCCCTGAGCTCACTCCATTTGTGGTAGGACCGTGAGGCCTAGAAACACAATGAAATGTATATTAAGTACTGTTTCAACAAACATTCAAACATTTATAAACTGAGACTGTTTTTTCAACTCACTGAGAAGGTGAAGCCTCTGTGACAGCGGGATCCGGCCTTTTAAAGACACCTGAAGGATGAGAGCCCGAGGTAGGAGATCTACACCTAGAAACACAAAGAAATGTTTATCAAGTATTGTTTCAACAAACATTTGAACATTTATTAACTGAAACAATTTGTTCAACTCACTGAGGTGGTGAATATAGTGCGAGAGAGGGCCTCCGCTTTTTCAAGGACCCAGAGGGAGGAGATTTTTCAACTGACTGAGGTGAAGCTTCTTTGACTGGGCTCTCCTGTCTATTAAATAAGCCTGAAGGAGGGGATCTCGACCTAAAAATACAAAGAAATGCTAATAGGGTACCATTTCTGCAAAATTTCGAACATTTATAAACTGAGACAGTTTTTTCAACTCACTGAGGTGAAGCCTCCCCTACAGGACGCTCCGGTCTTTTAACGAAGCCAGAGGGAGGAGATCTACTCCTGAAATACAAGGAAATGTATATTAAGTACCGTTTAGGTAAACAATTGAGGATTTATTACTTGAGAACGTTTTTTCAACTCACTGAGGTGAAGCTTCTCCGACAGGACGCTCCGGTCTTTTAACGAAGCCAGAGGGAGGAGATCTACTCCTGAAATACAAAGAAATGTATATTAAGTACCGTTTCAACAAACATTTATAAACAGAGAATTTGTTCAACTCACTGAGGTGGAGGAGCTTGTGGGAGAGGAGCACTCAACTTTTCCAAGGACCCAGAAGGAAGAGATGTATGGCTAATATTACAAGATAAAGCACTTCAGGTTAAGTTTCGGCAAATATTTATAATGTGACAGAATTGGTTCTACTCACTCAGATACAGGAGCTGGTGTATGTGTGGTGGGGGGAATGCTGGACATTTCTGGCCCACCCATCTCCTGCTTTTGTGCAACAGCTGTTAACAAACAATCGGAGAAGATAAATGATAATGATGTTCATCCCCAATTAGGATTTTCTAAAATAAAGAGCGTTGATACTGTACACTTTGCCGGAGTCGTGTTCTGGCCGTCCCCTGAGCTCACTCCATTTGTGGTAGGACCTTGAGGCCTAGAAACACAAAGAAATGTTTATCAAGTATTGTTTCAACAAACATTCAAACATTTATAAACTGAAACAATTTGTTCAACTCACTGAGGTGGAGAATATAGTGCGAGAGAGGGCCTCCGCTTTTTCAAGGACCCAGAGGGAGGAGATTTTTCAACTGACTGAGGTGAAGCTTCTTTGACTGGGCTCTCCTGTCTATTAAATAAGCCTGAAGGAGGGGATCTCGACCTAAAAATACAAAGAAATGCTAATAGGGTACCATTTCTGCAAAATTTCGAACATTTATAAACTGAGACAGTTTTTTCAACTCACTGAGGTGAAGCCTCCCCTACAGGACGCTCCGGTCTTTTAACAAACCCAGAGGGAGGAGATCTACTCCTGAAATACAAGGAAATGTATATTAAGTACCGTTTAGGTAAACATTTGAGGATTTATTACTTAAGAACGTTTTTTCAACTCACTGAGTTGGTGAAGCTTCTCCGACAGGACGCTCCTGTCTAGGAAAATACCCTCCGACAGGACTAGGAAAATACCTCTCCAGCCTTTTAACAAACCCAGAATCTACTCCTGAAATATGTCTATTAAGTACCGTTTAGGTAAACATTTGAGGATTTATTACTTAAGACCGTTTTTTCAACTCACTGAGTTAGTGAAGCTTCTCCGACAGGACGCTCCCGTCTAGGAAAATACCCTCCGACAGGACGCTCCGGTCTTTTAACAAACCCAGAGGGAGGAGATCTACTCCTGAAATACAAGGAAATGTATATTAAGTACCGTTTAGGCAAACAATTGAGGATTTATTACTTAAGACCGTTTTTTCAACTCACTGAGTTGGTGAAGCTTCTCCGACAGGACGCTCCGGTCTTTTAACAAACCCAGAGGATGAAGATCTACTCCTGAAATACAAGGAAATGTATATTAAGTACCGTTTAGGTAAACATTTGAGGATTTATTACTTAAGACCGTTTTTTCAACTCACTGAGTTGTGAAGCTTCTTAGGACGCTCCTGTCTAGGACAGGATGCTCCGGTCTTTTAACAAACCCAGAGGAAGGAGATCTACTCCTGAAATACAAGGAAATGTATATTAAGTACCGTTTAGGCAAACAATTGAGGATTTATTACTTAAGACCGTTTTTTCAACTCACTGAGTTGGTGAAGCTTCTCCGACAGGACGCTCCGGTCTTTTAACAAACCCAGAGGATGAAGATCTACTCCTGAAATACAAGGAAATGTATATTAAGTACCGTTTAGGCAAACATTTGAGGATTTATTACTTAAGACCGTTTTTTCAACTCACTGAGTTGGTGAAGCTTCTCCGACAGGATGCTCCTGTCTAGGAAAATACCCTCCGACAGGACGCTCCGGCCTTTTAATGAAGCCAGAGGGAGGAGATCTACGACTAATAATACAAGAAACGTACTTTTAATACCATTTAGAAATAAGACAGTTGTTTTCAGTATTGATTTTACAGATATTCAGCGGTGTATAAATCAAGAGAAATGCTTTACTCACCAATATGAAGAAGGTGCTGGCGTCCTCCACACTTTAGACTCCTTCTGCCGAAACTCTCTCCGGACAAAACTCCCTGCGGTTGAAAACAAATAACAGAAGGTCAACGACAATAAATCATATTTTGAAGATTTAAGCAAAAACATAACATTTTTTAACTAAAAGTAAAAGTAGTCATTTAATTTACGCTACGTTTGATTATTTTCCACATAAATAACGCAAGTTTCCTTCTCAACGTTGACTTCAATGTCATGGTGTTACTCGGTCAATATTAAAGATATCAACATGTAAACAGAATGTAGCAAACGGTTAATAACAAGTTCATTACTTTAACTGTCATTTCACAGGGAAGATTCACACATAGATCATTACTGTTGGTCGAATTTTAAGTACAAAACATGTATAACTCACGATTCTCGGCTCTCCTCTGGACCAGGGGTGAGGCATTAGGGTCTTCAGCCTTCCCCGAGGGGAAATCCAAAGCCGCCCAAGACGGTACGACCACGTCTAACGCCTCATATTCGGCGTCGTCGATGGAATCCGCCCATGATGTTACGGGCTGGATATCGTCGCCAGACGCAGGAACAACAGCAGGATCCATCGTGACTTGGTGCAGCCAAACGACTCGATGCAGGTGAACTGTGGCGCCGTTTTACGATCCGGCAGGAGTCAACAAATAAGTTACCTTTCGATAACTATTCGGTCTCAACTTCCAAAAAACAACAAACAACAAAACACGCACGAATCGCAAAAAAATCACTTTAAAAGCCTCGATCTCTCAGTACAACAACAATCTCCGTTCACGCCGAACTCAAACCCACGAAGACTGCTGTGAGGCAGCGGCTTTTATAGAGGCCGATGCATCGCACTTTATGGCGTCATGACCTTACCGAGCGTACCCAAGCCGTTGCCAAGCCAACCTAGTGACACATTACAGTGAAAATATGAATAAATTATATAACAAACGTGTTTCTTTCTCAAATGTAATAAAATATAGAAATGAATATGACAATGTTACATCAACGTCTGACACGCCATTCAAAACAAAAAAAAATCGACGCAATTGGTTAACTAACATTGAAACGATGTTGATTTAAGTTAACATTTACCATAACAAACATTAAAGTTAACATAAACAATCTAAAAATAGTTAAAACTAATAAATACATGAGCTGGTAATCAATTGTTAAACATCACATTCTGTTACATTGATTTATTTAATATACACACACACAAATACATCTTTAAAGCATACAAACATTCTTTGCAAGGCTAATATAAAAGGCATTCACTCTCAAATACACACCAAGAGGTATAAAGGTAAAGTATATGCTACTATAGTCTCAATTTACAAAAACTTCAATTTACTGATATACGACTTTACATCTACAAACTCCACTTTCACAGGTGCTTAGTTGACTTTAAAGGGATAGTTCTCCCAAAAATAAAAATTCTGTCATCATTTACCTGTATGCATTTCTTTGTTGCAAAACACAAAAGAAGATATTTTGAAGAACGTTTGTAACAGAACACCGTTGGTCCCCATGGACTTCTATTGTATAGGCACACAAAAAGTGCAAGTCAATGGGGACCAACGGCTTTCTGCTACCAACATTATTTAAAATATCTTCTTTTGTGTTCTGTTGAAGAAAGTACGTCATACAGGTTTGAAATGTCATGAGGGTTAGTAAATGATGACAACATTTTTGTTCTTGGGTGTATTATCCCTTTTATAACATGGTAGTAGCTGAGAGGTCAGTGTGGTGTTCTACAGGTCAACATCCGTCCAGGCTTCTTGATGTCTTCAGCTGGGTCTCACAGGAAAACAGAAGACCTGCAATAAAAAACCACACAATTCATAATCCATTCAGTCACAAACTGTCACAAGAGTATCCACATAACTGTAACAGCGCAACAATTCTCTGTGACAAGGTTCGTATATGTTTCGGAAAGATTTTTTCGAACATGAAATTGCGTTACGTAAAAACTTTTCTTAGTCCCATATTGGGCAATTCTCCCGGAAAAGCACGCCACACGTCAACCACCGAGAGATAGAAAGAGCACACCCACGCAAGAGCGGGAGAAAGAGCACACGCACACATCAACCATAAAGAGAGAGACAAAGAGCACGCTCATCAATGTGCTTCTTGGAAGTTCTGCTGTGTTTGTTTGTTCATGGCACTTCGGTGATCGATTAGGGCATCATAAGTACCACAATAAAGTTTTGACGTGCGCTCGAACATCAAATTATTATGGATTGCTTGTAAAGCAGATATGATCATATTGTGTGTCGACCCCGCTGTAAGCAACAGATTCCCTGTATATAGAATGTGTGACAATGCGCTTTTATACTGAACTCAGACATGGAGCACGTTTGTCTTTTATCATTAATCCGTATGATCCGTTTAACCAATACTGAAGATTAAAATCTGTGGTACAATCTAAAAGAAACTCACGCCAACAACACAAAGCTGATTGGGTGCAATATATGTTTGCATGTTGGTCTCATTTGTAGTCATAACGCAGCATTTCAATGAGCATTAGAGGTGTGTTACATGCAGTAGGAAAATTAAGACCAGTTTAAAATTAGGATCTAGAACACAATCCTTCAGTGAATTATTTAGACTTTTTAAGACAATGTATACAGGTTTGTAAGAGTTGTAAGGTGAGCAAAGGGTGACAAAATCTTCATGTTTTGGTGTCTCTTTCTTTCGCCCCCCGCCAAAAACCACTTACTGCTTTTGACCGATTATCGTTTATGCACAGTATGCCGAGACAAAGTAGCACCACAATAACAGCATTGTTGTCAGTCAGTGCTGCATTCGTTTTTTTTCTCCAGTAGAAATACATGAGTATTAAGCATCAGCATGGCATCTCACCTTAGGTGCTGTGGGATGCTGTTTGCAAGGTTTCAAGCTCTGACTGGGTCCCTGCTCCTGTGTGATGGCCGAAGCTTCTCTGTACCAGTTCAATCTGATATAGCAGTTCAGAATGGCTTCAGTGGTAGAGATGGCCCTCCGTGCCTCATCATTGGCTGTGAAGAAACAAACTGAAGAAATAACAATCACAGGCGTTTACATCAAATCACAGTCAGAAACTCAGAAAGAGTAACATTCAGCAAGATGCAAATGTATTAAGCACAACAGTGACTGCCTGTGTTTATATCAGCCTGTACATTTAATTACAGTTAATATACAGTTATGCTTCTTCAATGTTTTAATTTACTAGCAGACTCAGAAAAGGTGAAAAAGGCGACAGTCATACAATTTAAATCCCTGTTGGGGGTGTGGGGGCATCCTCTCAATAAGAATTTTTTTGTGATTTTCATGTTTAATTTATGCATTCTGGACGTTAAACCGAGGTATTATTGTACAGTGAGAGTTTGATATGGTTACATCCATGTCCGATAAAGATACCTTGACTTCCATATCGATTCCTAACCATACCAATTTTTCTTTTTTTTTTTAAATAAAAAAGCAGCTAAGTTTAAACCACTGCAATACATTAGTGTAAATGGTTTTAATAAAGTTTTAACAGTTTTAGTCAGTATGTGAGGCTCAATGCATATTTACAATCTTTAAATCACTCAGGAAGTCTGCTTTTTCGGGAGACATTCAAGAGTGCTCCTGACAGATAATGTCCCCATCAGAATAACATGTACGCTCTGAGGGTGTGGATGGCTCTGGCACATCAGACATCACAGGTTACTGGACTCATAAGGACAGCACAGATGGAAGTCATCTGTAGTGTTTTATGTGTCTAAATCTTCTCTGCTGGCAGCCATCTCTGTCCTCCACAGCAAACTGCTCTTTAACAAACTACAATGTGAACAAATACAATTATATGAAACACTATTGAGGTGAATGCAAACAAGCTCATTTTTTTATGAAAATATCTATAGATGTCCTATTTTTCAGTAACTGTCAGCCTTAAAGCATTTAGCACTAATTTTGCTAGCTATAGCCATACATCCAAAATAATCTTACATTATGTAGCTCCCATTTGAAAGGCCTAACTTAAACCTTGCACAGAAACTTAAAATGATTCTTGAGCAAAAAATACTAATTCTGTCATCATTTACTCACCTTCGAGTTGTTCCAAATCTGTGTACATTTCTTTGTTCTGATGAACACAATGAAAGATATTTGGAAGAACGCTTGTAACCAAACATATTTTGCCCCCCATCGACTCCTATGGTAGGAAAAAAATACAATGGTAGTCAAAAGTGCACCAGAACTGTTTGCTGTCCTACATTCTTCAAAATGTCTTATTTTGAACAGAACAAAAAATTATAATAATTAGATAATAATCTTTCCAACTATGGGAGTCAATGTGGGGCAAGATCTGTTTGGTTATAACTAAGCATTCTTCTAAATAACTTTGTATTCATCAGAACATAGAAACTCATTACAGATTTGGAACAAATCGAAGGCGAGTAAATGACAGAATTTTCATTTTTGGGGGAAGTATCCCTTTAACTTACACACATGGACCAATACGAGCTAGTCAATTGTGTTTTTTTTGCTAAACATTACCTAGTATTGCGTAGCCAGACCTTCATACTGAAAGTCTAAAACTTATCATCGCTTTCTTTGGCCAAGGCCTGCCCAAGAGGCCATGTGACGGACAGTCTTTGCCACTTGAGAGCGAATGCACGCGACAGGAGGTAAGAGCGCAAGTCTGTCCAATGTCTTAAAAACGCCACGTAAAAAGTGCAGTGCCCTTAACGCACACTATCTTGAATACTGCTTCCGAGCGGTATTCAGGGCTAAGTATATCCCATCATGCATCACGTACTGGATATATCATGAGACTTTTTGCCCGGTGATGTTGCGGAAAGCTTTCCAGTGCAAGTTATACAACTACTTTTTAAGGTTGTAACTTTATTCATTTTTTTATAAAAAATGTTTTGGTACACCAGCTTTGATACAAATGAAGCGCTATAAAATACATCTGACTTGACTATATAATTAGAAATAACATAATTTTGTAGTAAAACGAAGTGTTACACATTTTATTGGTGAAAACTTCAGAGTTATGTATTTTGTGAAACTGCTTTTGATCACATAATTCGAAATAACATTAATTAATGTTACATTTACACTTGCTAAGTTTCCCAATGGGTTTAAATACTATGTGCCCACTTGGGATCTTCACGCCCACTAGAACACTTGGGTCAAAAACAGGAAATACCTCATGAAAGTAGTAAACTGGTATGGTGTTTTTTCTAAATACATTTTAGTTTAAATAATACATAAGTTTTCTTATATAAAAGAATACATTTAAGATTTCTAATTATAGTATGATACATTTAGCTAGTTATAGGTTTCATGTATTCTTAATATAATAATATGGGCTATGGGCCTAAAGTATGAGTTTGAACACACCAAATACAGTTGAAAGAAAAAGTATGTGAACCCTTTGGGCTTACTTGGATTTCTTCATAAATTGGTCATAAAATGTGTTCTGATCTTCATCTAAGTCACAACAATAGAGAAACCAGTCTGCTTAAACTAATACCGCACAACATTATACGTTTTCATGTTTTATTGAACACAACATGTAACATTCATAGTGCAGGGTGGAAAAAGTATGTGAACCTTTGGGTTTAATAACTGGTTGACCCTCCTTTGGCAGCAATAACCTCAACCAAACGTTTCCTATAGTTGCAGATCAGACCTGCACAACGGTCAGGAGAAATTTTGGACCATTCCTCTTTACAAAAGTGTTTCAGTTCAGCAATATTCTTGGGATGTCTGGTGAACCATGCCTCGCACAAAGAGCTCTCAGAAGACCTACGATCAAGAATTGTTGACTTACATAAAGCTGGAAAGGGCTACAAAAGTATATCTAAAAGCCTTGATGTCCATGTGTCCACGGTAAGACAGATTGTCTACAAATGGAGAAAGTTCAGCACTGTTGCTACACTCCTAGGCGTGGTCGTCCTGTAAAGATGACTGCAAGAGCACAGCGCAGAATGCTCAATGAGGTGAAGAAGAATCCTAGAGTGTCAGCTAAACACTTACAGAAATCTCTGGCACATGCTAACATTTTTGTTGACAAATCTACAATAAGGAAAAACATTAAACAAGAATGGACTTCATGGGAGGACACCACGGAGGAAGCCACTGCTGTCCAAAAAACATTGCAGCACGTTTGAAGTTTGCAAAAGAGCACCTGGATGTTCCACAGCACTACTGGCAAAACATTCTGTGGACAGATGAAACCAAATTGAGTTGTTTGGAAAGAACACAAACGCTATGTGTGGAGAACAAAAGGCACAGCACACCCAACATCAAAACCTCATCCCAACTGTGAATATGGTGGAGGGGGCATCATGGTTTTGGGCTGCTTGCTGCCTCAGCCCGGACGGATTACTGTCATCGATGGAAAAATGAATTCCAAAGTTTATCAAGACATTTTGCAGGAAAACTTAAGACCATCTGTCCGCCAACTGAAGCTTAACAGAGGATGGACGATGCAACAGGACAACGACCCAAAGCATAGAAGTAAATCAACACAGAATGGCTTCAACAGAAGAAATACGCCTTCTGGAGTGGCCCAGTCAGAGTCCTGACCTCAACCCGATTGAGATGCTGTGGCATGACCTCAAGAGAGCGATTCACACCAGACATCCCAAGAATATTGCTGAACTGAAACACTTTTGTAAAGAGGAATGGTCCAAAATTTCTCCTGACCGTTGTGCAGGTCTGATCTGCAACTATAGGAAACGTTTGGTTGAGGTTATTGCTGCCAAAGGAGGGTCAACCAGTTATTAAACCCAAAGGTTCACATACTTTTTCCACCCTGCACTATGAATGTTTACATGTTGTGTTCAATAAAACCATGAAAACGTATAATGTTTGTGCGGTATTAGTTTAAGCAGACTGTGTTTCTCTATTGTTGTGACTTAGATGAAGATCCGAACACATTTTATGACCAATTTATGAAGAAATCCAAGTAAGCCCAAAGGGTTCACATACTTTTTCTTTCAACTGTATCTCATCACACTAAGACGTACACCGCACAAACTTTTGTAGAGAAGTTTAATTTATCGCATACAACCAAGGACACTGGGTAGCTCATTATTACGCCAAACAATGAGCTCATTTTTAATAAAAACAAGGTTAAATCGTGTATCGTCAAAAAAGCCCCGGAAAAGTGTCAAGATATAGAGGCACCTGTTTTTGAGAGGCGCTTGCTAAGATTAAATCCTAATATGGTAAGCCGGAAATATAACGGTAGCGAGCGCAGAGAGACTAATGAAAAGGTGATATCATATGAAACCTGATTGGAAGAAGATGATGTCAGGCAAACATGATTGGTTTAAACTGTGATAACAACTTGAGAACAAGGTATAAAAGATGGACATGACAGTCTGAAGTTGAACCTTCAACATATCTTGCTGTCAGCAGCTTCTGCTCCTTATTTTCACTCAGAAACAGCGTGAATGCGATGACAACGTACACAACCATTACAAAGACATTTCCCATCATATTTCTATATTCAACACAGCGCCAATCGAACCATAAAACACATCCACATAACGGTGTTTGCATTTGACGAGACTATATTAAAACGATAGCCAGTAACACACACCTACTGTATCGGAGATCATCGTTTGTGCTGTGTATTATAGCAAATAATCAAACTCATAAAACGTTCAAGTAAACAGGAGCAAAAAGGTGTTCTCATATCATGCAAACATGTTACTGTGATTCAGTCCTTACTCTGATTATTGAGATAATGGCATTATTAGGGTAACAATGACTCAATTTACATGTGCACTGAGTACATGTGATTGATCATCCTGTCAATCATTTAACTGGATGTATTTAAGCGGTCTCATACCTTTCTCTTTTGTCGGCATTCCTTCACCCAGGACTCACTGCAGACTCCCATTACCTTCTCATGACAAACGCATCATCTGTGGTCATCATGAGGTTGAGCATTCAGTCCAACCGGACCTGGCTCTATCAGACTCGCATGTCCGGAGAATGAGACAAGAAAACAAGACAAACTTATTAGGGTAGAAGCCGCTCACGTTATTCAAAAAGGACACAATATGACACATGTTCAGCCCGACTAATGCAGCAAAAACATGTGTAGACAGTGTTGACTGGCTGCTTAGAAGATGACGTGGCATGATATATAATCTAAAAAGCCGCACTAAGATCCAAACAAGATGGTTGTTTGTCACTTTGAGAAGTCCTGTCTCTGTGCTGTAGTTTGGTATAACTTAACTCAATCAGACAGGGGAACCGGGATGCGATTACGAATGAACGGAGGGGGAGACCAGAGGGGTGTGTGGTGTGCTGCTTTTGGCAAAAAGATCCAGGGACACTATTTGTAGGCTGTAACCCACGGAACTGATAAGACTACAGCTGACGGTGGAATCTTTGAAGTTTGTCATAAACATCGCCGCATCTCCTTTGATGTAGGAGCTGGCGATGACGTATGACAGTATGGTAGTGGTGTCCCATTTAATATTTTTAACCCTTCCTCTTGTTTCGAGCACCTCAGACTAAAGTGGCTTTAGAACAAAGCCTTGCTCGGACTACAGATAGCTGGACCTTGTGGGCAATAAGTTAACAAAAAACATCCCTGTTATTACACAACTTGCAACATGAGTAAATAATTGTACACTAAATACTGATATGTATATTCCGTTCTGTTTTGGTTTAGTCTTCTGTTTTGCCTGAGTTCATTATTAGTTATTTATCTCCGCACCTGTTTGTTCCATGTAATTAAATGTAGAAATTCCTTTGTTCCCTGGTTGTATATGGGAGTTTTTTGTGTTTATTCTATATTATAAAATGCCTTAAATGTTTACAGGTAGATTTTTAGCTTTTAAGTAAAATTAAAAACATTGCAATAAACCTCTTAACCTCTCACTACTTTTGTCACCTCAGCCTAGAATAACAAAACGAAAACCGTGGTTAAAAATCAACTGTTTACATGTTTCCGGTATTTCGTCTGTTAAGTATCTAAAATCTGCTTATGACTTTTTGCAGTTAATTATCTTATTTAGTTTTTGTTTTGTCAAGTATTACTTTCACTGATGATTAGAAGAGTTTTGAGTTTAAGAATATTCCAGCACCGTGGTAAATTAAAGTTTAGGATTGTTATGATGAAGTTATGCAGATATAACGGTTTTGATCCCCAACTAAGTACATTATGGCTGAGTTTGGAAGCAAGTCATCGTTTTCTGCCGAAAAGAGCATTTCATTTATTTTGCTGCTTTTCGGTTATGGCCATTTGGTGTCTTCTGGCTGCATCCCGGCTCTTCAGCTGCAAAAACAACAAATAAACATTAAGTACAATTATAATAAACAGCACTTCATAAACTGTGATCATTAATGCTTATGGGTCTCGTATCACTGTACCTGTCAGATGAAGGTCTCTTTCGTTTGCGGCAGAGCTTTTTGTCCAGGAGACAGGGCCGAGGGTTAGGGTAGAGAGCAGGTAAATGCCTAGTAATACAAATAGAAATACAGTTTCTGCAAACCATCAAATAATAAGTAATTGAGGAGCATGGGCAGTATTAATATCACAATGTTTAAAGCTAAAACTGAGAGAATTTGTTCAACTTACTCAGGTGGAGGATCTGGTGTAGGTGGGGCAGGGGTTTTTGTCCATGTCTTTTGTCCAGCCACTATCTGATGTTGTGCAAAACCTGCTGAGAACAAATCAGAGTAGATAAATGACACACTTGTTCATCCAAAGATTAATATTAAAAACTGAGATTTTCAAAACCGTTTTAAAAGAGTGTTGAAACTGTTGGTCAGACAGAACAACATAACAACTTACCAACTGTTGGTTGTTCCTGATAAACAAAAGTGGCCGGACGAAGAAGAGGATTTGGCCTGTTTGGTGTTGTCAATGATGTTGGCATTTTGGACAGGTGCAGTGCATCCAACATATTACAGAGTTCGTCAACACTGCCGCCTGTCCTCAAAGAACTCCCCAACCCCTGCCTCTGTGCAAAAGCTGTTGAGAACAAATCAGAGTAGATGAATAACACATCCAATGACTGAAATCAACAGTTTTTAAAAATAAAGAGCATTGATACTGTACTCTTTGCCGTGGTGTTCTGTCCTTCTCGTGGTCTCAATCAAATCCACGTAGATAAATGACACACTTGTTCATCCAAAGATTAATATCAAAAACTGAGATTTTCAAAACCGTTTTAAAAGAGTGTTGAAACTGTTGGTCAGACAGAACAACATAACTTACCAACTGTTGGTTGTTCCTGATAAACAAAAGTGGCCGGACGAAGAAGAGGATTTGGCCTGTTTGGTGTTGTCAATGATGTTGGCTTTTTGGACAGGTGCAGTGCATCCAACATATTACAGAGTTCGTCAACACTGCCGCCTGTCCTCAAAGAACTCCCCAACCCCTGCCTCTGTGCAAAAGCTGTTGAGAACAAATCAAAGTAGATGAATAACGCATCCAATGACTGAAGTCAACAGTTTTTAAAAATAAAGAGCATTGATACTGTACTCTTTGCCGTGGTGTTCGGTCCTTCTCGTGGTCTCAAATCCAAGTAGATAAATGACACACTTGTTCATCCAAAGATTAATATCAAAAACTGAGATTTTCAAAACCGTTTTAAAAGAGTGTTGAAACTATTGGTCAGACAGAACAACATAACAACTTACCAACTGTTGGTTGTTCTTGATAAACAAAAGTGGCCGGACGAAGAAGAGGATTTGGCCTGTTTGGTGTTGTCAATGATGTTGGCTTTTTGGACAGGTGCAGTGCATCCAACATATTACAGAGTTCGTCAACACTGCCGCCTGTCCTCAAAGAACTCCCCAACCCCTGCCTCTGTGCAAAAGCTGTTGAGAACAAATCAAAGTAGATGAATAACACATCCAATGACTGAAGTCAACAGTTTTTAAAAATAAAGAGCATTGATACTGTACTGTTTGCCGTGGTGTTCGGTCCTTCTCGTGGTCTCAAATCCAAGTAGATAAATGACACACTTGTTCATCCAAAGATTAATATCAAAAACTGAGATTTTCAAAACCGTTTTAAAAGAGTGTTGAAACTGTTGGTCAGACAGAACAACATAACAACTTACCAACTTTGGTTGTTCTTGATAAACAAAAGTGGCCGGACGAAGAAGAGGATTTGGCCTGTTTGGTGTTGTCAATGATGTTGGCTTTTTGGACAGGTGCAGTGCATCCAACATATTACAGAGTTCGTCAACACTGCCGCCTGTCCTCAAAGAACTCCCCAACCCCTGCCTCTGTGCAAAAGCTGTTGAGAACAAATCAAAGTAGATGAATAACGCATCCAATGACTGAAGTCAACAGTTTTTAAAAATAAAGAGCATTGATACTGTACTCTTTGCCGTGGTGTTCGGTCCTTCTCGTGGTCTCAAATCCAAGTAGATAAATGACACACTTGTTCATCCAAAGATTAATATCAAAAACTGAGATTTTCAAAACCGTTTTAAAAGAGTGTTGAAACTGTTGGTCAGACAGAACAACATAACAACTTACCAACTGTTGGTTGTTCTTGATAAACAAAAGTGGCCGGACGAAGAAGAGGATTTGGCCTGTTTGGTGTTGTCAATGATGTTGGCTTTTTGGACAGGTGCAGTGCATCCAACATATTACAGAGTTCGTCAACACTGCCGCCTGTCCTCAAAGAACTCCCCCCCTGCCTCTGTGCAAAAGCTGTTGAGAACAAATCAAAGTAGATGAATAACACATCCAATGACTGAAGTCAACAGTTTTTAAAAATAAAGAGCATTGATACTGTACTGTTTGCCGTGGTGTTCGGTCCTTCTCGTGGTCTCAAATCCAAGTAGATAAATGACACACTTGTTCATCCAAAGATTAATATCAAAAACTGAGATTTTCAAAACCGTTTTAAAAGAGTGTTGAAACTGTTGGTCAGACAGAACAACATAACTTACCAACTGTTGGTTGTTCTTGATAAACAAAAGTGGCCGGAAGAAGAGATTTGGCCTGTTTGGTGTTGTCAATGATGTTGGCTTTTTGGACAGGTGCAGTGCATCCAACATATTACAGAGTTCGTCAACACTGCCGCCTGTCCTCAAAGAACTCCCCAACCCCTGCCTCTGTGCAAAAGCTGTTGAGAACAAATCAAAGTAGATGAATAACGCATCCAATGACTGAAGTCAACAGTTTTTAAAAATAAAGAGCATTGATACTGTACTCTTTGCCGTGGTGTTCTGTCCTTCTCGTGGTCTCAATCAAATCCAAGTAGATAAATGACACACTTGTTCATCCAAAGATTAATATCAAAAACTGAGATTTTCAAAACCGTTTTAAAAGAGTGTTGAAACTGTTGGTCAGACAGAACAACATAACAACTTACCAACTGTTGGTTGTTCTTGATAAACAAAAGTGGCTGGACGAAGAAGAGGATATGGCCTGTTTGGTGTTGTCAATGATGTTGGCTTTTTGGACAGGTGCAGTGCATCCAACATATTACAGAGTTCGTCAACACTGCCGCCTGTCCTCAAAGAACTCCCCAACCCCTGCCTCTGTGCAAAAGCTGTTGAGAACAAATCAAAGTAGATGAATAACACATCCAATGACTGAATTCAACAGTTTTGAAAAATAAAGAGCATTGATACTGTACTCTTTGCCGTGGTGTTCTGTCCTTCTCGTGGTCTCAATCAAATCCAAGTAGATAAATGACACACTTGTTCATCCAAAGATTAATATCAAAAACTGAGATTTTCAAAACCGTTTTAAAAGAGTGTTGAAACTGTTGGTCAGACAAAACAACATAACTTACCAACTGTTGGTTGTTCTTGATAAACAAAAGTGGCCGGACGAAGAAGAGGATTTGGCCTGTTTGGTGTTGTCAATGATGTTGGCTTTTTGGACAGGTGCAGTGCATCCAACATATTACAGAGTTCGTCAACACTGTCGCCTGTCCTCAAAGAACTCCCCAACCCCTGCCTCTGTGCAAAAGCTGTTGAGAACAAATCAGAGTAGATGAATAACACATCCAATGACTGAAATCAACAGTTTTGAAAATAAAGAGCATTGATACTGTACTCTTTGCCATGGTGTTCGGTCCTTCTCGTGGGCTCACTCCGTTTACTGTGGAGGAGGAGCTAGTTGAAGAATCTTGATGTCTAAAAATACAAGGAAAACTACTTTTAGTCCAGTTTCATCAAACATTTGAACATTTATAAACTGAGAGAATTTGTTCGACTCACTGAGGTGGAGGAGCTTGTGGGAGAGGAGCACTCAACTTTTCCAAGGACCCAGAAGGAAGAGATGTATGGCTAATATTACAAGATAAAGCACTTTAGGTTAAGTTTCGGCAAACATTCAAACATTTATCATTTGAAAGAATTTGTTCTACTCACTCAGGTACAGGAGTTGGTGTAGGTGTGGTGGGGGACTTGGTTATTTCTGGCCCACCCATCTCCTGCTTTTGTGCAACAGCTGTTAAGAACAAATCAGAGTAGATAAATGACACACATCTTCATCCCCAATTAAGGTTTTGTAAAATAAAGAGCATGATACTGTACACTTTGCCGGAGTTGTGTTCTGGCAGTCCCTTGAGCTCACTCCATTTGTGGTAGGACCTTGAGGCCTAAAAACACAATTAAATGTATATTAAGTACTGTTTCGGCAAACATTTATAAACTGAGACTGTTTTTTCAACTCACTGAGAAGGTGAAGCCTCTGTGACAGCGGGATCCGGCCTTTTAAAGACGCCTGAAGGATGAGAGCCCGAGGTAGGAGATCTACACCTAGAAACACAAAGAAATGTTTATCAAGTATTGTTTCAACAAACATTTGAACATTTATTAACTGAAACAATTTGTTCAACTCACTGAGGTGGTGAATATAGTGCGAGAGAGGGCCTCCGCTTTTTCAAGGACCCAGAGGGAGGAGATTTTTCAACTGACTGAGGTGAAGCTTCTTTGACTGGGCTCTCCTGTCTATTAAATAAGCCTGAAGGAGGGGATCTCGACCTAAAAATACAAAGAAATGCTAATAGGGTACCATTTCTGCAAAATTTCGAACATTTATATACTGAGACAGTTTTTTCAACTCACTGAGGTGAAGCCTCCCCTACAGGACGCTCCGGTCTTTTAACAAACCCAGAGGGAGAAGATCTACTCCTGAAATACAAGGAAATGTATATTAAGTACCGTTTAGGTAAACATTTGAGGATTTATTACTTAAGACCGTTTTTTCAACTCACTGAGTTGGTGAAGCTTCTCCGACAGGACGCTCCGGTCTTTTAACAAACCCAGAGGGAGAAGATCTACTCCTGAAATACAAAGAAATGTATATTAAGTACCGTTTAGGCAAACAATTGAGGATTTATTACTTAAGACCGTTTTTTCAACTCACTGAGTTAGTGAAGCTTCTCCGACAGGACGCTCCTGTCTAGGAAAATACCCTCTGACCGCTCCTGTCGACCCTCCGACAGGACGCTCCGGCATTTTAACGAAGCCAGAGGGAGGAGATCTTCGCCTGACATACAAGGAAATGTATATTAAGTACCGTTTAGGCAAACATTTGAGGATTTATTACTTGAGAACGTTTTTTCAACTCACTGAGTTGGTGAAGCTTCTCCGACAGGACGCTCCGGTCTTTTAACAAACCCAGAAGATGAAGATCTACTCCTGAAATACAAGGAAATGTATATTAAGTACCGTTTAGGCAAACAATTGAGGATTTATTACTTGAGAACGTTTTTTCAACTCACTGAGTTGGTGAAGCTTCTCCGACAGGACGCTCCGGCCTTTTAATGAAGCCAGAGGGAGGAGATCTACTCCTGAAATACAAGGAAATGTATATTAAGTACCATTTAGTCAAACAATTGAGGATTTATTACTTGAGAACGTTTTTTCAACTCACTGAGTTGGTGAAGCTTCTCCGACAGGACGCTCCGGTCTTTTAACAAACCCAGAGGATGAAGATCTACTCCTGAAATACAAGGAAATGTATATTAAGTACCGTTTAGGCAAACAATTGAGGATTTATTACTTGAGAACGTTTTTTCAACTCACTTAGTTGGTGAAGCTTCTCCGACAGGACGCTCCTGTCTAGGAAAATACCCTCCGACAGGACGCTCCTGTCTAGGAAAATACCCTCCGACAGGACGCTCCGGCCTTTTAATGAAGCCAGAGGGAGGAGATCTACTCCTGAAATACAAGGAAATGTATATTAAGTACCGTTTAGTCAAACAATTGAGGATTTATTACTTGAGAACGTTTTTTCAACTCACTGAGTTGGTGAAGCTTCTCCGACAGGATGCTCCTGTCTAGGAAAATACCTTCCGACAGGACGCTCCGGCCTTTTAATGAAGCCAGAGGGAGGAGATCTACGACTAATAATATAAGAAACGTACTTTTAATACCATTTAGAAATAAGACGATGTTTTCAGTATTGTTTTTACAGATATTCAGCGGTGTATAAATCAAGAGAAATGCTTTACTCACCAATATGAAGAAGGTGCTGGCGTCCTCCACACTTTAGACTCCTTCTGCCGAAACTCTCTCCGGACAAAACTCCCTGCGGTTGAAAACAAATAACAGAAGGTCAACGACAATAAATCATATTTTGAAGATTTAAGCAAAAACATAACATTTTTTAACTAAAAGTAAAAGTAGTCATTTAATTTACGCTACGTTTGATTATTTTCCACATAAATAACGCAAGTTTGCCTTCTCAACGTTGACTTCAATGTCATGGTCTTACTCGGTCAATAGATATCAACATGTAAACAGAATGTAGCAAACGGTTAATAACAACAATTCTACTTTAACTGTCATTTCACAGGGAAGATTCACACATAGATCATTACTGTTGGTCGAATTTTAAGTACAAAACATGTATAACTCACGATTCTCGGCTCTCCTCTGGACCAGGGGTGAGGCATTAGGGTCTTCAACCTTCCCCGAGGGGAAATCCAAAGCCGCCCAAGACGGTACGACCATGTCTAACGCCTCATATTCGGCGTCGTCGATGGAATCCGCCCATGATGTTACGGGCTGGATATCGTCGCCAGACGCAGGAACAACAGCAGGATCCATCGTGACTTGGTGCAGCCAAACGACTCGATGCAGGTGAACTGTGGCGCTGTTTTACGATCCGGCAGGAGTCAACAAATAAGTTACCTTTCGGTTAACTATTCGGTCTCAACTTCCTTCACGCAAAACAAACAAACAACAGAAAACACGCACGAATCGCAAAAAAATCACTTTAAAAGCCTCGATCTCTCAGTACAACAACAATCTCCGTTCACGCCGAACTCAAACCCACGAAGACTGCTGTGAGGCAGCGGCTTTTATAGAGGCCGATGCATCGCACTTTATGGCGTCATGACCTTACCGAGCGTACCCAAGCCGTTGCCAAGCCAACCTAGTGACACATTACGGTGAAAATATGAATAAATTATATAACAAACGTGTTTCTTTCTCAAATGTAATAAAATATAGAAATGAATATGACAATGTTACATCAACGTCTGACACGCCATTCAAAACAAAAAAAAAATCGACGCAATTGGTTAACTAACATTGAAACGATGTTGATTTAAGTTAACATTTACCATAACAAACATTAAAGTTAACATGAACAATCTAAAAATAGTTAAAACTAATAAATACATGTGCTGGTAATCAATTGTTAAACATCACATTCTGTTACATTGATTTATTTAATATACACACACACACACACACACAAATACATCTCTAAAGCATACAAACATTCTTTGCAAGGCTAATATAAAAGGCATTCACTCTCAAATACACACCAAGAGGTATAAAGGTAAAGTATATGCTACTATAGTCTCAATTTACAAAAACTTCAATTGACTGATATACGACTACATCTACAAACTCCACTTTCACAGGTGCTTAGTTGACTTTAAAGGGATAGTTCTCCCAAAAATAAAAATTCTGTCATCATTTACCTGTATGCATTTCTTTGTTGCAAAACACAAAAGAAGATATTTTGAAGAACGTTTGTAACAGAACACCGTTGGTCCCCATGGACTTCTATTGTATAGGCACACAAAAAGTGCAAGTCAATGGGGACCAACGGCTTTCTGCTACCAACATTATTTAAATATCTTCTTTTGTGTTCTGTTGAAGAAAGTACGTCATACAGGTTTGAAATGTCATGAGGGTTAGTAAATGATGACAACATTTTTGTTCTTATAACATGGTAGTAGCTGAGAGGTCAGTGTGGTGTTCTACAGGTCAACATCCGTCCAGGCTTCTTGATGTCTTCAGCTGGGTCTCACAGGAAAACAGAAGACCTGCAATAAAAACCATACAATTCATAATCCATTCAGTCACAAACTGTCACAAGAGTATCCACATAACTGTAACAGCGCAACAATTCTCTGTGACAAGGTTCGTATATGTTTCGGAAAGATTTTTTCAAACAGGAAAACTTTTCTTAGTCCCTTATTGGGCAATTCTCCCGGAAAAGCACGCCCACACGTCAACCACCGAGAGATAGAAAGAGCACACCCATGCACGGTATGCCGAGACAAAGTAGCACCACAATAACAGCATTGTTGTCAGTCAGTGCTGCATTCGTTTTTTTCTCCGGTAGAAACACATGAGTATTAAGCATCAGCATGGCATCTCACCTTAGGTGCTGTGGGATGCTGTTTGCAAGGTTTCAAGCTCTGACTGGGTCCCTGCTCCTGTGTGATGGCCGAAGCTTCTCTGTACCAGTTCAATCTGATATAGCAGTTCAGAATGGCTTCAGTGGTAGAGATGGCCCTGCGTGCCTCATCATTGGCCGTGAAGAAACAACCTTAAGAAATAACAATCACAGGCGTTTACATCAAATCACAGTCAGAAACTCAGAAAGAGTAACATTCAGCAAGATGCAAATGTATTAAGCACAACAGTGACTGCCTGTGTTTATATCAGCCTGTACATTTAATTACAGTTAATATACAGTTATGCTTCTTCAATGTTTTAATTTACTAGCAGACTCAGAAAAGGTGAAAAAGGCGACAGTCATACAATTTAAATCCCTGTTGGGGGTGTGGGGGCATCCTCTCAATAAGAATTTTTTTGTGATTTTCATGTTTAATTTATGCATTCTGGACGTTAAACGGAGGTATTATTGTACAGTGCGAGTTTGATATGGTTACATCTATGTCCGATAAAGATACCTTGACTTCCATATCGATTCCTAAACCATACATGTAAACTGTCCATGTAAACTTCCCTCGTCCACTTCAAGAAGTGGAACGTAATTCAAAATGGTGGCTTAGGTAAATTCGCGAGGGTCTGTCTAAAAGTGAAGTGGAACGCAGCCCCAGTCACAGCTCTGCTATTTATAACCATGCACTCAAACACTTACGCAGCTCCCAGTTCACATGACTAAATCACCACATAGAAACACTAACTTAACTGCGTAGACCAATACAAAAATACAATTGTGTAGGTAAAATCAGTTGCAGTTTGACTTGGTATCCAACAAGCTAATACAGAAATAAGCCTATTTTATGCATAGATTTTATGTGATGATCAGCCACAATATTAAGGTTAAATGACACAAATATAGTCACAGTCACACAAGTGCGCGCACAATGCAGTGGCATTTTAGCTCCTTAAGCACACTATTTACTGAATTTATCGAAAAGGTCATCAGTAACTGAAGTTACATCACAAGGAGAGGTGTGGAATGTGTCAAAATAAAGAAAAAAACAACAACAACAAAAAATACTTCATGTATAAAAATACAGCTTAATCTCGCATGCAATTCAATTATTTTTGGAAAGGGGTGAAAATAACCTTCATATGCGCTCAGGGCTGTATTCAATTTCAGATAACAGTTAACGTAAGCTAACTAACGTGAACCACCACGTCTTTCAGAAAGAAATCCCAAATAGGCCTGATAATGTACCAAAGCGCTGACACAACATTCCACGATACAATTTTAGAATTAAACTCTGCACAAAACAGCATAAAACTTTGTTACTGGCAACGGTACAAATAAAGTGTATTTTAATAGTGGCATGGCTGCAGTTTTACCGTGTTGGGTCCTCTTCCACCTGACAGTTTCACTTTATCCACTCAGGAGCAGTGTTGGGTAAGTTACTCTGTTGAATATGTAACTAGTAATTAATTACTTTTTCAGTGTAATTACATTACTGTACAAATCACTATCCCCGAAAAGTATTTAATTACTTATTCAAGTTTCAATTCAATTCAAGTTTATTTTTATAGCGCTTTTCACAATGTGCATTGTTCCAAAGCAGCTTTACAGGAGCAAATAAGAAAAACCGAAACATAGCACAGTGGATGGTGTTTATAGAACAAGCAAGATCATTCTAATAAATAATATCTAATAAATAAATGCAGTGAGTGAATGCAAACCTTGGGAGAAACCAGGCTCAGCCGGGAGGAACAGATCTCCTCTGACACGCGTCATAGCTGCACTCAGTGACCCTGACAAAAGCGACTGAGCAAACATCCATGAAGAAGAGGGAGATCCCACCACACGCGACCCAGGAAGTACCACTTGGCGAAACCGTGCGGGTCCAACCCGGTCCCACGCCACGATCGACAAGACAACAGAGGAACAACCATGGAAAATAGTAATGGCATAATGTAACTTTATTCCTCTGCTGTCCGACATCGACCACAAAACAAGACCCACGCAGCCCCAACAAGAATCCCCCAACCACAACCAACATTCCCCCCCACTCCCCACAAACACTCACCCAGCAACCTCCAATCAGGGCCACTGAATGCAGCTATAACTTAAAACTGCTTTCATGTGATATAAGTTTAGCATTAAATACCAAGTATTGTATTTTTTAGCGTGACAAGTAGTCCGTCTTTGCTCTTAGTTGGGGATGGAATTTCCTAAGCTGGGATGGTCAGATGGTCGCCTTTCTCTTGGGTAGTGATGGAATTGCCAGAGATGGAGCTGGGATGGTCAGTCAGTCCGCAGGCTCTCGTAGGAGGATGGCACAGGAATTTAACATTTTTAACAGATGAGTGAGAGGAACACAGACTATGGTTAACGCTTGTACTTACTAGTCAAATGGTGCATAGCGTCTTTGAGATGTTGTCAGACAGAAGGGGGAACCCTAACTTCTTACCTACCTCGTCGGTAGGTAGGAACCCTGATACGATGATCCTCGACGTGGGTGATGCGTTGCGTACAGTATCGACAAGACTCCTGAAGCCCCTCTATAGTATCTCCGACTGCCGCATTCTGACGTCGTTCACCCCCGAGTGCGGCACGACAGCTCAGACGCTAGCGTCGTCCTTCAGGATCGCAGTTACTGTTGTGGCGAATCGGCCTTCCATCGCAGAAAGAAATCTCAGAGACAAGGGTTCAAGGTGCCAAGAGTTTGAACTTTATTTGCCCGGGCAAGCAAAGTGAGATGTTCAGAGTTCATCTGAAGTGATCTAACCAAAACACATCTGCCTCCTTGCTTTATACAGAAATCTCAGGTGGTTTTTCAAAGTGTTAACCAATCATATTTCACATGACATCTTTCAATCAGGTTTCATACATCTCTTTCTTAGCCCGTCACCACATATGAACGTCACCACATATGAAATTATTAAAGGTCAGTGGAAAGTACTAAGGTTTTTCGTGTCTGAATTTCTTGAACTCAGGCTTCTAGGGACCAGAGACATTACTGGATTTTATATTGCTGCACAGTGCTCAAATGTGCTCTTAAACATGCTTAAAATGTTATAGAGGGCATTTATGTGAACAATCATTAATTAGGTATACTGCTTATTTAATCATCTTTATAATTAATGTGTATGTAATAATCTTTGGTTTAATGTGATTTCAGATCATTCTACTTATTCACTCATGTATACTGATGTTCCTATGAATACTTAATGTTGCTCAGGTATGTCTTAGGTTTATAATAACTGTGGTGAATAACAGTGCCCAGTGCAAGTAACATATCTAAATATGTCATGTTTGTGCCCAAAGTCACTCAGAAATTACACATCCATCTTTAAAATGTAGATGTATGTCACTTTGTCATTTATTGCAATGAGCTTAGTGTACTTCAAAGGGTAAACATGTACTTCAAACAATACCAATTGAACACATTCAGTGCTTGTGTTTTCGTTTGTACCTTGAACCAACTGATGTCTACAAAAGTGTGTGTGCCACAAAGTGTATGTCTATGTGTAATTCTGAGCAGATGCCTTTGACCCATGAGGCTCACATCCTTTTGCTATGAGAGAAGTGTGTGTGACCTAAACTTAACTTAAATGTATAAAAACTCAATACTAATAGAAAAACCACCATATTGCCTGCGCAGAGACATCAAGAACACGGGCGCCAGGAAAACAGTGAGTGCGCACCTTACCTTGAGTGAAGGAAGCGCGTACGTTCCGGACGATTGAGTGTCCGATGACCACAGCATTGCATTCAGTCTCGCAGAGGGCGGCAAAGCGGTTCCTGGTCGGGATCTCGAAGGCCGGTGGCGGCGGTGGGGGAGAGATTATCGCTCCGGTCCTGGATTGCGCCTTTCGCCGTTTGTGTGCCGGTGCAGGAGTGAAGTGCATTAGGGCCCGTCGTGTTCTCGAAGCCTGGGCTCTGTGCATAGAAACACGCGGAGTAGAAGTGGCAGGAGTATCACAGTCACGTCGAAAACTTACCGCGGCTTTGCGAGCGCCGTTTTACTTTCTCGCAGCCGTGTCTGCCTCTTGAGCAGGTCCTGGTAATGCTAACAGCCTCAGGGCTTATAGCGAGTGATCGTATGAAACGAATATATCTGTGCGTTATATGACGATTTTGGTATGATTTGCACTTAATGATAAGTTTTACCCTCGGTGAATTATCAATTTAGAACATAAATCTTAAGAAATAACAGGGATAAACGATATATTAAAATAAGTTTGACGGAGCTCCGTCTCAAACCACGCGCTCTCAGCAAACAGGAAGTCACAGTGTGCGCGGTCACGTCGGCATTGCACCTGCACACAGATGTGACTAATTACTTTCTATTCATATATCAACCTTAATTAGTTAAGTGATTAAAGGATAGACATAAAACGGCTGTTAATTCATTTAAATAAATAATATAAAACTACATAAAGTAGTATTATTAACCGACCAAAGTATTACAAATGTGAAAATAATACAAGCATGGATTTTAAAGTAAGACTTTGAATTTTGATGTAAACTCCATGTTTGCACACATAAATATTACATGAAGTATTTAGTTTAATTACATCAGAAGTAACTAATTAAATTACAGAAAAAATACACTCAAAAAAACGTCTTTCATTAAAATGTAGTTTACTTTATTTAAAAAAAATCAATTAATAGCAATACATGTTAATATTGATTTATTCTGACATAAAATGAATAAATAGCGTAATCTATGAGATTTATTGTAGTTTGACCAACTCAAGTTTATTTGGGTTTGGAGGCTCTGTTTGCGCATGCGCGAGATACACTCAGACGAACTTGAAGTGTGCGGCCGCCATTTTGTACTGCGGGCTCTGCAAAGACTAGTTACAACGGATTCTCTTGCTGTTTAATACGTTATTAGTAAGTATTCAATTTTTTTAATATGAAATACTGTCTATGTCGTAATTTTGAGTTAAATATGCAACAGCGTTGAAAGATTAAATTAGGTGAATTATTCTCCTCAGTTTCGTTGTGCCATTCCCTCCCCTTTATAACCTCCTACATTTAAAACGTCTTTATTTCACAAACTGACTTTACCTACGGCTCAGGCTGCAACATACTTCTCTGTTTGGGAAAAAAATGAGTTAATGGGCCTGTTCGTCCAAAGACATGACCAACTATATTATAAAATTAGATGTTAAAAAATACACCGTTTCCGCTGAAATCCCCCTGCAGCTTTTCGGTGACACCGTGTTGCCCATGAAACATTTTGTCCCGCCAGTGTAAGCAAGTTTTTAACTCTTTTACAAGATTTATCTAACAGTTACTTTGTCGACCACTTTAGCAACATTTCATCGGAAGAAGCGCATTGCAACAAAGCTAGCGTGTTTTTGGGATAAACCTCGGCCTTCTTTTAGTGGGAAATTGTATACAGTACTGCCCGCGAGCGCGAGGTTTCGCTTTCCCGCCGCACGGATCTCTTTCTCTGGGTCTAACTCTGTGCCGCGAGCGGTATGAAGATGTAAATGACCAGTTTACCTGACAGTGGCGGACACGTGAAAAGAGTAGAAAACATGTCACTGTTATCGACTGTTTGTATATTTAACGTTAAACGTGAACACAGATCGTATTTTAACAAGCTGTTCTCCTACAGGCGTCAGCAGAGCAAAGGCCCATGATAGAGGAGCTCAAGAATCAATGGCCTGCTCTGATTTAAAGAATTGTCTCTAAAGTGGAACAATAAAAAAATACTTTAACAGAATTTTTTTTACATTTCTAGTGTTTTATGTGAGTTTGACAAGGATAAAGATCATACATAAACATACAGTTAATTTTAACTCTATTTGATCAAATCAAGTTGGGTCAACCCAATTACATTTCATTGTATAAGTCTGTAAGTTTTATCTAAACTGTATTCATTAAAATTGAGTTGGACCAACTCAATTTTATTGAACGAGTCTGTTTTTTATGAGTAGGACCAAACCATAGGTATTAAATTGAGTTCAACCAATGAATTGTTTTTTTGAATGTATGGAATGAGTAATCCCTTACTTTACTTTTTCAAAGGAAAAGTAATTTAATTACAGTAACTAGTTTCTTAGTCTAATTTTCCTCTTTTTCCATAGCATCTAAGGAGCATGATGCTGATAAGATGGTCTTCGCCTAAGTTCCGGAAGACTCCATGCGCGAGATCTACCACCAGTGGGTTCACCAGAATGCCATTCGTGCCTATCTGGTACGATGAGCAACATTCATTTGTCCTTCACTGTAATATGAATCTATTTCCTGTAACTATGATGGTTTCTCTGGACATGAATCTTTGTTTTTTTAATCGTTTGCAGGAAGCTCATGAAGCATTTAATGAATGTTTCAAGCATATGAATTGTCCTCCAGTGAAACCCACCTCACCAGCGCAGGCCAAGTTTACAGAGAAGGTGGCCCATGGGATGAAAGAGGCAGAGTGTAATGTAAGGCTCACGTATCATGTCAGCTCATGTTTGATTCATCATGATTCAATCATCATGATTTAGTATCATAACTGGATTCATTGTATTTAACTATTTGTCACTTCCTCCAGATGGAGTATGAGAACTGGCAGGGGTGTCTAGGAGCTCTGACAGAGGACATGAAGGAAAGGATCTATAAAGTGCTTCTGTTTGTAGATGGGGGCTGGATGGTGGACGTCAGAGAGGTTCATTCTCTTCAGAGTAAAGGTTTGATAGCGGTCTCATGACAGAGAGAGTTTTGAAATCATTGCATCTGTGTGTTTGTTATTGCAGGACGCAGAGGGAGATACTGAGCGCGGTCATCAGATGACTCTGCTGCGGCGTTTGAGTCTGCCTATGATGTGCTTCCTTCTGTTAACCGCACTGCAGCGTACCGACCGGCACCAGGAGAGTCTGCGTCTCACTGATGTCATAGCATCCGACCAACACAAACTATACGAGGTATCACTTGAAAATTCTTAATTGGTTTAACATTGTCTCTCTTTATAACCTGTTGGTTGATCTTTTTTAATTGTCGAAAGTGAAAGCATCTCATCTGATGGCTTTTGCAGCATCATTTAGCTAAAACCACCGACTTAGACAGGAAGAGCCTGTAAAATTACCGTTTATGTTTTTACATGAAAGAAGCTTTGTGGTAAAGGCCTATGATCACTGATGTCCTGCATCCGAACTTGCTTTTTGTCCTTAAGGTCTTTCTCTAAAGAGGAGCTGCAGAAGTTTCTTAAGAAGATGAAGGAATCCTCACTTTATCCTCCTGCTGGATAAAGGGCTAGATCCACTTGGGTATGAGATACAGCCCTAGACTGGTGTAAATCTGTTGTCCACAATCCCATTTGGGGAAAACCTGTATTTTGTAATTGAATAAAGAATGTGTGTTGATTAATTCAATTCAATTACATTTATTTATATAGCGCTTTTCACAATGTGCATTGATCCAAAGCAGCTTTACAGGAAGTAAATAAGAAAAACACATAAATATAAAACACAGCACACTGCATGGTGATCATTCTAATAAATAATATCTGATAAATAACACTGCTCTGCTGTGGTGAGGAACCCAAACTCCAATGATTGATTAATGGTAACAATGTGTGGTTTGGTTAATGCTACCGGACGGTTTTGGATAAACAGTCTATTCCCTCTTAACTGATGATGTCTCCATGAGCGCTCTCATGCTGAAGGAAGATGATCCGGGAGAGACTGGTGAGTAAATATGGTTCTCCGGCCAGCAGAAATCCTTCAAGACGGTCAGCATCACCTGGTTACTGCAGCAAGAGATGGTGACATGGAGACTCATAACATCCATTTACAGGTACACACACATGCATAACAATTACCAGATTGATACACTCTTCACAAAGAACTTCAACTTCCTTCTTACAAGCTTTTGATTTTTTCACACAGAGACAGAGTCCAAACGGTGCTAGAGGAAGATATCATGATGGACATAACTGTAAGTGTTGTTCTGTGATGGAAGTATTATCTGTTTGTAGACGCCACTTGGTTTGATATTTTTTGATGTACACTCACCTAAAGGATTATTAGGAACACCTGTTCAATTTCTCATTAATGCAATTATGGTGGTGGTGTAATGGTGTGAGGGATGTTTTCTTGGCACACTTTAGGCCCCTTAGTGCCAATTGGGCATCGTTTAAATGCCACGGCCTACCTGAGCATTGTTTCTGACCATGTCCATCCCTTTATGACCACCATGTACCCATCCTCTGATGGCTACTTCCAGCAGGATAATGCACCATGTCACAAAGCTCGAATCATTTCAAATTGGTTTCTTGAACATGACAATGAGTTCACTGTACTAAAATGGCCCCCACAGTCACCAGATCTCAACCCAATAGAGCATCTTTGGGATGTGGTGGAACGGGAGCTTCGTGCATCCCACAAATCTCCATCAACTGCAAGATGCTATCCTATCAATATGGGCCAACATTTCTAAAGAATGCTTTCAGCACCTTGTTGAATCAATGCCACGTAGAATTAAGGCAGTTCTGAAGGCGAAAGGGGGTCAAACACAGTATTAGTATGGTGTTCCTAATAATCCTTTAGGTGAGTGTATGTCTTAAAGCACGACTTGTAAGAAACTTTCTTTTCTGTGGAGGCTCCTAGTGAAAGTGAGAAGTCAGTAATGGAGCAGTTCTTCCAGAAGGACAGCATGGTGCGACAGCCAGGTACACCTTCATGCATTCACCTATATGTGTGTTTCTCTATAGAAAGGCCACTTCACACCTGTTTTTTGTCTTCTAGCTGGTGGTGGATCGGTTGGAGAGTATAGCTAAAGATGAGAAAGGAGATTTCTCAGATAACATCGAGTACTACGCCAAATCTGTGTACTGTGTACGATGATGCAATGTCACTGGAGATCTATCAACATCTATAAACAGATACCAAGTCTAATATAATGAAGGTGAGTCAGTGTTTTATGAAGGTGTGTTTGTGTGTAGGGAGAACACTCTCCACACGCTGAAGTTAAGGAGGAATCGGTCCAGCAGTGGCTTCAGCAGGCCTTTAGTCACAGAACTGGATCCTGACGCTCCCATCAGACAGAAGAGACCACTGGCGGACCTGAACAGAGAGGATGACACGCGCCTACTGAAAAACCTCTTTAACCTCATACGAGCAGGCGAGACCGATGAGGTGGGTGTGTGTGATGATGATGAGCTCAGAGCTCTATGTTTTGATAACCATTATTTGACAAAAATGCTATTTTCTCAGCTTTTTCTATTGTTGTAGAATAAAACAAGCTTAAAGTTTAAAAGAAGTCACTGTATTTCTCTCTCATTGTGTTTGTGTAGGTAAAACACTGCACACTGCATGGTGTTTAAAGAACAAGCAAGATCATTCCAATAAATAATATCTGATACATAAAGAAATAGATACAGTCTCCAACACTGCTCTGCTGTGGTGAGGAACCCAAACTCCAATGATTGATTAATGGTAACAATGTGTGGTTTGGTTAATGCTACCGGACGGCTGTTTTAGATCTGTTTCTGTAAGTCTGTCTGTCTATTGCTGGTTTTAAAGAAAACTTGTGTTTTTCAGAATAGTCATATAAAAGATGCTGGTAATATACTTTTTCATTAAAGAGATGGGTGGCCCTGCTTGTCATCTTGCAGAGGAAAATTCAAGGCCCTCAAATCTGGGTCTGTTTTTCAATTGAGATAATTATATATAAAATACATAAACTTAAACTTAGATTTTATATATAACTATATGATATGTGTTGGATATAGTAACTTGTTTATAAATATTTTTAGCACTATTAGTACTACGAGTATAACTGCGATTTATTTATACCAGGCCTTTACTTTTGACAATATACAGTAACTGGTGTTTGTGCTTTTTGTCTTATGTTTCACATCTTGATTTTGAGTTGTGAACACTGACATGTTTTATCCACACTATAATTGTTTTTAATGACTGAATGCAGTTGGAGGGAGGGGGGGTGCAAATTTGGTGAATCTTTTTAGGGAACTTTGCACATGCTGCTTCACAATATCCGGACGGAGGCTGTTTCCATAGGTCTGGTATCTTCAGGTCAGACTGTATCATGATCTGAGGCACATTATATGCGTCTCACATTCAGGTATGGCACATAGCGGCTCGAGCTCCATAAGTGCAGTTATATGGTTCTAAAGTCTTTCTGGACGTTGAAGCATTTGACTTGATGTTGGTGGATATCAAGATGCTCTGCCTGGCTCTTGTAAGTGAAGTCACTTGTTCTTCTGGACGATGAAGCATTTGACTTGATGTTGGTGGATATCAAGATGCTCTGCCTGGCTCTTGTAAGTGAAGTCACTTGTTCTTCTGGACGTTGAAGCATTTGACTTGATGTTGGTGGATATCAAGATGCTCTGCCTGGCTCTTGTAAGTGAAGTCACTCGTTCTTCTGGACGTTGAAGCATTTGACTTGATGTTGGTGGATATCAAGATGCTCTGCCTGGCTCTTGTAAGTGAAGTCACTTGTTCTTCTGGATGATGAAGCATTTGTCCTGATCTTAGTCGACATCAAGGTGTTCCTGTAAATGATGTGACATAGTCTCAAAAGCGCTCTGGACGATGAGGCATTTGAATGGATGTTGGTTGACATCAAGGTACTCACATGTGTTCCTGCTGTCTGTTCAATCCATGGACCAGGTTCTCAGGCTCTTGCGAACTAAGGAACATCTTAAATTCCCCCTGGACGATGAACCGTTTGACTTGATCTTGGTCGACATCACGGTGCTCTGGTAAACAAAGTTACGTGGTCTCAAAATAGCTCTGGATGATGAAGCTTCCTCACAGTACTCATTGGTGTTCGTCCACTGCTGTCGGTCCAAAGCATCAATGCATTTGAGTTGCCGGTGGTGGACATCAAGGTTCTCATCGATGTTGCTCCACTGCTGTCTATCCAATCCATGGGCTCTTCGATATCACAGCCGAGGTTGGGCAGCTGGAAAAGTTGACTTTCCCCAAGTTTGCTGCCGCTCGACCTTTGCCTCCAAGCTCATCTTTTCGGTCTCGGGCTCAGCATAAAGCTTTTCTCAGTGGGCTCGGCGATTTCAAGTATGCTGTGAGACCTCAGCTTGCCAAAGTACTACCATCTAGATTGGCAGGGGCTGCATTCAGTTACTGGGATAGCTTGGCAGATGATATAAAAACTGATTATGATGCTACATGTCTCAAAATGTCTGCCGTCTTTGACCAAAAACAGCAACTATGAACTTTTCAACAGTTACAGCCCTTTGGTCTTTCATAGGGTACAAATTCCAGGGCAGGGATACGTTGACGCATTGACTCACTGATCAGGGACAACCCAGCACCAGTGTCCATAAATATAATGACTGCTTGATCCTCGATGAGTCCTTTAATGTATGGTGTCCAGGCTACAGAGTCCACAGAGGAGATCGTGGTGTCACCCTGGGCCGCAGGAAGTTGAGCTGAAAACTGGCCCTCGTTCTCAGCTACCACCCGTTTCCCGAGTGCCGATGTTCTGCGAAGTGTACATGGCGTGAATGGTGTCGTTGTGGAGCGATGATTGTAATATCGTTCACCTCTCTGGCTGTCTCGATCCTCACATGGACTGAAGTCATCCTTTGAATGGTATCTGTAGACAGGTTGAGGATATATAGAATGATCACGCACATCGTATCTCTGTTTAGGGCTGAAGTGATGATCTGCTCTATCATGGCGTGAGGGTCGCTCACGATAATGGCTTGCGCTGGGGCTCCAATGTGCTCTGTGATGACTGCCACTGGAACGTGCAGGAGATCGTCCTCTAAAGTGAGGATTATCCACAGGTTGATAGCGGGGAGCTATATTATAGTGGTCATCTCTAGCTCTTTCCAATGAAGGTGATCTCCGGCGATAAGAGAAATGTCGTTCAGGAGATGGGGCAGCACTGGCATGATGAGACTTGGATGGAGTCAGCTGAGCTACAATGGATTTGAGTTTGTCCACTTTAAGGTGGAGTTCACTGAGCTGGGCTGCAAGCATGTTGGTGGACTCGGGGGCTGTGAGGCTGTGCACAGGGGTAGGTTGAGAAACTGGAGCTGTTAACTCATACAACTTAGCTTGTAATGCATGGTCAAGTCCAGCAGTAAAACGTCGCAAAATTTCACCCTTAATGGCAGAATCTCCATACCCCGGATAAGCCTGGCGAACAAGGTGGCCCAATTCAGCAGCATACACCTCCAATGGTTCAGAAGATAACCGTGGCCTGGCATTCAAGTATGTCTGAAAAGTTCATAGTTGCTTTCGGTGCATCCCCTGGAACCCCAGCTGAGTATGTCGGCTCTGTCTGTAGAAAGCTGCAATTTGCTTACAGGTCCCGTCAAGAGCATCATGAGCATGCTCATGCCCAACAGAAAGCTCAGCATGACAAAAAGGTGAAATACACCTCATACAGTGTGGGAGATTTAGTTTGGTTAACTGATGCTGCTAATTCTCGATGTAAACTTGCTCCACGCTGGAAGGGACCTTATATTGTTACACAAAGTCTTCAGCCTACTGAGGGCCATGGTGTACTGTATGCTATTCAGCCAAAAGGCTCTCCTGAAAAAACACTGGTTGTCCATCATAACCATCTCCAGCCTTACCTGTCCTTCACAGGTCAGTGTGATCAAAACCTGTCAGGTGCATCATTTCCCAACGTGCATCCACTTGAAAAGGAAACTTCATATACCGCTCATGCATCTGTATCCGATGTCTTAGAGATTTTGCCTTCTATTGTCTTTGCTGTTAAGTACCAGGTCATGCCTCAGCCTTGCCTTTGGAACAGCCCCAGTCAAACGTAGTTCAGCATATTGGGCAATCTAATACTGTTCCCCTGCATAACACTGTGACACCGGAAGTGGACTGTCCTACTGTTTCACCTCAGCATAGTGTTCCGAACTTTAGACCGTTAGGTCGCAGGCCTGTTAATTTGCCTGCTAGGCTCAACGACTTTGTTGTGAAGTGAAAAAAAAAGGTGTTTATCATACAACACTTGAATATCTTATGTTGAAGGCCTGATTGTCTCTTCTCAAACTGAGAAAACCACCTTGTTCCTGTTCCATAATTTCTGTCTGTCTTATGACTAACAATAGGTACATATTGATGTGTAACTGTTTTTTTTAAGCGGTTTAATGTTCCTTTCATAAATTGAATTGTTAATTCATTTCTCAGTTAGACTGACACCTGTAGCAAGTTTGAAACGTTGACGTTTTCTTTTCCTCGGGGTAACTAATGTAAAGCAGATTTTGTTATGTATACATTTTAATATTTGTTTGTATTTTATTTTGTAACGTGGTGTTTCTTTATTGGTATTTCATTAAGGACTTTTATTTGGTGTTTTTCTTTTGGCTCTCTGCTGTGGAGGGGAGAGAGTCAAGGGTGAGAGGACGGAGCGGTCTGCTCTGGGATAACCGACAGGACCCTAATAAAAGTTAATAGCTGTTGATACCAGTTTCTTATGATTATTGGAAAGCAAAAGGTGTGTTGTTGTGTACCAGAATCCTCAGCCATCTAAATTCCCATGCCTTACAGTAGCTTGAGTTAGTCTGTTAAATGTGTGTTATGTGTATCTTTCATAAATCCTAAATCATGAATTTAAAACTAGGGATGCACCGAATATTCGGCCACCGAAAATTTTCGGCCGAAAATGGCCCAAAAGGGCATTTTCGGTTTTGGCCCGAAAGACTTTTATCACCGAAACAATACGGCCGAAATGTTGTGATGACGCAAACAGAAACCGCAACCTGCACGTACTTGTCTGAAGCGACAAGTCTACGGTGTGGACGTATTTCAGTAAATTTCGTAAATACTCTTATATATATATATGTGTTCACACCAAACGCTGTAAATCGCGCTATTCGCGTGTAGTTGGACGCTTGAACATTTTGAGTTTACTCGCATCATTCGCGCGTCAAATTCGCTTCATTACAGACGCGAATTTGCGTCATGTGAGGGGCTTCTGCCGCGCGCTTAAGGCCCTACTAGAGCAAGCTCCTAATTGGTTAATGCGGCGCGAATTTTCGCCAAAGTTCAGATTTTTCAATTCGCGCGATTCGCGTCAATCGCATCGCAAGAAGGTCATCGCGATCCGGGCCGCGATGTATGCGGAGAACCCGCGTCCAGACGGAGAAGCGCAAAGCGCAGGTGAAGGAGATCAGAGCGCAGAAAAAAGACTCGTCTCTCTGCTCCAGATGAGGGACATGCACCCTCGTTGTCTGATATGTTCAGTGAAATCCTGCAAGAAAGTGCCTCAAATAATAGGTAGTCTATTCTGTTCTTAGGCTTCTATATGACTATAAGATTGTAGCCATATTTCTGCTAGATATTTTTTTATTTGATGAAAATGTTAATTATGCACTGGCCCTATTTAAATACTAGCTCAAATCTTTCTAAAATGTCAGGCAGATGACAAGCTCAACCGCTCAACAGCTAGATGTTTATCTGTCTGAAGTCCCCATCCCCAGAAGTGCTGTACATTATTATTTAATGAGTAGGGTCAAGTTAAACATTTAAGTTTGAATTTTATTTTATACTGTGCATTGTAGCAATGTGCTAAATAAATATTTGCATAATTTGTAATTGATTTATTCTTTGAAACTTTAATATTAATTTTATGCAATTGCAATGCCTTGATTTTAGTAAAGTTAGTACAAGGTCATAGCCATAAATGCAATGGTTCTAATAATTGGCATAATTTATTTCGGTGTTTCGGTTTTCGGCCTTGATTTCCTCTTTTTCGGTTTTTGGTTTCGGCCAAGAATTTTCATTTCGGTGCATCCCTATTTAAAACACATTTTTGTCATAAAATCCTAATGCAATTTTAGGCACGAGATGACACATCTTATGTTTACGACAAGGGACGTTTACATCATTCAGTGCGTTTTTCCTCATAATCTGCACTTTAAAATGTATGTTGTCAAATTGTTCGGTTAATAAATACAAGACATTGTTTTTATGGCTTGTTAAATTCACACAGCACATTTTCAGGCCCTTATAGGCTAACAATATTTATATCGTGTGTTTATTTACATGTGCTACATGAGAGAATGTGAAATTATTGCTGTTTATTTTCACTGGGATATCGTATACAAAATTAATAGGAAGTGATGGTTTTCTTTCTTATTAAAGTTTAATGCATAATGTGTTCATCGATGTTTAAATAATCTGAAAAAATCCTTGTTGGTGCAATTCACTTTTTTGTTACTATTTTACAGTAACTTTAATCAAAGCATCTGCCAAATACATTAAGTTTTGCATCTGATAGAAATATGTAAATTCGTTATAGACTATTCATCAATATGTGACATACATAATGTTTTGCGTTCACTGGCCAAATTGGTCCCCAAGTGAAATCACATTCGTATTCGTGGTTGCCCGCCGGTTTATAAAAGACCTCAACACAAACTCTCTGATTAATTTATTCATTTTGTCAGTCTTTTGATACATAAAAGCAGTTCCTATAATACCCTGTCAGTTTAGTTTACAGACATTATAAGGCACAAAAAATCATCATGTTTTTATGTCAATAAATACTGTTCGTTTAGGCTATAAACCGTCCTCCTGTTTTCTTTCTTTAAAAGTGTTGTTCTGTATTTGAAAAGTTAATTTGTCACATCTGATTACTCTGTTGTGTTTAGTTTTTTTTTTCTTCCAAATAAACTCTTTATTTTGATCTTGCTCCCGGCACGAATAAAATCTCTGTCCTGTTGAATTCGGGCACCTTGCATGCATTTTTCTTCCAGCAGATGGCGAGCAGGAGCAGTGACACGATCCGTTCTGCGCATGCGAAGAAACACTTGACTGGCATATTTTTGTAGGCTAAATTGTGTTTTTTCAATAACATAACATCCCTTTACAGGTACACACACATGCATAACAATTACCAGATTGATACACTCTTCACAAAGAACTTCAACTTCCTTCTTACAAGCTTTTGATTTTTTCACACAGAGACAGAGTCCAAACGGTGCTAGAGGAAGATGTCATGATGGACATAACTGTAAGTGTTGTTCTGTGATGGAAGTATTATCTGTTTGTAGATGCCACTTGGTTTGATATTTTTTGATGTGTGTGATGATGATGAGCTCAGAGCTCTATGATGAGCTCTATGTTTTGATAACCATTATTTGACAAAAATGCTATTTTCTCAGCTTTTTCTATTGTAGAATAAAATGCGCAGATGCTCCATTCATCAGTTTGTTTATTCATAGAAGAAAACATTTTGGGAGTCCTTAAGTTTAAAAGAAGTCACTGTATTTCTCTCTCATTGTGTTTGTGTTTGTAGGCTCAGAGGCTGTGTAAGCGATGTGGTCAGGCCTGGCGTGCTGCAACTCTAGGAGGCTGGAAACTGTACCATGACCCCAACGTCAATCGAGGTCAACACACGCTCATCTTCATACACCAGTTAGATTCATACTGTTATCCGACAGAACTTGATTTATTGCTTTAATATCATTATACACATTGTGTTTCTGGGTTCAGGAGGCGGGGAGTTGCAGCCGGGAATCCTCATAGGAGTGTTTGGAAGGTGTGCTGTTGGAGATTGGAAGAAGAGGTGAGAACTTGAATTTGACTTCAATAGACTCTTAATGTAGATCGTATGTTAGTAAATGATGTGTTTATTTCCCATTAAATGATTAATTTGTTCTGCTGTGTGACATTTTTGTTTAGTTGGACAATGGAGAAAGTCTTTGAAGAGCTTCAAGCAACAGAATCCAAAGTGAGGATGGGAAATTAAACTTGTATCTATAAGAATTGTGGTATGTTGCATTTCTAATCTTTTTTTGCAAATGTTTTGTTTTGACAGAGGGTTGTAGAGGCAAGTGAAAATATAACTTAATCTCGCCTGCAATTAAGTTATTTCTGGATCGGGGTGAAAATTTTACTTCATGCGCTCAGGACTGGATTAAAATTCAGATGTCTAATGTTAACTAAACCACGACATCTCCCAGAAATAAATCCCAAATAGAACTGTTAACTATTAACTTTACTCAAATCTATGCTAATGCTAATGTGTGCTGAAGAGCATTCCACGATGCAATTTCAGAATTAAAGTCAGCAAACAAAACAAATACTTAATTAAAGTTCTTGTTACAAGCAGCAACAGTACAAGTAAAGTATATTTTAATAGTATTACTGTGTTGTAAAGGGATGTAACGATTCCCTCAGCTAGCGATGCGATTCACGATTTTGATCTCACGATGCGATTTAATCAAGATTTTTTTTTCGTTTGAGTTGAGGAACATTCTAAATGAACAACTGCCCTTTTATTATTTCTCTAATGCTGCACAATTCTTTGTAAAATAAAAAAAAAATTATGTCAAATAACGAAACTAAATTGCAGTTTTAAAACAAATTCCAAATCAAATAAAAAATGAATAATATAAAAGTCTCTTTAATATAAACAAACTAAAACTTTGTCTGTGCTTTTTCCTAACTTTTACTTTTTAAGAAATATCAGCATATCCAAGTTTGCAGAAAAACAGCGGCCCCTGCGGTTCGAAACATGTACTGCGATTTCTATACCGTCTCAACCATTCGTCACATATTATAATCGATTTTTAAGGTCACGGTGACTAGTTATATCCCTACTGTGTTGGGTACTCGTTCACCTTTCAATTAACAGTAACTCAATGACTATGGGATCATTAGATGACATGTGGATGAGCATCTGGCAGGACCTGACCTGAGCTAAGTCTGTCATCAATGTAGTATAATCATATACTGTGCATCAAAATGTTGATTGATTTATGACCCCCTGTCAAAGTTCTGTCAACCAGTCACTCAAATGGAGACTTTTATGGCCGGTCAATCTTGATGACACGTTTTATGGCTGTTGTTGGGACTCCTCTGACCCCCAGCACTTCCTACAGTGGGCTACCTACCTTCACCCCCTCATACCCCCTAACCAAACAGTGTTTGATTCTACTATAGGCTGTTTGTGAAAGACGTTTGTGTTTGTCAATTAGAGAGAGATAAAATAAATGTTTTTTGTTGTTTCCTTGTTTTATGGCTTTTATCATGCAAATGAGTGAATTGAGACTTGAGGTTTGCAATCTTATCAAAGTGTGACTGTCCTCCTACTCTCCCAGGCAAGTTATTTTGACCAGTCAAATTAAATAAGACTGGATTTTTATGATCTGTCAGTCTTGTTTGACAGTTTATATTTTATGGTCGTGTTGTTGTAGGCCTATCCCCGCAATAAAAGGTGTTTTGATCCTGCTCCACGACACCCTGCTGTTTTCACATCATTAGGAGTGCTAAACAAATGTATTTTAACCCAGGGTTAGAACTATAGGGGATAGCACCATCCTTCTTGTAGACCTTAAGATATCATCTGAAACTTAACATTTATTAAATAAAACAGTGTAGAACTATGACAGTTGAAGATGAAGATATTGACTTTTTTTTTTTGTCATTCCTGGTTTTAAAAGTTTAACCCAAAACCAGATGATTTTATTATGCCAAAATTATCAAAAAGAGTCACTAACACAAACATTAAAGATTTTCTGTCACACCAGATCGTAGACACACAGACATCTCCAGAAAAACAGTCAGGGTGGAAACCCAAACCTATTTTTGGTTCATTGTCTTTAGACTATATTTGTTAGAAACGCACCCCTTAGAGGTGCTAACAAAAAACAATCCCCCATTCCTCCATGACCAGGAAGAACATGTCAGGGCATGTCGTTGAATCAAAAAAGATATGCCGCAATGATAAAATGCTGACCCAAAAACGTTAATCATTTATCAGATAAATATCTTAAACCTGGAACCAACTTACTCTTCGATGAAGCATCACATAAACATGATCTCTCTCTCATTTAAAAACACAACCGCTAGGTTTTCACACCATGATGTGAAAACAGCAGGGTGTCGTGGAGCAGGATCAAAACACCTTTTATTGCGGGGATAGGCCTACAACAACACGACCATAAAATATAAACTGTCAAACAAGACTGACAGATCATAAAAAATCCAGCCTAATTTGATTGACCGGTCAAAATAACTTGCCTGGGAGAGTAGGAGGACAGTCACACTTTGATAAGATTGAAAACCTCAAGTCTCAATTCACTCAATTTCTCTTGTGCCATCAAGAAATAAAACGGAAATTTAAAGCGAATCCGTCAATGCAAAGACGCGATAGACCTACTTGCGGCGCGAATCGCGTTAATGCCGCGTTAACCAATCAGGAGCTTGCTCTAGTTGTGAGGTGATTAGACGACGTAGGCAGAAATCCGAAACTGGAGGACAAAATGGAGGACAAATTGATCGTTGCTGTTTGTGGACAACCGGAGCTGTATGATCTTTTTCTTACTTTTATTGGAACAGGAATAAAAAGGATCTTTTTTGGAAGAAAGTGAGTGAGGAGGTCGGAGAATCTGGTAAGTTGTAAAAACGCTCTTTACTCAATTTGAGCTATATATATATATATACACGAGTTTACGCCGTTTTTCAGCCTTCTATAGCACATATAGCGCAGCTACCCTCTCAACAAAAATGTCCACCATTTCGAAATGAGACTGGAGCCGCCTGCCAGAAGCCCCTCCCATGACGCGAATGAAGCGAATTTGACGCGCGAAGGAAGCGAGTAAACTCAAAATGTTCAAGCGTCCAACTACACGCGAATAGCGCGATTCATTCGCGCCATTCGCGTTTGGTCTGAACACAACAGAAAAACCTGCATAAAACATTTATTTTATCTCTCTCTAATTGACAAACACAAACGTCTTTCACAAACAGCCTATAGTAGAATCAAACACTGTTTGGTTAGGGGGTATGAGGGGGTGTAGGTAGGTAGCCCACTGTAGGAAGTGCTGGGGGTCAGAGGAGTCCCAACAACAGCCATAAAACGTGTCATCAAGATTGACCGGCCATAAAAGTCTCCATTTGAGTGACTGGTTGACAGAACTTTGACAGGGGGTCATAAATCAATCAACATTTTGATGCACAGTATATGATTATACTACTTCCTGTCTTACTTCCTCTGGCTTTATTAATGTTAGGCCACCAAATGAGAGACATATATTTTATTTTATGTATTTATTGCTGGAGTATCTTCACCAAGTACAGTACTTAATGTACAAAAATGTAGCTGTATCTTTTCTCCAATATTTAGTCACAGGTATGTGTTCTCAATAATCACATCTGTGGTCGTGCCAACACCAGAGGGAGCAGGAGGGGAGAGACTCTCTTCTTGTGGACAGATAGATCTCAAGTTCTTCTGCGAAGAACAGCAGAGCTTCTCAGCACATTCCTGCCCACAACGTAAGCTACACCCGGAGCCCACCGCCGCTGTTGGTCCATCTCCAGCACTATCCACTGCGTAACTCCTGTCTGAAGGAAGGAATTCAGGCTGCACAGTGCAGTGGTTTATACCGAAGGCTTTCAGCACCCCTGTGATCTTCACCACGAGATCTGAACACTCTTCCGCATTCAGTTTTTCTGGACAGTGTACATGCACAGACGCCACCACATATGTTTCTGAGAGCTGCCACACGTGCAGCTCATGGACCGTCAATACACCCGGCACACGGGTAAGAGAATCCCGCACCTCATTGATGCAAAGATGCAGTGGTGTTGCCTGGAGCACAAGCAGTCCATAGCGATACAGCTTAGGCAGGGCTGTAGCTAATAAAACTACAATGACCAGTGTGGAAAAACTCGCATCTAAATAGACCAGAAGATGGCAGTGTGAATGAGGACGATGGCAGTGTGGTTTCATGAGCAGGACAACGAGACCATTAACTAAAATGAGAGCTGAACACAGAAGGTCCTTTGTCACAGCGATGAAGTGTCTTCTGAACCTGGATCTCACAGGAGGAGGAGCAGCCTGGTCATATGACGGAACTATGACAACAGAGAAAAACACATTTTGGGAATTAGGGAAAATGCACAACATATAGGCCTCTTGTATAGCATAACATAATGTATTGGTGTAAAAGCTTCTCACTAGTGGGATCAGTGAAGGTAGAGTATACATGTTCCTCTGTAGACTGAAGAACTTTAGGTGTACTTTCACAGACACTGGAATCGTGGATTTGAGCTTGACTGAGCTCAGCAACCGGTTTGGAAACATGGTTTTGTAACTCCGAGCATATAGAAGAGCAGTCCCGAGAGCTTTGATCTGGATTTAAAACTTCAGGGTTGCAGAACATCAGAGCTTCATCCTGGACAGCAATGCCTTAAACACAGTGAACATTATGGAGGTTCTCAAATCCTAATATATAGAACAGTACATAATGACAAATTATGTCACATAATTACTTAAAGATTACATGGATTACAGCGCTTCCAGGATTGTGACAGCCCCTGGTGGGCTGTAGTGGTATTGCGGGGGAGCCGTGGCCTAGAACAGTTTAAAAATGTTAAATATTCCAATCAAATGATTGTTTGAGATTTACTAAAAAAAGTTTTGTAAACTGACAAAATCTTATGTCATTTTTAGCAGTCTCACAAATGAACAAATATATTTATTATCATATTACCTTTACCAGAATATGATTAGGAGCTTTTGTGGTCGCCCACATGAAAACATACTGTAGTAGCCTATATTATAACAACATTATTTTCATTTTTTCTGAATGAACTATTAATAGGTTTGTGTTTGTCGTATTATTCTGCAAACTACTAACAATATTTCTCCAAAATTTCAAATCCAAAATATTGTTTCTATTTGCAGAAAATAAAAAACTGGAGAAACAGGTCAAAATAACAGAAAAGATGCTCTGTATTTTTCAGACCTCAAATGCAAAGAAAACAAGTTCAAATTCACTTTTAAGCAATAACAATAATATTTGTACATGTAGGCTTTTTAGGAAAAGTTCAAAAGATTTTTTTATGCGATATCCTCTTTTTGTCACTCCTAAGGTTTGATAATGTTGAAATTCAAAAGACACTGGACTGAAATGGCCACAATATATCTAGAAATTATGATTTAATGAAAATCTGGAATGGTCTGGATTTTTTTCACAGCTGTATATACTGTATATGGGTAGCTGACAGACTAATATGCAAATTTGTCTTATGGCATGACGGCATAAAATGATATTTTATAAGGTAAATAAAAACAATAATATAAAACAATGTAACATTAACAGTTTGTTTTCTAAATGTGTTATGTCACACCATAGGACAGGTATGATTTATTCGTCAACTACCCATTTATAGGCTCGGCCTTCCTCCCATGTAACAAACATTGTTATATTCAACCTTTGCTCTCTGATGTTGAATGAACGGCAGTTTGTATCAATCCTGGAAACTCAATCCCATCAACAGCTTCACTCATCCCTCTGTTTCTCGTTCTCCAGGTAAACATTAATATATTGAATAACAGACTAGTTGCCCCAACCACAGTGGACAGGAATGGATGTTGAAGGTCTTCGGGCTGCACAAGGCGAGTGAGAATCTCCAGACTAACCGAGACGCACTGAGATGCCAACAGCAGAGCTGAGATCAGAATACCAAAAGGCTGAAGTCGCATCCTGCTGAAGGGTTCCCGATCAGGGAGTGTCCCGGAACATCCCATTGACCCTGACGCTGGGTCAACCGCCTGCGTGATGTTTGGAAGAGATGGACCAGAGGCTGTGCAAGAACCAGAATAAGGAACCGATTTATGTGGTTCTGACAAACAGGTAGAGGAAAGATGTGTGTTAGAGGTTTTAGGCCGATGATTCGATACAGACAGAGCCGTATTAATGAAAACGTAGAGCGTGTGAAAGCTATCCACTGCGATGAGGAGAGACCTGCAGATTTGGCCAACCACGATCTCGCAAACCAGGAAGGCGAAGGTCAAGACCAGCATGCACGTGTTAGCAGAGCCGCCCAGAATAGCGGATATCTTTGTCATTGCACCTGTAAAACACAAATGTTAACCTGAGATCATCGAACTGAAAGTAAAAATTGGAGATGCATTGATATATCAGCCAATAATCAGTCAATAGAAGAAAATTGTCACATAAATGGCTATCGGATGATAGTTTAAGAACAGGTGATGATCAGGGCTGATATATTCCATCAATTAAAAGAGGACAGGAAAAGGCAATGAAATTGGGCTCTGGTGATGTTTCTTAACATTTTCTATATACAGTTTCATGTTCAATATTATTCATTAAACTTTAATTTCCATACTCAAGCTCCATTAGAAAAGAAACATACAACACATACAATACACAACATTTAAAAAAGACAATTATATTAGCATTCTGTGAATTATCCTGCCGACAAATACATGTATCATCACATTTCTTATTAAAGCCATAAAAATTCTTACTCTTGACATACAAAACAGATTACTTGCACTGCTCCAATCAAAATAATTCTCATACAATGGTTGTAGGCAGTTTGAAGCTTACATGAGATCACTTTTATATTAATTATATGAATTAATAACATTCAGAAAATGAAGAAATTTTAATTTAATCTTCTGTAAAAAATGGTTGGTTCAACTCAAAAAATAAGTTACCTTAAAATTTAAAAAAAAGTTAATTCAACTTAAAAATATAAGTCAACTCATAGAGTTTAGTCGACTCAACAAGAAATTCATTAAGTTAACTAATATTTTTAAGTTGAATTAACTTAAAATATGATGGCAACTATTTTAAATTGAACCAACAAAAAACATTTGTTTTACAGTGCAGATATGACTCTGAATAATCAGCCATCGGTGGAGAAATTTTCTATCCGTGCATCAAGTGGTTGTTGTAAAATCTAAATCTTAGCTGAGGGGATTTGTGTGAAGAAAAACCGAAAACCAAAGCACTGAGGGGAATCCTAATGTTCAAAGATATGCGCCGTTGCTATGACCTCCATAAGGACATTCGGTGAATTCCCACTGTAAAAATTACACTGACTCAACGGAATCCTCCTTTTCTGGACATGCTCCAAATTGAACTTAAAGAACTGCACTTTAATGAAAACCCTGGGGGAAAACTTAACTACAAAGTGACGGTATATCAGAGAAAACGGTTTCTTAAACAATGTGGCTACAATTACTTTGTGCTTATAGCTATAGGCTTGAGAGAAATGCTTTTTAGTGCGAGTCAAACACCTCTGACATGGATTTATTTATAAAACAAACCATTGACATGTGACCAGATCATTTCCATGCGATAAATATATGAATTATAAAATATAAAAGTCAATCAATAAAATTCAGTCTAATTTAAATTATAACAGAATTTCCTACGGTATATGAGTCGAAATTATGTGTGACCCTGGATCACAAAACCAGTCTTAAGTAGCACAGGAACATTTTTTGAAAAATACAAAAATTCATTGTATAGGTCAAAATTATCGCCAAAAATAATTAGCATATTAAGTAAAGATCATGTTTTAAACAGTTGTATCTCAGCCAGATATTGTCCTATTCTGACAACTCATACATCCATAGAAAGCTTATTTATTAAGCTTCCAGATGATGTAAAAATCTCAATTTCGAAAAATTGACCCATAAGACTGGTTTTGTTGTCCAGTGTCACAATTGATAAAATAGAATGACGTTTATAATTATTTCAAAGTACTTTAAAGATCTGTTTAGCACTATAAAATGAATAATTAGTTTTTAATTATTATATCTGTGCATTAACATCAGATAAATCTGTGAAAGTGTAACATTTACCTGTTTAAAGTAGGCTGTCCTGTGTGGTACAGAAACTCGTTCTTTAACTCCAGCGTGCATGGGATGCTGTTCAGGAAATGAATGTAGTAAGTTTAAGGACAGCCCACTGGTCACTCTACCAACACCGCCAGAAAGAGAGAGAGCTTCTTCTAATCACTATCATGTGAGACAACTCTGTGCTGTCTGATTCACACAGTTCATCAGCCAAACGGCTCTAAAGTCTTTCTCAGCAAAAAAAATCAATAATAAAGAAGTATATAAAGGACAATTCACATGAAGAGGTGGTGGACTCTTTTTAACTCTCACATTGCCTAAGGTTATCTTCACCCCGATCTGGCAGAGAACAGTAGGCCAAAAACTAACAAGTCAGATTGAAACTGACAAGCGAAAGGGTCTTTAAAGCGCTGAATCAACAACAGGCACATTCAGCAAACCATGAATACAATGCAGAATTAGGATTCCAGCCAGTGACTCTCTGTGGGGTGCAAAACAAATCGATTTAATTCTTGGAGATATATTTCAGGGAGACCTTGTGAAGTGTACACAACATAGTTACAAACCATAGCTCAGACACTTCAGCTTTAATGTGGCCAGGCTAAAGGTCTTACCAGTTTAAGCATGAGCTGATTGTCAGGTTGATCAGTAATTGTGAAGAAAAATGGTAAAATCTACAATTATTATCTATAATTTCTAGTAGACTTATTTTTTATTTATTTTCCGTTCTGTCCTGATAATGCCTTCTATACAAACAAATGCAGCATATCCCACATAAGACAAGTATAAAACGTTTGCTTTGCCTGTGGTCATATAAGGCAGGAACACACTACACGACTTCTACAATCTGAATAGATTAAAAAAAACTAGACATCACACACTTGAAGACTTATTGAACGTTTGCAGAGAAAACAATACATGATCAAATCTGCAGACTTTCTGCAACAACTCTCAGACTGAAAATCTGAGCAGAAGTCTTATAGTGTATTCCAGCCTTTAAGTAAGAGTGACTGGGGATTACATGGAAATTCTTTCCAAGTAGTTATAATTTTAAGCATCAATGATCAAATACCCCTGAAATCCCCTCTTTTAAGAGACTCTCCCACGTACAGCATATGACCACATTATCTTTAAATGGGGCCCACTTAAGTCTAAAAATACATAAAGGTAAAATTTCACAGTTTCTTCAAAGGTTCAATCTTAAGAGTCCTCTCATCTTGAGACAAAAAAGTTCCAATCTTTCAAAACATCAAGGCAACAGAAGGTGAATTTGGTTCATTATTTTACATTATTTGTTTATGTCCTGTGCTTGGGGTCCACTGACTTTGCTAATCTCAAACATATTGCAGTCCTGGGGCAGGGCTGTATCGTGCATTTCACAGGGTGTGTAAGCATACCAGACCCCCTGAAGTGACATTTTCTTTCATATACTGTAAACCCCAAAACACCGTTCAATTCTAGGAATTTGAATATAACTGTAGCTTTTATCCATTCTCGGATGTCTAGAACCAACCCAAACTGCATATTTATGTCTTCAAATTGACATTTCTGCCATGAACAAATGTTCAGTGGCATACACAAACGCTTTTGAGCGAAAAATAAAGCACATAAATAACAAAAGACAAGTGCTGTTAAAGGTCCAGGTTGTAATTTTTTTGGAGGCCCTATTGATAAAAATGCCAAATGATATATACAAAACTATGTCTTCAGAGGTGTATGAAGACCTTACATAATGTAGCGTTAGGTTTTTATTACCTTAGAATGAGCTACTTCTATCTACATACACCGCAGGTCCCCTTACATGGAATTGGCCATGTTGTTTCTACAGTAGCCCTAAACAGACAAACTGCTCTACAGAGAAAATACGTTTTCTCCTTCGACGACATCTTAGTCCTGTGTCAGCCACCGTAGTGCTTTGAAATGAAGGGGGGAGGGGTGGAGTGAGCCATTGGTTGCAAATCGCAACCTCACCGCTAGATGCCGCTAAATTTCATTCACTGGACCTTTAAGTCACTTTTGCAACTGGCTTTGCTAAATTACCCATTTCATAAACACATTTGCCACACAAGCTTTTTGTCATTACATGCATTTATTTGAGAGGGAAAAGCCATACACATCTCTGTGTTTACAATTACATTTTGATTAATTTAACAGGTAATTTTAAAAATGACTAAAAATAAAGCATTACAAACATTGGGTTTGAGGGGACAGCACAGAAGAGTTGATTTTTAAGTTAAAGACAATCTGGATGTAGACGCAAAGCTTCTCTGGAGCTTGGCAGATATCCGTCTCTCCTCAAAGTCAAGAGTCAACCAGACGTTCGAGAAAGAAACCAAAAGAGCACCAACCATCCACCCTGGCCTTGCGTGATGTCATAACCTTCTTTGTTTGTCCCGGTATCGCTTGTTTATCTTACGCTGGTGGCTCGGTCTCTCTCGAGGTAACGTTTAGTATCTAGTGTCCCCGGCGGCAGTAGCTTAACGCAAGTTTAGTGTTTTCATCATGAAGTCTTGTGGTCCAGCACTCCTACTGCCTTCTAAAGAGCAGCCATAGGCCTCAGAGCTTTCACCCCCAAACACACTCTTGATTTACATTATATACTTTCCCTAGAGCTCCAGTCCCATTTATATAAATCAACAGAGCCCCGCCCCGCCCCTTCCCCAAACCCCCACCAATCAAAATAGGAAAAAACTTTCAATTTAATATTTGCTCTTTATAGAATCTGAAAATATACACCAAAGGGAAGTATCCCACAGCTTAAAAAGAGTTTGGGAACACAAAGAGGGGCAAAACAAAATCACACAATAGACGTATATTTAAAAATAAATACAAACTGATTGAGCAAAGCAGCCAGGAGAAAGAGCTTTAAAGGCAAAAGTGTCATGTCGTGTGTTATGATGAGGATTTATGGTGACACAGAGGGTTAAACAGATGGAAGACAGAATGAGATTTGTGAGAAAGAGAGTTTACATTTCATCCGGTGTAGAACTTTGTGTCTAATATCTGAATCACCTGGATCATCCCTAAAAATCAACAGTTATCCAGGCACGGAAGATGTCAATTGTTCCAACTTTCAGACATTCACGCAGGGATCAAAATGTTTTAGAAGTGCTGGTTCATGGAGGGAACCCGGTGAGATCAGAGAGTGGGAGTGACTGCCTGTGTTTTGACAGATCGAAGTTTCACCCAAGCTCAAATACGAACGTTGATTCCTGAGCAGGACAACAGCAGCAGGACCAATCGAAAAGTGAATGCGTGTCACTTTGGTACAAGTCTTTCTTTCACGAGACACCAATAAGTTCGACGCACACATAGACGCAACACATACGCTCCTAACAAAATGATTCCTGTCTGCCCGAGATCTGAAAGTGTTCCAAACAGCGGTCCGAACCCAGTCTTTCAACTGCAATACAACCTCTAGTCCACCTGGTGGCAGCGGTGAGTGAAGTGCCACATCCAACAGAGTACTGGGGCGGAACAGAAGAAGTATAAGTGTGTTGCTCTGCTTGTGTCTTTGGTAACTGTATGTTTTACATAATTACTGACTAAACATAGTGACGTGGAAAAGACAGCATTTTAATGCCTTATTACATATATGTTTGGTCGCAAGTGAGTGTTTACATGTTTGACCACGACACAGATACCATTTTCTCATTTTAATTGGAGGGAGGTCTAGAGAGCCTCTGTGTTGTAATAAGCTGACAGGAGGTCTTAGAAAATGTTGGGAAATGACAAGAGAAGAAAACATAAAGGGGACACATGGCCCGAGGAATAACAGCGAACAAGTCCTTCTGATTTTCATTGCGTGTCTGGACTCTGAGAAAAGACAAAGAGTGTCATATTAAAAAATGAAAGATAATATCCTTTTTTTAAATAATAATTTCCTAAGTTCATAGCAGACAGGTATTCAATTATACAACATATCATGCACCGTACTATCATGCAAACTTTCAAATGATCGATATATTCCATATTTTCATTTGAAGAATGCACATTAAGCTCTTTTCCATCAGCTGGATCAAATGTACAATACAACACAGTGTTTGTTGTGTATGAGGGCCGTATACGAGTATAAATAAAACGCAAACATAAACATACATAAAGGTGAATAAAGCATAATAAAGTATGAAACAGAAGTTAAATATTATACATTTTAATCTAAACATGCCAGCTCAAAACAATCATGGTTGAAATGTCTGATTCTTTATAATTGTTCTTCACACTTTGGTTCTTTTGCATTTGAAGCCGTTTCAAAAACTTAAATTATAAATGAGTTTTTACAAAAATCATATTTATGATCTTATCATGTTTTATTGTGTTATTTAGTTCTATTTTTTTAGTTATTATTATTCAATCAAAACAAACCAACTGCAGTTTGATTGATATTACTTGGAATGCACAATAAAAAGAAATTTGTTTTTTGCTCAAAAACTCTTCAAAAAAAAAAAAAAAAAAATCAAATTTTAGCCGCACCCCAATACCGCGATAATACAACAAACAGCGTGATATGTCAAATCGATACCTTCACATGTCTTCATACTTTAATTTGCTTACCTTTGTTATAGCATTAAGGTGCATCTCTGCTGGTTTCTAGACTGGCATCCAGAAGCAGCTCCTCCAAATCTTGTCCACAGCTCAGCTCCGCTGTCATGCTCACTAACATGTACACATAACACGGTTCATCATTCTCTGCGTGTTTATGATCACATCAGCTATCATGCGTGACCCTGGACCACACAACCATTCGTAAGTAGCACAGGTTTTATTTGTAGCAATAGCCAACAAAACATTGTATGGCTCAAAATGTTTGTTTTTCTTTTATGGCAAAAAATATTTAAATATTAAGTAAAGATCATGTTCCATGAAGATATTCTGTAAATTCTCTACCGTAAATATATCAAAGGTTTATTATGTGAGTGGATACAGCAAAATCGCAAAAGATGGCCGAAGACACGCCTACAAACTTTGCTCGCTGCTGCCCGCTCTTTGAGAATTACCCACTCAAGTTTGGTATCTATGTGAAGCTTAGAATTTCGGGTTCATCTACTCTTCACGACATCATTACAGCGGTAAGCCAATAGAGAGCGTTAATGCAAGCCTGTTTCTTCTTAGCAACGGCCTACAGCGCCTCTGATAGACAACTTTAAAGGCGATTTTCTCAATATTTTCAGATATATTCAGATTTTCAAATAGTTGCATCTCAGCCAAATATTGTGCAAACAAACCAATGGAAATGTATTCAGCTTTCAGATGTTTAAATGTCAGTTTCAAAAAGCAGACCCTTATGACTGGTTTTGTGGTCCAGGGTCACATATATTAAGCATCATATTTTAAACGCAATGCGAGTACTTCAATGTTGGTGGAAATGCTAACTCACCGTGCTCCATAATACAGCTTGTTGGTTTGGGTCCCTCTGGTTCGAGCAGGTGAAAGGCAAATTCTGGCTTAAGCCCATTCGGCAATGCTGCCCCTGTGGTCAAAGTGGGAAGACTCTCCTCCTCCTCCGTGCATCTCCCGTCAGGAGATCCCGTAGGTGACTCTGCATTTGCTTGTGTAATACATCCCACCTGGGATTGTCCTGAAACGAATGGCTCTGTTTGGGAAGGGCTGGATTCCTGAACGGGACGGTCGCTGCTTCTTTCCTCTTCCTGGACAGAAGGTGCAGTTTGGTCCTGCTTAATGACATTTTCTATCTCGTGCAGTCTTTGTGTGTCTGTGTTTATTGTAAATTGCTCAATGTGAGACTGGTCCACAGAGTCTGTTTGACTTTCTAATGGATGCTGTGGTGAGCTTTCTGATATTGAGGCTTCAGGTAGAACTTCATCTGAATGAGTCTGTTCTGTTACATTCTCACATTTGTCTGCTGCAAGCGAAGGCGTCGAATTTGTGTCATTGTGGGCGAGAGGCTCAGAAGGGGGCTTGTCCGGGGGCTCAGACTCTGCTGTTTGTGCTGTCTGTGATGTGACATCCGCCTGAATTAGAAATGGCTCGACCATCTCTGGTGTCTGGACTCCATTCAGGCTAGCAGGAGAATCTGTTGATTTCTGCTCGGGCAGCTTCGAAGGTGCATCTAAAGGAGCTGTCGTATCAGTCTGTTTCGGTGCTGCAGGTGTTTGGCTCTCTGCTGCCCTCTCCTGGATGACTTTAGGCAACGCAGTGAACTGCTTCTGTTCCGGAGGGCTCTCCACTCGTGTTACCATAAAAATTTTGTGTCCTCTGCCTGGGCTTGATACGGAGAAGCACCGGCCAGGTGTTGGTGGGGTTCCGGTGGCCACAGTTGCTTCGGTCACCTTAATTCCTGAAACGACAACTGGAGACGCAAGGGGAGGAGGTGTAGGAGGCATTATCGTACAAGCGTGTGGAGATGCAGCTGAGGTGAGGATCTGTATTGGAGGTGTGGCCTGTCTAGAAACAACTGGCTCTTCAGCAACATCCTCGTCTTCCGTGTCTGAGTCGGAGTCATCCTGCACGGTTGGTTTTTCATCTTCGTCCTCTTGGTTCTCAGATGGCCTCTCTTCGTTGCCCTCATCTGTTTTCTCTCCCTGACTGTCTGAGTTTTCATCGCCGTCCTTCTCAGCAGAAGCAGCGGTTTCCTCATCTTCCCCCTCGTGAGTTTGGTCCTCTGTGGCGATTTCTGCCATAGAGACAGACTCTCTCATCTTCTGCTCTGTCTCTTCTTTCTCTTTGGCCAAGATGAAGTTCCTTTTGCAGCCGTTCTGGATGTCTGCCAGCAGGGCGCGCTGTGTCTCAAGGAAGCTCTTCACCTGTGAGAGGAAGACAGAGAAAGGCAAAAATAAGTTATTTTATGTTATCATGTTTTTCTTGTGTTAGTTAGGTGTATTATTTTTAGTTATTGTTGCTTAAATCAAAACAAACCAACTGCAGTTTGATTGTTATTAATTGGAATGCACGATAAAAAAACACGATTTTGGAAAACCGTCTCATTTTGGAACCAAACTCTTCCGTATAGTGTTTATAGATATTGCTTATGTTAAATTTAATATAAAGTATAATAATATACAAATTATATTCAAGACAAGACAATCCTGTACTAGCCAGTGTTTAGGAAACGTTTAGCCAAATAAGTGATTTAAAATCTTTATTATGTCCACAATTCAAAGCAATGGGCTAGTTGCACAAGATGGCGACGGTGAGCATTTGCGACACCAGAGCCCACAGACTAATTTCCGATCGAGTTGTTTTGGCTTAAAGAAGTGCTCAACAATGTAACGAGGATCTGTCATATCGCTTATATATTACTTTCTTCTCTTTTATCTAAAAAACACAGATATTTGCAAGCCAAAAATCCTCCTTTTCCCATACGGTGTTATACAACCGGAAATTACTCAAATGACCAAAAGCTCAGCGACGCCATCTTGCGCAACTAGCGAAAAGCCAATATTGTTTCATTATCCAGTCTTTATATAAGGTTGCATTTTTTCTCTTCCCATTGAATCAACCCTACCGTCTCTTTCTTGGGTTCTCGGTCCAGGTCGAGTCGGAGCAGAGATGAGTTCACTTTGAAGGCAAGAGAGAGAGCCATGAGGCCCCCGGTCTTGATTTCATTCTCCCGCAGGTCCAGCCGAAGGAGCCGTGGACTCTCCGCAATGAATTCTGCTATAGCGACCGCTCCTGTTATAAACACACAACGCATTAGAGCTGTGGAAAAGAATTGTTTTTACGATGCTTCGCCATGCGGACGTAAAAATATCTTTTAATACTGTGACCTTTGGAGGTACTGTGACCTTTTGGCATTTCCGTTTGTACGTACTGTACATAGGCAGGGAGAGCAGGGGCCGGTACAAATAAACACACCTAACGCCCTAAAAAGCTGAAATTTGGACACATTTCGGGTCGGCAGAACCACATTTTAAGCCTGTTGGGCTTGAACAGAACCACTGCTGTTCTGTTGTTTTTATAAAAAAATGATTGTGTAACAATCACTTTTATTTTGCCTATAAAAAAGCTGTCAAATATATAAGTTGTAAGTGAAAGATGTTGAAGTATTTGCATTACTAATAAAAAAATGGCAGACAAGATGAATCGAATCGTGACCCTCTGAATCGTAATCGAATCGTGAGGCAGTTGAAGATTCGCAGCTCTACAACACATCACCTACATGCTAAAACACAGTAAAACAAGTCAATGTACACGTACGACTAAGAAAATGAATCTTGCAAATCTAAACTAACTTCTCCCCTCGCTTCGACCTCACCTTCGCAGGACAGTTTGGTGGAGGCCAGACCCAGTCTCAGGATGGAGCGGTTTGCGATCAGACCGTCTTTAAGCTTGTGCACTCCCTCGTTCCCCACGGCGTTATGTCCCAAGTTCAGTGTCTCCAGACTCTGAGTGAATGGCTACGGTAACAACGAGTCGAACAGACAGATCAGTAAAAATGAAGGGAGGTGGATGTGCCAAACTGTTTATGTTCAGTTTTCAGACAAGTTGACCTTAGGGAAGCCCATGTTATGAGGCATGTTTGAAGCAAAAAAAATTCACCCTCATGTTGTTCAAAACCTGTACAACATGGAACACAAAAGAAGATATTTTGAGAAATGTCTCCTTGGTCTTGTGTCTAAACAGTACAAGTCGATGTGGTCCAATGTTGTTTGTTGCCAAAATATCTTATTTTGTGTTCATCAGAAGCAAGTAAGTCATACAGACGTGGAATGATATTAGTGTTAGTAAATGTTGACAGAATTTTCATTTTTGGGTGAACTATTTGTTGTCCTATGCATTTTAAGTACATGTAAACAAATGTGTTTGTGCTACTTTTTGTTTATCCTGTAGGACAATTTTTGTGTCTTTGCTTATCCATCACCAACCAATACAACACAAGCTGCTGATACTTCAGTAGGGACCAAAATATAACAAAGCCCCAGCGGTAACACGTGCGCTCATCATGTGACCAGTCCTGTAAGCTTGTGCATAGGCCTAAAAGGAACAGCTCACCGAAAAAACAAATATCTATACATTTCTTTGTTCTAATGAACACAGAGAAAGACATTTTGAAGAATGTAGGAAAGCAAACTGTTTGGTTACAAGCATTCTTCCTGTTTTCATCAGACCAAAGAAATGTATACAGATTTGGAACAACTCGTGGGTGTGTAAATGTGTGCAGTTTTCCTTTTTGGTGAACTGTCCCTTTAAATTGTGTGTACACATGATATGTATGTGTGTTTACCAAAGCAGCAGCCATGTAGCTCATGCCATTGTGTGTAAGCTGGTTATTCCAGAGCACGAGAGTGACCAGACCCTTCCTCTGCTCTTTGAGACCCTCGCACACATACGCCATCCCTGAAACACACAAATCAGGGTTAAGAGGAGCAAAAGTAGACAGGAGAAAGAAAGATGAAGAGAGTAGGGAACACACCTGAGTCTAGTATGTGATTGTTCCTCAGGTCTAGAATCTGGATGTTGTAGTTAAACTTCAGCAGGTTCCCCAGTTGGGCTGAATCTTGAAGGCCGTTGAGTTTGTTATCGGCCAGATACAGCTCTCTGAGGTTCATGTTCATCTTCAGCGCTGTGGCTGCACACACACAAAGCAACTTATCAACTCTCGAACTGAAATTTAGGAGGCTTGATGTTTATTTTAGTGTGTTTCACACCTCATTCCAACCAGAATGAAGCACAGCCTAAAAGACTCCACCATAAATAAACCAATCTGATGATCACCAAACTGATTTGAGATGGTCTTGGACAACACTTTGTACAACAATGTACTAGGAAGTGTACTAGAAAACAGACGTTCTGTTTATAATTCAACGTGCTCTGATTCACATTCATTTCTCTCTTACCCAGTAGCATAAGGGGTCGCCCTGAGAGCCCGGCGTTTTCCAGGTGCAAAACCGTCAGACTGCTGCTAATCCGCAAAGCTCTGGCCACGAATGGAGCCGAATGGTCGAGCAGTGGGGTGTTACGAGCGTCCAGGTACTGCAGAGAACTCGTCTGCATATACACACAGATACATATTAAAGGGATAGTTCACCTAAAAATGAAAATTCTGTCATCATTTACTCACCCTCTTGTCATTTCAACACAAAAGAAGATATTTGGAAGAAAGCTGGCAACTAAAAAGCACTGGCCCCCATTCACTTCGATTGTATGGACGCGCAACCAATGCAAGTGAATGTGGACCAGTTAACAACATTCTTCAAAATATCTTCTTTTGTGTTCTGCGGAAGAAAGAAAGTCACACAGGTTTGAATTGACAAGACTGTGAGGAAATGATGAAAGAATTCTTATTTTTGTGTCAATTATCGCCCAAATGTGTGAAACTTGGCCTGTAATCCGGTGAATGATGTGTGAACCAACTGTAAAGACAAACCTTTCTCATCATGTGGGCGGCGGCCTGCCAACCGCGTGTGCCGATGTGCTTGTTGAAGGAGATGTTGAGATGAGTGGCAGATTCATAGTACTCGATCATATCAAACAGAGCTGATGCTCCCTGAGAGATGGGGTGAGAAAGGTAAAATGTTTTAATTAAGAGGCGTTTGCCTTCCTGTTTATTGTGAATAAAAGGATCATTTTAATACCAAAAGGATTCAAAAATGATTCTCATTAAAGAATATAACTACTTATGCGGTCACAGTGTCATGTCCAACAAAATATGGCAATACCACTGGCTAAATATATATTTGCATTACATGGTAATTCTCACTGACATGTTTAATGATGATCAGTTCTCGATTCTTATTGTTCCCTGGATAATACTGTGTCCCATCTGACATGGCTGAGAATTACTGTACGTGTCTGTGCATGTGTATACGTCTGTCTGTGTGTATGTCTCAGGAGCAAATATTGTTCTGTTTCCAACAGCTTTAAACCAGAGATTAATACCATCCTCAGACGCAGTATGACTCATGATCTGTTTACACAGTGACCCGAGACAAGCCAAGACAAAACACCCTAAATATTGCCTTCATGACGCTCGAGAGAGAGAGCGAGTGAGGTAGAGAGAGTGGACAGACGTGATAAGCATTCAAAAGAAAAAGAAACTTGGTTCAGTCAATATTTAAATCTTGTTAAATAACATCAAATTCATATTTAACAATATATGGTGACACATACTGAAGTACTTCGAGTTTTCAAACAACAAGCAGAACATATAATCAGTTATACAGCAATGAAGCTTTAGATAACTTAAAATAAAGCTTCGAAAACATTTTTGTTTATTGAAATCAAATAAAATATTGACCTAAACTTTTTTGGAAAATATTTAAACGAAAAATGTAATGTAGCCTCAGAAATACACTGAAATAAGTTGTAGGCACTGAAATTGTAATAATAAACAAAAACCATAAAAATGAAATTAATCTTATATGGCAACGTAAAAAATAACCAAATAAATCATAAAATGAAATAAGAAATTCAATTTGGCTAATACTGTAACTAAAATTAACACCAAAAACGAAAAATCTAAAAATAAAACTATGTTATAAAGTAGTTTAAATGCTCTGTGTTTTAATGAAATCAATTATATAAGCAATCATATAATTGTTATTCATAATGAATCTAGAATAATATAACTGGCCAAAAAATTCATAGAAAATAGACATTTAATTGGTTAATTGTCAATGTACTCCACAAGTTTGGCTGTTACTTAAAGACATCACAGAGGTTTGATTTAGAGGTTGCATTAAGCAGATACTTCTATCCAAAATGACAGTGCATTCAAAGGTATATATTTGATCAGTATGTGTGCTCGCCGGCAATTGAACGGATGAATGTTTGGTTTTCAGTTTGTACGAATGATTTTATTATGTATTTGTTTATTTCACTGCATCCAATTGAGCTCCAAGAACACGTTTACTGAACAGATTTTAGTACAAATGTATTTGTACTTTGATGTGAGTAGTTATTTGGACAAGGTTAGAATGACCCACAGACACTCAGTGGTATTTCAGCTCAAGAGAGGAGTACTGGTGTACTAGCACTACACCCTCAACACACACACCTTACAAACACAATGAAATGCATTGTTTCTCACAGCAAAATGTTTTCATAGGGAAGAACAAAAACAGTAAGCAATATGTAAAGCACTGCAGGACTGTCTACAGTAAAGGCGAGTGTCTACAGAGACAAAAGAGCGACAAATAAGATAGTTCTGAGTAAAACTAAAGAAACAATAATGAGAACCCATTGGCTGAAAAGGCAAGTACATTTCCTGTCTGTATATTTTCAACACATATTCCTAATATTCACTTATGAATTCAAAATGAAGCTTTCTTGCACCCATAACTTATTTCTGAAAATTAAACTTGAAGTTTTGCATATGTAGGTGACCCCTGGTATGACTTTCTAATGTGTCTGCCTATGAAATGACTAGCATCACCTCTGAAGAACTGCTGAAAGAGCAAACAAAGATCTTGCGCTGCATTATTTACATAGGCTATAACTGACACATGCTAGATTTTATCTCAACTCGCAGAAGTCTATGAGCAGACAAAATTCTTACATTTTTATTTAGTAATACTATTGTAACAGGGTTTTTTCTGCATAGAATTTACAGTACAAGAGCTAATAGGAGCTGTATTAGCTGTGTTTCACGGCTTTTCAGGTGAATATTGTTTGATTTGCTTCCAAGTATGTTCAATATCTTAAAAGGTTCTTAAATTAATGTTACATACATCATTGTATAATGTTTTAGCTGTGCAGTTGAATAAGCATTATACTGCACACCGCGAGTTAGCCAGTGTGAACGCACATTGCGAAAATGTTTGGTTAAGCCACTTAAAGGTACAGTAGGCCTACACGTGCGTGTGTACAAGATAAGGATGGCACCATGACTGCCTCATGTTGAGCCAGGAAAAACCCTATGCAAGTCAATTTCTTGCTTTTTTTAAGCAATGTTGAATCACGTTGATTTCGGTAAAAAGAAACTGATTCTAGACCAGCAAAAAATGAAAGCAGCAGGCTTTGGATGAAGTGACATTTTACCACAAATCTTCTACAATAAAACACACACTGTGACACGTGCGTGCACACACACGCCTCAACCATGACCCAAAACTAAAGGGCTTATGGCCTAGATATGAATTACAGCATTTGATTGTGTAACAATACTGATAAAAAGAATCAAAACACATCCCCGCTGACAGAAGACTAGGCGGTGCTGAGGCTTCCCACGACCCCCAAAAAAAACAGAATAACAATAACAAAGTGAACTTACGTCCTCGTCCAGGTTTGTCTGTTCCAGGTCTACCACTCTGAACTGGACCCTCTTAAGGATCTCTTCTAGAGATTCACAAGATTTATAGTCCAGCTTCTCTCCTTTAGAGAAAAACAAAAATAGAGTTCTTACTACGTGCACCTGCAAGGATGACTTGCAAAGGAAAGGTTCATCCAAAAAAGAAGATTCACTCATAATTTCTCACCCTCATGACAGGGAGGAAAAGAGGTTTGTGAAAGATAACTACTGATATTTTGAGCTTATTCAACTAAACTGAACCATAAAACCAATCAAAAGGAACGCTGATTTAAAATATGGCATTGATCACATTGGTTTTTGCTTGTCTTTTGGTAAAATACCATGAAAACTAGTCACAAGACAAGAACGAGAAAGATTTAAAGCGTCTCCATATCTGCTTGTTAGGTCGTGACTGCTTACTGTTTCTGAGTCCAAGACCTCCTTCAAATAGGTTGTTTGCACATGACGTCACGGCACAGGGCCGAGGAATTCACTATAACAAACTCAAAATACCTTTGTTTTCCGTCGTTTTTGACTGTTCCAATCGATTTAACCATGAAAGGTGTTTTTATTGTGTAGCGAAAGTCGATGTTCACGAAGTTGGAAAATGCAAATATTGACGGGGAATGGAGATAAAAGTGGCTTGTTAACCTGAATCTGTGGTTGGGATGAGCCGAGCTGGATGACTTTCTAAAGGTGCGTTCATATTTATAGTTCGGTTTTATTTGGTCTGGACCAAAAAATAAATACAAATATTTTGTTCTGGTTTGCTTAGCGTTCAGACTGGCACTTTAACAGCGAACCTAAAGATATTGAACATAACAGCTTACCAGTAAAGTCGCAACGTGATTGGACAGCTTTTATGATTTATCTTTTAAAACGGAACTTACCGGACAACCAAAACAATGCCGTGTGCACAGTGGTGCATGGATTATACTGCACATGCTCAGTGTATGCCTGCGCATATGAGGCTATTTTAATCAAGCCGGTAACTCGCGAAGACCTCATGAAGTAAATAAAGCAGTAAAAACGGCACCAGGAATTCCTCAGTTACACGCGCAAGCACGGATGAAATAAACACTTATAAAATAAAGTATAAATTCATATGAATATAAACTGCTTGAAATATAAATAATTATATTATCAGCCACTAGCCAGACTGATAAACAAACACGGACCGGAAGTTAACTTTACGCCTAACCTTCTACATGGTCTTCCATATACGGTGTTGCATGACGTCAGGCTTTACAAGCGGATTGGTGGCAATTAAGCTGAAAATATGAATAGTTTTCTGGCAAACAATTATAATTCTGCTTCAAGAATGCAAAAATCGAGCTTGCTCAAAGGGGAGGGCTTATTTGAGCTCCTTCACTCCCAATGGTGGTTGCATAACATATTGCTGCTAATGTGCTGCCCACATTGCCGTTGACTCTTATTGAAAACAAATGACTTCCAGTTGCTTTTCACAGCAAATTCTGTAACAATGTCTGCGATAATGGTCCTTTAATTTTTCCGCTACTGTGTCTACAGTAAATCTTTGTCATCTGATGAGGTGATCCATGAGGAGGCAACTGACATCATAGCAAACACAGTTCGAAGGCAAATCTCCGCCCATTAACAAGGATGCAAACCGGCCTCAACAGGTGGAACTCACCAGATGACCTGTGTGTGGATTAGGGTGTGTGAAAGTTTTCAGCTCACCTTTGAGGTCTAGGCACTCATTTCGCTGTGTCAGGTCTTTTAAGTCCTGTGGACAGAGACAGAGAGACGAAAAATAAGAGAGCCGGCCACAATCAGGAAATAAACACTTTATTTTGATTCGACCATTTGTATCTAGCCGAGATCATTAAAACGTCTATGTTTGAAAAAAAAAGTGGCTATGTTTGGAAAGAAATTTTCAATAATAACTGCATTATTATTACTTCACTGCATGTGAGTGATATTTGTGTACCATTGTGAAAATAAATATTATTTTTACAATTACTCCTATTTATCAATTTTTATTGTGTAACATGTTATCAACATGTTTGATAAAAAAGTCATGCCAGAAAAGCAGCAGTACAATCGCAGCTTCCATTACCTTGATCAGTAAGGATGGAAGAATAGAGCGCATTGCATTCTGGGATATACATACAGAAATCCTGCAAACTGTGTGCAAAATGTTAGTAAGCAAGATAAGACTCAAGAAAAGTGTGTTTGTGTGTGTCAGCAGGGACCAGTATGTAATGTGTACGTGTGTGTGTGAGACAACACAACGGCACACTTTAAGATTACATTACACACAAACCTGCTGAACACCAGGAAGTAAGATCTGTAAATAAGTAAGGGTAAACATTTACTTGCGGTGTTACACGGCTCGATAAACACTGATGCCTGCGCTCACCTGCAGCTGGGGGCCTGCTGCCCTAAACCTGATCTACGATCAGCACAGACGATAAGTCGGAGCATCCAGAGTCACACTGTGACATTTAACAGTGCCCTGCGAGCAGCGTTGAACCCTGAGCTTTATATTATGACTTCAATGAGTCTTGTGATTCTGCTGTTAAACAAGCCAACTGCTGTCATCTTTTACCCAGGAACCAGAGAGTTGCTGCCCTGTAGCTTATCTGTTTAAGAAAAAATACTAAGAAATTATATATTTATTAATACTAACAGTGGAATTATTATATAGTTTTTATCGTAAAAAAATATTCCTGTTGTGAACGACTCATTTGTTAAAGAGAACATATACAAGTACATATGTAAAACAATCAGTTTCATGTTGAAACTGATGTTTGGTTTTGTTGGCGGCCAGTTGAAATGCTTTCAAATGGAATTTCAAATAGCAGAGAGGAGACAGGAAATGACAGGGAAAGATAAGAGAATCCAGAAATGACCCAAGCGAGATTTAAACTCGGGTCACCGGCATACAGGCGTGCAATATATGCACTACCCATCAGGCCACGTCTCATAAACTAAAGATTTACAGAATCACATATGAAAAATAGGCAAACATGATTTCCCTCTGTAGCCAATCAATTTATAGATGGAGTGACTGACTTTCATACTGACATTTGTTTGATTTCAATTATAATCAAGCAATGCAGTTGTAACGGTTGTTTGCGTCTATAATATACAAGACTTATATAAAGATAAGACAGGAAGTGAGGTATACATGCGAGTAGGCATGGGCCATGAGATTTTGATGGTATGATAACCTTTTGCAAAAGCGTCACGGTTTCATGGTATTGCAATTGCGACACTAAAATGTAGGGTTGCACCCATATGTACATTTTGGCCAATAACGATAACCGATAATTCTTAAACATTGGAATCCGATAACCGATATATTGGCCGATATACAGTACCTAAATATAAATATTACATTTTCTGAGACTTAACATAATTGTTTCCCCTGAAAATCGTGTACTTTACACTAATTCAAGATTCTTTAACTTTTAAACTTTACTGGTTAAATGTTTATTTAATAAACAAATTAAAGATGTTCTCCCAGAAAGGTGTTCTCAATAGCCACAAGTCTAACAGGTCACAGACACAAGGCATTCAAACAGCAACTGGCTTCAAACAATATGCTTATGTCACTATAATTTACACATTCATAAATATCTACATAGTACTTGTGTTTTGCTAATAACAGTAAGGAATGATCATGACAGAAAGACAGTGCTGACAGTGCTGAACTGGATTTTAACTGTAGCAGCGTGCACCTGAAGTGATTCAGCCAGAGGAAATGATTCATAATTTATGGGCTATAATATATCGGCCTAAATTTGATTATCGGCCGATACCGATATGGCCAATAATTTATCGTGCATCCCTACTAAAATGTGTCATTTTCAAATGTCTGCGTATACAAACAACTTTTCAACTGGACTTTTAACTAACATTCATAGAACATATATTTCATGTAAAAATAAAGCCTTAAAATGATAATACTCTCTAAAATATTTTTGTCATATATATTTGGCCTAAACATAAAACATTGCATTACATGACTTAATTATGTAATTTTTGTGTAAACACAGCTCATACCTTAGAAACGGTATCACAGACAATTTTAGTGGTTTTGAAACCTTGACTCTTTCTTTCAAACCTCGGTATACCTTGAAACCGGTATTCGGCCCATGCCTACATCTGAGGTTACCCTGTTACAGGACACATATCGCACACTGTTGATGGTATGAATTCCTAAGATTGTCCGTGTGTATATGTCGGGAAAACTATGTAACGTGCAGCTGCGAGCACGCAAAAGATGTCTGTACTTCTGCTACTGACGACAAAGGATTCAACACAAAACTGTCAAAAGAGGCCCAGATATCCAATAAAGACCCAACACAGCTTTGAGTATTCAAACCAGCTCACACACACGAGGTGATGTTAAATATCTAGGCAAACAACAGATTTGACTATTCCCATAAGGCCCTTGAGCTACCCCGGTTGCTCTTGGGGACTGTCTAATTTAAAAGTACTGTACGGATACATTGCACTCATTTAGGGTTTGTGTCCACAAAAGTGTTTTTTATTGTTTGTAATGGAAGCGCCACGCTTTTAAAAACTCAAGCAGCTGGCGAGGCAACAAGAGTTTCGTCACAAGACACATAGCTGTCGTCAACATCTGACCCAATGATACAGACACCTATTTCGACTTCTCAAAGCACGGTCTGAAACGGTTACAGTTATGTTTCCACGTGAGCGTGGTTTGCTACTAGAATGCGCAGGGACATTATAGCTCAGTCTCTTGTGTTACCAAGGCAGCGCGTGACGCGTTTGTGTTTACATTCTAAAGATTTCCGTTATCTGGCCTGCGGTGGAAATAAAACCATTTACGTGTCTGCTGTCCCAGATCGGCACAGAGTGGAACGATTAAGCAACGATAATGATTCACCGTGATAGTGGAAAACCACTCGTAGTTTCACAGCAACCACCTCACTCGTAGTTTCTGATAGCACCGTTTAAAGTCAGCATTTAACCCATAGGAACTCTCGGGCATTGTACAGTGCTCAATCGTGGAGGATTATTCCCCACCGGACTCACCATCGGCTCCCTCACATGAAGAAAGCTCCGCCCTCGTGCCACTCCACGTGATAGGAAGTGATGAAAGTCATTTTGAGGGGGGTGGAGTTTAACGTTTGTGACGAAAAATTAAGAGGGAACGTGAATAAAAAAAATCGAAGCGCACAGATAAGTCACTAAACACACAACAATATTTACAATTTTGATTTCATGCCGTCTTTAAGAGAGAAACATTCGTATAAATTCATACTATAAACCAAATCATACAATAAAGTATATGGTTCATATAAATAAGCCACCTTGTAAAATAGTTACGAATTGCCATGAGATTGGACAGATTAAACAGTTACCTAAACGTTGCTGTGTATCTGTTGAAGGTGTGAGCAACACTGGGATTATACACACACCCTCAACGCACAAAATGTGTATATAAAGAAAACTGGCCATCGGCCATCTGCCATCTGCAAAGAGTAAAGGAACATAAAGGGAGCATTAATCTTCTCTCTCTCTCTTTAGCGCATTTCTTTGACAGGCCTGTTTGTGAAGTCATTTTTCCAAGGGTGACTAAGCAATTAAGACAGAGCAACACAAGAGCAGACTGAGACTGAGGTGGTGGAAAAACACATACATTTATACACGCGCAGTAATGACGGCTGTTTTCTGCTCCGGGGACTCCCGGTGGAAATTTACAGTGAGTTCAAGAGACCTACAGCACAACTATGTTATACGAACACGACAGCTGAAGAGATGGGTGTAGTAATACAGGTGGAGGGAGCAAAAATATTACAAGTTGAGACTAAAATAAAGGAACAGAAAAGTTTGGAATGAGATGGGAATGGGGAAAAGAGAGGGGTGGAGAACAGGAGCATGCGCTGGTTGGTGAGCGACTGTGGGTGTTAGTTGGCATATCTGTGCAAACATCAGACCATGATAACATGACCTCCCTCGTTCTGTCCATCCTTCTGTTTGCCGTGACTCAGCTAGGAGCACACGAGGGAAACTATTCTCCCTCTATGGATCTATCAGTCTGGAGCTTCAAGCGGTTGTCATGAATATATACAGTATAGCCTACTATTTACCTTTTCGTGAAGTCAAAATTTTTTTTGACCCTTCGAATTAAACAGGAGCTTTAAATATGATGTACCTGTTATCTCATAGATACACATTAACTCACATGCAATGTTTACATCGATCTCACACTGAATCAATTTAACGGTGAATGCAAATAACAGTCTGCATCGGTCTGTCAAGGTGTGTGTCTAAACCCTTACAGCAACACACGCAAACTTATACAAAATTTAAACAAATCAGTGTTCTTTCAACCTCAGACAACCTGCAGCCAGAGGGGGTCTGGAAATGGAGGCACGTGATTGGCTGGATGCCAAAGGTTGTCGAGGTTGTACGTTTGATTGACAGCCTTGTGATTAGAGTTCAAATGTAATACTGCGCAAGTGAACGTATGAGGCCAAACAAGGACACAGTAGAGATTACAAATGCACACAATCGAGCTTTTCTTTGTTCAGTGCAGATTATGTTGAGGTGAATCTGATACGGGTCCATCATAACATGTTATCAACCCATAATGCATTGCATGACAGCAAGAACTCACTATATGTTGAACAGTGATAATAGACAGTTAGATCAGAATAAAAGAGAATAAGTATTTTAGAATAAACAATTATTAAAATTGCAAACAAAATAAAGAAAAACGTATGTGTGAGAACTAACAAATTTGTTTTTATTATTTGAATATAATTATGTAATATTTGAATACTTGAAAAATGTATATAATCATACTAATGTATCACTCAAAGATGCATAAAAACACTAAAGCAACTTTTTAGACGGTTTGATCGGACACAGGCGCTGGCCCGAAGTTAACTTTCCGTCTGAAATTGGTTATAATATAATTTATTTTGTATTTTAATTTATATCGCCGCTACAAGATCAGCAGATTCTGAAGCCATCTTTAAGAATCGGCTGGAAACACATCTCTTCCGTCAGCACCTGACCTATTAGTTCTGACTCTTATTTCTTTTCTCCTATATCTATCCTTAAAGAAAAAGAAAAGAAACTTAGCTTTGTATACTGTGGTAGGTTATAGTTTTACTGCGCTTATGCTTTTTGTCGTCCCAATTACTTCCATTGTTAACCTCATTTCTAAGTCCCTTTGGATAAATGACTAAATGCAAATGTATTCGATTAAATGAATAGAATTTAATATGGACCTTAACCAACGGCCCCCTGTTCAAGTCCATTATATGGAGAAGAACCCTGGGAAGCTTTCCTCATAAGCCTCAATTTGTTTTCGACAGAAGAAATAAACACAGATTGCTTGTAATGACATGTGGGTGAGTGAATTATCATTAAATTTTAATTTGAAAGTGAACTACTCCAACATGAATTTATATTCATATTTTATTATATATTAAATGAAATTTCAACAGTTATTGATTCTTTGCAGAGGTCTACCGGAAGTTAAGTTTGGGCCACATAACTTTTGTTTACGTTGAAACTGTCTATAGAAACGGGGTAAGGGTCTCTTATAGCTTGTGTGAAGCAAGCCAAGAGCGAGAAATATGAAACAAGGAGTAATGACAGAATGCATTCAACAAGGATGGCGAAGTGGGGACATTTGACATATTCTTTAAGCGAACCTAAGCAGATGTGTGTGTTTGTTACCTGTATCTGTTTAAGCACTTTGGGGATAGGTTTGCAGTTGAGTTTCTGGCATGCTTGTCTGTAGGCATTCAGAATCTCCTCCACAGTCACATTCTTGGCTGCAGGGACAAAACGAAACGAGGACAAAGTCAAAGGTCATGCAGAAGGATGCTCAGAAGTCTGAATATGTACATAATCATTATTATTATCATCCTCATCAAAGAGCGATAAAGATTCATCCGTACTGAAGGTTCACTATGCATCTACTTGTAGTGTTCGGCAAGAGTTAGAGATTGAACAATTAAAGGGGAACAGACACACAAAGTGTTCTCATGGAGTATGTGGTGGTAGATCAGTGCCCTGAGAGAAGTGTGTACAGCTGGAACCTCTCAGTAGAGTCTTTGTGTAGCAGATGAACACACACATATTCAGAGAACCAGCCAGTGAAGAACCTCTAAGAGCTGAGCTCAGTCAGATGACTACTACACACATTCAAACTTTCTGCAACACACAGACAGCCCCTGTTTACACCTGCTATAAAGATCCATTTCAGGTGATCACAAGCGCACAGTGCTCAATACAGGTCAACAGGGTCCAAATGTTTTGGGATCTGATTACTCAAACCACAATAAGAGGGAGTCAGTCATGTGACAGCATTTGGAAAAGCACATGCACATACTTTTGAAATACAGTACAGTACCGCATTTGAGGGTGCACTCAAGCACATTTTTGTCTTGTTATGATGACACTTTCACAATAACATCTGCAGTTTAACTAATTATTGCACTTACTGCATAAATAAGACAGAATATATGTAAGGGATAGCCAGTGTTGGGTGTAACTAGTTACTAAGTAATTAGTTACTGTAATTGAATTACTTCACCTTTGAAAAAGTATTTTTCTATGTTTTCTATTATGTAACATTTGTGTGTGCAATACTGGAATTTACATGAAAATTGAAAGTCTTACTTTAAAATGCACGCTGTAATGTATAATTCATACATTTGTAATACTTTGGTCAGTAAATGATATTACTTCATGTCGTTTTATATTATTTATTTGAATGAATTAAAAGAGCCGTTTTATGTCTATCCTTGAATCACTTAACTTATCAAGGTTGATATAGGATATAGAAAGTAATAAGTAATAAAGTACTTTTTGGAGAGAGTCTATTATATGGTAATGTAATTCCACTATTGAATGTGTAATGAGTAACTACTAGTTAACTACTTTTTCCAGAGTAACTTGCCCAACACTGGGATAGCCCATTATCAAAAATGAAAACACTTCCAGTTTCAGTTTCTTATTTCAATAAATGCAACTTAAAAAATGTTTTTTTTTTATAAAATTGGTTATAATTATGTCTTAAAGAAGTTTGTTTAACTTTTAGATTCAGTTGTAAATGCTCTGTTGGTTGTGTTTTGCGTTAACGTTTGTATAGTGCTAAAAAACTGAAACAGGAAGTGCTACTATATCATTGTTTTCTATGTTGCATAACAGTTATCTTTCCATTTTTTTTATATGGTCATTAGGTTGAAAACCCAACCAGAATATTCCATTGAGCGGCTTTACAAGATAATAGTTTTATATAAATTAAGAATCAATATGTAAATTGAAAAGCAAGTTTGAAAAGCCCTGCGCTCTCTCTGTTCGTGACACTTCTCTACCCCATAAACAAATATAGACTCCAGAAGGAAGCGGCATCAGTGATGAGTAATGACTCTAATGATATTTAACTTGTTTTTGATACAGTCCCTCTACACTTCGAATAAGCGCCGGATTAATAATGACCTTCATCAGGAAATAAATGAACGGATGTGAGGATTTAGCCAAGAGTGCATCATGTGTCCCACATCGTCTCCTCCAGATTCTAATTAAACACTTAACTCTGAAAGATTTCCAATGCTTCCCTGTCCATCAAAAGGGCTGTATATGCTACCGTAAATATGTCTGAAAGACAGGAAATTCCATTTCAGATGACTGAGAAATGTAGTTTGTCACATTAAACATGGCTCCAGACAAAAAAATCAGACTTCTCTCTCATAAGTTTTGCTCGTAAAGTTTTCTTTCAAGTTGTTTTCCCTCATAAGCAGGGTCATACGTAACATACAGGACTTTTTTTGTTAATTCCACCCTAAAATTTGGGAAAAATCAGCAGAATTCCACCGAATAGCTTGAAATGTGTTCACATTTGTAGTGTACACAAATATAAATATGTGTAAATGTGGTCAAATAGTCTTAAAATTCTGCCTGTCTCTGCATTTAAAAGCAGATGAGAGCAGATTTGGTTCTGCTTATTTAAAAAGAGGCAGAGAAGTGTTATTGATTATATATATATAAGACTGATTAAACTCTGAATACACCAGACCAAATTCCTCTGAATTCATTTGAACCAACAGAAAAGGTGCATGTCAAGACCATACTTGTATATAATACTGTAAGAAAAAGTAGGCTATACATTTTATTTTATTTTATTATTACGAAAGGGCTTGTTAGGTTATTATGTTGATTTTTGTTTGTAAAAATGACACTTTTCCGCATGTTCACAACACAACGTAAAGATAACTTCAAATAAAACTTAACAAGAGAATCCGCCTGTCGTTCATTCTTGCCGTGAACAGATTTGAAATGATACAGCAGTGTCTTATAACAAATACGTTCCCTGAACTTCTCGGGCTCATTAAAATCCGCCACAGCAAACAGCGCATGCTACCAACACGCTCACATTGTCACATCCGGTCTTCTCTCAAACCAACACGGAAGTGACTAAAACTGCAATTCATAGACTGGCCGCTAGAGGCTGGCTCCAAAACAGAGCAGAATCTCATTGAGCCCCATGTTAAAATGGCCAACTTTACAGCACAAAAAAACATGTCTACAGCCTGGTACAAAAAAATTTTGGTCTATATAGGTAATTTTGCCTTCATGACAACTTTTTTAAAATAACTCATCCGTTTAGATTATATTAAGCCTTAAAATCTGCATAATTAAGAGTGTGCGTGGTCACTTGAGTGACAGGTGTCCATTTAGCGGTCACATGTTTTGTGTAGTTTCAGGTAATGGACCTCAAGAGTAAGCTGTAAACCGCTGTAAACGTTTAAATGTCAACCGCCAATACGTCGAGTTTGGCGGGCGTAGTTTGTTTCAGCACTGGGCACGTCAGCTCCACCCACGTCCTGCTCCTTGCCCATTTTCGATTCTCCAGGAGTGACGTGCGACGACAAGATGGCGACGACCGGCTCCGACTACTTTAGGATCATTTTTACTCTTCACAAACCTACGGGTGACGTCACGGACACTACGTCCATATTTGATACAGTCTATGATTGGTACGCACGCAGAGTGTGGAATAAACGCAAACGGAGAGCAGAGCGCTGGCGCTGAGGTGCGAGAAACTGCTTCTGTAACCAGTCACTTGCACAGCTCACAGCTCCTCCTACAGGGGGGACGTCGAACTGGGTGTCGGTCGGGCATGTGAGTCAGTCGCGTCTGCGGCTAGAGCACCTCTTGAGGTCGGGAAGTGCACCTTCACCCTGAGACCTGCACAGCTCTCTCTCTCTCGCTAGCCTGGCGCTTCCGATGGAAAAAAAATCATATTTTTGAGTTTTAGGTGCAGTCTGGAGCCCTGTTTAAACATCATCTGCCATTAAAGAAATCTATTAAATCTATACATTCATAAAAAGCTACGTCAGGGCATGTCCACAACTTTTGCCGTCCAAGCTACCTGAAGCTTAAGCATGTCCACGTAAATTAGTTATGGAATAGTTCTACCATGAAGTTTAGGTCTAAAATCTTCTTCTTCAGCATTTCTTTAATAAAAAAAAAACACACACAAAATAAGTTTAGGCTATAAGTTCTGAAGAACTAAATCTTAATACGCCATAAAAGATGCTGACACAACATTTCCACATCTGTGTACATGTGTTTGGACACGGGGGCTGAGCAGGGCACAAAACGTGCCCCATGTACCATGTGTACAGCATGTCCTTGGAAAAAGCCTTAGTTTGGAGAGCGCTTTCAAAGTCTCATGCGTGGGCAAACGTTCCCATTGAGAGAAATAAGGAGAGGCTTCCCAAAATGGGACAACAATATCGCTACTCAAGAAAAACAAACAAAGCTATAAAAACCGTCCCTAATAAATAAATAACCTAGTCAAACACAATTAGCAGCCTAACTAAAAAAGCTGAGCCATTCTAGTATACATTTTTGTCCATGTAGGTGTCCATGAAGTGTCTTCAGTGCAAAGCACATTTGACCACATTTGTACAGCTCTTGAACACACCATCTGGTACGCGTCATAAAAACATCTAAATGTGTACGTCTTGCACATGAGTAAATGTGCCATAACACTTCCAGATAAAGCTTAAAGATAAAGTTGTTGTTCTGAATTAAATGGAGCTGCACAGACCTCTGGATGATTTGAAGATATTTAAGAACTCACACATTAAAGTGTTATATAGGTTATAACGCTGTAAATCCTTCACTGGGTATGAGAGTAACCAATCTAAACTATAGCTGTGTGAGAGCAGAGATAATCAATGAAGCACAGTCGATCAGCAGAGCAAGCTTTGTGAAAACCAGTGGCTTGAAGTCCTGTAACTGGAAGCTTTCCAAGAGGACGGCTGCAGCACATTCAGTCTCCTGCTGATCTGCTCGGATTGCTAAATTAAAGACTGCTTCTTTAACAGATTAAAACTCAGTACATTTACATAAATGCATGGAAGTACTGCGGTACAAAATCTCAGCGAATTCAGTAACAGGTATAAAGTCACAATACTAAGTAATGGTACATCTACAAATGTATGAAGGTTGAAAGATCAAAAAAGACGATTACGAAATGTATTTTCGCAAAAATATTCCTTATAAAATATAAAATACAATGACATCTGAAGAGACAGCAATCATACAATTAGCCAATAACACCAGACACTGTGCTATGGCTTTTGTGTGGTTATTGAAAATTCAACCGTCACTTCCTACATTTTCCCATAAATCATGTGGATTAAGCACTTAGACGAGGAACAACAACCGTATTGCTATGTGTGTGATCAATAATTTGTTACACACATTTACATACATTGCACCAGGTGAGCTTTAGCAAACGCTCTCTTGCCATATTTGTAATGTCCCCAAGCACACGAGACTCACCTACTTGAATGGGGCATAACAGTTATCTTCTAAAAAACGTACAATCTTTTCCACATAAAGAACAGTGAAGTTCTAATAATGTTTTGTATGTGTATTTAACAGTTCCAAAACAGCTGTACAGAAAACACGCAAACTGTAAAAAAGTGCTATAGAAATAAAACTGCATTTGACTGAACCGTACAAAACGTCTTTGCATATCTCTTTTCCTGATCGTACACACCATTCAATTGATTCGTTGGTACACGGCTGACACCCACTGTTTATGTTACAGCCAGGGAAAGTAGACGGCTTTCTGAACATACTGCCTCTTTCTATTTTTGGAAAGGTGTCTTATGCACTTGAAAAAAAAACTTGTTCATCTGTAATAGACGTCAGGTATTTGATAATAAATACATCTTGCAGTGTTAAATACAAAAAGCCGCTCCCTTAGCCATTGGTTAAAGTCACCGTGTAATTAAAAATGATAACACTCATTTCCTTACAGTGCAGTGATTATTATAAGTGATTTATCCATTCACATCATTATTTTTGTAAAATTCATTTTTAGTTGTATTCTTTAATCAAACACTTAAAGCTCTAAACAACGGATAAGCGAGGCTCCGTCCACAAGAGATGCGCGCAGAAATACTGCAGATTAAAGTCATATCACGAAGAAAATGAACAGAGTTTTGTGGTGAAAGGAGGAAACATCCGGATTTATTTGACCAAGTTGAAGCGGTAGGTTTCAAACTCTGTTAGCATTTGCATTATGAATGTTGTAGCATATGTTAAGTTAAAGGTTACATGAAAATAAACGTCCCTGTTTGCGTGTTAATTTGTTAGTGCCAATGCTAATCCAGTCAAGATTCCTTATTAACCATTTAATGCCTTTATAACTGTAATGGGGTAAAATAAATGGATTTCTAAATAAATAAATATCCGAAATCTACGTGCTAGAAAACCATATATGTTTGAATAGAAATGTGTATGTCTTGGATCATCTATAAGGTTTAAAAAGACACATTTAAACTAAAGAAAAATCTATCTGGTGCAATTGTTATTGCCTTAAAGTAAGTAAATCTTGTAATTTAAAGTATAAATTCTAAAGTATAAATGCAGTAAAAAAAACTGAGGTTTGTGTTAATAATGCATATTTAATTAATCAGTTGACATACTGAAGTTTATTCTATTTGTAACAGACTGAGGATGTTCATCAGCATCAGCAGTGTTCAGCAACAATTAACTTAGCATTGCTTTTTATACATTTATATTAACAATAGGGGAATCGCAGGGTACCTCCCGATACGATTCGATACGCGATACAGGGCTCACGATACCGATAATATCACAATGCGCCGATTCTGCAATAATCGATATATCGCTTGGCAATTCTATAACAATACATCACGACATCTGTAAATTAAGGGAAAAAACTATCTATTAGATGAGCATTTTTAGTGTGTTATGACTTTCTGTCTTTAGGTTTGTTTATTCTTGCGTTTGTCTTTGGACTGTGAGTCTCTGGTGACTCCACACGCGTCACCCAAAACGAGTTTGCGGCGCGTCACGTCAAAGCGCTCACACTTTGAGCATCATCGCGTATTTCAACGCAAGTTTGGCCTCGGCCCGCCTAAAGTTGAACTTTATAAAAACTATTAAATACTTCGTGCCAGAGTATCAATAACGTCTCGTGGGCTGAAATGTCGCGATAAATCGCCATATCAATGTTTTTTCCCACCCCTTATTAACAATGAGCTTTATTAATAAAATTGTGCTTCAATTAGCATGTACTGGTGTTTTGCTTTGGTACCGAAATTGGTAGAGAGAACCGTGGAATTTTACTGGTATTGGTACCGAATACTGACATTTTGGTACCGTGACAGCACTAGTTAGGACTTTACTGACTGTCTAAATGGGTATCAATTAGGGGTGTAATGGTTCAAATTACTTACGGTTCGGTTTGTGTCACGGTTTTAGGGTAACGGTTTCGGTTCGGTTCTGTTTGTGCTATGTTCAGGGAAAAGAGACTATTGACAAATAAAAATAAGAACAAAGCCGTTTCACTCGGATGTGTGTCACGATACAGAAAAGAAGACTGCCGCAACTTCCGCTTCATAGTGACTTTAATCACAGTATATGAACTGCCATTGTAAAGTAACTGTGCCAGCTCACTTTCCTGTGAAACACAGCCCTGTAATTCTTTTCCAAATTCTAAGACTTGACTATTAACTCTGCAGTATAAATACATGTTTTTAAAAGCTTTGGTGAGACAACAAAGCCAAAGGCCAGATCCAGTAAGCTCAAACCTGATTCAGTGCAAATGAATTACACACATTACGCAAGTAAATTCTGCAGGCAGGACGTAATCACTGTAGGTCTCACTGCTCAAAGTTCAAACAGTAAAGTACAGCAAGTCCTGCTGTTTCTCAAAGTAAAGATAATGACAGCTCCTTCAAACCGTGCACTGTATGCGATAAGGACGACATGTAAAAAAAAGCTTAATGTTGGGAATTAAGCGAGGCGATGTCTGCAGACAGAAGCAAGCCCCTCGGGTGCAGACAGAAGTGTATGCACTGAGGCAAGACTGCGCTGCGTCTCTCGGCTGCATCAAACAAGCCCAGACAGCAACATCATTTCCTCCAAACCGAAGGCATGCGGCAAAACGTACCGCAGCTTTGCTGGGTCTGGTTCTCAAGCTTATTTTGAAAACCTTTTTGAAAGATGAAGAAAATAATAACAATAAAGCGGTAATGTTTCAGAGTCGTCAACAACTGTGAAGCCCAAAGAACAGAAAAAAAACGTACACCTTTGCATCCAAAGAGTGCATACAGAATTGGTTCCAAATGTATACATATCTACTATATATAATGTATTTTGCAGTGGAAGGTCAATTGGTTGGGTTAATGCAGTGGATGGGATATTTCCTCTTTGTTTGAACAGAGCAAAGCTGTCTAAATAGTCTGTTCAGCCAGCTCAAATCAACATTGTTGTTAAATGTGATAAAGTGTATCAACAAAGCCCAAAGTTTTCTAAACATCTACAATGACTTTTCAATGATTGTCTTTTAAGAATACACATGAGTAAGTATAAGTTATGATAATAGGAGTAAGGAGAGCCCCTGTGGGAATTTCCGTATGAGGTCTTGGGGGTCAATGGCAAACAGAAGAGGAGATCTATGCTAAACCCCCGGGGACGTCGTGAGGCAGTAACATCTAAGCGATACGTTCGAAAATAGATCTCCAAACACTTCATGCCAGCTGACCTCAAAGCTTTTCACACAGCAGTGCCACAGTCATGGGGGACAGTGCGTGCGTGCGTGTGTGTATGTGGTAAGAGAAAGAAAACACCCGAACCGCATCCGGACCTCTCTGTACAGATAAATCACCTCAAAGATGACCTGAATGAAGCCAACACTGCTCAAAGATGCGACTGTCATCCAGAGATTACATTCAGGGAGGCCTACCAGTTACTTGCAAATGGTTAGAACAGTATTTGGGATTTGGCTTATCTAGCCTCACAAAGTGACACCTTATAAAAACATGGTTCACTTGGCATTAATTAAAATAAAAAGTAATTTAAATATACAAATATATATTTGTATAAATATTGTACAAAGATTTAAACACAGATTAAAAATGTAAATAGATCCTAAAGGTGTCAGCCATTGCTACTATTATCCACAAAACAACATAAAAGAAAAAGTTTCTAATATAGAATCCATTGTAGCCCATTGTAAAAACAACATGGGAAACAAACCTTTTCCAATGTGGACACTTTAAGTCTATCTATCTATTTGTTTATTTTCTCAGTTCTGTTTGGTGGCATAGCTCTACTCTCAGTTCCAAAACTTTCATCTAAGTGGGTACATTGACTAGCACGAATGTTTTAAATGGCTCTGTCACATGCTCCTTTTGACAGGAGTTGTGGTCAGTGATGAATCAGACACAGATCATGAGTGATACCCAACAGAAGTCCCAGCAACAAAAAACATCCAAATCCAGAGCAAAATTGACTGATCACTGAAGCAACTGTCTGATTTATTATTTACATTTTAGCTTCAGGATTTGCTTTAGGTGTTTTACTAAAAACTCATTAACATGAGGTCACATCTACTTAGGATTTCTGCTCAACTGTTTGAAGAATGTAAATCTAAAGAAAAACACTTTTGTTTGACATAAGTGAATGGGAAGTGTAACATTACAATACAGTTTTTACTTAGACATAGCCTTGGTATGTCAAAGTAATAGACTTACTATTCTTTGAAAATACTATTCTTTAAAAGCTGCATCATAAATTAATGCACGATATGTCCATGATATAAATATTTCTGGGATTAATGTAACCATAATGATCAACACAAAAAAAACTGTTTTTTGTGTGCCTATAGACATGTTTACCATTTTGGGGGCCCTAAGCAATTCAAGACCTGGGGCCCCCCCACAGGCATACTTTCATTTTTTACAGTAATATTGAGTATATGTCATTAGTGAGACAAATATAACCTGGATTTATTTTACTTTGAACCGCATAACAGCGCACAAAATTGTTTGAAGTTTGGTATAAGAATAAACAGTCTTTGTTTTGGAATCAAATATTTGATACGATTAAATTTTGATCCTTTAAAGGGGTCATATGGCACGAATACGTGTCTTTCTGTGTCTTTAGTGTGTTATAAGTTGCCCATTTATGTATTAGACACGTAAAATTGCACATATTAAAGTGTCGGAACATAAGATGCATTCAATCTAAAAGCAAATGCTCACCCAGACCTGCCTGAAACGCCTCGTGTAACCACACCCCCACAAATCTACGTCAGTTCGTGGTATGATTTGACCACAAGTACACAAGTAAGGTGGGCGTTCCTGTCAGTACAATTGCTTTGGAACAGGATGTTTCAAATATGGTAAGACAGGGCTTGACATTAAGCATTGTCATGTGGTTGTCCTTCAGACAAGTAAATTTGACATTCACTTGTCCGAGTACAAAAATGACTTGTCCAAAGATAAAAAAAAAAATTATATTATATAATATTGTTTCGGATTTAGATTAGTTAAAATGCTTAGAAGCAAACTTGACCAGTGTCCGCTTTGGCCGCCTGAATTTGGTTATAGGCCTATTCTCCGTGACTGCTATAAAAAAGGCAAGCAGTAATTATTATTAGTGTTAAGGCTGTGAGTTAACTTTTTTTGCACATAGCACTGGTGCTAGAGAGGTTTAAAGTTTGGTAGCACAGGCAGAAATGTTCAAGTGTAGTTCATTATGAATAGGCAGATAACCGACAAAAGACATTAATGTTAGATGGATAAATTAGGGCCATATCATTTATAGATTACCTAAATTTGTTTAATATTTCTAAGTTCTGTGTTTTTACACTACAATAGTGGTATATTTGTCCACATAAATCACTGTACTATACTATAGTATTTACTAGTAAACTGCAATAAAAATTCTTACTATATTGTTTTTGAACTTTACTATAGTATACAGTGTTTATTAATTTACTTCAAGGGCACTTTGATTTTTTTTTGTCGGAGTCTTCAATGTAACGGGACGTTTATTTTGACGGGTCCTTGGGAAGACGCTTGAGTTTTTGTGTGTTTGCAGATAGCTTCACTCAAACAGGAAAATGATCGTAAAATAAACTTTCAGAACAACTCTGTATGAGGACATGACACATTCATCTCCAGAGCAGACGTAGATAAATCCTCGACCATCACTCGTGTTGTATGTTAAACTGTGCACATAATTCACTCAGACAGCCAGATGACATTAACAGGATTCCACGTCCGCATGGACTCAATGCGGTGCGCCATTGATTATTGTCACATACAAACAAACACAACCACGACAAACGCACATCACACAGCTCTGTCTAATGCACATATTCGTATTATTCTACATATGTCGCACTGTTTAAGTTACTTGTCCGGTAGGGCAAGTAAAATTCTCTCTCGCTCGCAAACATGCATGGTGTGTGGAAAATACAGCGTTTTTTAAACTTAAATCTAAAACAAAAAATAATATTGGTTTTAGCCGTGACATTGGACCACTTTAAAATGTAATATAATTTGTGTTATCCATAAACATTAAAATTTATAAAAATCATGAATACAAATCAAGTAAATATTATAGAAATTAATATTATTAAATAACCCTCAAGATTTCAGTGCTTGCTTTCTAGACTAGCTGTTTGATATATAAATATAAACAGAAAATATATACATGAGAAGTATGACAAGAGGGTATGATCTCACAGAACGCGCTTTTCATGTTTTTCCTTTTTTTGCTAGGTAACCCGAAACAGCCACAACAAGTTTATCCTCCATCTCCAGGCGTTCCAAGCATCTGTAAACTTTCATTGCCACAAGGGAAGCCCCGCCTCTCCACTCATTCCATTGGACAAAAGAGAAAAGCGCACATGACGTAATGCGCTTCCTGCTCAGAGTTGAGTTTTTTTCCAACTTCGGGCGCTCCGCCGGAAACGCGAGGCGCAGCAGGCCGCATTTAACGCGATGCGCCTGGCATAAGCAGTACGCAAGACGCTCCCTGCCAACTGAAAACAATTCAAAAGAGGCGCGTCTCAAAGCTCTGGCCTGGCCTGGCACGAAACAACTCTGGCCTGGGACAAACAACAGACATAATGAATACTGCCCAAGACATGCACTGAAGTTTGCATCTCTGTTTGGGACAACCTACTGCTGTGAGCACTTTTCAAAACTGACTCTAGCAAAGAAACGATTCCGCTCAAGATTGACAGACACAAACTTGGAAAACCAGCTGCAAGTAGCATCATCATCACTGCCATCTGACATCAGATGCCTCCCCAAAGATAACCAGTTCCAACTGTCACATTAGAGAGGTTAGTGATATACGTGTTCAGTATTTTTGTATGTAGTAATTTAGTATGGCCCTGAAGGGATGTTGTAAAAATGTAAATGGCCCTTGAAAGGATAAATGTTCCCCACCCCTGACATAAACACTACAACAAAATATCTTATTTGTGTTATAATATGTCAGTAGGACGTGTCAATATTAGTTTTCAAACTCAAAACAGCATAGCTGCACCACGGTATGTTTCTCTTTTATAATTGATCACAATAATAATCTATTCGTTTTGTTCTTTATATTTTTAGCTTTAATGAAAGTTGTCACTGCAAACACATCAAAACAGACTCGGCTTTCTAAACACGCCCACTGGCTCGTTCGTGAAGTCACATGAAGTAAGGTACGGTGGATAAACAAACACATAAGTGTTTCCCGATACAAAACTTAGCGTGGGAGGAAACGGTGTAGGAAACCAAGCTACAAAAGTGGGAAGTTCCGCTTCGGGATACAAGGAAATTATACGCTATACAGTACAGGCATGTGATTTCAACTACTTCCTCATTCCCAAATAACAACAGAACAATGTGTGACAGTGAAATAAGACCTTTCACAGCCTCCGATATTAAAAAAACAACAACTTCCCAAATATAAGGAGCACCTTAAAGAGTTGCACTGCAGACAATATAAACAAAAATCAAATCATTATCTATCTTCTATACATTATCTGTATCCACACATCACAGGAGTGGATCAACTAACTGGTTACTCGGTCTACATTGCAATTTACTATATTTATTCCAAGAAAAGGCCTGCTGAAGCGACCTGATCTACCTGCGCCCTGCTCAAAGACACAATGGTGGCAATGCAGGTCTGGGATAACTGGAATTCTCCAGGGACAACATTATGTGGAAATTACACAGCGAGCTTTGTGCTTGCTCATCAGCTCTTTAAACACAAGACTATTACCACAAATAGCCTGTGATGGCTGGACCTGGAACCTTTAAAACTTACATAAACTGTACAACCAGTGCAATTCCAAGCTCTCTTATCCCCGTAGAGAGGATTACGTAATGAATAACATGTAGATAGATGATACCAAAATAGGCAAAAATATGACAACTTGCATTAATAACATTGAACTAATACAAGACACCACAAAACCAGTTCAACTGCAGCTGGCTATTAAATGTTTATTTTAATAAAAAAGTTATATTTAAGATAGATGGCGGACAATGAGATTCAACTCAAGCTTAATCATATAAATTGCACGTTTTTATCATCATCAACTTTGTTTTATATATTATCAGCTGGTAAAGCATTGCGCTAGCGACATCAAGGTCATGGGTTCAATACCTTCAGAACACACAGACTGATAACATGTTCTTTGAATACACTATTCAAAGTCGATTTGAATGAAAGTGTTTGCCAAAAGTAAAAATGTAATGCAAATACCACAATGAAAACAAAGAGCAGCTGTCAAACCTTCTGTTGTTTTATTGTGTCTTGACGGCTTTGCTGGATTTTGATTGAGCTTACTCAGATATAAGCAATGCATACTACACCTTGGCCTGTGCAGAGCACACAAAGGAGATTCCCCGCGGGCCAAAATGAGACACACCTCATAACCTTTGGCCAAGAAGAAAGCAAAGAATGTGCCGTTACGTTTTTGCTGGCTCACAAACATGCGTTTGGGAGTGTGACATGACACAGCCAAACGCTGAGTAGAACACGAGGTTCTGGGTTACTGTGCCTTACACGAGATTCCGATATCTCAGTGTTATGCAACACCGTCTGGAAGGGTTATGGAGGTTGCTCCATAACTATGTTTGCTGGAGCCTCAGACGAACAATAATGGCTGCAGTTGTTATGTAGCTTTGGAATGACCCTGGAGGACTCTGGGATCAAATGTCATTTGGATCATGCGAGCCTTTCAGGAAACCAGTGCTGTTTATGCTCTCGCGCTCTTTTCCTGGAACGAAACGGGTAACAGAAGCCATGTTCAAAGCATTGGCTTGGACTCGGCGAGGACTAAATAATCTGACCACCCAGTATGATCACACAAACCTGTGTGGAGCAACAATGCAGGCCGCAGGAGATGGCCTCTGCGTTTGGGATGCGACTCAATATTTGCCAGTCCTTCACAACAATTCAAAGGTGTTGATGGCTCAAGCAAACAGCCTAATACACAACAACACATTGAGAAACTGTAAATGTCCTCTTACCATGTCTCCAAGGGTCCTTCGGCTCAACCGCACCCGAGATGATGTCTTCGTCTGTAGGAAAGGTCACCCTTTTGGAGCCGTGCTTGACCCCTGTTCCCTCCCCAGGTGTGGAAGCACTGGAGACGGCCTCCACGCATGGACTGAGCGAGGACACATCTTCAGTACTTTCCTCTGATGGTACCTGTGAATGCAGTTCTATGACAGTTTCTGAAATGAGGACGTTATCGCAACTAGAGGCACTTCCCTCACTTACAGCAATCGTCTGGTCTGCTGGTTGGGACTCCAAAACCCCATTTTCATCCAGACTTAGATCCACACCGATATCCATGTCACCGTCATCATCACCTCCATCTCCAAGAGAACAATTGGTCACTGACGATTCTTCCACAATGCTTGAAAGTTTTTGCTGCTCACCGCTGGAACCGTTTACAGGGTCCGCTGACACTGCAGCCGATGCGATGGATCCATTGTTTTTACTGTGCATTGCTTTGATGTCTGTGGAAAGCTCAATATCCTCATCCTTGGCATGGACGTCTTTTAATCTCTCTAAAACAGCCGAGTCCGCAGCCTCCGTGGTAGCGCCCCGCACCCCATTGTCTCCATCCGAGAGACCGTCACAGGGAAGGATTTTGTCCACGGGGTGTGATGTAGTGTTGTCATCGACGTCGGGTTTTGTCATGGCATTGCACGAATCTACAGCTTGATCGTCGCAATTCATCTTCTCATTTCCAGAAAGCTGGAACACCCCTCTGCCTGTCACGCACTAAAGACCAACCAGCTAAAACATAGTCTAATCTTCTCAAACGTGGGGAAAAAAACGGTCAATATCTCCCTGACAAGTGCATTGCCTATTAAACATTCACATCACAGCAAAAAAACACTACTTTGAGTGGGGTGTCAATGTATATTTTCTGAAAACCAACTCTGATGATTATTTTTCACGAAACCACTTACTTATTTGACAGCATTACTGTAGTGTTCTGAAGCATTTTATGGGCTGCATCAGGTTAACAATCATCAACTATGTTTTATATATTTCCTTCAGGGTCTGTTTAATCCTGTGCTCCAGTTCAGGTTGTAGGTACATGTCAAACAGAGCTGACGTCAAACTGTATCAATATCAACCACACAAAAGATAATATTTTAAATGGCCATCATGTTGACACTATCACACGCCACCTTCAGCAAACATTGCGTCTTTAAGGTTGTCCACGATTACATTTACAACTGTTCCTGCTCTAGTACCACGATCAAGAACACGGACTGGCAGACGTGTTAAAGATATCAGACTGTATATTAGGTCGGTGCGAGATATAGATCACTAGTCTTTCACAGCTGGCCTGCTCTCCAGGGCAAAGATCTCCGCGTTCACTAAAAGAGACTCTTATAAGCCAACGGTTTAATATAAAGTGCAATGTAACGTTTAACGATCCAGTCGTGTCTTTAAAGTGTCACGTCGAATGATCCATCCGTCCATTTCACTTTCTGTGCGTGGCGGCGCTCGGCTAAAATAAAAACAGGCGTCACACTCCGGAGCGCGCTCACATCCTCAAAATCCGCAAGAAACGGCCTCGCGAGGACCGTGCGAACGCTCTCTTCGACTCGAAAGGTGTTGAGAAGACCGCGGAAACGCACAAACGGCAGAAAAAGAGGAAAATATTGGCTCCGGTGCTTCAGTCCGAACCGACTGTGTACGTCTGTTGACTGCTCAGAGATACGTCATCAACTTCTGTTGAAACGCCTTGGAGGATTCGGCTGCGGCACTTTCGAGACTTTTTATTTATTTATTTATAAATACCAAATACTTACAGTCAGTTGCGCGAATATTGCAGCTGTTTTTCTCTATATTTCTTGATATATTCGTCAGCGACGACGACTGTTATTTACCTCTGTTGTGCATATTAAATTGCTATAACGTATTCTGCGAATCTGTTCGGAAAGGACGTTTGAACTTGCCAAACAGCTGTCACGCTGGATGCTTTATGACGCGTATTAGCGCGGAAAATAGATCAAGTATATAATGTTTAAAATAATTTAAATATTGATTAATAACAGATACACCTATTTTCTTAAAAACTAATGTTTTTAAAAATGTGTAAAAGACGTTTGGCCTACTTTATGCTAAACTATATATTTTAAATATAATATTTTAATATATGTTTATTCTAGCCAGTGTTGGGTGTAACTAGTTACTAAGTAACTAGTTACTGTAATTAAATTACGTTTCCTTTGAAAATGTAAAGTAAGGGATTACTCTATGTTTTCCTGTAATTTAATTACAGTTACTTCTGATGTAATTAAACTAAATACTTTGTGTAATATATGTGTGTGCAAACATGGAATTGACATCAAAATTCAAAGTCTAACTTTAAAATCCATGCTTTAATGTATTATTCTCACATTTGTAATAATTTGGTCAGTTAATAATACTACTTTATGTAGTTTTATATTATTGATTTGAATGAATTAAAAGAGCTGTTTCATGTCTATCCTTGAATAACTGAACTAATCAAGGTTGATATAGGATATAGAAAGTAATTAGTAATAAGTAATTCAATACTTTTTCGGAGAGAGTAATTTGTAAAGTAATCTAATTACACTATTGAATATGTAACTAGTAACTAGTAATTCATTACTTTTTCAGAGTAACTTACCCAACACTGATTCTAGCACGTGCATTATGGCACATTTCCCATATATCGGGCCATAATATTTTTGCTAAATGTTATTAACAACAACATGAGACTTTTTATTAATTATTAATTTGCAATGTTGCATGCACAACGACCATGATTATGCTTGTAGTATTACTTTTTATATCCCTTTCATTCTTTAAGGAGTTACATGTTGTGAAACTAAATGTAATATGTCCACTACATCAGTATACATACTATTGATGATGTTCCTTTGGCACAAGTGGAAAACTAATATTTTATAGTAAATAAAATAGTTAAAATATTAATATAGTGTTATTTTACACACCCTCCGGCTCTGACGTATATTTTGCATACTCACTTTGTCACTTAACTCTTGAAGTAACTTTCTTGAACTAATATATATACATATTAGTATGTTAGAATACTTGACAGACAAATGAGATAAAAATAACCTCTCTATTTCTCACAATAGGTATTGTTCTGGCTTTTGTTGAAACTAGTAACATGGTATCTGTAAGTCGCTTTGGAACAAAGTGTCTGTTAAAGGACTATATGTAATGTAATGTCTAAATGTACTGTTTGACCTGAGTGACGACCCCGGATGGCATGGCCAAGGACAGTCTATGGCCCAAACCAAATTGACTGCTTTTGCGTCTGCTATTTATAACGCTATACACCGCCGCTACTTCGATCGGCGGTTTAACGTTGAGAACATGAGTCAGACAGAACATTTATTATACACATTATTGTTCAAAACGGAATTAGAAACACAATTATATTTATAAATGACTAACATGAACATCGCCAAAGAACTACTGTCACAGACCTAACTCATTAATTATTCAAACAGCAGCCAATGGCAATTCTTCAAGGGCAGAACATGCAATATTTAAATAATTTATATATTGTTTGTAGTAAACATAATTGTGTTTGTTTAATGACCAGTTTACATTGTTGGAAGCACTCACTGATACAGCGTATACAAAATGTACAAAATGTAGTTGTGAGCGCCAGTGTTTAAATACATACTTGGCTGTCATTGTTCATCCAGGCGTGGCTGCATCACGTTTTATAAACTTCACAGAGATTTGACAGTGTTACGAATTTTCACACACATATGGATTCACAGGTAAGGCGTTTAATACCAGCTCTGATACTACAGCATGTTGCCACAAACACTTTATTTTGATTTATTTTGATTCCTTTAATTTTCTCTTTTTTGACAAGATGTCCCAAGTGTTTACAACCTTTAGAAGTCCATGTCTGGTCTGTGCTCAGAATTTAAAGCGACAGTTCACCTAATATAAATCTGTTATGTAATGGTTTGACAATCACAAACACTTCTAATGCAAGCTTTTTGTTTTTTAAGACATTCCCACATCCCAACAGCCAACCCCCCACAACCCCAACCCAGCCCCCCGCCCCCCAGACAAGCTCAATCCAAACTAACCTCCAAAGTCGGCAACCCTGAATGTTATTAATGTGTGTACTACGGAAAAGAGAGCAACAATTTCATTGTATGGCTGTGAGACAACAAAGATGTTTTATTATGTATATGTGACCGAGCTGTGAGTCTAGTGTTTCCATTACAAATACCATTATTTACCATCAGCTGTTTACCATTGAAACCGTTAAAAACTCTTTATTTAGTGTATTTGGATTAAATGCCCTTCTTTGGGTAACTGTCCGCCAGATATGTCACCAATAGAATCCATCACAATGCCAGTATGGACCCCAAATGCGAAAGCCAATACCATTCCCATTATAACCATTATATCCATTTGAATTTCGCTGATGCTTTCTATTAGGTTTTTGTTTAGCAGGGACTTTTGGACTCCTGTCCACAAACTTAAACTTTGTATCAGAGCCATTGAGAGAGAGAGAGAGTTCTGCCAACGGAAGTCCAAAACGCTGGAGCGTCACGTGATTCATGGAGCCTTTATGGAGAAGTTATGTTTTCTCTTTAAATGCTTTATTTTTTTTAATTTTTTACTTATTAAATGGCTTTCGTCATTAAATGGGTTAGAAGTTAACCTCAGTTGGTCTGTTTAGCCGCAGCTCCATGCGTTTCTATAACTTCCGGGAACTATTGAGAGCATCCATGAACCGCCATTGCTGTGAAAAATCTGTTCCATTGTAGTCAACGGATTTGACGCGACTCTCTCTCTCGATGGCTCTGCTTTGTATGAAAGCACACGATATTTCAAGGCACAGTAAAATCACATGAGTGTATTAAAAGTGGAGTGTATGATCAAAGCAAAGAATGAATTTGGTGAGAGTCCTGTCTGGGAGGAAAAAGACTCGACTTTGGTGGGTCAGAGGGACAGCTGGTGGAGCTCTCTCACTGGTCATGAGGAGAGAATCACTACAGTTGAGGCATCAGAAAGTTTGTCAGTGTTTTATGAGATAAAAGGTCCTGTGAAAATGACATTGTATGTTTTTACTTTCACAGAGAAACCTGTAGGATCTGTGGTGCGAAAGGCAGGCGGTTACGTCATCGTGGAGGGAACTCGCTTTGCGCTTGTTGACCGGGTCATGCACTCCATTACAACAGCTGCTCAGCTGGACAAAGTAAAGCCCAACACTCGCTTCAGTGATGGAAAAGTAGATTCAGCTGGGAGGTTCTTTGCAGGAATATATTCAGAAAATACAATATATTTCGGTGACTCTACAATAATACAGTGCATTATGGTTTGCTGTACGTTTAGTGTATAGTTATACAAAAGTGTAATGTATTGCAGTTACTTTGTTTAAACACACATTTCCGCCGCCGTGTCCAGGCACCATTGGAAAAAAACTGCCGCTTGCCGTGGTGGAGAGGAAACCAGGGTTTCTGTACACGCTGTATCCGTTCATCATTCAGACCAGGTGGACATCTCCAACAGTTTGGACTGGTCACTGGATCACCGCATCTTTTACCACATCAAAAGCCTAACGTACATGACCACGACATCCAGACTGGAGGCCCGTGAGTTTTTGTATCGAATGGTGTAAAAATTGAGTCTGTGTGCTCAAATCCGTGTATTTTCAGTATGTGTTTAGGCGTGTAATTAAGTTGATCGCAGAATGGTTTACAGGGTAGAGCCCTATGAAGATATACCAGACGGCATGTGAATAGACCCAGAGGGCATCGACTTCTTTCAGGCACCCGACTGCAGACAGTGAAACTGCCAGGAGAAGACCACCTCATGTTGTTTCGGCGGGAAGGATCACACTGATCTGTACGTCAGCACAGCGTGTAAAGACATGGATGAAGATTCACTGGCCAAATAGCCTGTGGCAGGCTGCATATTTAAGGTGACATAACACATAATAATATCCTTTATTCTCACCGCAGGTTACTGGTTCAAGAGTGACGGGCATTCCATCATTCTCATATACCGGATACAAATCAAGAAGACAGTGATGATGCTTATTAAATCATCACATTTTTTCTGCCAAAACAACATTGATTATTTTACCACCCTTCTAACTGTGCAATTTGCTTTAATGCACGCTTAGGATAGCAGAAAATCTTTATTTAATGGTATTAGCCATTTGGAAAATATTCGCCTTAAACTGATTTAATAAACTTTATCAGATGAAAAAATGCAATTATTTACAAATCAACTTTTTAGATGTGACTTACAAATTTGAAACAATTGTACACTTTTCTAATCCTGTTTACATTAACCAAACTCTGTGTGGTATTTATAAATGATATCCAGGGATGGATTTGATAGAGATCATAATTCCACATTTGCAATGTTTATTATTAATGATCTCAACCTGTTGCTGCCAAAAGAGATGTGGGCTGATCAGACACTCTTATAAGGTTTATTAATGACCGTGCTATAAAATGACAAAGATGCTTACTATAATTGCTGTTTTCCATTTTTAATGTCTCGTTAAAATCAAAATGAGACATATTTTAAAGTAAAACAAGATCTTCTAAATGTAGGGTGAGACTTTCCATCAGCTTTTTGAAAAAGTGATTAGAAAATGTGGTTGTCACATCCCAGGATCGAGGCATACAGGGTTAAAGACATGTTAGATGGCTTTGTTAAATCTAGAAAAGAAGGAGATCATATTTTAAACAAATGCGAATTTGAAATAACACGAACATTGCGCAATAAGACCAGGAATGTGCATTAAAATGGGGATCCATGTTGATCTGAAAACATATCTATGATTTTAAAGATTCTCTGTGCAACCAGGTTTGGGGGAAAATGTGGAATTTATTTTTGTGTGAATTTTCGAAATTACCCGAGAAAGCTAACAAAACGATGAATTGACTTTTTTGGTTTTTATTCTGCAAGATTTAATGAGTTTTATTCATATTGATGTTTTTTCACAGGAAGTTGCACTTTAATAACAAAAAGCATACACCCCCAAATAAACATATTCTGTTTAATAGGGATGTGTTGTTATTTTTTTCACCACCTGATCAATGAAATAAACAGCACTTGATGTACACGTTTGAAAAGCAAACTCGGTTAAATGTGAACATGGCTTTTAGGACATCTAGTGTAATGGAAATAAGATTGCATAATATTACAAATCATGTTTAGAAACTACAGTATACACAGTATACTCATTCATCCTCTTTCACAAATGCAACACTTGGGGGTTATGTGAAATTGTTTAATAAATCCTCACTTTCTTCAACTGTTTACAGTCTGTTTATACAACGCCAAACCATATTCAGTTATATGTGTTTGTGTAGCACTTTTAACAATGTGTTATTAAGCAATTCAGTAAGTCCTTTTAAACTCTTTTAAGATTTGCTTTTACTTTTCCGTAAAGTAACTGATAATCTGATTTGTCGCTTCATTTAAATTTTTCTGTTTACACCCCTTCACCAGTAGAGGGCAATGTTTAATAATTGTGTACAGTCGTAAAGGTTTCCTATTGTGTTTTAGCTGCTGAATGAATGTTTTCTTTAGGTTTAAGCACATAGGCCGATCTCAGAGTCAGACCACATTTTCTTAGGGAGTTCCTTAAACCACAGAGGCCTTATGGAAACCTACAACTGAAAAATCCCATTTAGACCATTCTGAAATGTTAAAACAACCCTCATCAGTCTAGGCCTCTCATATTTCTTCATTATAATCCAGAAATCACAAACCAAACACACTTTTGAAAGGATTTGATTATTGGACCCTTCACCTGTTCACTAGAAGGAAACAATTACCAGAACACTTTTGTATTCTGGCATTCCAGCTGTAATGCAGTTAGCAGCAGTTTAATTTAGTGCCGGCCTCGCAAGAGTGAGCGCAGACAGGAACCAGAGACCTCCCACAGGTGGCTGAAAGTAAATATTTTAACATCAAATTGGAGGCACTCGCTTAGCTTGTTTTTTGAAGTCATTTTTCGTCTCTCTCTGCTTCCTGCACAATTATTAATGGCTAGTTGTTCCACTGCCAATCTCTTCCCTGCCCAGTTTTGAGAAAACCAACTGTATCCTTTCCACCTTTTCTTTACTCAACCGTGAAAAGAAACTGAGGCCGAATGTGGGAAAATCTAAGATGCTGTATCCTCGGGCCGATGTGGCATGACCGCTGTTTGGTTTATCGGTAGCTGGCCGAACAATGACTGCTGTTGCACCGTCAGGTGCGGACATGCCTTATTTGGCTCCACAGGAAACCGCAGATCTGTTTGAACTTCCTGTAAGGTTGCCATGGCTGTCTTTAAATCCCGCATCAGGTCTCCCTCTGCATTTGATTTATTTTGCACATTGCGCAAATTGAAAACGTATCCAACAATGATCCTTGTCATATGGGAGGTTGCCTTTTTTGTCAGGACATTACTCACGCGCTCTTCTCGAGAGATCCATTTAACTGACACAGGTTTTCGGATTTCTGGGATTTATCTGCTGCGGCGAATAAGAAAGCCATAGGCCTCGTGGAGGTTTTAGACTTAGAGGGTCAGGGTTCAAGTGCGCTGCGAAACGTCCCCAGCTCAAATTTCAAAAGCATAATGCATGCAGGGAGTTTCGGGAAAATGTCTAAATGTGTTTATCTCATTCATCTGTCTGCTGACTGAAAGCGTAAGAGATGATTCAGTTTTCATGTTTGAGCATGGTGGGTTTCAGGACGTGACCTCCAGTTATTTTAGACAGAACTGCTCTCTCCACCTGTTGCTTTACTCCAGCAATCAGGTGTGCATGGGAGGCAGGTGCACGGGAACGGGAGCAGTTATACTCCACACGTCGACTGTAGCGCTCTGCTGTCAGGGAGGCCCACATCTGCCCCAAGCAACTGTAAATCCACACATGTGGTGAGTTGGAGGATTTTACTGTTACTCTATCTCAAGTTGTTTTTTCTCCCCTATGCTTTGCTTTATGGAGATGTCAGCCAGAAGCTGGGGGAGAAAGCCTCAGAACCCAAAAAAGGAACAAATCCAAGCGTTAATCTGTAATGTATTTCACACGTTTAGGGAGTGAAAATGGGGCTTCAGTCAATGACGTGTTGAAAATCAAGTTTTTCTTAAATTAGAATGGTGCTGGCTGGCTGAAAAATGTTGATAACCAAATAATATTGGCCCCCGCTGACATCCATTGCATGGACACAAATCCACTGAGACATTTCTCAAAATATCTTCTCTTGTGTTTCAACAACAAGAGAGTTCATTGTTTGTGTAAACTATACTTCTAAAAACATTTTTATTGCTGCTTTGGGTTTAAGTATTGTATTAATAACCTGCTTTCAGGAATGCAACAATATTTTATTTTATTTTATTTTATTTTATTTTATCATATCATATCATATCATATCATATCATATCATATCATATCATATCATATCATATCATATCATATCATATCATATCATACATTACTTTACTTTACTTTACTTTACTTTACTTTACTTTACTTTACTTTACTTTACTTTACTATTTTATTTTATTTTATTTTACATCCAAGAAAAAATAGATGCGTCTTTCATGTTTTCCTTCAGGGAGATGAATGGCTGCATTTCCATACTTCTGTCACTGTATTTGTGCTGTTCTGTAATTGAGTGTAGTATGTATTAAAATGGACACTCAGCGAGAAACGAAAGCGGAGAAAGAGGTTGAGTCTCTAAGGACACTTCTTATAAACAAGCAAACATTTCAGGTCTTGTGTAATGAATACGTAGACACGTGTATACAGTACATACAGCACAGATGGTACATATTTATAAAACAATATGTCAAAATATTCATACACTTGGTGAAATTCATGTGGGTCAATGAAAAAAAAAATTTAGCTTTAAGATGTACGTGTTGCATAAATAGGAAGCTCACACATAGTCAAATAAGCCATTCGACACACAGACACTGAAATACAAACTTCCTGTTTTTACCATTATTTGCATCTTCTGGTTGGTTGTCTGTTGACTGTCTGTTGATCCGACCAAGCAATGGACCCTACACAAAGGGGACTCACAATGAAAAAGTTTGAGAACCACTAAGATAGCAGACTCTCGTCCTTCCCTCCATCCCTCTGTTTCTTTCTCCTCCACCCTTAATTATTTGTTGGACCACAGAACCGAACGGGGGTGAAAGCAAGAGGGACGGGTCCGTCCACAGGCCCGGCTCTGATAACTTCCACATGTTCGTAAGGTTTTTGAATCAAAAATGCACCTTATTAAACCCAGAAGAAAGCAGCAGAGGAGATATAAAAGCCGCATGCTCCTATTTGATCTGTGACCGAGCACCTGCGAGAAGGGACCGAGGACCAAACAGCGCCATTTCTCTTCCTTTGCCACGTCATTAGAGAATAGTCAGCTTGATTTTCCTCCTCTTCCTTTCGTGCGACCATATGTGCTCACATTTGTTGAACTCTACCTGTGCGGCTCGGCTCTCTTTCCTCTCCAACATATGATTTAATGGTATTTATCGCTTCCTCTGCCCCAGTTCTCTGGCCTGAAACATACAGTAATGTATTCTGGTTTGTCAAAGCAAACATTTTTATTGCGTAAGCAAACCGAATTGTTTGTGTTGTTGCATTTTCGCATTGATTTTAAACTGCATCGGCGTTAACTGTCTTCTTCTTCGCAGTTCTCTGTGAGGTCAGCTGCTGTGATGGCAGCGTGAGTTTAAAGAGAATCTGAACTGCTGACATATTTATAGATGGATATCTGAATAACACCTGGTTTGTTGGCATAGACATTTAAAACATCATTTTTAAGTATGCATAAAATTGGCCCTATTTACTTCTTCATTGCATGTTTTTGGTTTCCATGATGTGACATTTTTCCGGTTCAGTCTGAAAATACGTTGCCTCATGGGAGTAAATGGATTGCAAATGTCAATTCACATTGTCTTTACTGCACACTCAACAGAACGGCGTGCAGCACATCGGAAGCTTTCGCGTCTGCGTTCATCCCTTCAATCGTTCTCATTTCTCTCTTTTCTCCAGACACCTGCGGCTCTCACTCTGACTTCCCAAGGTCCAGAGGTTTTGCCCTTGACTGCCGTCTCACCCCACCGCGCCCCTCGTCTCCTCTTCACGCTTCTTTTAAATATTCATTTCCGTCCTCCGGAGTGTGTTTGGGAGAGCTTCCTGCAACGGCCTCACTGGTTTCCCTGGGAAAGATTTGTAGGAAGCGAAATGGATGGAGTTGCTGTGTGTCCTGGCGCCCGAGCGCATCCAGAGAGTCGTTTAAAAAGCCGAGACAGGGGCGGGCGTCTGCAGCACCCCGTTAGTTTGCGCTCGCCATCGGAACGCTCTCATTACCGACATCACTCTTTCTCTTGACTCCAGTAGCTGTGCTTGTTCAGGACGTCGTCCATGGGATCTGCTGTTTGCTTTGACATCTGGGGCTGAATGAGGGGTCCTGGAGGGAGGTTCAGTTTGCTGTGTAAACCTCCATCTCTCGCTGGAAATCCGTCAGATGTGTCATACATTAACACCTGTATATGTATATATGAAGTGTTCGGTTCACAAATGAGATAACTCCGTTAAAAAAAAATATATAAAATCATGTTTTTTTTATTGTGCATTCCAATTGATATCAATCAAACTGCAAATGGTTTATTTAGATTTATCCATAATAAAATAGAGCTAACTAACACAATAAAAACGTTACTTCTGATATAATTGAACTAAATACTGTGTAATATATTTAATAGCGGAAATGACAACAACAGTCCTACTTTGCTTTAATGTATGCTGCTCACATTTGTATACTTTGGTCAGTTAATAAGAATAATGTATGTAGTTGTTTATTGTTTATTTGAATGAATTAAATAAGGCGTTTCATGTCTATCCTTGAATCAATTCTAATCAAGGTTGATTTAGGAAAAAGAAAGTAATTAGTAATAAGTAATAAGTAATTAAATACTTTTTGGAGAAACAAAAACATTGTAAAACAATGAAAGGCAATAAAATAAATAATTCATAGATAGTTTACAAGTTAATTCAATGTAAAGAAGTAATGGACATTTGATATTACCTTAATAAATATTGAAGGGTCTGCATGTTATTTGTTGTTTTCACAAACAACAATGGCCGGAAACACACCTACAAGCTTCCCTCGCTGCTGTCCGCTCTTTGAGAATTACCCACTCAAGTTGGGTATCTATGTAAAGTTTAGAATTTTCAGCAGGTTAATCTACTCGCCACAATGTCATTACAGCAGTAAACCCATTGCAAGTGTTAAACAAACCTGTTTCTTTTTAGCAACGGCCTGCTACAGCGCATCATGAACAACATTAAAGGCGATTTTCTCAATATTGTTTTGCAGAGTTTCAAATAGTTGTATCTCGCTAAATATTGTTCTATAATAACAAACCATACATCAATAGAAAGCTTATTTATTCAGCTGATGTATTAATCTCAATTTCATAAAACTGACCCTTATGGCTAGTTTTGTGGTCACATCAAATTATCCAAAAGTACGTACAGTGCATTCAAGCTATAGATTTTTATCAATACTGTATGTGTGTTTATTGTGGATCAAACATATTATCTTTGTGTTGCTATTACAACGCAATATCAACTGAGGTACAAGAACACTATATCTAAGGACGTTGCACCGTCAACATGCTCACAGGGGCATTTGTAAGGCGCAATTTTTCTGCTTTAAGTTATTACAGTATATGGGGTGAAAATTGTTATACAAATAAAACAAACTTGACTTTATTTTACTTTTGCTCTGAAATACGAATATTGTGTTCGGAAGTTTAGGCTTGGTGAAAGCAAATTTGCATCATGCTATGATGGTGCGTGACCAATTGAAGATCGATACGTCATGATGACCATTTTAGGAGAATGGAACACTGAAAGCAACAAACACATTTTGTACAACAAAGCTTTAAAATATCAAAAGCAACAATAAAAAAAAACAATATGTGTGATTTGTGACAATATGTGACAATATACGGGTTGACAAAAATACCATACCACGTGTCCTACCGTATGGTGTGACAGCAGAAATGTTGAAAACAAACTGTTAATAATATATTATTTTATATTATTTATATTTAGAATATAAAACAGCATAAGAAAGATTTATTTTCATTGTTAGTTTTTTTTCAACATTTTTGCTATGTCACACCTTACGACACATTTGTGGTTTAATTGTCAACCATCAAACGCAATTGCTACCCAATATGTAGGTGTCTGCATAGAAATTTCACATTCTGAAAGTCTGCGGCATCGGCCGTATCCCAGACACCATCAAACCATGTTTCTGCAACCACGGCAACAACAACTTTGGCTTTGGAAGATGATGACAGATTTTGACGGTGTCTAAGGCTTGAACACAGAGCAGCTTTTTCCCATCTTGTTCCAAATCTGCACATGTGCCGGTTAACAAAAGTCAGACTAACTGGACGTCTTGGTTACAATTATAACGCTACAGTTTATGAATCCGATGGCACTCCTGTCCAAATAAAACACACCCGGCGATACGCCATTCTACCAATGAGAAGGTCCGCATATAATTCAGTCCATAAGAGGGCACAAAATCATTCATTCTGTTTATTTGTACTGCGGACATAATGCGCACGGCAGCGTAACTGCCGTCGATCTTCTCAAAGGTGGTCCGGTGTGGTTCGAGAGCTTGATGAGAATGAAGACAGCAAAGCTGAGGGGCGATGTTTACCAAACCTCTACGTTTATTGTTGTGATTTCTGTGCAAGTGGGTCTCAAAGTACACAGCAAATGTCCTCGCGTGTCAGTGGTGAGCGACAATAGTGTGGTGATAGCGTGAGAACTGTGGGTGTGTGAGTGATAGAAATGTGTTGTTGTGAGTGTGTTTGTGTGTGGGATGGTGAACTGGGCTGGCCCAGGACAGGAAGTATAATGACTTTGCACGTTTGGTTTTCTCATTCTGGCAATGAACGCTTTGTCATTTATCTTATTGTACCTGAACCATGGCCAAACACAGAAGGAAAGTTACTGATTTCTGACTTTTGACCTTGTGAGACTTCAGGTCTTGCGTTGCAAATCTGTCAGACTGTCTGTCAGCATCTGAACCACAGAAAATCAGTTCAATTTCATTGACAAAGTATTCCAGTTTGGGATCTTGTCACTCTATGATTTAGTACTGCATTTTCATAATGGAAAAAAATAGGGTAACACTTTACAATAAGGTGCTATTAGTTAACATAAGTAAGTGCATTAGCTAAGTAACTATGAATCATTTAGTTTGGGGTTGGTGCATTAACTAATGTGAACAGTGAAAACATTGTATTAGTAAATGCGGAAATTAACATGAATTAATATGAATAAATGCTGTAGAAGTATTGTTCATTGTAAGTTCATGTTAGCTAATGCATAATCTAATTGTTAACAAATAGCTCCTTATTATTAAGTGTCACCAAAAATAATTCACCCACAAGTGAGAATACTGTCATTATTTAACTTTAGCATTGGAACAACATGAGTAAACGATTGACAATTCCTCTGTTATGGCTCATTGCCATGCAACATTTTTGACATCGGTATTAACTATTAAAATCATTATTACAAAATTCTAATTGAAGTCACTCCTGACAGAGCACGGTAAGGAAGAGTACTTACTGTATATTTTTGTCCTTTGTGTTTTGTTGTTACGCAGCTGTTAAACTTAATACATTGGCGCAGGATCCCTTTTCTGTGACACAAAACACATCCACCTAGTAAAATTAAAACTCTGTAATAACCTTTTATGATGGACACCGCTGACCTGCTCCAATGTCAGCACAGTGAAACCATGCGATACTTATTGCTTTTATTTTGAACCAACGCCACATTGCAACCAGGGGAGGCTCTTTATAAAGTTTGGAGCATGGCTGACCCATTATAGTACTGGAGTTCCACTCAATGCCTTTTTAACAGCTTTGATGTGAGAAAGTATCCAGAAAACTGTCCCTCGAACCCATTTAAATTCAGTCTAAAGACTTTTTAAAGGTAGTTGCTGACTGTTCTGTGCTACAACAGAATGAATGAATAATGGCAAACTATTTGTTTTTGGGTGAACTATCCCTAGTTAGGGATTTGAACTAAACACCCAACACTTGAAATAAAACTGATGCAAAAGTCATCCCATGCTGTTTGGACACAGAAATGATTTCTTATCTCAAGTCTTGAGTCAACCTGTTGAGGAAAGATGTGATATTACTTTTCTACGATTTATTCTAAACATTTTTAAAAACATATACTGTACATTCATGCAAGGCCATATTTAGTGACTTGAACATTATAGGAAAGTGTTGCAGTGGAAACGCACCACTCAACACAATTTTTTTTTAATGCGTAACAGAGAGCGAATACTCCACAGATTCATGAGAAATATTTTGTTTTATTGAGCTTGGCTCTCATTACCATTCATTAAAACAGCGAAACGGTTTGATAAGTGTTGAACTGGGACACTGACGTCTGCGTGTTTGTGACCAGTGTTTGGATATGAGTGTGTTTCTTTTATTGGGTTGGGTTGTTTTGAGTCGTTCTCATGCAACACTGTCCATGCTACAGAGATGAAAAAGATATGTTTTATACACAGACGTCTCCGATACAATTTTTGGCTGACCTCAGGAGAGAAAACACAGCTGGGCTGTGCATATGTTCACTGTAATGTTTTGCTGGCCAGATATTTTGGATTAATTTTTTCTAATCACAAAAGCATAACTTATGCTGTTTAATTTTAAATGACATGTGCTTTCAAAACACTCACATTTTTGGAAACGATTCAGCTGCGTTGTTTAAGTCTTCATGCAGCTCTGCAGGAGCACATATCATGTTGAAGTTATAAAGTTGTTTAATTACTCACGTTCAAGCCATTTTACAACCGCAAGATCTCGTTCGTCTTCGGAAAACTAATTAAGGCATTTTTAAAGAAGTCTGAGAGCTTTCTGACCCCTACAACTACATCCAAGACTCTTAAAAATAAAGGTGCTTAAAAGGTTCCATAAAGAGCCTTCAACATCTGAAGAACCTTTATGATTCACAAAGAACCTTCAAAGCACTTCATTTTTTTAAGAGTGAAGAACCATTTTTGGTTCAACAAAGAACCTTTTGTGAAACAGAGAGGCTCTTCAGATGTTAAACGTTTTTTATGGGACCAAGAGGTTCTTCTATGGCATAAAATAATGTTTTGAAGCACCTTTTCATAAGAGTGAAGGTGCAGAAAGTTAGTAAAGACATCATTAAACAGGCCATGTGACTACAGTGGTTCAATCTTCATTTTATGAAGCGTCATTTCAAACCTGTATGACTTTCTGTTTTATGTATTGATTTAAATGGAAACTGTAACGGTGTCTGCTGGTTTGTGATGGATTCTATTGGTGGGATGTTAAATCCGACTGGAATAATGCCCAAAACACACTACAAAAAATGAATTTTGTAATGGTTTTAATGGAAACTGTAACGGTGTCTGCTGGTTTGTTATGGATTCTATTGGTGGGATTTTAAATCCGACTGGAATAATGCCCAAAACACACTACAAAAAATGAATTTTGTAATGGTTTTAATGGAAAAAGCTACTGGGTTGGAAGCGTATTCTAATGGAAACCATTAGAATTTCTGTGATGGTTTCAATTAGGTTTCTATGTTTTTTTTGGCAGGGTTGTCTGATGTTTTATCCCGTTACAATGAAAAAGGAAAAAAACGTGGTGTCACCAACCCATCAGCATGTGTGGCTAATTTTACTATTATTTTTTATAATTATTCTTTATTCGCAAAATAGGCTCATGCAATATGTTACATTGCACAAGCAAATCTGTATCCAATATCTTTAACCTTATTGAATCACGGCTTTAATGTTCCTAGTCAGTACACTCGAAGACAAAATAAGGAATCTGCAAAAATAGTCAGCAGTGAAAGCGGACCTGAAGTGAGATGTTGATGGAAATTAGCTACAGTCGCGTCGAGGCTGGTTTGGGTTGGTGTGGGCTTCACAGATCAGCACCTCTCTCTGAGAGAGAATAATGAAGTCTGGTGGGGCAGCAATCATTCAGCCAGGATGTATATCATCCCTACGCTGCTTTTTTGTAAGTCAATGGGCTGTTTTATGTTGGAAAAGTTATAGGCCCAAAAGTGATTATGAGGATAGAGCCGAATAAAAGATCGAGCTGACATACCCCTCCGGACTTGGTCTATATTTGAGCACACATGTGTAGGAAAATGTTGTTTTTCACACTTGTGCTCAGGAAGCATTTCAAGCTGTGTGTGAGAGGAAAAGGCATTTAAAGACTATTGCACATTTCCATGATCCTTGCCGATTTTCCTGGGTGTTCATCATAGCACTGCACATTATCACTTCTTTAGGATTCCTCTTTGGCTCTCGAGTAAGTCAATCATCTCTGGTCACCCTATTATCACCTGACTTTCGAGATGAGAATGGAAATGTCGACAAGAACGGTTGGCTGGACCTTTGGGACTCCCTACCGGTCAGTACCCACCCAAGCAGAGTCGGAAAAATCAAAATGTGTACTAAAGCCTAAAATTTCGTGTTTTAGCCTTTTTATGTATCGTTTGATGCAACTGCCCCAGAGACTCAAAAGCCCCCGCGGTCCATGTTTGTAGATTTATTAAATAAATCGAGCAGTGTAAATATAAGGCTCTTGTGCGAAAATAAAGATTTCATTCTTTTTTTGGCATATTTCAGAAACGTTTCCAAACCGTCCCCTTCCTTTGAAAGCAATGCGGTCAGAGACGTTCGCGAATTCTTGATGTGTTTTACGATTCAGAGCGGTCGACGACAGATGGAGATACCAGGGAAATAAACAGGCTCGATGAGAGGAAAACAGATCAGACGGAAAAAAAACCCGGGACAAAATACGGGGAGAAGAAGGAGGCAGGATCTGGGAAGGAGCTTGAAGGATTGTGAGATGGAGAGGTAATCTGTCGGGAAGCGGTAGTCGGGGTTGGACGAATTCGCAGATGTTTTAAAGTGCTAATCTAATCTTTCTGCCAGGCCTCCTCTCCTTAACTCCTTCCTTCTTCTGTCTTTCTCCTGGCTTTTCTGGAAAGGATGAAATACTCTTTAATGCTTCTCAGGAGCATCATGTACTGTGCGAGGTAGTCGGTCGCAGTCATTCATCTGCCTGTTAGCGGCCATGTTTTGGAGAAGAGGGACATGTGCTAATGTAATGAGGGCTTTTTCTCTTGGAAAGGATGGAAAAGGGGAAAAACGGGTTGTAGAAAACCCAGAGCTGACCGAAAACAAGCGGAGAACAGCAAGGAGGCGAGGGAAAATAGGAAGGATGAGGTTTTTCTTTGTAATGTCACCCCCGGTGGCCATCTATCATATTCGATGAACTCTCGTTTTTTTTTCTCAGGTAGTCATTTTATTCATTGAACAGCATTAATTTGCTCGCTCGCTGTTTTGGTCTCTTTCCTGACCGTAATTCCTTGGTTATGGATGTGATAAAAATTTTAAGAGGATCATGTTGCAAACCTGCCATATAAAAAGCGATATATTTTCAAAACTATAGGCTGAATTTAAATTGTTGACTGGAAAATGTGTCTCCTGGCATTAGGACACTTGTGTCATACAGAGGCCACATTTAATTCATATATATATATTTTATTACATTACTTTATTGTAACCTTAAGCCCAGATTTTTTTTATAGTTTGCAAATCACAAAATACATAATAAATATTTGATTGCGTATGGAGAGAATTGGGTAAAAAAGATATAACTACTTTAAGGTATTGCCGTATATTTGCAAACATTTGTCAAATTCAGCTGTAAGTTTAAGCGGTTAATTTGCTGCCTAAACTCATTAGTCACTTTTTATTTGGCATGCCATGCAAACCGGCTTAAAATAGATCCGCTGTTATGATGTTGACAGGTCTGTAATGAGAAGACCTGCTGTGCGGTTTGGAGAGCTCTCTGTTTCTGTTTACCGGCTGATGTACTGGGCACTGTTGCTATTGACCCTTAGATCTGCGCAGCACTTTGTTTGTGAAAGCTATAAAACACGTTCTACGATGATTCCATCCTGGCAACCAGACTCCCACCTTTCCTGCCTGCCTCTCCTCTGTGGGCTTCATGTGAGGAGTAAACAGCCCAACAGCTGTCTTAACGTCTCTTCCTTCTGTTTCTCAATCTCCAAATCTGCTCTTCTTCTCTTTCTTGCCCATTCAGGTTGGCCGGAGGACTGTTCATTTGGCTGTTTTTTCCTGTATTACTGCATGCAAATTATATTACTTCTACTTATTTTTATTTGTACTTTGTGAACCACTTTAAACCCCTAAGAGACCAGGACATAAGAACCTTTTCAGCTGATTTTTTAACATAATAATTCTCAGATGGTCACACTAGATGGTTTGGCCAGACCTCAAGACCACACACCGGTGAATTTATAGTGACGAACTCACACTGGCAATTCCACATACACAAGATCTCAGAGAAACTCGACTGATCAAATGTGACTTCATAAGAAAATAAATATAGAGGACGATGAACATATTATAAAGACATTCATACTGTTGTTATAGTTGTACAAGTTGAACTTCTTTCTAGATACTCGCCTTTTGGGACATGTTTGTGGCTTCCATGTTTCAGCAATAAAAAAGCAACATCTATTCGATTAAGCTTGCTCGTTGTTATTGGCCTTGTCCAGACTGCACTTTTGTTTGAATATTTTCTCTAAAAGCAACACTTTGTAATTTTTTTACCTTAAAATAATGTCTCTATGACAGTGGCTTAGATCCTTTGGGACAGATCACCCAATGGAAAAACCCTTTGGGTTTTTCATCCGTTAGGGTCTACCCTCTCGTGTCCATTCAGATCAGGGCCGAGATTTTGAGAGTGGAGCTACTAAAGCTGCTTGGAATCCGAATATCCAGAACCTCATCGCACCATCCATAAGGGGTCCCACAGCTCGAAAGGTTCAACCGATCGCTTCTTTCCATGCTTGGAACGCTGAATCCCACAGAGAAAAGCAGATAGAGTCAACACATTAATCGCTTGGTACACGCATACAATTGTACTAATAACGAATCAACTAGGTTCTCACCGTACTATCTTCTATTTGGAAGGGAGGCTTGTTTGCCAGTAGATGTGTGCTTTGGAACGTCGCCAGATGGAGATGGGGCCAGTAAACATCGACAGTATGTGGAAAGGATGAAATCGGACAGAGAGCCTATCAGAACACAACTTTAAACTATTATTTTACTTAATTATTTTATTTCTTGTTTGTTTATATATTTTTAATGTTCATTAATTAAATACCCTTAAAAGTATTACTTACAACTGTTTATTCATTTACGTTTCCTAAATTCAAGTTAGTGGTATCAGAGAAGGACTTTTTTATAGTCAAATTCTTCGGCTTAACAGCTTTAGGAAAACGCTAGTATGGACACAGTGCGTTTAAAAATAAAACTCTTGATCGGGGGCATTATAATTGTAATGACACCACGGATTGGGGATTTCTTAGACAAATTGGGCCCAAAATGTGGCATAAAATCTTTGTGACTGACCAGATTAAGCATCAGACAACTAAAAGTAAGACATTGACTGACTTTATGAGTATGAACACTGTAGCTCCGTGGCCCAAATGGATTATTATTTTAAATATGAAGTAAGCTAATATGAGGAAATATGAAATACCGCAAATTATGAGTGGCTTTTAGGACAGACTGGGAGTAAAGTAAGTGGAACTCACGTCTTCTGTCTCTTGTTTACTGCACTGGATGGAAGATTAAGTAGTTTGTTTGTTGTAATTTCCTGATTTTAAAACGTTTCATTGAAAAACTGACCGACCTAAATAGCATGCCGTATGATACCTCGATGTCTTATCAGATTTGATCAATTATTCAAAATTATTCTGCACTAATGCAGTTTATATAAAACACTTATGAATGTCATATAAATCTGATTTGAGCTCGATCAAAATGAAACGAAACAACATCAAACAGCAGTGACAAAACAAACAACCTGACAGAATGAGGCAGCATCAAAAGTCGCTGGCTGTGTGAACTCAGCTTTAAAGTCAGCTGATCAAGGATTTAGAGCTCAAAAGTAGTAAACCCCAGGTCCAGTAGGGAAAACAGTAAGTCAATCATCTCTGGTCATCCTATTATCACCTTCAACAGAGAGAGAGTTCCAGACAGTGTATTGGACATCAGGGGTCTGCTTAACACAAGAGATGCTGACACAACAACAAACTGAACCCCAGACTACCTGTTCAACCTCCTGCTCTAATGGTTTGAGTGATACGTCTCCCATAGTAACCACTTAAAACAGGACTCTGGCCTCAGGCACACATATAGTCTGACAGACAGACCTCAGAGAGAGAGAGAGAGAGAGAGAAAGAAAGAGAGAGAGAGAGAGAGAGAGGGGGCCAAGGTAGAGGAGGAGCAATGAATGTGAATTCCAGCCGAGCAGGGATAGCATCCGCATCGCTAGACACCTGTAAAAACATCATTTTTCATCCTGGGCCATGGGGGAAGCAGCAGGCTTAGGTGGAGAGATCATGGGAGGAGTTTTGGTTGGTCTGTATTTGGGTATGGTTACGTCCACCACCATAAAGTTCTCGCTGAGGTTCTTGCTTAAGGATTTCACTGTGTTCAAGGTCAAAATGATTTTGTCAGGATGTTGGACACCCAACCTGCCTAAACCAGAATGGGTTATGGTGGCCGATGCAGGTCTAGTGTAACATAGTAGTTTAGTTAGTCTGGCGTGTAACACACTCTTGCTTTTGAGTGTTTCCAGGACAACTTTGTTATTAGCTAAATATAGAGCCGGCAGGGATTCACCCGAGCTGGAGGTGACTACAGCAACTTGATGTACTGTTTTGTGGTTCAATCCTCAAATCTTGCTTGCCGTGTGAGTTGAGTTATTTTGGCTTATATATGTGTCTTTGACCACACAGGAGAAAGGGGATTTCTATAGGTGAACACACAAAACCACAATGTTCCAGATTCTTCTGATGATGAACAGCTACTGTGTATGACGTCAATGTGAACCAGGTGAAAAAGTAGAGTTACATATTCTTTGGTTTGATTTCAAGCTTGGTAATTTACTTATGACAGAGCTATGAATTCTGTCAGCTAAAACGTTGGGCAATAAATGTAGTCTGACCTATACTTGGAAAGTAGAGAGGAATGGACTATGATGAAATTTGTGGAACATTGCCGTGGCGAAACCATTTTAAAGGTTGATACCAAAAGCACCTCACATCTATTAATTATATTCATAACTTTTCAATTCATACACAGGCCAGTTGTGGTTGTGACAAGTTGCAGACTCCTTGGAACGTTGTTCCCCTTGATGGGAAACGAGCGGAAAGGTGGGACTAAACATAGGAAAAGATTTTTGAGTCGGGTTGTTCTTTAACCTGTCAGTTATAAGGTACCCAATGGACACCTTTCAATGGATTTACCATAGTTCTCACAAAATCTCTGGAGGCTCTTTCAAGTGAGAATATTTGCTTTAACAAGCCCTAAAACCCAACCAGTGTGTCCCTATGCATCTTTTTATCCCTTTGATGTAATTCTATTATTTACTTATTTTGGTAAATATATTGATATATTTTAGTGGCAACTTCAAGAATGGTCGTAATAAACCCTTTTTATCGTGTTGCATTTGGTGTGGTGAAAAAATAGTTGCATTGGTCTTGGTAAAAATAAGCTTTGCCACTGAGATCATTGTAGAGCTCTGTAAATTGTATATATATATATCACGAACCACTAAATACTGTATTACTTAAATACTTTATTTGTCTATTAAAGTGACTGACTGTTCATTTTGTGGTAGATTTTTTTTAAACAATAAGTGAGGATTAAACACATTGTTGTAATGAACGTATCTTAAATCTCATGGTCTTGGTTTACGTTTAGGTGATTTATGGTTGTGTGAAGGTGCTATATACATGTCACTGTATCAAGGCTGCTGCAATTCAGTTCATAGGTCAACACCTGGAGAGATAAACCGGTCATATCCCATCCACCCTTCCTTCTCCACTCCTCTGTGATGGCAAACAGATATGAGAGTGAGAAAGAAGGCAGCACAGGTCAAAGGTCATTTTCCTGCTGGTTTGTGACCTGGTACTTACTTTTATTTTTGCTTCTTTCCCTTAGTTTCAGATGTTTCGTGTGATCCTTCACGCAAACGTCCTTGAAGTTGACCTTTTGTAGATGTGTTGATTTTTATACGAAACATGCATTTGTGAGATTTGCGAGATCAACTTCATCAAACATACTCACAAGGCGACTGTGACATCTGCTGAAGCACAACAAAGGTTCTCCAAGGTTTTTTGCTGTTCGATGAGTGAGCTATTCACAATCACTTTAAAAAGACAGCTTATGGATCTCAATTACAAACATTAGAGACACTAAATAAGTGTATCTGTTCGTTTCAATCTAGTTCGGTCTCCAAAGGCGCAGAAACAGAGAACATAGAAGCTCTTCTCATTTGTAAGGAGATGAATGAACCACGGGAGGAAAGCGGGACCACTGCAGACGCATTGCTCGTTCTTCTGAAGCTCTTTCACTGGACGAAAAACAGATGTAAGAAAGAAATCTATAATGTGAAGTGATAAACTGTTGAGGGTTTTACAGAGCTGTTTCTCTTCGCATGACATGTACAGTATCCTGCTATAAGGAATCCCGTGTGTGTGTACGTTTGTGTGCGTGTGTGGTCCCACAAATATAGTAAACCAGTAATGTTTTACTTTTTTGATCCCTGTGAGGAAAACAGCTTATAAACTAAATTATGTTTATTTGAAAATGTAAAATTACAGAAAGGTTTTATGGTTAGGTGATGTAATATACAATATGTCTGGTATTAAAATCATTGTGTCTATGGAAAGCAAACCAATGTGCATGCGTGTGTGTGAGTGCGTGCGAGTGTGTGTAAAAACGGACAAATCCAAGCAAAAACCTTTTGGTACGTCCTCATGTGTACAAAAACACTAAATACGGTGATACAAAAAATATGTTAAATAACTTTTTTTTTATTTAAAATTGTAAAAATGTCCAAAAGTTTGTTTAAGGGTTGGGGTTAGACTATAGTGTTTATAGACGTTCATTTCTGGTCTGTGTTTGGTTATTGGTCTGGCTAGTCGCTAATAATATAACGTTTTAATTTATATTAATATTTAATATGAAAAATAACTGTAATAAATTAAGTTAAAACTACTCAACAGTCATTGATTCTTTGTGGAAGTCTACCAGAAGTTAAGTTTGGGCCACATAACGGTTGTTTATGTTATTGCCGCTGAAAGTGTCTATAGTTGTGTACAGTATAAAAAAATTGAAGTCAAAATGTCCTCAGTTAATTAGATACAGTAAGTAAAACATTGTTTTAAATGAGGAAACATTTAAAGCTTCACCTGTGAGGAAAGAAATGTCACCGCTTTTTGAAAGAAAACCATTTGAGAGTTAAAACTGCCCGTTTAGTTTGCAATTTATTATTACACATTTCAACACAATGGCTGGAGACAACGTCGCACATTCTCAAAGCTTTTGTTTAAATTCTGCATGTACAACATCACAGTGGTAAAATATAATCAGTTATTCATGTCAGAAGATTGGTCTAGTCTACGTCTAAGCTTTGTTCATCTTTCATTTTTTATCTCTTTATATGCAAACAGCTTGATCAATGCTGTGATAACTACATGATGACAAACAAGACACTTGTCACAAAGTTATGTAGAATACCAAGCTTGCACATGTATGGCACATAACATTTGGCATGTATTCTGGAATGTTTTGGCAACGTTCTTTGTTTCACAAAGCTTCTAAATCGTAAGCCCAGAGATAAATTATCAATGCCGATATAAAGCTGCCATGAGTCAGTGCTGTGGATTTACAAATAATAATAGGTGAGCAATACCAGTTTTGACTGGCTTTAAATGGATCTATAAGGCGTTCTGGTATTTGTACTGAATATCTGCAGTAATGTCAAGATTAAATATATTACATATTTGTTTTGCTTAAATAGATATATAGATGCATTTCTTTAAATTAGATTTACCTAACTACCACAGAAGTATTTGTTTTGCAAACTTTTCTTTAGACTGCACCGTAAATAATAATTACAGGTAACCATAAATAATAGCACATTCAAACAATGACATAATCATTTCTCTGTGTCATGATTTTTTTTAAATAGCTCATAATGAGAAGTGCCTGCAATGAGTTAATGCCTCTGTCACAGCGCATGCTTTACAGTTTATTTTGCAACCAGGGATGAAGAGTCCAATCCGCAGCAGTAAAATGTCACTCTTATTGTCTCTCTGCTCGGTTTCTCGACACGAACGCTCTAGTCTGTGGTCATTTCTTGGTCCCGTGGAGTTGTCAAAGATATGGTGTTCGTGAGGGAAGGACGCACAAAACATTACAGGAAAGACACAACAACAGGAACGTAGCGACTGGACGCCTACAAGACAGCTTGAGTATGTTACAGAAGACGGAAACGTTACGGTTGGACTGCAGTGCTTTTAGGTTACAGTTCACACAGATATGATGCGTCACTGGACACACGAAGACAAAGCTGGGTTCCAAAGGATTATGGGAAGATGCTCTTGTTAAAGGAATGCTCTGGGTTCAATGCAAGTTAGGCTCAATCGACACCATTTGTGGCATAAGTTATAATGACACAATTTGCGACTATTTATTGAATTGAAATGTATTTTTGGACAAATGAGACATATTTAACATATGGAGCTGAACCTAGAGCGTTCCTGAAGATATTTTCCTTGACAATATAACAGTTTTACCTCGCTTTCTTTCACTTCTCTTTCCGACTCACTATATTCTTTATCTTTCTTAAACGGATAGTTCACCCAAAGATTCTAAATATTTACTCATCCGCATGTTGTTTAAAATCTGTATGTCTTTCTTTGTCCTGCAGAACACAAAAGAAGATATTTTGAAGAATGTTGATAATCGAACAATTGGCCCCCATTGACTTTCATCGTACGGACACAAAAACCACGGAGACATTTCTCAATATATCTTCTTTTGTGTTCCATAGAAAAAAGACTCATATTTTGACTGACATGACAGTGAATAAATGATGACAAATATTTTTTTTGGGGGGGGGCTGAACTATCCCCTTAACTTCCCCTTTCAATCTGTTTTAAATACCATTTTTTTCAAATTCCTCCCTCTCTCGCTTATTTATTCCATAAGTGTGTTTTGCTATCGACAACCGCACCCCTCCACCACCATGTCTTCATAGTTTTTTAACACCACACGTTCCTCCTGGTCCAGGTAGAGGAGCGCAATAGGGCTGAGGGAGGTGGGCACGCAGCAGGCCCGCGGCACGGCTCCGTTCACAGAGTTCACCAGCGTCTGCACCATAGCATGGCTGGAAGAATTCATATGGTCAGCCAGTGGGAAGCGGCACTCTCCGAGACAAAAGAAAGCATCGTAACCGGACGGCGCCACGATCCATTTATTCCAGCCTACGTCTTTGAAGTCCACATACAGCGGGTGTCGACGGCAGCGTGCCCGGGAGAGGCGTTTGAGCTTCGCCGCCCTCCCTCCGTTGCGTTTCACCCGTCTTTCATTCCATCCCCCCTGCCAGTCTGCATCCGAGCCCTGACCTCTGTTAGCCCTGAACCTGCCCCCAGTCCATCTGCCCCTGCCTCTTCTGCCCGCGGGGGTCCTCTTTTTGAGGGATGCAAAGGGTTTGCTGCGGCCATCGTGACTGTAAGTAACCAGTAGGGGTCTCTGATTCGCCCAGCTGGGCTCATCCTGCTCTGCTGACCTGCGCACACGCAGATGTCTTTCTGTCAGAAGGCTGCTGTTGTCTGCGACAACATCCAGAACGAAAGACAGGCTCCCTGACTTTTTAGATATGCTCTTAAAAACATCTCCATGGAGGGGGAAGGTTTCCCAGAGTCCGGGGTTGTTTTTATCTCTGGTCAATCGACGTGAATAGAGGAGTTTGGGATTCGACGCAGGGTCACCGCTGGAGAGATAAAGATCGACCACGTGAGAACTTCCATGCGATCCTTCATGCATGAAGCGTAGCTCTGCCGACACAACGCTTTCATCTGATGGAATGGAAGAGAGATTGAAGCCGATATGAATGTTGTCAACCGGTCCATTCTTCTCTTCTGCAGTACTCTGTAGATCTGATGACTCTGTAGATGACCAGAAAAAAAGAGACATAGAAAGTTCTTAAGTTGTAAAATACGTCTTCCCTTCATGTCCCAACACCTCCCCTATCTGGCTGCCCTGGATAATGACATAATTGTCTAACTAAATAATAATTGCACATGATTTTCTGGGAGCACTACGTTCTTCTCAACATGTTCCAAGGTGTCTACACGGACGGCAAGATTGAAGTGAAAAACCTTAGAACATCGGAATCCACAGGTAGCGTTTTCAATAACCATATAGTTAACTGACTTCCACGCATTTCTGTGGTTTGTTCGTGGTAAATTTAACCTTTACGACTGCCAAGAGATTTAAAGTTCTCCATGACCTGCAATAACTGCTCATACCTGTGTGGTGAAAGCATCGGACCGTGTTGGCTCCTTGCACATGCTGGGAGGGGTAGCTAAATGACGGCTCTTCGATAAGATGGTACTGTTGAGTGTGAAATCGATACAAGTCCAGAAGGTACCGCGGCACCGGTGCCTGCGGACTGGGGTTGGGGTGTGACTGTAGACCCAGGCGGGTCAGCAGAAGCTTCTGAATGGTGTGGGCCAAACTGGGTTCCAGAGAGGTGACCAGGTTTCCATTAGTCTGACTGGGACCCCCCTGGCGACCTGATAAGGCGTGAGGTAGCAGCAGGATCATCAGAAGCAGTAGGCTAGCAGGGAACATGTTGGATCTGGGGAAAGAAAGGTAAAGAGAAGAGACATTTAAACAATGTGGAAAAACACTAATAAATGCATCACTAAAATAACAAAGCATCGCAAATCGATAGTATATTTGTAAAAAACACTGTTCACTTGTCTCAATTCCCAGTTGAAAAAAACAGCATATGCTGGTTAAGTAGGTTTTGAAGCATGGTATGGTTTAAACCAACACACGACCAGACCAGCTCATGACCAGGTGGAACCAGCACAAACCAGCTACAATGCTTCAAAACCTATACCAGCCTATGCTGTTTTGTCCACAGGGATGAGCACTTGTGGTTGGATTATCCAACACCAACTTTTTTAATAATGTAAACATGGCTAAACACGTCTCAAATGCCAAATGCTCTGAAGAAACAGCTTCAACTTGTTTCATGTCACATTTACCAGAATAGTAATCAAGCATATTTTTAGGTCTGGTCCTTCTGCCATGTTTCCCTTGTTTTGTCATATATTAAGTGATTTAAGGCAAGCGGTCTGGTTTGTTACATTCAACGGTTAGAAACCATCGCTCTGTGTTTTTGTTGTTGATTTACTGGTATTTGTTGTTTTGGTCACAGTAATGGCAAAAACAGCATCACGGGGCACTGAAGTAGTTTTACAGAGATTATGGCCTGGCGGTGTTTGATTTAGAGGTCCACAATAGGCCTGTTCGACCAATTCATTAGGCCTGTGTCTCACCAGTTGATTTAGCTGACAAATGAGGGTAATCCACTACATCATTGTTTGTGCCAGGCTTTCTGGAAAAGCACATCTTTAACGTATATGTATTCTTAATGCTGATTGGCCAATAGCAACGATCTCTTCAATTACATTTATACATTTAACTGACATTTTTAGCATTTAGTGACTTGCAGGGCGTTATCAGCATGTGTGTTCCCTGGGTTTCGAACCAATAACCTATAGCTTGTGGGTCGAGCAAATATTGCTATCCTTAATATAAAGTGTAACCTTTCTTGTTATGTTTTAAAACTTTTAAAGGTGTGCTATAGCCCATCTTGTGGGCAATGCAATACCGATGCAATAATAAAGTAAAATAACAGTTTTCGTAAAGTAAAATTACAATCATTTTATCCCCATCGTGTAAATTTGCAGTCTATTTTTGCAATTTAGCATTATTTTTGCCCTATTTCAAAAATACATGAAAAATCTGTCCAATAAAACAATAAAATGGCATACAATTATATTTTTAATATGTGGTATGGATCATTGCCCCCCCTATGAACCATAAACCAAGTTACCCTGCAAAAATAGTACTTTTCGTCTTGTTTTACAGTAACAGTAACAGTTTTAAAGTTTAAATTTTTCAGTAAATAAAGATACATAACCTTAGGAAACACAATGACTTAAGATATTGAGTCTTGTTTTCTCAATAAACAAACAAATAAATAAATAATAAAATAAATAATAAAAGTTTATGCTTTAAACACGAGTAAACATACCACTGGGGTAAGATAAATAATCTTAAATACACTTTGACGTCTTTATAAAGTACTTCATTTATTAAGTTCTTTGCTTAGCTTCGCAAGTCAGTGTATCTTGATTTTAAAATCTCTAGAAATTTGTACTGGAAAATAAGACACAAATACTTTGTGGTATAAGCTTGTTTGCTGATTTACCTTGGTCCAGCTGGTCAACCTTTGTTTTCAGCCAAACTGGTTTCTTCTTGTAGTTTCTTAAAATCGATCTAAAGTAACTTTAGTGTTATGCTTTTAAAAGCTTAGATGTCCTGCCTTTCAATATTATCTATTACAGCAATAACATACCGTGATCTTCAGTCAACCCTGCTCTTCCCATTAACCCTCTGTTTTTGAATCCCTATAATCCTTTAAGTGCCTTTTTCAAATAAGTGCTTTGGTGGGGTTTAACACAGGTGTAAGAGCTAATACGAGAAACCGAGGAACTGAAGCACAAGGATTACACTGTTAAATTGCTTGCAGAAAAAACACACGTAAAGCTCCCCTTTTAACTAATTTCTATTGAAAATACATAATTGTCTGAGAACGTTCATAACTTAAGCTTAAAGCTTATTTATTCATCAAGGATAGGAAAGTATATTGTTTATAGTGTATATACTTTTTAAAATAAAGATAAAACCATTAAAAGTAGCTGGGTCGCATGGCGATAAATCAAGCACATTTACAGAAGCCAGGACTGGAACACAACCTTGCATTTGACACAGTTGAAATGTTCTTTTGATCTACGGTCCGCTCAAGTCAAGACATGCAGGGCCGCGTTTGCTCTTGGTCTCTTGGTCTTGGAATCTTGGTTTGCTCGAAACCACAGGTGATAAAGGTGCTGTCAGTTACAGGAGAAGAAGACCTCACACTGTCCTCTAAGCCACTCCCTCACGTTCATTCACCAAACTCCAGCCAAATCCACAGAGGACACACAGGATGAGATGCTTGGCCCACGCCCACAGCATCCGGCAGTAAAGTAGATTAAGTGGCTTTCATCCATCTACTAGATTGTTTTGCCCAGTGGGACCTCACGGAGGTGTAACTTACAGACAGAGTGGATCTCCTGATCCCCTCCTCCCTCATGGTTCGCATTCACGCTACATGTGTGTGATAGTCCCGGTGATTGAATTCGCCACACGTAATCACTTCCTCACCGGAGAGAGGGGCGGAGAGAAGCGTTTATTGGATTTCAGAATGACCCCAGAACAGACGTGGGGGTGACCCCAGCAGACGAAAGCCAGCCAGACTCGTGCCATTACCAGAACAATGTGACCTACGACTTGAGAGTTTAGAGGGCGTTTCTCTTTTTTTGTATCCTCTTATCTTTTTGAGCCTGTTTGCCCTCTTTCTCTGTTGTGGTCTCTCTCTCTCCTCCATCTTTTTCCTATTTTTATTTCTTCTTATCAGTTCCCTTCCTGTTAGGCATGACTGAAATTGATATATTGTTACAGACCTCCATAGTTCTAGGAAAGGCCAGTTATCGCTCCCTTGTGTTATTCCCCTGTATTTTCACCCAGAAGTCAACGGCGCGGGGCCATAAGGGTCACGCAGGCTCTGCTCGTTGCTGATTTATCCCCCGGTGTCTTCATGTTTCACGTTTTGCTCCGTACCTCCATCCCTCTGCTCTCCTTTCCTGTTGTTCTTCCTTTCGTTCATTTCCCAGACTGCTTTCCCTAGCTTAGGCTACTTTCTTTCTTCCCCCTTTCATTTGTCATCTATATCTTAAAGGAAACGTAACCAAATGAATTCTGTCATTTACAAATTCTCATGTCAATCTTTCCTCTGTAGCATGTTTTTCATGCTGTGTAAATACAGTGAACTTCTGAAGCCAGATGACAGCTTTGTATGAGGAACATACAAAAACAGTCGTTGTTTACCAACAATCGTATTGTTTTCTTTGGTATGCGTGTTCATGAGAGTTCATCACCGCTTCTTTCACATTTGTTAGTGGATATTTATTTTGAGATAGTTGATCTAGTTGACTGATTTGTCAAAATATATGTATTTTAATTATTTTGTCTCTTACACACAAAAGGGTCTAAACAGCAATGCCATGAAGAAACCTTTTTCCTTGACTGGACACAAAATGTGTTGTTTTTAACACAACTGTTTTGAGAGTGCACGACAAAGAAACGGAATCAGAAACTGAATACAAAAGGTTTGAAAGAAACGGAACCAGAAAGGTTAAAAGAAACTGAATCAAAAACTGAATCAGTAAGGTTCAAAGACACTGACCCTGCGTTCCATTCCGAAGTGATCATACCTATGCCCTACTCCCTTCGAAGAGTAAAGCTCTTGATATTTAAACTCTAGAAGGAAAAACACACTTGTATCTCTTAATCTGTCCGTTTAAAATTTACTTGGCAAAAGAAGCAATCAAAATAATGTCATCTTCTCTGTATTTGGAGTGAGTTTTTTTTATGGTGTCCCCTTCCCGAAGGGCCCCTCAGAGGGCAATATATCCCGTTTGGAACGCACCGTCACAGAAAGGTTCAAAGAAACTAAATCCGAAACTGAATCAGAAAGGTTTATTAAGTCAAACTGAATCAGAAAAAAGAAACTGAATCAGAAACTTAATCAGAAACTGAATCAGAAAAAAACTGAATCAGAAACTAAGTCAGAAAGGTTTAAAGAAACTGAATCAGAAAGGTTCAAAGAAACTGAATCAGAAACTGAATCAGAAACGTTTAAAGAAACTGAATCAGAAACAAACTGAATCTTCTAATCAGAAACGTTTCAGAAACTAAGTCTGAATCAGAAACAATCAGAAATGAATCAGAAACGAAACTTCAAAGAAACTGGAAACTGAAACAGAAACTGAATCAAACTGAATCAGAAAGGAAACTGAATCAGAAATCAAAATTTCAGAAACTGAATCAGCTGAATCAGAAAGAAACTGAATCAGAAACTGAACAAGAAACTGAATCAGAAAGGTTCAAAGAAACTGAATCAGAAACTGAATCAGAAACGTTTAAAGAAACTGAATCAGAAAGGTTCAAAGAAACTGAATCAGCAAGGTTTAAAGAAGCTGAATCTGAATCAGAAAACTGAATCAGAAACTGAATCAGAAACTGAATCAGAAACGTTTAAAGAAACTGAATCAGCACCTGAATCAGAAACTGAATCAGAAACAACTGAATTTTAAAGAAACTGAATCAGAAACTGAATCAGAAACTGAATCTCTTAATGAATCTGAATGAATCAGAAAATGAATGAATCAGAAAATGAATAAAGGAAACTGAATCACTCAAGAAACTGAATCAGAAAATGAATCAGAAAGGTTCAAAGAAACTGAATCAGAAACTGAATCAGAAAGGTTCTTCAGATGTTACTGGTTCTGCTTCTGTATGGAACCATTCAGCCAAAACAAATTCTTCAACTGGCATCAACTTTATTTTTAAGGGTGTATGTTTTCAGAGAAGTTCATAAAGGCCCCTTAAACGGTTCTTTTGTGGAGCTTTTGCATCTTTTTGAGGCTTGAAAACTCCAGTAGCTATTTATTGTAATTTCACGGGAAAATAAAAATCAGTTCAATCACCAGCCTTTCTCCTTTTGTTATCCTCAGAAGAAAAGCAGTCACACAGGCTTTCACGCAAAGGGACATGTTGGTGAGTAAACAATGACAGAAGTTTCATATTTCTTTAAAAGAACACTTTCTAAAAGTAGGGCGAGTCCAGTTTTGGATGCAAACTCATTTCCCCCCAAATCTTGACTGCTGTGGGCACATGAGAAGTCACAGATGGTGAGTGCTGTGCCTCTGTTCTGCTGCATTAAGGAGATGAAATCATTAGAAAAATATTGCAGGTAGCCCGCAGGCCGGTATTATTGGACTATATTAGCACAGAACTGTAATTTATGCCAGCTGGGCCGATTAAGAGATTCTGACAGATGGCTCAGACCTCAGTTTGTGCCCTATAAAACGATGTAGAAGAATCCTTTGTGACCGCATTCAGGTTTTTTCATGCATGCACGCGTACATACACATGCCTACGGTACATGCATCGGTTACACACACTCGAAGTCAATGATACAGACAGAAACACAAACTTTATAGCTTTTTGCCAAAGGTTCAGCTCAGAACGTTTAAAGTGGTCTCCAAGGACGAGTACAGTAGACCAGACAAGAATTTCCTCCCAGAATCCCTCACACAACATTAACAGTGCATTCCCACGTCAAAACCTTCAGTTGTAATATCAGTTTGTCAGGTTTGCCGATACTGAAGATGATATTATTATCTTATATCTCCGGTGAGGAAATCTGATCTTAGATGGTGTGCTGGTTTAAGAGCACTTTTTATAATAAATCAGTAAAACAACACAAAACATAAGTAAGACTCTCTTTCTGTAGAATGTATTTTATCATATTTGAGTACAGGGTTTGTCTTTTGCTATATTTTTACCCATACACGGGTGCATTTAGCTCTCTGCCAGCCCCTCCTATACATACTCGCCTCACTTTTACTGCGATCTCCAGCTGATAGATAGTCAACCACACGGATATCATGTCAGTTCAAAAGTCATTCATGGGAACAGTGTGGCGTGCGCCGTGCGGAAAACTGACTACTGTTGGATTTGTGTAAACACTGACCGGCCTTGCTCACATGCTGTGATGCAGCATCTTTTCACATTTTAACACAAAGACAGTCTGTAAGGAGCTGGTGTGGAATGTGATATGATTCAGGTGTTCTTGAGTTGGTGTTGTTTGAGTTGATTGATTGGATTTGAGTTTGATCTGATCTGATCTGATGTCAGTCTTAGAGTTAAAGGAACAGATCACCCAAAAATGAAAATTGTCTCTTCATTTACTCACTCATCTGTAGACGTTTCTTTGTTCTGATGAACACAGAGAAAGATATTTGGAAGAATTCATTTAATGTGGCCACCGTTGAATACCATAGTAGGAAAAATTGCTTTACAAGAATGTCGGAAGCTAACAGTTCTGGGCCACTTTTGACTGCAGTTGTAATATTTTCCACTATGGTAGTCAACGGTGGCCAAGATCTGTTTGTTTACAAGCATTCTTCCAAATGTTTCTGTGTTCATCAGAACAAAGAAATGTATACAGATTTGAAACGACTCGAAGGTGAGTAAATGATGACAGAATTAACATTTTTGGGTGAACTGTCACTTTAAAGCCCAATTTAGCTGGTACAAAATATGCGAGACCGAACACAAATGAGATCTTTTTAAAATCCATTTTTTTATGTTTTTTCCTCCGAGAAACAGACGATAGACTGCAGAGTAGAATCCCACCCAAGTCTTCCCTAGAGTTTCACAAAATCTTTGCAAAACGTTTGCTCTCACAATCACAAATCTGAAATGTTCTGATCTCAAGAATTTCTTATTGTATCCTGAATATCTGAGCTATCCTCTCTTTCTTTCTCTATATTCTTACGGTGTGTCCAAAAGCATCTCATTTTTGTTTCTCCTACATCATTTTAGGTCAAACACCTTAAACAAAGTTTTAAACAAAACAAAACTGAGTGATCAATCAAACTATAAAATTGCAGCATTAGAGCGCAAGCATTCCTGTGGGTTATATTACAAGCTTTGATGTATTCTGCCGTAAGGGGTTTGGTGTGCGTGTGTCGTACTCACGTCCAGGTGAAGTGGGAGGTGTTCAGAGTCCATGGCTTGTCCTTGAGCTCCAGCGTTACAGACCCTCTCTCTCTATTCTCTCCGGATGACGGTCGTGGACACTGTTTCTCTCTCTCTTCCGCGATCTCCTGGTTTAGTCTATGACTGAATAATGCGGGGTAGGAGCGGGACAGCACTCATCCTGTTGTGAGTGTCAGAGAAGTGCTCTCTTAAAAAATATCCACCGGCTTCCCTCTGGCTGGCCGACCTGTGCTCCCCTCACCTCCCTACAGCAGCCCGAATGCACAGCGCTATTGTGGTCTCCACACACCACCAGTAGAACTTTTATGCCAACGAAATTCCCTCTTGTCGCTGACTGTCTTCCTTCCCTTCTGAATCTGTCTGTCCTGCTCTTTTGAGCTCTCCTCCTCTTTTTCTCTCTCTCTCTCTCTCTCTCTCTTTCTCCCTTACCAGCTGTTAAACTCAGTTAAACTCTAATTGACTTTCCTGTCCATTCGGATCCTCCCCGATAGTGATGTCACCGTTCCCCCCTCCCTCTCTCCAGCCCTTCCCCAAACCTTCGGCGCACACACACAAACACAGATAAGGTCAGGGCTGCTTTGGATACACAGAACGGGTCAGACTGCCATTTACAACTTTACATTTTGGTCTAAATGTTTCTTTCGTAGGAAACAGGAAAAAACATCAAAGATAATGTCGAGCACACAATGGGCGGCACGACCGGTTGATCTGACATTATCTGGGCAAGTGTTTATTCTGGAGGGTGTCATGAAGGTGAAAGAGAACTAATGATGATATGAGACCTTGTCATCCCCAGGTTCTCTTTTTTCATTCTCTCCTAGTTCTTCCCACCCCACCTCAACCTTTTCCCCTTTCCTCATTCAACATTCAGGGGGTTTACTTGTGAACAAACATCAAATCTAATGTAGCACACCAAAAACCATCCATATTATCGCCCGGGATTCATCTGGCAAGTCTCATTCGAACTCACTGAAAGACACATAATCATGAGATTTTGCGTAATAGCGAATTGGAAGCCACCGAGATATCTATCGTGAGCAGAGAGAGAGCGACCGGGCACAAAGATAATGACAGCAAAACCAATGCAACCGAAAGAGAGAGAGAACAAGGTGCGCTCGTCCTTCTGGTGTGGTGGACCGCATTGGTATGCATCTGGCAGGGCAATGAGAAAATGTCTATAACCTCACAAATGTTGTCTGACAGATTGGATTGCATCTGTTGAATCAGTTGAAACATCCCCCTCAACACACACACCACCCTCTCAAAAACACAGAGAAACTTTAATTTCTCATTTTGTGAGGTTTGGAACTGAGTAGTTGTCAACTGATGGGTCACAGATTTGATCTTGTAGGGTCACGGATAAATGCAACAAATAAACTACAAGAGACCAAATACTGTTTTTAATGTTTATTTTGGTTTGCTCCTGGTCTGGCTGGTTGAAGGAGTAGTTCACTTTAAACAAGTCTCCATTGACTTTCCATAGGAAGAAAAATTACTATGGAAAGTCAATGGGGGCTTATTTTGAAGTGAACTACTTTAACCAGCATGATCTGTCCGATGAATCTTGCGGTGAGGTTTCCAGGTTAAATGAACATCCTCATGTCATTCCAAACCCTGTATGGCGTTTTTCTTTTGCAGAACACAAAAGACGATATTTTGAAAAATGTTGGTAACCGAACAAATTTGGACCACGTTGGCTTCCAATGTACGAACACAAAACCACTGAGACATTTCTCAAAATATCTTCTTTTGCGTTCCGCAGAAGAGTCATATACAGGTGTGATCAACCTGAGGGTGAAAATGAAGACAATTTGGCCAGCATTTTAGAAAAGGAACACACAACCAACTTTAAATAGGAACAGTTTTGCTCGACTAAAATACCCAATTAGATAGACAAGTGTTATATGAATGACTTTGCGATGTAGAAATAAAAAGGAAGGAAAGACAGCAAGACTACTGTTGGATGATAAAATGAGGGTCTTCCTGTGTGGAGAGCTTCTGGTTGATGTTCACAGTCAGCGTTAGAAACAGTTCAGAGAGACAGATCTCATCGCCCTCACATTTCCTTCGTCGAGTCGGGAGAGTCCTCTACATTCCGACACGGGTGGAGCATCCTGAATTAATTCATTTATTTATTGGACATGGTGTCCTTATACAGATCGGTGCAAATTCATTCACAGACTCTCTCTCTCTCGCTCTTTGTTGTGGCATGCTGTTTGTGGCTTGTGGTTTGCATGAAAATGACATAAATGCATAACCAAATGCAATCCTCAAATGTCGTAAGAAGTATTTCTTCTCATTCTCTTGGGAAACTCTCTTGTCGGTTTATCACCATCTGCTCATCGAATACGCTTTAATTGTCAGTTCTGCCATATTGAATAACACTTCAGATTCCATTAAGTACTCATCATTGCCATATAAGGTCACCAGATGAGATTTGCTGTTACACTATGACAATGTGACACCCGCTCCAAAACCATGATCTTATTTCATCTCCTCTTCTGTCTTCTCCAGTTACCTTTTTCTTCTTTTTGTCCCTCTATCTGGTTTCGCTCGGATGTTAAACACCAAGTGTTTTCATTCACTTTAACCTCTGCTGTCTGAGGAGAGCCAATGCTGGTATGACACACCGACGTTATGCATTGATACAAACTGACTTGAAGCAAAAGGTGAAGGACTCTCATTCTTCTCTAATCGTGACAAGCAAATCTGTTTGCTCAGGTGCCTGTACTTGGAGATAATGTGAAACAGAAGTAGTTTACTCAACGTTTTAAATAAAATAGGCCCTGTTGTTTGTCTCATCAATATGTAGGGTGTTAATGTCATGCTGTGGTTGTTAAAGTTCACCCAAAAATGTTTTTTTTTTTATCATTTACTCAGCCTCATGTCATTCCGATCCTGCAAGACTTCCTTTCTTCTGCAGAACGCAGAAGAAGATATTTGGGAGAATGTTGGTAACTATACAACAGCCCCCGTTTACTTCCAGTGTATGGATGCAAAAGACAAGACATTTCTCATAATATCTTCTCTTTTGTTCGGCAGAAGAAATCAAGTTTTATAAAGCTTTTAAAAGACATGGGCGAATAAATAATGACATACTAACCACTGACTAAGAAAAATAATGGAGACAAATTGTAACTTTCCCCGTCAGTCATTTCTCTCCCTCCTCAACGCAAACATGAGTTGGCTTTGCATTTGATAGAAATTCCAAAGTGCATTCTGAGATAAGATTCCTTTCTCGTTAGCTCATTGTTTGCTGAAAGAGAGAGAGAGAGTGAGGAGAGAGAGAGAGAGAGAGAGAGAGAGCAAGAAAGAAAGACAGCAAGTGTGATGAGATTAAGACGGGGGCCTCCATTGCCTCATTCTCAGTCGACCTGCTCTTTCGGTAAGAGCCGACCAGCTTCCTCTGAGTGTTAATCGCTGTTCTGCCAGAGTATGCTTGGCAAGCATTCACTCTCTGGATTACATGATAAAACACTGCTGGCCATCACAGATATATAAAGACACACACACATATTGAGCTGTGCTGATACTTTGTCCCCCCTCCAGAACACATTCCAGTGATATCATTGGTCTAAATGTTTAAGACAAGATTGTCACGTGAGTAAATGTGCACCAGTGTGTGTGTGTGTGTGTAAATATGTGAGGCATTTCGTCCTGTTTTGTCACCATTGCAGTGATTTTGCCAGTGATCTAATGTATAGTCTGTGACAGAGAGAACACAGATAGTGTAGTTCACAGAAGTGAACTACTAAAAAAACTACTTAAAATTCATCTCTTCATGTGAATACTTGACAGCAAATTGAAAATAAAGAAATAAAAAAAAACACTAACCCTTACTCTCAACAGGTAGTGGTCTAGCTTTTGAACAAACTGGTCACTTTGTATTAGCACCTATTGTATTATTGCTCCTGTATGTCATATCGCTTATTGCTCCATGAACTCGCTTTGGATAAATACTTTGCTCTTTTTCTGTTTATATTGAGATGTATATATAGATACTTAGATACTTTTATTTTGATCTTAATCTGTATTTGTGCATGTTTTTCTTTAATTTTCTTGTGCTTTGGCAATGTAAAAATTTGTTTTATCATGCCAATAAAGCTTCTTTGAATCTTGAATCTAGTGTAGGTGACAGTTTGTGCTTGAGTCTTCTCTCGGACTGCAAAGGCCCTCCCCTTTTTTAGAGAAACCCAAAGCCCTGTTTGCAAAAATGCCTTAAAAATTATTACTTTTACCACCTTATTAGTAAGAAAAAGAGTGCCGTTGGAGTGGAAATCAACAACAATCCACCTAAATCTGTAATGTATCCTACATATACTTATATTCAAATATCTAATAAAAAGATCTGTCGTACCAGTTGGATTAGATCTAATAAACTGTGTTATGCTTGATTTTATATAGCCTGGATATATTATTTATGGGCCATACACACATTTCATAAAACAATTTATTGTATTTATTCATTTCACTTGTCTCTCCTTAAATATATATATTTTTGTATGTTAACTTATGTTATATCCACATGATCCTAAAGTTTATTCACCTATTTTGTATTTATGCAGATGAACATTTTTTGGCATTATTGTTGTTATAATGAAATATTCGTTTTTTGTTTTGGGGGAAAGGGTTATTGTGGTAATTGTATGCAGCTTTGTTAATGCTTTGAAAAAGTTTAATAAAAAAAGAGAAATTGATCCCAGTTCGTTTGAGAATGCGGGTGAGTCCGATGACAGTTTAATTTTAGTGTGAGCTATTCTTTTACGATCACGAGAAACACATTCAGTCAAGTGTGTCAACACACACACTAATCCTACAGTATATTCTTATCTCAACAGCCCTTCTAACCTTAATGTGATTAAAATTCTCACCACTCAGATAATGTTTACCCCAAATAAATCTTGCATTGTATAATATTGCCAAGAAAACGGTTAAATTACAGTTAAACTGTTTAACTGCTTCTCACTCTGATAAGAGTCCCAATCAGCTGTCTTATGTTGTAAGTACCTGTCATTAAAGTGATATCAGCTGTCACTTCAACACTCAACATGACCCAAATAATCTAGAGCTGTTTGCTTGAGCTGATACACAACCATTATGCTGATATGGTACATTATGCTGTAGTTGCTTGAGCACTACTTCACTTTTTTTTACTGTATTTGTGTGCATGTGTGCGTTGATGTGATAAACAACCCTTGTGCAAAGAAGATACATTTTCCTATATATTAACTATCAGTTTATTAAATAATTTGATATTTGAATACAATTGTCAACAATATAAACACTTGGTTCCAATATATGGAAATGTATTATTTAATATATTGCATTATATTTTCCAGTATATTCCCATATATTTTGGTTTCGTAACTGGATGGCAAACTCCAGTTTCGTCTTGCAATTAACTCTAATCTAACCCTGTTTATTACCATTACAGGCAACAGGCAAACACACCGTTAAGCATCAGCCAGCCCCAAGGGCCAGTGCAGATGGGGCCCAGGGGTCGGAAAACGAGATGGAGGGGTTTTTAAAAGAAGAGGAAGATTAGGACTAACAGGAAGCGTGCTCTCCGCCGCTCATGTAAACGCGTCTGGACGTCTGAAATAAATAAATCGGCCTTGTGGGAGACGTCCATGCCAGTGGTGGAATTCATCCTGCGAAAAAGAAAGACACAGCCATGCATAGACACACACAAGGGCTCCAGAATCCAAACAGGAACACCTGTGATCCCCTCCACCCCATCCACGCTTCGTCTCCATGCCAACAAACTGTATTGTGTGTAAACAGTTTATAGTAGACAACGGGACTGAGAGATTGCAAGGTTTGCGTAGAGGAAGGACAAAATAGCGCTTTGGGATGTGGAACAGTGCAATGGGCAGTTCAGCTGAAGTTCCAGAGGGAAAATGCGTTGAAGTGTTAGTGTTCAGTTTATCACAGTGAGTCAGGTTCGAAAAAGTGATGCACATGTTTTCGTGTTAAAGGAATGAAGGCATGTGATTAGTCACGTTTTATAATAAACCAATGTGAAAGTATATTTGGGGAAGAAATCAAATAATCACAATCCCATAGACATCCACTGTAAACGGTTATTACGTAGACTATAATTTCCATCTGTATGGCCCAATACAGAGTTGACAAAGTTTTTTTTACTTCAATGTGTTATGTGATCATAAACTCTGTAGAGACTTTAGACTCTTGCTAAAAGAACAAAGCATCAGTCTTTATATTTTCCAATGGGTGGCCCAAAAGCTGCCATTTGATATCAGGGAGATTTAGTTTGCTTAGTAGGCTAAAAAAGACCCAGAAATGTCGTCCTTTAACATGAATAATTAAATGTAAAAAAACGTTTTCATTTGAACTTAGTGCCCAAAAGTGATGTCTAGGGGTACATTTGCTTTCCAATGCTCCCTCAGGTTAGAATAAACCATCAAAATATGTAGTGTAGGCAAAATGGTATTTATTGGACAAAATCATTTGACAAAAGGCCAAACTACATCGTATGTCAATTTAAACTTGCACATGTGTTATGTGTATTTTTTGCCAAGCCCCCTTAAATTCAAAGCTGAGCTTCAGTTTGTTCTCCAAACACAAAACAAAAATGCGCTACATGTATACAACAGTTTTAATACATCTTTAATAAATATTTGAATGAACAGCGCAGCTGTCAATAGTCCAAAGTTGGACATCACTTTTGGCCCAGCCACCATCACTTCATCATTTCAGCTGTGAATAGAAAAAATAGCTTCATTTCAGTCTCAAATCCTGGATCTCCTACACAGTGTGATCTGATGACACATGAATCGAGCTGCTAGTGAAAATGTCCTTCAGATCATTTCAAGTGAAGAAGCAAGTTTCACCCGCAGATGGTGGCATAAAATACGAACAACTGAGATAAACATCATGACAGAGCACAACGCCAGGTTGTAATTCAAAGGGGGTATGAATGTACGGGAGAGGGGCTTATATGACGCTGGATGTGTTATTTATGTCCGGTGGAAAGGCAAGGCCATGATCCAGGCCAGATGTGGAAGGGTCATAAAGGAATTTCAGGAAAGAGGCCTGCAGGTGCTCAGATTCTCACTCGCACCGCCTGCACCCTGTTCCTCTCTCTGTCATTGTCAAGGGTCAGCTAGAAGACCTCGGAAGGGTCAAGTGCAAAACCCTGTACTCTACTGTATGTTGTTAGTAATTGGAACAAAGTGAACTTCTGTATTTGCTACATCAATTTTAATGGTTGTATTGATTCAAAGACAGAATAATGCTGCGCTAAACCTGCAAACATTGGCTGGGTAGCAAAAACAAACAAGGGTTAAAGGTCAAGTGTATGAAATAGTGATATCTTGTGGTGAGGTTGTGAATTGCCACCAATGGCTCACTCCACCCCTCCCTTTCGAGGAACTACGGTGGCTGTCACAGGACTAAGATGACATGACGTTTTCGCTTCTTTGCCGAAGGAGATAACGTATTTATGAAATGCCTTTAAACCAGCGGTTCTCAAACTTTTTCATTGTAAGGCCCCCTGGGTGTGTAGAGTGCATCGCTTTGTGGCCCCCCAAATAAAAACTTAGAATCATGCACTTAGAATTTTAATGAAACCATAAACAAATACTGTTATACAATGCTGGAACATCAATACTTCTGGTTGGTGGTCTTTTTTTTCTAATGTTTAATTGCATAAAATGTATTATACATTTCTATATTTTATATAATTCCACAAAGTATGTGGCCCCTTTGGATTTATCTTGGGCCCCCCGGGGGCCATGGCCCCCAGTTTGAGAACCACTGCTTTAAACGCATTTAACGTACCTTTAAGCATGCAGTATCAATATTGGTGCACGTTGTCACAAAATCAGATGGGCTTTTAAAACTGTTGTATTTAGTCTTTTGCTTGTGCCACTTTTTGTGTTACACAACACAAATTTGTCATCAGTCAAAATTAGAGAAACAATGGCAAACTTTTGTCATTAGTTTTTGTAAAATCTGGTTTAATACTGACTTCCATTTACTGTATCTCGAAAATTCAGAATCCAACTTCACTTTTAATAGCACACAGTGTGAGATCGCATGCTGTTGTGCTTTAGCTCAACATAACATCTCAAGTTTTGCTTTGTGCGGTTTGTTGGTTTTATAGCTTAAGGACTCCAAATTTACATGAAATTACACACTGTAAGGAATTCAAAGTCTAGGGTTTGGGACCGGGGTCTTGCTCATCTGGAATCAGTGTGTTTGTGTGTGCGTGTATATGCATATCTGTGTACGTCTTCTGTTCTTTATCTAGGCCCTGTGTTTATTCAGATTCAGACTCACTGATAGCATCAGTAAATACGCTGGCCAAAAGAGACGTGCCCTGGGACCCCTTCATCTCCTTTCCTCTCTACCTCTTTATCCTTCCTCCGCTTTGCCTCCTTCCGATCTCCCCCCTAATCATCCTTCGCTGCCCACCCCCCTCCTCCAAAAAGCGTTCCTCTCTGGAGAACACGCAGATCCAGGTCCTAATCATGCTCACTCCTTAAGATGAATCTCACTGTTCTTCCTTTTCTCCCCCACTGTAATGATTTGACGACACAGAGCAGACAAAGTCAGGTCGGCCCCTGCTTAATTTGGACGAGGGACGGAAGCAGCGACGTCCCACGGTGACTCTGCTATGAGCCGGGCCGATGATGACTCACCCGCTTTGGCTGATGAAGGTTGGTGACCCCAATTTGCGAGAGGGAGGAGAGATGGGCAGTCACGTCTACGTCAGCTGCTCGCCTAAATGGTGTGTGTCCTTGTTGTGACTGACATAAATCAAGAATGGAGGGGAAGAAAGAGAAAAGGGGAGGAAGTGAAAAGGAGAGAGGGAAAAGTGGCATGTGTTGGAGGAGATGTGGAGGTTTCAAGTTAAGTTATTATAACGGGAGACTGGGGCAGGTTGTCACAGGGGTTTCATACAGTTCAAACATCAACCCTGTCCTAAATTGCAATATCCATTCAAATCTTCTGAAATATATTATCATGTTGCCATATTTTCTAATTTATATAACTGAATTCATGCTATCAATATTTTCTTAAGTGAACACAATAAAATCCCATTGAAATGCATAAAAATGCATTCAGACATTAAATCAAAATAGGTATAAAGAAATGGGCTTACAATACTAGCCTGGAGTAATGACAACTTGCCCCGGTCTTATTTATATTTGACTCCCACATGCCCAATAATGACACTCTTGGACACAATACAGAAAGATAAAGATGAGTGTAGGAGACCTAGGGCATTTCTGCAATGTAACAGGTTAAAGTACATGGGGATGGGTTTATGGGAATCAGTCAATTGTAATTTTATGTTACAGTTTTGTCTTCCTTTTGAAGTCTTATGATTGTGAGAACGTGCCAGAACAATCGTAAAATCTATTTGTGCCAGAAGAAAATATTTAATTCTAGGAGTATACAACATTGTTTTCTTTAATAATTGGCACAACACCACTAAAACACATTGTGCAACCATACATTCACCCCTAGTGACCTTAGAAGCAACAAGACCAATTCTCATAAAGAAAACACACACACGAAATGGTCTTTTGTGTAGTCTGTCCACAACATTCCTAGAGCGATTCAAAGTAACTACTTAAATATATTGAGAGATTATTAATGTGTTTTGACAGAGAGCCTTTTAACTGCCTCTCGCAAGAGAAGAATGCCGTTCAGCATCAGAATGAAAATAACTCTGTATGGCAGGGTCCCAGTTTTAGGACTTGGACCCACAACAAATGCACTGGGTTCCAACAGGAAACCACTCAATAGATATTGCTTGTCTACTTCCTGTTTTTGTCTAATTGGAATTATTATAGCATGTTCTTAACAGCTTTCATTGTCCGCCTGTCAGACCTAAAGCAACTGACATTAAACTCCCTAAAACCCCCAACACTTTATAAATAATCATTTTTGTGTTTGGTCTTGAACAATGTCCATACCGTTTGTGTAATTAATGGTAGTGTTCGGTACACTCTAAAACGCAGGGATGTTTGAATGGTAACATTTATGCTTTTGGCAGACGCTTGTATCCAAAGCGACTTACATTGCATTATACATTTGTGGTTTTTAGAACCCATGACCTTGGCGTTGCTAATGCAATGCTCTAACCACTGAGCCACAGGAAAGCACGGTTGTGTAAGGTATGGATAAACCCAACTGTTGGTACAAATGACCTTGAAAATTGTGTTTCCATTTTTGTGACAACAGTTTTGGAAGGATCTTTATCTGTTCTGAAATGACTGAACGCTGTGTAAAAGTCATTGAAGGGTTTGATTGATGAGTGCTTGATCATACCAAGAGTGTTCAGCTGGGTTCAGGTCTGGGACCACTCAAGTTCTTCCATACTAGACTGAATCAATCATTTGTTTTAGATCTTGCTTTGTGCACAGGTTCATTGTCATGTTGGAACTAAAAAGGACCGGTCTAAACTGTAGCTATAAAGTTAGAAGCACACAATTCTCAAGAATATCATTATTTGATTTAGCATTAAAATTAATGCTGACGAAAAAGACCAAAGTGGTCAAATCTGTTCATTGGAAGATCATACCAATACTTTGTCAATATAGTTTACTTGATTGAAAGTGTAGTTTAGGGTTCATTTTGCTTATTATAAAAGATAATAATCCAGACAGATCCTATTGAAAAATATTTTGGTCCGAGTTTTCAGACACTTATCATGTTCTAATCGGATAATGTGTGGGAGAATGGTCATGTAACATTCAGAGAGAGTTGAATGCCTTCTAAACCAACGTGGTCTCTCATTACAGCAATCTTCCTGTGTTTAATCCCTGAGGGGTGTGGGGAGAGACCCTCCGCTTTTATTCAGATAAAGCACTTATCTCTCATCTCTTTATAATGAGAATCTCCCCTCGTGTCCAGTCCTTCCTGGCTAGACGGAGGCAGTGCAACCCACCCTATCTCCACCTGTTTGCTCGGCCAGTTGAGCCATTAGAAAAGACAAATAAAGTCTTAGTCGTGCTTGTAAAGTAAATATGTGACCCTGTACCACAAACCAGTGATACGCAGCATGAGTATATTCGCAGCAATGTATTGTATGGGGGAAAAAAATCAATTTTTCTTTTATGGCAAAAATCATTAGGATATTAAGTAAAGAACATGTGCCATGAATATATTTTGTAAATTTCCTACCGTAAATATATCAAACTTTATTTATGTGAGTGGGTGTGAACAAAAATGGCCGGAAACACGCCTACAAACTCGCAGCTGGCTGCTCTTTGAGAATTACCCACTCAAGTTTGGTATCTATGTAAAGCTTAGATTTTCAGCTTTTGGGTTCATCTATTTTCCACCTCGTCATTACAGCGCAAAGCCAATAGAGAGCTTTAAAACAAGCCTGTTTCTTCGTGGCAACGGCCTGCTACAATGTCTCTGATTAACAACTTAAAAGGCAATATTCTTTTTTTTTTTACAAGTTTGTTTTTTTAAATAGTCCCCACTGCCCATTGTTGAAGAAACACTCAATTGTGTTTTGAAGAGCTTCAACGAATCACAGGTCTCTCTACTCTCTTGTGTCCTCGACCTTCCTCCTTCACTGTCTTCAGAACTTCTACAGTGCTGTATGGGCTCCTATGCATTCACAATCACTGGAGCGGCTCCAAAATTCTTTGAAAGCAAGTTAAACAAACTTCAGCTCGGCCGGGTCGAGAGTGACTCAGACTGCCCCCGGCCTTCACAATGGGCACATAGCAATAAACATCCCAAAGAGATGGAGCCGACCTCTCCGGCCTAAACTAAACATTACAGACAGTAAGCTGACTCCGGTCCAAAGCATAATGCTTTTGCATTTCTGTTGATGTAGTCTGTATGGTACTACACACAGAATTTGATCTGTATCGTTTCTTTGCAGGGAGAAAAGTGAGAAGGGATGCTGAGATCTGATGGCAGGATTGCGTTATAAATATCCACATTTCACAGCCTTCATGGGAACTCGGAATTGTTCTGAAGAACCTGGCAGTCACCTGTTGTGATCTCTCTCTATTTAAAACATTTGCACGCTTCTCACAAACCGAGATGAATTGAACACAATGAATACACAAATAAATGCAAGCTGATAACAAAGGGTCAGATGCAGGAAGGCAGATGACAGCAGATGACTGGGAATTTGATAAAGGCTTATAGAACAGATTTCCCATCGATCATCTGATGCCAATGCATCCTGCAGATACAAACCATCATTGCTGCTAAAAACATTGAGGAACGGGGGACTGGGGATTATCTGACCCACAGGCCCATCATTAGGATAAATCTTATTGGGCCCCCCCTCATCAGAGGACATTGGACCAAATTCCCCGTTTGCTCCCTCAACGATGCCTTGGGTTGAGCAACATGCAGAATTACGACCTGAGCGTTCATCTAGTTCATAATAAAAGATGGTTCAGAGAAGGGCCACAGGGGCAGCAGCGGGCCATGATTAAGGGTCCGTGTGGTGTATTTTTGTAAGATATCACTGACATGTTTCTGCGCCTGGCAGGAAGAGAGAGAGGGCCGCAAACAGGACGGACTGGAATGTGCTTCCTGCTGGCCAATGCCGCTGGACAGGGCAGATTCTTGTACCATTGCTGAAACAAACTCGCTCTCGCAGGGATGTTTTCTTGCTGGAAATCTAGAGGCTGCAGACAATAAATGCAAAAAACTGAGAGATACTTTTTGTACTTACAGTGTGCAAGAATGTTGCTACTCTGATGCTGGTGAAATAAAAAAATTGGTTTGTTTAATATTTTTAGTTACGGAATAATTTACAAAAAATCGAATTTGTTGTTTTATAGTTTAAATGATATTAATATACTATTGTGGAAAAAAATTGGACTGCATCCTAAAACGACAGGCCCTACTATGACTACACCGAAAAAACTAGATCTTTTATAACACACTTTTCCAGATTAGTTTTAGAAAAATGTCCGATGTGTTAATGTCTCCCATCACAAATCACGTAAAGCATTCTAAAAACTGACAAACAGCCCACACAAAATTCACTTTCATTCCATTAGTCCTTCACTTGTACCTTTTCGCATTCAATGAAACATTTATGAATGAAGCTGATTGAATGCAATCGATGTGCATCTTACGTAAGAGGACACAGATCTGAATCCCAAAACATGATTACTCGAGGCTACCAGGTGAGCAAAATGACTCGAGCAGGTACGGTTCATGATTTGAAATATGAAATTAACATTGTGTGTCCTTGTAAGCTTCCTGATTGAATCACCGAGAGCTCTGACGACAAAACAGGATCTTTCTCTCTTTAGTATTTCAGGGGCAGCAGACATGAGTCATCGCCCGCATCGCCTCTGCCAGGGTAACTTGTACAACAAAGGGACAGTGATTGAACAATGTCTAATGATATTCTAATAAAACTCTGGCTTTGGTAAACAACCTCGTAGCTTTTAAGAAGATTGAATGTCATTGATGTTCTCTCTTCCATTAGAAGAGGAACAACAAACATAAAGTCCTGTCCCTTGAAAAACATTTTCTGAACACAAATGGATGACTGATATGAGCATTAGAGGGAAAACGCTAAAATCACAATGGATCATTCATGCAACAGTAGGTTGTACAATGTGCAATTTTGTGTTTGTGATGGCGGACACATGATAAACTTTTGTTCAACATAAGAAAGCACAAAAACGTTTTTTTTTCCCCTTTTGTTGGCAAAAGAATAACCGTGATTCAATGTCATAAGAACTCGTATATATGAATGTCCTAGATGCTGATTGGTCGATACAGATGCATTCCTACTGTGCCAAAATACACAATACAGACAAATCTACCCTGAACTTAGAAAAAAGAGTGATGCAATAAAACTACTGTAGAAGACCGATGTGATTTCAATCAATTTTAGTCCATTTTTTGTGTGATGGTGGACACATGATAAACTTTTGTTCAACATTAGAAAGCACAAAAACGGTGATTAAACCATTTCTTGGCGCACACATGTCCCAGGACCTCACATGGTCTGTCAACGTAACGTCCCTGGCACAGCAACAGCTATACTTTCTGAGGATGCTGAGGAAAACCAACCTGTCTCTGTCTTTTACCACTGCTCAGTTGGAAGCATACTTTCTCGTGGCATTGTGGTGTGGTATGCTGGCTGCACTGTGTCTGAGAAAAAAGCTTTGTAGAGAGTTAACAACTCAGCACAGAAAATCGCTGGTGCGCATCTGCCTTCACTTGATGACATCTACAGCACCAGATGCATTCGACGGGCCAGGAACATAATAAAAGACTCGTCCCACCCTGGCAACCACCACTTTACTCTGTTGCCCTCTGGAAGACGCTACAGATCCCTCAAGACACCCAACAGTTTTTACTCTTGTGCCATCTCAGAATTAATAGTAACAATCACTATCCACAAGCTTTGAGGTGTGGACACTATGGGCTATACACTCACTACTCATGTAGCTATTGGTGTAGCTGATCAATAAACTGTACTCAATATTATTTATTTATTCCCATCCTCTATATTTATTAATATTTCAATTACTGCAGTACATATGTGCTACATTTACACTATTGCTATTCTGCACCTTTTGTTTTTATAACCGTTACATTTGCACTGTCTATTGCACATCTGTTCCCGTTCTCTGTAACTGTTTACATTTAGTAAATGGACATTTGTTTGTATGTATGTGCACTTCTAATGTGAGAGCCAACATTTCGTTGTACAGCCATATGATGACAATAAAAAGCTATCCTATTCTATTTATAAGACATATCCATTATAAGAAGTCCCCATGTTCCCATGAATCCGTATATACATAAATATTCTTCAATGCAAAATTGTGCAGATAATGTTCAGCTCAATATTTATAATAAAATAAGAGGACACTTTAATACAATAACACGCATAATAATGTAGTTCTCTACATTGCAAACGTTTATTAACATGAAACCAATGAACCCAGCGCCCTCTTGTGACCATCTCAATACCAACACGCACGTGGATCCACAAGTCCAATCCCGGAAACATTTTTTACAGTTCAAAGGAGCACGAGATCACATCCTGACACCTCAACAGTGCTTCTTTCTGCACCCCAAGAGGAGTCTCTAAATCCGACACCTGAAAGTTCAAGATGTCTATATCCGAGGCCCCGAACCTCGCAGGGACCTGCACCTTCTCGTACATGTTGAACTGAACTGGCTTGTCTGTCATCATTAACAGTGTCCGTAAAAATCTCTCCCGCAGCTCTGATCGCACTCGCTGCTCCTCCACTATCCCGGGATCGGTTGATGCTGAAGATGGGATGGATGTGGGACACAGAGCGATAAAGCGGGGGGAGCTTCGGTCGAACCCGCGGCTGTTCGGGTCAGGACCTCTGGGCAACCGCTGCACACCCACTGGAGGTTTCAAACTCATGCCTGTTTAATTCATAAACTTACTATAATCTTCAATTACGAAAAGTAGAACAATAATGTGAATTTAAAGTCGTTACTACGTACCTCACGCATTTGTTCAGCACACATATGCCACTTTTAGAGCGCACAACGTTAAACCGGAAAAACATTGCGATTTTCAAAATAAAAGTCTACTACAAATTAAAAGCGTTTTTGTTAGATTGCATCTTAAATTGTGAATAATTCAACTTCACTGTTTTAAGAAATCGAATGGCTACCGATTTACTTTTCTATTTAACAAGAGAGTTACGGATGACTTTCTGGTTTATTGGAGCGTGAGCAATTGATTATTAGAATATTGTATTATCCACTTTTAAGTTATTTTGTAATGAGTCAATAATTCGCTTACGCTATTTAAATGTTAATGCTGGAGTTTCACTTTTAAAACTATATTAAAAACAATTACTTTATGCTTATCTATAGTCTGTTAAAGACACGCCAGAGGTCTTACTTCCAGCATTACACCATTTGGCTCAGACATGGTTCCTTTTTTCCATCATGGTGAATACAACATATTTACTTTTTATTATTGAATCATTAATTTACTTGATTATGTAATAATCTAATAAAGTTAAACATTTTATTTTGGTGCGATATTAAATTACAAATTAAAATGCAAAACAATTGTCAAATTATTGTTTGTTTAAATTATATAAATCAGAGCAGGCAAAATCAAATCTAAAAACGTACATATGAAAGAGTTTTTTACCCCACTTATCTTTAAGCAAATATTAGCCTATACAGACCTTTTCTTATACTGTTTTTAAGTTTACACGTTTTTGAATATGATATTTTAAAAACCCAGACACATTTAAAATAAAACGCCTACCATTTTTTGGTTTACAGCCCCATGTGACATATCACCACAATACTTTGTAACTTGTTTTATATCAGTTTGATCGAGAATTGTGGTCAAAACAGATTAAATTACATGTTATTCCAAAATTACATGTAATTACAATTGTTAAATGGGTTGAAACCTATAGTAAAGAAATGTTTTTTTTTTATTGTTGACACTGCAGCATGTGCCAGCCGGCCAGACCACAATTTTGGAAATGTTGTCATGGCAGCACAAAACTCGCAAATTGTCACATGACCTAACAACTATGTTTAATAGAACTTCATGAGTTAAAGGACAAGGAAAAACCTTTAAAAGGACATTTCCAGATCCGTCTTTGAATATTACCAAGCAGACTATGTGAGTACCGTGACAAAGAAATGGTTCCGTTATTTACTTCAATTTTCTTAATCCTGCCTGTCTATAATTAAGCCTTAATACAGTTCCTCAGGGGGATACAAGATTTACCATATTAGTTTGCATGATGACACACCACTTCCCTTTGTTTGAACTTCCTCTTAATGCTTATTTCTGCACCAGTGTTCCCAGGTGACCCCTCTTCTCACTTTCCCTTCAAACAACTGTAAGTATTCTCGCACCATTTTCTCTGTAATTACTGAATACCATGAAGACTGTTTAATTAAGTTATTAAGTCTAGCTAATAATAGCAATTGCAGCACTATTAAGACTTGTGATAATGTGAAAGTGATTCATGTAAAAGTGGAACAGACAAAAGTCTGACTGCAGTGGAAACTTTGCATGTCGCAACTGATGTCCCATTCTGTTGAAGTTGTATATGTGTACATGTCTGCTAGGCTACAGTGTAAAATAAGATAATCTGTAATGCTGTACATTCTTCATGTTTCTTTTATAGTTTATATATTTGAAAGAATGGGGAAGTATGGAGAAAAAACGTGTCAGTGGCATAACGGGTAAGTTACTGATGCAATGTGAGGTGTTATGTTTGACTGTGACAGGAAGCACAAACGTATCATTTTGGTTACTGTCCGCATACAGTAAAAGTTAATCATTGTTTTTCTCCCAGCATCATGACTTAGAATTACATATCATACACTTCATAAAATCTCTAAATTAAAAACTTGAAGATGTACAGTATAGACGGTAAACTTCCGGTACACATTCACAAACAATAGAGTGCCTGTAGATTATTTCTGATAACAAGCAAAAGAAACCGAGAAGAACCCTCCAATATTTTGAATTTAGACTGCGATACCAAGCTCAACCGCTAGATGTCAATTTACTATACGGTTTCTTTAAATGCGACCGAACTACAGGAGCAACAAATTGTTTATTTCATAAAATGAACATACAACAAAATTACTTTTTTTTATTTAATACAATCTTTTAAACAGTGAAATAATGATACAAATGTATATGAACATAAAATAATATTATTTAGACACTAGCCAAACACAAACCGGGGGTCTATGGGAGTCAGGCGCGCGCGCATCCGATACAACGGTCTATATGAGGACAAAACTTCAATAGGTCATTGAGTTGGCAGTTTAAATGGCGTGATAAAAGGTGATAAAAGTGTTTTCCAAATGCATAAATGATAAAAATGTAATACATGTAAACCTGGTTCCATTAAAATCCATTAATTATATGTTTAAAATGATTATTGTTACCTCAGAAAATATTAAAATTGTATATAACCTTACAAGAAGCCATTGACTTATAGAATGACATATACATTTGTAAACTAAAGGTACTGTTTAGTGTGTTGACAAAATATTTATATGCTCTCCTACTTGTAAGTCACTTTGGATAAAAGTGTCTGCCAAATTTTCCTGTAGCTCAGTGGTAAGATCATTCGTTGGTTCGATCCCTGTGGATTGCACATACCTAGAAACAAAATGTATAGGATAATGCAATGTAAGTCGCTTTGGATAAAAGCGTCTTCCAAAATAAAAAAAATGTAATAAATGTAAATGTACATTTTACGAAATCTCGAAATAAAAAATGTGAAAACATTTAATATAGGAAGTCAAAAATGTTCATTGTGAATTCAAATGTCATGTTAAAAGTGGATAAAAGTGTCTTCCAAATGCATAAATGTCATATAAATACAATAAATGTAAACCTGGTTCATTAAAACCCATTCATTATATGTTTACAAGGATTCTTGCTTGTGTATTATGGGTTGAAAGTATTCATTGTCTTTGCACATTCAGGCTGGTTTCATCAGCATTTTGGAAAACAAAGGAATGAGTTGGACCAAGGTAACTCATGTAAATGCCCTCAGAAGGACCATTTTGTTTTAAGCAATTGCAAAAGCTCCTCTGGAAACCCCACATACACCACTCATTGTGAAACCAGCTGCTCTGGGGAGTCGAGCGTGTCTTCAGCATCCTCTTCATTACCCTCCAAAAAAACATCCGTCTCCACCTTAGAAAGCCCCCTGCCCGCTGTACTCTCCTCAACCTTCCGTTCAACTCTAAATACGACGTTTGTTTGTGTCACAGCAATAAAGACAGTGAACAAGTGCACAGCCTGGCCTCCTTCCTAGAAGCCCCTTCCAAAGGTCTAAGCTGTTACCTGCTGGAAAGGGATTGTCCACCAGGTGGAGCTGTGTCCACTGAGCTCCTGCAGGCTGTGCATGACAGCCACTGCTGGGTGTTGCTCATCACACCCAACTTCTTAAAGGATAACTGGTGCTTGTACCAGATGCACCAGGTCCTGTCTGAGGGGCCCATTTCACAGAGGATCATCCCCACTGTACTAAATATACCCAGATCTGAGCTCCCACAGGAACTGCGATTTGTCTTTTGTGTGGATTTGAACAGGAACATAGAGGGCGGCTACAACCAAGTGTACAAGACAGTGATTCATTGTAGGTAGAATGCGTTCATGTTTTCTAGATGAATTGTTTTTATTTATTATATTTGCATATAGAATGAATGAATGTTCAAGTAGTTGTTCTAATATGTTGTTGTAATAAGTATAACTATGTGCTAGTCTATCTAAATAATAAATGAATGAACACAAATGTTTTAGTATTACAGGTTGTAAAGTACCAAACCTGTATTTTATTCATTATATACAACATAAAACTGATTATTTGACACTAGGTTTTGGTCACCTTTATATTGAAAGAAAGTAGAACCCAAAATTAAAGCAAATTATGAACAATTATTAAAATCATGTATTTTCCATAAACCTCACAAATCTTACAAATTCAACTAGGTTTAAATTCTGTATTTACACATTGAATTTGAAATATTGAATTTGAATGTGTTTTGCCCGTCTGGATGTATGTACATTTTTTGGCCAAATTTGTTGTTAATGTTTATTCAATTTAACAGATACAGTATATTTGAGTTTTGGTTATTGAGAATTACAATTTCAGGCAAACTTTTCTATAAATGTCTTTCTTACTTTAATTTAAAACAACACCGTAATGTTTACATTTTAAACTTTCCCGCACTGTTTTAGGTAGACTACGGTCAAATCTAAATGTAATGAATATAAATTCTCTGACAACAATTTCCTTTTTTAACAGATTTGAAGGACATGCTTGAGAAGGAAGAGTCCTGCAATGTCACAGTCAGATAGCTGAGAGTCAAAATGAAGACGTCAGTCACGTCTCATGATCCATATTAAGCTTAATTATTAATTGTATTATTATTCACTTCCAAGAAGTGACATTCACAACCAAGTTGTACTGTAACTTTCTGAACACACTGTCAAAAATAATCCATCGAACCAATACATGTATTCTGTTGTTATTTTTGTTCGAGGATTGTGCTAAATTAAGATATTTATATTGTGTCACTTGTGAAATATAGAGCCAGATAGAGAATCGTGAGACTAGATTAAGCACGACAGAGCATATGTTCTTCTTTCTGATTTTAGGTGATCTTCAGATTAAGGAAAATGCTTACCCAATACAAACAATAAATGATTTGAATAAAATTTAAGACTATGTCCTCATATCAAGCAGTGAAGCAGAACCGTGTTTTATCAGTATTATATGCAAACTATGTTTTCTTTCAAGTGTGTTTTTTTTATAGTGTTTTAAAAAATGCCAAGTTTGAATTGCTAAAATCCATATTATTTTTTTTCCTGATATGAATTGTTATAGAGAATACTGCAGATCGTCGCTGTCCTTCCTAATCCTCAGATGAAAAAACATACTTTTTAAATGATTATATACTGTGATGTCAAAGTTGGCAAGCTCTTTTGAATACTTTTTATTGCTTAGATATTTGCGAAACCCACTGACAAACAAAGGCTGACTTATAATAATGATTTATGACAAAAGAAATCACAAAATATGCATATTCAAGGTTTAAGAAGGACAGCAGCGATATATACTTTGTCGTAACTGTCTTGCAGGTGCAAAGCTGAAACTGGAAGTATGTGCATTTTGGCATAGACCGTGCAGATCTAAGCGAATTAAAAAGGGAGGAATTGTTGGAGGAATAAGATTATTCTGTATTTAAAATAAAACTTACTCTCAAAGACGTACAATGCTCATTTTGTTTCTTGTACACAGTGGCATCCAAAAATCTGAGCCATGTAAATGTGACATCTATTCTAAACTTTCAAATAAACAAATTATTTGGGGATTTTTAAAATAAAGACAATGTTGTGTGAATGTTGACTTTTCTCAAATTTTCAATAGGTGTATTTGGGCGAGACCACAGATTGCTTGCTGAACGTATATGTTTTGTCTGTCAATTTTTGTATGAGCACATACAGTTAACAACGACTAAAAAATGCTTCGCACCTAATAATCTACATATATTGCCCAAGAAGAAAAAACTTAATTGATCACATACTGTGACACCCCACCATTTTTGTATATGAAGACCCTGGCATAACTGACTTTTAAGCAAATCAGCCATTTACTTGTAATATATTTCATCAATTGAATATATTATAAAAACATATTTTCATGTTAAAGTGCTATTTTTGAACGTTTGTTGGCCAACAATTTTGGAGAATTTAGATCCAACAATCTCCTCATTTGTGAAACAGTTCCCTCCTTTATCGATTTGCTTTTCACAAAAGAAACGAAAACATTTTCCCTTCAATCATAAGGATTGTTTTAGTAAGTTTCTGCAATCCAATATGGTGAGATATTACCACGATGTCATGCTTGCTTGCTTATGAAAAACGGAAGCCACAGCAATGTGACTGATTATTTTAGTCGTGACCTCCAGTATGGAAGACAAAGTTTTCCCAGCCACAAACTGTTGATGTAATCCCACTCTTGCAACCTTGCCAAAACACATATTTAAGTGGCAGGGGCAAATCAATGCGTTTCTTAACTCAGGAAATCAATATCATCCCACGACTTCTGTTTCAATCCATAGAGTTCGAAGGTTAACCCTATTTGCTGTGAAAGAAGTTTAAAAAGTGCTTTGCACACGGTGACTCCCCTCTATTCATAATGTGCTATTTGTCTTGCCTGGGTAATGGACATTTTTCAATTCGTTTGGTTTGGTAAAGTATTTCTCCTTTATTCTCTTCTGAAGTGTTATTTATTTAAATACATGTCGAATGTGAAATATATGTCACAAAAGAAGATATCCCCATAGTGTAATGTACAGTATGTGTAGTCATTGACTTGTTCCGTGCATAAATTGTTTTGAAAAAACAAATCATGTAAAAAGAGATTTCGTTCTGTTATTTCAAAAGTTTCTCTGAACTTTGTCTAATATTCTTTTATTTCTTTCCTGTTGATTATGCTGGATTTCATAGTAAACTTTCTCAGACTCTAAAACGTCCATTGGATTTTTTTCCAGAGCTATCCTCTGCTTCACAATCCATTCCTTTATCCCTTGTTTTCAATTCAACACATTTACTGTTGTGCCTGTTTATATTAAGTAGAAGCTTAACAATTTAACACGAACTGCTTTGAAATGTGTTCCCCGAGCAGAATGAATTGCGTCAGTAATTGTGTAAACAGCCCAGATGGTTGATCCATTTATTTGTGTGTCTGTAAACGCTTAACGCTACTTGAAGAAACTTAATTAAAAACATTGCAAAAACAAAACAGGGCCGGTTGCAGAAACTGGACATATCTTCTTTAAAGCAGTTAAATTTAATAGATTGGTCTAATTGTAATCTGAAAATAATGATTTGTCCTATAACTAAGTCCTGCCAAGAGAGACTTGGGGCCGGCTGCAAAAGCTGCTTAGATTAGTCTTATAAGTTAGTCATCTACATTTTTTCTTCAAGACTGGACATAACCTCATGTTATGTAATATAAAATGGTAGATTGGTCAAGATTTGATTGGAAATGAAATGTCTCATTTCAAATTTCTTTGTGAAGTGCTGTATTTTTCTAAAGTGTGTCTAACTCTGTGCACACATGTTGTGTTGGCTGTGTTTTCCCCTACACAGACATTCCTATCCTGTGGGTGACAGGGTTGCCAGTACAGTACTTACATTGTTACTTTTTCCGTTCTTACATAATTTCATACATTAGGCCTACACCAAAAATATAAAACGACACTTTTCCAATATCACTGGTGTGGATCTAAAAATGTACATAAAACATTGTTCGCTGGGCCTAGTGGATAATCGCACTGTCCTGTTGACTCCTATACATTTAACAGATATGAGATAGCGTTTACGCATGCGCGGGGGTTGCGCCGTGTGCTTGGTTAACTCAATACAGTGATGCGATCTTACTCGAATACACCCCAAGAACCGCGAGCTCCACAATTTTTTGTTTTTGTTAACGAAAAGAAGCGTTTGGATTCATTAAAAGCGTTTCCAGGAGACGGTGAGAACGGGGAAATCATCTAAAGGCGCCGTCTATTCGCAGAGCGATGAAACGCAAGTTAATACCGCAACTCCGCTCATAGGATGTGACTGTAAAGAGCGTCTGGATCTATAGGGAAGAGGGGCGGACTTTCCGGACTATCAGCATACACTATTCGGAAAAGGCTATGATGTTTTTTACAGCAACATAAGTGCATCCTGGTGAGTGGATTTATGTCTTATCTTGTTTTAAAGAACCTCGTTTCCAGTGAGACCACACGAGCTGCTACAATCAGAAAGACAGGCAAAAATAGAGGAAGAAAGTTCAACCCATGGACTTTCATCATATCTTGTAATGTCTCTTCAGCGGCTTTTCTAGCAATAATCACAATTTAGTTTCTGCAATCCAAGATGGTGAGATATTACTAGACGTTTGACATCCTGCTTGCTTCCGAAAAACGAAAGCAATGCAATATGACTGATTCTTATAGTCGTCATGTTTGTAAAGTGAATTTATTTTCCCTGCCATAAACTGTTGATGTAATCCCAGGTGCAACCTTGCCTAAACACATATTTAAGTGGCAGTAATAATCAATGCATTTCTTAACTCAGGAAACCAATATCATCCCACGACTTCTGTTTCAAGCCATAGAGTTTGTAGGTTAACATTTGAAGTATTTCTCCTTAATTCTCGTATGAAGTGTTATTTCTTTGAACACATGTCGAATGTGAAATACATCTGTCATGAAGAGATCGCCATTAGTGTAATGTACAGTTGGCTGTGTAGTCACTGACCTTTTCAATGTTTTGAAAAACAAATCATGTAAAAAGGGATTTGAGCTTCAGGATAGGAGCAGTTTTGCTTACGAAAAGATGGGTTTGCATTCATTAAAAGCGTTTCCAGGAGACGGTGAAAATGCTTCACGTGTTAATGGTATCCAAACTTGTTGTCTGGGGTTTCGCACACAGCTTTCTTCCTTGAGCTCAACTTTTGAACCCAATGTGATCGAATGTTTTGAGCCTGATCCTAAGCACTGTACATATACATTATTAAAAGTTGCAATTTACATCTAATTTCCTCAACATCAGTCTAATTTAAAATGCTGTGAAATAATGCAATGTGAAAAACATAACCGCTTACAACAGACTCTTCAGATCTGCATTTCAACAATGCTATTTTGTTACAGTAATCATTTTTTATACAGCAGGCCTATGAAGTGTTTTGTCATTATAATGACACTTAATAATCTTAAAGTTTTAAATAATAATAATAATACAACGAATTATAATATTATTTCCATTGGAGCCACGTACCGTAGATAGATAGATTGATAGATAGACTGTAAACTCAAATCTCATGCAAATTTACACTCATATGACACAAATTAAATTCTCCTGAAGAGAAGCATTTCATGTCCCTAAATAAAGAGTCTTGCTCCGGGAAACAAATAGCAATAAGGTTCTTTCTGTTTCAACCGAGCGCCCCACCTGTGGTCAAACCTGAAGTTGTTACATTACCAGAGCCCTAACCACTGATCTACCACCACCTTGTTCCCTTTCTGTCGGTCTCTCGACGTTGTGTCGAGAACGACAGATGGGGTTCGCCCTTGAGAACCAATCAACTCTGACTACTATAGAAAAGGCCAATGAAATTTGGCGAATGAAATTTGCATGCCTGTCTCCGCCCCCGGATGTCCGGTATAAAAGGAAGCCGGCGTGCAGCATTCACTTACCTTTTGTTCTTCAGAGCCCTCGCTCCTGACTACAACTGCTCGTATCTACATCGCCGGATTCTCACGACGTGGTGCAGCGGATCGTCCCTTCCTGCAGCGACTTTCCCCTGGGCGTCTCGGCGGTGCCAGAAAGTGTTCGAAATCTTCCTAGAAGAAGCAATTTCCTTCTAAAAGAGCAAATTTCTCCAGCGTGGCATGTCCCGCTGTTCTCTCAGGTGCAACACACTCATCGAGGAGGGGGACGGACACGATGTCTGCCTCGGGTGTTGGGTTTCCAGCACGTTGAGGCAGCCGTTGTGGATACGTCCTGCCCGCGCTGCAGGCGGATGACGATTCAGACGTTGCGTCACAGGCGGCTGTCTTCCCCCGGGAACCAGCCGCCTTGTGTTGCTCCCCGTTCCGTGACAGCAGGACTACGGCCCTGCTGTCCGCTCCGGCAAGCACCGAGGGTGACATGAGGATTATTGCAAGCGCTAATCCGCAAGCCACTAGCTCACGGACCGCTCGTACCTCGCTCGTTTGATCGTTCCCCCAAAGACGGTCCAACTGTCTTGTTCCTCAATCACGTGTCGGAAACGGCGCGTGATGATGAGATGTCCCTTGCAACGTTGGAGGGTGACTGACTGGCATCTTTGACTTTGATAATTCCTTGAAGCTCCCTCCTTCGGGGGGTCAAGATCAGGAAAAATCGGACGTCGAAAATGCCGGCCATGCTTTCCCGGGCCGCCGTGAGAATGGGGAGGTAGTGTACGCACTGCCCCCCAACGCTCGCGGCTGGATACGCGGTACCTTGGGTTTGCGTGCGGCTCCAAGCCGCGCCTACCCATCAGTGCCGTGTATACGGGAAGTGCATGAGGAACTCGGTAAGACCTGGAAACGCCCCCTTCTCGGCGCGTACAGGTCGAACTAGTTCCGTCACCCTTTCTTCCCCTGTTGGTGGGTCAGCTAGAGGATATGTCGATGTCCCCCAGAGGGAATGTGCCGCTGCGGTCCAACCCGCAGTTGGCTGCCACCTGGGGGCTCGATCTAGACTCCTGTCCAAAGCATGTGGGCTTTCCGGTGTCCCTGATGCCGGGAGCTTGCACTGCTGCGGGCAGAAACTGCCCCCCTCTCTTCGCGCTACGGCGTGGAGGGGGGGGCGGAAGCTGCCCCTCTAGGAGGCTGGGTCAGTGTGCTATCTACCTCTCTCCTTACCCTACTCTGGCTAAGGACAGGTACCCTATCCGCTTCCCTTCTTACCCAACCACTTAAGAATAGGCATTCTATCCATCACTAAGCAAGCACCACCTGGGGGTTGGCTGGGCAGAGCAGCCTTCCCCCTTAGGCCGGGATAACATGTGAGCCATCCCCTGGCTCTAACCGGACCTAGTGCTACCGGACGCCGGTAACACCCCCCCCGTGGGCTGTTCCGTCTGATGTATCCTCATGATATGGTTCCCACTCCTGGTAACCCATGAGCTTCCCCAGGTGGACCTCCACCTCGCGGTTAACTACTCAGCCCGCACGTTCCATGCGTTCTCCTCCAAGGACGAGACCATACCTTATCCACCGTATTCCTCCCCACGGGTAGGAGGTGGCCTCTGCAGCGCATCCCTAATTAAGGAGTTGCGCTTACCCGGTGTAAACCCGAGCCGGACGGCCTCTCGCCAGTAGAGAGCTAAGGCCTCCGTCCGTGAAAGGTTACCGGTCAGGGCTGTTCCCATCTTTCTCCAAGAAAGCTCTGGAACCCCCCGACCACCACACTGGAAGGTTACAGTTTCGCGAAAGCATCGAGCTGACACGCCCAGGCCTGTTACCGTCGCTTCGCTAGAGACTGTGACGCGATACAGCGTTGTGGCGTTTTCCATAGGCAACCCCATCTGTCGTTCTCAACACAACGTCGAGAGACCGACAGAAAGGGAACGTCTCGGTTACGTATGTAACCTCTGTTCCCTGATGGAGGGAACGAGACGTTGTGTCCCTTATGCCACAAACACGTATCGTATTCTGCTGCAGTCGTGAGAGGCTCTCAGGCTCTTCAGAACAAGAGGTAAGTGAATGCTGCACGCCGGCTTCCTTTTATACCGGACATCCGGGGGCGGAGACCGGCATGAAAATTTAATTCGCCAAATTTCATTGGCCTTTTCTATAGTAGTCAGAGTTGATTGGTTCTCAAGGGCGAACCCCATCTGTCGTTCTCGACACAACGTTCTCGAGATGTTTTCTGTTTGCTCTCTGTGTGCCACACAGACAGCCCTTGTTTCACGGGTTGGGTCAGGACAGTGGCCTCACAGCTGTGGAAGATGTGGGGTTTGGTTAGAAGCACCTTGAATGCAGTTCAGTTGTTTTACATGGAAAGAGAGCAGAAAGGACTGGAAGCCAGCACTACTACCAGCTAAAAGTAAAAGTGGACACAAAACTCTTTTCTGTAGTGCACTGTAAACATGACTCTAATGACTTTTAAGGGGGATTTATTAACTTTTTGGGCACTTGCAGAAAGACAACAAAGCTATATATGTGCCTCGATAGACCACAACATGGAGACGAAGGACCCAATAGGCCAAGACATGGAGACGGAGGCTAACCTCCAATTCGCGACCTAATGACTCATTCATTTGAACGGACTCATTTTGTTGAAACACTCATATGTCAAACATCGAACTCACAAGACTCACTGTCTGAACCCATCACTGTCTAGCCATGTTTAAGAATCGTCTGAAATGCATCTCTTCCGTCAACACTTTACCGATCAGTTCTGACTTCTATTTCTTTTCTACTCTTCAAAAAAAAACTTAGCTCTGTATACTGTGGTAGGCTTTATGAAAGCAGTTTCATTGATTGCACTTATGCTTTTTGTTGTACTTATGTTGTCCGAATTGCTTTGATTGTTTACCCCACCTGTAAGTCGCTTTGGATAAAAGCATCTGCTAAATGACTAAATGTAAATGTAAATGTAAATGAACCCATCAAATCAGTCACTCAGTCAAATCTGAGTCACCTCAGAACGCAAGCATTTATTTATGACAAGGTGTGGTAAAGTACATACTGTATATAATAATTTAGTTTTTAGTTGTATTTAGAGTTTTGAGCTAGCTAATTTAATTTAATTTTATGTGGTAAAAATAAATCTTTATTTGATTGAATCCTAATAGTGCACCTAACAATGTGAATGGCTACAAGAAACACACAAAGGAATTATATGGAAAAACATAAGTAGTGATTGGTAATCTTACCTTCAGATATTATCTGAAAATATTTCTATTTTTTTAGATGTATAATTTCTCAAAATCACCGGCCATTGGCTGCAGAGCCAGCCCTCCCTTTAAGCGAACTTAGGGCCTCGCTGCCACTAGGGGGCCCTCAAGAGCACATTAAATGACAGCTTTTTTGTCATATATTTACAACACACATTTTTCTTACCTAGGGCCATACCCAAATTTTTGGCCAATCAAATAAATGAAGGCGGGAGTTACTGGTTACAGAGCTGAGCAGAGTCCACTTAAATCAAAGAAGACGGAGCTACTGTCACTTTTTCAGCTGTAGTTCAGTAAGACCTTTCAGTTTTGAAGTTGAAAGAGTGCTGTGCAACACAAAACATACCGTAAGTGACTAATTCGAGATTTACTGTTTAGTGTTTAACGATAAAATACAAAAGAAAATAAATTGACAGTCTTCAATGATGCAAAAGACAAAATGCTGAATTAAATTACAAATATGAAATTTATATGATTCTTGTAATTCATAATTATCTGTTAAATTTGGGTTTTATTTGGCATAAGGTTCACAATCATTTTGTGCATGTTGTAAATTAATTTAATGGTTATCAGGTAAATAACACTAGATAACATTTAAAAAAAAGATTAAATCATCCTCAAGGGCTGTGTGGCATTAAATGGTGTTTAAGTGGTTAAAATACAAATCACAATACACTTGTAATTCAAGGTTTACTGTATGTACTTTTGTTTTTATGACATTCCTACATCCCAAAGACAGCTACAACTAATAGAATTGGGTGTGTCAGGCTTAAAGTGTGCGTGCAAATAATCAAACATTGAAATAGTTGATTATATTGGGGGCACAGGGGGACCCCTAAATAAAATTATGATTAGGGCCCGATAAAGGCTTAGGTTAAGGTCCTGCATATTGTTAAAAACACCACTGCAGTTGACGCATGCAAATGGAATAGATAATTTGCATGCGTTTACAATAAAACAACCATGTGCAAACAAATGAGAAACCGCATGAGAATCTATAAATATAATATATATTTAGCATTAGCTTGCCTAGTAATATAATATTACATTTTGTGGTCTAGTTTCTATCTGTGGACCTGTTCGGCGAAAAACGAATTAATTCGTTTTTTGTGAAACTGATAAAAATATGCTTAAAACACATATTTTTTAAGTACTTAAAAAAAAGTATTGTTAAAGGATTTTTAAAGTTGAATTTATGCGTAACTTATGCGATTATCATCTTACAGATGTAGTAAACGTTTAAAACCGAGAAGGGGTTTGGTGTCAAGTAATAGGAACTTACATTTATAAATGTTTTTTTTGTGCGAGTGGTGTTGATACGTTTAAGGCTGTTGTATTTGTTAAAATTTTCTAGAACTATTTTCTCTGTATTGACATTGATCTAACAAACGCCAACATGGGTGTAGCAGGGTTAAACTTGTGGGTAAGGAAGAGGACGAGGTTGGCGAGACTGACACGGAAGTTTATTAAAGTCCAAACAACAAAATAACTTGGTGGCGAATTCTCCAGCACACCGTACGATTCTTTCACACTTTTGTCATCATTTACTCACCCTCAAGAGAGATGTTTGGAATTTTTTTAGCAACTTACATTTCTGGGACATCATTGTCTACCATAGTAGGAAAATGTTCTGTTGAACACGAAATTAGATATTTTGAAAAATTTAAGAAAAATAAACAGTTCTAGGGCTCCTCTAACTACCATTTTAAATTTCAGTTGCTAACATTTTTCCAAATATCTTTCTTTGTGTAACAGAACAAAGAAATTTATACTGTACAACTGGGAGGCGAGTAATTCATCACAACATTTCCTTTTAATAAGTCCGAAACCATTTAACCTAGTTAAAACCTGGTTTTATTATGTCTCATTTGTAAGATATTAATATCCAGTATTTCTTAATAACATTTTTATTTTTCAACAGTGACAAACTTTTAGTCAGCTTTTAACTACTTTTTTATAAAAATATAACCAGTTTCCAGAACTGCTTTGAACTATTTTGACTTGTTTCTGAGGGTGTTTCACAAGTCTACTGTATCTGGTTAGACTCGCAACAGATTTTAATAAATGGTGTTAAAACGGTTTCACACTTTATAAACATATTTTTTCAGCAATACGTAAACACATTATAAACTTAAATACTTTCATTAACCGAAACAAGTGCATTTACATGTGTCCAGAGCTTAATTTGTGCCGGGACAAGCCGGATCCAAAATCCGATCCTGTACCTCATTTAGGAAATCCCGCTCCACAATCGCTAATGGAAAACATTTATGCTGACCTGTTGAGTGCGTATATTAAATTGAAAAGCACATATAATAATTAAAATGGCAAGAACCATTTTATGTTGATAATGAACTGGCTGTCAAGTTTGAGATGCTGGAATATTGTGTGTGCCCTCAAGCGCCGGCGCAACTCGCTTGAGCTGTTACTTATAACGTCTGAAACAACTTGATTAAACACACAGTTTCTGCCAATCTCATAATAATCTTGAGTACCTATCTATACAGTAGTATTGCATACGTAGTATCTTCGAAGAGTATTTAGTTTGATCACATTTACAAAAGAGAGACAAAACTTGTACAATTATTTCCGGTTTCAGGGCATATGGTAGTCCATAATAGTCCGCAATTACAGAGGATCTGCAGGAGACTTTCTGGGGCAACAGTCTTACTGGTCATAACTGGCAGGAACCGGTTGTCCACCAGTTTCCATCCCCAATCCACTGTGTTCATGTCACCTTCCTTTCCAATCCACACCATGATCTGGAAGTTAACTCTTTGGCAGTGATAGTCTTAACACTACTTGTGTCTTTACTTTCATGTGTTATCGTAGTACCACAGAAAAAACAATCGGTTTGGCTGTTGAAAGGACCAGTTGCTACTCTGGCACTTCTTTTTAGTGGCTTAGCTTTATTCTCTTGTTGGATTTTAATGTCTTTTTTATTTATGTACTTCTGTCGACATTTTGAGTGTACTATTTCACCAGCGAAAATGTGGATGTGGTCGCCTCTTTGTAGACTTGCATTGTTGATTTCATCAGCTCCCTTCTGATGAACCTCAACCATCAGAGCCATCTCTTAAGTTTTTACAGCAAATGGGACAAGTTTATTGGTTTACAACAACATGACTCATGGTCAAAATTGCATTTGGCGTGTACTTTTTCCTCAAGCTAATTCAACAATGTCATCCTCTCTTAACACACTCACATTGTTGGCATTTTTAATGTGTTAGAAATCTGGGTGGGTGATTTAAGTAGTCAATGATGAATTTTGTTTGAGCAAATGGTATACACTGTGCTGCCAACAACATTTCAATGAGGCAAGCAATATGAAATGTTATTATTCTCTTCCACCATCTTTTGAATTGCTGAAAATTCTGAATTTAGTTTTGTGGGTTTTAGTATAATGCCACCTTTATACTAAAAAACATATATAGAGGATGCAATACATATGTATTACCTTGTTCATTTAAGTTACTTTTGGGTGCAATAACTTTTACATTGAATGTCAAGTATGTGTTTTTTTTTGCAAAAAAAGGCTGTGTCCAAAAACCCGTACTGAGTAGGAGTTACATGACGTAGGCTAAATCGTTTACATCTCTGGTTCACCCCAAACAATGATAAAACCTTTCAGTAATCTCACAAAATCATGTATTCCATAAGAATGTTATCATGTCAGTGCAATTTAGACAAGTCCAATGGATTCATAGACCCAGAAAACATGGGGTTAGACACCACGACTACTTGGCTAGGCCAAATAATGAAGGAGTTAGGATATTTTAAGGGCTTCCTGCCCATCTTAGACACCATCTTGAAAATGACACCTTTCTAGTGGTCAAACTTTGATAAACTTTTACTGTGGTATTAAAGACACCTAATACTTAAAAAATCAGCTGATAAACCTTTTGTTAGAATTTTTTTAGGGTTGGGTGTTTTTTTTCATATATGCAGCTGCCTATTAGATGTAATGCAATGTGTATACAGGATTTAAGGTTCAAAAACAGTGTATTTTCCACATACCACGCATGATTGGAACTCCTTTTTGCCCCGCCCCTCTGAAACGCGCATATTTTTTTACAAAGCTCATTGCTCAGGAAAACGAGGTGTGCTATGATTGGCCAGTTAACCAGTGCGTAGTGATTGGTTGAAAACTGCAAGCGTGTGACAGAAATGTAACGCTTCATACCATATTTGGAACATCAGGTTCCGAAGCAATTGTACTGATAGTACAGACTTGCGTATACATTTAGGCGGTCTTAGTCATCTCATACCACGAACTGACATGGATTTGTGGGGGTGTGGTTACACGAGGCATTTCAGGCAGGTCTGGGTGAGCATTCGCTTTTAGATCGAATTAATCTTTTCTTCCGTCAATATCCTGTCTAATACATGCTTGGGCAACTTATTGAATTCAATTCAATTAATTAATATAGCGCTTTTCACAACGTGCATTGTTCCAAAACAGCTTTACAGGAGAACTTGAAAAACACAGAAAGGTAAAACACAGCACAGTGCATGGTGTTTATAGACCAAGCAAGATCATTCTAATAAATAATATCTAAGCAATGAAATAAATTAATTAATAATTGCAGTCTCCCGGTGAGCAAGCCAGCACCATCTCCTTTTTTAATGTCACTCAGCACGACTTTCAATACACAGACTGCGCGTGTATTTACATTTATATATTTATAACCTGATATCAAAAGAAGTTGTACATATTTTAAAATGTGGCTAACTAGCACCTTACTTCACCCTAAATTCACAACTGCAAAGGCTAATTTGGCTAAAAACACGAATTTCACGAGGTGACAAAGCAACGTTAAATGGCTCCCCTAACCCCGCCCCTAAACCTAATGTCACAGGGGAAAAGTAAAAAAATACCAATGAGATCGTAGGAAATAGGTATTCACACGAATGAGCCACCTTGTAAAATAGGTACGACTTCCCATCAGATTGCATTGATATATATTTATACACATGAAAGATATCTCGTTTTCAAATACATTAGATTGAAAGTCGTGCTGGGTGACACGAAAAAAGTTGTGCTGACTGACAGGAAATAAGGGGGAAATTTGTGTCATTAAACACAAATGAATAGATGCCATGACAATGTCACGAATTCCTGTGAGACTGTGTTGGCTGGCTATAGAATTATCTGACTACAGAGAATATCGCCCAACAATAGGAGACAATGCTCATAGTGAAGGAAGCTGATGATGACCACATCGATCCCTCATAAACGGTGTTGTTAAAGATTAATAACAGCTTTAAAACAAGATCTTGAGATTATTTATGCATGATTCAGATCTTTATGGTTTATGCAGGCACTTACGAAGAATATGTAGGTGTACAATGTTTCATGTGCCCTTTTCACAATGTGCTGTTATCTTAGGTTGAACACGAAAGACAAACAGAATGTAATTGCATTGAGATTGCGCTGTCAGACTTATCAAAACCTCATTTTGTTGTGTAAGAGTCAAAATGGCTTTGAGGTTTGTGATTTCACTGGAGCTCAAATCTTGCGCAAGTTTTTCTTGTTAAACAACCATATGAGAGTATTTAAACACTTCTGAGTCACTTATTTTCCACTGAAATCCAAGATGATGTAATAGATTCTCATTTGAAAAATGTACAAATTGTTTTGATTTTGGTGCATTTTTTCATTGATTCAGCAATGATTTTCTACAGTATATATATATTATGGCTTTATAAATCAGCTGTAACCTAGAATACCTTGCTTTATTTACATAAAACAGATTAACATAGCCGGTGGCTGGCTGATCCTCCTCTTTCATTTCACACGGGACTATAAAACACCATCTTTAGTGTGGAACTGCATAAGAGTGGACATTTGACACATACTGTATGTGCTCATAATATTTTCATTTGCATTTATTCAGGAGGACAATATGGACAGTGTAAAATTCAGAGAGAAAACGCTTAATTGAAGATGACCTTAAAAGCAACCAAAAGTAAGTGAACACTTACAATTATGGTATGAAGTGAAGGTGTATGGGGCTCTGAACAACTTTTTTGCAATGGTCATCGGTGTGTGTTGTTTTAGGATCCAAATGACCATGTGAATTAGGCCAATGGCACATACGCATAACTTTGGTAATAAGTGAAGTTTTAAGCAAATGTAGTCAACTTTTAGAATTTGAATAAAGAGTAGATGTTCTTTTATATGTTCTTGAATTTAGTCAGTTGACTAGAGGTAATGAAATTTTATGTGCAGCACTAAATGCACACAGAATTGACAGAACCGGCAAAAATCCGGCCAATTCTAATAATTTCATGGGTTAAAGCACACAAGTTTTGGTGGCCATCCATTTTTTATAAATAAATATAAATTCTAACTTTTTCGCAGTTGGTGCTCTGCTCATTTCTGTATATGTGTAACTGAAATGTTCATCTACGGTAAATGTCAGAACTTTTCAGCAAAAAAAACAGCACAAAATAAAACTTTTATTTTGGGGTGAACTATTGCTTGAACACACCCTACAGTACAATACAATCATCTTCATTCATTACATGCCTCTCTATTTCTTATTCTCAACCAGCATGGTTTTTTAGACTCCTTCCTGTTGTGCTATTCTTCATCTGTTACTATTGCTCTCAGATTTACTATGACAGGTCAGTAATGTCTGAGTTATTTTATCTTTGTCCTTTATGATCGCATAAGTTTGCTTGACTGATTCTTTCAAAATATAGCATCAGAAGGTATACTTGGCTGCTGATCTTAACGGAAACATGTATTTCCCTTTCTTTAGCAGCAGTGGAAAGTCTCCTCAGCCGACTGTTTCTCTGTGTGACATTACCCGCTCGCAGAGGAAGTGGAGCAGTCTTTATTTGAAGTAAGTCAGATCCAACCGCGTGTGACTGTGTTTGTGTGACAATAATGTGGAGAGAAAATTGCAATTGCAAGCTATCATTGCCATATACTACATACAAACAGTTACAAGTTAATTTAAAATGAATGGTCCATTGTATTAAATTTAGTGGCATGTCGGGTGAGGTTGCGAATTTCAACTAACGGCTCACTCCTCCCTTTCTAAGCACTACGGTGGTTGACACAGAAATAAGATGTTGACACATAACCGCTTCTTTGCCAAAGATGAATAGTAAAGTTAGTTCTGATATTGTGATATTAAAACAATTACTGTGGTTAAATGTACAGTAACTAGTATTGACTACTTAAAGACTATGGGATTTCTTTTATGCCAATAAAAATGAACGCAAACTTAAAAAACGAACAAAAATATACAATAAGAAAGAAAAAAAACACTGTATGTGTCACAGCTGTCAATCCAAATCTTACTAACCAATGAGAGTAAAGTGGCCATAAATCCTGCCCACACGTGAGATTTGTGCCAGAAAGGTGAACGAAAACTTGAAAAGCGTAAACGAAAACTCGGAAAGCGCAAATTAAAAATCTAGCAGTGAATTCAATACTATTATTTGAAAAAAAGAAACTTAGAAAATTGCAGTTTATTCGAAAATATTGTCACATTTTTGCAATTGAGTTTATTGTTTTCATTATCAAAGTGTTTTTTTTCTTTCTCATTGTGTATTTTTGTTCGTTTTTTTAAAGTTTGCGTTCATTTTTATTGGCACAAAAGGAATCCCATAAAAGACCCCCTGTGGTGAAAATCTGTATTTTAATGTTGTTTTTATGTTTATGTGATGTTTTTAATATGCTTTAAGACAAACCATTTGCAAATGTATAATTTTAAACCATTGCTGAGTATTTTATTCATAAAACTGCAGTTTACCAAAGAATTTGGTTAATGACATCATAAACCTGTAACCAATCACATCAACTCATTTGACTCCCTAGATCAGCAGTCAGAAGTGTAAATATGTAAAGATGTTGCAAAGATTTTGGCTAAAATGATCGCTCAGTTTCACTTTGAGTTTTAGCCATAGATATAAAAACTAGATGCCACATTGGCATCTGTTTCCATGGGCTGCTATACATAGGTCGTCCGCCATATTGGAACGGTGTGAGTCGGTTCGTTAACACTCATATGCTACAGGCAGAAACAATGACAGAAAGTCAAAGAAATGGGCTAAAATAATAAAAGAAATAAGTAAACTTTTTGGGGTTATTATGTAGATATTTTAGAATAATAACGTGAAATATATACAGTATAAAGTTAAAATGCAAAACCCTCTGAATCCGTCAAAAAAAATATTTTTTTGTCAGGATCCTACAATTTTTTTTTCATTGATATCAGATATTTCAGAACGGGCAGAGTGTGGTATTTAGC